>CM048744.1:646344409-647685409 GCA_026315105.1 Locusta migratoria | reverse complement strand
AAAGTTAAAGTCTTTCATTTGTGTTTATCCTGCATTGACGCAGGGTTGGTATTATAAGTACGGATTTCGCATGAAAATTTAAGGAGTGACCACATGCCCTTCCTGTCACGACCGCGTAACGCTACAGTGCCCCCCCCTCCCTTCCCACTAGGAGGAAATTTATGCTTTTAAATATTTCAATGTTTGTAAACCTATTGGCCACCCCCATGAACAACAGACATTGCCGAGGTGGGGTGGCTTGCGTGCCTCAACGATGCAGATAGCCGTACCGTAGGTGCAACCACAACGGAGGGGTATCTGTGGAGAGGCCAGACAAACGTGTGGTTCCTGAAGAGGGGCAGCAGCCTTTTCAGTAGTTACAGGGGCAACAGTCTGGATGATTGACTGAGCTGGCCTTGTAACATCAGCTAATGTGGCTTTGCCACACAGCTACTGCGAACGGCTGAAAGCAAGGGGAAACTACAGCCGTTCCTTTTCCCGAGGACATGCAGCTCTACTGTATGGAAATATGATGATGGCATCCTCTCGAGTAAAATATTCCGGAGGTAAAATAGTCCCCCATTCGGATCTCCGGGTGGGGACTACTCAAGAGGATGTTGTCATCAGGAAAAACAATACTGGCATTCTACGGATCGGAGCGTGGAATGTTAGATCCCTTAATCGGGTAGGAAAATTAGAAAATTTAAAAAGGGAAATGGATAGGTTGAAGCTAGATGTAGTGGGGATTAGTGAAGTTCGGTGGCAGGATGAACAGGATTTCTGGTCAGGTGAATACAGAATTATAAATACAAAGTCAGTTGGGGGTATCACAAGAGTAGGGCTGATAATGAATAAGAAAATAGGAATGCGGGTAAACTACTATGAGCAGCACAGTGATCGCATTATCATTGTCAAGATAGATACGAAGCCAACGCCGACAACAGTAGTACAGGTTTATATGCCAACTAGCTCTGCCGATGATGAGGAGATCGAAGAAATATATGAGGAGCTAAAGGAAATAATTCAGACAGTTAAGGGAGAGGAAAACTTAATTGTGATGGGAGACTGGAATTCGGTAGTAGGAAAAGGAAGAGAAGGAAAAATAGTAGGTGAATAGGGACTGGGCAGAAGGAATGGAAGAGGAAGTCGCCTGGTAGAATTTTGACGGAACATGATTTAATCGTAACAAACACGTGGTTTAAAAATCACAAAAGAAGGTTGTATACATGGAGGAGACCAGGAGACACCGGAAGGTATCAGATAGATTTTATAATGGTAAGACATAGATTCCGGAACCAGGTTATAAACTGCAAGACATACCCAGGAGCAGATATAGACTCTGACCATAACTTGTTAGTCATGAACTGTAGTCTGAAGCTGAAAAAACTGCAGAAAGGTAGGAAAATAAGGAGATGGGACTTAGATAAATTGAAGGAAAGTGAAGTTCTGGAGAATTTCAGAGGGAGATTTAGGCAACAATTGACAGAAACACGGGGAAATAAAACAGTAGAAGAGGAATGGGTAGCATTGAGAGATGAAATAGTGAAGGAAGCAGAGGACAAAATAGGTAGAAAGGCAAGACCTACAAAAAATCCTTGGATATCACAGGAAATACTAAATTTAATTGACGAAAGGAGAAAATATAAAAATGCAGTAAATGAAACAGGCAAAATAGAGTACAGACGACTAAAAAATGAGATTGACAGGAAGTGCAAAATGGCTAAGCAGGAGTGGCTAGAAGCCAAATGCAAATCTGTAGAAGAATGTATAACAAGGTGAAAAGTAGACACCGCCTACAGGAAAATAAAAGACACATTTGGGGACATGAAAAGCAACTCTACGAATATCAAGAACTCAGATGGGAAACCAGTTCTCAGCAAAGAAGGGAAAGCTGAAAGGTGGAAAGAGTACATAGAGCAGCTCTACAAAGGAAATGAACTTACGGACGATGTTGTAGGAAGGGAAGAGGAAGTGGATCAAGATGAAATAGGAAATACTATACTGAGAGATGAATTTGACAGAGCCTTGAAAGACCTAGGTCGGAACAAGGCCCCAGGAGTAGATGACATACCCTCAGAGCTACTAAAGTCTCTGGGAGAGCCAGCCATGATAAGACTATTTGAACTGGTGTGTAGGATGTATGAGACAGGCGAAATACCCTCAGACTTTAAGAAAAATGTAATAATTCCCATTCCAAAGAAATCAGGCGCAGACAGGTGAGTAAAATTTACAGAACCATCAGTTTGATAAGTCAGGGTTGCAAAATTTTAACACGAATTATCTACAGGAGAATGGAAAAGCTGGTAGAAGCTGACCTCGGAGAAGATCAGTTTGGATTCAGGAGGAACATAGGAACCCGGGAGGCAATACTCACTTTACGTCTTATCTTAGAAGATAGATTAAGGAAAGGCAAACCTACATTTTTAGCTTTTGTAGATTTGGAGAAAGCTTTTGACAATGTTGACTGGAATACACTCTTTCAAATTCTGAAGTCAGCAGGGGTAAAATACAGGGAAAGGAGAGTTATTTACAACTTGTACAAAAGCCAGACTGCAGTTATTAGACTTGAAGGGCATGAAAGAGAAGCATCAGTTGGGAAGGGAGTAAGACAGGGTTGTAGCCTTTCTCCGATGTTATTCAATTTGTACATCGAGCAGGCAGTGAAGGAAAGCAAGGAAAAATTTGGAATCGGAATTAAAGTTCAGGGTGAAGAAATAAAAACATTGCGTTTTGCTGATGACATTGTAATTCTGTCAGAGACAGCAAAGGACCTGGAGGAGCAGTTGAATGGAGTGGACAGTGTGTTGAAGAGAGTGTATAAAATGAACATTAACAAGAGCAAAACAAAAATAATGGAATGCGGTCTTAGAAAATCAGGCGATGCTGAAGGAATTAGATTAGGTAACGAAACAATGAAGGTGGTAGATGAGTTTTGTTACTTGGGTAGTAAAATAACATGTGATGGTCGCAGTACAGAGGATATAAAATGCAGAATGGCAATGGGAAGAAAAGCATTTTTGAAAAAGAGAAATTTGCTAACATCGAATATTAGTTTACAGGTAAGGAAGTCTTTTCTGAAAGCATTTGTGTGGAGTGTTGCCTTGTACGGGAGTGAAACATGGACGATAAGCAATGCGGACAGGAAGAGAATAGAGGCTTTTGAAATGTGGTGCTACAGAAGAATGCTGAAGATTAGATGGGTAGATCGCATAACTAATGAAGAGGTACTGAACAGAATTGGTGAGAAAAGGAATTTTTGGCATACCCTGACTAAAAGAAGGGGTCGCTTGGTAGGACACATTGTTAGACATCGGGGAATCGTAAATTTAGCATTGGAGGGAAGTGTGTGGGGTAAAAATCGCAGAGGGAGACCAAGAGACGCGTATAGTAAGCAGATTCAAGTAGATGTGGGTTGCCGTTCTTATGAGGAGATGAAAAGGCTTGCTCAGGATAGAGTAGGATGGAGAGCTGCATCAAACCAGTCTCCGGACTGAAGAACTTAACAACAACAAACCTATTGGACCAAACTGCTATGGGCATCAGTCCCTAGACTTAGTAACTACTTAAAGTTACACGAAGGACAACACACACACACACACACACACACAGACACACGCTCACAAAACCTCGAGGGAAGACTCGAACCTCCGGCGTGAGCGGGTACCCAATCTTTAGCATGATGTTTTAGAGCAGGTGGCTACTCCGTGCGGGAAATTTGTACGTATCCCATATGTTTCGTACAGTGTTATACACTTGAAAGTGTGCCAAAGTTTTCTAAACGTTTCAGAATTATGTAAGAGGTGAAACGGGGGTACCATACTGGTCTTCACCTAGTGGGGTGCCTGGAAAAGTATCTAAAATCTACTTCCAACCTCAGCGGTACATTGACCAATGTCGTTAATTCCAACTGTGGTCGGCATACCTCCCCGTCCTAAAAAGCGGCGCCTTAAACTCCCAGCTAACCGGACAGGTTTGAACAAGATAATTTACTACTATATAAAAGCAAGTGTTTCGTTGAATACGCCTAATAACTGGTTCCTTTTTCGGGTTGCTTTAGACGGACCAGACAGTGCGGCATGTGGAACGGCACGACGGGAATCGGGCGCGCAGTTTTCTGGCAAACACGCGCAAAACCGCTGATCGGCGGGCTGCTCGCAAACTTGGCCGCCAGGACAAACAGGCGCGCGGACATCCGGTGCGCAAACAACTATCAGGAACACAAACAGCTTAAACTGGTGTTCTTGCTTGTCCGCGCGGCCAGATTACGCAAACGAACACGCCGCGCCGCGGCCTGTTTATCGACCAACTTAGCGACCGGCGGCCGGCCTGTCGATATCAGCAGCACGTGGGCCGCGACGGCCAGGGCGAGGGCGAGGGAGCAGCGTGGTCGACTGGGCCGATACCAACTGTTTGGAAAGGGACCGCGGCTTCCTCCACCCGCTTCACTCTCTGTAGCGGGCGTCACTGGTACAGGGTAAGAGTGCTCGTGTTTGGAATGAGAAAATTGAAGCTCTATGGGGCAGTGTTTTCCAAACTTTCCCTCATGGCGACACCCTTTTATAGCTTACAGTTTTGCGCGACACCCTTTCACTAATATAATTTAGATGGCTCTAGCGGGGAGGGGGGGGGGGGGGTTGGAAATAAAGTATCGCTTATTTTGTATCCCATCCTCGTCGCCACTTTTGTATCCCATCCTCGTCGCCACTTTTGTGTCTCGTTTCCGTTGTAGGTGTCGGTGGCCGAGTAGAAAGAAACCGACACAGGAATAAAGGATGCACGCTTGTGCAGGTACGGAGGTGAGCAGCCAGTGGGACAGCAGAAACTGGAAACACTAGAGTAAATTAGAACGAGATATATATTTCATAGAGACTTGGTAATACTTAACTTTTACATAATTCTTGACTCCAGAATGTTGATACATAGATTAGATAGAGACCTACCTACTGATAAGTCCTGATGCCCATCCGATAGCCAAGTCGTAACTGGTGCCTATCTGATTCCGAAGTGTTAACTGGTTCCTATCTCAGTCCCAAGTGAACGATGCAGTCCAGTGTTGGCCACGAGCGGAGTTGCAGCAGAGGGCGCTCGTGGCTGTCGTCGTAAGAACGCCGCGCCGTGCGTGCATGGCGGCGCGCGGCGAAATTAGGTGGCGCGCACTTTAGACTTGTGCGACACCACAGCTTAAATGTAGTTTGTAAACGAAACTGAAATCCTCGTAGGCGTTGACATGTTTAATGTTGATCCTGACTGCAGCAATTACGTACACTCATCGCAAGAAAAGGAAACATTAGGAACTACGGAGATGTAAAACAGAGTAACAACGCAGACAACAATGCCTAACTCACACAGTAATCCTTGCTTCTTCTACATGCGACCCAACTTCCGAAACACGAGAACTGAATTTCGGAAACTGGTTTTCACTGTCGTGTGTACATGTCAGGGCCTGATACGGTTTTTCTGGATCGATTGAAAACGGCATCTGGAAATTAGCTACTCGGATTTCTGATTTAGTCAGCACAGTGGCTGTTCCCTTTCTGTTCAATATTATCACATTATTTCCAGCAATAAAGAGGATGTATTGATGACAAGTGATGATTTATTATTTAAGTTCTTTGTTAGGTTCTTGCTTCACCACGATCTCGAAAGTCCCGACATATTTGGAAAAAATGGATGAATATTTGTGACAAGAATCGTTGTTGTTGTGGTCTTCAGTCCGGAGACTGGTTTGATACAGTTCTCCTCAATATCCTATCCTGAGCAAGCCTCTTCATCTCCACATAAGAACGGTAACCAACATCTGTCCGAATCTGCTTACTGTATCCATCTCTTGGTCTTCCTCTGCGGTTTTTAGCCCACATACTTCCCTCCAACGCTAAATTCACAATTCCTTGATGTCTAAGAATGTGCCCTACCAATCTATCCCTTCTTTTAGTTAAGGTATGCCAGAAATTTCTTTTCTCCCCAATTCTGTTCAGTACCTCCTCATTAGTTACGCGATCCACCCACCTAATCTTCATCATTCTTCTGTAACACCACATTTTGAAAGCCGCAATCCTCTTCCTGTCCGCACTGTTTATCGTCCATGTTTCACTCCCATACAAGGCAACACTCCATACAAATGACTTCAGAAAGGACTTCCTTAGGCTTAAATCAAACAATACTACTCTCCATTAATCTGGCCATACTCAATACTAAACATATCTACTCAATAGCTTTAGTCAGTGGACAATTGTGACTGCTTTTACAATCTGTGACAGATTTTATAGCCACTGTCATTGACTGTCATTTAATTGTAAGAAACGCCACCGATGATAACATGGCTTTGATAAATCAATTAAAAAACTTTCAGGTGCAGCTTATTGAGACTACAATGAAGGTTAGTTCTAGCAGCTGCCAGTTCCAGCAAACTGCGCATGGGAAGAGCTGTTATCGAGTATCAGCAGCAGCTCTGCGCATGCGCAGTTTGCTGGAATCTGGCAACTGGGAGTTGGTGCGGGATGCGCTATGTTGTCCCAGCGGGTAATGTTCTACATGCTCGGACCGGACAACAAAGATTTACTCGCGGTTGACAATCCGGATAATAGCGAATCCCTATAACTGAGGTCCGGATAAACGAGTGACTGATCATTTCTTTAATACGTGATCTGTGGTGCACTGATCGAAGAGAAGGACGATTAGCAAGCGACTCTTCAGGGTGGTATGAAGAGAAGGATATTTTGTGTTATTTTATGACAAGTTTCTTTTTGTTTAGAGTCTAAATTTGTAAGTTTCGCGACACCCTTGATACTACTACGCGACACCCCAGGGTGTCGCGACACCCAATTTGGAAAGCTCTGCTCTATGGCTTTGTGTGCGATGCGCCACATAGGAAAGGTTACCTCGGTATGAGTGGTGTTCGAATGAAAAGTTACGAAACTTAACCCGTTGAAATTTGAATATGCCGCATTGGTATAACGTAGTGCTACACCTACATACTTTCACACTCCGCAAGCCACCTCACGGTGTGTGGTGGAGGGTACTATGCGTACCATTGTGACTTCCTTCTATTCAAGTCGCGTGTGGTTCACGGGAATAATGATGGCCTGTATGCGTCTCTGTTGGCCCTCATCTCTCTGATCTTATCCTTGTGGTTGTTTCCAGAGATATATGTATGAGGAAGCAATATCTCGGTTCTCTCTTAATGAAACGATTGGTCCTGGTGTTTTTACAAAAGCCCGTACCGCGATACAGAAAGCCTCTCTTGCAGCGTCTGCCACTGGAGTTTCCTTATCATCTTTGTGACGCTTTCACGCTTGCTAAATGCGCCCGAAACAAAGCGTGATGCGTATTAAACCTGCATGGTATGGATCCCATACTAATCAGCAGTACTCAAGTGACGTCCGAACGATAGTTTTGTAACCTAGGTCCTTTGTTGACGGACTACACGTCGTAAGGATTCTCCCTATGAATCTCACTCCGGCATCTGCCTTACCCACGATTTATTTTATATGGTGAAACACGTCCAATGATTGTGTGGCCGTGTTCCATTTTGACTTATTCATTAACCTAAAGTGTTTCTGCGCCATTAATGTTATCTGTGTGTTACTTATTTTATTATTAATGTTATCTGCGTGTTACTTATTTTATTATTTCTATCAATGATCAATGTCCCATGTTTATGTATGTTTGCCCCAGTTTTATATATGTTTCCACCCGTGTGATTGAACTTGTGTGTTCATGTGAACGAGGAAGGTTGGTTTTAATATTGACTTTATGTCGTGCAATAGCTTACAGTAGCTGCCTCGCGCTCTGTAGCTAAGAATGCATGGCTTCGTTTGTCGTCTGCGCTAGCATCTGCTGGGAGGCTTACTTGGCAATAATGCGAGGTGTCCGTTTCTTAGTGTCGTACATACCTAATCTTGAACGAAAGAGGTGACAGGAGACCTCTGTGAGTGGTTGCAGACGGAATTGTCTTGGCCAGGTAGCAAGGTTTGGTAAACAATAGTCTCTGAACGCACTCTGCATCGCCTTCAGCGCGCTCTATTTCCGGTGTATGGGAAAGGAGGTCACCTGGTTAAAATATTGCAGATTGCACAACTTAAGTATCAAGAACACTAAGGTTTAAGAATTATGCAAGAAGGTTGTATACATGGAAGAGACCACGAGACAACGGATGGGACCAAATTGACTTTATAATAGTGAGACAGAAAACCAGGTATTAAACTTTAAGGCATATCCAGGGCCATATTTATAACTTATGAGATTGAAGAAAAAAAAATAGAAAATTAAGGAGAAGGAACCTGAACAAACTGAAAGAACCAGTGGTGGTTCTGAGTTTCAGACGAGGCAAGGGTTGGGTGAAACGGGGGAAAATTATGCAGTAGAAGCTGACTGGAGAGGGTCATATATATGGAAGGACAAGAATTTATAGAAATCTATGGATAACACAGGAGGTACTCAACTTAAATGATGAAAGGAGAAAATTTAAATATGCAGCAACTGAAGCAGTGAAAAGTGAGTACAGACGCTGAAACACGAGGCTCATTGGAAGTGCAGATTGGGTAAGTAGGAGTGGTTAGAGGACATATGTATCCCTTAGACGAATGTATAACTAGGGGAAAGATACCACCTACAGGAAAATAAAAGAGCTCAGATGGGAAACCAGCAGTAAGCAAATAGGTAAAAGCTGAAAGTTGGATGAAATATTTTGAGGTCTTGTACAAAGGAAATGAACTTGAAACCACTGTTGTAGAAAGGGAAGAGGAATCATTGAATTTGACAGATCACTGAGAGATTTGAGTCGAAACAAGGTCCCTGGAGTGCATGATACCCCCTCTGATCCGCTGACATCGTTAGGAGAGCGAGTTATGAAGAAACTGTCCATGTGTGCAAAATGTGCGAGACAATATAAAAGAAAAAATAGTAGCCATAATATGTATCTCACAAGTAAAGCTATGGAAGTGTCACTCTCCGATTTTTTGATACATTAAGGATTTTTTAGTGACGGAGAAACATATTTAAGGGGTGACCCGATCCCTCAAAAATAGGGTCTGAAATGGAAAAACTGCGATAACTTAGTGATTAGTGAAGTGATTTTAATGATTTTTGTAAAGGTCAAAGAGGGGAATCGGTACATTGGAGGGCAGACATAGAGAGAGCTCCTTCTTATGTATAGATAACCTGCGTTGTTCCAATTCAATTTTAAACGTTAAAATGGCTTGATCGCTCACTGCGTAAATTGTTACGTGAATGAACTCGTGAACTGAACTCCTACCCCCACCCCACTACCAAGCTCGGAAGAAGAAAAACTCATTTACGCCCCTGCTTGTTGTAGCTGACATGGTCCAAAGGCATTAGCTATGCAGTGCAATCTGTCGGTTCAATTGCAGCGGCCAGGAAATATCGTCTACCTGCTGTATGTATACCAATGTCCAAGGTGAGATCTCGTTCTCCATAGCCTTCAGGTAGTAATATTATACTAGCGTATCCGACCAGGCTTCACAATTGCTGAATATGCTTGGGAATTTGATAACTTCCTACACTCCTTCCTTAATCTCTCTGCCTGTCACATCCCGTATCTGTTTATTACCTCTTTGTCCTCTTAGGCTTCTCACTATATTAGCTAGAAGAAAAGCTGGAGTACGTTTTGTCCTACTGTTCTGTTATTCCATGTACTCCTTTCTTTGTCTCTAACTTGTCTTCCTCTTCATCTCCCATACTATCCACCATGCACCGTACGATATCTTACGGACACAGGAAAGTTTATTTTGAAGATCAAGTGTGGTGTCGCACAAGTACAAAGTGCGCGCCACCTACTTTCGCCGCGCGCCGCCATGCACGCACGGCGCGGCGTTCTTACGATGTCAGCCACGAGCGCCCTCTGTTACAACTCCGCTCGTGGCCACCACTGAACGACATCGTTCACTTGGGACTGAGATAGGAACCAGTTAAGACCTTCGGAATCAGATAGGCACCAGTGAAGACTTGGCTATCGGACAGGCACTATGCAGGACTCTAGCTCAACTATGTATCAGCATTCTGCTGTACTGAGATATAAAAAAGTTAAGTATTGTATAAATTATGTGCAATATATATCTCGTTCTAATTTAGTGTTTCTAGTTTTTGGCTGCTCCCCTCCGTACCTGCACCAGCGTGCTATCTTTATTCCTATGTCGATCTCATTCCATTCGGCCAGCGACACCTACGACGGAAAGGAGACACAAAAGCGGCGACGAGGCTGGGACACAAAAGTAGCGACGAGGAGTGATAGACGAACTGTGGACCATCCCGCTTGCAGCAGCCAGACAGCAGCAGTCGGAGCACGCAGAAATTGCTCCCGCCCACCCACCCTTATTATAAGATTTTTGGGGGAACATTTTCAGTTACGTGTTTGTGGACTTTTTTGTTGCAGAGCGTCCTCTTTCATATTGCATTTGTGTTTTGTTATAATTTACTTGTATGCACGGCGCCTAATCGGTCAGCATGGGCACTACCCCGAACCCAAACTTAATGGAAATTATTCAGTTACAGACGGCGCAAATCACTCAACTCCTGCAGGCGGTGTCGCAGTTAACGGCACAGGCTGCTCACCAACAACAACAGCCGTCACATCAGCAGCCCACACCTGCCGCTGCACCGCTTCCTACATTTCGCCAGTACAACGAACGTGAGGAATAATGGAGCGACTACTTCGCACAGTTTCAAGAACTCGTCGCGGCTCACCAAATAACAGGTCAGACAGTTAAACATTTCTTTCTCGCCGTAGTTGGCACCAGGACTTTCGTGTTACTGCAAAAACTATTCCCCCACGCATCTCCTCGTGATGTAGACTTTGAACAACTAGTAGAGGCACTAAATGCTCATTACGACAGAAAAGTTCTCGTAGCTGCGGCTCGGTACCGATTTTTCAGGCTTAAAAAATTACCTGAGCAATCACACCAGGAATGGATTACGGAACTGAAGGGCTTAACCCGCAAATGTAAATTTACTTGCTCTTGTGGACTTTCTTATAGTGATGTGATGTTAAGAGATGCGATTACGCAGAAAATTCAGGACCCCAGAATTAGGGCAGCAATCCTGAAACAGTCTGACCCCTCATTAGACAGTGTACTGCAGCTTATTGAAGCGCATGATACCTTTGACTTAGCAGATGTAGAAATGCAAAGCCACAGTGTTAATTCAGTGTGCCATAACGGACGCTTTCCTAGCCGTAGTTCTCAGTGTAGCACTAGTGATTCTTTAAATTCTACCGGCCGTGCTGAACAGACAGTGAACAGTAGCCAGTGTAAAAGTGCGACACAAAGGTCGTCCCGTCGTGTTAGAAACAGTAATTTGAATACCGGGCGCCGACGCTCATTTCAGAAAAATGTACGTAAATCTTGCCCCCAATGTGTATCTCGCCACAAGCGTGCGCAGTGCCCTAGTCGCAACGCAACCTGTTATCAATGTGGCAAATCGGGACATGTGCGGTCTGTGTGTATGCAAATTAAAAACTCAAAGAACAGTAACGTTAGAAACAGTGCTTCGCGAAGTGCGAGAGCAGTGCATACAGTCAATGTCATAGACGCTGTGGAATTGAACAGTGCTTTACTTGGTTCTCAATTGCAAGGAAATTCTTCTGCACCTATTGCAAAACTATGTATTGAGCCACGCCGCAAGCGCCGACGAGCGCGTACATCTGTGCAACGGAAAAGGGTTCGGGACAAGCAAAGTGACAATGTACAGTGCAATCCTGTAGTGAACCTAGTGCCTTCTGCAACTTCTTATTGTAAAAGTGCCCAGTACTGTGTAGCTAGTGACAGTAGACATCAAGTAGCTGCTCAAGAGTGTAGTGCAGTAGTTAGTGACTCTGTAGTAGCCTCGCATTGCGCGGACGCCGATCCGGCGGTAGTGCCATCTAGTGACAGTGATATTAAGCTGCGTGCCGAGTCTGCGCCGCTTACTTCACTACGCAGCCCGCGCATGCACAAGCGCATCAAACAAGGCGTAGCAGACGTTGCCCACATTCGCGCACATGTCGTGCGCCAGAAGCACAAACTTTTTGTGACTCTTTCTATAGAAAATAAGACTGTGCAATTTCAGCTTGATACTGGTTCCGCTGTTACATTAATTAATAAAGACACTTATGAACTTCTGGGTTCGCCAAAATTGTCGCCGTGTCAACAAGTGTTAACAGCGTATACAGGTCAAAATATTCCCGTGCTAGGAACGTGTAGCCTGCCTGCTTCTTTTCAAGGTGTTACGAAAACTGTTTCTTTTGTAGTTCTTCAGGCCAAATCTACAAATAATATTTTTGGACTAGATGCTTTTGATTTGTTTGGTTTATCAATTCAAAGAGATGTGCTTCAAATTTCGTCAGTAGTGCCTCAGGACAAAATTAATGCATTGTGTGAAAAATACAGTGACTTGCTTTCGCCGGAACTCGGTTGTGCAAAAGACTTCGTGGCACATGTAACTTTAAAAAGCTAGACCAGTGCCTATCGCAATGCGTGATACAGTTGCCGAAGAACTTAAACGTTGGAAAGATAGTGGGGTGATTTCTCCTGTTTCTGCGAGTCAGTGGGCCTCGCCTATAGTAATTATACCCAAGCCGTCAGGAAAACTTCATCTCTGTGCGGACTTCAAATCAACAGTGAACAGTCAAACAATTGTAGACACTTACCCCCTGCCCAGACCTGACAAACTAATGGACAAATTAGGAGTCTCGCTTCTTTTCCAAGATTGATTTAGCAGAGGCATACTTACAGATTCCACTTGATGACGAGTCAAGAAAGTTTTTCGTCATTAATACTCACATGGGTCTTTTTCAATTTCAACGCCTACCCTTTGGCAGTTCTTCCGCCCCCGCTATTTTTCAGCGCTTTTTGGAACAGCTGACAGTTTCTGTACCTTGTTGCTCGAACTATTTAGATGATATTGTGGTATCCGGACGTACAGTTGAAGAACATTTAGCAAACCTGGAGTGCCTTTTCAAAGTGTTGACTGCAGCAGGTCTACGTTGTAATAAAGCAAAGTGTTCGTTTTTTCAAACTGAACTAGAGTACCTAGGCCATGTGATTAATGCCCAAGGAATTCATCCCTTACAGTCACATCTTAGAGCAATCAGACTTGCCTCCTCCTAAGAATGTGCATGAATTGCAAGCAGTAATGGGAAAGCTTAACTATTATTTCAGATTTATTCCCAATGCCTCTCAGATTGCAGCTCCACTGCATCACTTACGTAGGAAGAATGTTCCTTTTGTATGGTCTAAAGATTGCCAGGTTGCCTTTGACAAATTAAAGTATGCACTACTCAGTGATGCATGTTTGATTCCCTTTGACCCAAAGAAGCCAGTAGTGCTAGCAGTCGATGCCTCGTCGTACGGTCTGGGTGCAGTTTTGTCACATCGCATTGGATCTCACGATCGACCTATTGCCTTTGCGTCCAAGCTACTGACGCCAACGCAACAGAATTACAGTCAGATAGAAAAGGAGGCCTTAGCAATCATTTACGGCGTCACAAAGTTTCATCATTATCTCTATGGCAGAAAATTCTATTTGTTGAGAGACCACAAGTCTCTCACGTCGTTGTTCTCACCCACAAAGCTAATCCCGCCCGGAACGGCACAAAAGCTTCAGAGATGGTCCTTAATACTGTCTAATTATCAGTATGAGATTTTGTACCGACCTACCACTAAACACGCCAACGCGGACACACTTTCCCGACTTCCGGTTGGCCAGGATGTGTCGTTTGATTCTTCGGAAATGGCATGTTGTCAGATAGACTCCAGAGATGCTTCCGCTGTCGCAGATTTCCCTTTGAACTCTCGTCGCGTTGCGTTGCGGATGCAGATGCAGATTTAAGTGTGGTAGCACGTTTTGTTCGCTCAGGGTGGCCTGCCAGAGCCAAAGACATTGATCGGCCTGTGGTTCGACGTTATTTTGCACAACGTCATGCATTGTCTTTAAGTCAGGGTGTTCTGTTGTTACATACGGACAACGACCAAACAAGAGTGATTGTTCCTCGTTCCCTGCAACGAGAAGTGTTACGCCTCCTGCATCAAGGACATTGGGGTATTGTTTGGACAAAGCAACTGGCCAGACGTCATTGTACCTGCGTTGGTATGGACGCTCAGATAGAGAGTATGACGTCACAGTGTACAGTTTGTGCGGAGCATCAGGCGGCTCCTCCGCAACGTTTTTCAGACTGGTCACGCCCCAAGGGACCATGGCAACGTTTACATATTGACTTTGCCGGACCTTTCTGGAATACGCGCTGGTTAATTGTTGTAGACGCTTTCAGCAAGTTTCCTTTCGTGATTGCCATGAACTCAACGACGGCGTCTAGTACAATCAGTGCCTTAACATCAGTGTTTTGCATTGAAGGTTTGCCTGAAACTATCGTCAGTGACAATGGACCTCGTTTGTTAGTGCGGAATTTCAACAATTTTGTCGTGTGAATGGAATTCAGCATATCACCACCGCACCTTTTCACCCTCAGTCCAATGGCGAAACAGAACGTTTCGTTCGAACATTCGAGTCTCACATGGAGAAGATGAAAGGTCAGCACTCCAGGCAGCAAGCTCTTCAAATTTTCCTGTCTACGTATCGGTGCATGCCACGTGACGGCCCGTCTCCTGCCGAGCTGCTACACGGCCGCCGTCACCGCACTCTCCTTCACCTGCTGCAGCCTCCCACGCACCGAGTCGGTTCGTATGGCGATACGCGTTTTCAGGTTTCTACGCCGGTGCTGTACAGGGTGTTTGCTGGCAACAAGACAAGATGGACGCCGGGCACCATTCAGCGCGTACTCGGTCGCAATATGTATGTTGTACGTTCTTCCACAGGGTCGGAGCTGCGCCGCCACGCAAACCAATTGCGCCTGCACAGGCCGCGCGATCCTGTCTCCGGTTTCTTGATTCCAGACCCAGTTCACCGCCAGGGAGCACAGCCACATCGTTCGTCCCCGGACTACGAGATCCCTATGGACGTCGACGCACCTCCGATGCAGTCGTCGCCGCCGCTGTCGCCGCCGCAGGTGACAGCGTCACCGAGAGGGACTCCGGGACCGTGCGGGCGCCCGCCGCCTGGGCCACGCACCTCAGAAGAAGATGACCTGCTCCCTCTGGGCGGGGGTGTGAGCCCTTCCCCAGGTTTCGGCGGGTTTCCTGGATGCGGGGCGCGGACGGCGTCTCGATCCCAGCCTCAGCTACGACGCCCGTCCCACCAGTAACGCCCCCGCCCAGGCCTTCCTCCCAGTGCCGTCGCCGTGGCCCTCAGCCCTACGCCACGACGGCGCGGCGGTTTGGGGGGGAGGGGTGTGGTGTCGCACAAGTACAAAGTGCGCGCCACCTACTTTCTCCGCGCGCCGCCATGCACGCACGGCGCGGCGTTCTTACGATGTCAGCCACGAGCGCCCTCTGTTACAACTCCGCTCGTGGCCACCACTGAACGACATCGTTCACTTGGGACTGAGATAAGAACCAGTTAAGACCTTCGGAATCAGATAGGCACCAGTGAAGACTTGGCTATCGGACAGGCACTATGCAGGACTCTAGCTCAACTATGTATCAGCATTCTGCTGTATTGTGATATGTAAAAGTTAAGTATTGTATAAATTCTGTGCAATATATATCTCGTTCTAATTTAGTGTTTCTAGTTTTTGGCTGCTCCCCTCCGTACCTGCACCAGCGTGCTATCTTTATTCCTGTGTCGGTCTCATTCCATTCGGCCACCGACACCCACGACGGAAAGGAGACACAAAAGCGGCGACGAGGCTGGGACACAAAATCAAGTATGCGAAATTTAATCAAGATCGGAACAGAACTGCATTTTGGTGTCGAAGTCTGTTTTACGTACGGTCCACCGCGCACCGGGCTAATTACTATGGAAACAGTGCCGTTCCTAATGTTTGAAGTTCGTGTGTACAAAATTTTATCGCAGTTGAATGTACGTGTGGGCGGCACATAAAGTACGAATTTAATCCGAAGTTGGCGTGGTCTCTTACCAAATTACCTCTTTTGAGTTTTTCAATTTTTTCAGCTGTTTCTTTGGGTTTTCCCTTTATCTAAACCCCCTTGTAATACAGTGAACAAAACTAAACAAAAATATAAATCAGATCGTAAAGCCATTTATAAATTTCAGTGAGACTAACAGAATCTGATTTACATATATATTGATAATACGCAGGAAAATTGAAATGAAATGAAATAGACGAAAGGTTTAAAAATCGCTGTTGTTTCTGATGTAAGTTTGGAAAAATGTGTAATATCAATTAAATTGTAGCATCAAAGAAATATCGTAACTCTAATATGGCTCAGTGACCTGGTGCAAGTCTTTCGATTGGACCCCACTTCAGTGCGTAACATGTCCCTAACCTGCGTTAGTTATCCTCCCGGAAAAAAGGGACAGATCAATGCGGAATCCGAAACAGGTGAGAAATGCACTCGAAAACATCCGTGGTCCAGATGCGTTTCGAACTTTTGAACTATTGCTCCCAAACCGACAACTTTGCCACTGGCCGACACTTGAAGAACAGCGACAATTGTTGGATATTTACCTAATCTAGTTAAACATTTAATTTGCAATAAAATAATACTAAGGTCATTTAATCGAGATACAAGCTACCGTACCTTTTAAGTTGAACCAAATAATGCAAATGGTGCAAAATTTTATTAAGGCTGGTTGAGTAATTTCTGATTTTATTGCGGACAAACATCATGACACGGCATTTTTATATTCGAACTAGCTTAATTCCCGCTGTTTCGCACACGTAGACTGGATGGTCTGCATTGGTTTATTCTACTTCCAAATATAAATTTTCATGGATTTAGCTTTAAAAATGCTTTCCTAATCAAGTATTTTGATACACCTTGCCACCCCTATTGCACCATTGATGGCAGAATTCAAAACATCCCAAACCGCACTTTTTTAAATTCTAACCACGATTCCAAGTCCAAATTGTCGCATTTCTAGCATCAAAATAGTCTTAGTAGTACCCTTGAAATATTTTCCCTTATTTCACTTGCTTATAGTCCGCATCACGTAGGAAGGCGGCCCAGTCTTCAGCCGTTCTGCGCATCCCCCTCCATTACCGCACTGGCGGCCAGTAATGTTTATTCTGTTGGCGAGTGGCTGGCATCGAGTTACACAATGTTTCTCCCGCAGGCGCAACTGTTGGCGCTCGGCCGTAGCTCCTACACGCTTCCCCTATCGCCCCGCCTCTAAGTGCAGAAGCGCCATCTTATATGACGCCAGGTATTATTGTTGAATTTCCAAAAGTATCGAAACACGTATATTTAAAATTCGAATAAAAAATCTAAATCCGCAGTTTTGTATTTATTTCTTCAGAATTGCCTAAATAGCAACGTATTTTCATTAAGCAGTTTATTCCCTATTTCACCCTTTAAGGATGGGAATATCGAAAAATCGCTGATGCCTACAGTGCAAAAGAAACAACGTTAAAAGTTTCAAATTTCTATCGTCTGTAAATTTACTTTCCAGCGCCGTATTCTCTCTCTTAGAAACTGATGGAGAACGCGAAATTTCTTCCTTACGCTTTCGCACCTTTCTTGGTAGTTTTACCTTTCAAACTACAATACTGGCTTATTTTTCTTTATTCGTACGCTTGTTGCAGAAAACCTACTGAAGAATGTGCATCACGGTTCGCTATTATAGTGTCAAAAGTCATCGCCGGTCTTCAGTCCGAATTTTATACAAGCTGACGACTTTCTACCTCTATATCTTCCATCCTCTTATTGCTATCGACACGGAACTGCTATGGTGTACTACATTAACACAGAGAGATCGTTTGTCTCCATTGTGTAGTTTTTGCTGAAGAGCAAATTATTGACATCGTCACGTAGAATTTTATATAAGTTGGTAATTTTCAACTCCCATATTGTCCACTCCCTTGTTATCAACCTCCTACCAGTATTGTGCACAATGGGATACCTGCTACCACATAGAAACACTATTCGTTTGCGATGTGTAGTTATTTTGTGCAGACTGAAATACAGGCCCAGACGCATATATATATATATATATATATATATATATATATATGCGCCTCGGTTGCACAGTGGTAGAGTGCCAGACTACAAATCCAAAAGTCGCGGGTTCGATGCCCGCCAGGTCCTAGGATTTTTATCTGTCACTTTCCACTTCTTTCACCTCTGGCAGTATTGCTCATGTGAAATATACCGAGTAGCACCGTGGTACGGAACCCACGTTAAACTGTAGGTCCCCCTATAACTGGCTGGGTAAGTCAGTTCGAAGGTCGGAGGAAGGCAACGGCATACCACCTCCAAACAGGACGATGCCTAGTAAAGGACTGTGGTGTTCAAACCAATCTTCGGGCTGTTGACTGCTTTACCTTATATAAGATATTTTCGAAATCTTCTACACCCGCAATTCACTCAAATATGAGTGAAGAAGGGTTGTCAGTACCACTACTTGCTTTCCTGTTCCACTCCAATATAGAGCGAGGGAAATGAACTCTTGTAAGCATTGGTATGAGCCCTAATTTCTCTAATCTTTTCGTTGTGGTCTTTACGCGAAATGTAGATTGGAGCAGTAGAATCGTTCTGCATCCACCTCAAATTCCGGCCCTCTAAATTGTTTCAACAGTATTTCCCAAAAAGAACGTCTCCTCCTCTCCAACGACTCCCATCAGAGTTCCCTAAACTGCCTCTATGTCCTCCTTTAAACCGATTTGGCGGGCATCCGAAATACCTGAGAGACACGTGTAAGCGTTTTATATGCGCTCTCATTTATAAACGAATCACAACGTCCCAAAATTTTTCGCAATAAAACGTAGTCGACCATTCGCCTTCCACACTAGTTCCATTTCACATCAATGTGCAGCGTTACGCCTAGATATTTAATCAAAGCATCAACAAAACATGTCTCCACCAAACACGTTACATAAATGTGATGTACGTTGTATATGCAGTAGCGCATATCAGCCTCCTTGTGTGATGCCGGACACGCGTCAGTGTGGGAGTAGCGGGGCGGCAGTGGTAGCGCGGGGCGGCGCCGCGCAGCCGCAGCTGTTGCCTGGCAACGAGGCGATCG
Organism: Locusta migratoria; assembly: GCA_026315105.1. Classification (NCBI taxonomy): domain Eukaryota; kingdom Metazoa; phylum Arthropoda; class Insecta; order Orthoptera; family Acrididae; genus Locusta; species Locusta migratoria. The sequence continues at coordinate 647,666,398 of CM048744.1, read as the reverse complement.
GCCGCATTGTGCTGTGGATGTACGAGGCGCACGTGACGCCGCCAGGTGTGGCAGCAGCAGCAGACACCCAGCGCAGGCGGCAGCTTCAGCCGCGGTGCCCACAGACGGACACACGCCGTAACTTCCGCAGACACGGCGCTCACCGCTCGAGATTGAGCACATAATTCAGCCCTCACCCGCCGAATAAGAGAGCTGCGCGACTTATATACTGCCTCATAAAGTCCATTCTCCAGCCGCTCACTTCGCTAAGGGAGATCCTCGGCCCTGCCATTACTCGAAGCTGCGTTCGAACGAACTACGAATCATAAATTTAGATACATATGACGTCTTACCAATAAGCTAACCCTTTCGCTGCTACGGACATGCTGTCTTCGTTGCCGCTTATTATTGTTGTTATGGTCTTCAGTCCGGAGACTGGTTTGATGCAGCTCTCCACCCTACTCTATCCTGAGCAAGCCTTTTCATTTCCTCATAAGAACGGCAACCCACATCCACTTGAATCTGCTTACTATACGCGTCTCTTGGTCTCCCTCTGCGATTTTTACCCCACACACTTCCCTCCAATGCTAAATTTACGATTCCCCGATGTCTAAGAATGTGTCCTACCAAGCGATCCCTTCTTTTAGTTAGGGTATGCCAAAAATTCCTTTTCTCACCAATTCTGTTCAGTACCTCTTCATTAGTTATGCCATCTACCCACCTAATCTTCAGCATTCTTCTGTAGCACCACATTTCAAAAGCCTCTATTCTCTTCCTGTCCGCACTGTTTATCGTCCATGTTTCACTCCCGTACAAGGTAACACTCCACACAAATGCCTTCAGAAAAGACTTCCTTACCCTTAAATTAATATTCGATGTTAGCAAATTTCTCTTTTTCAAAAATGCTTTTCTTCCCATTGCCATTCTGCATTTTATATCCTCTGTACTGCGACCATCGCATGTTATTTTACTACCCAAGTAACAAAACTCATCTACCACCTTCATTGTTTCGTTACCTAATCTAATTCCTTCAGCATCGCCTGATTTTCTAAGACCGCATTCCATTATTTTTGTTTTGCTCTTGTTAATGTTCATTTTATACGCTCTCTTCAACACGCTGTCCATTCCGTTCAACTGCTCTTCCAGGTCCTTTGCTGTCTCTGACAGAATTACAATGTCATCAGCAAAACGCAATGTTTTTATTTCTTCCCCCTGAACTTTAATCCCTATTCCAAATTTTTCCTTGCTTTCCTTCACCGCCTGCTCTATGTACAAATTGAATAACATTGGAGAAAGGCTACAACCCTGTCTTACTCCCTTCCCAACTGATGCTTCCCTTTCATGTCCTTCGAGTCTAATAACTGCGGTCTGGCTTTTGTACAAGTTGTAAATAACTCTCCTTTCCCTGTATTTTATCCCTGCTGACTTCAGAATTTGAAAGAGTGTATTCCAGTCAACATTGTCAAATGCTTTCTCCAAATCTACAAAAGCTAAAAATGTAGGTTTGCCTTTTCTTAATCTATCTTCTAAGATAAGACGTAAAGTGAGTATTGCCTCCCGAGTTCCTACATTTCTCCTGAACCCAAACTGATCTTCCCCGAGGTCGGCTTCTACCAGTTTTTCCATCCTTCTGTATATAATTCGTGTTAATATTTTGCAACCATGACTTATTAAACTGATGGTTCTGTAGTTTTCACACCTGTCTGCGCCTGATTTCTTTGGAATGGGGATTATTACATTTTTCTTAAAGTCTGAGGGCACTTCGCCGGTCTCATACATCCTACACACCAGGTCAAATAGTCTTGTCATGGCTGGCTCTCCCAGATACTTTAGTAGCTCTGAGGGTATGTCATCTACTCCTGGGGCCTTGTTTCGACCTAGGTCTTTCAAGGCTCTGTCAAATTCATCTCTCAGTATAGTATCTCCTATTTCATCTTGATCGACTTCATCTTCCGTTCCTACAACATCGTCTCTAAGTTCATTTCCTTTGTAGAGCTGCTCTATGTACTCTTTCCACCTTTCAGCTTTCCCTTCTTTGCTGAGAACTGGTTTCCCATCTGAGTTCTTGATATTCGTAGAGCTGTTTTTCTTATCTCCAAATGTTTCTTTTATTTTCCTGTAGGCGGTATCTACTTTTCCCCTTGCTATACATTCTTCTACAGATTTACATTTGGCTTCTAGCCACTCCTGCTTAGCCGTTTTGCACTTCCTGTCAATCTCATTTTTTAGTCGTCTGTACTCCATTTTGCCTGTTTCATTTACTGGATTTTTATATTTTCTCCTTTCATCAATTAACTGTAGTATTTCCTGTGATATCCATGGATTTTTTGTAGGTCTTGCCTTTCTACCTATTTTGTCCTCCGCTGCCTTCATTATTTCATCTCTCAATGCTACCCATTCCTCTTCTACTGTTTTATTTCCCCCTGTTTCTGTCAATTGTTGCCTAAATCTCCCTCTGAAATTCTCCAGAACTTCACTTTCCTTCAATCTATCTAAGTCCCATCTCCTTATTTTCCTACCTTTCTGCAGTTTTTTCAGCTTCAGCCTACAGCTCATGACTAACAAGTTATGGTCAGAGTCTATATCTGCCCCTGGGTATGTCCTGCAGTTTATAACCTGGTTCCGGTACCTATGTCGTACCATTATAAAATCTATCTGATACCTTCCGGTGTCTCCTGGTCTCTTCCACGTATACAACCTTCTTTTGTGATTCTTAAACCACGTGTTTGTTACGATTAAATCATGTTCCGTGCAAAATTCTACCAGGCGACTTCCTCTTTCATTCCTCCTGCCCAGTCCATATTCACCTACTATTTTTCCTTCTCTTCCTTTTCCTACTACCGAATTCCAGTCTCCCATCACAATTAAGTTTTCCTCTCCCTTAACTGTCTGAATAATTTCCTTTAGCTCCTCATATATTTCTTCGATCTCCTCATCATCGGCAGAGCTAGTTGGCATATAAACCTGTACTACTGTTGTCGGTGTTGACTTCGTATCTATCTTGACAATGATAATGCGATCACTGTGCTGCTCATAGTAGTTTACCTGCATTCCTATTTTCTTATTCATTATCAGTCCTACTCCTGTGATACCCCCAACTGATTTTGTATTTATAATCCTGTACTCACCTGACCAGAAATCCTGTTCATCCTGCCACCGAACTTCACTAATCCCCACTATATCTAACTTCAACCTATCCATTTCCCTTTTTAAATTTTCTAATTTTCCTACTCGATTAAGGGATCTAACATTCCACGCTCCGGCCCGTAGAATGCCAGTATTGTCTTTCCTGATGATCACATCCTCCTGGGTAGTCCCCGCCCCCGAATGGGGGACTATTTTACCTCCGGAATATTTTACCCGAGAGGATGCCATCATCATATGTTCATACAGTAGAGCTGCATGTCCTCGGGAAAAGTAACGGCTGTAGTTTCCCCTTGCTTTCAGCCGTTCGCAGTAGCTGTGTGGCAAAGCCACATTAGCTGATGTTACAAGGCCAGCTCAGTCAATCATCCAGACTGTTGCCCCTGTAACTACTGAAAAGGCTGCTGCCCCTCTTCAGGAACCACACGTTTGTCTGGCCTCTCCACAGATACCCCTCCGCTGTGGTTGCACCTACGGTACGGCTATCTGCATCGTTGAGGCACGCAAGCCACCCCACCTCGGCAATGTCTGTGGTTCATGGGGGTGGGCTTATTATTATCATTATATAAATAACGCTAACATGAAACTGCGAGTACAGATTTTTAATATTAAGTCATACAAAGAGGCCAGTGAAACGTACATAATCCGAAAGGATATTCCTTCAGTAAACCTCTTGATTGCAAATTGTTGTATTCCTTATTTACTGGCGTGTTTCGCCCTTTAGCAGGGCATCTTCAGATTATCTGCGTGACAGAATTTACACAAAATTACAAGGCGTAATTACAAAACGGGGACAATGGGAGCCGGCCGCGGTGGCCGAGGGGACTGAGGCGCTCCAGTCACGGTCTGCACGGCCACTGCGGTCGGAGGTTCCAATCCCCCCTAGGGCATGGATATTTGTGCCGTCCTTAGTATTAGTTAGTTCATAAGTAGTTTGTAAGTTTAGGGACTGATGACCCCGTAGTTAAGTCCCATAAGCTATAGAAACATTTGATTCGTATAATGGGACTTGGGCTTATTTTATGTTTAGAAAAACAGTATAAATGGTAAACAAAGCTTACAATGCGCTCTCTGTGGTGTGACACCGTAAGTACTTTTGTGGTATTTCTATGTTTTTGAATTTTGGATTTCCTTGTAGCCCTACAAATGATGGGATAACAACGAATTACAATTGGAACATATTTGGTAAAGATGTGGAAAACATAAAACCGATTTTTAAGATTACGTTACTAGAAGCGCTAGTCTCTGATGATTCAACAAATGCCCATGTTTACAATTGCGCTCACGGGCCGTGGGCGAGCTTGGTGTGCTGCTCCGCCACCTTGTACAGACTAATAACTAAGAAAGTGTTGGTAGAGGGTGACATAGGAAGCCGGCGTATAAGACGGGACGTAAGAAATCTAGCTATTTGACTACAAATTTAACGAAAGGGAGGTTATTCAGCAGGACAGAAGTTAATAGTTTATGTCGGTACTTATAAATGAAAGGAAATACAGTATTTTATTTGAACAGAGACATTATAATATCTAGGAATGTTTGATCTTTGCATGACAACTGATCGCTAATTGCTGTACACCATGGACTGGAAATCCTTTTAATCCGAAAGGTGGTTTGTCATCGATGTTGCGAATATAAAAATTGTGTGTGCACGTTTCCGTTAAATGTGGTAAAAAGAAAGAGAAATTTTAGGATGAACTAATTCTCCATAAGTTTTGCCACTATACTATAACTCGTTGTAGGTGCATTAGGGGTAAAATTAGCTCAGTCAGTTAGCGATTAGAGTTTGTCTCCCCGTCCCGGGTTCGATATCCACTGCCCCTAAGTTTTTGTTAAATTCTTCATAATTTTCAATTCTTAACTTTTAAATATAGTTTTTAAGCATACTTAAATAATCAAGTTCATAAACGTAGAATTTTAATAAGTCTCAAGGACAATTATTCTATTAACAAAACCAATTTTCTCACATAATCAGCTATATGTTGCAGCAAGTAGAGTTCGATACTTTGATGGTTTGAACTTTTACTTTTGAAAACTTAGAGAACAAGGACATTTAGCGAATGATGAAAGGATTTTTACAAAAAAATGTTCTTACTGAAGTTTTGTAAAGCTAAATTGTGAAATAAAGCAATTAATTCCCTTATTTGTGTCTTTCATTCTCTCATGTTTCCTCTTCGCCCTTTCTTTCACCTGTTCTCATAGCATTCACATAAAACTTATAAATTTACAGTTTTCAATAAATTCCAATTACATAATTTTTTTCCATTTTCATGACTTTGCAATCACAACTGGTCGAATTTAGACTAGTTATTATTATTCGTTCGGCATTTACAAGGCGAAAAATATAAAAAAGGATTAAAACATATAATAAGAGACAATTAGTATTACATAATACAAAATTTTATACAATACAACTATTTGAATAAGCCATTGAATGGCATTGTCTGTTTGTGTATATTCTCGAGTTTACCATTGAAACCATGCACGGTGCACGCACAGGGAATTTAGCTGACATATTGCACAAACGGGTCAAGGTTTCGAAACGACACTTGTTACCAAATGATAGCTCTTAATAACGCATGTATGTTGTGTAATAAACAGATGAATTTTTTTTATTAATTGAGATATGGAAGCGATTCGACCACATTGCGGACCGGTGCGAGTTAACACGACCAGAGGTCCTGATGGAAGGACCAAATGCGCCCACTACCGCTTGCCTCCTCACCACTGGGGCAGTAGCAGCGACGTCTGTACCTCGTCTACAACTGTCGAATCATCAATGAACTCATAGAAAGTAGGCTGCCAGCCGCGGTGGCCGAGGGGACTGATGCGCTCCAGTCACAGTCTGCACGGCCACAACGGTCGGGGGTTCAAATCCCCCCTCGGGCATGGATTTTGTGCCGTCCTTAGCATTAGTTAGTTCATAACTAGTTTGTAAGTTTTGGGACTGATGACCCCGTAGTTAAGTCCCGTAAGCTGTACAAACATTTGAACATTTTTGAATGTAGGCTTTCACGGCCGGCGTTATCATTAATTAAAACTTCCGGGATAATTTGCCGTGGTCCATCAATAAAACATCTTACTCCCGACGTTTCGTTGACTACTGCGGGCAACACCTTCAAGGGTGATGAATTAAACCATTTGCGAACAGCGTTTAAGAAAAATGGATACACCGATAAAGAGATAGATCGGGCTTTCCACCCAAGAAGAAAAGGGTCCAAAACAAGCCACAACAACAACTGTCTGCCGCAAAAGTTTTCCTTCCTTTCATCCACAAAATTACGGACCGTATTGGGAAAGTTTTGGCCAGGTTTCAAGTGCAGACCGTCTTCAATACTACCAAGAAAATTAGCGAATGCTTACGATCGGTGAAAGACGCACGACATCCCTAGCAACGCCTGGGGTGTATAAAATTCCCTGTACCTGTGGCATTGTATATATAGGAACAACAAAAAGGAGTGTTAATACTCGCATATTGGAACACAAAAGGAATTGTCGTTTGGGTCACACAGACGTCAGCTGTGGCAGAGCATGTTTTTCCACGTGGTGACCATGAAATAAAATTTAGTGAAACGAGCGTGCTAGCTAGGACGTCGCATTATTACACATGCATGTACAGAGAAGCTATAGAAATAGAGAAACACCACAATAATTTTAACAGGGAAGAAGAAGGTTTGAAATTAGATAAGATTTGGCGGTCAACTTTGAACCAAAGACATGACAGTCGATTACCTGTAATCGAGAGAGATGACGTTGGTCAAAGATAGCTTCATAGTCGGCAGCACGTGACAAGTGTGGGCGCCATCTATGCCCTCTATATAAGAAGGACGTCCAGCGCCTAGTAGGCTGTCGTCGACTCGCCCTTGAAGATGTTGCCCGTAGTATGCAACGAAACGTCGGGAGTAAAAAGTTTTATTGATGGACCACGGCAACTTAGCCCGGAAGTTTTCATTAATGATCATCAATGAACTGTTCGTTCACTATCAATTTTGCTACTAATAGGGGATAAATTGCACTGTTACCGATTTTAAAGCGATGTTTTCATCCTCAGACACTGGCGACATTTAAAATGTTACCCTATGCTGTTGAATAACATACGCTCATTTCGAGCATAATTGTGTTTCCAAAGAGTAATTGTTAATTTGCATAAGGCTAATAATTCTATTTTTTTCTTTTACGCAATGAATTGTACAATGGAATAGATGCGGTGCCTGACTACCTGACACAATCCCAGGAACATTTTTTCCATAATCAGTCAAAATCACATCTGCAGCTTAATAAAATATGAAATGTGTACTGCACCGCCATCTAGCGGTCGAAATTCAAAGCCAGGCCCTCTGTGGCTGTCAGTCCGTACTCACAACAGCGCGTCACCGCCCCTACGCATCCTGTCAACGCACACTGCTGCGGCAACGACTGACCGAGGGAGTACATCAGCTTCGTGCCATCTGCAGCTCTGCTTTTAAATTTCGCTAGGTGCCTATTCGGTGCTGCACCGTCTAATAATTCACAAGCGGAAATGGCCAAGAACTTGATGTGTCAACCATGCATCGTTCTAACATACTAGTTAGAGAACAATGTCCAATCTTGAATGTTAATACATTTTAATTACGAAATACCATTATTAATACCATAATTAATGTCCAGACATCAAAAATTATTTTAATTACTGATTGCAATTACTAATACACCCAGAGACAAGGGATTGAGATGTTATCCACGTTATCATTGCAAGTTACGAAATCGACACTAAACTCCTTCAGAACCATTTCGTACATATCTAGAAAAAAAAAAAAAAAAAAAAAAAAGGCCAGAGAAGGTTATCGATTTTCTGGAAAGTACTAGAACGTAATGATGAATAGGTCAGTAAATTTTCTAAATGGGTATATTTTATTTGGTGTAGAGCGGCACATCGTGAAATCTCTTGTCTAGCCGATAGCAAAAAAAGCAGACGTAAAATATCAGAAAACAATTGATTGATATAAAAAAATCCCCAGTTTAGAGCTGTAGTGCCAATTGACCTTGTTGAAGCTCAGGCATCCTTCATCTCAGAGGAAGGCCAGGATCTTCTAAATCATTTCTAATATCTCAGTCATTTTGAAATTTCATTTATTTTTTCCTCGTTCTAAAGCAGTCAAAATATTAGTAATTACAATAAGTAATTATAATTAAATGTTCAACCCTCTTCCTTCTATTTATTGATTACTAGTATTTATTGCTTTCATAAGAAAGACGAATATTACAAACAACTAATGGTACCCGTATTTTATTCCTGCTGTAAATCCCCGAACATTATCCCAGAACACAGAATCGAACATTTTCTCTATGTCTGCAAATATTCTGTACGCCCTCTTAGCTTCCAACCTTCACTCAAAATTTATTGTTGGAACAGTGCATATGATGTACATAAAATGATCGCGTTTACAGAGCAATATATCAAGACGGAAATGTAGGCGCTGATTCTTGCTATCCATTCAATCGTACAGATCGTGAATACTGCCTTGACGTAGATTACTCCGTGCCTGCTCTACCTGATCACGTAGTTATGCAAGAATCGTGCGTTGACGAGTCGAACATATCAGTTGTCGTTTCATTATGTCCCTTACGTGCTAGGCTAAAGCCCGTAGATCGTGCTGGGAAGGGAAACTGATGCGCTTATTTCAGGGCACGTTGAGATTCAGGCTCAGTGTGTAGACGAGCATTACTTTGTTACAACAAGACATTACGTTCCTTTCTTCAAGAATGGCAAATGTACGGAACTTAACTCGGCGTTCCCTCCAGAGACGAGAGTTGTGGCTCATCGCACCCCAGACCACGAGGGTAGCGGAGAAACAGCGCGCGCCAGCTTACGTCGTACACGAAAACCACCCTCACTTGCAGGCAGGCAAAATTTGCTTCTATCGCTGAAAAGCACGGGAGCGCCATTCCAACTGATCCTCTGACAGTACCAACCGAGCCATGCCCGTCGATGCTGTCGCTTGGGTGGATGAAGGGCTAGAGCAGTGCGCGCCCATAGTCTCACCGCACATAACCCGTTGGCTTCTGTTGGTATTTGGACCCTCACACCTGCTAACCTCTGCTATGGTAGCTTTACGATCTGCCAATGCTATTCTTACAGAACGAAGATCGTAGCAGACGTCTGTGCTGAGTGCATGTCGAGGACTTCGTCTACGAATGTGAGATTGTTCAATTGATCATTGAAATCAGTATCTTTACACAACTGGCGCAGAACGTCCAACGTGTGGGGAAATTCTCCGAAAGAACCACATTTCCAATCGCAAGTTCACAATTTGTTTCGCTGAATCGGCTGAAAGATTCACAATTTTGTGTCTGTGACATGGCGTCTGTTGTTATTACACTGAAAGCTTATGGCAGTAAACAATCTCTAGTGAAATGAAGATGCAGGTGGTGGTGTGGTAGCTGCGTCACGATCGACGTTGAAACTATTATCACTACACCTACTATCGCTACTGTTGCGAATTCAGCAGAAGCGCTGAAAGAGTTGATATCAAGCTTTAAGCATGCATGCCACCTATTCTCGATTATAAACAGCCCTAAGACTGCTATTATGGTTCACCCTGACAATACAAACCAAATGTCACATTAGATGGAACTACTCTGCAAGACATAGCTTACTTCTGCGATCTCGGATCCACTACTTAATCAAATATGTCTGTTAATAAGGAGATTTATTCTGACATTCGTGAGGCTAGGACATATTTTGGCAGGTCCTATTCAAGTGTTTGTAAAAACAACAAACTCTCTATGAACACGAGAATTTTGCTACATCAAACTTGCTCCCTCAGGATCCTTCTGAATGCATCGGAAACAAGTAGGTCGCCATAATGCATGTTGTCCCTGAGATCTATCCTTGAAGTAACTTGGGAGGACCGAATGACCTTTGAAGCAGTATTGTCTAAAACCAACTGCAAAAGCATTTCAGCTGTCTTGAAGCAGAGACCACTCCGCTGGCTGGGACACGTTTACCGTATTGACCCTGAAAGACTACTGCGTGCGGTAAAGCTTGGAAAGATCTACAAGCAGAAGACCCGTAGGACGTCATTTATTGAGACCTAAGGACTCCTGTTAGCGAGATATGGACAGTTTTAGCATGAACGACATGTGGGGCCCACAGGCTAGCATGAGACAGGAGTGTCGTCCAGATACGTCCTCTGGCATCTCGAAGCATGTCGAAGGGTTGTTACGCTGATTAAGGCAGAAAAAGCTTCGAAATAGTACGACTGTTCGTACCTCAATAGCAAAAATATACCGGGTGATCAAAAAGTCACTATAAATATGAAAACTTAATAAATCACGGAATAATGTACATAGAGAGGTAAAAATTGACACACATGCTTGGAATTTCATGGGGTTTTATTTAAAAAAAAAGTTCAAAAAGTGGCTGACAGAAGGCGCTTCATCTAATCAGAAAAGCAATAATTAGCAAAACAAATTAAGACAAAGCAAAGATGATGTTCTTTACAGGAAATGCTCAATATGTTCACAGTAACAAACAAAGTATTGCTACACGCGTGAAAGATCTCTTGCGCCCGTCGTTTGGTGATGATCGTGTGCTCAGTCACCACTTTCGTCATGCTTGGCGTCCCAGGTCCCCAGACCTCAGTCCGTGCGATTATTGGCTTTGGGGTTACCTGAAGTCGCAAGTGTATCCTGATCGACCGAAATAGCTAGGGATGCTGAAAGACAACATCCGACGCCAATGCCTCACCATAATTCCGGACATGCTTTACAGTGCTGTTCACAACATTATTCCTCGACTACAGCTATTGTCGAGGAATGATGGTGAACATATTGAGTATTTCCTGTAAAGAACATCATCTTCGCTTTATCTTAATTTGTTATGCTAATTATTGCTTTTCTGATCAGATGAAGCGCCTTCTGTCGGACATTTTTTGAACTTTTTTTTGGTTCTAATAAAACCCCATGTCATTCCAAGCAGGTGTGTCAATTTTTAACTCTCTGTCTACATTATTCCGTGATTTATGGTGTTTTAAAATTTATACTGACTTTTTGATCACCCGGTACTTGTGTAAAATGCTGCAAGGGATGCCGTGCCTTCAAAAAACTGTAACTCATAACTATACAGACACTGCAACAATACCTGTCAAGCTTTTGTGGCCGATGACGATGGTTGTGATAACTGTCCAATAATTAGGCTGTGCCGTTACCGGATCAAAATCTGCGTCCTCAGTCCAGGTATACTGTTTTGTTGTTTGGCAGTATAATTGAAAGCTATTCCATTATACAGGGTCGTCCATTGATAGTGACGGAGCCAAACATCTCAGAAAATAAGCATCAAACGAAAAAACTACAAAAAACAAAACTTTTCTAGCTTGAAGGGGGAAAACTGATGGCGCTATGGTTGCCCCGCTAGATGGCCCTCCCATAGGTCTAACGGATATCAACTGCATTTTCTCTTAAAAAAGTACCCCCATTTTTATTACATACTCGTCTAGTACATCTTAAATCCCGGATTTCTTTCTTTTGGGGAAATTGAAGAATATTTGTTGTCGTGATTCACCGACAACGCCTGAAAACAAGCGTCAGCGCATTGTCAATGCATGTGAGAACGTTACTGAAGGCAAACTACTCTCTGTTGAGCGGAATTTCGTTACGCGTATTGCCAAAATGCATTGAAGGTGAAGGACATAATTTTGAGCACTTATTGAAGACATGAGGTAATTACAGGTAAGCACGCATTAACAGCAGGCGTTCTCATAATGTATGATAATTTCACAAAAGTACTCGTATCACATTGGAACCACCGAAATAAAGTTCAAACTTACCCACGTACTGTGTTTTAATTTAAAAACCTAACTGCTACCCACTGTTCGTCAAAAATTGTGAGCAATATGTTTGTGAATATTACAGCGCCTTCTATAACAAGGCGACAAAAGTGTTCCAAATAAAACATTCATATTTCTTTACATACTAGACGAATATGTAATAAAATGGGGGGTACCTATTTAAAATAATGCCGTCGATATTCGACTGACCTATGGCAGCACCATATGGCGGGTCAACCATAGCGCCATCTGTTTCCCCCTTCAAGCTAGAAAAGTTTTGTTACTTTGTAGTTTTTTTTTGTTTTGGTGCTTATTTCGTGAGATATTTGGTCCGGTCACTATCAATGGTCCACCCTGTCTAGTCAGCTACGTTGCTGTAGCTGTTTGTCATTAGGACTGAGTGAGTCACGGGCCGGACATTATCTGGAGTGCAGGGCTCTGACGTGACGCTCGTCTGAATCTGCGGTGGCGTTGTCAGCTATCAGGTGTGCGCGCTCCCTGCGGACGCGCCATCCGTCAGCGGCGAGCCGCGATGGCCCGCCTGATCCCACCGCCTGAGCCTCTGCTCGCTCCCCGTGGGGCGCTCAAACCTCCCTCACGATACCGCTGACATTCCCAAGGTACCTGCCAATACGTATTTCAGATATCTCATCTACATCTGCATGGATACTGTGCAAGCACACTCAAGGGCATGGCAGAGGGTCCATCAAACCACTTTTGTATTTCTCTATAGTAGCACTCTCCAATAGCTCCCGGGGAAAAAGAAACCTAAAGCTTTCTATTTTAGATCTAATTTCTCTTATTTTTATTATACTGGTCATATCTTCGTATGTTGTTGGGTGCTGACAATATATGTTCGCATTATGAAGAGACTGTTGGTTGAAGAAATTTCACAAATAGATCTCGCCTCAACACCATTCTGTTAATGATTTGCCGCGGTGGAGTAGCCGAGCTGTCTAAAGCGTCTCGCTGCGGAGCGCACGGTTGCTCGCCGTGGAGGTTCGAGTCCTCCCTGGGGCATGGATGTGTGTGTTGTCCTTAGGTTAGTTTACCTAGGTTTAAGTAGTTTGTAGGCTACGGACTGATGACCACGCAGTTTGTAGAGTCTACGGGACTTGACTACGGGGTCATCAGTCCCTAAACTTACAAGCTACTTATGAACTACTTACAACTAAGGACGGCACAAATATCTATGCCCGAGGGGGGATTCGAACCCCCGACCGTATTGGCCGTGCAGACCGTGACTGGAGCGCCTCAGTCTCCTCGGCCACCGCGGCCGGCCACGCAGTTTGCTCCGATAGATTTACAAACATTTGTTAATGATTTCCACCCCAACTCGTGCACCATTTCCGTGACACTCTCTCTCGTACATCGTTGTAATAGGAAACGAGCTGCCCTTCTCTAAATTTTCTATAAGTCGTCCGCCAGTCCCACCTGTTGCGGGTCCCACAATGCATGGCAATGCTGCAGAATAGGACCAACAAATGTAGTGTAGGTAGTTTATTTAGTAGAGCTGTTGCATCTTCTAAGTGTTCTGCCAATAAAACGTAGTCTTTGTTCGCCTCCTATGCGTTCTTTCCAATTTAAATTGTTCGTAATTGTTACTCCTAGGTATTTTGTTGAATTTACGGCCTCAAGGTTTAACTGATTTAACGTGTAACACGTTTAACGGTTTTGTGTTAGTGGGCATACGAATGACCTCACATTTGTCATTATTAAGTTTCAAATGCCAATTTTTGCACCATGTAGATATCTTATATAAATCATTTTGCAGTTGGTTTTGATCTTCTGGTGATTTTCTAACCTATAAATGATAACATCACCCGCGAGCAGTCTAAGACAGCTATTCAGATTGCCTCCTAAATCTATATCTATAAATGTGAATGTCTGTTCAGTGTACGTTTATCACGTCTGAACCACAATATATAAAGAGCTAAAAATCTGTACAATCACTAATGTCTACCCAGGGAAGGCTTTAGGAACGGTTTTATGGCAATCAGATATATATATATATATATATATATATATATATATATATATATATATATATATATATATATATATATATATATTACTAATTTATACCTGAGGCAGGTTTTTGGTACGGTTTTATAGCGATCTGATAGATATTTTGTAATTTGAAGAATGTAATGCAAACTGCGGAACAATAATTACTCTTTGAAAATTATATTTACTCTTTGAAAATGGTTTTATTGGTTGCATTGTTGCTTGAGGGTTGATAATGATAAAAGGCTGGAGTATATTGGGATGGAAAGTTATCGGTGTATATATAATTCTACGTGTTTGTGTGTGTGTTAATATTTCGCTCTTCAGCGAAAACTACAGAACGCAAACGAATGGTCTGTGTGTAATTGTTATCCAAAGCATTGTAGGAAATTAAACTTTACCTTCACATGCACTGATTGGTCCAAAAAAAATGTAGAAGAATGATTGGTTGAAAATTTTTAACTTTTGTCAGGACATACTTGTCGTGCATCTCTAGTCAGTGGTCGTGACGTACGTATGTTCCAAGTAATCGGCGCGCGGCGAAAGTCAGCATGAAAGAAATTGTACCGCAAAAAAAGGAAAACACAGTACTCTGCATTTCCTTCGATATGTGCTAATAGAAGGAATATGAGGTTACGATCCGTGAGCGATAACTCGCAAACATCCCGGGTAGGAATATGACATGAGAATTGTTAATTTTGAGTTCTGGTCGAAAATCTCAGCGATGCATCTCGAAGGCTAAATGAAGCACAATGACCTGGCATTCCTATGAGGTCATTGTTCCCTGCAACAATCCGCTGCTCGCTTCTTACCACGAGTATAATCACGATCACTGAAACTTACTGGCGAATTAAAACTGTGTGCCGGAATCGGGATTCGAGCCTAGGACTTTCGCCTTTCATTTTCAGCAGTCTACCAGCTGAGCTATCCCGGCTATCTCCACTGTATCTTTTCTTGTAGGAGTGCTAATCCTGCATGATTCGCAGGAGAACTATGGGGTTTGGAACGCAGGAGACGAGGTACTGGCGGAAGTAAAGCTCTGAGGGCGGATACGGAAGTGTGCTAGGATAGCTCAGTCGATAGAGCGCGTGCCCGCGTAAGGCAAAGGTCCCAGGTTTCGTATCCCAGTTTCGACACACAGTTTTAATTCGCCAGTAACTTTCATTTCAGCGCGCACTCCGTGCAGAGTGAACGTATCATTGTAGACCACGATCAATGTAGTGAAAATAAACTAATATGAAAATATCAGAAATGGAAAGGAAGGTTACGTGAAAGCATGATCCAAATATGTAACACAACAATAAAATTCAAGACTAACATGTATTTCTAGCGCACTCAAAAATCATTTATATCAGTATTAAACTTGTATCCAGTATTAAACTTGTATTCCATTCATAACAATAAAGCACCACACACCCTCTTAAATGAACAAACAGAACTGGCATACAACTCGTTCTACGAAAATTTTAAAGACTTTTTAAGCCTGAGGTAACCAAACATACATACACATACTTAGATCACATAACACCTCTCATCCCCCCCCCCCCTTCCCTTTGCCATTCCCAAATGCTACTCCAACCGTATATGATTAATCTTATAAATGCAATCTATGTATTTTTTTTTTCAAATGTAACATTAGTTCTACCATTACAGTCATAAGAAATAAAGAAGCCTCCAATGTAAGAGAATATTATAAATATAAATGTATGAACACTTTAACTATTGAAACTGTAACTGGTAAATAAGTTTAAAATAATATCTATGCATCAACTGTGATCTTTGACAATTATCTGTACATATCTCTGTATTGTTTATGTTTGTTAAACATGAGGAAAGAGAGTGCTGAGTTATGTGGGCAGTTTTGAGCACTAAAATGCTTGAAAAATCACCTAACATCAAACAGCAATGTGAACCAACTGTAAGTAGCTGTTTGGAATACAATTTAAACTTGTAAATATTGAAATTTAGTGCCAAAGACAAAACTCACACATAATAATTTTCTATCTCACCACAGTCAAACGAGTTCCACAACGTTGTAAACAACATATAAAACATGTATACCGCCTGATGATGAACCGCCAGGCAGTTGGAAACCGGTTGTGGTAAAAAAAATACGTAAGAAATGTGACTGGTTGCTGTTATTTTCTGATTTCTTTCATTTATATCAGTGTCCGCTAACTACAAAGGAAATGTCCAAATGTTTGTAAACCTATTGGACCAAACTGCTATGGTCACCAGTCCATATATTTACAAACTACTTAAACTAACTTACACTAAGAAGAACCTTTACCCGAGGGAGGACTCGAACCTTCGGCTCGAACGGCCGCCCGTTCTGTAGGATATATACACACCGATTTTGGACGGCCGGTAAAATATCGACCGTCCACATTCCGGTAGAGAACCATTGGAGGGCATCGTAGCTTACACAATGTCCGACCACGGACCGGCACCGGCAACAAGCCGATCAGCTGCCACTGTAGGCCGCTGCTTCTGCAGACCGCCGGCGACGGGCCGGTGGCGACCATACAGTGGCACACGCTCCGATTTTTATCGGCCGTCCTCACTACACAGTTCTCGCTGTGCCTTCTCGTCACGACGTAGTTCATATAAGACTGAAGTACAAAAATATTGATTCTGTACATAATAAATTACAAATATTTCAGTTTCTTGTATCATTCAGGGCACTGAATACGGAAATTCAATGGCGAAGTTGAAATTTTCTGCCAAACTGAGACTCTAAATGGTTTTTCGTGGTTTTATTTTATTTTTGATTTTTTATTCTTCAGGTACACCGTGTCTTTGTTCTATTATGTTCTCGAGATCATAACTTTTGTTTTATTACGGATGAGTGATTGGCTATATAGACATGTTTCTAAGCCGTGCCCAAATCATAAACCTATCGTGTACTAGTGTCCATTTTCTCGCAGCTTTATTTGCACTAGTATTGCCTGTGGTCGAAAATCGACCAATTGTGTTTTCAATGGTCACTGGGGATAAAATTTTACGTATCATGTCGGCGACCTCGCGTGATTATGTTGGCAACATCAACAACACGATAGAAAATCTTTGCCCATTTGTTCGAACCACATAGAATGACTCGATTAGTGTATCGTACAGACCATGAAGTAAACAAATAATGCTATTCCTGCTTTATGGTTGACAGATTCTTGTATGTACCCTCACTACGGTCGGGGGTTCGAATCCCCCCTCAGGCATAGATATTTGTGCCGTCCTAGTTCGTAAGTAGTTCATAAGTAGTTTGTAAGTTTAGGGACTGATGACCCCGTAGTTAAGTCCCATAAGCTTAACAAACATTTGAACATTTTTTTATGTACCCTCGTCCGCTCAGTAAAAATAATTGCCCTCGTAAAGTGAAGATTCCATGAGAAAACATCAGCATTGTCAAGCGATTGGCTAAAATGAAAACTCACAGGATTCTCACAATTCAGCATCTGTTGCCAACATTATCATAGGAGGCCGCTGGGATATTTAGTAAAATTTAACCGGCACTAGGAGGTATGAAACGGTATCTTTTACGTGTTAAGGAAAATGCCTGCCACAATATACTTCCGTTTTTATTTGTCGTTATACTTCTCATGCCACTTTCGAATTATATAACTTTCATTAGCCTAATATTTGAAATGGAACTATTTATTTCGATACTGCGGTATTCAGAATTCCAGAGCTGTCAACATGTCGACTTCGAAGTTCTACCCGTGCACCGCTACAGGCCTCTTCCGGCGCATCGTCATTTATATCGTAACTCTCGACTTCGTAGTTCCACCCGAGCACCGCTACATGTCTCTCCCGGCGCATCCTTTATATCGGCATTCATATGAAAACATACATTTCCTTTAATCACTCTTAATCACTGCGAAAATGAAGCATTTGAACGGTACAAGAAAGTGAGTTGGGAGTACTCCTTGTTTCGATATTCACTTATTTTAATACTGCAGATACGCTGCATTACAGCGTCTTTGGTCGAGGCGAATAGCCAATTCAAAAATGTTCAAATGTTTGTTAAGCTTATGGGACTTAACTACGGGGTCATCAGTCCCTAAATTTACAAACTACTTTACGAACTAGGACGGCACAAATATCCATGCCCGAAGGGGGATTCGAACCCCCAACCGTAGTGGCCGTGCTGACCGTGACTGGAGCGCCTCAGTCACCTCGGCCACCGCGAATAGCCAATTAGTGAGCCGATTGTTGGAGAATGTAGAACTTGATCCAAGCTGTAGATAGGTAAATTTCTACTTCCTTTTACCACTTTTAATGGCTAAATGCACACATAATATTTATATTCGTGAAATCTACAACAAACAATCTTTCGAACTATGTAACTTTCATTGGCTTTGCTGTACGAATAAGTTAGCAATCTGTACCACAATTTTCGTGTTAGCGTATCTATATAGTGCTGATTTCCGCAAGGGATCGAACTCCTTTCTATGACCGCACAGAAGTGGTCATTTGCCTGTTTGAGGAATACATACACTCATAAACAAGTCTAAGAGTTTCGGCATCTGCCACTGGCGTGTACTGTTTCCTGGTCACGAATTAGCAGGAAGGAGTCGTCCAAGTAACAGTATTCTAGGGGAAGGAATACTTCATGAACAGTTGGGCTATGGAAACGTAAGCCTTGGTAGAAATCTGCGCGGGCGCAGCCTCAGAAAATGCCTGATGCAAGAAGGTCATGTCACGGGGTATACCATCGGATTTTCGAAAGATACGAGGGTAGCTTCCAAGCACAGCGTCGTGATGGAGAAAGGATGATATGCGTGGAAAGTAAGCATGACTTAAGCGAGGTTGTTAAGATGGGCTAATTTAAATTGAATTTAGTTTCAGTAGGAGTAGTTGGCTGTAATACAGAGGTCGTATATGGAGAGGTCAGAGAGGGTAATTTGCTGGCGAGTATATGGCCGTTGGCAAGGTTGCATTACTTGGAATAAGAGGGTAAATATACTCGATATTTGGTGATGTGTGGTGCTCATAGGGAGCATTCGGGATCAATAAATCAGAGAGATGTGGTTAATTCTAGTTAGAAGGCTGGGGGCTCAGTTTTCATTTGGTGTAATGTGTAGGGTGGGTATCGTCGCAAATTATGCAGATAGGCCAGGCAACAGATGTCAAAATTTTTTGAACAAATGGAAGACTTTAAGCTATGGCGGGTAGAGGTTTGCTGCCGAGTGTGAGGTCGTCGTGCTAAAGGACGCACATTTGTTAAAAGTACCAGAGAGGAAGGAATTTTGAGAGCTCGCCTTTTGGTGCCAATGACTGTGTGTTCCCTCTGCAACGAGGTGATCATGAGATGCCATAACAGTGTTTAATTATTTATTACTTTGAATACATATTTATGCGCTTCTTGTTAACACTGTAGTTGTTACGAGCGAACGGTTCTTGTTCATTCATGCTCATTATGACCGGTTATTATACCGTACTGCGTGCATTTTATGAGACTCAATTGAATCTCTATGCAGCGGTATCCAGAACTACATTGTGAGTTTCGCGATAGCACGCAATGACCCCAGCCGCGCTTGGGTGTCGTTGCTGGTTGGAAGATTCCGGTGCTAGGAGGTGCACGATGAGTTGCATAGGATTTTATACCTTTCTGTCTGAAAATGCATGGCAAATCTGTGTTGTAGACTGCTGTATCCTGCTGTACTATTTATCGTCGCTTTTTTCATTGTATTTTGTTCTCATCCATCATTAATGTGTTCAGATGCAATACTGCAGCTGGCCACTGTATCAGCGTCACGAAGTATCTTTAACAGTCGGGTAAACACACTTGAATGTGATAGTGTGCTGTGGGGAAATCGAATGCAGTAGTCGCTAAACGCAGCAGCAGCGTTTCCAAACAAAACCCATACACAGATAACATGTCGGCACACTCACCTTGTGTAAATTCGTTGCGGCTTGTTTTATACGCTACGGAACAGTAGTCTTGGCCAAAAAATCGGCATGAAAAGTACTAAGAAGACTAAGACAAACGGCACGATCTGCAGCGTGGCGCCTTAGACCTGTCGGTTATTCCACCGTGGCGACCAAACTTCCGACTTAAACGTGTTCTACCGCCAGCATACAAATACGCCCATAGCAATCGGTATACGAACACAAGAAACGAAATTGCATTGAACTCTGGTGTAATCTTGTATTCAATAAAAACCGTACACATTTTGTACAATGGGTGTTCAAATGAGAATGTACGAAACGTCTTAACAACCTTGTTGTTGTTGTTATGGTCTTCAGTCCGGAGACTGGTTTGATGCAGCTCTCCACCCTACTCTATCCTGAGCAAGCCTTTTCATCTCCTCATAAGAACGGCAACTCACATCCTCTTGAATCTGCTTACTATACGCGTCTCTTGGTCTCCCTCTGCGATTTTTACCCCACACACTTCCCTCCAATGCTAAATTTACGATTCCTCGATGTCTAAGAATGTGTCATACCAAGCGATCCCTTCTTTTGGTCAGGGTATGCCAAATATTCCTTTTCTCGCCAATTCTGTTCAGTACCTCTTCATTAGTTATGCGATCTACCCAACTAATCTTCAGCATTCTTCTGTAGCACCACATTTCAAAAGCCTCTATTCTCTTCCTGTCCACACTGCTTATCGTCCATGTTTCACTCCCGTATAAGGCAACACTCCACACAAATGCGTTCAGAAAAGACTTCCTTACACATAAATTAATATTCGATGTTAGCACATTTCCCTTTTCAAAAATGCTTTTCTTCCCATTGCCATTCTGAATTTTATATCCTCTGTACTGCAACCATCACATGTTATTTTACTACCCAAGTAACAAAACTCATCTACCACCTTCATTGTTTCGTTACCTAATCTAATTCCTTCAGCATCGCCTGATTTTCTAAGACCGCCTTCCATTATTTTTGTTTTGCTCTTGTTAATGTTCATTTTATACGCTCTCTTCAACACACTGTCCATTCCATTCAACTGCTCTTCCAGGTCCTTTGCTGTCTCTGACAGAATTACAATATCATCAGCAAAACGCAATGTTTCCCTATTCCAAATTTTTCCTTGCTTTCCTTCACCGCCTGCTCGATGTACAAATTGAATAACATCGGAGAAAGACTACAACCCTGTCTTACTCCCTTCCCAACTGATGCTTCCCTTTCATGCCCTTCGAGTCTAATAACTGCGGTCTGGCATTTGTACAAGTTGTAAATAACTTTCCTTTCCCTGTATTTTACCCCTGCTGACTTCAGAATTTGAAAGAGTGTATTCCAGTCAACATTGTCAAGCGCTTTCTCCAAATCTACAAAAGCTAAAAATGTAGGTTTGCCTTTCCTTAATCTATCTTCTAAGATAAGACGTAAAGTGAGTATTGCCTCCCCGGTTCCTACGTTCCTTCTGAACCCAAACTGATCTTCCCCGAGGTCAGCTTCTACCAGCTTTTCCATTCTCCTGTAGATAATTCGTGTTAAAATTTTGCAACTATGACTTATCAAACTGATGGTTCTGTAATTTACATACCTGTCTGCACCTGATTTCTTTGGAATGGGGATTATTACATTTTTCTTAAAGTCTGAGGGTATTTCGCCTGTCTCATACATCCTACACACCAGTTCAAATAGTTTTGTCATGGCTGGCTCTCCCAGAGACTTCAGTAGCTCTGAGGGTATGTCATCTACTACTGAGGCCTTGTTCCGACTTAGGTCTTTCAGGGCTCTGTCAAATTCATCTCTCAGTATAGTATATCCTATTTCATCTTCATCTACTTCCTTTTCCCTACCTACAACATCGTCTCTAAGTTCATTTCCTTTGTAGAGCTGCTCTATGTACTCTTTCCAACTTTCAGCTTTCCCTTCTTTGCTGAGAACTGGTTTGCCATCTGAGTTCTTGATATTCGTAGAGTTGCTTTTCTTGTAGGCGGTATTTACTTTTCCCCTTCTTATACATTCTTCTACAGATTTGCACTTGGCTTCTAGCCACTCCTGCTTAGCCATTTTACACTTTCTGTCAATCTCATTTCTTAGTCTGTACTCCATTTTGCCTGTTTCATTTACTGCATTTTTATATATTCTCCTTTCATCAATTAAATTTTAGTATTTCCTGTGATATCCAAGGTTTTTTGTAGGTCTTGCCTTTCTACCTATTTTGTCCTCTGCTGCCTTCACTATTTCATCTCTCAATGCTACCCATTCCTCTTCTACTGTTTTATTTCCCCTGTTTCTGTCAATTGTTGCCTAAATCTCCATCTGAAATTCTCCAGAACTTCACGTTCCTTCAATTTACCTAGGTCCCATCTACTTATTTTCCTTCCTTTCTTCAGTTTTTTCAGTTTCAGCCTACAGTTCATGACTAACAAGTTATGATCAGAGTCTATATCTGCCCCTGGGTATGTTTTGCAGTTTATAACTTGGTTCCGGAATCTATGTTTTACCATTATAAAATCTATGTGATACCTTCCGGTGTCTCCTGGTCTCTTCCACGTATACAACCTTCTTTTGTGATTCTTAAACCACGTGTTTGTTACGATTAAATCATGTTCCGTGCAAAATTCTACTAGGCGACTTGCTCTTTCATTCCTTTTGCCCAGTCCATATTCACCTACTATTTTTCCTTCTCTTCCTTTTCCTAGTACCGAATTCCAGTCTCCCATCAAAATTATGTTTTCCTCTCCCTTAACTGTCTGAATAATTTCTTTTAGCTCCTCATATATTTCTTCGATCTCCTCATCATCGGCAGAGCTAGTTGACATATAAACCTGTACTACTGTTGTCGGTGTTGGCTTCGTATCTATCTTGACAATGATAATGCGATCACTGTGCTGCTCATAGTAGTTTACTCGCATTTCTATTTTGTTATTCATTATCAGTCCTACTCCTGTGATACCCGCAACTGATTTTGTATTTATAATCCTGTGCTCACCTGACCAGAAATCCTGTTCATCCTGCCACCGAACTTCACTAATCTCCACTATATCTAACTTCAACCTATCCATTTCCCTTTCTAAATTTTCTAGCTTCCCTACCCGATTAAGGGATCTAAAATTCCACGCTCCGATCCGTAGAATGCCAGTATTGTCTTCCCTGATGACAACATCCTCCTGAGTAGTCCCCGCCCGGAGATCCGAATGGGGGACTATTTTACCTCCGGAATATTTTACCCGAGAGGATGCCATCATCATATGTTCATACAGTAGAGCTGCATGTCCTCGGGAAAAGTAACGGCTGTAGTTTCCCCTTGCTTTCAGCCGTTCGCAGTAACTGTGTGGCAAAGCCACATTAGCTGATGTTACAAGGCCAGCTCAGTCAATCATCCAGACTGTTGCCCCTGTAACTGCTGAAAAGGCTGCTGCCCCTTACCGGTTGTAATATGAATGCGCCGCTTTGGGATAACATAGTGCGACATGTAGCGAATATAGCGTCCGGCCTGGTTATGCGCATGCGTAGGCGCCTGCACATGAGGCAGGAGAGAATTAGGCAGTTGTGTGTTCCGTCCAATTGACGCGGCGGTGTGTGTGGCAACATCACGGCGTTCACATTGCGAAAATTCGACGACTGAGGAGTTGTAGAGAGTTTTCGTCAAACCATTAACAGTGAAGGTATTTTGTCCAATGTTGACATTCTGAGAAACGTGGTTGTGGTATTAAAATGTTTATTATTATAAACAGGTATCAACCACAAGTATGGATATAAAACATTAATTCATTTTAACGATGACCGGTTTCGGACTTTTTTCACATCATCAGATATTATACTGCTTACAAGATGTGTCCTCGTTTTCATGTTAAAGATGTGCTACCCTAAGAAAGACCAAAAAATTGTTTTATGTGCTATTTGTTGAGTTTGTACAATGGGTTATTTATTTTAGTCGACATCTAAACTTTTGTTAAGGGATTTTTAACTTAATGACCCATATGGTGTGACAAAAACTTAGCTGTCATGTGTCTTCTTATGATGATTTTGTCGTCTGTTTTCATCAATTATGTACACATCTGTCTTTTTTCGTACATGTATTGCGTGGATGCTGCTAAATTTTGTGTTATTCACGTAATGTAGCACCATTCTTTGGAGGCAGCACAAGCAATAAACACATACAAAACGTGACACAGCTTCACAACGAAAATGTAAACAATACAGAGATGTTCCTGCTATACAGTTGCTAAGCTACAGATAAATTTCGACTGTTTCATATGCAGCATGGCATCTGTATAGCAGTAACATCTTTGCATTGTTTATATTTTCGTTGTGAAGCTATGTCACGTTTGTTGTGTTTATTGCTTGTGTTGCCTCCAAATAATGGTGCTACATTACGCGAATAACACAAAATTTAACAGCGTCCACGAAATACATGTGCGGAAAAAGACAGTTGTGAAAATAGCTAATGAAAACAGATGACAAAATTACCATAAGAGGACACATGACACGTAATTTTGTGTGACACCTCACGTGTCATTAAGTTAAACTTAAACGAGACCCCAGCTTGTAAGCAGTACAACATCTGATGACAGATTTGGGCAAGAAATCCGAAACCTGCCATGGTTAAAATTAATTAATATTTTATATCCATACTTGTAGTTGGTAGCTGTTTTTTATTACAAAAATTATCATTGACGTCTATTGTGAGGCACTCCGTAGCATACGCGCAAGTCCATCAAGAACAAAAGTCCTGGGCTGCTCATGGAGGGAATGATAATGCGCGTTCAAACTGTGGTGTCGCACAAGTACAAAGTGCGCGCCACCTCCTTTCGCCGCGCGCCGCCATGCACGCACGGCGCAGCGTTCTTACGACGACAGCCACGAGCGCCCTCTGCTGCAACTCCGCTCGTGGCCACCACTGAACGACTTAGTTCACTTGCGACTGAGATAGCAACCAGTTAGAACCTTCGTAATCAGATAGGCACCAGTGAAGACTTGGCTATCGTATAGGCACTAGGTAGCAGTACTAGGCAGGCCTCTAGCTCAACTATGTATCTGCAGTACTGAGCAATGTAAAAGTTAAGTATTGTATAAATTCTGTGCAATATATATCTCGTTCTAATTTACTCTAGTGTTTCTAGTTTCTGGCTGCTCCCCTCCGTACCTGCACCAGCGTGCTATCTTTATTCCTATGTCGGTCTCATTCCACTCGGCCACCGACACCGACGACGGAAACGAGACTCAAAAGCGGCGACGAGGCTGGGACACAAAACAAACGTCTACAGCGTCACTCAAAATGTACTTGCGACGTTGAAGTGGACTGCACGGCCACTACGGTCGGGGGTTCGAATCCCCCCTCGGGCATGGATATTTGTGCCGTCCTAGATCGTAAGTAGTTC
The DNA here is from genome assembly GCA_026315105.1 of Locusta migratoria. Classification (NCBI taxonomy): domain Eukaryota; kingdom Metazoa; phylum Arthropoda; class Insecta; order Orthoptera; family Acrididae; genus Locusta; species Locusta migratoria. The sequence goes on along the minus strand of CM048744.1, from coordinate 647,641,182 downwards.
ATAAGTAGTTTGTACGTTTAGGGACTGATGACCCCGTAGTTAAGTCCCATAGACTATACAAACATTTGAACATTTTTGAAAACAGTTTACTAGGGTTTGAAGTGAAAAAAGTTGATATTTTATATGAATCGATTTTAAGAAGAGCTGACTTAATATTAAAAGCCATCAGAATATTTGATCCCATTTATTCAGGATATTTTAAATACCAGATTACAGCTGGGATATGATTTTTTTTTGGTACTTGATTAGAGTACCACTCCTTCATCTCGTACAAGATATCCTTTCTGCTATCAGTGTTTCTGAACTTTATTCACATGAATTGATATGTGCCATCGACAAGGGATCTCAAATGGATAGCATATTTCTAGATTTCCGGAAGGTTTTTGACACTGTACCCCACAACCGGCTTCTAATGAAATTGCGTGCTTATGGAATATCTTCCCAATGGTACAATTGGATTCACGATTTCCTATCAGAAAGGACACAGTTCGTTGTAATTGACGGTTGAGTAAAACAGAAGTGATATCTGGTGTTCCACAGGGAAGCGTTATAGGTCCCCTACTCTTCCCTGTGTTTATAAACGATTTAGGAAACAATCTGAATAGCTCCCTTAGACTGTTCGCGGATGATGCTGTCGTTTTTAGTGATATCAACAGAGGACCAAAAGCAACTGCAAAGCGATTTAGACAAAATTTCTACATGGTGCGAAAATTGGCAATTGACACTGAATAAAGAAAAGTGTGAAGTAATACACATGACCACTAAAAGAAATTCGCTGAACTTCAATTACGCCATAAAGCAGTGGAACCTTAAGGTCGTAAATTCTTCCAAATACCTAGGAGTTACATTTAGGAACAACTTAGACTGGAGAGAACACAGAAAATACTGTGGGGAAGGCGAACCAAAGGTTACGTTTCATTGGCAGAACGCTTCGAAGATGCACCAGCTCCACCAAAGAGACTGCCTACATCACACTTGTGTGTCCTCTCCTGGAGTACTGTTTCCCATTGTGGGACCCTCACCAGGTGGGACTGACGGAAGATATTAAGAAGGTTCAAAGAAGGCCATTGTTTTTTTATCACATTACCGGGGGGAAAGCGTGACGGAAATGTTGCACGAATTGGGGTGGAAATCATTAAAAGAAAGACGTTATTCACTGCGGCGTGATCTGTCTGCGAAGTTTCAATTACCGACTTTTACTTCTGAAAGTGAAAATATTTTGCCAACACCCACCTAATTAGAGAGACACGACCATTCCAATAAAATAAGAGAAATCAGATCGAAAACGGAACGATTTATGTGTTCTTTCTTCTCGCGCGCTATTAAAGAATGGAACGGTAGAGAAAAGTTATGAAAGTGGTTAATGAACCCTCTGCCAGGCACTTGAATGTGATTTGCAGAGTATCTATGTAGATGAAGAATGTTGATAATTCATGTCGGGTTTCAAGCCGAATCGTCGAGTCATCTTGACACAATATTTCTGCGGACCACCTGGCCGCCATCTTCAGGTGTGAATGCTGCTGAGTCTCGTAGGAAACTGAAGTCTTGGTGTGCCCGGCGGCCTTATATACGCCGCGAAGTACTAACGGCGCGTGCGCCAGAGAGTCGTGGCTGCGTCCTCTGCCGCAAGCAGCCGGTGCAGCGCCTCAGTGGAGAACACTGGCAGGAACGATGTGTCGCTTACATGCGCTAGTTGTCACAGGTGGAGAATAGAGCACGCTGTTTATTGAAATTAGACAAAACTGGATTCCACATTTTGCTTAGAGGGAACCCCTATCTCTATTTATTAAATCGTCCACCAACCTAATCCTACTGCAGACTTGTCAGGTTGTAACAAAAGCAACTGATCTGCAAAGGTCCTCTTTAGGTTCTGGCGACGGCCAATCTGCATGGCATGACGGATGTGTCTCTCTGTGTACCCGTTCTCCTTAAAAACCAACTTCAGATGTTCTCGTTCCTATGTTAAAGTATCTGAAGGTGGTGGAGGAGAGCGTTGGTTAGGTGGGTGGCAACTCATTGCATGTAGATATCGATCTGTGTGCGAAGGTTTCCTGTACACACTGAAATGAATGTAACATGATGCCATGCAGATTGGGCCGTCGCCCGAACCAGAAGAGGACCAATGCAAATCAGTTTCTTTGCTTCCGTACGCCGGAAATGTGTCATCAAAAATTGGAAGGATTTTAAAAAAGTTTAATATAATTTGGGGGTGAGAAAACCCGGTGTTTATAAGATTGCTTGTTACTGTGGGAAAGCATATATAGGACAAACGATTCGCACCGTCAATGATCGATGCACCGAGCACCACAGACATTCACGTTTGTTACAACCTGACGAGTCTGCAGTAGCGGAGCATTGTTTAATGGAAGGACACAAATGAAGTATGACGAAACACGTGTACTTGCTTCTGTGTCTCGCTACTGGGAATGCGTTTTAAAGGAATCTATTGAGATTAGGTTGGCGGACGATTTAATAAATAGAGATAGGGGTTCCCTCTAAGCAACATGTGGAATACAGTTTTGTCTAATTTCAAAAAACAGCGTGCTCTTTTCTCCACCTGTGAGAACTATCGCATGTAAGCGATACATCGTTCCGGCCAGTTTGCTCCACTGAGGCGCTGCACCGGCTGCTTGCGGCAGAGGACGCAGCCACGACTCTCTGGCGCACGCGCCGTTAGTACTTCGCGGCGTATATAAGGCCGCCGGGCACACCAAGACTTTCAGTTTCCTACGAGACTCAGCACCTGAAGATGGCGGCCAGGTGGTCCGCAGAAATATTGTGTCAAGATGACTCGACGATCCGGCTGGAAACCCGACATGAATATCAACAATATATACGCCGGGAAACACTACGTAGATGAAGAATGTTAAATATTTTATTTTGTGTGTGAGCGGACGACGAGGAGATGAAGTCGGACATGGTGAAGAACAGTTGTCAGCCAGCAACAAGTGAAACGGCGGCGAGACTCACGGTGCAGGTCTATGGTGAGCTTGGCGGCGCGCGGCTCGAGCAGCGGCGTGTTGGCGGCCTGGCAGGAGAGCAGCGCGCCCAGGTGGCGGCGCGCCACGCCGCGCAGCGACAGCCGGTTCTCCACCACGCCCGCCACGCGCCGCTCGCAGTCCGCGTCCACCACCTCGCCGTCCAGCAGCCACCGCACCGACGGCTCCGGCTTGCCTGCCGACACAACACAGCACAGGCACCCGTCACTCCCCTCCAGCTACTTCACTTCTCACTGACGCTTCTCGCACAGGACTGGGCGAAGTTATGTCACATACTTAAACCACCTAAACAGTCAGTGCTCATTAATATTAATCTATATAAAACAGACTTATTTCAGCCAAGATCGCTAGTTTACATGCTGATTTTTCTTTCTTTCATCGGTTCCGATGAGCTATGTCATCGTTTTCAGACTTTTTCCCCACAATCTTCTCCTCTTTTCAATAAAATAAAACGTTACTTGTGAAATTGTAACACAAGAATAAGAACATTATCAAACGATTAAAATTTGCATCACCAAAGTGGATCGTCATCTGCATTGCACATTTAAAAACTGTGTGTGTTCTTGCCACAAGTAACAACTTAGTTGTGGCAAGAACACACAGTTTTTAAATGTGCAATGCAGATGATGATTCACTTTCGTGATGCAAATTCTAATCTAGGAAGATTTAAAAATGCCAAGATCGCTGATCATCAATTTTTATTTACGACGACCGGTTTCGCTCAACTATGTCAGCATCATCTGGTCAAATAAAATATTTTACAAGGCCATAATCTTGTAATGTCAATCAGTTGTTATATAACAATTTACAGTGCATAGGTGCACTATGTCATTATAATAAAACATAATTATCACAGTGAGTGACAATAGCTATGATGCTCACATAGTTCAGCGAAACCGGTCGTCGTAAATAAAAAATTATGATAAGCGATCTTGGCATTTTTAAATCTTTCTACATTGGATCGCCTCCTAGAACGTAAATCAACTCAAATTTTAATCATTTGACAATGTTCTTTTTCTTATAGTACATTTTCACAAGTAACTATTTTATTGAAAATAGGAGAACATCGTTAAAAACAAAATATAGCAAATAAACTAGCGATCTGGTCAGGAGTAAGTGAGAGTTTCGATCGCTCTCCATAGGCATAATATTCCACTTAACTACAATATTAATCATATTAACCAATCATCTTTATATTATTGAGGCAATGAGTTCTGACAAGACCACTCTCGGGGTCTGAACAGGATTATTACACATTTATTGCCATAGAAAATCTCACCTCTTGTTTATCTAAAGCTGGTCGCACAGTTCAGTAATATAATTTAAGTTCTGATCATATTAGCACAATTTTTTATTAATTTCAAGTAATATTATGACTAGGAAATGAAAACTTAGAAACAGGTATCCATAAATATCCTTATGAAGAATACAAGATAAAGTTGATAGTAAATCGTCATCAATATCATCAGTTAAGATTCATTATGAATTTCATCATTAATCTGGAGCAAAGTCCTCCTGACAAAAGGCGTACTCTTTCACCTGTTCAGTGCCAAATTTGGCGATTCTATTGTTAAGCCTCTTACTTCAGAATTACTTTTCAGCCGAAACTAACAAGGAGACCATATGGGTATCGGATTTTAGAATTTCTTTATATTTGTCGTACGTGAAGTTCAGAACATAAATAACAATCAGCCAAAGCCATTCGACGCAACTCTCAAAAATTCTCGATAAAATAGACTTTTAAATTTTGCAAGTACACGTAATTACCAATGATTAAAACACTTGCATCATCTGTAGGTGAAACGCAGGTGGAAGCTATCTGGCCTCGGAAACATTAGGTGCATGATTCGAATCCCGCTGTTCCAATTCAGTTATGTAAAACATTTTGGGATCTCAAATTACACGTGTTGTGTCAGTTTATGTTTATGTGTATTTAGACGAGCTGAACACCTTATGGCCATCTAAAACGTTGACTGAATAGGTTAGCTGCTTGGAAAGCCATTAGTAACTATAGAGATGACTTTCCAAGAAACAGCGTCATAGCTCTTCACTACTACAGTAGTACTAAAAGTAAAGCCAACATCGTAAAAAAGTGACTTACGTTTATTTTTATTGAAACTATCAGGATTAACAATGTTTTATAAAATATAAAAAATTACGAATATACAAAACATGTTCATTTTACGTAAAAATTACCATTAGATATTAAAATTGAGTAAGTACACAACGAAAAAAATAAAATCAAAGGGTCTGACATGTGGGCCACCGATTTCGACAAATGTTGCATCGATATTCTATACTGAATATAAACAGACACGTGCTTCGGCTGTTTGCTAAGCAGTCAATAGATATTAAATACAATAACGTGAAATTCGATGATAGAAAATCATGCAATACATCGAAAGGTCAAAATATGATAATTTTTACCAGTGTATATGGGGCCAAACGTTCATGACGTTCGACTAATTAACGTTTTTGTGTTTTCATGCTGTAGCTTGGGTACTCGTCAACATGAGCGACTTTCCGACCGCCGTCTCCGGTCGAGCGGTCCAGCGCTCGGACTATGAAACCGTTGATACCGTTGATCCAGGCTCATCATGGCAAATTTTGTTGAATTCTTTTTATATATTTGATAATATTGTCATATTTGCAATAACTTTTGTTAGCTTATTTTGGAGTAGAGCATCGGGAAGTGTGATCAGTCTTCAATTAAGTGTAGTACCCGTTTGTAGCTGTTTTATTTCTGATACAGAGAGCTAAAAGAATAAAAAGAAGCAAAATAAAATAAAAAAATAACTTAAAAATTATATTATTATGTAATTCTAATTATTGGCCGTCTATTCGAAAGTGTGAAAGCCATGAGAATGAAACTTATCATAAAAGCAACCAAATCACGTATATTTCTCTCACATATGTGCAGAAAAATAAGTTTTACTTGACACTGCTGACATTTGATTCGTACGGTGGCCAAATCGGCATGGCGCGCTACGAGAGGACTTTCGTCGATGATGATGCTCAACCGACCTGCACTGTGAATGTGATACCACAGAAATGCGCCTTTCTTTGTCAACCTTGGGAAGTTTACTTGACTGAACAGGTCAAGAAATTTATCGCAAGACTTCAAAAATATGCCACATTACAGGAGAACATAGAAATTCTTCACAGAGCAGATGCTGTGATAATTCATTACTTTTTTCCATAATCTGTGGTCCGCGCCTGACTTTCAAGATATGTTTTTATACTCGTGGTATGCATCGAAATTGATATCTGATTGGCCTGTCTTCAGCAATATAAACCAGGTATGTTTCTCACGAAAAATATCTCAGACAATATGTGAATGTGGCAATATGTCGTTGGTGTGTTGCGCATGGTGTGAGAAACATTTGTGTTTTGGTTATTTTTATAAGTTTCACCCTATTGGCTGTTTGAACGCTGACGAATAGAAGGCATGTAATTGGAATTACGTAATAATACACTTTAAAAGAAAAAAAAATGATTTTGCCTATTTTTATTGTATCTGAACTGTGCATCATAAAAACCTGTAAACGGATAATACACGTACTTGAATATTGATCACACTTCCCGATGGTCTACTCCAAAGTAAGGCAAGAAAGTGTATTACAAATATGAGAATATTATCATATATATCGAAAAAATCTAACAAAAAGTAGCCAAGATGAAGGTTCGAACCTGGATCGACGGTATCAACGGTTTGAAAGTCTTAGCGCTATACCGCTAGACCGGAGACGGGGCTCGGAGAGTCGCTCATGTTTAGGAATACCCAAGCTACAGCATGAAAACACAAAAACGTTAACTACTGGAACGACATTTACTTTTGACCCCATATATACTACTAAAAATGCTCATCTTTAAACTTTTCGATGTATATCATTGAAAACGCTGTTTTCCATTATCAACTTTGGCCTTATTTTTTTTTTAAATCAAGTGTTTAGCAAAAAGTCGAAACACGTGTATGTTTACACTCTATATAGAATGTCGATGCAACATTCGATCAAAATCGGTGACTCACATGTTGGACCTTCTCCTTGTAATTCTGTACGCTCTAACTGCTTCATCTATAGTGTTCATTCCCAGTTTTTCTTTGATTTCCCCATTATGGATACCCTTCTGCCATTGTTCTTATCTATTAGTACCGGTAATCATCCGCGCTATTTTACATCTGTAACCTCAACCTTATTAGTACAGTGCCCTGTTTCCAGCCTGATTTTCCTCCCACACCACGAATTTGGTCGAAATATTGAACGGTGCAGTGCTAATTGAGTCTTTGTATTGGCTTCTTTCTTGCAGAAGAGAACAGACCGTAGGTGAGTGGTCACTGCATTATCTTTGCAGTCTTTTAAAAGCATCTCACATCGCAACTAAGTCGTCCTCATATTATGTAGACTATTTGTTTTGTGTCAACGTACTGTATTATAATCTCACCCTACCAATCTTTGGTTTGACCATATGATCCATAAATAATTAAACAATACTAGAGACAGGTTGATAGTGAAAAATGAGAAATTTTTATTTTCCTATTTCTTGTGGAAAATTCCTTAACTCATTTCGATTTCCGGGTTCGTTGGTCCATCTTTTAATTCTTCTTACACTGTGTGATAAAACAACTTGCACTTCAAACTTCTGTAATTTTTCCCCAGTTTTATGGTGGTTCAGCAAGAACATCGAGTCACCATTATTCCTGTTTCCATTTATTCATGTCTCTAGTGACATTAATCTGAACTAAATTACAATCTACATTTGCCACATTTCAATGACCAAACAGTGTTTCAGTCTTCCTATCAGCACTACCAAGGTGCATTCACTCCTCCTCACCCCTCGCACATATCCCATCTCTTTTCATAATGTTTCTCATTGACGTATTTCCTTTTCTGATGGCTAGTCTGAACTAGTTTCGTTCATTTCTTCCTAAATATCTTGTTCGCTATTAATCTTAGTATCTCGAATGTCTTAGCGTTTCTAATTATGTGTATGATTTCGCCCTGTACAGATCATGTCTCCTAGCTTCTACTTGAAGCGGGTATCTGAAAACCAAATGCTCTGAGGTTGGTATTCCTGTACAGAATTACAAACACATCATTCATCAAGAGACGGAACCAAAGAAGGTGCTTTGTCCTCCGAGTAGAACTGCTTCGTGAGTGACGTCCAGGTCAGCCAAGTGATAGCGGCTCCGCGCTATCCAATCGCAGTTGTTTCCCAAACTCCGCGGACTCGCTGTGTTGACTACTTTGCCGAACAAACTTTGCCGTGTGAGCGGCCTGGAACGGTTGCAGAGGCGACGGCGCAGACCGCAAAGGGGGAAGAGAAGGGTGGAAGGGGAGGGTAAGCTGCGGCAAGCACCAAGCAAACAGCTTTTTTTGCATCCTTTGTTGCTCTATTGTAATATAAATGTAACGAAAACACGCAATACCTCATATGCTGCTGAAGTTACTACTTCCCTAACCGTTTTATCTTGTGCCCAGAAATACTGAAAAGAACAACTGTTGATCGCATTAGCACTTGATACGAGGCACGTTTTTTAATTAAGTTCCGTTTTGTTGTCGACACTAGTAGTTCGGGCACATACCGCAACGAGCGTCGTGTAGCGGCATCAACTATGCTCAGTTTCAGCTCTGCAGCTAACCTGTACGGTTCTGTTCTGTGCTTTCAAACTGTTTATAATCTCGCCCGCCTCGTGAGAGTTTCGCTCAGTGATATGGTTTAGGTCACCAAGAAACCTAACTGCTGCAGAAATTCATCGACAGATTTGCTAAGTTTACGGTGATACTGCTATGAGTAAAGGCAAAGTGCATGAATGTGTACGAGAGTTTAAAGATGACTGTGACAACGTCCATGATGAGGACCGCTCCGGTCGCCCATCTTCGATTACAGGCGATTTTGAGATTTCAGCTGAAGCGAGGGTTCGTGAGAACAGGAGCTTCACAATAACAGGTCTCTCAAACGAATTTCCTGACGTGTCGAGATCATTGCTTTACAAAACGGCGTGAACTCTTGGTTATCGGAACAGGCGGCAAGATTGTATGAAAAGGGTATTTTAAAACTGGTGTTTTAACAAACTTGGCAACTATTAAAATAAAGTTTCGTTGTGTGCCTCTGATCAAACGGAACTTACTTAAAAATGCATCTCGTATTTTGCGTATCCGCGTTGCGTTTCCGCAACTGCAATCTGGTAACTGCGATAGGAGCAGAGGATTTGGAGCTGTGACTACATTCTCATTCCTACAGGTTTTCCTTGCTAGCAGTTTCGATTCTTGAAGAATCATCATAGAGTCGGTTTCCCGATGAGATTTCGTCTTCTCTATCTCCGGACGCGGCAGCTCGCCGAAATTCTCTGCACTGCCATCACGTAGATGCCCAGCTTTCGACGACGGCAGCACGGACGCTCCTGAGCTCAAGAAACGACCAAACCTGCAGGAGGTTCAGATTTCTCCCTCACAGCAGCCTTCCAGCAGCTTGGATTACTCTGCTGCATCCTCCGATGGCAGTGCGGAAGATTTCGCCGAGCGGCGCTGCCGAAGTCTAGAAAAGAAGCAAGTCCTCAGGCAACGGAAAAAGGATCAAGGATTCTCGGGAAACCGAGGCGAGGCTATTGGTTGTCACTGCGTTGAAGTCGGCTCACTTGGCAAGCCAGCCCATTTTAAAATATAATTATACGATCAACATCCAGAGATGACCTGTTTCAGCAGACCATAGTAAAGTAATCGATTCTATAAATACATACACAAAGACTCACACACACACACACGCCGCAGGAAAAAGAACACCTAAACCTTTCTGATTTCTCTTATTTTATTATTTCGATCATGTCTCCCTATGTAGGTGGGTGCTAACAATATATGTTCGCATTCTGAAGAGAACGTTGATGAGAAAAATTTCACAAATAGATCTCGCAGCAACAAGTAACGTCTTTCTCTTAATTGTTTCCACCCCAACTCGTGCATCATTTCCATGACACTCTCTCTCCTATATCGCGTTAATACAAAATGAGCAGCCTTTCTCTGAATTTTCTCTAAATTGTCCGTCAGTCCCGTCTTGTGTGGATCTCACATTGCGCAACAATACTCCAAAACTGGACGCACATCTGTAGTGTAGGCAGTTTCTTTAGTATAACTGTTGAATCTTCTAAGTGTTCTGCTAATTAAACGTTGTCTTTGGTTCGCCTTCCTTACAATATTTACTGTGTGTTCTTTCCACCTTAAGATGTTCGTAATTGTTACTCCTAGGTATTTAGTTGAATTGACGGCCTCAAGGTTTGACTGATTTATCGTGTAAATAAAGTTTAACGGATTTCTTTTAGTGCTCACATGAATGACCTCACTCTTATCATTATTAAGGGTCAATTGCCAATTCTTGCTATGCAGATATCTCATCTAAATAATCTTGCAGTTGCTTTTGATCTGATGGTGATTTTACTAACCGATAAATGACAGCATCGTCAGCGAACAGTCTAAGAGAGCTACTGAGACTGTTTTCTAAACCGTTTATAAAAATAAGGAACAATAAGGGCCCTTCAACACTCACCATTAATATACATTATAATCCTGTCAAAACTTGCCTGTTTTCACATACCACTCTTAACACGTTGTAAACTAAATCAACGTAATAAAATGTATATCACCAACACACTATGCTGATAGTGTTCACGACACGTCAAGACATGTCAGACGGCGCTTATGGCCATAATATTTGAGCACCATAATGTTACCATACTAGAACATGAGCACAATATTGTAACTGATAGAATTTCTGAGTGACAGTTATTAGCAACATAAAATACAACTTTTGTCAATAATAGGTGAATATCAGATAAATTCAAAACCATATTGACAAGAACGAGAAAGCACCTAGGCGCCATATGACGCTTATAGCCAAAGTATTTGGGTATCTTAACATTTCCATATCTCAACAAAATGATCTTACATACACGACGTAAGATGTTACAAGTGAAGGAAATCGATATTAACAAACAACACGCCTCATATACCCCAAAAGTTACAAATAGATACAATAATTGTCACCACTTAAAATCATAAAAGTATATAACGAAAGAAATCGTTATAGCTCTGAAATAAGTAAGCATCCATTGACCTTGTAGCCCATAGTCTACGTTTATCTACTAAATATGAATTCCCTACGCCAGTTCACACATATACTTAGAAGAGAGAGTATTAACATAACTTAGGATACTTCAAGCAACCATTAAATGATTAAATTTTAGACACAACGCCATTGTAAAACAAGTAAGATATGAAATAATGTCAAACATCTAGGTACAGATCGATAGTATCCAATCCAGGCTAATTGAAGTGCATAGCAGTTAATAACGTAATACGTGAAGACAACTCATATAACGAATAGTAATTCGATAATAATTGTGGTTCTGAAACCAAATACAACTTATTAAGGATTACAGAAGTGGAGGTCAATATTTATGTTCATTAATGATATGCACTATGGGCTCCAATTCAGATGGCTTTTTGCCTGTTTACATGTTGTAACGATTTTATTAGAGCCTCTTCTTTCGTGATTTTAACTGACTGAGCTGTAAACAAAATGAGACTTTGCATCTTTTATCTATAATTTGTCTATGCAATTTGAGATAAGTGTTTTGCTAAAGATGATGGCTTTCTTATGTAACGTCATCTTTCATGTACATATAATCGTTTCTGTTGAGATATGGAAACTATGCAGAAATGTTATTGGTATAAGTGTCACAAGGCACCATATTGTGCTCTTGGTTGATTGCTCTTGTCACTATATGTTTTGACGTGACTTAAGCACCATCGGTATAGTGACAAGATGTACATATTTTATTATCATTATGACATGCCGATATTGGTATTGGCGTCATAATTCATTTTTATTCATTTAATTTCCGATGTTCTGAGAGTAGTTATGTGAAGACAGATCATTTTAACAGGACTGTAATGAATATTAATGAATGTGTTGTATCGCTTATGATTATAAAAAATTGAGTACGATTTTGTATATTATGCACTTACAGATCCGATGATGGCAGTTGAACTGCAGAAAAAGAATTAGTCATCTCGGCTGTTGTTTTTGTCATAAATTTCTGGATTAGCTCACCCCTCCTTCCAAATCATACAATCTTCCGTTTCAGGAATGTAATTGTCATTACCTCATTCATGCTGCTTTATTACAACATGCATTCTCATTCTGATATACATAGTGTCGTAAAAAGTGCTGATATTTTTCCGTATCTCGTATTTTGATAAGAGCAACAAGGAATCCAGGCTACAAGTACGAAAACATTAGCACCACATCCTCCGTAACTCCCTCTTGGAATCTACATCCAATCAGTAGTCTAATACAAACCCTACGACCGGAACATCACAGGCTGAAGCGTTAGTAGATCACTAATCAGCAGTGATCAATTGTGCAGTATCGTCGCGCTTCACACCACTTCAACGGTCACAGAGCACTGACGACAATAACATCTGACCTATGAGGAACTCCTCCAACAGTGTAAAAGTAAATTCTGCCTTCCATGTGTCAGAAAGGTACAACAGGTATTGACCGGTCGCCATGTCATACTCCGCCCGAAGGTGTCAACGGATTCACTATGATGGGGTATGTGGTCAGCGTTGTCTGTTTTCTTGATCAGTAGCTCCTCATTTTACTCATGAGCGCTGAGGACACCACGCTTACTAACATTGCTCAGTAGGCCCTGACGGTGATCATCAAAGTGTTAGACAAAACGGACATTCCTCTGCCAGTGTAATACGTTCTTTAGAACTGCTTCCACATAGTAATTGTAGTAGATGAATTCATGGTAGTATGTACTTCCAAACTGAGAAACAATTCTTTCCAATGAGTTCATACCAATTTTAAATCAACTCACCCCAGTGCTCTATGTTAAATGTCCAACTGTACAAGAGGTCTGACTGGCCTTGATTTAGATGCTGTTGATCCGTCGAGTTTCCGCTTCATACCCACAACACAAACAGACAATTTTGACATCTTTATATAATATTCGGTTGAAATTTACCAGCTGGATTTATTATTAAAGTGACACGCAACAATTGTCCATGTTGAATATCACTCCAGAGTTGTTACTTCTTTATTGATACCCCTCAGGGGCTCAGCATTAAGCCGGCCGCGGTGGCCAAGGGGACTAAGGCGCTCCAGTCACGGTCTGCACGGCCACTACGGTCGGGGGTTCGAATCCTCCCTCGGGCATGGATATTTGTATCGTCCTAGTTCGTAAGTAGTTCATAAGTAGTTTGTAAGTTTAGGGACTGATGATCCCGTAGTTAAGTCCCATAGACTATACAAACATTTGAACATTAATTTCCTGAGTATGGGCTTGACGAACCCGGGATCCGGAGCTGTGGTCTTAGTCGTGCCAATAGTCCACCACTCTGTAAGCTCTGTGCGTGCTTCAACGACCACCACAAGGCGCGACTGTGGAACGTTGTACGTTTCAGAGCCCAGGGATCTTGGCATAATCGCCCGGGTCTCAAGGACGGTACAAACCTCTATAAAAACCCCTTAGTCCCAAGGTGTGCTACGTGCTGAGGAGATGCATGGCTGCTGAGGTTGACAGGTTGAACAGTCGCTATGAGGAACCTGACGCAACTCAGTTGTATAAGGCTTACCCAGGCAAGTGGGGCTCTACATGAGTAGACTTTTATTTCCCAAGCTGCTCGTGGCAACACCATGGAAAGAACAAGAAACGTTGGCGGACTTATAACCACCGTCCCTAAGCGAGGTAGAGGAGACTTCAATGCTGTGCAGTACAATCCGCAATCGTACCCTTCCATTCTCATGACACGGGAAGAAAGTAGGGCGAGAGATCAAGGTAAGTCGTATGCCCCTCGATATTTAGTGTGTAGTGGAACAGATGGGGAATCCTTTGTAGCGACCAAGCCATTATTTTTTTTTTTTTTTTGAGAATTTAGAAATTCGGAGAGGTGGACTTTATGTCCAAAATAAGGTCTGGGTCGGTCTTGATAACAACGTAATCCTCAGCTGAGTCTCGAGGGTTGCTCGGCTGTGACAAGCTGGGTGACGTTCTGATCTCAGTAACTCCGCACAAGAGTATTAATATGGTGCAGGGCTTAATCTAACATAGAGACCTCCTTTTGCAATCTAAACGATGAGTTGCGGAAAGATCTAAAGGGGTCCCCGGTCGACTCGTTGCCTGCGAAAGTCAAGGTGATGGTTTATCGTTGCGATGTTAAGCCCTACGTCCTTTTCCTGATGCGTTACTGTAAGTGCTGGAGGTTGGGTCATATGTCCTCCCGGTGAGATGCTGACCCCACCTGTCGGGATTGCGGTCGTGCGTCACATCCAGACGCCTTAGCCACCACACCAAGCTCAATCCCGTGAGTCTGACGACAACATATGCCGCAGTAGCTTCGCCATTGAAATCCACAATGACCAAAGCTCAATAGGTGAACTGAATACCAGTGGACCCCCAGTCCCGATCGACTGCACCCGCCACCTTAACAGTTGGGGACACTCCCTCTTCGGTTGCTCCCAAGCTTTTCACCTTGGGAGCAATGACTTCCCAAACGCCGGGGACGTCGGTCCCCACTTCACAGTCGGAGAAGCAACAGCCTTCTCTGTCCTCACGCTCGGAAGGGATCCCTTGGGACGTTCCCTGCTGAGGCTTTTCCACATGGCAAAGAGGATCCCATCAAACTGCTGCAGGATCCCCTTGCTGTTGACCGAAGGGCCTCCTGCTCTTCGTCAGCCCCTGAAGCCTTGTCTGATAAGCCATAGAAGCATTTAAAACCCAAGGGCCAGTTAGAGGCAAAGAAAAAAGAAAAATAACAAGAAAAAAACTTTGGTGACCTCGAAGCCACAGCTACCCACATCCTCTGGTTCAGAGGATAAAGTCGAGATCCTCGCATCCCCTGAGGATCTGGCACTTACGTAATCGTCCGAACCTATGGTTTACAATTCTCTAGATCCTGAGCACAAGGTTTAAAAAAAAATCTTCAAATGTTTGTAAATCGGACCAAACTGTGTGGTCAACAGTCTGTAGCTTACAAACTACTAAAACTAAGGTAAACTAAACTAAGGACAACACACAGACCCATGCCCCATGGAGGTCTCGAACCTCCAACGGAGAGCAACCGCGCGCTCCGCAGCCGCTCGGCTACTCCACTGCGCTAGCAGAAGGTAGTAGACGTCCCAGTGGAATAAACTAGTCCTCAGCTTTTATTTGTGAATTTTCAGCTAGGAGAGAAAGTAATTCTCTAATTTAATTGCGGCGGTTACTTCAATCGCCTAGCTGAGCTGAAGCAGTTGTTGTGCCACTTCCTTGTGCCTTGTCTGGCACTGCAGGAAACAGAGGACGCCAGCCCTTCGCGGCTGTCGGGGATACTACAAGAACCGGCTACATACGATGGAGCATCCGGAGGTGTCACTGTCTTCTTCCTCGTAACTGTCCCCAGTGCTTCTGTGCCCCTCCACACGACCCTAGAAGCAGTCGCTGTTCGACTGTGGGCGGTGCAGGGATTCACCATCTGTTCCATTTACATCCTCCGGATGAGGCTGTCTTTGACGTCGCTGCATTTCTTGCACAACAACCTTCACCATTTCTCCTTCTGGGGGATTTTAATGCCCACCAACCTTTGTGGGGTGTAACACACCTCAGCTGCTATGGTTTCCGTACCACTGCCAGCCGACGTGGACACGACAGTTCATCAAGTCGCTGCTGTCATCGTTTCCGCCACTGAGGCCACTATTGTTATTGTTGTATTTTGGAAGGGACTAAACTACAACGGTTATCAGTCCCTTGTTCCAGTCATAGAGGTAAACAGTGTGTTCAGCTTCCCCATGTATGTGCGTTAACACATCAGAATTTAAAAATAACAAGTAAAAACGAATGAAGGGTACAAGTAAAGACGAAGAAGGGATAAAAAGACTGTTTGATGGTTGAACACAAAAATATAAGAAGAACATCCAGCCACTCTCGTACACATTAAAACACGTACCTGAAAGACTTAGGCGGATGGAGGACAGATCAATGACAGACACTCAAGAAACTTTAAAAGGATTGGTACAATCCACTCTCACGGATAAAAACCATGGAGGCATTTTCTGCTGAAACAATCTTCAAGGCGCCGCGGATATTAAAAATCCGTCGCTCTTCGGGTAAACTGGGGCATTCCTGCAAGATGTGGGCGACTGTCAAAGGCGCACCACATCGACACTGAGGAGGATCCTCGCGATGGAGAAGGTGATGGTGCGTAAATCCGTGTCCTGGTGGACGCCATCGGCGCCGCCCTACCGTATAAAACCTGATAGCCTTAAAATCGCTACAGGTTCAAGCTTGACAGCTCATCCGGCGGATTAAACAGGACAGCTGGGAGAAGTATATCGCCAACATCAACTTTCGCTCCTCCCCATCTCGTGTGTGGTCCCAGGTTAGGAGCCTTTTTGGGTACCGTTCACCGGCAGCGATCCCCAGCTTACTGATCCAGGATACTGTACGCACAAGCCCAACCGCTATCACTGAGCACATGATGGAGTATTATGCTCGAAAATCTGTAACTGCAGCTTACAGTGCAGAATTCCGTGCACTCAAAGAGTGGACCGAACGGCAACGGCTGTCCTTCCATACACGCCGAGAAGAAACATACAATTACCCATTCAGTGAATGGGTATTCCAAACTGCCCTTGCCGCATGCCCTGATACCTCCCTGGGATCAGATCGGATCCACAGCCAGTTCGTACACCACCTTTCAGCAGAGTCCCAATTCCAGCTTCTTGCCCTGGTTAACAATCTATGGGCAGAGGGAGTTTTCCCGTCCCAATGGCGGAAAAGCATCATTATCCCTGTGATAAAACGTAGAAACCTGGTGCTGATAGTTACCGCCCGAGCAGCCTCACCAACGTTCTCTGAAAGCTCTTCGAACTTATGGTGAGTCGGCGGTTCATGTGGATACTTGAACATCGGGGTCCGTTGTCCCCACAACAGGGGGGTTTTCGCGAAGGCCGTTCCACTGTTGATAACCTAGTGGCTCTGGAGTCTGCGATTCGTACAGCATTTACCAGACGTGAGCACCTTTTTGACGTCTGTTTTGACCTCAGCAAGGCATATGACAGCACCTGGCACTACCAGTTTCTGGCTACAGTGCACTTTTGGGTCTTGCGGGGGGGGGGGGGGGGTCCGCTTCCTCTTGTTATTCAAAACTTTCTTTCGTCCCTCGGCTCCCACCTATTCCAGAAGAAAGATGTGTTGCAGGGCTGTGTCCTTAGTGTGCCTCTTTTTTAATTGCAATCAATGGTCTTGCAGAGGCAGTGGGGTCTTCAGTTTCTTCCTCCTTGTTAACCGATGAATTTGCTTATACTTCAGCTCAGCTAGCATTGTTGTAGCTGAAAGGCGTCATCAGGGAGCCATCCAAAAGGAGCACACAATGGCATAAAACTATTGGTTCCAATTCTCTCCATGAAAACCCCAGGTTTTGCACCTCTGCACCCGTCGAGCTGCCCATTTGGACACAGAGCTTTACTTGACTGACGAACTGCTTCATGTTAAAGAGATTCACCATTTTCTCAGCATGCTCTTGGACAGTCGGTTCACTTGGGTGCCACATCTTCGTCAGCTCAAGCAGAAGTGTTGGCGGTACTTAAATATTTTGCACTGCCTCAGTCACACTAGTTGGGGAGCTGTCTTTCCAAGTCTTTTGCAGCTATATAAGATCTCACCCAATCACGCCTAGATTATTGGAGCTTTGTGTCCGATTCGGCAGCTCCATCTGCGTTGGAGGTCTTGCACCCAATCCTCCATAGTGGCGTTCGTTTGGCGACGAAGGTCTTTTGGACAAGTCCAGTGCCAAGCCTCCTTGCTGAAACTATTAGTCCTTCCCCTGCTATTTCGCCGGCAGCAGTTATTATCCTCATACGCTGCCCATGTTTATGTCTTACCTCAACACCTGAATCGCAGGCTTGTTTCCCCAGCTGATGCACCCCAATCGCCACGACGACGACCGAGGTCGAGTGTGCCGATCGCGGTTCGTATTAGTTCTGACATCACTTCTCCCATCCCTACCACTTTTCACTGCCCTTCCCGTACCACTCCTTCCACGACTGTAGCTTCGGCTAGTTCCAGAAGCCTCGGTTAGACAGCTGATCTCCGTCACCAAATTCAGGCAGTTTTGGAGTCGTTCCGCGGCGCGTAATTTGTTTTTCGGGCACTCGAACACATCAGAACCAGTCCTGAAGAGGCTATAGTTATCTGTACTGACTCCCTGAGTGTCTTGCGAGCTCTCGATCAGTGTTTCCCAAAACAGATTTCATAAAATAATGCCAAAATCATATCATCTTTCAGAGTTCAACGCATCCCTCATGTGGTGGTTTCATAATTCCATTTTTCATGCAAGCAATTGGCAAGTTTAAGTACTAGAAATGGAAACCAAACATTTCTGTACTTGTGATGATTTTAACTAACAGCATATATGGTGTTACGTTATTAATTAATGTGTGTAATAGGCGCAACATTTGGAGATAATTAAGGGTTGTTTGATTTTTTTTTTTGGAACTATAAAAATTGTGCTATACTCTACAGAAGCAGCAATATGAATTCCGAGAACTCTGATGGAAAACTAGTACGAAGCAAAGTGGGACTATAGAAGAGAAATTAAATTGAAAGTAGTATTTCAGAAGGGAAGAGGAAGTAGTTGAGATAGGAGATACGACACAACTACCTTAATTTGACAGAAAAATGGAAGATCTGAGTTGAATCAAAGCTCCTGCAGTGGTTGAAATCCTCGGGAGTACCTGCCATGACTTAGTCATTCCATCTGTTGAACGAGATGTTTCAGACAGGCGAAACACCCTGTGAATTCTAGAAGAATGTAATGTTTCGAATTCCAAAGAAGGCAGGTGTATACAAGTTTACAGAAGTGTTACACAACTTATACAGAAACCAGAAAGCAATTATAAGAGTCGAAGGCAAAGAGAACGACGCAGAAGTTGGGAAGGGATTAGGAAATGGTAGTCACCGTTCTGTAGTGTTGTTCAATCTGTATACTAAGAAAGCTATGAACAAGGAATTAAAGTTGAGAGAAGAAATGAAATCTTTGCGGCTTGCCTATGACACTCTACATCTGGAAGAGCAATCGAATGGAATGGACGGTGTCCTGAAAAAGGGTATAAGGTGAACATTAATAAAAGTAAAACAACGGCAACGGAATGTATTCGACTAAAAACAGGCAACTGTGAGAGGAGTTGGATTTTGAAATGACGCACTAAAACTAGTAGTTTAATTTCGTTATTTGGGCAGTATAATAAATTATGAAGGCGTAGTGGATATTATAAAACGAAGTTTATAGAAAGAAAATTATTATTTTTGAACATGAAATATTTGTTAATATCGGATATAAATTTATGTGATAGAAACTAATTTCTCAAGGAATTTGTTTTGCATGTAGCCTTATACGGGAGTGAAACGTTGAGGATAAACAGTTGAGGCAAGTAGGGAACAGAAGTTCTGTAGTTTGGTGGTACAGAATATTGCTAAAGATTATGAGTAGATAAATTACGTTATTAGGGAGTTAGTGTGCATAATTTTAGAGTAAAGAAATTTGTGTCGTATTTTGACTGAGACAAGAGGACAGATTTTCAGATATCAAGGAATCATCAGCATAGTCCTGGGGTGAAATATGTGCGGTAAAACTCATAGATGGAGACCAGGAGACAAAAATAGTAAGCAGATTAAAATGGACGTAGGTTGCCGTTCTTACTCGGGGATAAAGTGGCTTGCTCAGCATATGTGGAGAGCTTCATCAAGCCAGTCTGGACTGAAGACCACAACGGTTAGTGGATAAAACGACTGCAGTTGTATTGTTTCAGACTGACCTCGTATTCAAGAGGGTGGTGGCTCCAGTGTGTCTAGCTACTCTTATCCGTGGTTTCCCTCGATTACTTCCGGCAAATCCAGGCAGTAGTCCTCCTGTACGTCATGGCCCAATATCCATCTCTAATGAGCACAAAGTAGACGGGACACAAATTCTGTCCCAAATGTCTCAGAATACATTGTTAATTGTTACGTTTATGCTTCAGTTTCCGTGAACTTGCAACACGTGTCAATACTCGCTAATAACCTTGATAAATCTTGCATACCTGGATGCTACAGTTTTCTAAACTCCGAGTCTAAATTCCACGCTGTCGATGGGACCTTTCGTATCAGGGTAATAGTAATAGTAAATTCCAAAAAGTTAAACCAGTGTTTGTGTAATACATGAATCAACTGCCCTAGAGGATCGTTAATCTCCTAAAATTTCGATAACAAATGAGGAATAAGTGTTACTGGGATATTTTTGATTCAGCAGAATGCTGTTTAGAATTATATATGTTGCAGTTCGTCAGTAAACTATAACTTACAGTCTAAAGATGAGACTAGGACTCAAACCGACGGAAAAAATATATATGTGTACAAAACTTGAGGCTGCCCATGCAGCAATGAGAATGGCGTACTGATAAGCACCAGCTCTGACAAACCAATGGATCAGGTGACGACAAAACTGTGGAATACGAGAGAGTACAGCTCAGTGGGTTGATGGAAGAGGCTGGATTATGACGCAGTGGCCGATCGCAAAGATCGCGGCAGAATCGCACAGCGTGCTCTGCAGGGTCGGCGCGCTTTTGTTGACAGCCAGGAAAGCGTGATGAGTCGACTGAGCTGCTGGACTCTGCAGACGCGGGAAGTTGACGCGCCTGTCAGTGGGTGGTGGTGACTGTGACGTGTGGCTGACAAGCTCATGTGAGAGAGAAAGCCCGATGCCCAGGCAGACAAGCCACGCGGGGTGTAAGCCATGTGGAAAAGGATGGCCGTTAGAAGAGCCATGCCTGGCGGCTCACGTTGCTGCCCTGGAACACCCTTTCCGCTGTATCGAAAAAACATACCAACTTAGGTACTATGAAGGCTTATTTTAAAGAGAAAAATACTTCCGTCAGTAAGAAAGCACCATCAATATAGTTTAGGAGATGCAATAAACTGAATACTTCTGTTAAATATCGGCATCGCTTTCATTGTTTGCAAAAAAAAAAAAAAAAAAAAAAAAAAAAAAAAATGATGTCTACGTATAGACCTTGTTGTGCTCTTTCCGGCAGTCATACATACAATACTGGGAACAAAAATGAGCTACACAAGGATTTAAAAGCGCTTATCTTAGTTCAAGAAGGGGTCCACTACCCAGGAATACACATTTTCAATAATTTACCATCAAGTATAAGAAATTTAGCTAGAAATAAAGATTAGTTTAAGAGGAGCGTAAAAGACTTTCTAGTGGCCAACTCTTTCTACTCCATTAGTGAATTTCTAAATTGTACCAAATGATGAATGTATCGGTATTCATACTGTATTAGTATTATTATATTATCATATAAAAAAATTGTTTCTTGACAATTATTTTATCAAGTAGGCTCAACCACAGAAATCGTGTCAAAACAGTAAAATTTGACGCGTTTTAAGGGTCAAGACCTCATCATCAGATAATCTGTACAATAATCTTAAAACCTGACATGTTCCACATCTACGAGGATCTCCTCAACATGGATCTACGGAACGAAAAACAATTTAAATCATCAAATCACAGTACACATATTGAAATAGGTTTTAACATACCTCTATTAAAACCGTGAAATCGTTTAGGTAGCGGATTTATTCTTACTATAAGTCAGTAGCGCCAATCCCATGAACCACAGACATTGCCGAGGTGGGGTGGCTTGCGTGCCTCAACGATACAGATAGCCGTACCGTAGGTGCAACCACAACGGAGGGGTATCTGTGGAGAGGCCAGACAAACGTGTGGTTCCTGAAGAGGGGCAGCAGCCTTATCAGTAGTTACAGGGGCAACAGTCTGGATGATTGACTGAGCTGGCCTTGTAACATCAGCTAATGTGGCTTTGTCACACAGCTACTGCGAACGACTGAAAGCAAGGGGAAACTACAGCCGTTACCTTTCCCGAGGACATGCAGCTCTACTGTATGAACATATGATGATGGCATCTTCACGGGTAAAATATTCCGGAGGTAAAATAGTCCCCCATTCGGATCTCCGGGCGGGGACTACTCAGGAGGATGTGATCATCAGGAAAGACAATACTGGCATTCTACGGGTCGGAGCGTGGAATGTTAGATCAAAAATGTTCAAATGTTTGTAAAGTCTATGGGACTTAACTACGGGGTCATCAGTCCCTAAACTTACAAACTACTTATGAACTACTTACGAACTAGGACGGCACAAATATCCATGCCCGAGGGGGGATTCGAACCCCCGACCGTAGTGGCCGTGCAGACCGTGACTGGAGCGCCTTAGTCCCCTCGGCCACCGCGGCCGGCAATGTTAGATCCCTTAATCGTGTAGGAAAATTAGAAAATTTTAAAAGGGAAATGGATAGCTTGAAGTTAGATATAGTGGGGATTAGTGAAGTTCGATGGCAGGATGAACAGGATTTCTGGTCAGGTGAGTACAGGATTATAAATACAAAATCATTTGGGGGTATCACAGGAGTAGGATTGATAATGAATAAGAAAGTATGAATGCGGGTAAACTACTATGATCAGCACAATGATCGCATTATCATTGTCAAGATAGATACGAAGCCAAGACCGACAGCAGTAGTACAGGTTTATATGCCAACTAGCTCTGCTGATGATGAGGAAATCGAAGAAATATATGAGGAGCTAAAGGGAATTATTCAGACAATTAAGGGAGAGGAAAACTTAATTGTTATGGGAGACTGGAATTCGGTAGTCGGACAAGGAAGGGAAGGGAAGATAGTAGGTGAATATGGTCTGGGCAAAAGGAATGAAAGAGGAAGCCGCCTGGTAGAATTTTGCACAGAACATAATTTAGTTATAACAAACACCTGGTTTAAGAATCACAAAAGAAGGTTGTATACGTGGAAGAGACCAGGAGACACCGGGAGATACCAGATAGATTTTATAATGGTAAGACATAGATTTCGGAACCAGGTTTTACAGTGTAAGACGTACCCAGGGGCAGATGTAGACTCTGACCATAACTTGTTGGTTATGAACTGTAGGCTGAAACTAAAGAAACTACAAAAAGGTAGGAAAATAAGGAGATGGGACCTGGATAAATTGAAGGAAGAGAGCTTTAGGCAACAATTGACAGAAACCGGGGAAAATAAAACAGTAGAGGAAGAATGGGTAAAATTGAGAGATGAAATAGTGAAGGTAGCAGAGGACGAAAGAGGTAGGAGGGCATGACCTACAAAAAATCCTTGGATATCACGGAAGATACTAAATTTAATCGATGAAAGGAGAAAATGTAGAAATGCAGTAAATGAAACAGCCAAAATGGAGTACAGACGACTAAGAAATGAGATTGACAGGAAGTGCAAAATGGCTAAGCAGGAGTGGCTAGAAGGCAAATGCAAGGATGTAGAAGAATGTATAAATAGGGGAAAAATAGATACAGCCTACAGGAAAATAAAAGAGATATTTGGAGATAAGAAAAACAGCTCTATGAATATCAAGGACATTGATGGAAAACCAGTTCTCAGCAAAGAAGGGAAAGCTGAAAGGTGGAAAGAGTATATAGAGGGGCTGTACAAAGGAAATGAACTTCGAGACAATATTGTAGGAAGGGAAGAGGATGTTGATGAAGATGAAATAGGAGATACTGTACTGAGAGAAGAATTTGACAGAGCCCTGGAAGACCTAAGTCAGAGACAGGCGAAGTACCCTCAGACTTTAAGAAAAATGTTATAATCCCCATTCCAAAGAAAGCAGGTGCAGACAGGTGTGAAAACTACAGAACCATCAGTTTAATAAGTCATGGTTGCAAAATAGTAACACGAATTATATACATAAGGATGGAAAAGCTGGTAGAAGCCGACATCAGGGATGATCAGTTTGGGTTCAGGAGAAATGTAGGAACACGGAAGGTAATACTCACTCTACGGCTTATCCTAGAAGATAGATTAATAAAAGGCAAACCTACATTTCTAGCTTTTGTAGAATTGGAGAAGGCTTTTGACAATGTTGATTGGAATAAACTCTTGCAAGTTCTGAAGCAAGCAGGAGTAAAATATAGGGAGCGTAAGGTTATTTACAACTTGTACAAAAACCAGACAGCGGTTGTCAGAGTTGAAGGGCATGAAAGGGATGCAGTGTTTGGAAAGGGAGTAAGACAGGGTTGTAGTCTTTCTCCATTTGTATATTGAGCAAGCTATAAAGGAAAGCAAGGAGAAATTTGAAATACGGATTAAAGTTCAGGGGGAAGAATTAAAAACATTGCGTTTTGCCGACGACATAGTAATTCTGTCAGATACAGCAAAGGACCTGGAAGAGCAATTGAACGGAATGGACACTGCTGAAAGGTGCATATAAGATGAACATTAACGAGGGCAAAACTAGGGTAATGGAGTGCAGTGTAAGAAAATCAGGTGATGCTGAAGGAGTTAGATTGGGAAACGAAGCAATAAAGGAGGTAGATTAGTTTTGTTGCTTGGGCTGCAAAATAACAAATGATTGTCGCAGTACATAGGATATAAAATGCAGAATGGCAATGGGTAGAAAAGCGTTCTTGAAAAAGAGAAATTTGTTAACCTCGAATATTGATTTAAGCCTAATGAAGTCCTTTCTGAAGTCATTTGTATGGAGTGTTGCCTTGTATGGGAGTGAGACATGGACGATAAACAGTGCGGACAGGAAGAGGATTGAGGCTTTTGAAATATGGTGCTACAGAAGAATGCTGAAGATTAGGTGGGTGGATCGCGTAACTAATGAGGAGGTACTGAACAGAATTGGGGAGAAAAGATATTTTGCCATACCTTGACTAAAAGAAGGGATAGATTGGTAGGACACATTCTTAGACATCAAGGAATTGTAAATTTAGCGTTGGAGGTAAGTGTGTGGGGAAAAAATCGCAGAGGAAGACCAAGAGATGGATACAGTAAGCAGATTCAGACAGATGTAGGTTGCCGTTCTTATGGGGAGATGAAGAGGCTTGCTCAGGATAGGGTATTGTGGAGAGCTGCATCAAACAAGTCTCCGGACTGAAGACCACAACGACAACAACAACAAGTCAGTAGGGAATATCAACATGTTGATCAAAAATGTTCGAATGTCTGTAAATCGATTGGACCAAATTGCGTGGTCATCAGTCCGTAGCTTACAAACTACTTAAACCTAGTTAAACTAACCTACGGACAAACACACACACCCATGCCCCAGGAAGGACTCGAACCTCCACGGCAAGCAACCGCGCGCTCCGCAGCGAAGGTGCTTTAGACCGTTGGGCCACTCCACGGCGGCATCAACATGTTGAGTTACATTTGTGTAATGTGTAGCAAGCTTTTTGTTGGCCATGTAATACAACAAGCGCCGACTTGTCTTTCTGTAGAAATAAAAACGCAGTTTTCTTGATGAAATTTATTGGTTTTTCCCAAAGGCCTTTCGCCCTTTACTGGGAGGCATCCTCAGTGGGTTCTGGAAATTACAGTTTTACTTTTAGATGTAGTATTTATGTACTGTAAACAGTTCAAGTATTTTTTCTTGAGGTGAATAAGCGGTTACTTTCAATTTACTACTTCAGGTTTGGTTTCTGCTGTCCTTTATATATATGATCTTAGTCAAATTTCGTATAGTTGCTCCAGTTATGTAATTCTTATTAATTTTTATTTTTTGGCACGTTTTATTTATCTCACAAGGGGAAAACCAAGTATGGTACAAAGGAATTTCGATGGGTCGCCGGTATGTTGTGCGGGAACTCCTCCAGACCACCAAGCTATAAGGATTTGTTCCAATGCGCCTTGGTTTCCATGAAAATCGAGGTCAACAGCTATACCTGCACCATGTCCCCAGTAATACGTCACTTAGGATGGTGCAAATAGCAAGGCGCTTGACTGCAACACAGACGACCCGCGTTCAAATCTTGCACGGAACTTATTCTATCTTTTTGTCACTGGTCCGACGATCGATTGTGCATAATTATAAGCTTTCATAGCCACTCTTATGTTAATGCTTGAATAACTGGTCATGATAATAGCTTATGTTATTTGCTCAATATGTCATGTATTGCGCGACGAATATTTTATTTAATTCGTTATTTCGAAGCATACTTTTACGGCGATTCAAAGATATTTCTAAATCAGTAAAGCGTCTGTAACATCTGTGCAACATATGCTAGCTGCGATTACAGCCCCCGGCCGCAGTGTTGTTACACCGTCGATTGCAGTGTGTGCTCTCTTGACGCGTCCCAGCGGATTATTGTGCTGCGGCCAGGCGGCTCTAGTTATTCGTAGCGTATCGTTCACATGTAACTGTAATTACCTATTGTAACTTTATCTTTGCAATAAGAAATGATAAAGTGGCGAAAAGGAATATAATTATATGCAATCAATCGTCGGACACGTGTATAAAAAATATTACCAGCAGGATTTGATCTCAGGTCGTCCGTGAGACTCACGTACCGACAGTGACTTAGTTTAGGTATAGTTGTTCGCGTTGGACGTGGATCTCGATTTTCGTGGAAAACAAGGCGCATTGGAACAAATCCTTTCAGCTTGGTGGTCTGAAGGTGTTCCCGTACAACATACCGGCGACACATCAAAATTGGTTTGTACAGTACTTGGTGTTCCCCCTTGTCAGTCTCACTGCTGTAACTCATTTTTATCTTTTCATATTTCATCTGTTTTGTTTATATCGCTAAATTATTTGTATGTTGACTGTACGTGTCATGTGTATGTGTATGTGTGTGTGTGTGTAGATGAAAAATGACCAACTGTCACATTAGCATCAAACGAACTGCAGAAAATCTTGTGGCGTGACAGAAGTAGTTTAAAAATTTGATAGAAAACACCCAATTCAGAAAATAACCTAAATATGGTATTGTAGCCGGATTGCCCAGTGTATAATTACGTACTATAATAGCGATCTTGTGAAAATATATTTAATATTATTTCGTGAAATAATGTAAAGCTAACTAGGTAAGAGAGGCATTACAATAAAAAAAACGGCATTTGTCTTGAAGCTGACGGCAATAAAATGTGCCAACTTACTCGAACATTACAAGTCAGATGTTTCCAACAAACGTTAAGTACAATTTAGAACCTTTAGTAAACGTTTTCTCACCAAACCTCCCGTTCTCACAAAATGATGATGTAGACATCGCTTATTACATTTTCCCTGTCCATGTGGTGAAACATCAGCATCTGTCATGATGTTGTAATTTATTAATTTTTGAAGGGCTGATTCAATTAGCAACATGCTTTGAAATCAGCATTTAAATATATTAATGAATCAATAAACCTTCAAAGTTAATCACTGTACTTACGTGAAGAGGTACGACATGATAGACACTTAAACGCCACAGATACTACCTTCTTCTTACATTAGAGTGCAGTAACAAACATCTAATGATTTCCAACAAATGTTATGTACAAATTCAAATCATTTTTAAACTTTTCTTTGATTGGTTGCTTATAGTGAAATATTTATCTTATTAATTCAATAATCAGACGTTTGATGAAGGAATTCGATTCTATTTGTACTCAACAGTTTTCTTAATACTGTGCTATTACGTCAGACATATATCCAAAACTTGCGTAGGACAAGTATATCACTTGCCTAGATTATTCATTCTTTTTATTATTTACTAGTACTGCCTGTGGTCGAAAATCGACCAATTGTGTTTACAATGGTCACTGGGGTTAAACATTTACGTATCATGTCGGCTGCCTTGCGTGATTATGTTGGCGAGATCAACAACACGATAGAAAATCTTTGCCCATTTGTTCGAACCACATACAATGACTCGATTAGTGTATCGTACAGACCATGAACTAAACAAATAATGCTGTTCCTGCTTTATGGTTGACAGGTTCATGTATGTACCCTCGTCCGCTCAGTAAAAGTAATTGTCCTCGTAAAGCGAAGATTCCATGAGAAAACATCAGCCTTGTCAAGCGATTGGCTAAAATGAAGACTCACAGGATTCTTATTATTCAGCATGTGTTGCCAACATTATCATAGGAGACCGCTGGGTAAAATTTAACCGGCACTCGGAGGTATGAAACGGTATCTTTTACGTGTTAAGGAAAATGCCTGACACAATAACAACAAATACAAACGAAAGTATATACTTCTCATGCCATTTTCGAATTATATAACTTTCATTAGTCTAATATTTGAAATGGAACTACAAATTCGGTGTTTGTATATTTATACAACGCCAAGAAATAAAGTTATTTCGATACTGGGATATTCAGAATTCCGGAGCTGACAACATTTCGGTATGGTAGTTCCACCCGTGCACCGATACATGCCTCTCCCGGCGCATCATCATTTATATCGGCATTCTCGACTTCGTAGTTCCATCCGAGCACCGCTAGATGCCTCTCCCGGCGTATCACCCTTTATATCGGCATTCATATGAAAGCACCCATTTCCTTTAACCACTCTTAATCACTGCGAAAATGAAGCATTTGAACGGCACAAGAAAGTGAGTTGGAAGCACTCCATGTTTCGATATTCACTTATTTTAATACGTTATTTTAATACTGCAGATGCGCTGCATTCTACATCTACATCTACATACATACTCCGCAATTCACCGTAAGGTGCGTGGCGGAGGGTCCACTGTACCACTACTAGGCATTTCCTTTCCTATTCCACTCCCAAATTGAACGAGGAAAAAAAGAATGCCTATATGCCTCCGTACGAGCCCTAATTTCTCTTATCTTGTCTTTGTGATCTTTACGCGAAATGTAAGTAGGCGGCAGCAAGATCGTACTACACTCAGCTTCAAATTCCGGCCCTCTAAATTTACTTAACAGAAATTCACGAAAAGAACGTCGTCTTTCTTCCAGCGATCCCCAATTGAGTTGCCGGAGCATTTCCGTGACACTCGCGCATTGGTCGAACCTACCGGTAACAAATCTAGCTGCTCGCCTCTGAACCGCCTCTATGTCTTCCTTCAAACCTATCTGCTGCGGGTCCCAAATACTTGAGCAATACTCAAGACGTGGTCGTACAAGCGTTTTATAAGCGGTCTCCTTTACAGGTGAAGTACATCTTCCCAAAATTCTCCCAATAAACCGAAGTCTGCTGTCCGCCTTACTCACAACTGTCCTTACATGCTCGTTCCATTTCATATCGCTCTGCAATGTTACGCCTAGATATTTGAACGACGCGACCGCATCAAGAAGCTCACTACTGATGCTGTATTCGAACATTATAGGATTGTTTTTTCTACTCATGCGCATCACCTTACATTTTTCTACATTGAGAGCTAGCTGCCATTCTTCGCACCAACTAGAAATTTTGTCTAAGTCAACCTGTATGCTATTACAGTCAGTTACAGACGACACCCTCCCATACACCACAGCATCATCAGCAAACAGCCGCAAATTACAACTTACTCTGTCCATCAGATCATTTATATAGATAGAAAATAATAGCGGTCCTATCACACTCCCCTGGGGCACGCCTGACGATACACTCGTCTCTGATGAACACTCGCCGTCGAGAACAACGTACTGCGTTCTATTACTTAGGAAGTCTTCCAGCCAGTCACAAATCTGTGAACCTATTCCATAAGCTCGTATCTTCGTTAGCAGTCTGCAGTGTGGCACCGTGTCGAACGCCTTTTTGAAGTCGAGAAAAACACAATCCGCCTGTTGCCCTTCGTCCATGACTCGCAAGATGTCATGTGAGAAAAGGGCAAGCTGAGTTTCACATGAACGATGTTTCCTAAACCCGTGCTGATTCATGGAAAGAAGCTTTTCCGTTTCAAGGAAATTTACTATGTTCGAACTGAGAATATGCTCCAAAATTCTACATGAAACTGATGTCAACGATATTGGCCTGTAATTGTATGGGTCAGTTCTCTTTCCTTTCTTATACACGGGAGTCACCTGCGCTTTTTTCCAATCACTAGGAACTTTGCGCTGAATTAAAGACTCGCTATAAATGCAAGCTAAGTAGGGGGCCAATGCCGCAGAATAGTCTTTGTAAAACCGAACTGGTATTCCATCCGGACCAGCAGACTTTTTCGTATTTAGCTCTCTCAGCTGCTTCTCTACACCGGAAATACCTATTGCTATCTCCCCCATTTCGGAATTAGTACGTTGATCAAATGATGGTATATTTGTGCGGTCCTCCTGCGTGAAAGATTTCTTAAAGGTTAAATTTAGAACTTCAGCTTTCCGTTTGCTTTCTTCTATTACTGCCCCGGAATGATCAACTAGTGACTGGACAGTGGGCTTTGACCCGCTTATCGATTTTACATAGGACCAGAATTTTTTCGGGTTCTCGGAAAGATCTTTTGCTAAGGTATGGCTGTGATAATTATTGTATGCTTCACGCATCGATCTTTTTATAGACGCACGAATCTCTACTAACTTTTGCCTGTCATCATTTGCGTGTTCTTTTTTGAATCGAGAGTGCAACAGCCTTTGCTTTCTCAGCAGCTTTCTAACATTATTATTATACCACGGTGGATCTTTTCCATCCTTAATCGTCTTTACTGGCACATATTTCTCTAACCCTTTATTAACAATGCATTTAAATTTAGTCCACAATTCCTCTACATCCATAGTCCCCATTCATTTTCTAAGTGCGATCGTAACATTTGCTTGTCGGCTTTTCCCAACAAAAACACGCTCCTAGCCTTTTGACTGGTTTATGAACTTTGGTCACCATCGACGCTATGATGATATCATGATCACTAATTCCTGTCTCTACACAGACATCGTTAATAAGGTCAGGCCTGTTTGTGGCAATAAGGTCTAGAATATTTCCATTGCGCGTGGGTTGCCGGTTTAACTGCTCAAGACAGTTTTCGGAGAATGTGTCCAGAAGTAGCTCGCAAGACTGCTTGTCTGTACCGCCTGAAATGTAACTAGCGAGGTCCCAATCTATACTCTTAAGGTTGAAGTCACCTCCGACTAATATTGCATGGCCCGGATACCTATGCACTACCTGGTGTAGACTTTCCTTGAATGATTCTAAAACTGCTACAGCAGCACCGGGGGGGCCGGTAAAAACAACCAACTATTAACTTTACTTCTTTTAGACCTGTTATGCGTGCCCAGATAACTTCACAATTACTTTCAACCTCGATCTCAGTAGAAACAATATCTTTGTCCACAGCGATGAACACTCCTCCTCCGGTTGTATCAGATCTATCTTTCCGATATACATTCCACGCTTCGCTAAATATTTCTGAACTTTCCACATCATCATTTAGCCAGCTTTCGGTGCCTAAAACTATCTGAGCGCAATAACTTCCATGCAGCGCTGCAAATTCGGGAACTTTGTTTCTAATACTCTGTAAGTTCGCGGCGAATTTTTGTTCCGAACGTGGCCTGAATTCGCTGTTTGAATGCCGACAGGCGAGTGCTCATCAGAGTTAGCGCCTAGCATTACAGCGTCTTTGATCGAGGCGAATAGCCAATTAGTGATCTGATTGTTGGAGAATGTAAAACTTGATCCAAGCTGTAGATAGGAAAATTTCTACTTCCTTTTACCACTTTTCATGGCCAAATGCACACATAATATTTATATTCGTGAAATCTTCGACAAACAATCTTTCGAATTATGTAACTTTCATTGGCCTTCTTGTACGAATAAATTAGTAATCTGTACCACAATTTTTGTGTTAGCGTATTTATATAATGATTAATCAATCAATACACTTTTTTTGCTTATAGTGAAATATTTATCTTATTAATTCAATAATCAGACGTTTCATGAAGATCTAGTCATAGGAATTCGATTGTATTTGGAATCAACAGTTTTATTGATATTGTGCTATTACGTCAGACATGTATCCAAAACTTGCGTAGGACAAGTATATCACTTGTCTGGATTCTTCATTCTTTTTTTTATAATTTCTTTTACATACTGACAATATAGTCGTGCACTGACAGTCTAGAATGTACATTTAATCATCAAAGCTTGTGATAAAATGTCAGTCTCCGTGACAAAGTTGATCACATTGAAAAGCAAGCACGATTCGAGTGTAACGCTGTTGTTCCGTGTAATGGCTCGTACACACCTTTGGGCTTCATTAGTACCACAGAGAGGCAGTGAATGGAGTAAATCAGCGGTGGCGGATTTTTCCGGCCTCTGAATTTCGCCGACGCTGTAAGACAAAATTGGTATTTACGTCACGCAGCCGGCCCGGGCCTAATATGCGACAGTGGCGGCTGCCGATATTTAAAGGATTTCCATTACGCCGCCGCGCGGAGGCACAAATTACTTTACGTCTCTGGCAGGTGTGACGAGGCAGCAGGCAAGCAGCTGACTCGCCGTCCCTGCCGAAATTACCCGCAGCGGAGAGTGCTCAGCGGGTAAAGGCAGAAAAGGCGAACATTTCCGGAATACCTCTGCCTATTTCTGTCCTGATTACACGCCCTCATATAGACCTTTATAATCCGAGTGTAGTTTCTAACAGGGTACCCAACGAAGAACCTGAAAAGTAATCCACTGCAACAACATTACAACCTGTGACAGCGGTCGACAACTGGCGGACCGCGGTCCAGGTCCGGACCGCGGAAGAAGAAGAACTGGACCGCCAAAATTATTTTCTAAGTGTAAGTTACATACTCTAATTATTACAAAAAAGATTTGTTTTGTAGGTAACAACACCGAGCTACAAGGAATAGGGGAATTAATATGAGGGTTGTTTTTTAAGTAAGGGCCGTTTTTATTAAAAAGAAAAGATATAAATACTTTTCTAAAAAATATTATTTTCTGATTCTAACACTTTTACCTATTTTTCTACATAGTTGCCGTGTTTATTTAAGCACTTGTCATACAGTACAACTAAGTTTTTAATTCCCTCTTCAAAGAATTCGGCCGCCTGCTCCGACAGCCAAGAGTTAAAATGTTTGTATAGCATATGGGACTTAATTACGGGGTCATCAGTACCTAAACTTACAAACTACTTTGCCGGCCGCGGTGGCCGAGGAGACTGAGGCGCTCCAGTCACGGTCTGCACGGCCACTACGGTCGGGGGTTCGAATCCCCCCTCGGGCATGGATATTTGTGCCGTCCTTAGGATTAACTAGTTCATAAGTAGTTTGTAAGTTTAGGGACTGATAACCCCGTAGTTAAATCCCATAAGCTATACAAACATTAAACAAACTACTTATGAAATAGCTAAGACTAAGGACGGCACAAATATCCATGCCCGAGGGGGGATAAGTAGTTTGTAAGTTTAGGGACTGATAACCCCGTAGTTAAGTCCCATAATCTATACAAACATTAAACATGAAACAAACTACTTATGAACTAGCTATGACTAAGGACGGCACAAATATCCATGCCCGAGGGGGAATTCGAACCCTCGACCGTAGTGGCTGTGCATGCCGTGACTGGAGCGGCTCAGTCCCCTCGGCCACCGCGGCCGGCAGCCAAGAGTTCACGGCCGCTTTCACTTCATCGTCGTCATTGAAGCGCTGCCCTCCAAGATGGAGTTTCAGGTAACGGAAAAGGTGGAAATCGCTATGAGCAAAGTCGGGGCTGTATGGTGCATGGTCCAAAACTTCCCAGCCAAAAGAATCAAACAAATTCTGAGTCTTTTGAGAGGTGTGAGGCCTAGCGTTATCGTGCACGAGCAAAACTCCTATTGTCAGCATGCTGCGCCTTTTGTTTTGATTGCTCTGCGGAGCTTCTTTAGAGTTGCACAGTAGGCATCTGAGTTGATTGTCGTTCCTCGTGGCATACAGTCCACTAGGAAAACACCGCGCCGGTCCCAGAACACAGTTGCCATAATCTTGCGCTTCGACAGCGTCTGTTTGGCTTTGACCTTGACGGGTGAGTTTGTCTGTCGCCATTCCATCGATTGTCGCTTGCTTTCTGGAGTGATATGGGATACCCATGTTTCATCTCCAGTGACAATTTGACTTAATATGTCATCCCCTTCTTCCTCGTAACGAATCAAAAAGTCCAACGGAGTGGCAAATCTCTTCCCTTTGTGGTCCTGTGGTCTGTAAAGAGTCTGGGTACCCACCGAGAACACAGTTTCTTAAAGTTTAGGTTTTCAGACACAATTTTGTAAAAAACCAATCTTGAAACTTGTGGAAATACCAAAGAAAGAGTGGAAATTTTGACTCTTCTGTCCTCTCCAATCTTTGTTTCGACTGCAGCCACCAAATCATCAGTGATCACAGAGGGCCGGCCTGAGCGTTCTCCGTCATGGATGTTTTGAGGGCCATTTTTAAACCCTCTAACCCATTGACTCACTTTACCTTCACTGATTGCACTCAAGCCATAAACTTCTGTTAATTGACGATGAATTTCTGCAGCTGATAGGCTTCTCGCGGTCAAAAGACGTGTCACTGATCGTATCTCACACGCGGCAGGCGATTCAATAATCGTAAACATTATAAAGTAGCACAGCGATGCGTACACGTCAGCTACAGAGTTACAACTGGCATCACTGTGAACGGGAAGGATACCGGCAAGTGGCGCGGTGGATTGTTGCGGCGTCCGCGAGAACTACGGGACTATAGGCGCGAACGGCCCTTACTTAAAAAACAACCCTCGTATGTGAATTGGTTCAAAGTGTATCATCATTCCGTCGCAAACTGATTAGTTGAAAGAAATAGACGTTTTAAGTTAAGAATTCCTTTATTTTGCAATAATTTTTAATATAAAAATAATCCAGAAATAGACAATCCATACTATCATATTTCTTGACAGATCATAAGAAG
The DNA here is from genome assembly GCA_026315105.1 of Locusta migratoria. Lineage (NCBI taxonomy): Eukaryota > Metazoa > Arthropoda > Insecta > Orthoptera > Acrididae > Locusta > Locusta migratoria. Next base: position 647,606,491 of record CM048744.1, on the reverse strand, counting down.
AAATTGGCAGTAAGATTCAAAGCAGTATACGACTTCTCACGATTCATAACAACACCTTTTGAAGTTTCTCCTGCAGCAGAATGGACAGTCGTGGCTGCGACGTTGTTCCACCTTTCAAAGCCACAATTTCAAGAAGACATTTCCTTGCAAACGTATAAAACTGTATCCACTGATGAATTTAGGAGTCAAGATGTCCCGAAAAAATATGAAAATTGAAAAAAAAAAAAAATGCGATTTTCCTGGCTGGTATGTTTGGCTTCACATATATTTGTGAAATTTCATTTTCAAAAATGAATTTCTTGGGGAATAGTTTTCGTTCAAAACTAACGTCCGATCACTTTCAAGACACTATTCGCATTAAGCTGCTCCGCAACTGTAATTTTTCCATGGATTTTTTAATACTTATACTAACATTTCATTGTATTTCAAAGTTCCTTACTGAAAATAAAAATAAAAATGTATGTATAATGTATGACCTGTTTCTGGACTTCCCAATATAAGTTTGTTTATCCATTTTATTTCGTACTTTTTGTAGGTGAAAGTAAAAATAAGTATTTATGTTTTTTTTGATTGTTTATACATTATTATTTTACATCTATTGTATATCATATTATTTTTCTAGTGAAAATAAAAATAAAACATTTATAAGAAAGATGCAATTTTCATCTGGAACTCGATAAAAATTTTCAAAAATATCCGGACCCTATCTAAGATTACTTGCCGACCTCTAACCTAGCCGGCCGCGGTGGCCGAGGGGATTGAGGCTCTTCAGTCACGGTCTGCACGGCCACGACGGTCGGGGGTTAGAATCCCCCCTCGTGCATGGATATTTGTGCCGTCCTTAGTATTAGCTAATTCATAAGTAGTTTGTAAGTTTAGGGACTGATGACCCCGTAGTTAAGTCCCATAAGCTATACAAACATTTGAATATTTCCTCTGACCTATGACTTCCCCCCACCTCCCAACCCCACAAGCACAAAAGGTAAAGTGGATTATATACTGAGGTGACAAAAGTCAGGGGATTGCTATATGGAAACATTCAGATGGAGGTAGTATAGGGTAATCAAAGTAAAAATGGTCTATTCACGAGAAAACATTTCCAATGTGAATGCGGCCGCCCGACGGCAATTAACAGACTTTGAACGCGGAATGGTAGCAGGACATACGGGACATTCTATTTCGTAAATCATTACCGAATTCAGTACTCCGAGATCCACGGGTATTGCCTCTCGACACGGACAGCGCAGTGGCCTTTCAAGAGTGCTTAATGGTCGAGAGCTGTGGCGCTTGCGTAGTGTGGTCAACGGTAACAGCAATGGCGGCGCGTCCTATGTGTCCACTAGTTCACTGAATCCCCGAAAAATGCTCGGTGTGAAAAAAAAGTAATAAAGTAAATAAAATAAAAAGTGTTTTTAAACTATCACTCTTCGTCTCGTTCTTTTATCAGATCATATTATATGCCCGTTCAAACTATTTTTAAGGCATGACAAACGTTTTACGTTGCGGAGACAGCACGTATACGAGTCGTAGCGCGGTGGCTTAATATAGGCGGCAATGGTCGCAGCGTTGCAAATGCGCATGCGTGGCTCAGGTCCAAATTCTCTTCTGAACCCCCTGGAGGCAGTATATGGGCGTTCCCGCGGTACGGAGGAGCGAGAGGAAATGCCGCTTTTAACATTGGCATTGGAGCTGGTTGAGACACCAGCTCGTGGCGACTCCAGCTCTGGCGGTTACGCATCAATGGTCCCAAAGTAGAGACTGCAGCCACTGCGCACATAGCCTTGCGCATCGGCAAATCTTCCATTAAGGCAATATCCGCCATTCATATTTGTTTTTGCTGCATTGAAGATTAACCAAACACGTTATATTTGGTAAAATTTAATATATAAAGCAGAGAGTTTGTGTGTACGTGTTGCATACAAATCTAGAGTGTTGTTCCAATCTTTATGAAATTTTGTACACTTGAGCTTCAATCCGTGTGGACGGTCGCCGTGAATGTAAGAATCGCGTACGATACATAGTTAACGAGATATGACGTCATAAACAAGCAGATGCGCAAAAACTTCTGCATTTAGCGAAAATGCTGCTCATTTTTCCCTAAACCACTGGACCGATTTCAACCAAATTTGGTACACACATTCCTTGCCGTGAGATAAAAATTGCTGCAGGTTTAAGAATCACATACAACATGGTTCAGAAGATATGACGCCATAAACAATTGGAGTTGCAAGAGACGTAATGCGACTAAACTTTATAAATACACTATATGAGAATGACAGTACTTAGCTACTTGCAACAAAGTTTAAACATAATTTCAAATCTTTATAAAACTTTTTATCGATGGCAACCACATCAAAATAGTGAAGGGAAAAATGTTTCTCGCTTATTACTTTTCCACTGTTCATGGACTAAAACTGCGGCATTAGGTATGACGTTACAATTTATAATTTCTTCACTACAAATTGTAACTTCAGGAAATTTTACAGACAGTATACACTCATACAGATGAATGTACCTTCGAAATTATATTAAAGTACGACACGTAGTTCATGAGATATGAGCATATAAACAGTAACGTTCATGGTAAAAACCCTTATCACGCACCAAGTTTCAATTTATTACTTCTTTACTACTAATTATATTCGCAAAAGATTGTACAGATATACAGCATTTAAACAAATGAATGTATACATGAAAAATTATACAACTGTAGAACATATAATTCAATAAATATGAGATCTGACGCATTTTTGTATTTTGATAACTATCGTTGTTTGGATACTGCACATAATTTTGTACATTATGCGAAACAGCCTGATTTCTTATTTATTCTCCGATAAATATAGCATATTTTTAGAAAAAAAAATAAGGTGGACTTCAGCGGTTGTAAAACCGTGGCTTGGTCAGTTAGCTCGATTTGAATTGGTAATAAATGATGAGTAGGGTTAAATTGCGGCGCAGTATCTACGAACTATGGATCCAAGTTGTCAACAAGGCAGTGTACAAGCTAGCGATGTCTCCATAACAGTAATGCCTGATGGACTCGATTCTCTGGTGCCATTGAACCACTCATTGACTAGAAATGGTTACGTCCGCAGAATTGCAGACAATTTGATGCCATTCATGATGTCCCCAAACAACGTTAGACTTCAGTAGAAGACAGTAAGTCATTTGAGCGAGCCAGAATTGTTCGCGGTAGACTGATGAACGTCCTGCACAATTCAAATGTAGTATCTGGTCGTCAGAATCGTTAGCCATAAATACCACGGAACTTTTATGGATCGTAATCTAAGGGTCAGTTTGTGTACAAAACCCCGTACCGACAGCACTTTCTCAGTTATTGACAGCTATAGCTACAGCATTGCTCATTACTCCCGTATAGGATTTCCGGCCACTTGTTGGGCACTGCCCCGTCCAACTGCTGCACTTCCCCGTGAAAAGGGAGGTCCCACACAACTTTAGGTGGTGTCCCATGATTTTTGTCACCTCAGTTTACTTTTCACATTATGCTTCGTGAGGTTGCACATCATTTACGTTTAAATTTTGAAGTTTTAGTTCTAAGTTTGGCTATTTATGATCAGGTTTTTTTAATCGACAAAACTGCACTAAATACTTCATTACGTCCATTGCGAAGATCTCTTTGATGAATATAATATTTCCTGCCTAGTTTCAGCAGACATATTGCCACACTCAGTTGCTGATTACTCACACTAGGACATTAATAATCATTTGTCTTATAACTGTCGCTGTATTGAGAGTGTGCTCAGATTTTAAAAATACGTCACCATTCTGCATTTTCAATCAGTAATATAACTAAAATTAGTTATATTTTATCTCCAGTGTGAGTCGCATGTGCACTGTGAGGTAGTTTTCTTCAGTTTCTCTCTGTCGTCGCCAACATGTGTAACTTGTAATGGGCCTGATAGGACACGTTGGATATAAAATGTTTTATTTAGTTATATTACTTTTATGTGTCTAATACGGTGATGTATCTGAGCACGCTCTCAACATAGTGAAGAGACGGATGGTCATTTATGTCCAAGTGTGATGATCATCATCTGCGGATAACAGCAAATCTGCTGAAAAAACTAGTCATGAAATAAAACCTTTCCCTCCAAGATACCTTAGACAGGTATTACACGACCATATTTTTTCATCATATTTATGATCATATCCTTGACGAAGAAATATCATCAAATAGTCGTGAAATTTCTTTGATATCTCGTAAATCATTCACGTGGCGCCAGAAACGGGTACTACATTGTTATCAGACTTTTGTAGTAGTTCAAGATGGCTGCCAGTTAAACTTCTTATACACTCCAGTTTCTAATACCAAAATTACATTTTCGTGTGCATTTGAACGAAGTCAAGTGGGGCAAGAAAAGAAAACGTAATTGCGGGAAAATATTGGTTTAACGCCTCCACAACAAAACATTCACGAAAATTTGTTATTGGGCTGCAAGTGGATTACAGCAAGTCACACAGCTGGTCCGCACTTCTGAGAACACCGATACAGAAGACTGATAGAATCCAAAAGAAGTAAAATTAATTGAACTAACCTACGCAGATACTACTCCGCTACAGGAATGTATAAGGAAGTAGGATGACGTTGACATACGGTCCTTCAAAATCATAGCATATATTACGATAATGTATTGGATTGGCCAGTAAATATATGAAATAACATACGAGGGGTATAAAAAAGCATGACACATATCACGAGCCTTCAACTTTCCAAGGACACATCTAACAAGAAGCTAGCAGCATGTCAAAATAATTATATTCCGTAACAAAAACACATTCTAACAGTACAAGAATACTTCAAATTCAAAAGAAAAAGAAGACGTGCAGAACAAACAAACAAATATGAGCAACCAAAAGTTATTCAAATTGGTAAAACATGTACTGAATAAATAATAATTCCCTTTTTAAGTACCACAAAAATATTATCACGTTAAAGCCTGATATTTTATCCACTCAAGAACACTCACCTAACTAACGGCTTTAATTACGTGCCTGTTGTCAGACACACACACACACACACATACACAAGATGAAGTACTTCATTCTTTCCCTGTAATACAGAAGAAAAAGTCAGACGTTACAAGAGGTCGTTAGAAACGGGTCACAAGCTCGCAGCGAAAGTGAAGGACTGTAAAGTAAACCGTCCGTGCATTTTTGTCAAAGAAAACCTCGCGGGATTTGCCTCGAGTATTTTAGGTATATCAAGGAAACCCTAAATCTGAGTGGCCAGACGGGAATTAGAAACGTTACCCTCACAAATATGAGATAAATGTGCTACAGCTCCAAAAACAAAACTGAAGAGAATCGCAATCCACGGTTTCCAATTCTAAATATAAAGTATTGTGGTGAGTTATAGAGTGCATAAACCGAACGACGGTGTTTATAAGAAAATATAGGAAGGGTTCGGAACATTTTATGATCTTGTTGTACCGATTTATAGACAAACCCAAAGATTAATACAGCGACCACTTAAGGTCCATTAAATAAACGTGAAACTCGGGTGATCGAAATAAAGTTCTGTTATAGTACTTCATTCTTATATTTATACAATAATGAAATGATCTCGAACATGCAGTCACTTCAAGTGATTGAATCTCCTCCACCTTTCCTACCACTCACAAATTGAGTGAATGACCTCATTCTATTTAAGTGGGATACTCACGCAATTGTCATTGAATTTTCGTCCCACACAGAAAAGTGGTATATTTCAAAATTGACAAACATTAAAATGTGACTTTCTAACAAACACGGATAAAGATGTTAGGTACAGGACAGAACATGGAACTATAGAAACAAGTATCTCTTTAGAGCACTAAAGTTTCATCACGATAAAACCTGTTATCTTTTACCTATTTCGTGGAAGATACTCTTCTTTTGCTACGTCAGGTACTATGAAGGAACGTAGTATTAGTCTAAGAGAAATATGGTTTATACGCAGGTGATCTCCTGACTCAATAAAATTATTTCCTGATTGAGATTGCCAAGTCTTGTAATTATAAATGAATAAAACTCATGGATATAGATAGACCGTGATCAATGTTGCATTGTTACAGTGCTAGTATTAATATTTATTTTCGAGCCTGGCTGACAGGTTTTATAGTATTTACAAACGCAAGAAGCTGCCGCCGTTTAGTTAGCCAGAGGGATTAATTGATGTAATGTGATGTTGCGGCAGATTCGATAGTTATACGCGTTAAGAGTGTGAAGAGCTACAGTCGCTCGTATTGCAGTGGGTAAGTGTGAGTACTTGTTAAATTGGGCTACGCGGATTTTAATACGAATGAGTTTCTTTTAAAGCTCCAGTATCAGTAATTTCTATTGTTCAAAAGTTTGTAGAGATTATGGGACTTAACTACGGGGTCATCAGTCCCTAAGCTTACAAACTACTTGTGAACTAGATAATACTAAAGACGGCACAAATATCCATTCCCGAAGGAGGATTCGAACCCCCGGCCATGCAGATCGTCACTGGTGCGCCGCAGGCTGTTGGCCACCGCAGCCGGCAATTTCTAATCAGATGGCTGAAAGACTTCCATAGGATATTAAATTCATAGGAACGACCGCATGATGGAACTCAGTAATTTCTGAACTATAGGACGTGGTACTCATTAACTTTTCTCCTAAGGATGATGTAATCCAGAGTACAATTCTTAAAATAAAAACCCTCAATATAAAAAATATACAACACCACAGGTAGTTTCTTTACAGCAACTGGCCAAAACATTGTTCGCCAGAAAACACAAGGAAAGTTTCTGTAAAATGAATGTTCCTGTAACCAGCCGCTGGCGACCAGGGATTCATTACCTTCAAACACCAAGGACACTCCCCATCATTGACTTCCTGACAAAGTGTGTGCTTATCTGCTGCAATGTGCTAAAAGTCGAACTCATGGGCACTAAATTTATGCGAAACACACAAATTTAATGGCAAGTGAAAATTAATGAAACCAAACGCCAATCTAGCACACCTGAAATTATCCTGGTTTCATGCTTAAAACTTACTGCGTCCATAATTCGTTGCGAAACGGGATACCATCTAAAGTCTAAGAACCGCCACGATATTCCTCCACTGCTTTTACACTTGTCAACTATCACGAGAGGGATTTTACTGCTATAGCCGGAAATCTGCTCTACTGCTGTGTGGCAGCTTATGCGGCAAGTGCAAATGCGAGTAAAACAAAACAACGTGTCAGTTGCAACCCAGAAGTGCTCCCAAAGCTTAGTCTCTCACAAGCAGACTAACAACCGCACAACCCACTTTATATCTATCCAAGTTAACAAGCACACAATCCTCTTTGTCTAATTCTGTAATGAACTATTTTCCTTTCAATGTGTTGATAATAAATTACCAGGACTGTCCTAACCACTGTCAGAGCTGAAATAAAAATTTATGCACAATTTTTGCGGCAGATTGAGGGTCTGCCTATAGCGCATTACGTATACATACACAACTGAGCACAGGTCGTTTTGTGCCAAGAGACGTTTTTAAAAAATGTAGTCAATCGTGACTCCATTTCCCATGTTCTGTTATCCTATTCTCCCACATTTAATTACCTCATTATCGACGAAAATGTGTGATTATCTCTTCTTTTTACTTCTTCTCTTAGCATTTCTGTAACAGAATTCTTTTTATACAATTTTGCGGAACCCTTTATGTTTACAGTATCTACGGTTCTTCCTACGCTACAACAAAAGTGGACGATGCTATGACTGATGTGAATTTTCCATTAACTCGAGCTCCGTGAGTTTCCAATCTTCTTGGATAAAGGTGGTGTCTACAAGGTATCCTCATTTCTATTCAAAATGATACCCCCAGTGAGACCTCGCCTCTGTTATTTCATATTTTTTTCTCCAGTATCCCTAAGAAAAATTGTGCTTTGTAGTATATATAAAAACTAAATAAAAAAGAAAATAATGTAAAATAGTAGATACACAAATACATCTGTATTTTGCTACTAATGTCCTAGGCCTATTTAGGGCATTGTATGATTTCTTGCCTGATATCCCTGTAGCGTGGAGTGGGTCTTCAACATACTAGTAGGCATAGCTGGTGTAGAGAATCAGCTGAGAGAGTTGAAAACTAACAAGTCGCCCGGTCCAGATGGGCTACTAATCCGGTTTTACGTGCCGTTCTCAAGGGCATTGGCCACTTATTTAGCTAGAATTTATCTTGAATCTTTGATCTAGCGCTAAGTCAGCGCTAAGTCAGTGTTCCATGACACTTGCTAAGTCAGACTTTATTTTAGTTATTTATTGTCTTTCCTACTGTTTTTTCGTGAATTGCAAGATTAGAAGCAAAACCGCTGGCAACACGAAAATGACTGGTTGATTCTCCAATGTTTAAAGTGATCTGCACGTTGTTTGAAATTATATTTTTCAACCTGACAGTTTTCATGGTCTTGTTTGTCTTCGCCCACGTCATACAAATATATTTATCGTAGATTAAACGTTTTTCAAATAAAAAAAAAAATATGTTTGTAAAGTCTATGGGACCCAACTACGTGGTCATCAGTCCCTAAACTTACAAACTACTTACGAACTAGGACGGCACAAATATCCATGCCCGAGGGGGGATTCGAACCCCCGACCGTAGTGGCCGTGCAGACCGTGACTGGAGCGCCTTAGCCTCCTCGGCCACCGCGGCCGGCAAACGTTTTTTCATTATCTCTTGTCTGCCCATCAGTAAATTTTTGCCTGTTGCTCTCTCCGTATCTTACTAAAGGTAATTTTTTTAGTTGTAACGCTTGAGATAGTCAAGAACATCAAGAATGGTCTTAATTCTCAAAGTTTTCAAATATTTGTAAAGAATTGGATCAAACTGCAGTGGCCATGTGTCCCTAGACTTACAAACTACTTAAACTAATTTATGCCATGAACAACACACACACACACACACACACACACACACACACACACACACACACACGCCCGAGGGAGGCCTTAACCTCCGACGGGCAGCAGACTTTAATTCTCAATACAATCTTCTCGAACGAGCGAGGTAGGATAGTGATAACTCCCAAATCATATTTTCCGTTATTTTCCTAAATCAGGCAAATGGAATGGTTGCTTTGAAACGGAACTGCCGATTTCCTTCTCCATTTTTACTCAAACACTTTTACTGTGATCTCCACCTCTTAATAATCACGCTGTCGACGGCCGTTAAGCAGTAAAGTTACTTCCTTTTACATCGTGAATTTATAAAATGATATGACTAATTATAATGAAATAAATCACAATTTGCGATGTTATGGCTTCACTGTACTAGGTTTAGATGGAATACCAAAGTGCGGAGAATGAAAATTTGTGCCAGACCGGGATTTCGAACCCGGAATCTTCTGCTTACTAGTCAGGCGCGTTGACCACTTTTTTATGTTTTTTTTTGTGGGTCTCCTTCCTCCCCTTCAACCCGTCATTCCGCTCGCCAATTTAGCCTTCTTTGGCTAGCTTCTGTTGCTGTGTATTTCCAGTACTTTGCGGAGAATAATAAACAAATTATCCTTCATCAATGAGAAATAAAAAATAACAGTACTTCTTTTGGTAATTATAAACAAAATTTCCTTTTCCGATGAGAAATAAAAATAACAATGCTGCTTCTTGTGTTGTTTCTCTCTCTCTCTCTCTCTTTCGTTGAGTCGTAGGTGCACGTTGAATCGATTTCGTCGTACCGGCAGCTTCGAAGTTCGTCTTCTCGAAAATGTTTGCCATAGCAAAGTTGCCGTGATATTCTCGTTCTTGTGTCATCGTATTGAGTCTTAATTCTTAATTTGACTTCTCATTAACCTCGAAGCACTGGTCTCCAAAATCCATCGTACTGCCCGAGCTCTGAATTTCTTCTCTAAAACCAGAGGCGGAGTACTCCACTCCAAGTAGAAGGATAAATAAAAAACAGTAAAATAATGTATGTTTATAAACAGTTAAAAACAATGGAAAGGCAAAAAAAAGAACAAAAAAACACTTTCTTCGAAGGTAATTGTTCTGTTCAAGTTAATATTCTAATTAAGAATAATCCATATTTTTCTCTATACTTTTTTCTTCGTTGAAGTTTCTGGTGTTCTGTTAATAATGTTAGCCAATAATCTTCTTTACTTTTTTCTTTTTCTGATATAGTATAGTTCACTGTCTGTCCCTTTAGCCAGTTGACAGCTTTCCTCTTCGCATTTGGATAAGGGACTTCGTCCGGGTTCAGTAATCGACTTGGTGTGATTGACCTAGGTGACGTACGTAGTATAGCTGCGAGTTTACGAGTACAAAGTTGCCAGATATCTTCAACGGATATACACGTAAATTTGTGTTCTTCCGTGTCGGCTAAAAGACAGCTGCTACAGTATGGGTTGTCAGACAAGTGAATTTTAAGTAATTTTGTCTTTGTCGGGATCTTCCTATTTACCGCCATGAACCAATTATACCTCACATTAGATGGTAAGTCTGGGTCCTGGATATTCTCCCAGATTTTTTCCCAGTCAGGTCCTTTATACTTCTGTCCTGCTATGTTTCCCCGTTTGTTTTTCGTCAGGCTGTTATAGACTAACTTTACCGTGTAGCGGTTCTTCTCGGGAGTACTTCTCTGGTGATAGCTGAGTTCCAGCAGGAAGTATCTTAGGTGACCAAGCGCATTTGAAATGTTCTGGACGTCTATGGGCGGCTCCATATTGTCCGGTGCTATTTCACTTAAGAGGTGGGCCGTTAGAGTGTTGGGCGAGCGTCGCCACTGTTTGTACATCTTGGCGATAAAGAGTGCTTTCGCTTTCAGGTAAACATCTGTAAGGTTGAGACTTCCCCTCTCAGTTGGCAGTGTTAAGGTTTGGTATTCGACCTTGAAGATTTGACCTCTAGTCACAAAGTGGCCGAGCGCCTATAACATTTTCTGGGCAATGATCTTCGGTAATGGCAGTACATGGGCGACATAGTTTACTTTAGCTATAATGTAGATGTTGGCTAGCGTCACTTTCTGTATGGCGTTTAGGTTCCTCAGACTATGTTGTAGGATCCCGGCCCGTATTTTTGTCAGTAATTTCTTATAATTTAAGGCAGCCGTGCGGCGGACGTTTTGCGTATATTCAATACCGAGGCAGTTCAGTGTGTCCATGCTCTTTATCGGCGTATGACCACTAAGTTCTATTCAGCGGCCAATATTCATAATTCCTGATCTGTGCCGGTTCAATTTCGCCCCTGATGCGGCCTCGTAAGTCGATATAATCTCCAACGCTCTTTTTATTTCCTCCCCCTCTGTTACCACGAAACTAACGTCGTCAGCATAAGCTTGACATAGGATCTTCTGGCCGTGTATTCTTAAACCAGGTAGGTCGTGAGCCAGGGATAGCAGGAACGGTTCAAGAGCTATGGCGAACAAACACAGTTTCCATGATCCTCGTGCTCTGAAGGTGCCTTGTTTGTCGAGGTTGACAGTACATATGTACGCCGCATGATCGGAAATCACAGTCGGCCATCTCTCTGCTTGCAGGACGTGTGTTCCCAGATTCGACGTTGTGTAAATTCTGTCGATGCGACTGGCGGAATGATTGGTCACATAAGTGAAACCCGGCGCATCGCCGTGTTTTAGCTCCCACGTATCTACTAGGTTTAAATCTCTAATTATTGTTTGAAGCTCCATAGAAGTGTTGAAGTTGGGAGTCTGATCTTTTGGGCTAATTACACAGTTAAAGTCGCCTGCAAAGATTATTTTATCGGTACCGGCTGTGAAGAGTGGCACAATGTCTTCTTTAAAAAACTGTGCTCTCTGTTGCCTTTTCCCTGTCCCGGATGGTGCGTACACGTTAATCAGTCGTATGTTGTTAATAGTACCAGCAATACCTCTGCTGTTGGTGAGTCGTTCCACATTGGTGACGACGATGCCTTCTCTTGTCATTATGACAGTCCCGAGATCATTGCCAAGTCGGGGATAATTCAAAGCATTATAGCCCGTGATGTGGTCGAGACTAATTCCTGCTACTACTTCCTGCAACATGGCAATGTCGATTTCGACCGCGTACAAGAAATCTTGAAGATTCCGTAAGTTGAAAGTCCTGCTAATCTTGTTGATGTTTATTGTCGCAACACGATAGGCCTTCAAGGGTGTCATTTGCTAGAGGTATGCTTCTTCGTAATTATTATAAGTGAGCACCATTTAGAAGAAGTCAGGATCATCCTCAACTGCAGCGGCAGCATCAGCAGCAGACTTCTGTAGCTGGTTTGATTCTGCCGTCCGGACTCCAGCAGCCGTTCCTCCAGTATCTCTCTGTACGTCGGACATGTCTTTACAAGGAGAGCAATCGTCGGTATCATCTGCCCAGTTCAGTGGTGGACTACCGTCACGTCTGTCTTTTCCTGTTTTTTCTCGCTGCTCACTTTCAACATCCTGGTCCATTTTGGGCGTCTCTAACTTGTTCCTCCCTTGGCCAGACTCAGCTACGTCTGTCCGGGACTTTTTGGAGGTTTGAGAATTTCCAGGAGAAGTTCCGGCTGTCTCCTCCGTCATTTTCTTGAGGATCTGGGCTGCTTTCTCGCGCAAAATCTGCGCATTTTCCGCCGCCCCTTTGTGTGCTCTCCATCGCTTATTTTGTTTTTTCGGTGATGGGCTCTTGGCCTGACTGTCGATTGTCTCGGGTGGGTCCTCTCTGGAAGCGCCACCGTCAACTTGCGCGTTCCCTAGGACTAAGTCATCATTCGTTTGTTGGTGTTGCACCTTCGTGGTTCCCTCCCCAACGTCCGTAGAGGTGTTTTTGTGACTGTCTGGTACCGAATCAGTCTCCATCGGCGCGGAATGTTCCATCTGGTCACGTACAGCAGCCAGCGCAACACCTAAACTAGGCTCTGGAGCGGTGTTCACCCGGGCGGCGGCTACGTAAGTCAGTGGCAACGTAGACGTTGGGCCCTGCCTCTCTCGCTCGCCTATCGGTATCTGTGCGACACGCCGTTGAATGCACTGCGCACGTACATGTTCTGTCGAACCACACGCCGAACAAGTCCTCGGTTGCCCATCGTATATAACTATGGCTCTAAATCCGCAGACAACGATATAGGACGGGATGTGCTTAACCAGTTCTATTTTTACGCCGTTTAGGACGGGACGGGACGGGAAAGATGTGTTGTCCAGACCACTTTTCGGCGACGTTACTGACCACTGTCCCGCAATACTTAAGCTTATCATTAATCTGCTCGGCGGTAATCTCGAAAGGTAATTCGAAGATTCGGACGGTTCTCAGTCCAAGACGGGCTTGTGTAACTCTCACTTCAACGACATGGCCGTTTGAGTGTTTAAATTTTTGTAATCCACCACAAGATTCGACTATTTGAACGCATTTTTCAGGGCTAACCAATTTAAGGTAGACAGTGCTACTAACGATCGACAAATGAATACCGATCAAGTCATCTAAGGTTACCTTCATGACATCTCTAATAAACAATTCTACTTCGAAATGTCGGATCAAAAGTCAATTTCAAGGTGTCTTTTCGTTCAAGCCGCTCCGTTAAGTCGTTCATGTTGTCATTTTCAGCGCTACAGCAAACGCGAAAGCGTGCACTCACCAGTAAACACCGCCAACGGCCGCCAGCGACGACGTAAACAGCGGCGCGGCCGCTCTGCGCGTCCGAGCCGCACGGCTGCCGCCGAGCGAATGACCACTCCGCCACCGAGTACACAGTGACCAGCCCGACTGCAGAGGACTCTTCCCTGCACGTTCCCGCCATACCCAAATCTCCACTCGCCACACTGTCTCTTTCCTATTACCACAGCCTAGGTTTAGATGGAATACCAAAGTGCGGCCGCACTGTGATATACCATCTAAACCTAGTACAGTTGAGCCATAACATCGCAAATTGCGATTTATTTCATTAAAATGAACGCTGTAACGTCGTCAAAAATGTGTAATTGACTAGTCATTACTTGTGATAGCTGTAGAATTCAGATCAGGAAACATCGTTACAGAGTGTGATACGTCATCTGTTGCACATCTAGTACTGTGTCACTAGAACTACAGTCTACAACCTTTTTGTAATTAGACGATTTCTAGTCGCACGATACGACCTGTAAACATTTAAAGAACTCGCGATACAGAAACAATAATGGTTACATGGTTTCAATTGGACTTGTTTTACTCATTCCCTAAATTTACACCACAGTACTTACAAGTGTTCTTCCCCATCGCACACCTCCCCAGATTTAGTTATGAGTTGGCGTAGTGGATAGGCCGTGAAAAACTGAATACAGATCAGTCGAGAAAACTGAAAGAATTTGTGTGGAACTATGAAAGAAATAAGCAAAATATGAAAACTTAACGGTCCATGCGAAAGATAGATAACATCGAGGACCATATTAGCGTTTGTGTGCCGTGTTCCTGTGGTTAGCATGAGGAGTTCCGGAGCGAGAGGTTCTTGGTTCAAGCCTTCACTTGAACGAGAATTTTAATTTACTTATTTTAACAAAATTATGATCTTTCTGTCCGTTCACCGAAGTCTCTGTTCGCTGTAATCAGTTTAGTGTCTCTGTTTTGCGACCGCACTGCTATGCAAAACCGTGCGATTAGCAGACGAAAGGAAGTGCCTCTCCAATGGGAACCTGAAACATTTAATCGCAAGGTGATAGGTCAACCAATTCCTCCACAGGAGAACACATCTTATGTATACTATATGACGCTGGTGATGGTATGTGTATCATATGACAGGAATCTCTAGTCCATCCAACTAACTTGTGCACTTGAATGGGTAAAGAGATTCTACCTTGCCCGATTCAGGTTTTATTGTAAATGTGTTAAACACTCCAAAAAAGTGATGAAAACATAAACGTTTGTCACATAAACTGCAACAAATGAATGCAACAGTTTCATAGTCGTAAAGATTTCTCTGTGCTCTGTCAAAACATATGGTTTAACGTTTTCAAATTTTTCCGTGTGTAGACGGTCAAATCCGACATATGTCCAAGTAAATCTGAATATGTTTCCATACTACGGTGAAGTTAGCCAGCATCGGACGGACGGACAGATGATAATTTTCTCAGAAAGAAAAAAAAAAATTAAATTTTCCCCTCTAGGAAGGCTCGAACTAATGACCTCTCGCTTCGAAGCTCCTCATGCTAGCCACATGACCACGGCAACTACTGTGCTCATGACATGTTCGACGTCATTTATCTTGCGCATGGACTGCTTATTTTTTTCATAGTTCCACACCACTTCCTGTTTTCTCGATTGAACTGTGTTCAGTTTTTCACGGCCTATCCACTGCGCCAACTTATAACTAAACCTGAGGGGGGTGCGTTGGGGAGGTTCCCTTGTTAGTACATACATTGTCCAAATGCAGTCAAGGGAATAAAAGACGGATCACGAGGAAGTCTTGAAAATCAACCAGAAATTCAAATTCATAGAGGATTCTACAAAAACTGCAAAACCGTGAACTTCAGCGACCGATGGTTGAATGTGACACATAGCAACTTAAAGGCAGTGCACAATGAAGGCTTTGTGAATTTCATTCTGTGTACTCAGCTGAACTGCACGTCGCATACAGGCTTGTGAACAAGATCAGAATGTGTCAACATTTGAGGGAAGAAATGTAGTTTGGGTTAAAGAAGCCGACTGGAGTAATCGGCGAATGACTCAACATCGGAATAGGGTGTGATGTCATTTTTCGGCTATGTTAACAGGAGTGGGTGACTGATAAAAAAGTGAGTGATATCCCACTACTGTTAGACCTCATGAAGACATCCAGATGCAAAATATAGCAATAAATTAGGACGAAAACGTTATTAGTTTATCCACTTTTTTACTCTCGTAGTACACATTTTTTAGAGTAACAACTGACGCAGATTTTTGAGTTCTCCTTTTGCCAGAAACATATAACGCTATTATAGGTGCATTGTCTGACATCAGGATTTGCAGAATCCAGTATTATATGGAAACTGAAGTCGATACTGAAATTATGAAATCAAAGAAATTAAAACTGGATTCAGTAATTTTGTTTTCGTAAGTGAAAAATATTTTTTAGAGCAGTGTTATCAGAGAGGCACTCAGAACTACATAATCATCAACCATCTAACATGCAACTGGTCTATCAGAACCATTAACAGATGGTTTACAGAGAGGGGACTGAGTCGATGGACGCCCCTGTGCCGACAACCTTCTTGACCTAAGAACACGGAAAGTCTGTTTGCGGTGATGTCGGGTACTGTCGGCTTGGAATCTCATTGTGTGGAGTTGAATTGTCACTGACGCACGATAACTCGAGAATGCGTGTCGATAGAATACGCCACGGACAGCTGTACGCCGATGATATTCCACGCTTCGTCCAGTTTCTCTTCATCATAAGTTCAGCAACGTAATGCCCGCTTGCACACGTTTCTCCTCCATTTGGTCATGCTTTCCGCACACTATCTTGTTCAAAATGTACAAATGTTCGTAAATCTATGGGACGTAACTATTCTAGGCTTACAAACTACTTAAACTATCTTATACTAAGGACAGCAAATACATCCATGCCCGACGGAAGGCTCTAACCTTCGACGACTAGAAGCGGCGCGCTCCGCAGCTAGGTGCCTTAGAACGTTCGGCCACTCCATCGTGGCATACTGAGCAGCATGGTAATTCCCACCTGAGAATGTTTCTAATGTGCAGAGGCCTAAACCAGCAAGTTTGAATGTAAACGCCCGAAACTCTAACCATTTGTTTGTCTGCACATGTACAATGTGGGACTAAAAGATTACCCTGCCCAAATAATTTAAAGTCCAAGAACACAACATTGGACATGCCCTAGGTCCGAAGTGCGAGTGTTGCCAACAATAGCGGTCTTCCGAACTTCAGTTTGGTGTTTACATCGACAAAAAGAAGCATTATACGACTTAGGATAAAGTATGTCGAGATTCACAGCGGCTTAACTCACGTATCTTTTATTTTAGAAAACGTTATTCAAGTGGTTGAGGTATACGAACTCGACGTGGGTAGATTTACTACAGCCGCGGTGGAGTAGCCGAGCGGTCTAAAGCGTCTCGCCGGTTGCTCGCCGTGGAGGTTCGAGTCCTCCCTGGGGCATGGGTGTATGTGTTTGTCCTTAGGTTAGTTTACTGAGGTTTAAGTAGGTTGTAAGCTACGCACTGATGACCACGCAGTATGGTACGATAGATCTACAAACATTTGAACATTTGAGATTTACTACAACGAACCGCTTCTTACGTAGATTTCGTTGGCTGAATAGGTAGGCTGATGATTGACTAACGCATGTGTGGCGACGTAGAGTACCACTGGAGTCAAAATTTTATTAAATATTAATTCGCTACGAATTGTGCAATTATAGGCATTTCTAGATTTCATATTCTTAAATATATTTCATTTTGTAATAGCCTAATCCTTAAGCAACGAGACAAGTGATAGCCATAGTAAAACTGTTGAAAATGGGTGCATGTATCTGTAGTTACTTCGACTGCCACATGGTGAATATATAGTGTGCAGCTAAGATAAATGTATCAGCTGATAGGCACAATTTTCTAAGTCCTTACGCATGGTTTACACGAGTGTGCTGTGCATTCCATTATCTGTTGTTTCCAGTTTAGTATTTGTTCTTGGACTCCGGTAGGACTATTTGACCGCTGCACTGACAAGAAAGGACAGGTAGCGCATTGATAGTGTGACGGCCTACCGGGTTAAGTGGTGTGCATCGTGTCGGATTCCAACGAAGCCTTAATTTTTTTATTTCTTTTTTCTTATCGCAGTACAAATGTTTCTTTCTTTAGTTACTTTTTATTCTAAATTATATTGGTTTTACTTTTTTCAGTATTCTCTTTATTAATAACTACTTACAGTTTATCAATTTGATATCAAAAAATAATCTTCCTTGGAAGGTACTATTTATTTGACCTCCTATAACAAAAAATTAACATACTTGGAGGGTGTTATTCATCTGACCTCTCATAAAAATAATATTCCTTGGAGGCTGATATTGGCATGACCTCACATTAAAATAAAAATAATGTAAGGTAGACTACGTATATCTTTAATACTTTGTCCACATGCCATTGGCTTCAAGGACAGGCCGAATCCTTCAATGTATAGAATCAACAAGTCTGCGGAAAAAGGCTTCATTCATAGCAATTCTGTCGCATGAAATGTATACAAAATCCCACAAGGCATCTGTAGTTCTTGTAGGAGGGTCTGGACAATTATCGCGCGCAGTCTTCTTGAGTTTAGTCCCTACGTTTTCTATGGTATTCAGATCAGCTGACTTTGGAGCCATGATATGTACTGAATAATATTTTCTCCCTTTTCTAACCAGCTCTGAATCCTAATGCTGGTGTTCGATGGATGATTATCTTGTTTGTTAATGACGCGTCCTTCTAGATACCATAGTCGAACTGCAAGAACTATTACATTTTCAAGGAAATGTTCGTAGCATCCTGAATTGAACTTGTATTGGATTCGTTGAAAGGTTCCTGCACTCATATATGACATCCAGCCCCACACTTACATGGCTGCTTCTAGCACTTTTAGGGACGAAGTAAATGTTCAAATGTTTGTTTAGCTTATGGGACTTTAGTGCACAGTGGCAGAGTGCCAGACTACAAATCCAAAGGTCGCGGGTTCGATCCCCTCCAGGTCTTAGGATTTTTATCTGTCACTTTCCACTTCTTTCAGCTTTGGCAGTAATGCTCATGTGAAAAATACCGAGTAGCACCGTGTTTCGGAACCCACGTTAAACTATAGGTCCCCCTATAACTGGCTGGGTAAGTCAGTTCGAAGGGCCATGCCTAGTAAAGCACTGCGGTGTTCAAACCAATCTTCGGATTGTTGACTGCCGGCCGCGGTGGCCGAGGGGACTGAGGCGCTCCAGTCACGGTCTGCACGGCCACTACGGTCGGGGGTTCGAATCCCCCCTCGGGCATGGATATTTGTGCCGTCCTTAGTATAAGGTAGTTGTTAAGTAGTTTGTAAGTCCCATAAACTTAAGAAACATTTGGATTGTTGACCGCTTTACCTTTATGGAACTTAACTACGGGATCATGTCCCTAAACTTAAAAAATATGAACTAGCTAACACTAAGGACAGCACAAATATCCATGCCCGATGGGGGATTCTAACCCCCGACCATAGTGGCCATGCGGAACTAGGAACGAATCGGGCGTCATACTGTTGCCTATCTGTGCGGTAAATGAGAACAGGACCACTGCTTGTGGATTCAATTGTGATCGGTGAAAACGACTCTCTTCCAATCGACATTTCCACAGAAATTCACGTTGGCCAGTCGTTCCCGGCTTGAGAGACAGATAATGGTTCTTTAATGACAAGCACGATGGGACGCAATTCCATAGTCATTTAATCGTCTGAGAGCAGTTTTCGACGAGCCCGGGAAATGTGAAGCTCTCCCTATTTCCCGGATGTTTGACACAGGGGCAGTCTGGGCCGCTCTGGCCAATTTATCATTTTATCATCTTCTCTTCGAGTAGAGACTCGCAGTCGTCCAGGTATTGGACGACTACTTACCTCATCGTTACCTCTGAATCGTCTGATCCATGTCCCTGCTGTGGAAGCAGCAACGCCATAACGACGTCCTGCTTCAGTTGCACTAATACTGCCCTCAAAGAGGGCCATTCTGAAGTAGACCTATGACATGCCAATCAGCTGATAGGTTCCTCTTAGCTTAAATTGGCGGTCGAAGTAATTACAAACAAAACACATCAAACTTCCTGGCAGATTAAAATTGTGTGCCGGAACCGGGACTCGAACCTGGGACCTTTGCCTTTCGCGGGCAAGCGCAGGAAGTTTCATATCAGCGCACACTCCGCTGCAGAGTGAAAGATTCATTCTGGAAACTTCCCTTAGGCTGTGGCTAAGCCATCTCTCCACCATATCCTTTCTTCCGGAAGTGCTAGTCTTGCATGGTTCGCAGGAGAGCTTCTGTGAAGTTGGAAAGTAGTAGGCGGGGTACTGGCGGAAGTAAAGTTGTGAGGCGGCATCGTGAGTCGAGTCGGGATAGCACAGTCGGTAGTGCGCTTGCCCGCGAAAGGCAAAGGTCCCAGGTTCCGGTTCCGCCACACAATTTTAATCTGCCAGGAAGATTCATATCAGCGCACATTCCGCTGCAGAGTGAAAGATTCATTCTGGAAACATCCCTTAGGCTGTGGCTAAGCCATGTCTCCACCATAACCTTTCTTCCGGGAGTGCTAGTCTTGCATGGTTCGCAGGAGAGCTTCTGTGAAGTTTGGAAAGTAGGAGGCGAGGTACTGGCGGAAGTAAAGTTGTGAGCTGGCATCGTGAGTCGTTTCGGGATAGTACAGACGGTAGTCCGCTTGCCCGCGAAAGGCAAAGGTCCCAGGTTCGAGTCCCGGTTCCGGCACACAATTTTAATCTGCCAGGAAGTTTCATATCAGCGCACACTCCGCTGCAGAGTGAAAGATTCATTCTAAAATACATCAATTTTCAATATTATTACTATGAACACATGTATGTATGATTAAAGATAAGATTATTTTAAAGTAGAATATTCGAAAACCCCATAAAAGCCTACCGTCAGCTTATCAAATCACCCAAAGAAACATAAGTGAGAAGTGGTTCGTTGAAGTAAATGTGTGCACGTGGAATTCTTATACGTCAACCGTTTCTACGTGCTCAAATAATATTTTGCAAAATAAATGATATGTGAGTTAAACTGCGATGAAAGTCTTGATATTCTGTATCTTAACCATTGCATTGCTTCTATTTGACGATGTATTCAGCAAGCTGAAGCTGCACAGACCGCTTGTGAGCTTTGGCTGTTCTTTACACTGTCCAGGCCGGGTAATTATTTTCCCCATTGTACATTATACTTATCGAGACTCTTCGTATAATTCCTTTGTGGTGTACGTTTAAAGTACATTCAAGCGTCACAGGGTCAGGTTACTGCTCTTGATTTCTCCTGAATGATTCGGTATGCTTGAATGCATCAAAATTGATGAAGACCTTAGTTTAAAAATGTGAATTCAGTATTATCTAAACTGAAGTGTACTTCGGAAAAAAAATATCTTGCTCAGTAAACGCTTTCGTTGAATGTAAATTGTTTGAACATGGTTTACTGTAATTAATTTGGAAATTTTTCCTTCTAAGAAAGCCAGCGAATTGAGAGAATTTTAATATGAAAAGATATTGCACGAATTATGGAATTAGTGGTTTTAGGTGGTATAGATAGGTTCGCCATTTACTATAGCACATGACGCAAGCTTTCCAGAATCCGAAAGGTTGCTTGCATTTACCGAGGTCAACGAGGGATTAGACCCTCAGGGTATAAATGATGACGATTCGCAAGCCGAAGTTTCAAATTTCGCTACTAGATTTACCGTATTAAAAATCTAGCGGAAGCAGCAGAAAAGGTCGAAGATTGCGTATAAGACCAAGACATTGAACACTGGGTCGACTGGAAGATAGATGGCCAAGTGGTTGATAAGGTCGAGAGTTTTCGTTATTTGGGAGAGAAGATAACTGGTGGAATAATGATCAGCAGTAGTGCAATAGACAGGGCACAGCTCTTGCAGAAGCTTAGGCACGCAGTGGAAAGAACATATGGCAAGAAAAATCTGTCACGAAATGCCAAATTTCGACACTTCACAGCAACTGCAAGAAATGCTGCACTGTATGCATCGGAAACTATCACACTCGGTAAGAGAGATTGTATGCAGTTGGAGGAGGAGGAGCGGAAAATTTTAAGAGACATATGGGGCACAAAAAAGGGATATCTGCACGAACCGTATGGAAATTTTGAACATATATCGAGAGAGAGGTTAGGATTTAATTCGTAGGCTTCCGCGGCCCGAGTCAGATGACATAAAAGTTTTCTGGCTGTTGTACCGCGTCATGATGTAAGAAAGGCTATTAATTTAATAACCGACGTTTCGGTCAACGTTACAGTGACCTTCATCTGGGTGTACCAAGATGAAGGCCACTGTAACATTGGCCGAAACGTCGGTTTAAAGTAATAGCCTTCTCACATCATGACGCGGCACAACACCCAGAAAACTTTTATGTCAAGGTTACGATTTGTTGGGCACATCACGAGGATGGCGATAAAAGGTTGACTAACAAGATATGGAATGCAATACGGGAAACAAATAGGTGAAGGAAGGGTGAAGGAAGTCAGTAATGTTTCGAAGGCTGTAGGAAAAAAAAAAAAAAAAAAAAAAAGAAAAGAAATCTGCAGGCAATGGTACAGGTAAGGGGAAGGTATAAAGGGTTGGTGGATGGCCACAGGTGGCCGGACACCAAATTCAAAGTCGTCTTAACAGATGAAGAAAGAAATAGAAGATACGAGAGGATGAAGAGGTACTGGGAAGAAAGAAGACGAGCAAAAGAAGCCGTACGTGATCCTGAAGGGTCCTAACGAAGCAGAAGTAGAATAATTGTTTAAGGTGACCTGTTTCGATATTTCATCAGATCATCATCAGTACCAACTTGAGACAAAACGGTCTGATGATTATCGGATGAAATATCTAAACCAGTAATCTTAAAGATATACAGTGTACAATTTGTGCGAACTCGACTGATTATTTTTTCCATTTTAGCATTTACTCTTTTTACAGTTATGACCCTACAATTGTAACTTATGCAGATAATTAACTTAAGAGTGTTTAGAAAGAGTAGTTTCATTCAAAACTTTTAACAGATTACAAAAAATTAGTAATAAAACACGTTAATTCATGAAATTAAAGTAATTGTAACAATAACGTGTATACTGAAACGCTGGAGTAAATTTAATTTGTAACAACAGACAAATTCAACAGATCAGGCATCTATGAACTCACATGCAATACATGTCAGTCAATATACATTGGACAAACTTGTAGGAATTTCAAAACCATATATTCAGAACACATCAGAGCACTAAAAAGTCATAGTTTCCACAGCATATTTGCAGACCACCTAATAGCTCACAACCATTACCCAACCAAAATAGAAATAGACCTAAACATATTAAAATCAAGCCACAACCTATACCACAAACTCACAATAGAAGAAAATTACCTCATACAAAAAGCAGTAGCAGAAGGAAAATCAGTCATGAACGAATACACCACTCTATGCAAAAATACATTATTTCACCCATTAAATGAATTGTACACAAAGGATGACAGACAGCTAAAACACACACACACAAAGACAGACACAGAGACAAAACAAACATTATTCAAATCTACCGCCATTCCACTGGAGAACAGCTGAAAGTCAACTGACACATGCGCAATTTAACAAAGTAAACACAGACGAATTTTGAAAGTGGGACGTGGTTGTGATAGAAAAAGTCCGCAAAATATGTGTATTACTTGTGTGCTATGTCAAAAAGCGCGAAAGAAGAAGTGTATGCCAAACGATACTGTAAGTAATAGATAGCAAGCAGACAATAGAAATATCTCCACATACCAAAATTACGTTTTCGCACCATAAGTAGCGTTTTAAAAACCTCACAAGTTTTAAAAGAGATAAATTTGGTTGCAGATGACAACGCTACCACTACATAAATATGTAAAAAATGTCCCAAATCAGCAAAGAATGTAAAATAAGATAAAAACGAAAATAAGACTGACGACTTTTTAGGGCTAAATTTACGAATAGTACAGTAGTAAAATAAATGTAATTTGTTTTCACAGCACTAAATAAATGGAAAACCCACAGATGATGGCACAAAGATGCTGAAACTAGTTTTGGTGCATATTAAAACAGTGTTTTGCATATCAGACGGACCTCATATCCAGAAATGTAGGATTAAAAGTTTAACATTGCAAAGAATAATGTAAGAATGGAAACTGGCATCAAGAAGAAGAGGGAGTCAAACCCGGGTCGCAAAATTATGAAATTATGTTTTTTTTTTTTTTTTTTTTTTTTTTTTTGCGTAACACTTTGAAGAGGAATCAGGCTCGATTATTGTTCACTCATATTGTAATATTTTTACGCTCATTTCTCTTTTCGCATTGCTCGCTAAGACACGGTTACTGAGGACTGTGAAAGGTCCATGCGGCTTCATCTTGCCACTCAGTTTGAACTCCATCCCGCGCCCTCTCGTTAGTGTGGGTAGCGTGTGGAGCAGCAGCAGCAGACAGGCAGCAGGTAGGCAGGTTGGCAGGCGTGTGCGACTCACCGCCCAGGACGCGGCAGGTGAGCAGCACGTCGTCGCCCTCGAGCAGCGGGCCCAGCGTCGCGTTGAGGCGGCGGCCCAGACGGTCCAGCACCTGCGGCGCCTCGGGCAGCACTGCGGGCAAGGTTGGCAGCACTGTCACACCCGCTACTTATTGCCTACTGGCCGCTTAGCACTACAAGTACTACCCCTACTAGTACCATGTGGATCATTGTTACCGACACTAGGAAACTACAATTTTTGGGTGGTTTGGGTTTCTACATGTTAACATTACATTCAAGAAGACCCCAGTGGAGACCTCGTGTCTCGCGTTTCGGGGCGTGTAAGGTTGGCAGCACAGACAAAGCGCAACTGCACGTGTTCCGTGCACTGCAGTGGCACTAGGGTGGTGTAGTGTTGCGTGTACGCTACAGCTGTAGCTTGTGTTGCTGTCTTGTTCTTGTGTACTCTGAGTGTAGTGAGTATGCCTACTGTTGCAGAGCCTTTTTATCGAAAGAGATTTCCTAGAAAGGAGGAAACTTTACGGAGCGTGTGAGCCAACGATTTAGATTGCGTTTTCCTACGTTGAGGTGTCCACATCGCGACACTGTGCGTGATTTAATTCGCAAATTCCAGACAACAGGTTCAGTTCATGATGCACCACCAACTGGTAGGCCCACGGTTTTAACAGAACGGAAGCTCGACGACATTTGGACTTCATGTTGCGGAGTCCAGGAAAATCAGTAAGGAAATTATCACAAGAGGTCAAAGTTTCTCGTAGGACAGCACATGAGGCCGTAACCAAAGATCTGGGGCTATACCCGTAAAAAAATTACTGCACTACAACAATTACAATAGCGTATTGTGAATGTTTTCAGCGATTTATTAACAAACATGGTGTTTAGATCCAACATTTTCCACTGATGAGGATTGGTTTCACCTATCTGCCTACATTAATTATAAAAATCCATATGTCTTAAGAGAAACTCCATCGCACACAAGAAAGTAGAGTTGTGGGTTGCCATAACACGAGCGCGAAGTATAGGGCCGATTTATTTCGAAACCACCATCACCTCCGAAATCTATTTTTCCTATGTAATTGCCCCTTCGCTCACCGGATTTGTCTCCTCCAGATTATTTCCTTTGGGTTGCTTCTAAAACAAAGACAATACATGATCTTAAGACAGAGATAACTGAATATCTGCATTCGATTACACGTGAAAATAAATGTAAACGTGTTGAGCTATGCCTTCAAGAAAGAGGAAATCATTTCAAGCACCTACTGTGATAGTGGTGAGTACAGTGTATTTTGTTTTAATTAATATAACTAATTAATTTCATTGTTTTAACATAAATAATGTTGAGTCCCAACTCGCAACATAACAGCAGCCACTAGCAGTGAAACCTGTCAGCTAGCTTCTACAGCGACATGAACGTGCTGCCATCCTTACACGGCTCGCAAGGCGAGACACGCTGTGGAGAGACTTTGCAGACACACTGTATTATTTGTTACCAAAAATTAATGGTACAGTACACTCTCCAAAGTAAATTTTCAAAAATAAATGTTATTTTCATTTTACGTTTTACAGAAGAAATTCTACAGTCATCTAACAAACATCACTGAAACAAGTAAGAAAAACCATTTTAGAATGCTTATCTTTGTAGAAAGATTGAAACAGAATCAAAACATACAGTTTATACTACTAGTAATAGTACTTCATTTTTACTGACATGTAAGTACCAAGTATTTTCAAAAGAGTCTAAAATTCAACATGTTATTTTGCTTATTGCATCAAGGTACAAGTGTATAAGAATAAACGATTACATTCTATAATTGTGTTTGAAAATATTTAGGGACAAATAGTTGACAGTATTTTCTTAGCTGGAATGGACTCACAGTTCAGACATTGGACAAGAGTTTTGACTTGGCAGCTTTTGCACACATACTTTTTAAAGTTAAAACATAATTTTGATGCTTCATTCCCCTGTTGTTATTTATAGGAAACATGATTTTGACAATGCCTTCCATTTCCACAGGAGTAATTTCCTGAGCCAAAAGTTTGCAAGGGGAAATTGGCTACTTTATGCAGTTTGCGGGGGGAAGGAAACTCTTCTGCTACTCAAGGAATGAACTCTCCTTATATGTTCATAAGCCGGCCGCGGTGGGCGAGGGGACTGAGGCGCTCCAGTCACGGTCTGCACGGCCACTACGGTCGGGGGTTCGAATCCCCCCTTGGCCATGGATATTTGTGACGTCCTTAGTATTAGTTAGTTCATAAGTAGTTTGTAAGTTTAGGGACTGATTACCTCGTAGTTAAGTCCCATAAGCTTTACAAACATTTGAACATTTTATGTTCATAACTTACAAATTACATTAATCATTCCAAGGTCAAGAATATGGTAAAAAACATGCACAGATCATCGGTGGATGCCAGCTTGGACACTGTAATGTCATTTGGTCAACTACACAAATTCCATCCTCGGTTTCATTATAAAACCACACAGTTTCTGGAGGTTTCTTCTCAGTATCGTCATTGACCTGACATCGAGAATACATGTTTTTCAGAATAAGGACACCCAGGAATCCGACACCCGAACAATGGACATACAGTGGACTGCGTGCTTACTATTTCAAAAACATACGTAGAGTGGTACATGTTTACGTTGTGCAAGAGGTAAATCACTGTCAGATGTTTCAGATTATGTGCCGATCTTTTGATACATCTGAATCACTTGAGTCAGCGGTTTCCACTGGAACAACATCGTTGTCGTCCTCCGTAATTGTATCACTAACAGATTGGTCACTTTGTTTCGTCGGTGAAACGTCGATGGTAGAGAATCTCGTCATTCGTGAGACCGCATCGCTTTGCGATCGTAGCTTCAATAATGCAATCTCACGACAATAAACCGCAATCTCTCCCCGCTGCCACTCGAATGAGTGAGCCCACTCGGCTTTAGCAAAGGCAAAGATACACAGAAAGGAAACTTTTGCCGGAACGACGCTCCTGACTTCTGCTATCGTGTCATAGAACTATTACTCAATTCAAATGTTCAAATGTTTGTAAATCTATCGGACCAAACTACGTGGTCATCAGTCCGTAGCTTACAAACTACTTAAACCTATGTAAAATAACCTAAGGACAACACACACCCATGCCCCAGGGAGGACTCGAACCTCCACGGCGAGCAACCGCGCGCTCTGCAGCGAGACGCTTTAGACCGCTCGGCTACTCCACCGCGGCAACTATTACTCCCTCAGACAAGTGTGGTTGTTCTCTGACTTCCCTCTGTTACTTTATAGGTCTGCACGGCGCCACTCCACATAAAACCGATACCTGCACCGATACTCGACTTCCAAATTTTTCTTATTTATCGTTAGTTTTGGCCTAAAGCAAGCCCCTCCAATTGGAGCACTGGGTGCTTGCGCGCCCCGGTGCCGCGCCGTGTGGCCCCAGGGCTTTCACCCCACCACTCTCCCCTCCCCTTGTAGCAGCACGTGTGTGACAGAGACAACGCTCGCTCTCGTGTCTTCTTGAAGGCGCTGAAATATCTGTTCTGTTATCAAAAATGACACTGTTAATCTATCTAGCAAACGTTCATCCTGAGCACAAAAGGTTCGGATTTGTGTGTGTGTCATTTGTACTGATGAATGGGAAGATTCTTAAATCCTGATGGGAAAGCACAATGCTTAATATGCTACCCTACTGTAAATCTACATCTACATCTACATGGGATACTCTGCAAATCACATTTAAGTGCCTGGCAGAGGGTTCATCGAACCACAATTATACTATTTATCTCCCATTCCATTCTCGAATAGCGCGCGGGAAGAAAGAACACCTGAATCTCTCTGTTCGAGCTCTGATTTCTCTTATTTTATTCTGATGATCATTTCTACCTATGTAAGTGTGAGTCAACAATATATTTTCGCATTCGGAGGAGAATGTTGGCGATTGGAGTTTCGCAAGTAACTCACGCCTCAGCGATAATCGCCGTTGTTGTAATGATTCCCATCCCAGATCCTGTATCATTTCCGTAACGCTGTCTCCCCTGTATCGTGACAATACGAAACGAGCTGCCCTTCTTTGGACTCTTTCGATGTCCTCCGTCAAACCCACCTGATAAGGATCCCACACTGGGCTGCAATACTCCAAAAATGGACGGACAAGCGCAGTGTATGCAGTTTCTTTAGTAGTTCTGTTGCATCTTTTAAGGGTTCTGCCAATAAAACGCAGTCTCTGGTTCGCCTTTCCCACGATATTATCTACGTGTTCTTTCCAGTTTAAGTCTGAAGTAATAGTGATTCCTAGGTATTTTGTGAAGTTTACGGCCTTCACATTTGATTGATTTATGTTGAAAACAAAGTTTAACGGGTTTCTTTTCGTACTCATGTGGACGACTTCACACTTCTCATTATTTAGAGTCAATTGCCAATTTTTTACACCATACTGATATCTTATTCAGATCGTTCTGCAGTTGGTTTTGATCTTCAGATGATTTTACTAGACGGGAAATGACGGCGTCATCTGCAAACAACCTAAGAGAGCTACTTAGATTTTCCCCTAAATCGTTTATGTAAATAAGGAATAGCAGAGGACCAATAACACTACCCTGTGGAACGCCCGATATCACCTCTGTTTTAGCAGATGCCTTACCATCGATTACTACGAACTGTGTCTTCTCTGACAAGAAATCCCCTATCCAATTGCAAATTTGGGGCGATATACCATAACCACGCAATTTGATTAAAAGCCGTTTGTGAGGTACGGTGTCAAAAGCTTTCTGGAAATCAAGAAATACGGAATCGATTTGCGAACCTTTGTCGATAGCACCCATCACTTCGTGTGAATATAGAGCTAGTTGTGTTTCACATGAACGATATTTTCTAAATCCGTGTTGACCTTGGGTCAATAGATCGTTCTGTTCGAGATAATTCATAATATTTGAATACAGGATATGTTCCAAAACCCTGCTGCAAATTAACGTCAATGAAATAGGCCTGTAGTTTAGTGGGTTACTCCTACTGCCTTTCTTGAATATAGGTGTGACCTGTGCAACTTTCCAATCTTTTGGTACAGATCCTTCTATGAGAGAGCGGTTGTATATGACTGTTAAGTAAGGAGCTATCGCTTCAGCATAATCAGATAGAAATCTAATGGGTATACAATCCGGACCAGAAGACTTGTTCTTATTAAGTGATTTTAGTTGCTGCACTACTCCGATGATATCTACTTCTATGTTACTCATTACGGCATCTGTTCGTAATTCGAAATCTGGAATATTGATTTCGTCTTCTTTGGTGAATGAGTTTCTAAAAGCTAAGTTTAGTAACTCTGCTTTAGTAGCGCTGTCATCGGCAGGATCGCCATTACTATCACATAGTGAAGGTATTGTTTGTGACTTTCCCCGAGTATTTTAACATATGACCAAAATCTCTTTGGGTTTTCAGTCAAATTACGAGAAAGAGTTTCGTTGTGATAAATGTTGTAGGCATCTCGTATTGAAATCCTCGCTAAATTTCGAGCTTCTGAGTACAATCGCAAATCCTGGGGATTTCGTGATCGTTTAAATTTAGTATGCCTTTTCCTTTGCTTTTGCAACAGTGTCCTAACCTGTTTTGTGTACCAAGGGGGATCGCCTCCTTCTTTTATTAATTTATTAGGTATAAAACTTTCAATTGCTGTCGATACCACTTATTTGAATTTGAGCCACATCTGGTCTACACCTACGTTTAGTGTTAGAAACGAGTGGAAGCTGTCTTTCAAGAAGCAATGTATTTTGTTTCTATCTGCTTTCCTGAACAAATATACTTTGCGTTTATTTTTGGTGAGTTTGAGACTTTCGATATTCAATTTCGCTACTACAGCTCTGTGTTCACTAATACCTGTATCCGTTTTGATGCTCGTTATGAGCTCAGGATTATTTGTTGCTAAGAGATCAAGTGTGTTTTCACATCCATTTACAATTCTAGTTGGCTCATGAACTAATTCTTCGAAGTAATTCTCAGAGAATGCGTTGAGTACAATTTCGGACGATGTTTTATGCCTTCCTGCTGATTTGAAAATATAATTTCGCCAACAGATCGAGGGTAAATTAAAATCACCACCTACTATTATCGTGTGAGTCGGGTACGTTTTTGTAATTAGACTCAGGTTTTCTTTGAACCTTTCTGCTATTGTATCGTCAGAGTCGGGAGGCCGGTAAAAGGAACCGATTATTAACTTCTTACGATTTTCGGGTACAACCTCTACCCATAATATCTCGCACAAACTATCAACTTCAACTTCACTACATGAAATACTACTTTTTAAAGCACCGACAAAGCCCCGTCACTACGAAACTATTCCGTAACACGCGAGGGAACTATCGGGCCAGACAGTAGGGAAATGATTATTAAATTAAAAGCAGTATTGGCACAATCTTGCCAAATCTTGTTTATTCAAAAAGAAAAAAGAAAAAAAAATACGAGGTACGTCCAGAAAGTAAGTTGCGTTTGATTATATAAAACAAATGTGTACAGATACAGAAAAAAATATTTATTGTACAAAAATCTACAACTGTTAAACTACTTTTCTACACAGCTGCCGAAATTTTGTAGGCACTTGTCATAGTGTGGCAAGTTTCTGTATGCCTTTTTCATAGAAGGTTGCCGCCTGTGTATTCAGACATGTGGTAGCATGTTCTTTCAGCTCGTCCTAATCGTTGAAATGTTGACCACCAAGGACAGATTTTTAGGCGTAAGAAGAGGTGAAAGTGGCTAGGAGCGAGGCCCGGGCTGTACGGATGATTATCATACACGTCGCAGTGGAATTTCCGTAAGAGTTGTTTGGTCACATTCGCCACATGAGGTCGGGCACTATCGAGGAAACAAACACCACCTTTTGATGGAATTCCTCTTCTTACACCTAAAATTTGTCCTGTGAACACAGCTATGTAGAAAAGTAGTTTAACAGTTGTGGATTTTTGTACAATAAATATTTTTTCTCTATCTGTACACGGTTGTTTTATATAACCAAACGGAACTCACTTTCTGGATGTTCCTCGTATATATTTATTAAAAAGTGTACTTATTACGGATCGTGCGGTCCCTGGTGTCAAAGGTTCGAGTCCTGGATCGGGCATGCATGTGTGTGTTGTCCTTACTATAAGTTAGCATAAGTTCTTTGTAAGCCTAGGGACCAATGACAACAGAACTTTCGTCCGCTAGGATTACAAACATTTGAACATTTGTATCGCTGACCTCGCTTTGAAGAAAGACATCGCGGGTTATTTACATGATGCAAATAAATCGTTGCAGGGTAAAAATACTTTAATCGGTACTATGTTTGACCGTATTGGAAGCTACAAATTGCAGGTTTTGCTTTCTAAAAGTCAGCTTCAAGAAAGAAATTTGGAAAACTGTCCCTCACAAATCGTTTAAATTAAATACTTATGTCCACATGAGGGAGTTCACGAAAGAGTTTCATTCATTGCATAAAAATTTTGAAAATAGGTTTGAAGAAAAATAAAATAACTAAACCTGCACACAAAAGTTTTTATGATACCTTTTTCGGTGCATCCAGAGCATGCCCCATCATGTCTCCAAATTGAACTGATAAAAGTAGAGTACGATTCAATTTTGACAGACCACTACCACCATTACAATAGTGACTTAAATTACCTTTTATAAAGGCGATGAACAGGAATTCGCGAGGGTTCATGCCTTCATTGCATGTTATGAACAACGTTTATTTGTGAACAAATGTTGTCAGTTATGCATAATAACAAAGCAAAAGTATGGTCAAGTTTAATGCATCGTTGCAAGCTGTATTTTGAGTTGCAATTGCCAAAACGATTGTGCCTAATATGAGAAAATTTGTGGCTTTAAAGCGATGCGAAAGATCAACAAAGAATGTTGAAAATTAGTGTAAAATAAGGAGCGCAATAAAACTATTCTTTCTGTCTCTGCACAAAAATTGGCATTTTTATAATTACTCGTTCTAATAACTCACAAACAACACGATCTCGCTGCACTAAGAGCTGCGACAACACGTTCCTCTCCTACCAGTGCCATAAAAGCGCTGTGCCTCCCTCGCTCACATCACGTGCTCCACTACACCCCACCGGCTGCTGCAGTAGAGGACCGCTGCTTTTTCCGGTGCCGGCCGGTGCTCGCGAAGCACCCGAGTTGGAAAGGTCTGGCCTAAAGTATCATAACGTAGTCCAACACCTCGTGAATAACGTCGAGACACGTCCAGAAATTATTTCACATCTAAAAACTGGCGTTGCTAATATCAGACTGCGTTTAATTGTGTTTGGGTCAGAAATGACCCACAAGGTACTACTAGTATAACAGATAAATATCTCATATTGTAGGTGACGTAGAGGGATGAAATTTTGGTGAGTCATGCAACTCTTTTGTAACTGATTAAAAGTCATGGAGGGTTTGGTCCTACGAAGAATATAGTGGCAGTTACGGATCTCGAAACACCCACGTAGTACTTCCAGTGTTAGAGCATAAGCTGAGGAAGGGCTCGCTGGATTACAAGCTGTCGGTTAGAGAGCGCGAGGCTTGCAGGAGGGTAGTCGGTCTGGCTACTGAAGGAAGCGATGAACCGCATTGTGGTCCTGTCACTCGTCAACACGGACAAGGGTAGCCCGCTCAATACTAGCAGCACGCCGGCACGATCCTCTTTCCCTGGGCAAAGACCAACAGCGTGACAGCGCGAGGCCAACGTAAAAAGGCCGTGGCGGGTAGTCAGATACGACTTAACGTGATCGCTACTTGAGTGGCTGGCCGCTATGAGACAGTGGGCTGTAAACCCAGGGGTCAGCCATTCAGCTGGCGATCGCGTTGCCTCTAGCCTTCTCTGATGACGTGCCGTAACCTCCAAGGTCTGTCTTTCTCGTTGGCGTCGTGCTTCCGCTCCCGTCGACACTGAGGAGGAGTTCGACGTGATAAGTGATCCATTTGAAATGTACCAATTTCTGAATTTAAACTGCCCACTGACGCAGTTGTTCAGTGTGTGACTGTAGAAGCTAAGGATGTTCATTACAGAAATACATTTTTAATAAAATTAATTTTGAGCCATCAGCTGTTTTATTAAAAACTTCAGTATTTACTAATTTTGTGTCATTGACTATCATCTCAAGAGAAGGATACGAACGTAAACAATAAACGCACGTAATGTGCACCAGAAACGAAAAAAAGGAAGAGTACCACTTTCACTTAAGCAGTATTTTGAATACGTGAAATAGGCAAAGAAAATACATAATATAACCGAGTAAAACAGAAGTGATATCTGGCGTTCCACAGGGAAGCATTATAGGTCTCCTACTCTTCCTTGTGTTTATAAACGATTTAGGAGACAATCTGGATATCTCCCTTAGACTGTTCGAGGATTATGCTGTCGTTTATCGGTTAGTGACGTCAACAGAGGATCAAAATCAACTGCAAAGCGATTTAGACAAAATTTCTACATGGTGCGAAAATTGTCAATTGACACTAAATAAAGAAAAGTGTGAAGTAATACACATGACCACTAAAAGAAATCCGCTGAACTTCAATTACGCGATAAATCAGTCAAACCTTAAGGTCGTAAATTCTACCAAATACCGAGCAATTACAATTACGAACAACTTAAACTGGAGAGAACACATAGAAAATATTGTGGGGAAGGCGAACGTTTCATTGGCAGAACGCTTCGAAGATGCACCAGCTCCACCAAAGAGACTGCCTATCTAGAAGATATTGAGAGGGTTCAGAAAAGGGCAGCTCATTTTGTTTTATCACGTTACGTGGGGGGGGGGGGGGGGCGTCACAGAAATGTTGCACTACCTGGGGTGGAAATCATAAAAAAAATACGTTATTAATTGCGGCGTGATTTGTTTTCGAAGTTTCAATCACCAAATTTTACTTCTGAATCATCCCAATAAAATAAGAAAAATCAGATCGAAAACGGAACGACTTAGGTGTTCTTTCTTCCCGCGCGCTATTAGAGAATGGAAAGGTAGAGAAAAGTTATGAAAGTGGTTAATGAACCCTCTGTCTGGCACTGTGATTTGCAGAGTATCTATGTAGATGTAGAACACTGTATCTGACAACATTTCAATTAATATGTTCAGATTAAAATATGCTATATGTAACATCATATGGACAGCACCAGTAAACTTGTCTGAATGTTTTAACATGTGCTGGTCTTACTTGCATCTGTCAAACAATGTAAGGGAATTGAAACTATCAACCTATTCACGGTACAATTTAGCACTTGGTCAGATAGTGTGAAATATTTTTCATTGCTATCTTAGGTCAAGAGAAACAAACAAGATGACTTTGTGAACCAGTCTTGGAACGGTTAATGTTTGCGAACAGTTACATCATTGAAAATGTTGGATATTTTACAGAAGCTTTACTGCTTCTTCAGTAACCGTTATTATGGTCAATTAATTAAGTTACGCCGCGCGGGAGTAGTCGAGTGGTCTGAAGCGCCAAATTACGGATCGCGCGGCCTCGCGCGTCGGAGGTTCCATACTCCTTCGGGCGTGGATATGTTAGTAGTCCTTAGGTTAGTTTAACTTCTCTAAGTAGTTTGTAAGACTAGGGACTGATTAAAAAAATTAAAACTACGTTTCATATTATCAAATAATGATTGATCGTCATTTTAGAACTTTTTACATTGTCGCAAGATAAAAGTTACCTTAATTAATTTATTCCTATTGTTGTGCAAATTAAATTATCGTTTCAAAGTAAAAATGATAATATTAAATGTCAGCTGAAAAAGTCACAAATCCCAAATCGTAAGTACTATGAAATAGCAACGTAATACATAATAATTAGACTTTCAATGAATATAATTTACGATTTGGACTAATGAAAGTAAATCGTCTTACTGACTTAAGGCAAGGTTATGCGCTGTGTAGAAACACGATGTTACTATTGGGGGTTGGCTAAATTATAGTAAATATAAAATTTAGGTATACTTTCTTTAACATGAAGGAGTAATATATGTGACGTAGTTGTCATAATAAATGATAACAGCTATGGTAAATATATTAGGTTTGGTAGATCAAAAATGTTCAAATGTTTGTAGAGCTTATAGGACTTAACTGCGGGGTCATCAGTCCCTAAACTTACAAATGAATTAGCTAATAGTAAAGACGGCACAAATGTCCATGCCCTAGAGGGGATTCGAACCCCCGACCGTAGTGGCCATGCAGAACGGGACTGGCGCGCCGCAGACCACTCGACAACTGCGGCCGGCTAGGTTTTGTACATCGGTGAAGCGATTACATACAGGTCAACGATTACATACAGCTAAAGAAACAGGTACACCTTTTCGATATGCTCAATAATATTCATGTCTGTGGCCTTTAGCGGCCAGAAGAGGTATTAAAAACTGAGATATCTACATAGAAACACTGCAAATCACATTTAAGTGCCTGGCAGAGGGTTCATTAACCACTTTCATAACTTTTGTCTAACCTTACATTCTCTAATAGTGCGCGGGAAGAAAGAACACCTAACTCGTTCCGTTTTCGATTTGATTTCTCTTATTTTATTGGGATGGTCATGTCTCCCTAAGTAGGTGGGTGCTAGCAAAATATCCACATTCAGAACTAAACGTCGGTGATTGAAACTTTGCAAACAGATCACGCCGCAATGAATAACGTCTTTCTTTTAATGATTTCCACCCCAAACCGTGCAACATTTTCGTGACCCCCCCCCGTAACGTGATAAAACAAAACGATATGCCCTTATCTGAACCTTACGAATGTCTTCCGTCAGTCCCACCTGGTAAGGGTCCCACACTGTACTCCAGGGGAGGTCGCACAAGTGTGATGTAGGCAGTCTCTTTGGTGAAGCTGGTGCATCTTCGAAGCGTTCTGCCTATGAAACGTAATCTTTGGTTCGCCTTCCCCACCATATTTTCAGTGTGTTCTCTCCCGTCTAAGTTGTTCGTAATTGTAACTGCCAGATATTTAGTAGAATTTATGAGCTTAAGGTTTGACTGCTTTATCGCGTAATTGAAGTTCAGCGAATTTCTTTTAGTGGTCATGTGTATTACTTCACACTTTTCTTTATTTAGTGTCAATTGGCAATTTTGGTACCATATAGAAATTTTGTCTAAATCGCTTTGCAGTTGCTTTTGATCCTCTGTTGACTTCACTAACCTATAAACGACAGTATCATCCGTGAACAGTCTAAGGGAGCTATTCAGATTGTCTCCTAAATCGTTTAAAACACAAGGAAGAGTAGGGAAACTACAACGCTTCCCTGGGGAATGCCAGATATCTCTTCTGTTTTACTCGATGACTTACCGTCAATTAAAACGAACTGTGTCCTTTCTGATAGGAAATCGTGAATCCAAACGCACAATTGGGGATATATTCCATAAGCACGCAATTTCATTAGAAGCCGTTTGTGAGGTACAGTGTCAAAAGCCTTCCGGAAATCCAGAAATATGTAATCGATTTGAGATCCCTTTTCGATGGCACTTATCACTTCATGTGAATAAAGGGCACGCCATATACAGTTTTGCAGCACCCGAATCTAGAGGACAAAATGCAGCGGTATCACTGTCACAACCGTCGCAATAGCGGGTTAGCGGGTCCGTCGCAGCTGGCTACGACAGGCTGCTCCCAAGTTAAGGGAAAGCACGTGGAACTGAATGGCTATAACTGCGACACGGCGTCCACGCGATGCAACGGAACGGGGCTTAAGAGCTGCTCTCAAAGTTACTTAAGGATACGGGCATCAGATTTGTGTGCATTCCGCAGTGTGCGAAAAGGTCTCTGTAGCCAACCTAACAGAGCGAGGGGGGAGTAACCGGCAAAACTGGTTCTGGTAGCTGTCAGTGGCTGACTTCCGGCTTTCAGGCTGGGTGTCGTGAAATTTCGGGAATTTGCAAACTTGTCTCCCTCCGCTACCGTGTGCTTCCACCGTCGGTTCGAAATAGCGGCCAGGAATGGATCTGGATTCCGCCACCTCTAGCGTTTTAGATATTAATTAAATGGCTAATACAAAAATTATCTCAACTGATGATCATTTCTGGTAGTGTCTGTGGACTTGGAAAAATTAATGTAGTAAAGTAAACGACGAAATTTGAAAGATTATTAATTAATTAATGGATCAGTCTAGATTGGCTACCAGTATACTCGGAATTTAATTTGGTATTGGAATCTGTGATCGGAAATAAAGTATTATTAGCGTAGCTCTCTCTTTCTTTGTCTAGGACTGATGTGGACAGATGCTGCTGTCTCGCCACGTGTCTCTCTTGCTTCATCAAGTTACGGCGTTACATTCGGCAATGATGAAAGTGCTTCAGAGACTTATTTGTTTCTATCAGCACGTGTAAATGACTGAAAAATTAAGAAAAAACCTCCACCTGAAAGACAAATTTCTCCCGTTTCCCAAAATGTATGATTTATTTACTTTTAAATAGTTATAATAGTCTTAAACGGTCTTTGAAGAAATGTCTGGACACTGGCCACGGTGATCTTGCCTGGAGTGATTTAGGGAAATCACAGAAAATTTAAGCATGGCGGCAAGAGGTAGGTTTGAGCCACAGTCCTGAATGCAATTCCAGTGCGATATCATTGCACGACCTCGCTTCGTCAAAACTGTAGGAAGGCCATTCACTCAAACAGTGTTCTGGAAAATTCAAAAGAAGTGGATCAATTTATGGGGAAGATACATCTATTGTACAAGCTTGTCCTAAGCTTCACAAAACTTGCAGCACCCATGACATAATTTAGAAAAGAAAAGAGGAGAAATCTGAGTGGATCCCAAATCAGGGAGCCACTTTTATTGACTTTAAGTCAGAATTGGTAGAATTCAAGTGCTGGCCAGGCCTGTAGACCGATGGATGAATGGGTGAAGAGCTTGCAGTTCTCCAACAGGAGGACAGCAGTGGGAGGATCGCAATCGCATGTATTTCGAGGTCAGTTTCTGCTGACGAAGTACTGTTTTCGTGCTGAAGGAGCTCGGTATTGTATTTGTGACCGTGAAGATTAAGATTTTCTCATTTAATGCCCATTAATGTTGGACAAGCA
The DNA here is from genome assembly GCA_026315105.1 of Locusta migratoria. NCBI lineage: Eukaryota > Metazoa > Arthropoda > Insecta > Orthoptera > Acrididae > Locusta > Locusta migratoria. Next base: position 647,568,389 of record CM048744.1, on the reverse strand, counting down.
GTCAAGATAACAATGTTGCCGATCGTTTCAGAAGAATGTTTGAGAATGAATAGGATCTGTAGCCAACACAGTACACCAAAGTATCAGGTGTGTCCTATATTAACAGCGGTTTCCTTGCTCTTTAAATATGTAGGCGAGCAGCAAGACTCTGATCTTCAAATTACTCAACGGAAATTGCTAACTGAACAAGAAGAGATAATTTGTTCATACAATTTCATACGTAATATTCTATGGTGTTTAGTCAACAGTAGCTGTGGGGACAGGACTATGTCATCCACAAACTTACAGCCTTCAAGTGCTACCATATGACAATTTTAGGGGAACATCTGCGGTTTACAAGGCTATAATGAAGATCAGACAGAAGTTTATATGGAAGGCCATGGGCAAGGAAAGTTGACGTACGAGAACACATCGTAAAATGTACTCGCGAAGGATTATTGGCAGTAAAGGAGATAGCCAACCAACGGAGATGATGTCTGTAGATTTTGTGTGTCCATTACCATGTATGTCCAAGTTCAATCCGTACACATTAGTAAATGTGGATGCATTTACAAGTGTGTCATAGTTGAATCTGTTATGGGGATACTACATCTCAAATTATGATTGAGGGAGTTCAGCCGCCCGCGGTGGCCGAGGGGACTAAGGCACTCCAGTCACGGTCTGCACGGCCAATTCGGTCAGGGGTTCAAGTCCCCCTAGGGCATGGATATTTGTGCCGTCCTAGTTCGTAAGTAGTTCATAAGTAGTTTGTCAGTTTAGGGACTGATGACCCCGTAGTTAAGTCCCATAGACTATACAAACATTTGAACATTTTTGAGGGAGTTCAGACGAATGTCGTTACCTTTAGATTCTCAAGCGTGCTGGTCATAGACAATGCTACTACATGTCTGTAGGTACGTCTTTTCTAAGATGGAATTTGTCATGTTACATAACGTAATATCCTAAATTACCATATGCTGAGTGAGTAAACTGGAATTTGCGCTCTGTTGTGATCGCTTTTCAACATACTTGAGGGCTTACTTCACTGCCTTGATTAGGAGATACATTTATTAGTATTGTGCATAATATGTACAAGCAAATATCAGTTTCCCTAATATTCGCTTTTAAACACAACACAAAGTTCACTCAGGTCGAAAGTCAGGCTTAATCATCATAACAGAGCACTTTAAGTCCGTATAAACTCCAAAGTTACAGAGCAGGCAATTCCAGTATTCGAGAGACATCGGCGTATACACAAGCGGAGTACAGGGCTTCCCGCTGAGTGACGAACTTCACAGGCGAAGGCAGGAGTACAACTGGCTACTAGGTCCCTCGCGGCAGTCTGTATACTGTCTGTTTACTTGACATGAAGTGGCACGAGGGATGCCTAGCTGAAACTCGCTGCCATCTCGCTACACTTAGCCCTCTAGTGGTCTAGTCGAATTGCCTAGAGCTGTCAGCCGGCTTGTCTACGCTCCGTGCGCGACTATTTCTACACGTACATCTACATGGGATATTATGTAAATCACATTTAAGTGCCTGGCAGAGGGTTCATCGAACCACCTTTATACTATTTATCTCCCATTCCATTCTCGAATAGCGCGCGGGAAGAAAGAACACCTGAATCTCTCCGTTTGAGCTCTGATTTCTCGTATTTTATTCTGATTATCATTTCTACCTATGTAAGTCGGAGTCAACAACATATTTTTGCATTCGGAGGAGAATGTTGCCGATTGGAGTTTCGTAAGTAGCCCACGCATCAGCGATGAGCGCAGTTGTTGTAATGATTCCCATCCCAGATCCTGTATCATTTCCGTAACGCTGTCTCCCCTCTATCGTGACAATACGAAACGAGCCGCCATTCTTTGGACTCTTTCGATGTCCTCCGTCAAACTCAGCTGATAAGGATCCCACACTGGGCGGCAATATTCCAAAAATGGACGGACAAGCGTAGTGTGTGCAGGTTTTTTTTTTTTTTTTTTTTTTTTTTTTTTTTTTTTTTTTTTTTTTTTTTGTAGTTCTGTTGCATCTTTTAAGGGTTCTGCCAATAAACCGCAGTCTCTGGTTCGCCTTTCCTACGACATTATCTGTGTGTTCTTTACAGTTTAAGTCTGAAGTAATAATAATTCCTGGGTATTTAGTGGAGATTACGGCCTTGACATTCGATTGAGCAAGCCGCGGTGGCCTAGGAGACTGAGGCGCTCCAGTCACGGTCTGCACGGCCACTACGGTCGGGGGTTTGAATCCCCCCTCGGTCATGGATATTTGTGCCGTCCTAGTTCGTAAGTAGTTCATAAGAAGTTTGTAAGTTTAGGGACTGATGACCACGTAGTTAAGTACCTTAGACTGTACAAACATTTGAACATTTGAACATTTGATTGATTTATCTTGTAAACAAAGTTTAACGGATTTCTTTTCGTACTCATGTGGACGTCTTCACACTTCTTATTATTTAGAGGCAATTGCCAATTTTTACACCATAGTTAAATCTTATTCAGATTGTTCTGCAGGTGGTTTTGATCTTCAGATGGTTTTACTAGACTATTAATGCCGGCGTCATCTGCAAACAACCTAAGAGAGCTGCTCAGATTTTCTCCCAATTCATGTAGATAAGGAGCAGCAGAGGACCACTAACACTACCCTGTGGAACGCTGGATATCACCTCTGTTTTAGTCGATGCCTTACCATCGATTACTACGAACTGTGTGCTCTCTGACAGGAAATTTGGGGGGATATTCCATTTCCTGGTGTGGCTTGCGCTGCAGGCCGGTGGCTCGCGTGGTGACGGCCGTCGAGCTGTCGGCAGTTGACGGCGTAGTGGCGGGTACAGCAGGCGCTAAATGTTGTATTCCCTGAACAGGCGGATGCTGTGAAGATCAGAGCCAATTGCAGGGGTAAGAACTTAAAGCTCATCCATCAGAAGATGAAAAGCACATAAAATGCTGGGAGCCACACTTCTTCACGTACGCTGGAGGCAAGTGTGGGTCAGAAATAAGCAGAGGAAATTCTTTGAAGTGTGGGAAGTAGGAGGCGAGGTAGTGGCAGAAGTAAAGTTGTGAAGACGGACCGCGAAGCATGCCGGGATAGCTCAGACGGCTGAGCGCTTGCCAGTGAAAGGGAAGGGTCCCAGGTTCGAATCAGAGTTTCGGAATACAATTTTAATCGGACAGGAAGTTTCATATCAGCGCACACTCTGCTGCCAAGTGAAAATTTCGTTTTTCTACCAGAGATACAGATCTATATCTACATTCATACCCCGCTAGCGTGGCGTGTGGTAGGAGTACAATGTGTACCATTGTCACTTCCTCCCGTTCCAGTCGCGGGAAAAATGATTGCCTGTCTGCTTCCGTGTGGGACATAATCTCTCTAATTTTATGAGAACATTTCTATCAAGATGCATGGGGCAACAGAAATCATCTGCCGGTCAGCTAAATCGTCAAGATCTTCAAACTACGCGCACTTTGCCTTGAATTTGCCTCAAAATAAGCCCTTCGAGGAATTTGTGTACTATTGTACTTTGAAAGTGGCGATTTGATTTGCACACGAAAGTTGAGGAGTGTTTTATCTATGACAACCTATTGTTGTTATTCAATTATTGATGGAAATTCTCATTTCTGTTTGATCTATCCTCTTTGTTTATATGTATCCTCTTTGGCATGGCTCAGTACTAACATACAGTATCAAATGTTCAAATGTTTGTAAATCTATCGAACCAAACTGCGTGGTCATCAGTCCGTAGCTTACAAACTACTTAAACCTAGGTAACTAACCTAAGGACAGCAGACACATCCATGCCCCAGGGAGGACTCGAACCTCCACGGCGAGCAGCCGCGCGCTCCGCAGCGAGACGCTTTCGACCGCTCGGCTACTCCACCGCTGACATCCATAATGCTCAAACATCATCCTCGTGACCTTGCTCGTGAATGACCTTTCACTTCTGTTCGCTATTCTTTTTTCTACCCTTCTCTCCTACCTGATGAAGGAACACTGTTCCGAAACCTAGTGCTATTTTTTCATCCTTTTTCTTCTTTGTGTGATTGTCTGCGGTACAGCACTAAGGTAAGTTCTGGCCAGCCAATCTATTTCTTTTGGAGAATAATGTATTGATGTAATTCATATGTTGTAATACACTATTATCCAATGCAACACCAAGAGGGACTCGAGATATCCCAGTCAAAATTATTTGGAAGGTTACATGGTATACAATGATTACATAATTGTGAAAAAAGTCTGTTGTGAAGTGAGAAAGATGAACTGATTATTGAGTGTTGTCGCTATTGAAGTCTATATCCACTGCTACATCGGCGTTAAATCTAAAAGGGTCAGGATGAGTTGTTAGCAAATAGTTGGCCATTCGTTTTTTTTTTTTTTTACATTTTGCCAAAGCTGATCTTGTGTTGGAGTGGCCGAGCGCTCCAAAGCGTCTTACTGCCGAGCCCGCGGTTACTCATTGTTCGAGGTTCGAGTCCTCCCTCGGGCATGGCTATGTGTGTGTGTGTGTGTGTGTGTGTGTTTGTCCTTACATTAGTTTAAGTTAGTGAAAGTAGTTTGTAAGCCTAAGGATTAATAACCAGAGTAGTCCCATAGATTTACAAACATTAGAAATTTTTTTGTTGGAGTCGGTCGTGTATCACAGTCCTGTCGTACCGCGTTATTGACCAAACAATTGCGGTAGGCGAGAGATCTGGAGAATAGCGAGGCTATGGGTGTAATGCAATGCGGTCTGTGATGAAGAATTCTAAAAGTCAGTATGCCACTAGTGACCGCACCTTATCGTCTTACAATTTAACCGTCGGGAGACTGCAAATGTTGTGACAGGAAAACAGGTTCCAACTTCAGAAATATAATGCAAGCTGCTTGGATTACCGGCACCGTGAAAGGCAAGGTCTACCTCAAAGCATTAAACGGGTGCACGAAGAATATGGCATTATATACGAAAACTATTGAATAGTCTCTTATCATGGTGTCTTCAAACCCTAATGCAACCATCGCGGTGGTTCAAGTAGAGAAGCTATTTGTCAGTAAAACAGCCGCGGTGGAGTTGCCGAGCGGTCGAAGGCGCCTTGCTGTGGAGCGCGCAGTTGCTCGCCGTCGGAGGCATGGGTGTGTGCGTTGTCTTTACATCTACATCGCCATACATACTACCCAATCCACCGTAGGTGCGTGGCGGAGGGTACACTGTACCACTACTAGGCATTTCCTTTCCTATTCCACTCCCAAATATAACGACGAAAAAAGGAATGCCTATATGCCTCCGTACGAGCACTAATTTCTCTTATCTTGTCTTTGTGATCACTACGCGAAACGTAAGTAGGCGGCAGCAAGATCGTACTACACTCAGTTTCAAATTCCGGCCCTCTATATTTCCTCAACAGAAATTCACGAAAAGAACGTCTTTCCACCAGCGATCCCCAATTGAGTTGCCGGAGCATTTCCGTGACACTCGCGTATTGGTCGAACCTACCAGTTTCAAACGTAGCTGCTCGCCTCTGAACTGCTTCTATGTCGTCCTTTAAACTGATCTGCTGCGGGTCCTAAACACTTGAGCAATACTCAAGACGTGGTTATACAAGCGTTTTATATGCGGTCCCTTTTATAGGTGAAGTACATCTTCCCAAAATTCTCCCAATGAACCAAGTCGGCTGTCCGCCTTACTCACAACTGTCCTTACATGTTCGTTCCATTTGATATCGCCCTGCAGTGTTACGCCTAGATATTTGAACGACGCGACAGCAGCAAGAAGCTCACCACTAATGCTGTATTCGAACATTATGGGATTGTTTCTCCTACTCATGCGCATCACCTTACATTTTTCTACATTGAGAGCTAGCTGCCATTCTTCGCACCAACTAGAAATTTTGTCTAAGTCAACCTGTATGCTATTACAGTCAGTTTAAGGCGACACACTCACATACACCGCAGCATCATCAGCAAACAGCCGCAAATTACATATTACTCTGTCCATTAGGTTAGTTTACCATAGTTTAAGTAGTTTGTAAGCTACGGACTGATGACCACGCAGTTTGGTCTTATATATTTACAAGCATTTGATCTTTTTTTGTCAGTAAAACATTGCCGTTCCATATGGTTGTCCACATCCGCTGTTCTTCGCACCACTGTCGGTTGTAGCGCTGAGTCGTTGGTAAACGCAACGATGGCTTCTTTGCTGACAGTCCACTCTGTTGCAAACGTCGTCAGATGGTACACACTGACACTGTATTCTGTGAGACAGACTATATTTGTTGCGATAAAGGTTCATGATGTGTCAGAGTTATCCAGCACTTTCTTGCGCACAACGTGCCTATCCTCATGTGTAGTGGTGCCATCAGGTGCTGGCAATGGGTGCCATCGGTCCGTTGTTCCTTACTGCACCCAGCGACTATAGATCAGCCTCACAATATCTCGATTTCGACCGATATGATCACCGATTTGTCTAAAAGGATTACCCGCAATCCCTAAAAGCAACTCTCTGTTTTGATGTGTACGAAGCATGCCGATACAGGTAACTGTAAGATTGTAAACTATAAACGGTATTCCGTCCTATGTTATCTGAAAGTAAGACATTTATTTTTATACCACACGCGTTTCACTTTTTATTTCAAAGTATCTTCTGTGGTTTTTAAAAGATGCAAAGGATTGTAAAATTTGTTTTATATATTAGATAAAGAACAGCTTAACTGGATCAGGATCTATAACACATGTACCGTTTATTATTTATAATAAAGGTGGGAATTTAGCTGTTGCTCATGAAATACTTATATTTTAAAGAGATTGGAAATAATTTAGTTCCCAGTACCATGAAAAGTGACGGAGTTTACATCACGACATTTCGTCGTTCACAGCTACTCGTTCCGATGAATATGCTGAAATAAAAATATTTCTGTAGGTAAATAAATCAACGTCAAGTAATAGATTTGGACTAGTTTCGCAATCGAGTCACGTGCAGTTGACAGTGAGCTACATTCTAGTAGAGGGTACAGCAGATAAATTCAGCTGAAAATCAAGAAACTCTGAATTATCGGAATTTGGTTTTAAAAAATTACAGGAAAGAAACGCGATTATCGTTCTAAACACTTTTAAACCAAAAGAGATAGATTTCTATGAAATTTAGGAAATTCATAACAATGCGCGAAATAATGGTCATTGACCATCCTCAGTGCATATTAGCATATCGTTTTGTTTATCACTTCACCACAGAGTCGCTATGTTGTTTTGGTCTGTCCATTTGTTTTTTTGTGGTCTGTTAATGTTTCAAAGTAAAATATATAAAAGAAATGGACAAAACAACATAGCGACACCGTGGTAAAGTGGCAAACAAAACGAAAGGCATTCCACTTAAAACGGGGGATATGCTAATATGCACACTGTACGCAGTTACAAATAAGTGAAGTGATAACAAATAAAACGGAAGAAACGGCACAAAACAAGCGAAAAGAGCCGTACAAAACCGAAAAACACACGTCAGGAACCAACCGACTCCAGCCAACAAGACGGAGAAAAATAGCAGTGAGATATAAAGAACAGGCAATAATACGGTGAGTAGACTATATATATATATATATATATATATATATATATATATATATATATAGTCTACTCACCGTATTATTGCCTGTTCTTTATATCTCACTGCTATTTTTCTCCGTCTTGTTGGCTGGAGTCGGTTGGTTCCTGACGTGACGGTGTTTTTCGGTTTTGTACGGCTCTTTTCGCTTGTTTTGTGCCGTTTCTTCCGTTTTATTTGTTATCACTTCACTTATTTGTAACTGCGTACAGTGTGCATATTAGCATATCCCCCGTTTTAAGTGGAATGCCTTTCGTTTTGTTTGTCACTTTACCACGGTGTCGCTATGTTGTTTTGTCCATTTCTTTTATATATTTTACTTTGAAACATTAACAGACCACACAAAGACAAATGGACAGACCAAAACAACATAGCGACTCTGTGGTGAAGTGATAAACAAAACGATATGCTAATATGCACTGAGGATGGTCAATGACCATTATTTCGCGCATTGTTATGAATTTCCTAAATTTCATAGAAATCTATCTCTTTTGGTTTAAAAGTGTTTAGAACGATAATCGCGTTTCTTTCCTGTAATTTTTTAAAACCAAATTCCGATAATTCAGAGTTTCTTGATTTTCAGCTGAATTTATCTGCGGTACCCTCTACTAGAATGTAGCTCACGGTCAACTGCAAGGAACTCGATTGCGAAACTAGTCCAAATCTATTACTTGACGTTGATTTATTTACCTACAGAAATATTTTTATTTCAGCATATTCATCGGAACGAGTAGCTGTGAACGACGAAATGTTGTGATGTAAACTCCGTCACTTTTCATGGTACTGGCAACTAAATTATTTCCAATCTCTTTAAAATATAAGAATTTCATGAGCAACAGCTAAATTCCCACCTTTATTACAAATAATAAACGGTACATTAGTTATAGATCCTGATCCAGTTAATGTACTACTTGTAGAAAATGAAGCCTCTAATGCAACAGGTATTAAATCAATATAAATGGATTTGACATAAAAATAATCTGGTAAACTATGAAATTGAGCCTCAGATAAAAATTGGATTAATTGATTAGAATACCATTGAGCTGCAGAAGTAACATAACGTTTACCATAAACATTACCTTGAGCGTCTTTAATATCTTACCAGCTATGTCCATAACCCGACATTTGAAAGAGATGAATGTTAATAAAATGTATGTCACCATCTTTTATTGCATTTACACTTTTCCACAGAGATAAATTTGATGATTGATCGACACTGTTAGAACCTCCATCAGTACCACTATTATTCACTCCACTAGAACGTATATGTGCAGAACTTTCTTCAGCCATTTCTATGTCGTTACCTGAAATATCTTCACATGGTTGTTTATATTCTACCGGACCAAGTCGAAGATCTTCTTCTGCTTTCCGTTTTATTCCAAAATGTCGATCTGTTTCTGCAATAGGTGGAGTACTTAAATCACCACTGTCGTATGCTTCTCGAATAATATCTCGTGGTTCCGTTCTTTCGTCATCTAAATTACTAAAGAAATCAACCACGGCGTCCAGTACTTCATCTTCAATAACACTATCAGTAACAGCACCAGCAGTATCACGCGAACTAGATGGAGCTGCTCTTGAGAGATTAATTTTTCTTATAGCAGCCCAAGTTAAAGAGCGTGTTGCACCTGTCTTTTTGTTCTTCCATGTTTTCGACTTTGGCATTATACACCGATTGTAACTGCAGTACAACTGAACATCTGTAATTCGTTATGTGCATTTTATACTCTTACTTGTTTGGAGGTTCGAGTCCTCCCTGGGGCATGGGTGTGTGTGTTTGTCCTTAGGTTAGTTTACCTAGGTTTAAGTAGTTTGTAACCTACGGACTGATGACCCCGCAGTTTGGTCCGATAGATTTACAAACAAAAAGACTTATATATATTTTGACGAATTACAGCGTTAAAATGAATGAAATAAATCGCAATTTGCGGTATTATGACATCAATGTATTAGGTTTAGATGGAATACCAAACTGTGGCGAATGAAAATTTGTGCTCGGCCGGGATCTCTTGCTTACTAGGCAGACGCGTTGACCACTCCGCGACCAAGGACACAGTGACCAGCCCGACTGCAGAGGACTGTTCCCTGCACGTCTCCCGCAACACCCAAATCTCCTTTTCGCCATTAGAATAAATAGGCTGTGGTATAGGAAAGAGACAGCGTGGCGAAATGGAGATTTGTGTGTGGCGGGAGACGTGCAGGGAAGAGTTCTCTGTAGTCGGGCTGGTCACTGAGTCCTCAGTGGCGGAGTGGTCAACGCGTCTGCCTAGTAAGCAGGAGATCCCGGGTTGGAATGCCGGGCGGGCACAAATTTTCATTTGCCACAGTTTGGTATTCCATCTGAACCTAATACAGTGATGTCATAACATCGCAAATTACGATTTTTTTTTTTTTTTTTAAAAAGACCTTGTTTGGATAGCCTTGACTAACACCTGTCTCACTTTGCATACCCTTTATATCCTCCATTCCGTTTAGTTGATTTTGGCTAATTTGATCGCAAACCAGGCTGAGAGAGTTTTCACGTAATCCAGTCATAATAAAATTATGAAAGCTTTATTAACCCCAGTCCATACGGCAGTAGCATTATAAAATACCAATACACCGTGGCGTAGAATATCAAAGTATTTAGGTTTGGCTGGTGGTACAAAACTTCTTTTGGTGTCCGTATTAGAGACTGGAGGCAGGGAGATGAGGTGAGCAGAGTGACAGTAAGCGAGAGCTGGTGCCCGTTCTGAGGCAGCGGCAGGGCGCGGGGCGGGTCAGCGGCCGGCGACAGCCGAATTGGATTCCTTGCCGGGCGGATCCTGAGCCACCGCCAGCGCAAGTCTGAGCCGGGATCGGCGGCGTAAGTCGCGCGGACAGGGGCGCCGACGCCACCCGCCGCGCACCACTGTGTGTTGGCCGACCTACATCCAGGCGCTCGATAAGCGCATTCGCCCACGCTGCTCCGCAACAAACCTCATTGTAGGATAGCGGCGGGATTCCAGGCTCATACCTATCAGGTTCACTGGCTGACTAGCTGACTGGCTAGTTCTCTCGCAGGCCAAGATTTTCTTGCAGCCCAGAGTTATTAAAACAATACGTAGGCGACTCCGTCCGGAATCTGGTGCAGACCAACCACATTAAAATTGGAAGAACCAGCTATGGCCGCATTGAAATCTTTATTTTTTATATACAATACAGATCGACTTCAGTAAGTGTCTGACCATCCTCAGTGCAGGGCTTGGATTCTAGCACTGAGGATGGTCAGACACTGAACGAAATCGATCTGTATTGACAGGCGCGTCCAGAAAGTAAGTTCCGTTTAGTAATAAAATGAAATTGTACACAGATACAGAAGAAATTTTTATTGCACAAAATTCTACAACTCTTAAACTAGTTTTGCACATAACTGCCGAAATTTTTTAGGCACTTGTCATAACGTGCGACAAGTTTTTGCATGCATCCTTCACAGAAGGTTGCCGCCTGTGTATTCAACCATATGGTAACAGCTCTTTATCATCGTTGAAGTTTTGACCACCAAGGACAGATTTTAGGTGTAAGAGGAGATGAAAGTCGCTAGGAGAGAGGTCCGAGCTGTATGGAGGATGATCAAACAGGTCCCATCGAAATGTCCGTAAGAATTGTTTCGTCACATTCGGTGTGTGAGGTCGGGCATTATCGTGAATAAAAATCTTTTGACAGTAATCCTCTTCTTACACCTAAAATCTGTCCTTGGTGGACAACACTTCAATGGAGCTGAAAGAACATGTTACCACATGGTTGAATACACAGGCGGCAACATTCTATGAAAAAGGCACACAAAACCTTGTGCCATGCTATGACAATTGCCCACAAAATTTCGAAAGCTATGTAGAAAAGTAGTCTAACAGTTGTAGATTTTTGTACAATGAATATTTTTTCTGTATTTGTCCAGTTAGTTTTATATAACCAAACGGAACGTACTTTGTGGACGAGCCTCGTATATAAATAACAAAGATTTCAATGCGGCCAAAGCTGGTTCTTCCAATTTTAATACAAAACACTGTCTGACATAGTTTATTAACTCTGACACAGGTTCATCCTTTTCATAATACGGTATTTTGTCGGACTTTGGTTACGGTAGTAACACATTGTGATCGCCTTTTGACAGCTCTAATTTAAATGAAAATAACGGCTTAAGCATTCATCTGAAACTAAAATAGGATAAAGGAAGTTGTAGAGAAGAAAGTATTTATAACTTTGCTTTTGTTTGTTTATCTCATATCTCGCATCGTTTCAGAGTTATTTGCAAAAATAACGGCAATGTGACACTGTCTATCTGTAACGTTTTTCCGTTTTTAAGTCGCACCATTTAACCGTCCGGCACAAAATTTTACAGACGTAATTTTTGGTCGCTGCATCAAGTTGGTTATCAGTCTTACCGGAAAGAAGTTTTATTGCAAAGTTAGAAGATTTTAAATTATTTTCGAGCCAAGTTTACCGAAACACGTCACGTGGGAGAAAAAAAATTCATCATGCCAACCGTGGTTATTACTTTAGGATGACTTTTTCGTTTTTCTAAATAAGTAAGCAACCAAAAAATATATTTTATACGGGCATCTCTGTCTTTATACTTTAGTACATTAATATTTTAATAATACTACAGCATCATACTGTATTACTATCTTAAATTTTGACTTTTATCAAGAACGATTTTATGTACATTGTTTCGCTTGCCCTTATATTTCTCTACTTGAACGTCGAACATTTCTGTAAAATTTATAATATTTATACTACTTTTTAACTGTTTTCCAGTACAGGCACCTGAAAAGTGGAAACAACTGTCGGAAACCGTTGTAAACAGAAATTACTACCCCGCTACTGGTTACCGATTTATTTAAATTAGTGTATTTAATTATGAATAAAAGTCTGCTTAGTAAGCACCAATTTTAACATTTATTTGGCAAGGTGACCGATTTCTATTATTGAAAAGATCATCATCAGACCGTTTGTCTCATGATGTTGCCGAGACGACCAAGGGGCTGCACGTGTCTCGAACTAGATTCAAATTCAAGAACTGGGCAAAGTGCTGTTACTCATATTAGTGTGTAAATATACGGGTACATCCTGTTACCTCTCTTATAAACAGGAATGTCTTCAGACCACGGGGGTAGTTTTTCTTCTATACATCAGTAAGGTCACAGATCGCATTGGTAAAATGTTAAGCAAATATAATATGGAAACTGTATTTAGGGGGAAAAATGTGTAAGTTTTGTAAAATTTATGCGACATTCTATGGCTACACAAAATGTTTATAAAATTCGTTGTAGTTGTGGACAGGTTTGACACCAGTCTTGGAGAACATAAAAGGAAATGCCGCATAGGACCTATTTACATCGGCCGTAGCGAAACGTGTTTATCAAGAAGGTGAACACGAAATAAAGTTTAGGGAGACGAGTGTCACAGCAAAGACATCACATTATTATACGTCTTTGTATAGAGAGGGAATAGAGAATTCTAAACATTGAAATAATTTTAAGAGGAAAATTTTAAACTGGATAAAATTTGACTGTCAACATTGCAGCGACAAAATGACAATCAATTACTTTCAACCTAGAATGTTGGCAGCCGAACGCGATCTGAGCGTGATCTAAGGGGTCATGCTACGGACGAGGTGTCAGTTTCTGCCGGAGGTTCGATTCCTCCCTCTGGCACAAGTGTGTGAGTTGTCCTTAGTGTAATGTATTTTAATGAGTTTCCGTGTCTAGGGGCCGATTACAATAGAAGTTTGGTCCAACAAACATTTTTGAACACAATAAAGTGGAAGTATCAAAGACCATAGAACAGGCAACGTCACTTCATTGACAGTGGCACCTTTGGATGGACTACACAATGCGAGGCACTTAAAATTGTTTTTCGGAATATTTGGGAAAGTACAAATCGGATTAAGAAGAATGTGTTCATCTAGAAGAGGGGCATCCATTAACATTATCTCGACTCCCCTGCGCCACCCCAATTGGCGGGAGGAGGGGGGGTGGATTTGAAATATTAAATAGGGACCCCTATTTTGATTCCAGATTTGGACTGTCCATGAAAGCATATGTGCTCTTGTATAAAACGTTTTTTTTTCGTTTAATGGTAGATGACGCTGTAATCGTAATCGATAAAAATGAGCTGAAAATAATTGAAAAACTATAATATCTCGAACAAACAGCCATCAAACTTGGGGTTTTAATGTTTTGCAGTTTCAGCAAACAGTTGGATAATACGGCGAAAAGTTGTTTCAGAAGGAATATTGGTATCAGGCAACAGATTGGCATACTTTTGACGAGCTTCTTTAACATTTTTATGAGGCTCAGATAACACCGTGGAACAATTTCGTAGAGTTGTGTACAGTCCTAATCGTCGTAGTATGATGAACGTCTGACCACGGACTCAGAGCATGACTACAGACTGTGCTTTTCGATTGCGGAAGGTCTCACATGATAGCATTACCAAAAGTATCGAGAACTATGATTTTCCTAATCTGATGTGTGTTTCAGATATTATCGTGTTTCTACAACCTGAAACTCATTTTTATTTTTGTCGTTTGCAGCCCCATCTTTCATGAAACCAAAAATGTGTTTCATACTAACGTCACATATTTTTTCACGGAGAATCCAAATATGTAATAAAATAGTGATTCACAATTATCATTTCAGATTCAAGCTTCTCTATGTTAATATATGTCTCTCTTCGAAATAAACAACTTTTTCTTAACACGATTTGTATTTTTCCAAATATTCAGAAAAAAACAGTTTTAAGTGCCTCGCCCTGTATGTACGACGCTCACTCGAGCCATACTTGAAGTTCGCCACTTCACGTCCGAAGATGCCTTCCGCCATCGAAGACGAAACCTCAGGGCAAAGTTTACTGACTAGAAGCTTTATTTTATTAAAGCACATCGAGAATTTCATCATCAGAACCCAAAAGGTTATATAAATCAGATGGCACAAGGCCTCAAAAGATTTCTTATACAAGAAACTGACTGCAAAAAACGTACACCATTTTTATGGTACTGACCTACATCTACGGAAATACTTTTCAAGTCACATTGGAGTACTTGGCAGAGGGTTCATTGAGTCGCTTTTATGATATTTTTCTACAGTTCCATTCTCTAATAGCTAGCGGGAAAAGGGAATACCTAAATCTTTCCGTTTCCGATGTGTTTTCTCTTATTTTATTTTGATGATCATGTCTTTCTTTGTAGGTTTTTGCATTCGAAAGAGATCTCGTCGCAACGAGTAACGCCTTTCTTCTAATAATTTGCACCCCAACTCGTACATCATTTCTCCTCCCTATATCGTTATAATACATAACGAGCTGCCCTTCTCTGAACTTCCTCTAAATCGTCTGTCAGACACACTTAATCGGGATCCGACAATGCGCAGCAATACTCCAAAATAGGACGCACAAGTGTGGTGTAGGCAGTTTATTTAGTAGAACCAGAGTCGAACATAAAGAGTCGCGAAACTGCCAGTGATTTTCTGCAACTTCGCGACTGCAGCGCTACCAAGCGGCCGGGTCGTAAAAACACACCGCGAAGCGATTGAGTAATTAATGTGTATTTGGAGTGAAGCAGCATTATCAAAATAACTTCGTATTTACGAGCTTTTGTGGCGCTATAAATTGTAGCAACTGTCAAAAATATAGTTCGTAATCTCTCATTTCCAAAGGATGCTCAGAAATAACAGAATAATGTTATGCATAACAGGTGTTCGTTTACAGTGGTTAATTATACTTTTAGGCATAGAGTTAAATCTTTAACAATTCATTCACGCCCAAACTTCTGCTGTTAATGAGAATCGCAAATACTTGACCACTATTTCATAATATTACTGCTGAAAATAAGTAATGGATGAATGACTGCCTAGGTTGGTACCTCAGGTTCACAAAAATGATAACCCTGTATACTAACATATTTTGTCGGTTACCTACTAGTTTGATAAAGTGAATACGTATCTACAAATAAATAATATGTCCATATATAACCTGTTAATGTTAGCACGTCACATTCTTGAAGATATTAAGTTTGATACCTGCCAAGACGCTAAAAATTTGCGATAGGTACACGAAAGGCACAGAAGCAAGGACGAAGTGAAAAGATGGTTTAAACGACGATGTAAAAATCGTGTGTACTTTTGACAACATTATAATGTCCGTAATTCGCTAAAACAAAGCTCGTGCAACATGTCAGTATGCACCAAGAACGCGAACATAATCATAATCAGTTCCTTTTATATACTACAGCACATTAGGTTGCAATTCATTTCTGCCTTTCAAAAGGTTTCAGACGATATTAATATGACTCGGGTATTGTGAACTGTATGAATTACATTGCACTGACAGTTTGTTAAATTATAGACTGCCATTAACAGAAGCAGTGATGTTACATATTTGTATTAGAAAGTTTGTTAAATTATAGACTGCCATTAACAGAAGCAGTGATATTACATATTTGTATTAGAAAGTTTGTTAAATTATAGACTGCCATTAACAGAAGCAGTGATGTTACATATTTGTATTAGAAAGTTTGTTAAATTATAGACTGCCATTAACAGAAGCAGTGATATTACATATTTGTATTAGAAAGTTTGTTAAATTATAGACTGCCATTAACAGAAGCAGTGATGTTACATATTTGTATTAGAAAGTTTGTTAAATTATAGACTGCCATTAACAGAAGCAGTGATATTACATATTTGTATTAGAAAGTTCACAGCAACGTTCATTGACCAGGAAATATGAAAGTAACAGCATGAAAAACGGCAACTTGTCAGTTTGCATCACGCCATTCCACAGTTATTCCCTACTGGCCGCTTGGAGCGCTAGTATAGCTTCGGCTGCAATTTTTTTCCTAGAGAGTTTCGCGACTGTCTGTGATAGACTGTGGTAGAATTGCTACATCTTCTAAGTGCTCTGCAAATTAAACGTAGTCTTTGGTTCGCCTTCTTGTTCTTTGGTAATTTAAGTTGTTCATAATTGTAACTCCTAGGTATTTAGCTGAATTTACGGCCTTTGGCTTTGACTGATTCGTCGTGTAAACGTGGGATAATTGCTTTTCGCGAGAAAGCGCTGGGCTATCCCGCCACGCTTCACAGCCCGTCCTCACAGCTCCAGTACCTCGCATCCTACTTTTCGAAAGTCACAGGTGCGAATCCTCGTTCCGGCAGTTTGCCAGTACATTTCCGCTGCAGAGCGTAAATATTATTTCGGAAGCATCCCCTACGCTGTGAGTAAAACCATGTCGCCACCATATCCTTTTTCCAGGCGTCCTAGTCCTGCAAGTTCTGTTGGAGAATTTCGTGATGTTTGACAAGTAGAAGTACTGGCGAAATTAAACCTGTCAAGATGGATCGTGAAGCGTGTTTGGATAGCTCCGTCTATGGAGTGCTTGCCCGCGAAAGGTAAAGGTCCCAGTTTGGAATCCTGCTTCCGGTTCACAGCTTTAATTTGCTAGGAAGTCTGTAACACTTGGAGTGTGTCAATTGTCATTGTGTTGATACGTTCAAATAGGAAATGTGTACTTACGTTTCACAATATCCGTCACAGAAAAATACAGTATAGCTATGATGGCAGTTTACAATTCACCGCAAAAATGTGACAACGAGCTGCGACAGGCACGAGAAACACACACGTACAACACTTCAGCTATCGATGGCGTTCTTCAAAAATAGGAACATCCACGCAATCACACAGTCACACAACACAGTCACACAACCTTCATCTTCGGTTGCCACTGTTGAAATCACACACACACACACACACACACACACATACACACACACACACACACCACTCAAAATAGGAAAGGTTTAGGATAGAGCGGTAGGAACTGTTTGGTATGAGAAAAAGCGTCATGGGTAATTTCGGGATCGGAGAACGTACTGCAGGCATAACTCCGATGTGTGCAGTTCAGGATCCAGATGGCCCGAGTTGTGAAGCAGCGATTGAAATCAAGCATGTGCTCCATTGCATGCTGTGCCACAGGGTGGTACGCCTTGTTTTTGGCCACAATTTAGCGCTGGCCATTCATGCTAATGGACAGCTGGTTAGTGGTCTTGCCGATATGGAAAGATGCGCAGTGATTGACAGCTGGTAAATTACATGGCAGCTTTCACAGGTTGCCAGGCCTGTGATAGGGTAGGATAACTCTGTGACAAGACTGGAACAGGGGGGTGGGTGGGTGGATTGAACTGGTCTTGCAGCGGGGTCTTCCACAGAGAAATGACCCCTTTGGCATTGGGCTGGATTTCGGGGTGGCATAGGGATGGAGTAGGATCTTATGGAGGGCGACGGAATTTTAGGAGCGGTGGGAAGTTTCTTGGGCAGGATGTGTCTCATTTCTGGGCATGAAGACAGAATATCAAAACCTTGACGAAGGATGCAATTTGGTTGTTCAAGTCCAGGGTAGTACTGGTTGAGACGGGTAGGAACAAGAGAATGAACACCGCAACAGGTGCACTCAAGGTCACTTGTGTAAGGATGGGAAAAAGGAAAACAGTTGGACATGTACAAAAAACAATTTCTAGCATTGTTCCCATATTCAACACTGATGATAATGTTCTGTAAATGAAGTCAGAACGGACGATATGGCAACACAGCCGAATCACAACGCTGCACCTGTTGTACAGAAATATACAATAGATTTATAATATACTTCTCTAGCACTAAAATGCGCACGGAATAGCTGCTACAGACGACCTGATACTAGTCAGTATAGGCAGCAAAATTTACATTAGTACTATCTCGTGGCTCAGTTATGACTACGTTCGAAACGTGTGTTGGCCGCGAGACACTTTGCGAATGACCACTTGTCAAACAGACTGTAAGCGAGGCACACAGGAGCACTTGCTGCGCGGCGCTGGCGCTGTCGCTCACCGATGACGGTGAGGTTGAACCTGGCGGAGCGCGTGGGCGTGTTGCGGAAGTCGACGCGGCAGCGGTAGACGCCCTCGTCGCGCAGGCGCACGTCCTCCAGCACCAGCTGCGCAGGCTCCGACACCGTGCGGAAGTAGGCGCGCGGCCCGAACGCCTCGGGCGACGACCAGTGCGTCGCCTGCGACAGCGGCCGGCCGCGCACGTCGAAGCTGCAACACACAGAGGCGGCCGCCGAGGGTCAGCAGGCAGGTAGCAGGTAGCAGGTAGCAGGTAGCAGGGGCGCGAGCGGCGCCTGCTGCTGAGCTGCTTACAACAGCACATGTAATTAGGAGACAATTGAGCGCCCAGTAGCGCTGCATGCAGCAGCCAAACCTTCCAACCTTTGCTGCAGAATTCACCTCAGATTTCTTTGCAGCGCATCTCAGGCATCTACATCTACATACATACTCCGCAATCAACCGAAATGTGCGTGGCGGAGGATACTCAGTATCACTACTAGTTACTTGCTTTCCTGTTCCACTCCCATATACAGGCTGAGGCAGGTAACTCGTAACACCCCTTGCGTCGCCCCAACCGTAATTGATCAAAGATGCCGTTTGGACAGTTAATTGCAGGGACAGGGGATACTTGAATACATGACCACGTATTTGCTACTTTTTATTACAGTGATATGAGGCCTTTTTTTTATGTAACCTATTCTGGCCAATATCTCAGAACATTTATGCTTGGGTCACGAAATGAGGATTTCCGCTTCTAGAACAAAGATCTATTTATTAGTCAAATACTATTTACAATCAGTTGAACAAGAACTTTAGTATGTCCTTTAGGTGTGGGTCGCGAGGCGATGCCCAACTCGGTGGCTGTCTACCTAATACTTGGTGCGAGCCAGTAAGCACCGTCTGGCAGTGTCTGTTCTGTTTGCTGGCGTGGACGTCAATGTACAGGCGCGAGCTCTGAACCGTCTCTCTTAGGGCTCGCGCTAGGTGGCGCTAGGGGGCGCTCGGTTGGCGCTAGAGCTATCGCTGCGATCGATTGTGTCGTAGTATCTAGCAGTGGTACTACACAACACTTTGTTAAATTTCAGCGTAAGATCTTGGGCTTCAAAACACAGTTTCAAATATGTATATATCATAATATTTAGGAGAATAGATTTTGCAAATATTGCAATGCGTGTGCTTTTGCATGACAACTTTCCACATGCTATTTCAACACTGATCTACACTAGTGACCATTAAAATTGCTACACCAAGCAGAAACACACATGATAAACGGGTAGGTATTCATTGGACGAATATATTATACTAGAACTGTCACGTGATTACATTTTCACGCAATTTAGGTGCATATATCCTGAGAAATAAGTACCCAGAACAACCACCTTTGGCCGTAATAACGGCCTTGATACGCCTGGACATGGAGTCAGAGCTTGGATGGCGTGTACTGATACAGATGCCCATGCAGCTTCAACACGATACCACAGTTCATCAAGAGTAGTGACTGACGTATTGTGACCAACCAGTTGCTCGGTCACCATTGACCTGACGTTTTATCATTCGGTGAAAGATCTGGAGAATGTGCTGGCCAGGGCACCAGTCGAACATTTTCCGTATCTAGAAAGGCCCGTACAGAACGTGCAACATGCGGTCGTGCATTATCCTGCTGAAATGTAGGGTTTCGCAGGGCTCGAATGAAGGATAGAGCCACGGGTCGTAACACATCTGAAATGTAACGGCCACTGTTCAAAGTGCCGTCGATGCGAACAAGAGGTGACGAGACGTGTAATCAATAGCACCCCATACCATAAAGCCGGATGATACGACAGTATGACAAATACACGCTTCCAGTGTGCGTTCACCGCGATGTCGCCAAACACGGATGCGACCATCATGATGCCAAAAAACAATGAAATGTAGATGTAGCAGAGGCAAACGCTGCACGTCAGAAGGAATAGCAAATATTTTAGAAAATTATAGTACTGACCAATTGCAATGCAATGCAATGCAATGCAATGTAACACGTGTTCAATTTCTATAGCAACTGAATTAATTGCTGGGAATAACACAGCCTTCGGTCGCAATTAATATGTCTATTAATCACAGATTGATTTCGGCTAGGTACTTAGCCATCATCAGTGTCATATTGTAGGTATGTTTCATTCTGCTGTTTACATACAAGGTGCAACCCAAGCCAGAAAAACTCTTTTTGTCTGAGGCCTTAGAACTTTTGCTGCCTCCAGATGAGTCTGTAAATCAGTGTCTTGTTGCTCTGTCTGACAACAATGAATCAACCTCAGATAACGATACACAGTTCTTTTGTAACGACGAAATTTGCACTGGTTCAAAATGAACGCTGTTTTCTAGTTATTGCAAAAACAGTTTTCAATATAATTAATATTACATTTGTAATCAGCGATCAAAAAAATCCTTCTTTTAGAAATTTACATTAAAATTTAAAAAGCGTTTATTAAATTACTAGTTTAAACCCGCGGCTCCGCTCCCGTGTTGGTTGGTTATGATAGATAATGCGCGAAACGTCACATCGATTTTCTTAAAGAGATGTATTGAAAGAAATATCTTTTTTTTCTTCTTTATTCATGTATTCTTATCTTTCCTTGCTGAAGACACTGTAGCACGCATAGACCTAAGACATAGTCTGTGGCATCACGTTTCTCTGTATGTAACCTCCTTGCTATTGAGTCGCAAACGTCATCGCTGCCCTTCAGTCCGAATTTTTAATAATTTGACGATTTTCAACCACGATATCTTTCACCCACTTATAGCTATCGGTATGGAACTGCTAAGGTGTACAACGGGAGACTTCGGACAACAATTACACACAGACCATTCGTTTGCGTTCTGTAGTTTTCACTGCAGAGCGAAATATTCACATACACACGAAGAACTTTATATACACCGATAACTTTCCATCCCAATACACTCCAACCTTTTATCATTATCAACCCTCAAGCACCAATGCAACCAATAAAACCATTCTCAAAGAGTAAATATAAATTTCAAAGAGTAATTATTGTTCCGCATTTCGCGTTATATTCTTCAAATTACTAAATATCTATCAGATCGCTATAAAACCGTGCCTAAATCCTTCCTCAGGTATAAATTAGTAACTGTACAAATATTTAACTCTCTGCGTCTTGTCGTTCGGACGTGATTAGCGTACACCTAACAGACATTGACATATATATATATATATATATATATATATATATATATATATATATATGTGTGTGTGTGTGTGTGTGTGTGTGTGTGTGTGAGATCGCCATAAAACCATGCCTAAAGCCTTCCACGGGTAGATGTTAGTAACTGTACAAATTTTTAGCTCTTTATGTTTCGTGGTTCAGACGTGATAAACGTACAACGAACAGACATTCACATTTATAGATATAGATTCTGATATATTCGATCCGCCATTTGTAATATTTGACTTTTGCACTCAAAATGGATTTCAGCGACTCCAAAAAATTTTATTTCCGAATACTTTTCGACTTTTGACCAGCGTTTCAGTCGCTTTAGACCAATATGCGCCGCTCCCGCCGGAGGTTCGAGTCATTCGTCGAGCGTGTTGGTGTAATTTATTTTAAGTAATTTGTAGGTGTAACGACTGATACCGTTGGCTGATTGATCCAATAGGTTTACAAACATTTGAACATCTGAAACACGCTGTTTATTGGTGGAGTAAACCCGTCGATCAGTTCATGTAGGAAGCAGTGAGCAGTAGATTTTGCGTGGAAAGATTTGCAAAGAAATGAATAGAGAAAGAAATTATGGACGACATCAAAGCGGGCAAATCGAGTACGACGAAAGAGGGAAGAGTGGGGATTGGTTGCACAGCGGAGTCACGGGCGACCGCGCGGCGCTGGCGCTAGCGGCGCGCCGGAAATGGCGGCCCGTGTCACGGCCGGAAGTTATCTCTAGCGGTCGCGCGATTCCGCGCGTCGATCTCGCGAATCGATTGCCGGGTCGCATCAAACAAAAATCGGCGGGCGGCCGTCGCGCCCGCCTCCCCGCCACGCCGCCCTCCGGAAAGCAATCTGCGAAACAAAAGCCGCGAGCGGCAGCCGGGGGCGTAATTGCCGCGGCGCGGCGCCACAGTCGCGTCTAATCGACGCTCGCGGTCGCGGACGCCGACACGGGAGGGCGCGGCGCGGCGCGGCGCGGCGCGCGGCTGTTTTTCCAGGCGGGCGAGCAAACGGCCGAGGCGGAGCCCGCGCAATTGCGACAAGTCAGCCAGCCAGCCTGCAAACGCAGCAGGTGGGCCGTGGCCGGCGGCAGCGGGAGAGCGTCAAATGGGGCACGAGAACGGCCGCGAGCGGGAACTGCCACTGGTGCTGCCTTACTGTTTCTTTTATGTTTCTTGCTGTGCTGCCCGTGAAACTAGAGTTGTTCCAGGCCGCGGTGGCCAAGGGGACTGCGGCGCGCCAGTCACGGACTGCACGGCCACTACGGTCCGGGGTTCGAATCTCCCCTCGTCCTTAGTATTAGCTAGTTCATAAGTAGTTTGTAAGTTTAGGGACTGATGACCCTGTAGTTAAGTCCCATATGCTCAACAACCATTTGAACATTTTGAATTGACTGAAAGCATCGCGGGAAACAGAAGTAATATATGGCGTGGTCTTGGGAAGTGTTGTGAGGATGATGGAACACCACTTTAGGAGGAGGGGGGGGGAAGGAAGATCTTGGACAGGATGTCTCTCATTTCTGGGAATGAGGACAGAATATCAAAACCTTGGCGAAGGATGCAATTTGGTTGTTCAAGTCCAGGGTAGTACTGGGTGACAAGGGGAGCAACAAGCGAATGAACGTCACAACAGGTGCACTTTAGATCACTTGTGTAAGGTAAGAAAGAAGGAAAACAGTTGTACAGGAACAACAAATAAATCTTTGTTCCCATATACAACCTCTAATAATAAAGTATTTGAATATACTGCCGGCCTGAGTGGATTGAGGCGCTCCAGTCACGGTCTGCACGGCCACTACGGTCGGGGGTTCGAATCCCCCCTCGGGCATTGATATTTGTGCGGTCCTTAGTGTTAGCTAGTTTGTAAGCTTACGGACAGGCGGAATTAGCAGCACACCGACTGCTGGGATGGAAACTATGCTGGATATGCCCCCATTACACCACTGGGTCAAGATGGAGGCAGCGGCTGGTTCAAACAGACACAAAACTGGCAACAACTGGAACTCTTTGGGATATCCAGAATCACACACTAAACTACTGAATCAGGTAAGTATAGGAAAGGTTGGGGAAATGCCAACCAACTATATTATAACCCTATACTGCTTCAACAAGTCTTTCAGCATAACAATTGGAAATAGGGAGCAGTGGGAGAAAATAGTTCGACACCGTACGGGGGATATTGTCTGGTTCACTGACGGGTCAACATCGGACCAAGGTGTTGGGGCCGGGGTATATGGGGTGCAACCAAGACTGGAGGGCGTCCATCTCCCTGGGGAAACTGGCCTCAGTATTCCAGGCCGAAATCACTGCCATCAGGGCGTGTGTGGAGGAGAATTTGCGTAGGTGCTACAAAGATCGTCGCATCTATATCTATTCAGACAGCCAGGCAGCCCTGAGATCAATGGCAGCTCCTGTAAGTTTAGGGACTGGCGGAATTAGTAGCACAACAACTGCTGGGATGGAAACCATGCTGGATATGCCCCCATTACACCTTTGGGTCAAGATGGAGGCAGCGGCTGGTGCATACAGACTCAAAACTGGCAACAACTGGAACTCTTTGGGATGTCCAGAATCACACACTGAAATAGTGATTAAGGTAAATATAGGAAAGGTTGGGGAAATGCCAGCCGACTATATTATAACCCCATACTCAGGGTGGCCACCAAATCTTCATTTTCAAATTCAAGGTTTTTTCCAGGTTTTCCAGGTTAAAAATAATTATTTTCCAGATTTTCACGAAACTTAATTTCGCTCAAAGAGCTTAGCAAACAACTATACCGTAACGAAACTAGTTACTTTTTTTAATTTTTTTAAATGTCATCCAAGTTGAACCATATCATATTGTAATATACACCAAGCAGTGGCGAACCCAGGATTTGTGTTGGGGAGGAGGCGGGGGGTCAGAGCTCATAAAAATTGTGGCATTGTACCTCAAAATTATCTAAAAAGAATCAGCTCATATTATGAGGTTTTCCTCATGGTTTTGGGGAATCTGAAGCCCTATAGACACCACTCCTCCTGCCCTAGATTCGACACTGACACAATGTGTAGTACAGGGTGTACATTTTAAGTTGACACACCAGAATAACTAAAAAGTATATATTCAACAACGGTTTTCACCATTATGAACGGCCGGCAGAGGTTTAGGAAATGATACTAAACTTGAACAGTCTCCACCATTTGGGAGCGGTGTGGGTGGCTAGTGTAAAATTTTCAGTGGATACTCCCATTTTTAACTGCAGATTCAGATTCTACAGACCATATCATGTGTGATTTAGTTGAATTTTTTTTTCAATTGGCAACATATTGCACTGTTATGGTAAGAATTATTTGCCATTCTGCTGAAGAAGTGTACCACCCAGGAAAGAAAAAGGTTAATCATATTGATGATGCTTCAGAACCCAACGAAATGATACCAGATGTACATTTCTACCCGGCTAGTTCAATTAAATGTTTTGTCTGCAATTCATAACTAGTATTCAGACAAGGGCAATCTGGACTAAGGTATCACTTTGGAAGACTGCCCTGTCCACTGCGGGGAGAGGGAAGCATCACTTTGGGGCTCATGTGGTAGCGTTCTGAAGTATCATGAATTTGGTTTTCATTTTTATTTAATTTCCTGTCTAGTACATTTCGTGTGGTGGAAGAAGGTAGAACAGCAGGTTGCTACTAAGGAGCTTGTTAAGGTGCAGAGATTAGCCTGCTTAGCCATAACAGGCGGAATTAGCAGCACACCAACTGCTGGGATGGAAACCATGCTGGATATGCCCCCATTACACCTTTGGGTCAAGATGGAGGCAGCGGCTGGTGCATAGAGACTCAAAACTGGCAACAACTGGAACTCTTTGGGATATCCACAATCACACACTAAAATAGTGAGTGAGGTAAATATAGGAAAGGTTGGGGAAATGCCAGCTGACTATATTATAACCCCATACTGCTTCAACAAGCCTTTCAATATAACAATTGGAAGTAGGGACCAGTGGGAGAAAATAGTTCGACACTGTACGGGGGATATTGTCTGGTTCACTGACGGGTCAAAATCAGACCAAGGCTTTGGGGCAGGGGTATTTGGGGTGCAGCCATGACTGGAGGGCGTCATCTCTCTAGGCCGAAATCACTGCCATCAGGGCGTGTGTGGAGGAGAATTTGCATAGGTGCTACAAAGATCGTAGCATCTATATCTATTCAGACAGCCAGGCAGCCCTGAGATCACTGGTAGCTCCTGCAACAAGGTCTAAAATTGTTGCAGAATGTCACAGTGTTCTGGTGGAGCTAGGGGAAAGCAATAGACTAAACCTGGCCACTCGGGGATCAATGGCAACGAACATGCCGACAGATTAGCCAGGATGGGGGCAGAGACTCCATTTATTGGACCGGAACCTGTCCTGACAATCACCAAGGCAATGATAAAATTGGAGCTATGTAACTGGCTCAGAAGACAGCACATAGAATATTGGACCAAAGTCTGTCAACAAATACATGGAAGGTAATGATGCCAAAGCCATGTTTTAAAAGAAGCTCTGCAATCCTGGGCCTGAACAGGAGAGAGATTAGACTCATGGTTGGATTGCTGACAGGCCATGGCAATTTCAAAAAACACCTACATACAATGGGAATAACAGAAGAGGACCCTAAATGTAGGATCCCTGATGACGGTGATGAAACTGCATCACATCTAATCTTCGAATGCATTGCATTGAAGAGTAAATGGCACAGAACATTTGGGATAACCAGACCCGAAGAAATTGTGTCTAATAAAGAACTGGTAAAGGAAGTCCTTGCACTTTTCTAGGGCATTGGTTGGCTTTACTAGATATACAGGGAGCGATACCGCACAATAAACTTAGTTTCGGTGCGGACAGTGGCGGGTTGGACCAAGACTATTTTGGCTTCCCTAAAAAAATCAAATCAAATTTTAGAGTTGTTAAACAAAACGGTGAACAAACATTCGCTGAAAATCTACATTCACATCCGCATCTGCATCTACATCAGTGATTTCCAAAGTGGTCTATATAGACCCGCAGTGGTCTATTCCAACCTACAAGGGGTCCACGTCAGCGGAAAATAATTTGGGGGTCTATTTGTTGTATGTGGGAGTCAACGATAGTGGTTCACTTTTAGGAAGGCCGCAAACAAAATTTAAAAATATTCTCATAATTCTGCAGCTTGATCCTTTGTATGTCATTGTTCTCTTCATTGGCTAAGCGAGAGAGTAGTGGAATTCTGTATTTTCGGTCTCCCGCTGCAGGTCCGTAGTCAGACTTTATTATTATTTATTATTATTATCATTTTCCTCCGAAGCATTTTGCTCTGATTATTTCCAGCATGATATTAAAGCACCTGAGAAGCAGGTTGCTAGCCATAGTTGCCCAGGGCCCCACTGAGTTTTACCCCTAACGGTTGAGGGACTAACCGTTGGATTTGGTAGTCGTTGCCGTCTGAGCACAAAGGTGACCACGACTCGTAATATGTCCGAGATGCCCAACCTTATTCCAAAGTAACTGGTATCCCAACTGTCAGGACCACTTACTTGGCCAATCATACGTTGCCCGTGTTTCATGAACTAGGACATGACTACAGGAACCCACACCGAAGCAGTTAGAGCGAACAGACTGAGATGGTGAGGTCATGGTACACGCATGGGAAAAGCAAGGTTACCTAAGAGACTCATGAGCTCGGCAGCAGAGGGTAAGAGGAGTCGAGGTAGACCAACAAGAAAGTACTTAGATTCGGTGCAGAATGATTTTGAAGTAAAAGGCATAACAACAGATGAGGCATTGTTAGCGTTGAATAGGGGATCATGGAGGAATTTTATTAGAGGTATTATGCTCCAGACTGAACGCATAATGTCTCTAATGATGATGATGATGATGATGATGATATCATTTTTTATTCTTTTTGATGCGGGAGATATCAGACAATTACGACGTATTGGACGGCGCGAATCTTCGCAGTTTCTCAATTTTTCACAGACAAACTGTGTGGATGATGATGTTTCAACTCATGTTCAACATTAAAATATCTTTCACGCAGACTTTGCGGAGAGGTTTGAGGATTTTTGAGTATGGAATTACCGCAATGGATTATCAATCCATATTGTGATGGGGAACAGACGGATGTCAAGAAGAACTCACCGGAATAAGCACTAACGAAGAACTTCAGGTCCAGTTTACAAATGGATATCAGCAATTCTGGCTGCAGGGAGACATATGTGTTACTTACCCCATATTATGCACTATCGCAAATATATTTTTGATATCGTTCCCAAAACTTTATACCTCGAGGATAGATGTTTCAGCACTGTAGACAATCTTGTTACTAAAAGAAGAAATTGGCTGTAAATCGCTGAAAGAGGTGATTTAAGGTTAAACCTGACAAAAATGAAACTACATAATGATAATTTACTAAACAGCATCCGCTACATCCCTCTCATTAAAAGCCTGTATGTACCAGGTTTGTTAAATACACGTTTGTGTCATTTAAATAAATCAATAAATGCATAATACTTAACATCTTAAAGCTAGAAGCACCATATCAGGCGCGAAAACATATTTCAAGCTGTGAATTCGTGAAAAGTTAGGTATACAAAAGGCAGGGAGTCTACATAGGACACGAAAAGGTGAAAACGAGTTTACGAGACAAAAAAGTTTGGGAACCCCTGATCTACATAAATACTCCGCTAACCAAAGTGCATGACAGAGGATTCATCGAAACCCCTTTTGTGACTATTCTCTGCCGTTTCATTCTCTAATAGGGAGTGGGAAAAAGGAACACCTGAATCTTACTGTTCCCAACTTTTTTTTTTTTTATGATGATTGATGATGATCACAACGTCTCTCAATACAGATGGGTGCTAACAAAATATATTCGCATTCGGAATGGAAAGTTGTTGACAAATTTCGCAACGAGTAACACCTTTCTTTTAATGATTTCCACCCCAACTCGTGTATCACTTCTTTGATAATCCCTTCCCTATATATCAATAATACCAAACGATCTGCCCCGCTCTATATCCTCCGTAAGTCCCATTTAGTACGGATCCCACAGTGGTCAGCGATACTTCAAAATAGGACGCACAAGTGTAGTGTAGGCACTTTTTTTAGTACACATGTTGCATCTTCTAAGTGTTCTGCCAATGACACGTAGCCTTCGGTTCGTCTTCCCTGCAAGATTTTCTGTGTGTTATTTCCAATTTAAGTTGTTCGTGATTGTAATTGCTAAGGATTTAGTTGAATTTACGGCCTTTAGATTTGAATGACGTATTGTATAAATGAAGTTAGATTCCTTTTAATGCCGCGGTGGAGTAGCCGAGTGGTCTAAAGCGTCTCGCTGCGGAGCGCGCGGTTGCTCGCCGTGGAGGTTCGAGTCCTCCCTGGGGCATGGGTGTGTGTGTTTGTCCTTAGGTTAGTTTACCTAGGTTTAAGTAGTTTGTAAGCTACGGACTGATGACCACGCAGTTTGGTCCGATCGATTTACAAACATTTGAACATTTTTTGATTCCTTTTAATGTTCATATTGTTTAAGAGTCGACTGACAATTTTTGCACCATGTAGATATCTTCCCTAAATCAATTTGCAGCTGTTTTTGATCTACATCTACATCTACATGGGATACTCTGCAAATCACATTTAAGTGCCTGGCAGAGGGTTCATCGAACCACAATTCTACTATTTATCTGCCATTCCATTCTCGAATAGCGCGCGGGAAGAAAGAACACCTGAATCTCTCTGTTCGAGCTCTGATTTCTCGTATTTTATTCTGATGATCATTTCTACCTATGTAAGTGGGAGTCAACAATATATTTTCGCATTCGGAGGAGAATGTTGGTGATTGGAGTTTCGCAAGTAGCCCACACCGCAGCGATAAGCGCCGTTGTTGTAATGATTCCCATCCCAGATCCTGTATCATTTCCGTAACGCTGTCTCCCCTGTAACGTGACAATACGAAACGAGCTGCCCTTCTTTGGACTCTTTCGATGTCCTCCGTCAAACCCACCTGATAAGGATCCCACACTGGGCTGCAATACTCCAAAAATGAACGGACAAGCGCAGTGTATGCAGTTTCTTTAGTAGTTCTGTTGCATCTTTTAAGGGTCCTGTGGTGACTTCAGTAACAGATAAAGGACAGCATCATCCGAAAGCAGTCTAAGAAGATTGTCCTAAATTTTTTATTAAGGTAACGAACAGTAGGGGCATTGTAACACTTCCCAGGACCACGCCACATATTACTTCTGTTTTCCCCGATGCTTTCAGTCAGTTCAAAATGTTCAAATGTTTGTTGAGCTTATGGGACTTAATTGCGGGGTCATCAGTCCCTAAACTTACAAACTAATTATGAACTAGCTTATACTAAAGACGACACAAACATCCATGCCAGAGGGAGGATTGGAACCTCCGACGAGAGAGGCCGTGCGATACATAACGTGGTGCTCCAGACCGCTCAGCTATTCCCCCGCGGATTACAGTCAGTTTCTACGTACGAATCTAATCGCACAACTGTTGCGATATTCCATAAGCAAGCAATTTGATTAGAAGTCGCTTGTGAGACACTGTCAATAGCCTTCTGGAAATACGAAATCGATTTGAGATCCCTTGTCGATAGCACTCATCACTTCATGTGAGTATAGAGCTCTGCGTGTTTCACATGAACGATTCTCCGTGAATCTGTGTAGGCTATCGGTCAATAGTTCGTTGTCTTCGAGTTAGTTCATATTGTTTGAGGAAACTATATGTTCTAAAATCCTGCTACGAATCGAAGTCATTGATATAGACCTGTAATTTTGGGAACATTCCTATTGCCTTTATTGAAAGTTGGGGTGACCTGTGCAACTTTCCAGTCATTGGGTACGGGACTTTCGCTGAGCGATCGGTTGTACATAGTATATGGGAGCTTGGTATGTATGGAGCTATTGCTTCAGCATAAATTGAAAGTAACCACCTGGATCGGAAGACTTGCAGTTGTTATGTGCTTTACGTTGTTTTAATACTCAATGGATATCTACTACTAAATTATTAATGCTGGCGGTTGTTCTTGATTCGAATTCTTTGGTGTAGGAATTTCGGCAAGCTGTGTTTGGAGAATATGAGAAATCAGATTTTCGTATACTACATTCCATTGCCCTTGTTTTTCTCTCGTTAACGTTCATGTTATACGCTTCTTTCAAGACACAACCCGTGCGGGAGTAGCCGAGAGGTCTGGAGCGCCACGTTACGAATCTCGCGGTCTCCCGCGTCGGATGTTCGAATCCTCCCTCGGGCATGGATGTGTGTGTTGTGCTTAGGTCAGTTTAACTTCGTTTAAGCAGTTTGTAAGACTAGGAACTGATGACCAACGTAGTTTGGTCTCATAGGATTACAAACATTTGAACAAGACATCATTCCGCTCAGGTTGTCAGCCAGGAGCTTTGCTGTCTCTGACAATTGCAATGTGATCAGCAAAACAGCAAGATTTTTATTTCTTCATCCTGAACTCTAATTCCTTCTCAGAAATTCTCCTTGCTTTCCTTCACACCTTGTTCAGTGTACAGATTGAGTAACATCGGGAAGAGACTAGAAATATCTCTCAATCCCTTCCCAACGTCTGCTTCACTTTCATATTCATCGACTCTTATAGCTGCTGTGTGGTTTCTGTAAAAGTTGAGTATAAAATTTCATTCTCTATATTAGACCCCTGTTGAATTCAGAATTTGAAACAGTGGATTCCAAGCATCATTTCTGAAAGATTTTTACAGACCAACAAGACCTAGAAATGTGGGTTTGTTTTTACTTAATCTAACTTTTCAGGTTTCCGATATTATTGTTATTATCATTATTATTATTGTGATAGTCGGAGACTTTAAACCGCGATAGAGAGCGTCAGAACTATAGATATTTGTAGGTACGGTACCCGTTAATAGTTATAGCTGGGCCGGATCTAGGACATTTGCCAAGGGGGGCAAGCTTAAATTTGCGTCCCCTACTTTCAACCCCCTGTAAGAATCGACTTTTTCACGCTAAATGTGTAACATATTTCTAAATAAATGTCACAATCACACAACATGAACTTATTTTATTGACTGAATTAAGATCAAAGGAAAACAGAACAATTTTAATATATACAAAAATATTACAAGATTACTCATCGTACAAAAATCAATTCAAAATTTCGCTTTTAGAGCTTTTTCTGTTGCAAAACTGTTTTTGATATCATCATAGTTTATAGAAGCAGCTCGTTTGTGCTCTATGGATATTATACTCTGATTTGTTAAGCATTCGTTGTCCTCAAGTGTATTTAATTAGTTTCGGTTTGCTGAAACTTCTTTCTCCAGACGAAACAGAAAATTTCAACTTCAAGTTCATCCTCGCTAAGATCTTCTGCCAGTTCCGCTGCTTTGGCTTTCAAGTCCTCACTTCCATTTCTCGCATTTGCACACCACACAGAAAACCAATTTTTGCACCAATTTTCTTAATGCGGTAAACCTGGTACTAAGCTCTGTCAATTATTCCTTATTTTTTCTGTGAATGTTGAATACTTCATCCTCATAAAGCTAATCGGCCATTTTCTTCTTTCTTCGAATCCTTTTTTCGGAGAATACCGTTGATACCTCATTATCTTCTGCTAGCACTTTGGCTTCATAAATAGCTTCAGAGGTACAAGAATACCGGGGAAGTTTTGAGAAAGCCCAAAAGTCCTTGAATATTTCGAACAGCTTTATCAATTATAAACTATTAACTTCGCAGAAACTGATTAACATGAGCAATTTATTTTAATTTTGCATACCAGGAACAAGTTAAAGTAATGAACTTGAGTTTTCTCATATTTTTTTAAAAATCGATCTTGTCTCTGATTTTGTTTCTGGTGTTGACAATTTATAAGTTTCAGTTTCTTCCAGGGCCTTCAAAACTTTATGAAAACGCTTGTAAACAGCTTCATCTGCATCTCTTCTTGCAGATCAAATGTTCAAATGTTTGTTAAGCTTATGGGACTTAACTACGGGGTCATCAGTCCCTAAACTTACGAACTACTTATCAACTACCTTATACTAAAGACGGCACAAATATCCATGCCCGAGGAGGGATTCGAACCCCCGACCGTAGTGGCCGTGCAGACCGTGACTGGAGCGCCTCAGTCTCCTCGGCCACCGCGGCCGGCTCTTGCAGATCACCTAGTCTTGCTGAATGTCTGCTGAATTTGCTCCTACTAAATTTAAAGAGTGAGCAGCACGTGGTACGAAATAGGCCAGTTCATTCTTCTGAAATATTCTTGACTGCACCCCTTTGTACTTTCCAGCTCTGTTTGCCCCATTGTCATGAGACTGCCCCCTGCAGTACTTAATGTTCAATCCATCTTGTTCCAACTTTTTTCAGTATCTTTTGACTAAGGCCTTCTCCTGTTTTGTCTGTAACTGTAAAAAAGTCAGTAAAACTTGCCACAACCTCTGAGTCATTCGACTTGACATATCGAATTACTTGTGTTATCTGCGCATTGTGGCTGATATCTGGAGTGCAG
Source organism: Locusta migratoria (assembly GCA_026315105.1). Taxonomy (NCBI): domain Eukaryota; kingdom Metazoa; phylum Arthropoda; class Insecta; order Orthoptera; family Acrididae; genus Locusta; species Locusta migratoria. The sequence goes on along the minus strand of CM048744.1, from coordinate 647,535,277 downwards.
TCAAACATCAGTGAAAAGTATTTAGCAGCTAAAATATCTTTAATTATATCTTGTTTTATTTTGTCAGAAATCAAGTCAAGAAACTCATCTTCCATATTTTTGTAAAAATAGCTAATCTGGCCTTTCTTGTGGTGTTCAATACGCAGACGAAGGGGGACACTATAGTTGATATGAGATCAGATGTATTTATAAATTTGCCGCTATGTGGATCACCAAAATCACCATCTTCTTTTGTTCCTCTAAAAGGACTTCCTTGCTTAGCTAGAAAAAGGACAGCATCAATAATACAGTGAGATTCCTCCTGTTTTATCTGGTCTTGCTGCCGAGTGTGCGATACTTATCAGGTGGGTTTGTCAGAGGACATTCAAAGAGTCGAAAGAAGAGCAGCTTGTTTTGTATTGTCCTGATTCAAGGAGACAGCGTCACGGAAATGATACAGGATATGGGATGGGAATCATTAGAACAAAGGCGTTTATCGCTGCGACGTGGGCTACTTACGAAACTACAATCGTCAACATTCTTCTCCGAATGCGAAAATATATTGTTGCCTCCCACTTACATAAGTAGAAAAGATCATCTCAATAAATACGTGAAATCAGAGCTCGAACAGAGAGATTCAGATATTCTTTCTTCCCGCGCGCTATTCGAGTATGGAATGGGAGATAAATAGTATATAAGTGGTCCGATGAACCCTCTGTTAGGCAGTTAAATGTGATTTACAGAGTATCCTGTGTAGATGTCTATCAATTCCACCGCTACCGAGAGAGTGCTCTAGATCCTTAATGCTTTTGACTTTCAATAAGAAGTGTGCGCACCTGAAATACTTTTTTTATATTATATATAAGGACTGGAACGTAATTCAAATTCACTTGTTCTTCAAATATTACCTTGATATGAAATATGAATATTCATTTATCTGAAAAAGGAAATCTATGCAAATTAATAAACATTGTGCATTTACTTATGCAATAGCGCAAACATCTCCCTCATTCTGGCTAATATCTAGTAGATTTTTAAAGTTTGGTTAGCTGCAGTACCTGTGACAGGGCAACACTGAAGTCAGCAACAACGAATTTTAGTTTTATCAAATGATTTCGGTATTTCTTGCAGTCATTTTACTTTTAATAATTCTGGTGTCAATTAATTTTAATAAATTATACCAGAAAGACACATTCCGTAACAAAAAAAAAGAAAAAAAGAAAGGTCAAAATTTGCCGTCCTCTAAATTCTGCCGCCCGGGGCATCTGCCCCCTTTGTCCCCTACCCTCCCCCCCCCCCTAGATCCGGCCCTGGTTATAGTACATCTATGATATCAGTTTTACATTTACATAAGTTTAGTTAACTTTCTTACATACCCCTGAAACGGCGTGATTTCGGACGCCGGGGTGCTTTCGGACGATATGATCTTCTCTTTCCCGCTGCATAGTAACGAATTAGCGCTAATTTGCACCTCCACGCTCTGCATATTTTATGCATCAGACTGTAATTCCCGCGTCCCGCGCTCCCGCGTTTGGATCGATTGTTTACCGACGCAATAATTAGTCGGACAGTCCCATTGTCGAAAGTTCTCGCTGTGTTATGGAACGGAAACTTTCTGTTGTTGATACTGGCGATAAGTTTTGTACCCGAGTTTTGTGAAGAGTTTCAAAGTAACGGAGGTTTTTTCGAAATTGTGTACTTGGTAGGGTTAATTTCGGGACAATGCCGAGATCGTATAAAAGTAAGAAAGGTCTTCAAGATCGATGTACGTATGATACTAAAATGTTAATGAAAGCAGTTTCAGATATTCAGTGTGACAAATTAACACATATAAAAGCGTTTAAGAAATAAAATTCCTTATCTCAGTCCTTATCCCTTATTTTAATGAGGGACGTCATCGAAATATTTTAAGTCATTAAAAACAAACTGAAAGAAAGTAAGGGGAGAAAAAAATTTGTGTCCGAAATCACCCCATACACTTCAAAACACCGGACAGAGATCGAAAATACATAAGTGTCCGAAATCACCGCGGTACATGTGGGGATTTCGGACATTTTATCTCAGGCAAAAGCAGATGCACATAGACTTTTTACACTAGACACTATCTTCTGATCACTTCACAACATCATTGTTGATAGCCGTGAATGTTCTCTGTTCCTTATATCTTTGACATGTAAGAGCAGTTGTCATGCTGCTCACGACCGAACAACATTAATGTTACGTTCCCTCACTAATTTATTGTAAATTAATTTTTATGATGGACGTGCACGAAACTTACGTACGTTTTAGAGTTTGACGTTGCTCTTTGGCAGAATGGTGGATGTCTTTCGTATTTTCTCAGTTCGTTGTTTCTGGTTTTTTAAAAACATCATATTTATGTGATTCCTTGGTTTTAAGTACTTGAAAAAGGGACAATTCGGGCTCGAAACATGTCGTGACGACGAAAGTGTTATCATATTGAGAATGGATGCGAGAGTTTATGATACAAAGTTTGCCTGTGTAAAATAGCAGATGGTTTTCATGTTTTACTTGCACATCCCCAAGTAATGCAGTTCCACTTTCATCTCAGAATCCAACAGATACATACTTCATCTACATCTACGTCTACATAAATACTCAGCAAATCACATTTAAGTGCCTGGCAGAGGGTTCATTAACCACATTCATAACTTTTCTATACCGTTCCATTCTCTAATAGCGCGCGGGAAGAAAGAACACTAAATCGTTCCGTTTTCGATCTGATTTCTCTTAGTTTATTGGGATGGTCATATCTCCCTAAGTAGGTGGGTGCTAGCAAAATATTTTCACATTCAGAAGTAAAAGTCGGTGATTGAAACTTCGCAAACAGATCACGCCGCAATGAATAACGTCTTTCTTTTAATGATTTCCACCCCAATTCGTGCAACATTTCCGTGACGCTTTCACCCCGGTTACGTGATAAAACAAAACGAGCTGCCTTTCTCTGAACCTTCACAATATCTTCCGTCATTTCCACCTGGTGAGGGTCCCACAATGAGCAACAGTACTCCAGAAGAGTACGCACAACTGTGAAGTAGGCAGTCTCTTTGGTGGAGCTGATGCATCTTCGAAGCGTTCTGCCAATGAAACGTAATCTTTGGTTCGCCTTCCCCACAATATTTTCTGTGTGTTCTCTCCAGTCTAAGTTGTTCCTAGTTGTAACTCCTACTTATTTGGTAGAATTTACGACTCTAAGGTTTGACTGCTTTATCGCGTAATTGAAGTTCAGCGAATTTCTTTTAGTGGTCATGTTTATTACTTCACACTTTCCTTTATTTAGCGTCAATTGGCAATTTTGGCACCATGTAGAAATTATTTCTAAATAGCTTTGCAGTTGCTTTTGATCCTCTGTTGACTTCACTAACCGATAAACGACAGCATCATCCCGAAGTCTATGGGAGCTATTCAGATTATCTCCTAAATCGTTTATATACACAAGGGAGAGTAGGGGACCTATAACGCTTCCCTGTGGAACGCCAGATATCACTTCTGTTTTACTCCATGACTTACCGTCAATTACAACGAACTGTGTCCTTTCTGATAGGAAATCGTGAATCCAATCGTACAATTGGGAAGATATTCCATAAGCACGCAATTTCATTAGAGGGCCGGCCGCGGTGGCCGCGGGGACTGAGGCACTTCATTCACGGTCTGCACGGCCACTACGGTCGGGGGTTCGAATCCCCCCTCGGGCATGGATATTTGTGACGTCCTAGTTCGTAAGTAGTTAATAACTAGTTTGTAAGTTTAGGGACTGATGAACCCGTAGTTAAGTCCCATAGACTATACAAACATTTGAACATTTTTTCATTAGAAGCCGGTTGTGGGGTACAGTTTCAAAAGCCTTCCGGAAATCTAGAAATATGGTATCCATTTGAGATCCCTTGTCGATGGCACTTATCACTTCATGGGAATAAAGCTCAGAAACGCTGATATCTACATCTACATCTACATACATACTCCGCAATTCACCGTAGGGTGCGTGGCGGAGGGTACACTGTACCACTACTAGGCATTTCCTTTCCTATTCCACTCCCAAATTGGACGAGGAAAAAAAGAATGCCTATATGCCTCCGTACGAGCCCTAATTTCTCATCTTGTCTTTGTGATCTTTACGCGAAATGTAAGTAGGCGGCAGCAAGATCGCACTACACTCAGCTTCAAATTCCGGCCCTCTAAATTTACTTAACAGAAATTCACGAAAAGAACGTCGTCTTTCTTCCAGCGATCCCCAATTGAGTTGCCGGAGCATTTCCATGACACTCGCGCATTAGTCGAACCTACCGGTAACAAATCTAGCTGCTCGCCTCTGAACCGCCTCTATGTCTTCCTTCAAACCGATCTGCTGCGGGTCCCAAATACTTGAGCAATACTCAAGACGTGATCGTACAAGCGTTTTATACGCGGTCTCCTTTACAGGTGAAGTACATCTTCCCAAAATTCTCCCAATAAACCGAAGTCGGCTGTCTGCCTTACTCACAACTGTCCTTACATGCTCGTTCCATTTCATATCGCTCTGCAATGTTACGCCTAGATATTTGAACGACGCGACCGCATCAAGAAGCTCACTACTGATGCTGTATTCGAACATTATAGGATTGTTTTTTCTACTCATGCGCATCACCTTACATTTTTCTACATTGAGAGCTAGCTGCCATTCTTCGCACCAACTAGAAATTTTGTCTAAGTCAACCTGTATGCTATTACAGTCAGTTACAGACGACACCCTCCCATACACCACAGCATCATCAGCAAACAGCCGCAAATTACAACTTACTCTGTCCATCAGATCATTTATATAGATAGAAAATAATAGCGGTCCTATCACACTCCCCTGGGGCACGCCTGACGATACACTCGTCTCTGATGAACACTCGCCGTCGAGAACAACGTACTGCGTTCTATTACTTAGGAAGTCTTCCAGCCAGTCACAAATCTGTGAACCTATTCCATAAGCTCATATCTTCGTTAGCAGTCTGCAGTGTGGCACCGTGTCGAACGCCTTTTTGAAGTCGAGAAAAACACAATCCGCCTGTTGCCCTTCGTCCATGGCTCGCAAGTTGTCATGTGAGAAAAGGGCAAGCTGAGTTTCACATGAACGATGTTTCCTAAACCCGTGCTGATTCATGGAAAGAAGCTTTTCCGTTTCAAGGAAATTTACTATATTCGAACTGAGAATATGCTCCAAAATTCTACATGAAACCGATGTCAACGATATTGGCCTGTAATTGTATGGGTCAGTTCTCTTTCCTTTCTTATACACGGGAGTCACCTGTGCTTTTTTCCAATCACTAAGAACTTTGCGCTGAATTAAAGATCCCCAAGGATATCTTGTACGAACGGAAGAAGTGGTACTCTAATCAAGTACCCAAAAAATTATATCCCAACTGTAATCCGGTATTCAAAATATCCTGAATAAACGGGATCAAATATTCTGATATTAAGTCAGCTCTTCTTAAAATAGATTCATATAAAATATTAACGAGCTGCCCTTCTCTGAACTTCCTCAATATCTTCCGTCAGTACCATCTGTTGAGGGTCCCACAATGGGCAACAGTACTCCCGGAGGGGACGCTCAAGTGTGATGTAGGCAGTCTCTTTGGTAGAGCTGTTGCATCTTCGAAGCATTCTGCCAATGAAACGTTATCTTTGGTTCGCCTTCCCCACAATATTTCTGTGTGTTGTCTCCATTCACCACAAATGTTTTTGGCACAGTAGTATGGCGACAATGGCTTCACTTCTGTGCCTATTCTAGCCTCCTCAGAATGTGTGCAGCAAAACAATTTTCCACGGAGCCGTAGTGGCGGAAGACTAGCCGTGTGCTAGGAGCAGATGGAGGGCCGCAGAGGGTCTATTTTAATCCTGCGCCGCGGCGGCGAGACGTCTGCTGCCGTAACCCTACCGCGCCACCTCACACCGCCGCTAACCCCTCCCCCTCTCTACCCCCCCTCTTTCGCGTTCGGCAGAGTTATGGCGGCTGTGACGTTGCGACGTGACGTAGTGGCTGCTCGCCTCGCGGTGCCACTTGCCGCTGTGTCAGCTTGCGATCGCGGCCCAATACATCACTTGAGACGCTTCTCACGGGAATCTCTTTGGCGTCTAAACACGTAGTCTGCGCGAACTGTGTCGCGTCGTCAGAACATTCTGAACCAAGCATTAGAATCACATTTAACTTGTACCTTGTGTTTGTGGCGTCAATAGATGTAAAAAAATCACTTTGAAAGAAGGCTTTTAATCTAAGGGCGAGTAAATTAAAAAATGGCCTGCTTCTCGTATTTAGTGACCACTGAGTCGCATAAGCGATCTGATTTAGATTTTATCTTTTAATAAGCGCTGCTTATGAAGTGAATCTAATGATCATAGTATACGTATTATATACGAACCCCTCCAAAAAAAGATACAAATGCACTTGCATTGAATGAAGTTCATGAGAGGGTGTCTGAAATAAAATTGTTTATCCCATGTAGATATTTAGTGGTAGTAAAATGCTGAACACACATGGTTACGGAATTGTTATTAACACACCAGATGTATTTCGCAGCATTGGCCGTTAATGTTTTATTTAAAAAAACACAAACAACCTAGTGATCATCTTCAGTGTCCTTCAGACAAGCATTATCAATTAGAATTGTTATTATTTTTTTTAGCTCGGCGAAAGGCAAACTCGGTGTCGGGGGTTACCGAATAATTCCACTTCTTTAACAACTGGCACGATACAGTTACGATTCTGAATTGGTAAGGTCTGGAAACCTGTGGCGAATGCTACCCCTACAAACTGCTGGCGTCTTGGGCTCTGTGATCGACAGTCAATGATTTTGTAGCTGAATTGCTAAGAAGCTTTACCAGTGTCTGATCAGCAGGTGACAGGTGGCGTTGTATTGGTGCTGCCGACAAGGAAGTACGTTCTACATCTACCTCTACATCGATACTCCGCAAGTCACCCGATGGTGTGTGGCGGTGGTGTCTTGAGTGCCACTATCGGTTCTCCATCCCAGTCACGTTCGCGGAAAGGAACAGTGTCTGTATGCCTCTGTGTGGGCTCTAATCTCTCATGATTTTATCTTCATCATCGCGAGATATGCGTAGGAGGGAGTAATGTATTGCTAGACTCCTCGGTAAATGTAACCGACAGAAACGCCCGTACCAAGCGACAGAGCACCTTTCCTGCAGAGTCTTACACTGGAGTTTATCGATTATCTGCGTAACGCTTTCTCGATTACCAAATGATCCTGTAACGAAGCGCGCTGCTCTCCGTTGGATCTTCTCTACTTCCTCATGAACCCCACCTGGTTCGGATCCGGTGAAGAGTATTCAAGCCGTGGGCGAACAAGTTACCTGTAACGTACTTCCTTTGTTTTCGGACTGCATATCCTTAGGATTATTCCAATGAATCCAAGTGTGGCATCTGATTTACCGACGATTGATTTTATATGGCCGTTCCATTTTAAACCACTGCTAATGCCTACTCCCAGATAATTTATGGAATTAGTTGCTTCCAGTTGCTGACCTGCTATAGTGAAGCTAAATGACAAAAGGATCTTTCTTTCTATGTATTCGCAGAACATTACATTTGTCTACATTGAGATTCAATTGTCATTCCCTGCACCATTCGTCAATTCTATGCAGATCCTCCTGCATTTCAATACAATTTTCCGTTGTTACAACCTCTGTATATATTACAGTTTCATCCGCAAAAAGCCTTAGTGAACTTCCGATACTATCCGCTGACGACTGAAAATCCCTTCGCGAAACGATATAGTTCCAGTCTGAACATCCTTAAGGGATATTGCCTTATCCTCATAAACAGAGCCACGAGACCAGGTGGAGCTCGTTCTCAACTAATGCCTCGCAGTTCTACTATTCACTACTACATCAGTTCGTAACTTCAGCGGTTAGGTTTCAAGGATGCAACGGATGTCTCAGAGCGGGTGTTCAGACAGAAAAACGTAGCGTGTTGTGATGAACACTGGTTCGTCAAAACAAAAAGAGTTGCTGTTCGCCGGTGCAGTACCAGGACTCAAGACAGGCTCACCTAAGGCTCCGGACATCAAGCAATGTTATGACACAATCAAATGGAAATTCCTGCGACTGCGACACTGGTTGAGCCCTCAGAACACAACTAAATGCTGCCACTGGACGTGGCGGTCTTCGTTCGGCCACAGCGTCGCAGCTAATTTTCTTACCGAAATTTCCGCCCCCACGTCTTGCTGACCAGTCGCGGTGGCTCCATTCAGCGCGGCAGCCAGTAAGATGCGCTGACATTGACCTTAGCGAACCTCACCTATCGATACATACGCTTTGACAAATCACACTTCTTGCCGTTCTCGTGCGGGAAAAAAGACAAGCGCCCAAAATCTTGTTTCCCACTGAAAGAAACGGTTCACCTAGCAGGGGATTCTAGGAAACCGAGGCCCGGCCATCTCAAGCACAACAAAAGCTCCGGTTCCCACATGTGCCATTCCATATGAAACCGTGGCACTAAACAATGTGTTTCTCGGAAGGCTCTGGGTCGCCAAGCAGACGCTCCTGTGCGGCCAGCGCAGCTCGCTGCAGAGAATACACACGGCGCCCCGTCGTGCGTTCTTCGGCCAGCCAGTGTCCCCGTCTTCTAACACAGAGCCCGCTATTCCGAACACCGGTGTTTCACAAGCAATATACCTTTCCACGAGACTAAAAGGTTTACAGCACCTGACCCTTATTACAGTTGTTGTCGACTTCAGTCCGGAGACTGGTTTGATGCAGCTATCCACCCCACACTATCCTGAGCTGCGGAGTGCGCGGTTGCTCGCCGTCGAAGTTCGAGACTTCCCTGGGACATAGGTGTGTGTGTGTGTGTTTGCCCTTAGGTTAGTTTACATTAGTTTAAGTAGTTTCTAAGGTACGGACTGATGACCACGCAGTTTTGTTCGATAGATTTACAAACATTTGAACATTTTTATACCCCACACACTTCCCTCCAATGCTAAATCCACGATCTAAAAGAATGTGTCCTACCAATAGATATTTAATCAAGGTATGCCAGAAATTCGTTTTCTTCCCAATTACATTCTTTACCTCCTCAATAATTACCTTATCCACGCATCTAATCTTCAGCATTCTTCTGTAACACCACATTTCAAAAGCTTCTATCCTCTTCCTGTCCGCACTGTTTATCGTCCACGTTTCACTCCCATACAAGGCAACACTCCACACAAATGCCTTGAGAAAGAATTTCCTTACGCTTGAATTAATATTCGATGTTAACAAATTTCTGTTTTTCAAAAACGCTTTTCTTCCCATTGCCATTCTCCATTTTATATCCTCTGTACTGCGACCATCGTGTGTTATTTTACTGACCAAGTAAAAAACTCATACACCACCATTATGGTTTTGTTACCTAATTTAATTCCTACAGCATCGCCTTTTTTTTTATAGACTGCACTCCATTAACCTTTTTTGCTCTTGTTAATGTTCATCTTGTATGCACCGTTCAACACTCTGTCATTCTGTTCTTCTGCTCTTCCATGGCCTTTACTCTCTGTGACAAAATTACAATGTCATCGGCAAAATGCAATTTTTTTATTTCTTCACCCTGAATTTAAATTCCTTTTTCAAATGTCCCTTTGCTTTTTCCTTTATAGCTTCCTCAATGTAGAAATTGAACAACACTGGACCAAGGTCACAACCCAGTCTTACTCCCTTCCCAACCTCTGCATCCCTTTCATGCAATTCAGCTCTGGTAACGGCTGTTTGTACAACTTGTAAATAAACTCCCGTTCCCTACATTTTACGCCTGCTGATTTCAGAATTTGAAAGCATGTATTCCAATCAACAATGTCAAAAGCTTTCTCCAAATCTACCAAAGCTAGAAATGTAGGTTTGCCTTTTCTTAATCTATCCTCTAGGATAATCCGTAAATTGACGATTCCTCCTACAGTACATATTATTATTCATACGTTCACAGACTCAAACGATTTAAGAGAATGTTTGAGGAGGGACCAAAAATGACGTATTTTTCAATTTCATTAGTGTACAGGTAACGTGCTATATAAAAGGGAAACAGACGGCAGTATAGACATATTTCGGTAGTTTTGTATAAGCGGCTTCGTTGTACTTGGCAGAAGGGAGTGATCATCTTTCGCGAATATTTAGGACTTCGACCGAGAAAGAATAGTTACTTACAGGGAGTGACGAATTTTCTGTAGAGAAATTGTGGTGTCTGATGTAGCGGACCTGTAATTGCTGGAAGCAGGAGGGAACGACGGATTGACCTGACGAATTTCATCCACCTCGTGGCACCACTGCACGCAGTGCAAAGTAGATTGTTTGCGTGCTAGTGTTGAATCGCTCTGCATCAAGAGGATAATTTCGGTCTGTTCTGCAACAAGCAGTGTCTAAGTGCACTGCCGGCCGCGGTGGCCGGGGAGACTGAGGCGCTCCAGTCACGGTCTGCACGGTCACTACGGTCGGGGGTTCGAATCCCCCCTCGGGCATGGATATTTGTGACGTCCTTAGGATTAGCTAGTTCATAAATAGTTTGTAAGTTTAGGGACTGATGACCCCGTAGTTAAGTCCCATAAACTCTACAAACATTTGAACATTCTAAGTGCACTACAATTTTTCAGTATTTGCAGCAGAGTGGACAGTCCACAAGGCGTTCAGGGAACGGGACTGGTGTTTGTCCCGGCATTGGTGGGATGAACTACAGACGTGGACAGTCGAATGGAACGACGTTGTTTTTACCGATGAATCCCGATTCTCATTGCCCTACCACGATGGGGTAATTCCGTACACAAATTGTCTTTTTTCAAATTGTACTTTTTTCTGTTTGATTTTAGTGACTTTTAAAATATTTTAAGGACGACCATCATTAAAATAAGAGAAGGATTTTTATTTTTTAAAGGCTTTTCTTTGTGTTAATTTGCCACAATGAATACCTCTATCTGCTTTCTTTTAAATTTTCGGGTCATAAGTACATGGATCTTGAAAACCTTTCTTATTTTTATGCGATGTCGGCATTGTCAGAAATTACCCCACAAAGTACATTATTTCGAGAAAGCCTGTTACTTTGAAACTTTCCGTCTTTAATGACCACACTGTCGACAGGACGTTAAACCCTAAGCTTCCTTCCTCCTCCTTACATCTTTTAAAAACATTTTCGTTTCACTTTGTTGGATAACAGCACTCTCATTTAAATTTATAGTTATATAAAAACATTTCACCAACGTTTCGGCCGCTATTGCAAGCGGCCATCTTCTGGGTGTTATGTTTATATATATATAAAAAAAAAAAACAGTCTAGAAGGCAATGGATTATTTATTTAGGCAACTAGTTTCGGTCCATTTTTGGATCATCTTCAAGATTGTAACTCTTTGATGTCGTGGAGCTGGGTAGGGTCTTCGGAGTCTTCAGTCTCGAGCTTCAGGTTTCAGGGGCAGATACCACAAACGCTGCGCATAGTGCAATGCGCCTTCTAAGTGTGGTTCGAATCCCCCCTCGGGCATGGATATTTGTGCCGTCCTTAGCCTTAGCTAGTTCATAAGTAGTTTGTAAGCTTAGGGACTGATAACCCCGTAGTTAAGTCTCATGGGTTCTACAAACATTTGAACATTTTTCTAAGTGTGGTGCGGCCGAGTTGTAAGGTCGCCGGTGTCACGGAGCGAGAAGCTTCCTCGATGCGCTGTTAGACTGCCGACTGTCGCCGCACACGGCCGTATACCCGACAGTTGGAGCCACACAAACAACCGGGGCTCAATATACCACAGTTACTGACATCGGATGACGATGGCATACACGAACAACGAGTACGTTGACATGTTGCTGATGGTCGGCGAGTGCCGACACTATGCCACTGAAGTAGCCACGGCGTATGCCGTGAGTTATCCTAGGCGAAGAGCCCCGGCAGTCATTACGTTCTTACGTGCCTAACAACGACCTCGGGAAACAGGCAGCTTGGTAATACGCCGCAGTAACAGACGAAGACCTGCAAGAAGTGAGGAGACGGAGGTGTTTGTTTTAGCTGCACTACACTGCGATCCTCATGTCAGCTTACGAGCCGTTGCTGCAGTCGCTGGTGTCAGTCTCAGATCTGTGTGGCGTATAGTACACGGCCACAGGTTTCACCCGTACCCCCTGTCGCTGATCCAGGAGCTGATGGGAACGATTTCCGCGCAAGAGTGACATTCTGTGAGCGGGCCATGCGTAATTTCACGCTGGAGTCTTTACAAAGTGTTATGTTCTCTGATGAGTCCACGTTCACAAATTATGGTGCAGTGAATCGCCATAACATGCACTACTGGGCCGCAGACAATTCTCGGTGGGTACGATCTGTCAACCGTCAACGTAGCTGGTCTATTAACGTGCGGTGTGGAATTCTTGGGGATGAAATCATCGGTCCACACTACTTCCCAGGTACACTGACAGGTGAGTTATATCGCGTTTTTATAGCCGACAGTTTGGGTGGTCTCCTTGAACATGTGTGACTGCACACGAGAGTCCATATGTGGATGCAGCACGATGGTCACAGAGCCCATTCTGCGCTTGCTGTTGTGGAAGAACTAAACAACAGGTTTGCAGGAAGATGGTTGGGGTGCCATGGTACTCATTCATGGCCCGCAAGGTCGCCCGATTTAACACCAGTAGATTTCTTTTTGTGGGGATATTTAAAGGATCGTGTTTATGTGACTGAGCCAACATCCCCAGATGATCTAAAATGGCGATGTTACTTCTAGTCAGCAGATCCTTTCGACAGCGCATTGCATTATGCATTGAGGAACATGGACACACATTTGAACATTTCATGTAAATCAACTTCCCACCGCCATAACATCCATCACCCATCACACAGCCATGTATTATGTACAGCGTGTGGTATCTGCCCCTGAAATTTTGAAGGGTTGTAGCTCCCAAACTAACAGTGATAGGAATGTAGTTTAAATTGATTTAGACGCAGCGGGTTTCAACGTTTCCAATGCACGATAGAAAAAACTATTGTTCCATTAAAAAATTATATCCTTGTGCTGTAACTCTTTGGAAAATGATGCAATAAACTATGTTCATAGCTCCGCAGAAAGTGTAACATTTCTTGTGTTGACCTACCGCATTAAAATTTCCCGTCACCTATTATTTTATAAGTTACAGAGGCAAACACACTTAGTGAAACACCCTTTATATATATATACGAGGTACGTCCAGAAAGTAAGTTCCGTTTGGTTATACAAAACAAACGTGTAAAGATACATAAGAAATATTTATTGTACAAAATCTACAACTGTTAAAATATTTTCTACATAGTTTCCGAAATTTTGTAGGCACTTGTCATAGTGTGGCACAAATTTTTGTATGCCTTCTTCATAGAAGATTTCCGCCTGCGTATTCAACCATATGGTAAGATGTTCTTTCAGCTCGTCATTATCGTTGAAGTGTCGATCACTAAGGACGGATTTTAGGTGTAAGAAGAGATGCAAGTCACTAGGAGCGAGGTCCAAGCTGTACGGAAAACGATCAAACACGTTCCTCTGAAATTCCCGTAAGAGTTGTTGCGTCACTTTCGCCGTGTGAGGTCGGGCATTATTGTCGGAAAAAACAACTTCTTGCAGTCACCTATTATTTTGTGAGTTACAGAGGCAAACACACTTAGTGAAACGGTTGGTATGCCATATCTCCCGTCCCGTATTACGTATCCAAAATTAATGATTGGCGTATCATTTCGAAAAATACACGAATAGTTAATAGTTATTGTTTTCACAAAAAAAAAAAAAAAAAAAAAAAAATTGATATCCGGCGATTGATAGTAAATGGGCCATATATTTGAGGTTGCTCCCATCAGCCACCGCGTCGAGTATCAATTTACTTTGCGCGGCCTATATAAAAGCAATGTATAACGTGCCATCTATTGAAAATCTCCTTAACTAACATGAACATCTGTTGCAGTTGTTTAAGATTCTTTATGCAAGCCAAAGACCATCTTCGATGCAAACATATTTTATGACACGATATCAGTTGAACACGTCAATGTAACGACGAAAAATACACAAATAATTTAACAAGCACGACAACTTTTGCAATTGTTTAGATTCTGTATCCAATCTTAGTTTATCACGAGATTTCTGTTTCATAAGTCGATGCACAACAGCTGTTGGAATTGTTCACTTTGTTCAAGCTAGCGTTGTGTACTGCGTGAATGAACGAAGTTACCTCAACGTTCATGATCACATGTAAGCACCGCTTACTATTATAGCTTACATTAATTAATTTAACTTTTAATTCCCCGCTACTTTACAGTGCATGTAATGTTATGTGCCGGGACGTATTATTTCCTATTCGTTTTTTCTGTGTTGCAGTTCCTCCAAGATGCCACTGAGCACAACATGTAGACAGAGAGGGAGACCCCGAGCCAGAGAACGTTCCACACCATTAGGACGTGTTACAGAACGCAGAAGGAGAACATAAATATTTGCATCTGCCTTTTCTCAAATGTTTTTATAGTTTATGGGACTTAACTACGGGGTCATCAGTCCCTAAACTTACAAACTACTTATGAACTACTTACCAACTAGGACGGCACAAATATCCATGCCCGAGGGGGGATTCGAACCCCCGACCGTAGTGGCCGTGCAGACCGTGACTGGAGCGCCTCAGTCCCCTCGGCCACCGCGGCCGGCCTGCCTTTTCTCCATTACTACTTGCCTATCTGTGACTGATCAAGCTTGAGTGCGAATTATTCGCACGGATCAACCACTATATTTCTTTTCTTTCGTCTACTATTATTCGCCGAGGAACTTCGTTTTTTTTTTTTTTTTTTTTTTTTTTTTTTTTTTTTGTCTCTTATTGAGATTTACCAATTATGCCTGTAAGCCGTGTAACGAAATCAACATAAGAGAAGTTACCAAGTGGCGAATCTCCATCCAGAAGTTTGTGTTGTACAAAGGAAACATTTTTTTCAAATAAATTTTTCTCGTGTCAACAAACTGGTTGTGGTATTCAACAGAAAGACAGAAAGAGAGGACGAGAGAGGAGTTGAGCTATCTAGAGTATAGAATAAAGAAATACCCAAGCAACGCCGGGTTTTCAGTTGGGTTTGCACGCATGCTTGTTCGTATTTCATGCACTGCTGTACCGTTCTTCGGATTGAGATAAATCTTTTTCAACAAATTGCCTTTTCGCGAAGGTTGTGAGGATAATTGTGTCACAATACGACACACAATCCAGGAGATATGTCATTAACACTAGGATGCTTGAAAAACTGCCACATTATGAATGACGTTCAAATATACCTACATAATAATTTAACTGTACGACTTTTATGAGATGAGACGTTATAAACAATGAGACGAGTGGCAAACTGCTGCACGTTCGTATTTTATGCGCAGCCGTACCCTTCATTCGATTGCGATGAAACTTCGCATTCTTGATATTCAGAACAAGAGAAAAGACACTGTCCACGTAAAATTTTGTATGCTGCAGCACTCAAGGTAAATGTTCGCAAAACGAAAAAAAATGCGGATAAACTCGGCCATCACGATTACGCTGGCCATTAATGGAGAGTATGTAGAACAGATCCAGTCTTTCCTCTACTTTAGAAGTATAGTCACGGCTACAGGAGGCGCCGAGGAGGATGTCCGTAGTCGCATCCGCAAAGCAAGTGGTGCGTTTGTCCAGCAGTACCTCATTTGGAGAAACAGGAACATCTCAAAGAAAACCAAACTTCGGTAACGTGCAGTTCTGATGTATGGCTGCGAAACTTGGAAAATGACTAACCACATCAAAACCCAGCTCCTAGTTTTTATTAACCGTTGTCTCCGGCGTATTTTAAATGTGAGATGGCAAAATATGACGAATGAAGATCTTTGAAGAGAGACAAATCAGCAACCAATCAATATACAAATCAAGGAAGAGAATGGATTGGTCATACATTGAGAAAGCCTGATGAAGATGTTGAAAAGGTGACGTTGGACTGGAAACCTCAAGGAGTTATGAAACGCGGTCGTTCCAAACATTCCTGGAAAGTACGATTGAGAGAGAAGCTGCAGAGGATGGGAAAACAGACAGTGAAGTTATTTGCTAGAAATCGTATCAGGTGGTGTAAATTCCTACCTGAACAGTTAAAACAACATCTAATACTGACGCCTTTTCAGTTGTGTGTAAACGGAGGTTCACACGTTGAAACTAAGTTGTATCACGGAATGTCAAGTCACATAATTGTTCTGTTACTGTAGTGGATATTACATATGCATGACTGATATACTATGTTATAGATCGTAATCCATACATAACTATTGCTTTTTTCTCTCTGTAATAAATCGTTGAAATGTTAACACGTAATTATATGTGGGAACAGATAAAAAAAAAAAGCCTTATTCAGCAGCCATTACGTTCAGGTCTGTAACGATGGTTGAGTTTGTTTCATTATTTGAAAATACAGTGACATTGAAAATATTGTGTTTGATTCAAGTATTTAGAATTAATCCCAGATGTTGAACATTTTCAGTATATTTGGTGCCGCTGTTCAAAATCCATTGTTGGAGGGAGGCTGCCCTCATTATTATTCGAACCAACGGCGGATAGAACTAAAGTGGTTTGACTTTAATAACACGAAAGAGCGGAATGAAAACTAAAAACTGTTATGAACATTATTTTCTATAGCAATTTCAAATTATTACTGCACTGATCAGTTGCATAAGTATTGGTGTGTTGATAGATGTCCAGTGTAATTATTGAAATTGTCTATGACAAAGAAACTGTCAAATTTTAAAAGCACTTGCTTTTCACATTTATGGCGGACCTATTCATGAAACTTTCTGTGCTGTTCTAACTACTAAAGAGTCTCAGAGCCCAGATTATATCATTTTAGAGCTAGCCATTGAAAGAAAATAATTCATACATTTATTACATGAATTTAATCTCCATATTCCATGAACAGTGTTTAAATTGGGTTTTGGTGGTCAATTTTTAGTTACATGTCACAGTTAACTATCAGTGATTTCGATAAACTGCTTTTAAATCAAAATAGTTTAATGAAATACCTAGAACTTTATGAATTTATATTTGGGCAGGTACACGTCAAGTACAATAATATTTCTACACCACTACAACTGTTTCATTCTTATGCACTAACACAAGCAACAGATAAAAACAAATCACATGCACAGCATATCCACACGGACACTACAGTGGTGAAATTTCGTTTTGGCCCTATTTTCCATAGGGAACGACAGGAACTAAGTCACCCTGTCATTTTCCCGTCACATAAGTGTAAAATGCTTTACCATGCACATTTTATAAGAACGTCAAATCACATTGAAGAGATCATTCCAGGTTGCCACTCTCCGCCACTGAATGAGGCGAAGTCCTGATACAGATTTAATGTAATTTCGTGGTTTATGAAACAATAACGACCCCCCCCCCCCCCCAAAAAAAAAAAAAAAAAAAAAAAAATTGCCAGACCTAAATCGCTGAAACTAGTTACGTGATAAAATAAAAACTGGCGACTGATGGTGTAGGTTTTATAATTATCTATAATCCAGCAGCCATGGCACCGCAGCTATATTTAGTCTACAAATAACATTTAATTGCCTGACAGAGATGGATACGTTTCTGGCGCGTGGGAATCGCTGAGCGGTCTGGGCCCCACGTTACGGACCGCGCAGCCACTCACAGCATAGGTTCGAGTCCTCCATTATGGATGGACGTGTGTTTCGTCCTTAGTGTAAGTTAGTTTAAGAATTTTGTAGATATAGGGACCGTTCCTTAGATTCACAAGCATTTGAAGATTTTTAACGTGTTTCTCTTATTCTCCTATAATAGATTAGAATAATATTTACTCGCTAGATTATAAATGTAAGATTTCGGAATGATGTGGAACATGTCAGATTTGTAAAAGATAACATTACATGAAGTTCTTTTGTGTGTGTTGAAGCTAAGCACACTGCTTTTATTTTTGAACTGGGGTGGGTTATTAATAAAAATAATTGTAAGAGAATATATATATTGGGAAGCTACTCTGAAGAATCCTAGTTTCCAAGTGTTTGCAAAATGATCTTGGGTTGGGTCCGGAAATTATTGTAATTGCACGTTTCTGAGTAACGAATACTTCTATATGAAAGGTGAATTACCGTAAAGTATGCTGCCATATGAAAGCATGAATGAAAATAGGTACAGTAAGATAATTTTCTGGGATGTTTGTCACCAAAATTTGTAATAACCCTAGTAGCATAAGATGCTGAACTGAAACGTTATAGTAGATAGAAAATGTGTTGCCTCCAATTCAATTTCTCATCAATGCAAACACCTAATAACTTTGAAATTTCTACCTTAGTTACAGACGTCTGTTAACAGAATATGTATATTAATGGTGTCATGCAATTTACCACATGGAACTGAACATACTGTATGTTATCAAAATTTTATAAGATTCAATTTGCAGAGAACCACTTAATAATTTTCGGAAATAAATTATTTATTATTTCTTCAGTTAATTCTTGTTTGTTGGGTGTGATTACTACACTTGTATCATCAGCAAAATGAACTAGTTTTGCATAGAATATGGAATGGAGAATCATAATATTAAGAAAGGCAAAGAACCCGAGACCGAACCCTGTGGGATCCCATTGTTGATAGTTCCCCAGTTTTAGGAATCAGTTGAACATTAACATTTTAATTTACCTGAACCACTTATTTCAACTTTCTGCTTTCTTCCAGTTAAGTATGAGTTAAAGCATTTGTGCAATACACCACTAATACTACAATGCTTATCTAGAAGAATTCCATGATTTACACAATCAACAGCCTTTGAGATATCACAGAAAATCCCAACGGCTGATGTTTGGTTATTCAGAGCATTTAATATTTGATCACTGAATGTGTACAGACAAATATAGTAAAACACCGCCAAAAATGACAAAATTTCACATTTTTACTTTTATGCAAATTATGAAAATATGGATGTTAATGCTTAATTTTGCATTGGTTTCATTGACATATTCGATACTTCGCAGTAAACTCATTGAACTGCACATTTGTTTCTGTTTCACAACAGTCATCCACTAGCCGTGTTTTAGTTCCTGTGTTTCCTTTGATAGTTTACATAATAACTAAACCAAATTTGGTGTTCTTATTTTCAATTATGGCTATTCTAGAAAACTACAGGTTTTGGAAATCTTGGATTTCGTAAAGGTTAGAACATACTAAAAGTGTGATAGTCTTGGACCAACAGCGAATCATGAAGGCAGAGATTACAACAGTCAATACTTCAAAAGAAGCCAGATCCAAGAGATGTAGGGCAGTACTGTGTGAAGAAGGAAATGAGCACTACCATCCAGGAAAATTCTAACATATTTTCATGTATCAATTGTCTGTACATTAAATATTTTTCTTTAAAGGCGATTTTCTCAAAATGACGGTTTTCAGTATAAATGGCCCCCTTGTATGAGAAACTTCTGTATCTACATCAATGAATTATTCACCACATAACATAGATAGTAAAATGATGTAACTCTACTTTAGTAGTATTTATTGTAATAGTTAAAATTCAAGAAATTAGAATTGTGAAAATTTGTACCAAAAATTATGTTTAGGGAAAAATCAGAATTTTTTTCTCAACTGTTATATTAAACTGATTGTACAGATATACAATCACAAAACATACGAGAACATGTGATAAAAACACCACATTTATATACTCAACAGTTCACTAGAAAACGGGGCATGTATATAGCCAGTTTAACATTGTCGAGATTGGGCGGTACGACTCCCCTTAATGCAACCTTCGGACTGATGGTAATTTTAGCATTTACTTGACTGGTTCTTATCGTATTCTTCTTCACCCTCAGGAAAAAATGCGTCCACTCGGGCACGAGCCCTGGCACAGTCACGGCCAGTGGTGGTTGGTGCTTCAGATCACTGGGGGGTTCACTACTTTCAGTGCCGGATGTACAATATTTCCAAACAGGGGCCGAAACTTGATAGTGGCGCCCCCCCTAAACTTAAGCATGCGAAAAGACTGCTCACCCCCACCTCTTTTCAAGCAGTTAAATTTTTGTTACAACGTACAGTATCATTTACCCTCAAAATAGCGACACATTCGCAAAAACGTCCAATGTGGCAAGTAAGAATCCAGAGGTCATTGTTATCCCTATATCTGTTAAAAAGAAGGTTGGATTAAAAAAAAACTGCTTGCAGTCAGACTCGAACCCATTAACTTAATTATATCCATAATGGATATGAGGTCGCGGTTGTATTACTTAATTATTTTGTGAAGTCAGCTCAACCACATATATCGTGTAAAAATACTAAATATGACGCGTTTCAAGGGTCAAGCCCTCATCATCAGATAATCTGTACAACAATCTTAAAACAAAAAACAATGTTTTATGATTCTTGTACAGATTATCTGATGATGAGGGCTTGACCCTTGAAACACGTCATATTTAGTATTTTTACACGATATATGTGGTTGAGCTGACTTCACAAAATAATCGAACCCATTATTTTCCACACCGCACCGCCGCTAACCACACGCCTTTTCTTGCTACGTGGAAATTAATGACTTCACTGTTATTCATGATCAGATCTTCCGAAGGCTTCTATGGTTAATGAGTGTTTAATTTATAGTTATAAGATTTTAACCAAAATGACGTGTTTTTCATTAAGCTTCAATACGTGAATAACCAATATGAAGGGCGGATGTTGGTTTTATGGAAGATTAGCGCAAGGCGAGGGTGCACAGTAGCAACATTGTCTTGCTTTGGGACGGGACCATTCGTGTGTAACCGTCAGATCTCAATTAGCCAGGAGCTGGTGACTCTACCAGGTCCAACGCCAATGTTAAAAGCGGCGTTTCCCCTCGCCTCTCCCTGCCACGGGAGCACCCAAATGCTGCCTCCAGGGGTTCAGAAGAGAATTTGAACCTCAGCCGCGCATGCGCATTGCAACACTGCGGCCACTGCCGCCTATATTCGGCCGTCGCGCTCTCTCCGCGACGTATAACATTTGTAATGAGATATAAATGAATGTGCCTATAAAACAATGTTGGAGAAGAACGTAAAGAAGACTAATAGTTTAAAGTCACTTTTTATTTCATTTACTAGCTGAAAACCCGGCGTTGCCTGGGTATTTTTTTATTTATTTATTCCTGCCATATTTGAGGTAGATATTCTTTTGTATAAGGATTGTACGTCTATAAAATCTTTTGGGAATACAATTAGTTGTAAAGAAGTAATAGATTAAAACTTGGTAGCGTGATGGGGCGGTTTTCCATGAACGTAACTGTTTACGTGCTCATATCTCATGAACTACGTGTCGGAATACGATACAATTTAGAAGCTACATTCAACTATATATGTGTATTCTGTCTGTAAAATTTCCTGTCGCTACAATTTGTAGTGTTCAAATTATAAATTGTAACGTCATACCGAGAGCTGTAGTTTTACTCCACAAAAAGCGGAAAATTAGTAAGCGACAAACTTTTTTCCTTTCATCATTTTACTATGGTTCCCAGCGAGAAAAAGTTTAATAAAGTTTTGAAATTATGATTAAAGTTTGTTGCAAGTACTGTCATTCTCATACAGTGTATTTCGAAAGTCTCGTCGCATTATATGGCATTTTTTGCCATTTATATTGGTTATGACGTATTATCTTTTGAACCAATTGCTGTATGTGATTCTTAACCATGCAGCAATTATGTGTGTACAAAATTTGGTTGAAATCGGTCCAATGGTTTAGGAGAAAATGAGAAGCACTGTCGCAAAATGCAACAGTATTTCGTGCATCTCATTGTTTATGATGTCATATCTCGTCAACTATGTATCGTACGTCAGTCTTACAGTTACGGCGACCGTTCTCATGGATTGAAGCTTGTATAAAATTTGAGAAAGATTGGGTCAAAACTGTAGATTTGTATGTAACACGTACACACATACAGACACTCTGCTTTATATATTAGATTTACTTCTTTTTCATGACGAGGTTTTTTTCGGGGGTTCACTGAACCAGTGGACACATAGGACGCGCCGCCACTTATAGCCAATTTAACGTTGTCGAGATAGACGGTACGACTACTCTTAATGCAGTCTTCGGACTGATGGTAACTTTTACCTGACTGGTTCTTACCATCTGCCTGACCCTCAACAAAAAATGCTTCCACAAGCACACGAGCCCTGGATTCCATAACCGAGTCACGGCACAGCGAGAAGAGCACCCACTGTTCTCCAATCGCCGCATTACTTGTCGCATTACTTGTCGACTGCAGACGCGCGCTGCAACAGCACACACGGCGACGCTGCCACAGCCGCAGCCGCCTTCCTACCGCCGCCGCGTTGTCATACCGAGCTACGTCACCGTGGTTCACGACACCGCACAGCTCCTATCAGCTCCAATGCCAGTGTTAAAAGCGTCGTTTCCCCTCGCCACTCCCTGCCGTGTGAGCGCCCATATGCTGCCTTCAGGGCGTTCATAAGACAATCTGAACCTCAGTCGCGCATGTGCATTGCAAACGCTTCGGCCACTGCCGCCTATATTAGGCCGTCGCGCTTCGACTCGCGTACGTGCTGTCTCCGCAACGTAAAATGCATATAAAATGATATTGAAGAAGAACGAAAAAATCATAATTCAAAAACGCTTTTTATTTTGCTTCTTTACTTCTTTTTCAAGACGAGCACTTCTCTTTTTTTCTTTTTTTTTTCCTTTTGGGGGGTGGGGGGGTGGGGGAGGGGGTGTTGACTGAACAAGTGAACACATTAGACGCGCCAATTTAACGTTTTCGAGATAGGCGGTACGACCCCACTTATTGCAATCTGGGGACTGATGCTAACTTTTACCTGACTCGTTCTTACCATCTCCTTCCTCACCCTCAACAAAAATGCTTCCACAAGGGCACGATGCCCGTATTCCATAACCCACTCACGGCACAGCGAGAACAGCACCCTCTGTTCTCCAATCGCCGAGAGACAGGTGCATTACTTGGCGCTACAACAGCAAACAGCACTCGCAGCGGTCCCCGATTTATATTTAAAGTGGAATGGCTGGCGTGTGGTGTGGTGTGGCGTCGGCCGGCACTTCGCGGCGCTCTCCCTGGGCTGAGTTATCACCGGCTATTGTCCGCCGGCTGGCGATGAATCACGCCGTAATGCGATTCCCGTGCGCGCATGCGCAGACGCCGCCTTATTAACCGCTGCCGGCTGCCGGCTCCTACACGGCCGGGAAGCTGTCTGTTACTCAACAAACGCCACGCCGTGCCGTGCCGTGATGAAGCGCGCTAATTCCCGCTTTTCTTTGCCCCGGGGAAGCTGGCGATCCTTGGCAGGAGCGACTAGTGCGTTTCCAGACGGCGGCGGCCTGGAAATTGACCATTAATCTCACTTACCGAGCGACTGTCAGGAGCGGAAATTCCGCTTTAGACGCGGCGAGCTCGAGGTTTCTGCGACGGGCAACGGAAAGAGGAAGACAGAGACGCATGTCAGGGAAGAGCGGATCTGTTCTACTGTTGTTGTTCTGATGTCGCTGAACATTTAGTCCGCACTCGTAGTTCAACAGTGGTAGGCGCAGCATTAGTGGAACTGTATCGGCCGAGCGCTCTGAGGTGCCGTGTTGCGGAGCGCGCGGTTGTTCCCCGTGGGAGGTTCGAGTCCTCCCTCGGGCATGCGTGTATTCGAGCGTGCATGTGTGTGTGTGTGTGTGTGTGTGTGTGTGTGTGTGTGTGTGCCGTCCTTAGGTTAGTACTTTATAAGCCAAGGGACTGACAACCTTAGTCTCATAGACTTATAAAAAGGTGAAGATTTTTTTAATGTATTATCCGATAGACTGATGTGTTACTCCATTTTACCTCATTTTCGTTTGCTATTATCTCAAGGCACCTTGGACGATGAGACCCTATTAATGTCTCGAGAGTCTTCTGTTAATATTTCCTTACATGTATCAATCAGCTGGACAGCCTCCATGACTCTTTCTTTAAAATCCTCATTTATTCTCTTGAACTCTTTTCTTCACATCTATTAACATACAAAATCTTCTTCATCGTCTTTTTTTACCATGCGAGGTGACGCAGTGGTACCACACTGGACTCGTATTTGGGAGGATGGTGGTTGAATTCTACCTCCAGCTATCTATATTTAGGTTTTCCGTGATTTCTCTAAATCACTCGAAGCAAATTCTCGGATGGTTCATTCGAAAGGGCTTGATTCCCCGCCTCCCCCCCTCCCCAATCCTTACCCAATACTCAGAACGTAAGCTCCGTCTGTAATGAGTACGCCGTCTATGTTAATGTTCGTAAATCTATCGGATCAAACTGCGTGGTCATCAGTCCGTAGGTAAACTAACCAAAGGACAACACACACACCCAGTCCCCAGGGAGGACTCGAACCTCCACGGCGAGCAACCGCACGCTCCGCAGCGAGACGCTTTAGACCGCTCGGCTACTCCACCGCGGCTATGGGACATTAAACCATAACTTACTTCCTTCTCCTTCCTTCTATTTTCCCTGCATTATCCTCTGCAGTAGACAGTTTCTGCGTAATATGTGTCCCACCCAATTTTTTTTCCTCGTCAACATTATTCTCACGAATATTGTTTCCTTTTTTACCCTCCTTAACACCCCATTTCTCTTGCTATATGGGGGCCATTTCACGTTCTCCATTGTTCTACATAGCCGCAGATCTTTAAAAACACTTTATTTCTTTCTGTCTATGTTTCAGGACCACAAGACACCATGTTCCGCACAAAACATTTGTCGAACCTCTTCACTCTCCCAGACGTTTTATTTCTCAAGTGTAGACTGTGTCTTGCTTTTTCTGTACAACTGCAATACGTTCAAATAGTTGTAAACTGCAATGATCATTAGTCCCTAGACTACGTAAACTTACACTAAAGGAAACACAGCCGGCCGCGGTGGCCGAGGAGACTGAGGCGCTCCAGTCACGGTCTGCACGGCCACTACGGTCAGGGGTTCGAATCCCCCCTCGGACATGGATATTTGTGCCGTCCTTAGTATAAGGTAGTTGATAAGTAGTTTGTAAGTTTAGGGACTGATGACCCCGTAGTTAAATCCCATAAGCTTAACAAACACTTGAACACTTGCAAGGAAACACACGCACGCGTCCTGCAGCGCTGCCATTGCATTTCCGCATATGCGCTGTAGACGATGTGTATCAAGGAGAAGAACGTGCGCCATTTGAAGAGTGCTGGCAGTAACGTACGCTTTGTTGTGCTTACGTTAAATGCGAATAGTGATTCGATGGTGAGAAGATGGGTCCAACAGTTCAATGGCAGGTGTAGTGATGTGCACGATGAAGAAAGAAGTGGGCGTCCACCTTTGGTTACAGAAGAACTGGTTCACGCGATTGATGACAAGATCCATGAAAACCGTAGGTTTATAATTAGTGCTCTCGCTATGGACTTCCCCCAAATGTCATTGTTTCCAACTGGTTGAAGACACAGGCGCAGATTTCTATGAAGAAGGTGTACAAAACCTGGTGCCACGCTATGACAAATGCCTGCAAAATTTCGGCAGTTATGTGGAAAAGTTTGTTTAAGACTTGTAGAATTTTGTGCAATAAAAATTTCTTCTGTATATGTGTACAATTTCAATTTATTGCCAAACGGAACTTACTTTTTGGACGCGCCTATACCAGGAGGACGACTGCGGCTGGAACGATAGACCAGTCTGTAACAGGACGCCCTAGACCCCGCGGCAATTCTGAGCGAGATGTACATTTTTCATTGAAAGTTATCAAGTCTCCCAAATACTGCAATGACTGAACCTGTTGTACTTTTCTTACATATTGTGATATACTTATCGCGTCACTTTCTTTTCCGATTGCTATCACTTTGGGCTTCAGCGTACATTCCTATTTCATCCTCCATCCTTACAATATTCTCCATAATTACCTGCAGCGCTTCTTCTGTTTCTGTTAGTTCAGTCTTGAATGTATGGTACCGTAATTCTAATATAAATTGTCACCCTGGTGCACAGTGTTTGTGAAACATCTTGACAGATCAGAAACATGTGCCGTACGGAAACTCAAACGTGGGTTCTTTGCCTTATAAAAAGCTGCTAGCTAGACGTTGACTCTCAAATGTTTTTAGAACTTCCAAATACTTTCTATAAAGGAATATTCCCATTCATATAGTACTACCCGTTTAATTGGCGGTTAAACTATTCCATATGCAAAGTCACGAGATGTCACTGATGCAATATTTAATTGAACTTGCCGTCGGTGTTTGAAAGAACACGATAATAATATAAAAAACGAAAAACTTCCTGATGTTCTGCAAAATTTATTTAATCGTCACAAACCGGCTTTCGGCTTTTCAAGCCAACATAAGGAGACAACTGACAGTAGTTTACATGTTTTCAAATATGAAGATGTTACAAAACTGATATGATTTACAAAAACGTTATCACAGAAAATTGACAAGTTCACAGGAAAGTACATTACAACTTATTTATGAGAGTTACTAATGTTTAAGGATCAAACCTGACATGTTTATATTTGTTGAAAAGGAAAGTTAGAAACTAAATCTCATTTCGCAGTTTGCGATCAGTTATGGCTTCATTGTACTAGGTTTACATGGAATACCAAAGTGTGGCGAATGAAAATTTGTGTCCGGCCGGGATTCGAACCCGGGATCTCCTGCTTTCTTGGCAGACGCGCTGACCAGTCCGCCACCGAGGACACAGTAATCAGCCCCACTGCAGAGGACTCTTCCCTGCACGTCTCCTGCCACACCCAAATCTCCATTCGCTACGCTGTCTCTGGCGGAGTGGTCAGAGCGTCTGCCTAGTAAGCAGGAGATCCCCGGTTCGAATCTCGGCCGGACACAAATTTTCATTCGCCGCACTTTGGTATTCCATCTAAACCTTGTACAGTGAAGCCATAACTGATCGCAAATTGCGATTTATTTCATTCATTGAACGCTGTAACGTCGTCAAAAATATGTTATTAAATCTTATTTCAGTGGAGTGTAAAGGGGAATTGGATTTGATCGTTTAATACTAAACTAGCATTATGAGGTAAACGTTTACTGATTTCCGGTATTTCCAGTAGTGTCATCTTTCCGAATTTCTTTAGGGAATGTAGGATTTCACAATGTACATCGCAATCATGGGCAGGGCAGGGTCATAGCCATTACTGGATGCTATGTGTAATTGTTTGTAAATCTGTTTGAAGTGCACAAATAGATAACGGAACAGCTTTGAGGCGATGGACCATGGAGTGAAAGGCTGCATGTTTATGGCTATGTGGGTGCTGGGAGCTAGCAGGGCTAACTGTATCTGCTACTATGGATTTTCTAAAAATACTGAGTGAGCGTTTCTATAAACTTTTTGAGCCTTACTACTGACATCAGCACAAAGAAACACTTATTCAATATTTTCACAAATTCCCTAGTAACACAGTTATCCCTGTTAGCTACCAGCACCCAGCACCCACACAGCCATAAACCTGCAGCTTTCCACTCCATGGTCCCTCGCCTCATAGCTACCACATTATATAATTCTGCATTTCAAACGAAATTACAAACAATCAAACACATAGCATGCAGTATTGGCTGTAACCCAGCACTGATTGTCAATATACCGAATACAAAGAAAATGAGAAAAATTGCAACACTTTCGTATGCTGACCAGCAAGTAAGAATCAGTAGTCAGAAAAACTGGTGTGTCAGCCCATATTTAGACAAAATTTCAGATCACATTGGTAAAAAGTTAAAATCTGCATTTTACAACACAAACAACATTTCAAAATATTTTTAAATAGTAAAAACAAAATTCAACACCTAGCACAGAGTGGTGTGTACAAGATCACGTACAAACATTGTGGGAAAGAGCGTGTTGGTCAGTCTGGCAGGGCTGTAGCTATTAGACTGTCAGAACACCAGAGAAGGCGGACGTTAAAAAAGACAGGTTCAACCTTTGCTGAATATCTGCTCAAATAAAACCATGATTACGATGTACATTGTGAAATCCTACATTCCCTGAAGAAAAGCGGAAAGATGACACTACTGTAAATACCGGAAATAAATAAACGTTTAGCTCAGGATGCCAGTTTAGTATTAAACGATCAAATCCAAATGTTCAAATGTTTGTTACGCTTAAGGGACTTAAATGATTCGTGTCTTGAACATTACGTAATTATAACGTTTTCAAAACTACTTATGAACTAACTAATACTACGGACGGCACAAATATCCACACCCGAGGGGGGATTCGAACCCCCAACCGTAATGGCCGTGCAGACCGTGACTGGAGCGCCTCAGTCCCCTCGGCCACCGCGGCCGGCCGTTTTCAAACAAATTATGGGTATGCTGCTGGGTGCTGTCGTCGACAACCGCCGGTATTTCGACAGGAGCACATCCTGCCATTCTCAAGGCACAACTACACTCGGGAAGCAATGTGCAAGGGAATTTAATATCTCGTTTTGTAAAGGGTAAATAAGGAAGATAACACACGCAGTACAGTAACCGGAGAGTCAACACAACGAAAGATGGCCAACATCAGAAATATCGAGACTTAATCAGCAGGTGAGGCATCATCATGTTTGTCCCTCTCTTGACGAGGGACAGGGCCACATTCCAAGCAGAATTTAAACACAAACTACCATCTGTATTTATAAGATTGCTTGGTAGATCAGTTTCGACAGCTTCCCTAATAACACTATCCCAGTAGGTGGAAGTGCATGCCAAAATCTCTCTGTTATTATATTCTATAGGATGACCGGTGCAAAGACAGTGTTTTGCAACAGCGGATTTTCTCGATTGTTGTAAGCATGAGTGACGCTTCTGTTCCATACACAATCCTGATTCTCTGACCAATTTATGACATGCTACGACTGCAAGGAATAGGGTAGGCACCTGCCTTACGCAAACCAAGATCATCCTTTCTGACCCCAACAGGGCCTTTATCGTTGAAGGTAGACGAAAAGCACATTTCATATTTCTGCAAATACGACTAATCCTGTTGTTTTTCAACGAATCGCGTATGATGCTCCGTTAAAAATGTTTGCTAAGCTTATGGGACTTAACGGCAGGGTCATCAGTCCCTAAACTTACAAACTACTGAGGAACAACCTTATACTAAAGACGGCACAAACATCCATGCCCGAGCGGGATTCGAACCTCCGACAGGGAACGGCCTCGCGCATAGTAGCATAGCGCTTCAATGCGCATAGCCACTCCGCCACGGCGATCAGATCCATTTCCCCTTTACACCTCTACTGAAATAAGATTTAGTTTCCAACGATCCTTTTCAACAAAAACAATCGTGTCAGTTTTGATCCAGTTTTGATGCAGCAAAAACTACTGAACGCAAACGAATGGTCTGTGTCTAATTGTTGTCCGAAGCTCCTGTTGTACACTATAGCAGTTCCATGCCGATAGCTAGAAGGAGGTGGAAGATATGGTGGTTGAAAGTCGTCAAATTTAAAAAAAAATCGGACTGAAGACCAGCGATAACATTTGCGACTCTATAGCAAGGATGTTACATACAATGAAACGTGATGCCACAGACCATATTTTGGTCTATGCGGGCTACAATGCCTTCAGCTCTTTCTCTGCAAGTAGAATCATACGAATAAGGAAATATAAGAATAAATAAATAAAGCAGTAAAAGAGAAATTTCTTTCAGAAAAATCGATTTAACGTTTCGCGCATTATCTAGCATAATCAACCAACACGCGATCGGAGCCGCGGGTTTAAGCTAGTATTTTTATATAAATGTTAGTAACTCTCATAAAAGTGTTGTAATTTACTTTCCTTGTGAACTAGTCAATTTTCTGTGACAACATCTTTGTAAATCAAATGTCAGGAAGTTTTTGATATTACGATAAAATATTTCTATATTTTTATGAACACCCTTAATAACAACGCGGTTCTTCGGGTGACAACGGGTATGAAGAAAATGTTTTGCTGTGGGCTAAGAATGCCAAACTAAACACAATGGCTGGCTTAATCTTTACAGTAACGGACAATAAACGCAGCCGTGACGTCACCGGAAGCGGCCGTTGTGAATGCAGAGGTTGGTTCAGGCCGGCCCAAGCGATTCAGCGCCGCCCACTCCCGATTATGCCCGCCTGGATTGCGGCTGTTTGTTGTTTCAGCAGCCAGAGCAAACAGCCGACGCTCTCCGGAAAATTATTTCTGGGGCTTGCGTGCTGCCGAACCGGCGCATGCGCAGAACTGTCAGTTGCAGATGGTGGGGTGGGGTACTGTGGCAGTCTACACGTGACCAGATTTTCGCGTTTTCCTCTTCCTGTACAACTGTCACGTCAAATGAAAACGAAACGGATTTATGTGACTGCGAGCTGTCAATTGAATTTATTCACACAATCTTGTAAGGCCAAAGTAATATGCTGATATTTCAGGTTTCTTTTTCTATTTTCACGTTATTTAGTAGATCATGCAGTAATCGTCTTGCATAACACTGAAGTTATTTTTGGTGGTACGCTAAAGAAACTTGATTTTTGTTAGTTCCTACAATAATAATTTGCCATAGAGGCAGTAAATTTCTTTGAAACAAAGTTTCACATCACTGGCTGGCGTCAACTGTTGGCCGTATTTTAAGGGCACCTTTATTTTTTAGCGTATTCCGTTACCAAATCGTATATAACGCTTACTAAAGGGTTATAAGAGAATACTGCAAGAAAATTGGCACCCGAAAAGACTGATTACCAGTTTTTTCAGTGTCAATATGGATGTAGGAATGTGCTGTTTATTTATCAACATTGATGTATAACGAACACAGAATGTTAGTTGTGATGTTTAATGTGTGTGTGATTCCACACAAATGGACCATGCCGCGGCGGAGAGGCCGAGCGCATTGAGGAGCTATGCTCCGATGCGCAAGACCATTCCCCGTCGGAGGTTCGAATCCCCCCTCGGGCATGGATGTTTGTGTTGTCTTTAGTATAAGCTAGTTCATAAGTAGTTTGTAAGTTTAGGGACTGATGACCCTCGCAGTTAAGTCCCATAAGCTTCACAAACATTTTGAAATGGACCATAAGGAAACTGTAACTAGAAGTTCTCAAAACATTTCGCCTTTAACTATGCGTAAAGATTGATTAATAACTAAAAATTTGGGTATTTATTCAGCATTGCAGTAGAGACGATAATAATGCTGAACCTCACACATTATAAAGACCGCAACTAAATGGGATAGCACAAAAAGCGCAATTGAAAATGGAACTTATTCCACGATATTCGTCGTGGTAAATAAAATATAAATATATAATATCGAGATTGGTAGCAGAATCGTTATTTGTAAACAAACCTACTGATTTCTGAGTCAGAGCCTATCAAAATGCACTTTAAAATGGATAAAATAAAAAATTGTAAGTCACTCTATATGTCTGACCAATAACCATAAAAAGGCCACTTGCGACAGTGGCCGAAACGTTGGACAGTTGACAGTGTGGTCTCACATACGAAAGAGGTCTCTTGATTGTGACAGCGGACGCGGAAGCCTACAAAGATCCCTTTCTTCTGTTTCTGGGTGCATTCTATCTTGTTATCTTGTTGTGAGGGGGCGAGGGAGTGGCCTAGCCTTTTTTAGGAGCGTGCGGTTGCTCGTCGTTGTCGGTTCAGTTCTTCTCTCGGGCGCGCGCGCGTGCATGCGTGTGTATGTGTATGTGTGTGTGTGTATGTTTTGTTCTTAGGTTATTTAAATTAGTTTACGTCTTTTGTAAGACTGACTTTTGTGGACTGATGACCAAAGTAGTTAAGACAGATTTACAAACATTTGATCATTTCTTGTTGTGAATTTTTTTCTAATAGCGTGCAAATGCAACATTTTTTTTAACGGTGAGCACCTCTATTGGCACGGGCGCTGAACATTATTCGGGAGAGACGAAGAGTCAACAGCAATCCGGTACATGTCTTCGGTATGGCGTCCGAAACTACAAGCCTAATTACTGTTGGCTTTGTAAATATAAAATAGGATCCTCGTACTTCACGTCTTGCACTATCAAGAAACGTATAGACCTTCACAATATTAACTATGTTTTTGAAGTTAGAAAGAAATTGGGAGCGGAAGTGTCCTGCAAGTGTTTAAGAGAAACTGATGTTAATAAGCAACCCTATGCGGCTGAAATAGAAGTAAGTTGCATAAATGAGTGACAGAAAGGTAATGCAAAGTGAATGTGAGGGTAAAGCAGGTTTGTCGGAACGGTGTGAAGATATTGCTGCGTTGTGCAGCTTCATTGCTAGTGAAAGAGTTTTTCTCAAAAACCTTTTGCAACAATGGGAAAATTCGTTGCTGCTTGTGCTGTAAAAGCGAAAATGTTGACAGCAAATAACCGGCCGCGGTGGCCGAGGGGACTGAGGCGCTTCAGTCACGGTCTGCACGGCCACTATGGTCGGGGGTTCGAATCCCCCCCGCTCGGGCATGGATATTTGTGCCGTTCTAGTTCGTAAGTAGTTCATAAGTAGTTTGTAAGTTTAGGGACTGATGACCCGTAGTTAAGTCCCATAAGCTGTACAAACATTTGAACATTTTTGACAGCAAATAGCACAGACAAACTGTTAGCTATGTATCAACGGATCAGCAATCTCTTAATAAAATAAGAGATATTTTGAAATGTAAAAGACGTCGAGTGTGCCTTTTCTCACATATTACGAGAAGAATGTGAAAGTGAAGCTAAGGCTATATCCAACATAATTGAGAAACAACTGGTAATCGAGGCTGTTGAAAAAAGTGAATATAATAAGTTCATTCGTTACTGATAACATTGTTGATTGAATAATAAAGTGTTTAATTACTGATCGATTAATGATTGAGTTATTATCTGTTATAGGAAGCCAGCGTATGTACACTGTCCACAGATGGTATACATATCCAATAAGTGTACCATGAAGTGTAGACTGACGCTATTATTTTTCCGTCTTGCTGGAAAGGAGAAGAATTTCAGGACGAGAGTCAAAATCCAACTACAGAACAATTGCTACTAGATCCTGAAGCTCTAAATTCAGTCATTTAATACTAGCACGCTGCTTTGGGTAATATTAACTCCTGCACGACTTTTGCAAGGCAGTCCCCCTAGAGCAAAGGTCGGCAAGTAATCTTAGATGGGGTCGGAATACTTTTGAAAACTTCTGTCGAGGTCCGCAAGGAAAATGTCATATTCCTTATAAATTTTTTATTCACAAAATAATATGAAATACAACAAACAGGCATATTTGTATTAAAACATCCAGAAAAAGTAATATTATTCATTTTTTTTAAGTTTCACTCTCAAACTAATATGAAACACCATACATGTAAAATAGAAAAGTATAAAAATAAAAATAAAAACTTATATTATTTTGCAAAGTATCTTCACGCTTTCGTTCGTTAAGAACACAAATGAAATCAAATGTTTGTTAAGCTTAAGGGACTTAACTACGGGGTCATCAGTCCCTAAACTTACAAACTACTTAGGTACTAGCTAACACTAAGGACGGCACAAATATCCATGCCCGAGGGGGGATTCGATCCCCCGAACGTAGTGGCCGTGTAGACCGTGACTGAAACGCCTCAGTCCCCTCGGCCACCGCGGCCGGCGTTAAGAACACAAAAATGGTGTATACATGGATGTGCTCTGACCACTGATGTAGAGGTTTCGGAGATTGTCAGAGTATGAACTCGATTTAAAGAATTTCATCGTTCATTAAATAAAGTTCCGGTGTTGCATTCGTGTGTGCAGGGCTTTTATGCGACTCACCTGCCAGCTTGCCACGTTCTGCCTCCGCTCGTCAGTGTACTCTCAGGCGTTGCACAACGTGAAAACTACTTATTTAAACGACCTATAATAATCAATAAGATTCTAATTATTCAGCACTTAATTGTACAATTCGCCAGTTTCCAACAGCTGCCCTAGAGCAGTGTTTTTTGCGGCCTTTTCTTTAGTTCGTACCCCCCTTTGGTTGTAAAAAATTCTGACGACCACCCTCCCCCACCCCGCTCAGCGCACAGTAACAAAATCCTGTGTGTGAATTCGAAGACAGTGAATTTTGTATTTTCTTCCGTAGATAATTCGTTCTTGTTAAAAAATAAATAAAAAAGATACAGTATTCCACATTTTAACGTGAATTGTTTTGCTCTATTTTCCGGAATGGAACACATTATCCATTAATTTCGACAGAAAAAATTATGTTGCATGACGAACGTTTCGTGTTACAGGTAAGATTCTGAAGTGAAAAATGCTGGTTAAATCCCACTGTACAGGTAATTTCTAAAGAAGTTGATGTTTTTTAGAAATTCTCAAGACTTATTGCCTCTAGTTAATTTCGTTATCGATTGGTTTCTGAAAACAATATTCAAGCTTTTCGTTAAGTCATCGTTAATAGGGCGTATGTATTGTAAAACGTCTGTTCTGTTCAAACCGGAATTGATGATATCAAGCAATTACATAAGTTTCAGGTAAAATAAATTTCACTTTTCTTAGGCAATTTAGGCGTTGCAGAACGACGACCAAGTACCCAAACGTACACAGGTCTGGTTGTTTTATTGTGCAAGTATTTCCTCCTGTACCCGCGATCACCCCCGCCCCGCCCCCACTCCAGGAAGTCAGGACCCAGAGGTTGAAAATCAGTGACCTAGAATATAGCAATTGCAGTTCGCTCGCTCCCGATATTGCATGTTAGTGGCACGTTATAGGCCTACCTTAGTGCGGGGCAGACAGATTCGAGATATTCCGGAGTTTAGATCCTCTCCTCAAGTTTATATAGGTACCGATCTTACGAGGAAGCACGGTACTGGGAATGTCTTAGGCACCAAGATTCCTCGACAAGAGAACACAGAATTAGCTGCAGACAATAGCGGTACGCTCGCTATCCCATTAGGGAGGCCGTTTCCCTTGATGTCGGCGTGTGCTTCTGCACTCGCGGTTCGCCGATACCGGAGACGCGCCCCACTGCTCTGTGTACGGCGTAGGCCCCAGGCAACGACACCGCTCCGGCGGTCAAAGCCGGCCCAGCCAACTGCTAGCAGCCGAGGGCGGACTCGTCCCCTCTGTGTTCCAACGCGCTGGGTACCATTTGCACGGCGACCGCGCTCACCTCCCACTGCAATACCGCCTAATTTGGTTTCAATCAACTGTAACACCGTTCCAAGTCCTTTAGTCTCCCTTCTGCCAGTTGCACTGTGTATCGCAGGAGGTACGTTACTACATACTTCACTTCTATACAGTGGCGTAACCAGGATTGGCTTTGCAGGGGGGGGGGGGGGGGGGAATAGATCTGCTTGACGAGCAAAATTTTGGTCAGTTTCCAGACAGACTACCATCTGCCACTCCCGTTGAAGAAACTAATTCACTCCCATCCAATGAAAGATTATGGTAAAAACACCCCAAGTTTTCAATCTTAAAAAAAAAAAAAATAAAAAATAAAAAAAAAAATAAAAAAGTTTGTTAAGCTTATGGGACTTAACTACGGGGTCATCAGTCCCTAAACTTACAAACTACGTATGAACTACCTTATACTAAGGACGGCACAAATATCCATGCCCGAGGGGGGATTCGAACCCCCGACCGTAGTGGCTGTGCAGACCGTGACTGCAGCGCCTAAGTCCCCTCTGCCACCGCGGCCGGCTTCAATCTTTACCTTTACCAGATTTCTGTTATACGATTTCTTTCCTTTTCTTTTCTCTTTTTTTTTTCTTTTTGGGATCTGGGGGGGGCGGGTTCTATCCCCCTCATCCCCACCTAGTTATGCCACTGCTTCTATATCTACATGGAATACTCGACAAATCACATTTAAGTGCCCGGCAGAGGGTTCATCGAAACATCTTTATATTGTGATTCTTGAGTTTCTCCCTACGTATTTGATAATCAAAATATCCACGGGTGTACTACCGGTCTACAGTATCCAACGGGCACTGTAGATTGGCAGTACACCCGTGGATATTTTGATCACCTTTATACAATTAATATCCCATTCCATTCTCGAACAGCGCGCGGGATGAAAGAACATCTGAATCTCTCTGTTCGAGCTCTGATTTCTCGAATTTTATTCTGATGTTCTTTTCTACCTATGTAAATGGCAGTAAACTGTATATTTTCGCATTCGGAGGAGAATGTTGGCGATTAGAGTTTCGGATCGCGCGGCCTCCCGCGTCGGAGGTTTAAATCCTTCCTCGGGCATGGATGTGTGTGTTGTATTTAAGTTACTTTAACTTTTTTAAGAATTACAAACATTTGAACATTTTTTTAATTTTTTTTTATTTGACTTTCGTAAGTAGTGCACGCCGCAGCGATAAGCACCCTTGTTGTAATGATTCCCATCCCAGATCCTGTATCATTTCCGTAACGCTTTCTCCCCTGTATCGTGACAATACAAAACGAGCTGCCCTTCTTTGGACTCTTTCGATGTCCTCCGTCAAATCCACCTAATAAGGATCCCACATTGGGCAGCAATACCCCAAAAATGGACGGACAAGCGTGTATGCAGTTTCTTTAGTAGTTATGTTACATCTATTAAGGGTTCTGCCAATAAAACGCAGTGTCTGGTTCGCTTTTCCCACGATATTATTTACGTGTTCTTTGCAGTTGAAGTCTGAAGTAATAGTAATTCCTAGGTATTTTGTGGCGTTTACGAAATTCAATTTTGATTTATTTTATACTGTAAACAAAGTTTAACGGATTTCTTTTCGTACTTATGTGGACGACTTCACACTTCTCATTATTTAGAGTCAATTGCTCATTTTTACACTAAAGTGATATCTTATTTAGAACGTTCTGCAGTTGGTTTTGATCTTCAAATTATTTTACTGGCGGTAAATGACGGCGTCATCTGCAAACTACGTAGGAAAGCTGCTAAGATTTTTTCTCAAATTGTTTATGTAAATAAGGAACAGTAGAGGACCAATAACATTACCCTGTGGAACGCCCGATATCACCTCTGTTTTAGTCGATGCCTTACTATTGATTACTACAACCTGTGACTTTTCTGACAAGAAATCCCCTACCCAGTCGCAAATGTGGGCCGATATACCATAACTACGGAATTTGATTAAAAGTCGTTTGTGAGGTACGGTGTCAAAAGCCTTCTTGAAATCTACAAATACGGAATCAATTTGAGATCCCTTGTTGATAGCACTCATCACTTTGTGTGAGTAAAGAGCTAGTTATGTTTCGCATGAAAGAATTTTTTTAAATCCGTGTTGACCTTGGGTCAAAATATCATTCTGTTCGAGATAAGTCTAATATTGAAAATACAGGATATGTTCCAAAACAATGCTGCAAACTAACGTCAATAAAGTTAGCCAGTAGTTTAGTGGGTTACTCCTGCTGCCTTTTTTGAATATAGGTGTGACCTGTGCAACTTTCCAGTATTTTGGTACAGAACCAAAAGACTGGAAAGTTGCATAGGTCACACCTATATTCAAGCTTGAGAGATTTCAGTAGTACCACCTTGCTTTCCTACCGTAAATAATTATGTACCCTTATTCATTTCTTTCGTAACTTGTGACCGAGGGAAAATACTTCCGCACTCGAATTTGTGTGAAGCCAGAGTAGGAGGCGGAGAAATCGCCATCTTAGCGGAACCCGCCAGAGAACACCCACGAGGGCGGCACGGCTCATTACTATTCTGAGGTGTGCTAACCTCCCAGAAAACGTACCTGCGGCCTGCGTCCGCTGTGGCAGGTATACCTGGGAACGAGTGGCTTCCAAGTGCTGAAGACTACCAAGTACCTTTAAGGGCTCTGTGCTCTGTGCGCTGTTTTGTGAGGGGAGAGCTGTGCAAATTTATGGAGGCTCGGACTATCACGTTTGGCGCTAAGTCGGCGAAATTCTGGGTGGTATCTTGCAGGGCATATTACGTCTATAGTACCAGGAGGTACTACTATGCATGTTACGAGTGAGGAATGTGTGCGATTGCCAAGAATCGCTCGCAGGCCGTGTTTTCGGCGGTTCCCTAAGGTCATCGTCCTGCACCGTGAAAAAGCTATGTGTGTTGGGGTGGTCCAAGATGTGAAAACTGCCTTTTTTGTAGTATGACTGTTTTGGCAATCCATCATCCGAACGCAAGCCGACATTGGTCCGACTCTTGTGCCTAAATGTGGGTAGGTCTTTCTAGTTTAGGATAGGCGGAGCCTGGACGCTTTGCAGGAGGAAAGAGAGTGGGAACCTTTTAGAGAGAGTTAGAAGAGAGACTTGCTTATGGGCAGCCAAGGAAATCAGTCGTCTCTCTTCTGCTTTCATTCTTGTTTCGAGATACTGATCTTAGAGTTTTTGGTCCAACTTTCGGACTGGTTCCGAAACTTGTACTTTCCGCGCTGAGAGTTGGCAAACCGAGAAAAAGGTTAACCTGTCTGATGTTAAACACTTCGTCGCGCTAATACGGCCGCGCGGGAGTAGCCGGGCGGTCTGGAGCGCCAGGTTGCGGATCGCGCTGCCTCCCACGTCGGAGGTTCGAATCCTCCATCGGGCAGGGATGTTTGTGTTGTCTTTAGTATAAGTTAGTTCATAAGCAGTTTGTAAGTTTAGGGACTGATGACCCCGCAGTTAAGTCCCATAAGCTTTACAAGCATTTGAACATTTTTGCGCTAATATTAATCGTCACTGTTCTGGTGTGACCCTTCCCTACAGTATTCTCGTTTATTATTACACGCTGCCTGTAGTGACATGACGTAGCCAAACGAGTGAAATCCGCCGGGGTCATAGTTCGCGGATAGTATATAAATACCGCTTCTGTCGTACGAAGCCGAGATGTATGCAGGGACTGCATCTTACAGCAATCAACACTCACTGGCGCAGTCCAGCGCCGACTCAGCAACTCTAGCAACCGCCGCTATTTCTTGGCAGAGTATCGTCTGCACCTGCTTGTGCGACACAGGGTGTTTACTTCATCAAACTTATAAGAACACGATAGGTTAATTACAGAAATGAGGTACCGGAATATTGCTCCCGATTACGCCACTATTTTACAGGTAATGTCGGTTGTTACATGTATCTTGTATCAGTTACAATAATCGTCAACTTACCAGCCACTTACTGTACGAGTGTTTACTATTACTGTGAATTTTATGTTTGTTTATTTGACCTTTCATTAATTGCATTTTGTTCTGCTTTTTGCTTCTGATGTCGATTTGGCATCGCGGCACGGGAGAAGCCGAGCGGTCTGGAGCGCCACATTGTGGATCGCGCGACCTCCCGCGTCGGAGGTTCGAATCCTTCCTCGGGCATGGATGATTGTGTTGTCTTTGGTATAAGTTAGTTTCTAAGTAGTTTGTAAGTTTTGGAACTGATGAACCCGCAGTTAAGTCCCATAAACTTAACAAACATTGGGCATCAGAAAATAAAAAATTCTCTGCTGAAGCAGAATTTGGCGTCAAAAACAAAGTACATTTAGTAGTTTTTGCATTATCAAAAAATTAAACTTTTCTACATTTGCTTCTTCACTATTTAAATACAGATTATTCACTGATCCTGTGGTTTCATTAGCTATTTACTTAAGTCTAGTTTACTGTACTGCCGCTAATATTACAGTTATTATTCTTTATTTATTAATGATCCAGCTTTTATACCTAGAAACCACGTAAATGGCCTCTAATTCAAATTTACCGAATTTGCGCAAAAAACTAAATATATATCTTAATAGTGTTCACTTCGATTTATCATTTGACATCTTGTACGTAATATTTGGTTAAGCCGTTTTCAAAATATATCGTTCAAAAAATTGTTATTTTTGATTTACTATATCGCAAAGCCTATTAAAGTGACAGGAGGCGCTTCTATATCAGCCTACGCGCTCCTTTGTATCATATATGGATCAATAGTTATTAAATTTTGAGTGGTTTATTGCATATTTCTTCTAGACAAAACAGGGATTCTCTCGCCGTTCGCTATTCATTGCATAACGGCCTGGATTTTCTAGTCGCTTGTCTATGCCAGACTCTTGTTTGACAGATGAGAGGTGCCGCTATCTATTGACTAACCCCTCAGTGGCTGTCAAAACATATCACAACTCCCGCGCATGTGCACGATTTGCCACAGAAACGCAGACTGTCCCATTAAAATACTCTCACAACCAAACCCTTTTCTCTCCCCTGCAACAGTTTATCCCTTCTTCCCGACCACACTTTACAAGTCATATTGAAATGTGGCAGATATATTTGGTTCTTCATATACATGGGAGGAAGGAGGCGATGAAAATAGGGGAACAGGAGGTGAATGGCAGAGGGCGAAAGGAGATAATTACAGAGATAGAGAGAGATGGATGAGCAACGAACGAGCCGCAGTCGAAAACTGACGAACCATTCGTACAATCACTTCAAGGACAGTGCTTTATCCCCATAAACGCATACCAGCACGCGTTTCTTTGGTTTTCTTGCCAAGCTGAAAAGAACTTGAAACTGATCGTTTATTCGGTTCAGAACCCACGCAGTGAACAAGCACTTCGTCCAACAGGTCAAACACGGACGATGTTCAACCGAGCTATGGTTGAGGAAGGTTGTAAACATCGGCCGCAACACAGGTGCGGCATTGTGACTCGCAGGTGTTGCCGATCGACCGCTCTGACTTCATTCACCGAAATTCATTGTCAGAGGTTGTAGAACTTCAGTTTCGTTAACACGTGTTTTATTTTTGTAGTTTCTCTGCGTCGTCTCAAGAATGGATCCTCCGTTACGACGTATACATATTACCAGAAATTGTAACAATAACTTGTGCAAATAAATTTGTGTAGTGTATTCTTCAATCACAACAACAGGAGCTAGGAGGTGATGGAGAGAGAGAGAGAGAGAGAGAGAGAGAGAGAGAGCAAGGAGGTGTATATGGAAAAAATTGGAAGGAATAAATACTCCAACAACGTGTGCTTTTCAGCTAGCGAATACAGAGAGGCATAAGAAGAAAAATGGTAAAAAATAAACGTACACGTGGGGGAGTGTTGGGCAGAAGGATTAGGGGAGTAATGTACGATGTACACTACTGGCCATTAAAATTGATACACTACGAAGATGACGTGCTACAGACGCGAAATTTAACCGACAGCAAGACAATGCTGTGATATGCAAATGATTAGCTTTTCAGGCCAGTCACAAAAGTTTGGCGCCGGTGACGACACCTACAATGTGCTGATATGAGGAAAGCTTGCAACCGATTTCTCATACACAAACAGTAGTTGACCGGCGTTGCCTGGTGAAACATTGTTGTGATGCCTCGTGTAAGGAGGAGAAATGCGTACCATGACGTTTCCACTTTCATAAAGGTCGGATTGTAGCCTATCGCGTTTGCGGTTTATCGTATGACTGTTAGCAGAATATGGAATCGTTGGGTTCAGGAGGGCAATACGGAACGCCGTGCTGGATCCCAGCGGCCTCGTATCACTAGCAGTCGTGAAAACAGGCATTTTATTCTCATGGCTTTAACGCATTGTGCAGCCACGTCTCG
The DNA here is from genome assembly GCA_026315105.1 of Locusta migratoria. Classification (NCBI taxonomy): domain Eukaryota; kingdom Metazoa; phylum Arthropoda; class Insecta; order Orthoptera; family Acrididae; genus Locusta; species Locusta migratoria. Next base: position 647,493,950 of record CM048744.1, on the reverse strand, counting down.
ATCCCCGAATCAACAGATGGGGACGTTTGCAAGACAACAACCATCTGCACGAACAGTTCGACGACGTTTGTAGCAGCATGGGCTATCAGCTCGGAGACCATGGCCGCGGGTACCCTTGACGCTGCATCACATACAGGAGCGCCTGCGATGGTATACGCAGTGACGAACCTGGGTGCACGAATGGCAAAACGTAATTTTTTTATGATTGCAGGATTTGTTTACAGCATCGCGATGGTCGCATCCGTGTTTGGCGTCATCGTGGTGAGCGCTTGTATTCGTCATCGCCATACTGGCGTATCACCTGGCTTGATGGTATGGGGTGCCATTGGTGACATGTCTCGGTCACCTCTTGTTCGCATCGGCGGCACTTTGAACAGTGGCCGTTACATTTCAGATGTGTCGCTCTACCCTTCATTCGATCGCTGCGAAATCCTACATTTCAGTAGGATAATGCACGACCACATGTTGCAAGTCCGGTACGGGCATTTCTGGATACGGAAAATGTCCGACTGCTGCCCTGGCCAGCACATTCTCCGGATCTCTCACCTACTGAAAACGTCTGGCCAATGGTGGGCGAGCAACTGGCTCGTCACAATACGCCACTCCTGATGAACTGTGGTATCATGTTGAAGCTGCATGGGCATGTGTACCTGTACACGCCACGCCCAGGCGTGTCAAGGCCGTTATTACGGCCAGAGCTGGTTATTATGGATACTGATTTCTCATGATCTATGCACCCAAAATGCATGGAAATGTAATCACATGTCAGTTCTTGTAAAATATATCTGCATTTCTTCTTGGTATTGCAATTTTAGTGGCCAGTAGTGTACAACCGGCCGCGGTGGCCGCGGGGACTGAGGCGCTTCAGTCACGGTCTGCACGGCAACTACGGTCGGGGGTTCGAATACCCCCTCGGGCATGGATATTTGTGCCGTCCTAGATCGTAAGTAGTTCATAAATAGTTTGTAAGTTTAGGGACTGATGACCCCGTAGTTAAGTCCCATAAGCTTAACAAACATTTGAACATTTTTAGTAGTGTACATGAGATTGCCATGCATGTTTAGCAATTTCGGACTGCTGGGTCCGCTAGTTGAAAATTAAAACCCTCGGACGACTAGTACCACTCTTACAGGCAAAGAAAGCCGCAGCAGGAAAATATAGGCAGTGTGTCGGGCAGCTAGCAGCAGCCGCGGCACTGTTTCCAGGAAGGCCCTAATAAGCGGCGGGAGGACGGGACGTGCCAGGGTACGGCTGCGCAGCGCCTTAATATCGGCAGGCGACACGCACAGACCACACCAGACCAGCCGGCCACGGCGCAATATGGCGGGCGTCGTTAGCGCAACTTGGCTGCTGCTGGCTGCAGGGGCACACGGCGACGCTGCCGCAGCCGCTGCCGCCTTCCTACCGCCGCCGCGTTGTCATACCGAGCTACGTCAGCGTGTTTCACGACACCGCACACTGATATAGGTTACACTGCAGGCCATCGCGATGCATTACCAGAAAACACCAGAGTTGTTGTGGTCTTCAGCCGCAGACTGGTTTGATGCAGCTCTCCACGCTATCCTGTGCAAGTCTAATCATCTGGGAATAATTTCGGCAACCTACATCCTTTTCAATCTGCTTACTGTATTCATCCCTCGTCCTCCCTCTACGATTTTCTAATGCTAAGGTGATGATTCCTTGATATCTCAGAATGTGTCCCACCAATACATACCATTTCTTACGATATGCCAGAAACTCATTTTCTCTCCAATTGGGTTAAGCATCTCCTCATTAGTTACGTGATCTACACATTTAATTTTCATAATTTGTCTTTAGCACCACATTTCGAAAGCTTCTATTATCTTTTTGTCTGAACTCCTCATCGTCCAAGTTTCACTCCCATACAATGCTACACACCAGACAAATGCTTTCAAAAAGGATTTCCTAACATTTAAATTAATATTGGATGTGAATAAGTTTCGCTTCTCAAGAAACGCTTTCATCTCGTAGGCATTCTGCATTTTATATCTTCTCTACCTCAGCCATCAAAGTTCTTTTGCTACCCAAATAACAAAATTCATCTACTACTCATTACCTAATCTAATTCCTTCAGCATCGACTGATCTTCTAATATCACAGTCCATTACCATCGTTTTACTCTTGTTAATGTACATCTTATACCTTCCTTTAAAGTCACTGTCCATTCAGGTGCTCTTCCAGATCCTTTGCGGTCTCTGACAAAATTATTAGTCATCGGCAAACCGCAAACTTTTTATTCGTTACCCCTGAAATTTAATTCCCTATCCAAATTTCTAATTGCACTCCTTCACTGCTTGCTCAATGTACAGAGTGAACAACATTGGGGAAAGTCTATAGCCATATCTTACTCTCTTTCCAATCTTTGTGTCCCTTTCATGCCTTCGCCTCTTATAACTGCTCTCTCATTTACGTATAGGTTGAATATAACTCTTAGCTCCCTATATTTTACCCTGCTACTTTCAAAATTTGAAAGAGTGTATTCCACTCGACATTATCAAAAGCTTTCTCCAAATCTACAAATGCCTAAAATCGTAGCTTTGCCCTTCCTTAGCCTATCTTCTAAGAAATGTCTTAATGTGAGTATTCCCTCGCGTGTTCCTACATATCTCCTAAATCCAAACTGATATTTCCCAATGTCGGATTCCACAAGTATTTCCATTCCTCTACAAATATCTCGTGTTAGTATCTTCCAACCATGACTTATGAAAGTAATAGTTTTGTAATTTCCATATTTGTCTACATGTGCTTTCTTTGGTATTGAAATTAGGATATTCTTCTTGAAGTCGGAGGGTATTTCCCCTGTCTCATACATCTTGCATACCAGGTGAAGCAGTTTCTTCATGACTGGCTCTCCTAACGATATCAGCAGTTCACACGGAATATCATCTACTCCAGAGGCCTTGTTTCGACCCAAATCACCAAGTGCTTTGTAAAATTCTTCTCGCAGTATCATACCTCCTATCTCATCTTCCTGCTTACATTGTATTTCAGTAGCGCTTCTGGTGCAGCGAGTCACTTGTCAGTAAGTTTACAATTAACGCTATTCGGTTTGTACCCCTTTTTGATTGTAATTCTTCGGTTATGGAAAAATGCGGGAGCCAAAATAGAAACTAATGTTTGTCAAAAGTTATTTTAAAACATGATTCGTTCACAATGAATTGCCAGTAACTGCTGCCAAACGAATATCCCCAATTATGTCAGTAAATCATCGTGTTGGAGCGACATTTAAAACCTAACACCAACGAACTTATTAAGCTCATCACTGTAACAGATTTAACGAATAATTACTCGACAGGAAGTTGCTTTAGATGTGTTGGAGGAGAGTTGGGATTTGGAAAATGTTTGTGAAGCAGTACTGTTGCAAATACCACTGTCATGTCAAGCAAAGTTTATATGTGATTTGGACATTAAAGTTACATGAAGAAACAAGTGTACCACGAAGAAATGGACAGAAAAACAATTTGGTAAGACATTAGGTAAGATCTGAACTTGTGATATATGATTTCTTATCAGAGAGGATGCAGTTGTTAGTCATTTAAGGAAAGTTATCGAATCAAACATAACATGTATCTGGCTGTTCCTTGTCTGTATAAATGATGTAAGAAACAATATGTGCCGCCTTCAGGCTGTCTCGTGTTGATTCTGTTGTTTATTTTCTAGGAAAGGCACTAGAGGAGCAAAAGCAACTGCAAAACAATCTAGATACCGTGAACTGGGACTAATTATCGACTGAATTTTGTATTTTCCATATTTTCTGAATAGGTTTAGTGCATTACGTGACTAAATTTAAGTTAGCCTAATGAATTCAACCTTCCATTTTCTGAATATGAAAGGCATTTTGTTCTGTAACAATTGCTTGCCAAGTGAGACGTTCCCTGAGTTTGCCCCAAATTTACCCTATCAATTGGGGCAACATTAGGACAAGTCATTTATCAAGCTCGAATCTGAAAATAAAATTAACTGTCCAAATGTTAGACTGGCAACGCTTTATTTGGACCAGTATTGGTTACAAGGACATACAAGTAATTAGTAACAGAATTTTCTTAGAAAATAATAGATTAACACATTAACCGGTTTGAGAAACTGTGAACAGATACAAAATGTTGATTTATGATTCTTCAGTGCGTACAGAGTCGGTTGCTATTTGAACTGAAATTTCTAGGTGTTAGAATTCCGAGTCGTAATTCAATTCACAAATTAGTGAATAAATTTCGTAAAACGTGAAGTGTTTGTGACAAGAAAAGTAAACGACGACGCACAGTGCTCTCAGAACCTCAGCTCTATGATATTGTTTACTGCCTGCAAAATTCCCCTAAAAAGTCTCTTAGACGTCTTTCACAGCAAACGTAAATTTCGGGCGGCTATGTGGAAAAAGCTACTAAGTTACTTGGCCTAAGGCCGTATAAAATAACAGTAGTACAAAAACTTAAGCCTGGTGGTACTGCGCACAGCGTTAGAATTCGCGAATGGGGTTTGGAACAAGTGCTTGGTGATGAAATGAATACTTACCTCATTCACTTTCAAACGAAGCCTGGTTCCATTTACACGGGTATGTTAATTGTCAAAACTTTCGGCATTGGAATGTCTAAAGACTAATTCAGCTTCATGAGCAACCACTTAACGGCCAGAAAATAGGAGTGTGGCCTGCAGTTAGTGGTGAAAGAATAATAGGCCCAATTTTCTTTTAATGACACAATTAACATTTTGCAACCTTTTTTAATGAACACAGTGAAAGAGAACAAAGGTTCGCGGTTTTTCAACATGATTCAGGCAATGTTTCTTTGCACGCATTTCGTGAAGTGTTGCATGACGAAGTCATACCTGTGATATGACGCTGATGGTGGCTAGTTATCTAAGAGACATCGATCTGTGATTAATAAACAGATTCATTGCGACCGAACGCTGTGTCATTCCCAATAAATATTGTCTATTTTAATTTGAGACCCTTTTCTATCTATACATTTGAGAATAGTCCCTTAGTGCACTGAAACTAGTTATGCAAACTAAAAAAAATTAATTATTAGTGACTGCGGCTTCACCAGTGACATAGCTTTATGACAAGAATGTTGAATAAAATAAGTTAAGACAGTTAAATTTTCTCAAAAAGGAAAACGACTAGATCGCAATATGATGAGTCTCTTATAAGCAGTTGATAACTTTTGTACTTTATATTTTGACTAGATGCAATGTTGCACTCTCTGTTTAAGCCCCATAAGAAAAGACCACATTTTAAAATTTATACGATCAGATGATGATGGCATAGCCCATCGAAATCGGTCGTCAGTGAATTAATTAATCATATGGCGTTCTTGGCGTCTTGTTTTTGGAGAGGAGGTGGTACAATTTCGATCATTTCGTACAAATGTTATTGTAACTGGAAATATATTAAGAAAAGATGTATTTTGAATGATAGCACTTGTTCTTAGATGTTTAATTAATATGTAACACAAATATTAGACAATTACAAATGTCGGTATAGACACACAAAAAAAGTTACAGAATTGAGAAAAATCGATCGAAAATGTACCACACCAGGTACAATTGTGATCACTTCCTAGTCGAATTTTGACTAAGAGCATCTTCCACATAAAAAGTACTTTTTCCGTCAGGCACCAACGCATACTTCGTTGTACCAAACATTGCATTTTGGGTAGAGAATCTAGTCACCCTTAAATAGAAAATTTATAAGAGCTCGTTAGACTAAGTAGCTTCACTTACCTCCTAACGTGAAAAAAAAAATTCTCTCTCCTTAGCACAAAGTGGTATATTCTTGGAAATGACAGGAGGAGCTGTAGAAACCTGCTACGCTACAATGCCACAGAACGAGACACTACGAGACTGACAAATGGCGCGAAAATTTATGTTGATCAGAATTGTACCTATATCGAATTTGTACCACCTTACCCTAATTAATCTATGCAGATCGCCTCCATTTTGCTATTTCAGGTAATGTAAAGAGTTATATTATTATTTTTCAGAGATGGAGAAGGCAATGGATTGAGGATGTGGCGGAGGCATTCGACAGAGAGATGATTGGTTGAGAAGGGGGAAGGTGGAGATGGGCAGAGACCAGGGTAGGAGGGGGTGCATTGAGAGAGGGAACAGAGACGGACAGGAGAGTTGATAGAGAGAAAATGAAAGAGAAGACAGAGAGGGAGAGAGAAAAGGGAGGCAAATATGTTTTAAGACTGGAATAAATAAGTAGCCAGGCGACGTTGGTGTTCAACTAGTTACTACTAAAATTCCTCGTCACTTGTACAACTCAGGACAGTGCTGTAATGTATTGCAATTGTAAGAGAGGGAACGGAAACTGCCGAGGGGCACCCAATTGCGCAATCCATAGTTGCCGCGGCAGCAGAAGGAACTGGACCGGGCTGGCCTGGTAGTCCTGCGGGGACAGTTATTGTCACAAGTTGTGTAGTTAGCTGGGAGCTCGGCAAGAAAGGGAGAATTATTTGTCTGGGGCGGGAGCGTTAGGGGAGAGGGGGGGGGGGTGCGGAGGACTTGGCAGTTGTTTGCGGGTCGGCCGGCGTGTCCGGTGAATATTCATGAGGCGCGCGCGCGACACGCGGACCCTGCTAATTGGCCCACGGCAACAGGCGGCCGGCAAGCAGGGGGCAGCGTAGACGGGGGCGGTCCCCCTATGGTGGGCGTCCGTCGCTTCAAAAACAGTGGACACGAGTCATGTACAAGTACAGATAGGGTGTCCCATTTATCTGACGGCCGCACGCGCGGCGCACAAGTAGTCGGGAAGCGAGCGCTCCGGTCCCCGGCGCCCTTCTGCTGCCACCACAATACTGAATTTAAAATATGTCCAGGTAAATTTTATACTCATCCATGTCATGCGAAGAGATGCTGCAACTGTTTGCCATTGTTTTCGATGCTTTTTTGACATCTACTCAAGAAATTGTTCAGTACACGTTCTTTGTGAAATGGAATTAATAGACTCGCGGATGCAATCCTTGAGCAGTGTTTTTCGGCCTGTACGAAAATGCGACCCCTTCCAAGTAAAAATATTGCCGCGAGTCTTCCGACGGAACGCGTGGTGCAGTGGTTAGCAACTCAGATCCCTGTGCTGGGGGTCCCCAGTTCAAATCCCGCCACGGTCAAAGAAAAGAATTGTTTGTATTTATTATTTCTAGAATGTTGTACATGTATCTTATGTCTGATGTAAGTTCCAGAAAATTCTTTCAGTGTAAAAATAGTGGAGCACTCCAAGCAGGAGTCAGTCTGTACTGACAAGGTAAGTACTTGGGCTCGAACAAATATAAATATACGAAAATCGTGTGAGAGAAAATGTGAAGGTCCCTTATTGCACTAGCGATACTCCCGCATCTGCAAAACTCTGCAGTCGTTTCTAATCTATGCTCATATTTCTGCACTATAATAGATACCAGAAAACATGTGAATGATTCATCTTCTACACCAAGACCGTATTCACGAAGAAGGGCTCTTCGGAAATTCATCTCAACCAATCGCAATACATTATCAGGATTGATAACCAATCGGCGACCCATCTGACGCTTCACTACACAAATGACGTCACAAAACGTAAGTTCAGAGGCACACTGCACCGTCACTACTGGCGTTCCGGCAGGTCAAAATTCAATGCGGCATGGCACACGCAGAGGCCTCTAACGGGCGACTGCAGTATTTTGCAGAAGCTGGAGTATCACTATCACACGATTTTGGTGTATGTGTGTTTGTTCGAACCCAAGTACTTTCCTTGTGAATGTACGCTTCTGTTAGCAATAAACGTGTTCTATGTGTAAAGTGTTGTGCTCTATTAACGACCAGTCTTCGTTTCGAGTACCTGCAGTTTGCAAAGGGACACTTTCTGGTGGAGGCGCCGGGTATCCTGCAATAGATCTGCATCATCATGGCTCCGATTAGGCAGCGCAAAAGCCGTCGCCTACACGGACAAGAACCGAAATACAAAGGGTATACTGACTACTTTCGTCCGAAGGTCCGTGTCGAAAGACCCATGGATACGAACACAGCGGTTAGCCAGCTGCACATGAGACACCCATCGGTGTTTTCGGTGGACGCAGGACGAGCCCCAAACAAATGACTGAAAGGATTCAACCGAGTCGCCAATTTATCGGATCACATTACGTGCTTGGCAGACGGCCCTGGAGTGATTTGAAAATAACGAGGACAAGCTCGATAGATGGGGAACATTCCAGACAGAACTTAAGAAGACGTTTGGAGACCACCAGAAGAGCAGCTGAAGAACAGGGCCCAGCGTCATGGTGCGTCAACACAGTCGTATATACAGCGTGTTTTCGCCCTATGTCACGTGGTTAACCCACGGAGGCCGATAAAGTGTCTCACCTGATGAAGGGCATTTCGGAGGACATGTATTGAAGTCTTCTGTTAAAAGATGTTTCGACGACACAAGAGGTTATCCAGTGGTGTCATAAAATTGACGAGATGCAACAGAGGAGGACAGGACGAAAGAAGTACGACAGACTCCCGAATACCGTCACTATGACCGTTGTGGAAGACCAGCAAGATTTTGCTTCTCTAATACGACAAACTGTGAGAGAAGAATTACGTTTATAGCAGCCGGGACTGTTGGACCGAGTGAGCACCTGATTACGGCCATGGATGTTAGTCCTGTATGTCATGACGGAGCCGACGCTGCTGACGAAGAGGTATTTAAAACATTAACGCGTGTCAGCCCCGACAGTCCCACCCAAGGTGAAGAATGGCCTCGCCCTGCTATGACTCATGCCGCAGCCGGCGAACAACAGTTTTGGAAACGACCGACCCGACCACAACCAACTCCTTCGGCAACTGTGAAGCCTCTCAGGAGAACAGATATCTGGAGGACAGAAGAAAACCACCATTGTGTTTTCACTATGACCTTCCCGGATATGTCGTACGAAGACGGGTATTTTACAATTATTATGCCGCAAGACGCCAACCATTGGAGCAGTCCTTTCAATGGCAGTCAACTGCAGAAGATTACTGACGACCAATGGGACGAAGCCCGTCGCCGTATCCTGGACGTAGACGCTCTCCACCACGTCGCCACCGTTCATTGTCGCCTTACAGATACCAGCCGCTCGCGAAGCCGCCATGCTCAGAAAAACTTGGCAAGGGTACCATCTACAGAGGTGAGGTCGCCGCAGATGAAAATCCTCCATAGACGACAGTCGCTAAGACGTTGAGAAATCTCAATGACGTAATTATCGACGGCTAACCTGCCCGGGAACTAGTCGATTCAGGAGCTTCCTCCTCTGTATTGTCGAATAACTTTCGCTGCAAACTAAAGAAGATAATGTTATGTGATACAAGAGCAACTGTGCTGAAAGTCTGAAACGGAAAATACGTCGGGCTGGCAGGAACACGTGTCACGACAGTAACTATGAACAGCAGGACGCAGCCTTTTCAGTTTGTCGTTTTAACAGAATGTAGCCATAACGCCATCCTCGGATAAGATTTCCTTCAGGCATCCAAGACTATCATTAACTGTGGAGGATCAGAGTTACCTATTAAGGAAGCAGGTCCGTCGAGTATACGTAACAAGAACTCCCCCTGTCGAGAATGTTGAGATCTGACCGTTAACAATGAGAAGGGTTCCAGTCAGCAGCCGAGATGACCAGCTGAAGTGATTGTTGATCGCAAGAAGCTAATGAGCATAACAAAGGAAATCTACATACCAGCGGCTATCATAAGAGTTAGAGGAGAACTTTGGATCACTAATTTTCATGAGCCATCGCAAATCACTCCTAAAGTAACCTGTACTGAGACTGATGAACCAGTCCAGGATGGTGAGCTCAATGTCATTGACGAAGTCTCATGCTCTTCTGTTACTGTGAAAAACGCAGTAGACGAAGGAAGCTACTATGGAATTGCATATAGGGTCCGCTATGACACAGGAACAACGTCAGCAGGTTTCAACCATACTACACCAATTTTCAAGTGTATTCCGAACCAGGCAGGAGAAGAGCCAGGTGAAGCGGGCCACGATAAAACACCATATCAATACTGGGTATCTTCCACCAATTAGCCAGTGTTCGTATAAGAGTAACTACGACCCACTGGGCCTAAAATGGCTACTGGTTGTTTCAGATAATCTCCAGCCAGCTAGTCTCAAGTATTTCCTCGTTTCTCCAATATCTGGTCATCTGAGATTCTTGAAGACCCTAGACCGAATCAGATGCAGGTATTACTGGCAAGGTTGAAAGGGGCCCAGTAGACCTGCTTTCAACGATTGTCTATTTCTTTTATTACTGAACTTCAGTTATTGTGCTGGCAGCTTGTTATGCCACCGTGTTTCCGTTCATGTTTGCCTCTGCCTTCGGTGAAGGAAAGTAAAAGCTTGGTTGTATCAATTGTTTAGTGTACCTAGGTGATACTATTCGCTACCTACCTTATCCTAAGGGGAGAGTCAACAGTTGTGGTTCCCTTGATTCAAATTCCCTCCAGTAGTCGTCAGAGAGGCTCCGTCCTACGCAAGTTCCCCTACCAACTTAACAGTATCGTCGTTGAGCAGGTCAGAGACGAGTGTTGCCGGTCGCCCCCACAAATTCTTCTACCCCAGGGGTTGGCAACCCCGTCCCCCCCTCCAGGTTCCCTAGCCGGCCGCTGGCCGTTGCTGTTTGAAACCGGCACTCTGCCGTCGGAGGTCTGGTGAGCAGACGCGCTCCAGCCTTAAGATTACTCAAAGCGCTTTCTTGGTTGAGATATTAAATTTAGTCACGCGTTACCTACGTTAATGTATGCATGGGTCCACCTTAGGCCAATATCGAGCACTCGTGGCGAATGCTACTCAAGTCATGGTATTACTTACCGGGTAAGGCTCGATTCGGACCTGCTCAATGTTAATTCCAATTCATATCCTATATTTTTATTTATGTCCCCGTATGTGTTAATGGTTTGTTTTTGTAGTACCAGTACCTTTTGACTCTCATCCAATCCACTTAAAGATGCGGATTGTGTCATCTATCTAGGGAGGTTGCATATTTTAATGCATAACGAATGTAAATTGTATTTGAAAGATGGGAGACTAACATTTTAATCTACTATTACATTTTCCTGTTGAAACAAAATTTTATGATTGCCCTAAATTGCACTGCCAAATCCTCCTCTTAATCATCAAATAAGTTGCCCATTCTGTTCACATACACCTGCTGTGATGATGTGTTTATGATTTTGTAATACCCCTAACAACATATCTTCTCGCTCTGCCTGCTCAGAGGATCCATTTCCTAAAGTCGTTATCCGTTGCGCTAGTTATATTACTACTCCTTTTACTGTTTTATTCTCGTGATCGCGGACTCAGTATTTGTTCATGGTCCGTGTTAAGACACCTCCACCAAGCACGGGACGCAGTGTGTGAGAGATGTTGGAAGGGAAACTAATTCAAGACGAGTAGGAATAACTACTATCATAATACTAGGGACCAACATAAATTCCCGGGTCAGTCACTGCCAGAACAACACTAACAATGTGAGGCAGGTAACTTTCGTTTGTCCATTCCACCATGAAATAAGAAGCAACGAGTAGGCAGGATGCTTTCAAGGTCTCTACCAATCTTTCAAGCACTGTATGAGTCACCGCAAGGAGTGCCAGCGACGGAAGCATGTGCCGCAATTACCTCCAGGTACAAATTCCATCTCCAGTCGCTCCATTCCATAGGATTGGAAACGACCTGTTGGTAGGTTCCCGATGTCGACAACCGGTAACCGATGGATAATAGCCTGCGCTGACTACCTCACCCGCTACGCTGTCACCAAACCTGTGGCGACTGCAGAAGCTCCAGGAATTGCTAAATTCCTAGTAGAAGACATTATTTTGAAGCATGGTGCACCACTTGTGATGATATCTGATCGAGGAAAAGTATTATAATACAGCTAGGCAAGACACCACAGGCTTTACGCCGTTTTTCCTGCTCCATGGTCATAAAGCTAGGACGATAGCGGATACGCTGTTCCCGTTCCAACCGAACGACACTCAGGATGCGTATTGAAAACAGCTCATTACCAGGGTCGAAGAAGCAAGACAGCTGGCTTGTATACCGGCACTGGACGCCGAGAAGGATCGCCAACTGTTGTGTACATCTCGGGACATCTGGTACGGATCTGTACCCCTGTACAGAAAGTTGGATTATAGGAAAAGTTACTGTAGCGATATTTCGGTCAGTATCGAGTCAACGCCGCTTTGTCAGACGTCACATGCGAAGTTGAAGATTATGAACTGTCCTCAAAACGACAAAAGCGAAGAGACATTGTGCACGTCCTCCGTATAATCCTTACCACGAACCCAAAGAACAGATAGATAGAAACGGCCTCTTGTTAGAGGACTGTGAAGACCGTTGTGGTAATGATGAAACGACAGGAGGGTCTGGCGCCGGTCATCGTCACCGCAAGGAAGGCGTGCAGGCAGAATGGAAGGATTCTCCGGACCTGGCATATAGAGGACCCATGACAAGACCAAGGACAGCGCAGCTCGCTCCAAAGGGAACTTAGCAGCGGGTCGCTGTTCTTTCAGGAAGGGGAGCAAAGCCGCGAGTCTTCAGACGGAACGCATGATGCAGTGGTGAGCTTCGCACATCACTGTTCTTACAGTCCCCCGTTCATATCCCGCCACGGGCAGAAAAAATTCATTTGTATTTACTACTTCTAGAATTCTAAATGTTTCTTATGTTTGATGTAAAATCCAAATAAAATTCTGGCGACCCCCTTCTCACGAACAGTAACAACTATGTTACCTCAAATGAAACGAATTTGATCTTCTTTCTTTTGGTTCAGTTTTCTTTTAAATTCTTGCACTAAGTTTTTCTGTGTATTTCTAGGAATGGAAGACATCATTATTTTTACATAATTTTGGAGAGAAAAATATATTTTGTAAAAAGATATAAAATAGCCAAGATCGCTTATCACCAATTTTTATTAACGACGACCGGTTTCGCTGAACTATGTCAGCATCAACAGGTCAAATAAAATATTTTACAAGGCCATAATCTTTTTATATAACAACTGTTACAAGATTATGGCCTTGTAAAATATTTTATTTGACGTTATTATTCGTCGTTAATAAAAATTGGTGATAAGCGATCTTGGCTATTTTATATCTTTTTACAATATTATAAGTGGATCGCCTCCTATAACGTAAACCAACTCAAAATATATTTTGCTTAACGAGGTATCCGCATTTCAGCCAAGACTCCGAAGCGAATTATGCTCATTAAGAAAGGTCCTACTGTATAGACTATTTATAAAGAAGTAGATCCTTTTTCGAATCTTTCAGAATTACTTATTGTATGAAGACTTTTTTTACCTATCGATTGGTTCGTGAAAACAGTTGTCATAATTTGCCTTATTCATCATTAACACATTGTATTATAAAATAATCTATGATAAAATCAATTCATAATGAATGTTACTCAAACTACATTAAATATTTATTATTAAATAAATTTCACTTCAGCATTAGATTTTGTATTACTTAATTCCTAGTTACTTTATGGTGCCAGTACTTGCTCCTGTGACGGCGACTCACCGAGTAAGACTTTGTGACACCATGGGAGTCGGACCCACAGGTTGTAACGTATGCGGATTTGTCGTGTATTCTTTTTTCTTTAGTGCTCCCCGCAGACAGAAATCACCTGGGGTTAAATCGGGACTTTGACCGGACCAGAATACCCTAGCATCATTTTCTGTAGTGGCTCTCGCTTCTCCGCAATCTCAAATCATCATACTTTCCGCTTTGGCAGCATCACCCGCCAGTATTGTAGGGAGGCACATAGACGTAATTTCTTGCATCATGGTGTAGAGAGATAATTGATATGCGTTCGTATCACCTCTAGTCTTGCCTTGGCACACCCTGACGGCACAGCGATATGTCACAGACATCCTGCGACAGGGGGCATGTCTCCTGATGTCACACCGCCCTAGGACTGGATAATGTAATCAGAGACACAGCAAATGTGACTATTGACCGCTAACAGCATGTTTGAGATCATAGGGCTCATAGAGAACCTAACGTTTTGGAGCGTTAGGTTGGCTTACATGAATCTGTTGCTAACTATTTTTAGTTGGAGTGAAACTGGAGCTGGGAGGGGGGGGGGGGGTCTCGCACTTATGGTGCTCATAGAGGGCAGCACCTTTCGTGTGTGGCATCCAACAATAGCCACTCGGCATCACTTGACGAATGGCAGTGTCCTCAATGGTATCTATGGATTCGAGAGCTTCTCGAGTTTCAGTGGCAGTGGCCGAAGGACATCAAAAGATGTCTCCTGCAGTTGGAGACGAAACTTCAGGAGGAAATTTTGTACATCTGGAATAATCCGAGTGAACGTAACAGCTTCAAACCACGAGTTAGATCGTCGTCTTCTCGGACACTTAGTGTCCTAGTGCCTAGTGTCCTTAGAGACCAATGAATTCCCTTAAAATGGAAACATGCCATCGTGTACCAGCGCTGCCACTGAGTGGTAATGGTGAGGAAATGCCACTAAATATAACAAATTACCAATATGCTATAAAACAAAATGTGAACAAGGATGAGGAAATGACATTCGGAATACAGTTTGGATCTGAAATAGTCGCAAACCGTTATCTAAACTTTGTGTATACCGTTCGTCAATGCTACTGTGACGGAACGCATTATTAGGTATCAGGAGTGAAAACTAGGTGGTGCATATTGTCTATAATTAATTAAACATTCTCTCGTAGCGATATGAACAAACTACTGCCGGCAGCAGTGGCCGAGCGGTCTGCCGCGCGCCAGTCTGCACGGCCGCTACGGTCGGGGTTTCGAATCCACCCCCTCGGGCTTGAATGTTTGTGTCGTCTTTAGTATAAGGTAGTTCATAAGTAGTTTGTAAGTTTAGGGACTGATGACCCCGCAGTAGGTTCCTTAAAGCTTAACAAACATTTGAACATATGAACAAACTAGAACAAGTTTAGTCATCAGTAAAATGCGCCCACTATTCTAGTTCCATAACTCAATTCTCCAAAGAGAAAACTCAAAAAACGCACTCCTACTAATGCTAGTGCGCTACATATGTTCCAAGTCATCCAGAATATCACACAGGACAAGTGGATATGATCCGGCCTTATGTGGACCGCGAGTCAGAAGTCTCCAGGTCTCCGTAAATCGCCTCTTCGACTTAGTTGCGAAAATTTAGAAATTTTCTGACCTTGGCTTCATTTTTCCATGAGTTCGCTTCTCCTAAAACTCTGGGGAAAACGCCAAACAGGAAAGCTGCCACCCACTTCACCCAATGATAGTTAATTCTAGATATTCTTCCCCAATAGGTAAAGTTTTACCAAGGCAGCCAATCCCAACAAACACAACACTCAAGTTTTCTCCCAAATTTCCAATCTGACATCAAATGGCGACAGACCAATCAGAATATTGTTTGTTGATGTCCCAAATTTTCAGTGCGCCGTAAAAGCCCAGTAGCGATATATTTCAGACGGACTCGCTCCTTGAGGAGCAGACAGACAGAGTTTCAGCTAATTTTGACAGACAGCCAAGTACTGTCGTCCCTGCTGCGTTTACGTGCGTTACGCACGCCAGCGCCAGAAGTGATCTCTTTAAGTAGCTAGCAGGTGTCCCGAGATTCCCTTCACGGTGTCCACAAGCAGTTGTGGTCGCAGTCTTGCAAATACCTGGGTCCGCTTGCCTTTCCAGACTGTAAGACAATTTGACGTGGGGAACGGAATGAAAAATCTGTAACTAGCGCCCACAAATATACACGTGATAACTCGCACCACATTTCACGTTATCGGCATCGCAAGAAAAAATGTTTTTGACAACGTTAATGGAATGGGAAAGGCGTGAGTTTTGTCACATTTCCACATCAGTCGTGTCCTCTAAGACCGGAAATTTCAATTAAAAAAAGTAAATTCGTTCCACTCCCGTGACAACATGTACTGTGCCGTACTACCCTCTCCACATCTAAAAGTCACAGAACTGATGGTAAATCTTGCAAATGGATATTCGCTCAACAGTTATTTTGCATTCTGAGCCGATAAGAACAGTATTGGATGCTTCTGCTCGGAGTGACATTCGAATGCTGATATAAGCCGTATGGCTCATAAAAAGTGCGCGATTACTAGAACAGGCGATGTGCTCTGACGTGAGATATTTCGCTGGGCGAGGAAGCAGGAAATATAACCAGTCTCTTCTATTCAAACAAAGGGTCGACATTTCCGTGCTCGACTGAAACGGCCGGCGAATGATCGACAGAGTGCCAATAAAGATAGCGAAATCACGGAGGAAGGGAGTTTTACGGTTACTGCCGGCGATTTGTCTTGAGACGCAAAGGTGAAGTGTAACGCATGTCCTCAGTTCGCTTTTGTGTGTGATACAAAGGTTGTTACCGTTTTAGTGACAGCCAGTTTGGCAAGTGAACTATCCCATACCAGCCTATTCATCTCTGTGTAACTATTGCACCCTACGATCACTTTAAGCTTTTTAGTTTGGTGACAAGGCTCCTCATTTTTCATTTGATCCGCCCCGGTCCCATGTGTTCGCACCTTAAATATTGGCTAATAAAGTGTTTCCCCCCCCCCCCCCTATATATCGAAAATTCTTCACTTGATACCTTTTTTTCCCCTAAAACAGGTCGTACATAATACAATTGGCATTTAACACCTTTATGTTGTTTTTCTATTGTATTAATTTTATCTCTAGCCTTTTGAAACTATGTAAAATGTTAAAATAATTAATAATCACAAGCCTCCGATGAAAAAGTAGTTTGAAATTTTTATGATGATTCATGTGGTATTTCTTGTGCTGAATACACAAAAAGTAGTAAAAATTTCCGTCAGCCTTTGTTCACGCTCAAATTACACATTAAATTTTACTGTGTTTCTAAAATACCTACAAATATTTCGGTAAAATCTAAATAAAAACTTGACGTAATACTTTCAGCCTCATCATTTACCTTGAAAATGTAATTTGTCCAACTTTAGTTTGCTATTACCAGGCAGCCATTCATTTCCTAGGAAATGAAAGAGATACAAACGACAAGAATATTGTTGCTGATCTGTTAACTAACCGCAAACTCTTTAGCTACAACAAAAGTATTTAAATTCATTTCCTTCATTCTCATCTGGACAATTTTCTGGAAGATCTTGGTGATGTTAGGGAAGAACAAGGAGAATGAATGTATCAAGACAGAAAACACAAAAGAAATGGAACGAAGATATTAAGAACGGTGGAATGTGATTGATGGCTTATTACTGTTGGATGTTGACAAGAGACATTCCTCAATTCCGCAGCAGGCAAAGTACAAAAGGAAGTCCAGAAGGGAAAACGGAACGTTACTACAAAGGCTTGTAATAGTGCTCTAATAAAGCATTAGCAACTTTTCATACCCTATTTTTAACATTAAGCTGTGTTTAATTTCGTTTAATAACATTGTAGATAAATATTACTGATGTAAATTGGATTTTTTAGATTTTTCTCTCTGTAGACAAAGCTCATGTGAGAAGAACGAAAAAAAAAATGTTATTTATGAAATCAGCACTAAAAACTACAGAAAATTCAGTTATCGAAACTAAAACAATTTTAATTTTTATATATATTTAATTTACGTATTTTTGTTGCAGACCTGTGTAATTGGAGATTTAAACATGATTAGAAATTGTTTATTTTAAAAGAAAATAAGAAGATTAGTTAATAATCTGCAAAAGTGAAACGCCAAGATCGGAAAATACTTATTTATTTAATCTGATCATATCAAATATTACTAGTCGGTCATCTTATTTAAAAATTTGAGATTAAATAATACGTGCAACATAGCACTTACTTTAAATACAAAAATACGTAAGTTAAAACATCACGGCTTGTAAGATTCTCGATGTCAGGTAATCTCTAGATTGGTTGTTAGTCGCATCTCCAATTGGTGGTTTCTTACAGCCGTTGACTGCTAGTCACAAGGATTATAGTTAGTAGTGGGAAATAGTTGTCTGCCTTCACCACATGTGCTTGTCCGGTATTCAGCATCAAGCCTCTGACGGACAGTCACAGTATCTACAACATTATAGTCTGTATCTAGTGACTTAAATTAGCGAATATATTATTTTACTAATTGCATAACTACATGTCTGTTTTCCTATATGAGTAGTTCATAAGAGTATTGTCATGTAATAATCTCCATTTCAAAAAATCTGGTGCAGACAGGTGTGAAAATTGCAGAACCATCAGTTTGATAAGTCATGGTTGCAAAATTTTGACACGAATTATCTACAGGAGACTGGAAAAGCTGGTAGAAGCTGACCTCGGGGAAAATCAGTGTGGATTCAGGAGGAACGTAGGAACCCGGGAGGCAATATTCACATTACGACTTATCTCAGAGGACAGAATAAGGAAAGGCAAACCTACATTTTTAGCTTTTATAATTTTGAGAAAGCTTTTGACAATGTTGAATGGAATACACTCTTTCAAATTATGAAGTCAGCAGGGGTAAAATAGAGGAAGGAGAGTTATTTACAACTTGTGCAATAGCCAGACTCGAAGGGCATGAAAGGGAAGCATTAGTTGGGAAGGGAGTAAGACAGGGTTGTAGCCTTTCTCCCATGTTATTCAATTTGTACAACGAGCAGGCGGTGAAGGAAAGCAAGGAAAAATTTGGAATAGGGATTAAAGTTCAGGGTGAAGAACATTGTGTTTTACTGATGACACTGTAATTGAGTCAGAGACTGCAAAGGACTTGGAAGAGCAGTTGAATGGAATGGACAGTGTGTTGAAGAGAGCGTATGAAGATTAACAAGAGCAAAATAAAGTTGATATTGTGCAGTCTTAAAAAATCAGGCGATGCTGAAGGAATTAGATTAGGCAACGAAACAAAGAAGGTGGTAGATGAGTTTTGTTACTTGGGTAGTAAAATAACATATGACGGTCGCATTACACAGGATATAAAATGCAGAATGGTAATGTTTGAAAAAGAGAAATTAACTAACATCGAATATCAATTTAAGTGTAAGGAAGTCTTTTCTGAAGGCATTTGTGTGGAGTGTTGCCTTGTACGGAAGTGAAACATGAACGATAAACAGTGCGGACAGGAAAAGAATAGAGGCTTTTGAAATGTGTTGCTACAAAAGAATGCTGAAGATTGGGTGGGTAGATGGCATAACTAATGAAGAGGTACTGAAGAGAATTAGTGAGAAAAGGAATTTTTGGCATACCTTGACTAAAAGAAGAGATCGTTTGGTAGGACACATTCTTAGACATCGAGGTATCGTAAATTTAGCATTGGAGGGAAGTGTGTGGGGTAAAAATCGCAGAGGGAGATCAAGAGACGCCTATAGTAAGCAAATTCAAATGGATGTGGGTTGCCGTTCTTATGAGGAGATGAAAATGCTTGCTCAGGATAGAGGAGGGTGGTGAGCTGCTTCAAACCAGTCTCCGGACTGAAGACCATAACAATAACAACATTGGCATGTTGTCTATTCTAAGCACTGCCTTCGTCCTGCCTTTCGACGTCGTTCATTTCAACGTTGAAGGCTCATGCACTGTGGGATCAGCCGTTTTACATTTAGGCTCACGGTCTTATAAAGTAGTACCTGGAATTTGGTCCGCGAGTGTATTCAGCCGTATGCATTAATGGGTGTTGTGCATATTGATGATTAATATTATTGGTGTTTACTATGTAGTCTGTCTCTAATGTCTGTATCTCGCAGAAGAAGGCTGTATGCTGTAGGGAGCCTTGCGACCACGATGTAGCTGTCTGACTTCCGTTCACGCAATGTAGATGCGTGGGTTAAGTGTTATGACCGGTTAAGAAGTAAATCATACCGATGTTGGTGTCGTACGTTTAATCTTCAGCCTCTCTCTAATGTTTGGGAGGAAGTAGTACCACCTGCATACTTTATCACTTTTGCTCAATCCATCCTGCCAAGTATCATTCCGTATTACTTTAGTTGGTGCTATGAAACTATTGGTGCGATGTTTATCGGGATAACCTTACCTAAGCTCCCCATCTTCAGTACCACGCATTCGTATATTTTACGTATAGAGCTTCCACAGAGGTTCTGTTAAAGAACGTCGCCTCCACCCTAGCTATTACCATTTGACTTCCCGTAGCATCTGTATAACGCTAGGGCATTGAGCAAACCTACCAGTCTACGTCTTCCTTAAACCTATCCGCCGGGGATCAAACACTTGAGCAATACTCAAAATGGGTTACAGAAGCTATTTTTTAGGCGTTCTCCGTACCTTCCTAAAATTATACTGACAATCCGACGTGGACCATCCGCCTTCCTCATGACTGTCCACACTTGCTCGTTATTTCATATCGCTGTGTAATGTTACATCCCGTACGACACATCATCGGCAACCTGCCTCATATTCCTATGCACTCTGTCCGTCATGACAAAAAATAATAATGGTACCTGAGAATACTTCTATAATTAAGACTCGCCTTCGAAGACAACGTAACGGATTCTATTACAAAGTACTCGAGCCATTCATAGCCAGGAATCTGTTCCACATGCTCGTACCTTTGTTAGCAGTCGGGATTGTGGCACCGTATCAACGCCTCACATAATCGAGAAAATACGTCGTCTGCCTGTTGCCCTTCAGCCATGGCTCATAAGATGTAATGTGAGAAAATAGCAAGCTGAGTTTCACAGAAGCGATGCGTCCTAAAGTCATACTGATGATTTTTGTCTCAAAGAAATTGATTGTGTTCGAACTGTAGATATGTTACTATGAACAGCATAGTGAACGCATTATCGTAGCAAAAATAGACACGAAGTCAACACCGACCACAGTAGTGCAAGTTTATATGCCAACTACCTATGCCGACGACGAGGAGATCGAAGAAATGTATGAGGAGTTAAAAGAAATTATTCAGACCGTTAAAGGAGAAGAAACCTTAACGGTCGTGGGGGACTGGAACTCGGTAGTAGGAAAGGGAAGAGAAGGGAAAGTAGTATTCATTTACTGGGAAAAGGGAATGAAAGATGAGATCGCCTGGTAGAACACAGTGTAGAGCGTAGTTTAATCATCACAAACACTTGGTTTAATCATCATCAAAGATTGTTGTACACCTGGAAGAGACCAGGGGACAATGGAAGCTATCAGATTGACTTTACAATACTAAGGTAAAGGTTTAGAAACCAGGTAATACATATCCAGGGGCAGATATAAACTCTGACCATAACTAATTGGTTATGAACTGAAGATTAAAACTTAAGACACTGCAAAGAAGTAGAAAATTAAGGAGATGGAATCTGGACAAATTGAAGAAACCAGAGACGGTTGATAGTTGTAGAGGAAGAATTATGCAAGGATTGTCTGAAACTGGGGAAAGTAATACAGCAGAAGAATAATGGGTACCTCTGAAAGATAGATTAGGATGGAAGCTTGACGTCCCGTCAACAACGTGGTCATTAGAGACGGAGCTTACTGTCGGATTATTTGGAAAAGGATGTGGAAGGAAATCGGCCGTACCCTTTCAAAGGAACCATCCCGGCATTTGCATGATTTAGGGAAATCACGGAAAACCTAAATCTGGATGACCGGAGGTGGATTTGAACCACTACCCTTCCGAATGCGAGTCCAGTGTGTTACCACTGCGCCACATCGATTGGTGATAGAGTAGTGAAGGCCGCAGAGGATCATATAGGCAGATAGACAAGGCCTAATAGAAATCCTTGTATAACACAGGAGATACTGAACTTAATTGATGAAAGGAGAAAATATAAAAGTGCATCAAGTGAAGAAGGCAGTACAGACGTCTGAAAAATGAGGTTGGCAGGAAGTGCACACCGACCGGCTAAGCATGAGTCGCCTCAGGAGTAATGCAAGACAGTAGAAGAATGTGTAACTAGGGAAAAGATAGATACCGCCCACAGGAAAATAAGAGATATTTTGAGACAAGAAAAGCAACGATATGACAATCAAGAAGTCAGATGGAAAACCAGTGCTAAGCAAAGAAGAGAAATATGAAAGGTGGAAAGAATATATAGAGGGCGTCTACGAAGGAAATGAAGACGAAGCAGGAGAATATGAGATAGAAGATACGATACTGCGCGAGGAATTTGACAGAGCACTAAAAGATTTCAGTAGAAACGAGGCCCCTAGAGTAGATGATATTCCGTCTGAATTGCTAATATCGTTGGGCGAGCCAGTCATAAAGAAATTGTTCCACCTGGTATCAAGATGTATGAGACAGGGAAAATACCCTCAGACTTCAAGAAGAATATAGTGATTCCAATTCCCAAAAAAGCATATGCAGTCAAATGCGAAAATTACAGAACTATAAGTTTAATAAGTCA
This sequence comes from Locusta migratoria, assembly GCA_026315105.1. NCBI lineage: Eukaryota > Metazoa > Arthropoda > Insecta > Orthoptera > Acrididae > Locusta > Locusta migratoria. Next base: position 647,471,682 of record CM048744.1, on the reverse strand, counting down.
TGGTTGCAATATACTAACTGTAATTTCTTACAGAATAATGGAAACTGGTGGAATCTGACCTTGGAGAAGATCAATTTGGATTTAGGAGAAATGAAGGAACAAGCGAGACAATACTCATATTATGACGTATCTTAGCAGATGACTTGAGGAAAGGGAAACTTACGTTTTTAGCATTTGTGGATCTCGAAAAAGATTTTGGAAATGTTAACTGGAGTACACTCTTTCAAATTCTGATGGTAGCAAGGGTAAAATATAAGGAGCGAAGAGTTATATTCAACTTATACAAAAACCAGACCGCAATTATTAGATTTGAAGGGTATGAAACAGTCGCAGTGATTTGAAAGGCGTAAAACATGGTTGTAGCCTTTTCCAAATGTTGTTCAATCTGTACATTGAGGAAGCTGGGCTAGAATGTAAGGTGAAATTTGGAGAGGGAATTGAAGTACAGGGAGAGAGAATGAAAACCTTGCGGTTTGTTGACGACTTAGTAATTCTGAGACTGCAAAGGACCTGGAAGGGCGATTAAACGGAATGGATAGTGGTATAAGATGAAGATTAACAAGGGTAAAACTTCGGATAATGTAATGCAGTGTCAGAAAATCAGGCGATGCTTAAGTAATTAGATTAGGCAATGAGACAATAATAGTAGCAAATGACTTTTGTTATTTGAGTTGCAAGATAATTTCTGATGGCCGAAGTAAAGAAGGCATAAAATGCAGAATGTCTATGGGACAAAAGCGTTTTTGAAGAAGCGATATTTGTTGACATCCAAAGTCCTTTTTAAAAGCATTTCTCTGGAGTGTAGCATTGTATGGGAGTGAAAAGTGGACGATGTGGAGTTCAGACAAAAAGGTGCTTAACAGAATTGGAAAGAAAAGGAATTTGTGGCATTCCTGACTAAGAGAAGGGATAGGTTAGTGGGACACATTCTGAGACATCAAGGAATCCTCAAATTAGCATTAGAAGGAAGTGTGTGAGGTTAAAAACGTAGAGGGAGAACGACGGACGAATACAATAACCAGATTCAAGAGGACGTAGTTCAAAATGTTCAAATGTTTGTATAGCTTATGGGACTTAACTACGGGGTCATCAGTCCCTAAACTTAGGGACGTTAGGACGTAGTTTGCCTTACATATTCCCAGATGAAGAGACTTGCATAGGACAGGGTAGAGTGGAGTGCTGCAACAAACAGTCTGCGGACTGAAGATCACGTCAGTGACATATAGACCACTGCTGTAATCAAATAAGTATTAAACATGTGTGGTTTCACTATCGAAAATTGAGTAAAATAATTAGCACTGAAACAAAAGTAAAATCAACGTAAAGTTATACTTTCATGAAAATATAAAAAACCATAAAATGAAGAAAAAAGTATTCCGTTTACTAATATATGTAAAAAATCATCTTCAGAAATTTATTGAGGCTGAGAACCAAAGTTAGGAATTGATTATCACCAAATAGGTACCTAAAGATGTTGTCATTTTTGATCATAAAACTGTAAATATGAACCATATATGGAGCGACTGTCATAAAATTAGATAAAATATAATACTTTAAAACTGTGAGATCAAAATACTTCGTTACGTTGCTTAAGAGTATAGCAACACAGATATAGAATAGAAAGTTCATTAAAACTTCATAATAATTACTCGAATAGTGGCAGAAAATGTCACATGCGCAAGTCAGGACAGTTACACATAAGTCAAGTGTCATACATAATTTCGTTATTTAAGATGCATAAATAATATGGAAAACCCCTGTTTGTAATTCCTGTATATAAGCAGGCATATTATAATGTCAAACTATCGGAACAACTTTTGTTAATCAGTAATAAATTTGTAAGCTCCGATAATGAGCATTTAACTTAGTTTAAAATGTTTGGGTTAAGTTATTTCCTAAATCTTCATCAACATATCTGCGGGCTGCGAAGGAATGAACGCGCGTTCTGGGGTACCAGGATACGGATTGCGCTAATTTACGATTTCCTCCCTTACATATTTAGGAGAACAAGGGTTTCCTGCTTGGAAAGAAAGAAAAAGATATCGACTGAAAGTAAACGATGATAAACGAGTAGCTTTAGGAACAGTATTAACCTTAGGATTACCGAACTTGAAAACAAGACGAAAGCCATAATTTCGCATAGGTACAAAGAGAAGTTAATTTTCTACTAAATATTTCTATTATGGCAATATTGTTAGTTTTATGTTTCGATGCTTCTATTATGGCAGTATTGTAATTTTTGAGACATAAGTTTTCATTAAAATTTATTCACATAGTTTGTTTTTCCTCAACCTTGTGGTCTCTCTTCACAATAAAGAAATCAAATTGGTGCCTGGTTTATAAATAGTTGGAAGTCTCTGTGCTTTTGCACTATAGACCTTTGTCGGTTTTCACCAATGCGACCGTATCCGAAGTATTTGTATACTTTTCTTTGTCTGTGTATTTTTAAAATTTCTTTCTTTTTGGAATGTAGCAAGCATTGAAATTTTCTGTTAATTTTGAACCTAATTTTTGTTGCTTATATTTTTCAGTAAGTGGTTTTCTTTTATACTAACTTAATTCCCGCTGCTTCGGACGCGTAGACTATATGGTCTGCATTGGTTGTTTGTACTTTTAAATATAAATGTTCGTAGATTTAGCTTTAAAATTGCTTTCCTAATCAAGAATTTTGATACAAATTGCCACTCCCTATTGCACCAGTGATAGCAGAATTCAAAACATCCCGAAACGAATTTAAAAAAAATTCTAACCATGGTTCCAAATCCAATTTTTCGCATTTCTAGCATCAAAATTTATTAGCACCCTAAAAAGATTTCCATCCCTGAGGAATGGAAATATCGTAAAATCGCTGATGCGTCTACAAATTTAAAGTTTCTATCGCATGTAGATTACTTTCCAGCGCCGTTTTCTGTCTTTCAGAAACAGATTGTGAAAGCTAATTTTGTTTCTTTCCCCTTTGGCGTCTTTCTTGGTAGTTTTACTTTTCAAACTGCAATATGCAATATTTCAATGATTTGGTGGTGGGCAGAGATAAAATGTTGTTCAACTGTTTGTTAAGCTTAAGGGACTTAACTGCGGGGTCATCAGTCCCTAAACTTACAAACTACTTTTGAACTAAAATTCTTGAATGTCAGTCTCCAGATCGCTTTTATTTTCTAGAACATTATCGGTTTCGGGACAGCTGCCCATATTCAGATCAAATTTATGAAGTTACAAAGTAACCTGTCTTGTGATAAACGAATGTTCACAGTAACGACTGTGAACATCCATGCCCGAGGGGGGATTCGAACCTCCAACTGTAGCTGCCGTGCATACTGTGACTGGCGCGCCACAGACCGCTCGGCCATTGCGGCCGGCTTGGGCAGTGATGAGTATAGTGAATATAATGCCATCTAGACTGTTTAAATTTTTACTTTTATTTTTACTTATCTATTTATTTTTAACTAGTGGAATGCGAGATGCGTGTGTGGAGGAGTGTACGGGACAAGGAAAAGTTTAGACATTTAATGTAATGTAATAAATCGAACAAGTGGTGATTGGACTTCGGCGGTCGAACAGGGAAGTGTTACAATGGCGTAAGCCGGCAGTGTCGCGAAGCAGAGTGGGTCGGGCGCTCAGCAAAATTAAGTAGCTCAAGGCAAACTTCAAGTGTCGCAAGTTTGTCGGTAGCCCCGCGTGCTACGCAACGACTCCGAGCAGAGGTGTTGCTTGAGGGAAGAAGCAGCCACGGTCTACGTGACCGAAAAGTAGGGCTCGATCACGTGTAGCAAGTCAGCGAGCTCCGGCATGTAAATATTGGAGGAAAAGGCAGGCTGGGCAGAGTCGGAGTCAGGGAGTCGGCCACGGCTAGAGAGAGAGTGTCAGCCACGGCAGGGCAGATACCTGCCGCCCGGACTGCGCCACTCGTCGCTGCTAATGTTGATCTTAGTCGAGTTGGGCGCAGGTTGCGAGTTCTGCAATGTGGCGGCTGGGTCGCTGCGGTGTACACGGCTTCCCTGGCGGGAAGTAGAGCCCAGAGTCTACGAGGACGGCGAGCAGCGGGACCTCGACCTCAACGGGGTGCTGCCGGGCATCGAACCAGCACCGGGCGCAGCAAGGCGGTAGCAAACAGCACAGCATTGACCCGAGATCGCAGTATGTACGCAAGGACGTACTAGGCCGTACTAGGCGCGCTCTCGTGACCTGTCCCAAGGGCGGAGTAACAGCTGGAGGCGAAAAGCGACTGGGGTTCAACGCCCGGGCCACACCCCCGTTCTACTATCGTCGGCTAGGTACGAGGTCGGCGAGGCCAGGCGCGGCGCGGCGGAGGCGACGTCACTCCGCTGGGCTTGGTAAGCTGCGGCCAGCGAGCTGAAGTGTCAGCACCCGCCTCCAGCGGGGCAGAACGGAGTCAGCGGCTTCGTCAGCGAGCCGACGGAACGTTGCGTGACAATACGCTCACACTCCCCACTGGTATTGTGGTTGTAAGAACATTTCAATAAATGTTATTGTCGATTAAACCGCTGTTTTACTGGTTGAGTAGAGCTAACAGCCCACAATTGTATCGCTATCCGGGCAAAGTAAGCAAATGATAAGAAATTGGCAAAGCAGCAGATGCCTCAAGTAAACACTCCTTACAATCACCTAACAACACTGAACAGGTGATAAGACTGAGAGGCATGAGCTACTGGTGTGCAGTGATTTCAGAGGGTAATAGGGAGTGGAGTGCGCCTCGGATGCACAGTGGTAGAGTGCCAGACTACAAATCCAAAGGTCGCGGATTCGATCCCCGCCAGGTCCTAGGATTTATATATGTCACTTTACACTTCTTTCACCTCTGGCAGTATTGCTCATGTGAAAAATACCGAGCAGCCCCGTGGTTCGGAACCCACGTTAAACTGTAGGTCCCCCTATAACTGGCTGGGTAAGTCAGTTCGAAGGTTGGAGGAAGGCAACGGCATACCACCTCCAAAATAGGACCATGCCTAGTAAAGCACTGTGGTGTTTCTTCGGATTGTTGACTGCTTTACCTTTTATAGGGAGCGTAAAGCTTGTGGTGAAAAACGGTCGTATCTTATTGTACTTGTATAGACGGACGAATAATACGCTTCATAATTGCAAAGCGACTACGGACATCATGGTCACACAAATGACGAATTTTACAGTACAAATCCTTGCGTCTATAACTCTGAGGCTGCGAATGACGTGCCGATTCACCAGTGCCAGCTTTGCACAGAGAGGACAGCGCGGTGAGGGAAGGAAGCCCCAAATAAAAGCAACAGGCGGGACGTGGCGTGGGCGCCCTCTCGACGACGCCGCCATTACAGCCGCCGCCTGCCGCCTGCCACCTGGCCGCCATTCACGCGTTTACTGCCACCCCCAGCCACCCCCAGCAGGAGCGGCTGCCTCAATGCGGGCGGCATAATTAAGTTGGCGTGACTTCCGCCGTGCCCCGGCAGACGCGGCGCGGCCCGTTTTGTTGTCGCTTCCCTCCGCCTGGCTCCAACTTCTGTCAGCCCGGCGAGCCGTGAACGCCCCGCTGCCGCCACGCTCCCAAGGCGGCCCGCGACACCCCACCCAACCTCCTGCTACCTCCTGCTACCTTCTGCCCTCCTTGACACACACGCACACCAGTTCTGTTCTGCTGAAAGTCACGCCTTTAACTTGCTGCCGCCACTTGGCGGTAACGACCAGCCATTTACTGGCGGAATTATTCTGCCTGCGCACAAGGAGGAACACTGTCACTTATTACTAATTCCACGTGGATACATGCTAATAAGTAAGTTACAAGTTCGACGTAATTTAACGTAACAGCTTCTGGTTTCACGAACTCTGAGCTCTTAGAAGTTTTCCTCTTGTTCTCCGTCTTTATACACTCCTGGAAAATGGAGAAAAGAACACCATGAATTCGTCAGCTCAGCTGAGGGGTAATTTCATTGAGACATTCTTGAGGATGTATACAACACACGATCACGCAGTCAGAACCAGTACAGTCACCAGAGTGTGCACAATGTCGACGCTAGTATAATGTAACCCTCCTTTTGCAGTAATGCAGGTTGCAACTGTCTCATAAAGACAATCGTACAGGTGCCGAATGAAGACTTACGGTATGGCCTGCCATACAATTTCTATCTGATGCCTCAGTTGGACCAGATCTCGTGCCGAGATGACGTTTCATCCGGCCCCAGACAGGCTCAATGTGGGGCAGGTCTGGGGATATAATCGGCGGGGTAGTTGACATACACCTATAAGAGCACGTTGTACGGCATAAGTGTGGACGTGCTTTGTCCTGTTGGAAAAGAACATCGCCTTTTTGGTGCATGAACAGTGGCAAAGGTTGGATGATGGTGTGAATGTGCCGTGTACTGTTCAATTTTCCCACAACGAACATCAGACGAGAACGACCAGTGTAGAATATGGCTCCCCACACCATGATCTCAGATGTCAGCCCCGTTTGCCTCTGTCGCGTACACTCCAGATTTTCGCACTCTGCACGCACACGCGTATGACCATAATTGGCACCGAGGCAGGGACCACTCTTCACTGAAGACGACACGTCTCCATTCGTCCCTTTATAATCGCCTACCATGACACCATTGGAGGCATGAGCGGAGAATAACGCTACACATGATCGTGCATAATTGTGAGGGGAGCGATGTTCTATACTCGCCATTCTCCTCTAGTGATCGTCTATAGAACATTCAACAGTGCACGGTACACTGAAACCGCCATTTAATCCGTCTTGCTACCACTCATGCAACGTGTTTTTTCTACTACGGTCGGGGGTTCGAATCTCCCTTCGGGCATGGATATTTGTGCCGTCCTTCGTTGTAGCTAGTTCATAAGTAGTTTGCAACTTTAGGGACTGATGACCCCGTAGTTAAGTCCCATAAGCTCTACAAAAATTTGAAATATTTGAACATGTTTTTCCGACATGACAATGCAGATCCGCACGAATCTCGTACTACCCAACGTGCTCTTCGAGGTATACGTCAACTACCTGGCCAACACGATCCCCAGGTCTCTCCCCCATTGAGCATGTTTGGGATCGCATTAAACGTCATGCTGGGTGGTCTGCGTGAGCGGCACGAAATCTGGCACAACTGAAGCACCAGGTGGCAGGCCATTCCACATAACCACATTCGGAGCCTCTACGATCATGAAAGAATTACAGCTTGCATTGCTGCAAAACGAGGTTATACACGGTACTAACGGCAACACTGCGGACAACACAAAGGATTCTAAAAAAGCTGATTGACTGCGGTGATGAAGGAGTTGTAAATGTTGTAAAATCCTTTATTTTTCTCTCTATGCTTACGCATAATCGGGCCCTGCCCACGATGGAGCGCCTGGTGATAAAGTACAGGATACAGAATATATAGGTAACATTAGTTACAAAGACCAACATTGAAAAAAAAAACCTAATCTCTGGCATTTACAATTGTAATGAATGGAAAAAGGAAAAAGATGCATGTAAAAACTAATACATTAATGGTCAACATCTGCTGTACTTGTAACATAAGTTGCTAGCTCTATGGATCACATGCAAATAAAAGTGAATGGAAAGTACACTATTGAGCAACTTAGGCGTAGCATAGGCGCCCTCTATGTATGGCCGCAGAAGTTAACATAATTTACAAGGGTAAAAAGAACTCAAAGGCGAGTTGCTAAAAACATTTTCAATAATGGAAAATAGTTGTCAAACAATAAAACAAATTATTTAGAACCTATACTTCTAATAACAGAATAAACTTAGGGAAACCTCCTCATAGGAAGAGAGCACAAAAATTGGTCACTCAAGAAAACCTAGGTTGTCAAACAAATCGAAATACCACTGTCTGTAACAAAAAATTTGGTCATTTATTGACCATTCCTTATCATTATGATAACTACTCCAAATTTCTAACTCTTCAATGATATCTAAGGTAATACCCTTCGTACCAATATGCAAAATAGAGCAATCTGCCTCTATAGTTCGTAGCTTACGGTTTCTTTCCCTTGTTAGTAGCATAACCGTGTTCCCGGTGTCTAGTATAAAACTCCATTCCCGTTTGTCCAATATAAAATTTATTGCAAGGCCCACATACAATTTTGTATACAGCTGATTTACAGAATTTATCAGGCGTTGGTTCTACGCTATGCCGTAAAATTCTCCACAATTTATGGTTCGTTCGAAATCCTACCTTGACATTAATTTTGTGATAAGCGTAAGCGATTCTGTCAGAGAGAGAACCCTAGTATGATAAGGAAATGTATTTTTCTTTGCAATACTTGTCCTGGGGCGCTGTTGCATTAGTCACTTTTTTGAAGTCAGATTACCCAATTTTTCTTATCTCCCCTTCAGAAAATCCGTTTGCCATGCCAACTTGGATAATAATATGTCTATTTCTTTATTATCTCATCCTTCACACCGAGTTTAGCTACCCGATAAAATATAGAATTGAAAAATTCACGTTTTTGCATCATAGGATGACACGAATCTTGAGGTATAATGAGGTCAGTAGCAGTAGGCTTACGAAAGACGTCAATCTGTGATTTATGCTCATACCTACTAATCTTCAAATCCAAAAAATTAATACTACCTGCTTGTTCCATTTCCATACTAAACGTCACATTATGGTGGCGCCCATTGAAAGCATTAAAAATTTGAATAACATCATCCACACTACTCATAATTATCAGGAAAATATCATCAACGTACCTACGGTGCAAAGCAACTGTTTTTACAAAACCAACGTGAGTGGCGAAGAATTTACTTTCCAGACTCTCCGCAAAAATTTCGGATAAAATCCCGGATAGGCTTGAGCCCATAGCCAAGCCCTCATCTTGACGATAAATCTTCTCGTTGAAAGAGAAACAATAGAAAGAAAGTGAGATTTCAACCATCAACTCTTTTGCATATGAGCCATTTACTTTCCCGAAGGTCATGAAATTTTTATAAACTATTTGCAAACTTTCATCAATAGGTATATTAGTTTAAAGTTTTTTTTTATGTCGTATGACACCAATAAAGCATCATGGGGGACTTCAAAATCGTGTAATATAGTAACCATTTCGAAGCTATTTTTTTACATTTTAAGTGTTCTGAAAAGTGAAGAATTCTTTAATTTTAGCCTGGCAGAAACTATTTAGGTATTAACTAGGGCTACTACATCCGCTGACCACAGGTCGGATCGGCAAGTTTTCCTTGTGTAACTTTACTTGGGCACGAACTGTACAATAGGCATTTTTAGGATTCATCGTTATTAACCTATTTTTCTTCCATTTGGAATCCAACACAACAACGGAATCTTTAATAGCTTCCATTATTTCTTTTGCGAATTTCATCAGAGGGTTCTTATCTGCTTGCTAAATACCATTTTCGATGAAGAAATCAGCATCATTAATCAGCACTAAAGAGGAACACTTACCAGCTTTTGTAACCAAAATATCATTGTCGGATAACATTTTATTCAGGTTTTTGACTTGGCTGGGCAGACACTGTGAAGGTTGGCCCTTCTTGCCGGCTTGCTTAATTGCATTAGAAGTTTTAACCGCGATTTTAACTTGATCAGGTTTAGGTAATATTAAAACCTCGCATGCGCTTTTTACTTCGGCTTTATGTATTTGAAGGTTTTACGGTCAAGTTTTGGAGGTACATTGAAATTCGGCCCTTATTTAAAAATTTTAATTCCTCACATTTTGGATATGAAGATCAGTAGGTAAGAGAAGAAATTACAGCCTACTGCTACTGACCTCATTTTACATGAAGATTCGTGTCATCCTATGATGATGCAAAAACGTGCATTTTTCAATTCTATGTTTTATCGGGTAGCTAAACTCGGTGTCAAGGATGAGATTATTATGCAAGTTGGCTTGGCAAACGGATTTTCTGAAGGGGAGATAAGAAAGATTGGATAATCTGTCTTCAAAAAAGTGACTAATGCAACAGCGCCCCAGGGCAAGTCATGCACAGAAAAATACATTTCCTTATCATACTACGGTTCTCTCTCTGACAGAATCGCTTACGCTTATCGCAAAATTAATGTCAAGGTAGGATTTCGAACGAACCATAAATTGTGGAGAATTTTACGGCATAGCGTAGAACCAATGCCTGATAAATTCTGTAAATCAGCTGTATACAAAATTGTATGTGGGCCTTGCAATAAATTTTATATTGGACAAACGGGAAGGGAGTTATATACTAGACACCGGGAACACGGTTATGCTACTAACAAGGGAAAGAAACCATAAGCTACGAAATATAGAGGCAGATTGCTCTATTTTGCATATTGGTACGAAGGGTATTACCTTAGATATCATTGAAGAGTTAGAAATTTGGAGTAGTTATCATAATGATAAAGAATGGTCAATAAATGACCAAATTTTTTGTTACAGACAGTGGTATTTCGATTTGTTTGACAACCTAGGTCTTCTTGAGTGACCAATTTTGTGCTCTCTTCCTATGAGGAGGTTTCCCTAAGTTTATTCTGTTATTAGAAGTATAGGTTCTAAATAAGTTGTTTTATTGTTTGACAACTATTTTTTTCATTATTGAAAATGTTTTTAACTAACTCGCTGTTGAGTCCTTTTTATCCTTGTAAATTATGGTAACTTTTGCGGCCATACATAGAGGGCGCCTATGCTACGCCTAAGTTGCTCAATAGTATACTTTCCATTCAGTGGTATTTGCATGTGATCCATCGAGCTAGCAACTTATGCTACAAGTACGGCTGATGTTGACCCTTAATGTATTATGAGTTTTTACATGCATCTTTTTCCTTTCTCCATTCAGGAGAGGTACCTTATAATTGTAAATCCTAGAGACTAGGTTTTTTATTTTAATTTTGGTGTTTGTAACTATTTTTATCTGTACTTTGTCACCAGGCGCGTAAGGGTAAAGAGAAAAATGAACGATTTTACAACATCTACAACTCCTTCATTACCGCGCCAATCAGCATTTCTAGAATCATTTGTGTTGTCATATTAATAATGGCTGCCTACCTCTACCTCTACCGATTTGCGGACGCTCCAGTGACTGTACTCACGCGCGTTTAGCTCTGTCTGTGTGATCGTGTGTTGTATACAACCTCAAGAATGTGTCAATAAAATTTCTCTCTGTTATGTTGACGAATTCGTGGTGTTCTTTTTTGATTTTCTGTAGTGTACATTAAGTTTATTACCTGTGCGTCAGTCTCGCTACAACACCGAAACGGCTTGGCCGATGTGAATTCTTGTTTTATTTTGTTCGTTTTAATGCAGCGGCAGTTTGGAAATATATAATAATAATAACTGGTAACAGCAGTAAAATCCGACACTTTTTTAAACCTTCGAATGGTAACCGGACATATATAACTGATTTTGGGAGTTGCAGCAAGGAAAAGAGGCATCACTGCCACTCCTTTTATGCATCTTAATACTGGGGTTGGAACTTAAATAGTAGCAACTATTTATTCACAACCGATACAAAATTGTTACATATTTGCACCTGTTGCTGTCCTTCAAAGTAGTCACCAGCGTTGAGTAGAGCCCATTTCCAGCGATGTGGATTACGTACTGTTTGGCCACGATAACTTGATGATTTGTGCGGTAGCTGCTGCGAGCTCCATTACGGCTGCTGCGGGGAGTGAAGGGCGAGGGGAAAGCAGCTTGCTGCAGTGCTGCAACCGTTACTCTAACAATGTTTACAGTCATTTCGCGTCAAGGACCATTGTAACGTTGGCAGCACTTTAAATAAAAGAATAACTTTCAACTAGTGCCGATATTCGCTGCTTGTGGCAGCACCAGCAAAATCGTCAAGTTATCGCGGCCAAATAGTAGTATACCGTTAGCAAAGCTTGTGGTGCGAATGGAGCGGTCTACTACCTGTTGAATCTGGTTTAGTGGGCGAGCTCACGAATCGACTGGCAACGATCACTGTCCATTAAAGGTGCAAGTCCTAACACGGCGACAGCGACCCACCGCAACTGTCGACAACGACAGCGACGCTGCTGTCTGCTGTCGACCCGTTGCGGAACAAGCGGCAGGCGAGCAGCGCGGTCGCCGGTGAGAGGCGAGCTGAGGTGTCTGCCGACTGCCGCCGTTGTTGCGCTGTGGTACGAGTAGGAAGACGGTGACGCTGGTGTGTTCCATACGAAGAAAACACGAAAGCTGCTAACGCCTTTATATAAAAGTAGTTGATTTAAAAAAAATTGATGAATTTATTCAGTAGCTATTGCCGTTTAAATTAAAGACATTTCAAATGTTCTAATGTTTGTAAAGGTTATGGGACTTAACTACGGGGTCATCAGTCCCTAAACTTACAAACTACTTATGAACTAGCGAAGACTAAGGACGGCACAAATATCCATGCCCGAGGGGGGATTCGAACCCCCGACCGTAGTGGGCGTGCAGACCGTGACTGAAGCGCCTCAGTCTCCTCGGCCACCGAAAGATATTTAAATTTCCTACTGTTTCGGATGACATAAAACCACAGTGCCTAAGCAATGCAATAACTGAAAAAGAAACATTGCATTTTAGACTGAGAAGTACACAAAAATCGTGCATTATTTACATTCTGCTCAACAACTGATACGGAATACGGTCCCAGCGATGTGGATGTTGAAGGAGTGTTATTATCTCTTGCTTGCTGATTTGGACTTGTAATATGGAGCCATCAGTTCGTAATCAGAAACAATGTGTCTATTTTTTTTTCTTTCGGTTCTAAATCAAATCAAATGTTTGTAGAGCTTATGGGACTTATCTACGGGGTCATCAGTCCCTAAACTTACAAACTACTTATGAACTAGCTAATATTAAGGACGGCACAAATATCCATGCCCAAGGGGGGATTCGAACCCCCGTCCGTAGTGGCCGTGCAAAACACGACTGGCGCTCCGCAGGCCGCTCGGCCACCGCGGCCGGCCTTACGGTTCTGCTTTATATATTGGAAATGAACTCTGTGAAACTGTACTGATATGTCCAGAAAATAATTCATTATCATCATATTTGCGTCTCATAAAGGCTTTCAGAAACATTTGCCTCTGTTCATCCCATTCTTCATTAGGAAATCATTTTTAAAGCTAAATCTATGAAAATTTATATTTAGAAGCGGAAACAACGAATGCAGACCATCCAGTCTATACGTCCGGTCAGACCGTTCTTTCCAGCCTTATCCTTCCTTTTTGTTTTAAACGAAAGATATTCTTTCACAGATTTTCTTTAAGTGTCATAACTCACTTAAGCCTCGCCTTCCTTTATTTATACTCAGTCGTTGGTTATAAGTAAGGTATGCAGCTTGTTAGGACGTAATAACGCTCAGCGGATCGAGTTACTTCATTTGAGCTTTGAAACACTTATATTGGTTGATCAGAAAGTTATGGGTATCGTACACGTTCAATTTGAGTTTCGTTTAGTCCAACATTTCTTGTCATCCCAGTAACCATGTTACGGTTCTAATTAAGGTACAGAGTTTGCTTTGGTCTAAGAACACTCATCGGATTAATATCTTTTATTTCAGCTTTTTAACACTCAAATTCGTGGTTTATGAGTGCACATTGAACTTGACTTTCGTTTTCAAAATATTTCTACAGTGAGAAGTTCAATTCAGACTATTTGTCATGAATGTTGGGTTATGAACTGAAGCTAAAACCCAATGCAAAGGAAGTATTGTTTTGTAAGGAAATACATTATGAAAGTATCATCACTATCATATCATATTATCAAATCTAAGACGTAACGCTGCGAATCAGCGTGGGTGAACTGTTCGTTGTAAATAAGTTATATAAGATTAATTAAAAAAGACACATGCGCACATTACATGGTATGTACTGTTAATATATGTAGTATGATACTTTGAATTGATAAACATCTACATTCACTTATTTCCACATTACGTCATTGACCTCTAACGGTGCAACTGTAGGTCACATAATGTCTTACCTAAAAGTAACCTATGACGTCGCCTTTTTTCGCTTCTCCTGGGTTCGTGACTAAATCAGTTTCACCTTAAAGGAACTGAAAATTGTGATTCTGTAAGATGATACCCTATTCCAGTTGGTAAGAGCCGATGGCAGGTTTCAATTGCAGTGGGAATTCACATAAAACCATGCACCCGAGTTGTGAAAAAGGTACTGTCGAAACTGGTGGTGGGTCCACGATTGTTATTGCAATTTGAAATGAATTCTCACCCGCAGCTGACTCGATTATTAGTTGTAAATGCTTATTCTCGTCGGAGATCATTTGCAGCGGTTCATAGCCTTCACAAACAACGATGGAAATTTTATGGTTCGTCATTCATTTATTCATAGTCTTTGTGTCCTAAGATACCTCGGACAGTAGTATACATGCGTCAAAATATTTAAAAATGATGTAAGAGGGTCAAATATTCGAGAGAATGGTGTAGACGATTAGTACTAGTATAATAATAAAATAAATCATTCAGGGCAGTATATACTATTAAAATAATGAGTTACTGTAGTGTGAATTGGCAGGGTAAACGTCAGTGACTAACTCATAGAAAAATGGGCTTCTAATCCAACAACTAAAAACATTCATGAGAACATGTGGGATAGTCATCCAGTATACATCTGTCAGCAGAATGGTCAATAAACTGTGTAACTCAAGTTATGCAATAAAAATTAAGGTAAACGAAGCATCATAACCACGGGGTAAAAACTGAAGCCTAAAAATGGTGAATCACATTCTTGTATTGTGTAACATGAAAGTAATTTTTTAAAAAAATTAAGAAAAAAGAAGCAAAGCAACTAAATTGTGTTATTCAAGCTTGGATTAATTATTATTTTTCTGTTCATGCACATGATGGTGCAGTCTGGGTAGTTAGGTGAGGATCAGTAAAGATCCCCATAGAGATATACTGACTTGATATCAGGACACATAACCCAAGGCCAGTGACTAGAGTGATCCATATAACGGAGAAATTATGGATTATGGAACATACATTGAGATAAGGAGTGGGCAATTAGTACGAGAAGGAATATCAGCAAGGAAAGTAATCAGCATTCAAGTAGAGTAACATTTGAAAACCTCAAATATGACACTAGCAGTGGGAGCGAAATAGTAGGTCCTCAGATAGCGCTGAATGTGACCTAATGATCAACGACACAAATGTCTTAATCCAAAAATCACAAAAGCACAAAAAATGGAAATCTGAATTACGATTAATTAAAATCCATTAATGGGCATTTTTTCGACATAGTTAAGTAGATATACATTCCTCATCAAATAAAAATAGAAAATCATAACTTGGTAGGGACCTTCATCACTAAGTAGATAATTTGAATTAAAACTCGACCAGCTATAGTCCCGATACCATTACAACATGGAGCTACATCGATCTACATTAGGAAGAAAATGGACCGTGCCCTTTCGAAGAAACCATTTCAGTATTTGCCGACGGACTTAAACCGTCGTCCCCCCTAATTAGAGTCCAGTTTGCTAACATCTGCTCCCCTTTCTCGGTGATTTTCTCAGAACGTAATTCCGGCCATGATTATGAATGAAACATGCATGACAATTGCGGCAAGGTGTATAATATTTATAGTTTTCAAAATGACAAGCCACGATCGCACACTAACAATTTATTAAATGACGACTGGTTTCGGTGCACTGTGTAACCATAAATTGGTCACATATATGTTATAATCTGGTCATCTTGTTAAAAGATTGCTTGCTAGTTTAATTTCTACAGCTTCCTTAATAACACTATCCCAGAAGGTGGAAGTGCATGCCAGAGTCTCTGCGTTGTATTCCATGGGATGACCGGTGCCAAAACAGTGTTCTGCAACAGCGGATTTGCTCGATTGTTGTAAGCGTGTTTGACGGTTGTGTTCAGACACAGTCCTGATTGTCTGACCAATGTATGGCATGCCACAACTGCAAAGAATACGATAGACACCAGTCTTACACAAACCAAGATCATCCTTTATAGACCCCAACAGGGCCTTTATCGTAGAAGGTGTACGAAATGCACATTTAACATCGTATTTCCGCAAAATGCGACTAATCCTGTTGTTTTTCAAAGCACCGCATATGATGCTCCGTTACAACAACCAGAGTCCCTGCCACAGAGAACGATTTGAATAATTTTTAACATCGGGTGAAAAGTAAATAGCAACTTCTGGAAAGCATTCAGTACGATTCCGTACCCTCGCTTATACGAGTGACGGAATGCCAGACTAACTGCGTGACCCGGTTGAAGAGTTTCTGGGGAACAGAACAGTCATTTTCAACGGAGAGAACTAAAAAACTGTTCAAATGTTTGTAGATCTTATGGGACTTAAACTACAGGGTCATCAGTCCCTAAACTTACAAACTACTTATGAACTAACTTATACTAAAGACAACACACATCCAATGCTCGGGAGAGGATTCGAAGCTCCGACGTTGGAAGCCGCGCGATCCGCGACGTGGCGCTGCAGACCGCTCGGCTACTCCCGCGCGGCGGAGAGAACTCTGCACATACAGGGTGAGACACGCGAAATTGATTTTCGCAATATTTGGTAAATACAAATCGGACTCAAAAAAGATTGCTATAACAGTTGTTCGCCTCTAAGAAGGACATCCATTATGATAAAGCTCGACCCTCTGCACCACCACGGTGGCGAGAGGGGGTGCCTTTGAAATCTGAAACAGGAAACCATATTTTGCGTTGAAGAGTCGGATTCGTCGTAGAAAAATATAACTTATGTAACTTTTCATATAGGTTAGGTGACCGTCTTATGCAACTGTAAATTAGTCTACTTGAGACCAGATGCGTTTCACTTTATTTTAAAGAATCTTCATTGGTCAACTGTAGAAGAAATATTTTTTGTTTTACGTTGCTTGATTTTTACTAAATTCGATCGATAATATAGGATTATTTGTTTCTTTATAAAATTAATATAACTCACATATTTTGATGTTGTCCTCTTCATGTGTTTTGTAGCACATTACTAATTGCTGTCACTGTTTATATTTACACTATTTACAATGTTTCTAAAAACTACCCATTCCTGTGGGAGGGCGGGAAACCACAACTCACCAGGCCACAGAAATAGCAAAATTTCAGAAACTTTTACAAAAAAAAAAAAAAAAAAAAAAAAGGTTAAATGTAAATAGTGTGAATGTAAAGAGAGGCAGTAAATGGCAATGTGCTACAAAACACACATGAAGAGGACAACATAAAAAAAATTAACTACTGAAAATGCTTCAAAATGAAGCGAAACGCGTCTCGTCTGAAGTAGACTAATTCACATTTGCAAGAAACGGTAACCTGTCGTATACAGAGTGTATAACTGCAACTGCGGAGGAGGAGGCCGAATACACAAAGAAGAATTGTGTATGTAAGGTTTGCATGCAACAGTTATTTCGTTTCATGATAGGTGGTGTTGTAATATAAAAAAGAAAATGAGTAGAAAATTGTTGAAAAACTGTAATATCTCGGTAATATCTCGAACAAACAGACCTGACACTACGCTTGTCCGTCCTTTTTTGGAGTATTGCTGCCCGGTGTGGGATCCTTATCAGGTGGGTTTGACGGAGGACATAGAAAGAATCCAAAGAAGGGCAGCTCGTTTTGTATTGTCACGATACAGGGGGACAGCGTCATGGAAATGATACAGGATCCGGGGTGCGAATCATTACAATAACGGCGTTTATCGCTGCGGAAATATATTGTTGACTCTCACTTACATATGTAGAAACGATCATCAGAATAAAATACGAGAAATCAGAGCTCGAACGGAGAGATATAGGTGTTCTTTATTCCCGCGCGTTATTCGAGAATGGAATCGGAGATAAATAGTATAAAGGTGGTGCGATGAACCCTATGCCAGGCACTCAAATGTGATTTGCAAAGTATCCGATGTAGATGTAGACACTTTCTCTATGTTTAACACTTCAAGTTTCATCAAACAGCTGGCGAGCACTGCGAAAATCCGTTGATGCGTTGATCCTGAAATCTGATACCTACTCTTTCTGCAGTCGTTAACATCGTGGAACAATTGCCTAGAGATGTGTCCAGTTAGAATCATTGGAGTACAATGAACTGTCTGACCACAAACTGAGGGCATGGTAGAGGTATGTGCTTCATTCGATTGTGAAAGGTGTCACAACTGTAGCATTAACAAAAATATCCGAAGGTCTATCTTGATATTTCAAATCCGATTTGTTTTTGTTTAAGATATTACCGTTATTCGAGAATGTTCTACCCATTTTCATTTTTGCTGATTAGAGCGGCATTGATCGTGAAACGAAAATAATGTTTCATACAAAAATCAAATATTTTTTCTCAGAGAATAAAAATGAGCAATAAAAATTGGTGATCCCATTTGAGAGTCACAGTCACCCGCAGCCCACTTTCGTCACTGTAGGTCGTGTAGGGGGACTGAGCTTCGTGTTGATGGATGTTCCTGCGTCGACGGTTGATGCAGGGAGGGGCAATTGACCCTCAACAGATGCAGCGTATTGCGCATACTTAGAAAGATAAAGCCTTTATTTGATGATTACCCAATTACAGGACAATTACTGGAAGTAGTTACATACATAAAATATATGACAGTATGCTTTGAACGGCCACGTAACTTCATCGAACAAAGAATGTTTTTTACACAAAACTAGTTTGGCGAATACATGAATACATTTTGTCAGTATGGGATAAGTACCAGAGGAGAATGATGTAGATCGAAGGAGGAACAATACTCGTCATTAAACGTTTATTTAAAACGCGTGAAAGCTTCATGGAGGCGATCAGTCAACCTTAGTGGCAGAGGGATGAGGCGAAACGTTCTAGTACAATGGTACGGGATTTTCTCAGAATTACAACAGTGTTTAGTTTCTCGAAGAGTCAACCAATAAATTTCTGCCTCCTGTGAATGTCTCGTAAAAAGACCGCAAGAATAGATCAGAGCCCACGAGGAGGTTTTTCGGCAGTTCCTTGTCGCAAATCGTAGGCGAATGGAACAGGCAAAGGACGGACATATAGCAGTTCTGAACTACCAGTCATTGCGAAATGGGTTGCGTATTTAAATGTATTCAAATTCCCACTGTTTGTGATGAAAGCAAGAGAAGTGACTTCGGATGATATCCCATACTTGACGAATCGTGCTGATTCTGTTTCTCAATGAAATGAAGCCATTATCAAGATCAAAAGTGGTGTGACACAAAAGTGGTGTAACGTCTCCTGAGCATGAGTACTTGTAAACGTACTAGAGACGTGCATCTAACATTACTCGAATACGATTTCGTGTAAAACTTCTATTTGTGAACGTGTCAAAACCATGATAGATTTTTAAATATTGCAAATGGAATAGGGATCTGTGTCCAGATCAGCGACGTGCTAGTAAACAGAAAATGATGAATTTCACGTAGTCATCTTTTTCTAAAATTAGTTGCGGTCCTTAGTGCATAGTGTAGCAGTGATACTAGTTCAATGTTGTATTATAGATTCGCTGAAAAGTGTGGCACACCATTGCTCTTTCTCTATGGAGACTCATACGTTTTCGACATTACTTAAAAAATATTTGGTGAGTGGACCATGACGAACGTTTTGTTTACCAGTCATATCTCGACAAATTAGATCGGTGATGTACCCCCAGAGTGAATTCGAATTATTTCTCATACATTACACATTATTTTCTTAAAATTAGCCACATGGGTTGTGAGAAGGACGGTAAGTTTCTGGCAAGCTGATATTCAGTTTCTGTTTACATTGTCCTGTACACAATCGGATGTTACTGATATTCATCATCGCACTTGAGCTTACATCGCACTTACTGACAATGTGATTTCATGAATTATGTACCCTGATAGATCGAATCCGATCTTAAGTGCAAAAAATTTGCTTGATTCATGCAGTAATTAACTAACTTCTCACTGTGTCTAATATGTAGTTGAAGAGCAACGATAGGTCCACTGCTAACTACCCTGTTCCTGTACGTCTCCCTCCTTAAAATAGAAAGTTTTGAGAAGTAAGTAAAGAGAAAAAAGTCCGAAAATACGAAGCGTAACGCAGTTTAGAGAAGACAATGGTTTTACAAAACCTATCCTACTTCGTTTCAAGGCATTAATCGTGGTCCTTCGCCTGCCAGTCCTACTACCGGCGCAACACTCACGACCAGCGGGTAGTGTTACCTCAGCACTGCAGGCATCATCCAGAAAAAACATTACATTCCACTATCAATTTTGAGAATACATATGGTGTCTGTTCTCTCTGACATGTCCCATACCGACATCATGCGATTCTTTGCGGATTACATATATACACGTAGGATGGCTACAATGAAGCAGCGAAGCAATTGATTTGACGTCATCTGCTACGATTAACGGCGACATATGATAATGTGTACATACGTACACAGCACAATTGGGCATGGTAGCAGAGAATATGACCAAAATGAACTGCTAGACTACAAGGATGCTTAGATAGATCTACCAGTGGCCCATAAATATATGCCACCACCACAAATTGAACTGTGCAATACAAAAAAAAAAAAAAAAAAAAAAAAAAAAAACTTTAAAATAATTCTCAAACATTACATGCAACATTCTCGTATGAACACATTATCACATTTTTCAGCATATTGTGCTACATTCACTTATTCACAAGCTCTGCACACTGCAGCACAGTTGTATAGGGGCCATCACGAAGACAGAATGTCATTTCGCCGTCTAACTTCATTATCAGTTACTGATATTTTAAAGCGTCAGTAAAAAGATTAAAAGAGAGAGAGAGAGAGAGAGAGAGAGAGAGAGAGAGAGAGAGAGAGAGAGAGAGAGATGTATAAGCTAACTGGAAGTACTGCAGTACTTTTAAAAAGAAAGTTCTTCCCAGCTGGCACGAAAAAAATATAAAGAGTAACGTTACATTTAAAATTGTAATTGTATTGGGGCTGGTATTTTGACGAAATTTCAAATGTATATTTTTGAAATGTTGTTACATGAGACAGTTATTTCTTGTAGGCATTTCATGTTGCTGGCCAGTCTCTTTTATCATTTATGGACATGAAAATTATTTTCTTGTATTGTTTTTAGTATGAGATATGTTTTATTAATAAGTCGCCAGTCATGCATTTTAAAATGTCTATGAAAAGATATTTCAGCATTGATCGTAAATTAACGTTTATTTGTTATTGCAAATCGATTTCGACTATAGAATAGTCATGCACAATCGAATTGCGGAATCACCACTCTGAGAAACACCATTGTGAAACATCTTTCAGCTATGCCTTGCGGCTTGATATTTAAAACCTGAAATGTCTCAATTCCATTGTGCTTGTTGCACTGAGGATGACTATTCCATAGTCGAAATCGACAATCAAAACCAAACGTTAATTTACGACCAGTGGTGAAATTTCTTTTCATAGTTATCATTGTACGGTCGTGTTGCACACCGCTCCTAATGGAGTCATGATTTCATTTTAAATATGTTTACGAGCTGAAACGGGTCGTTAAGAGCCGAAACTAGTTATCGGATAATGAAATTGGAGATCTTGACTCTGAGGATTTTTATCCTCCTTTATGTTACTCGATCCCTTCTTGGAAAATCGGAACACTTACCCATATCTGGAGAGCCTACTAATGTCAATAATTTGACGAAATGGCCTACAATCATCCAGGAAACACCACAAGTAAACTGATAATGTTGCCGATGCACTGCCTGTAATTATTACGTGACCTGTAATTATAAAAATTTCCAGCTTTTCGGCAACCACCAATTTCATCACGGTCGCTTGTCTCTTCTACGACTTCGTGACACATTTGCAAACGATGGCTTTTGCTGTCAGTATATGAAATTCCACAAAATTTGTCTTATTCTTAGCTTCTTCGTTGTTAGCGAGAACTAAAAGAAACTATAGTACACTCTATAAGGTAGATTACCTACGACTCTCTTCTCGCCCTTTACACATATAGATCTTATGGGTACTACACCAAGGCCCTTGCTCATGAGTTTCGTCAGTGCAACATGTTGACATCAAACTTGAGCACACGGAAACACTGAATATTCAGATGGCTGTACCCTACTACACATTCAAAATTGTAGTTGAACAGAGGTTGTTATTTTGACGAAATTTCAAATATATTTTTTAAATTGTTGTTACATGAGACAGTTATTTCTTAAAGGTATATTATGTTGCACGACTCTTTTATCATTTGTTGTTGTGGTCTTCAGTCCGGAGACTGGTTTGATGCAGCTCTCCACAATACCCTATCCTGAGCAAGCCTCTTCATCTCCACATAACAACGACAACCTACATCTGTCTGAATCTGCTTACTGTATCCATGTCTTGGTCTTCCCCTGCGATTTTTTCCCCACACACTTCCCTCCAATGCTAAATTCACAATTCCTTGATGTCTAAGAATATGTCCTACCAATCTATCCCTTCTTTTAGTCAAGGTATGCCAGAAATTTCTTTTCTCGCCAATTCTGTTCAGTACCTCCTCATTAGTTACGCGATCCACCCACCTAATTTTCAGCATTCTTCTGTAGCACCATATTTCAAAAGCCTCAATCCTCTTCCTGTCCGCACTGTTTATCGTCCATGTCTCACTCCCATACAAGGCAACATTCCATACAAATGCCTTCAGAAAGGACTTCCTTGGGCTTAAATCAATATTCGATGTTAACAAATTTCTCTTTTTCAAGAACGCTTTTCTACCCATTGCCATTCTGCATTTTATATCCTCTGTACTACGATCATCATTTGTTATTTTACTGCCCAAGTAACAAAACTCATCTACCTCCTTTATTGCTCCGTTTCCCAATCTAATTCCTTCAGCATCACCTGATTTTCTTACACTGCACTCCGTTACCCTAGTTTTGCTCTTGTTAATGTTCATCTTATATGCACCTTTCAGCACACTGTCCATTCCGTTCAATTGCTCTTCCAGGTCCTTTGCTGTCTCTGACAGAATTACAATGTCATCAGCAAAACGCAAAACGCAACTTTAATTCCTTCTCCAAATTTCTCCTTGCTTTCCTTTATAGCTTGCGCAATGTACAAATTGAATAACAATGGAGAAAGACTACAACCCTGTCTTACTCCCTTTCCAACCACTGCATCCCTTTCATGCCCTTCAACTCTGACAACCGCTGTCTGGTTTTTGTACAAGTTGTAAATAACCTTACGCTCCCTATATTTTACTCCTGCTTGCTTCAGAACTTGAAAGAGTTTATTCCAATCAACATTGTCAAAAGCCTTCTCCAAATCTACAAAAGCTAAAAATGAAGGTTTGCCTTTTCTGAATCTATCTTCTAGGATAAGCCGTAAAGTGAGTATTGCCTCCCGTGTTCCTACATTTCTCCTGAACCCAAACTGATCTTTTATCATTTATGGACATGGAAATTATTTTACGGTAGAATGACTATATTCTTTTAAGGATGAGATTTCTTTTATTAATAAGATGACAGTCAATCATTTAGATACGTTTACGCGCTAAAAATGGCTCGTTAAAGGCCGAAACTAAACAAATGGTAGAATTGGCGATCTTGACTGTGAGGATTTATCCTTATTTATATTTCTCGAGATTTTCACGAAGAAACGAAGCACGTGCCCATGTGTGGAGATCCTACCAATGCTAATGATTTGCAAAAGTGGCCTACAATCGACCAGGAGACACCAGAATTGACAGTGCTGCCGATGAGATGGCTAGGTCACACTTCTACTACAGTATGACTTCAATTAGGCGTTTCGAAATTTTTCACCATCAGGTTTGTATCTTTTATGTGAGTACAGCCACACAAGATAAATGGATTTTTAAAATGTTTTTACTTATACACACTGGTGCATATTATTTATAGGTGTGTGTAAATAGCAACATTTAAAAGTACTTGTTTCTGCATACGTGAGGCTGTCGTCACTAAACAGATACATCTGATGATGGAAAAATGCGAAACGCCTAACTGAAGTCATACTGCCTTCGAAATGTAACCTGTAATAAAAAAAACAATTTTGCGACCTAGCCAGCTGATAGGCAGCACTACCAATTAATTTAATTATGGTCGCCTGCTTCATCCATTACTTCATGACATTATTGCAAAGACTACAGGCTCTTACCGTCAGTATACGAAATTCCATAAAAGTTGTCTTATTCATAGATTCTTCGTTGTTAGCGAGAACTAAAAGAACTTCAGTACACTATATATGGTAGATTACGACTTTCTCGCCTTTTACACACATCCATGTTATAAGTTCTTCTTTTTCAGTACTGCCGGCGATTGTGGATCGAGTGCCTATACAGGGTGAATCACACTTGCAACGCAAATATTGCGCAAACGAAAAGTGCGATTGATGTGCGGTTTTCACAGAATGGATTAGTAGTCAAGGACTCGTGTCGTTAGCCAATAAACAGATTGTGAAAATACATAGAAAGTGTAATTTTTATGCAGACACTGGAACAATGGATGTTTCTATAATGCACTGGAATTTCTGACACTAGCTGTGTACAAAGACTTTTGAATGACATTCTTATCGCGTTTAGTTTGGCAGCTACAACCGTTCAAAGTTTTAGGGGAGGAGGCTACGACGTCGTAGCTGACTGGCTGGTGGTCATGTGGCAGTGGGCCGTGCCCCAGGGGCCAGCCACTCGGCGAGAGAGCTACGCTGTCGCAGCCTCCGCCCCGAAAATTTGTAGCTGCCAAACTAAACGTGATAAAAATGTCATTGAAAATTCTTTGTACACAGCTGGTGTCAGAAATTCCAATGCATGAGAGAAACAACCATTGTTCCATTTAAAAAGAGTATGTTTGCATAAAAAATACACTTTCTAATTAATATTACAATCTGTTTGTTGGCTAAAAATACGAGCTCCTAACTACCAATCCATTCTGTGAAAACCGGACATCAAACGCTCTTTCTGATTCCGCAATATTTGCGGTGCAAGTGTTAGGTGATTCACCCTGTATGATTTAGAGAGTCGTTGTTATGGAGAACTAAAAGAAACTTTAATACACTCCGTATGGTTGATTAACTACGACTCTCTTCTCGCCAGTTAGACGTACTTTTTTGGCCCACCCTAAAAGTTGACCTTTGCGATCGTCTTTCGACTGCTCGAAATTTAAATGAAAATAACGGCATAACCGTTCATCTGACACGAAAATTGAATAATCGAATTTGTAGAGGAGAAAATGCTCTACAACTGTGCTCTCTTGTGTTTTTTTCATATCTCATATCGTTTGAGATTTGACGGAGATTTGACACCCTCCATTGAATTAACGAAACCCAGCCCTTCTCAGATGTCACGTGACATTCCTCTCCCAGAACTCTCTCTGGCATACGCCATCTTGCGTTTCGTATTTGATGATTATCTTATTGTAACTTAGACGTTGTCATTTCAAAGCAATGGCGCACTGAAGAATTAACAAAAACACGTCGTTCTTCGTACGATAAATGATAATCCAGTGTCTACAAATGCAAATTAGCATCAGTTAACAACGGACATCAATAGTATCAGATCAAAGAACGAAACTTCTAATTGGTAGCCGTAGCGTAGTGGGCAATGCATTAGACTGTGACGCTGAAGGTCAATGATTCGGAACCTGTCACTACCTAACTTTTTTTCCCTAAAAGGGTTTCAAACACACTTACTAATTTATTTTTTATTATTTAGATTATTATTTTGGTCCAAAATGTTTGCAAAAACTTATAAAAGTACAAATCTAAAGTGCGCCGTAAAACACGTCAGTGCGATATTTTTTTATAAATATAGAAAAATGTTCAAATGTTTGTAAAGCTTATGGGACTTAACTACGGGGTCATCAGTCCCTAAACTTGCAAACTACTTATGAACTACCTATGAACTAGGACGGCACAAATATCCATGCCCGAGGGGGGATTCGAACCCCCGACGGTAGTGGCCGTGCAGACCGTGACTGGAGCGCCTCAGTCCCCTCGGCCACCGCGGCCGGCTATAAATATAGAAAACATATTCAAATCTTGATAAAAGTACCAATAAATGTTTACATTTATAAGGAAAAACGGAAACACCAGAAATACAAACTAACAAAGAAGTAAATAATCTAAATATAGACATTAGTTTTAATAGTTTAAAAAACATTTGTCTTGTAAACCAAAATTAAGAAAATACTTTTAAAACTTCAAGGGTAGAAAAATATTTCCATATCCAAAATCAGTATTTTAACAAAGTAACCCTTGAAATGATAAAGTAATAATACATATAAAGTACTACTGGAAGGCCCTTGCTCATCCATCACTATGGTCGGGGGTTCGAATCCCCCCTCGGGCATGGATATTTGTGCCGTCCTTAGTATAAGGTAGTTCGTAAGTAGTTTGTAAGTTTAGGGACTGATGGCCCCGTAGTTAAGTCCCATAAGCTTAACAACCATTTGAACATTTGCTCATCCATTTCTTCAATACAACACACTGAAACCAAACTTAAGCACACGGAATCACTGAATAGTCAGACGGCTGTGCCCCACTGCACTTTAGTTGTTGCCTACGTGGCAGCTAAGCTGTGCGCTGGCGCAGGAGGCGCGGTCGCCGTCACTGACCTGTAGAGCGGGATGCCGGCGTCGTCGCGGAACCAGAAGACCATGTACACCTTGTCGTGGCCCGGCGGCGTCACGTTGCACGGCAGCGCTACGCTGCGGCCCTCCACCGCCTGCACGTCCACCGTCACCACTGAAACACACCGGGCCAGCACCGCCCTCAGTGAACAGCCACTCACAAAAACACCACTGGGAGGTTGAGACGTGTCCATAGAAAATGTATACTGCTGAATTTGTAAGAAAATGTCTAATATTGTGCCTCCTGTTTTGTGTCGAGTAACCTGCTTGCAAGAAAATGTATAATATTGCTTCTACTGTGTCTATCGATAAGTGTACATAAATCTGTGAAGTTTCATCTTTGGCAAAAATTACGTATCTCATAGCATTGTATCTCGTGCAGAGAGACAGAGAGTCAGACTTGTGGTTCAGCTCGATTAGAGAGCAGTTGCGTTGTGTAAATGGCTCCGATGTAGAGCAGAGGCTGCAGTGCCAGCAATTACGAGGTACGTCCACAAAGTAAGTTCCGTTTGGTTATATAAACCAAACGTGAACAGATACAGAAAAAAATATTTATTGCATAAATATGAGCAACTGTGCAACTACTTTTCTACATAACTTCCGTAATTTTGTAGGCATTTGTCATAGCGTGGGACAATTTTTTGTGTGCCTTCTTCGTAGAAGGTTGCCGCCTGCGTATTCAACAATGAGTCAAAGATGTTCTTTCAGCTCATCATCGTTGAAGTGTTGAACACCAAGGACAGATTTTAGATGTAAGAAGAGATGAAAGGAGTCTTCTTCTTCCCTCCACGTTACCGCCCGACCTCACAAGGCGAATATGTCCAAAAAACTCTTACGGGAATTTCACTGGCACGTGTTTGATCATCCTCCGTACAGTCTCTCTCCTAGCGACTTTCTTCTTACACCTAAAACCTGTCTATGGTGGTCAACATTTCAGCGATGATGATGTGCTGAAAGAACATGTTACCACATGGTTGAATAAACAAGCGGTAACCTTCTACGAAGGAGGCATACAAAGACTACAACATTTCGGAAGCTATGTAGAAAAGTAATAGTTCTATATTTTTGTACAATAAATATTTTTTTTTGTATCTGTACACGTTTGTTTTATATAACCAAACGGAACTTACTTTGTGGACATACCTCGTGTATATATTGCATTTCATATAATTGTGAAAAAGGCTGTACTACCTCTGGAATGAAGATAATAGCATTTCATGTACTTATGAAAAGGTTGTATCATTTAGGTGATGTAATGGTGATTATTAATAATAAGTAACAAGCTTGACCTTTCTTCCCTGTTTCATTTAGAAGATTAACCTACTTCCTTTATTTGATAATTAGTTTTTTGTGGATTCAAAGTGCAGCATTGATTTTGGTAATCTTGTTGAACAGATTTCTTTAGTGGTATCGTAGTAAATGATTATTATGCAACGCTGTAGTTAACTATCATACTGAGTTTTGATAATCAGGTACTGATCTACATAATATTCTCGTAGTCGAACATTAAGAAAGTAGTTTATGTTTTTAATTTGTTTCTCGCAGTGAAATTTTTTGAGTGTAGTCAATGTGTGTTTCATGCAGATTACATGTCACAGTTGTTTTGTTAAAAGATCCGTTGCGCACATAATCAGTTTAATGCACTGTTTCTCATTTAACAGTTTATACATCAATATCAGGGCCATAATTAGACCATATTACTATGTTAATGAACAATGTACGTGTTCAGTTAAATTTTGATGAAGTCATTTGATGACTTAGTGATCTTGACTATTAAAAATCAATATATGACAACTATTTGGACTGCAACTAATACCAGATCAGGTTTTGACTGAGTAAATTTAAATAAACTAATTTTGTTGTCTGATTTAACGATAGGTGTAACTTTAAACATCACGTACAACTTTTCAGGTTATGATTTCGCAGTAACAGCGCGCTCTCGAAAGCCCTCGAGAGGTAAACGTGCTTTGTGTTGAGTGGCTGAAGTGTTCACTTCTGCTATTACATTGCTGTACATTGAATGATGGCATGGAAGCTTTGTTCAGTACACATTTCGGCCCGCCGTTTCAAGGCGGAGATCGATATCTCTCCGAAATATCACATATCGTTAACATGTTCCTGCGGCAAGGCGCAAGGTGCCTTAGTGCGCACCGCTATTCTGCCGCGGTTAGAAGTGGTTAGAGAATGTCTTGTGTAAAGGCAGGAAGTAGCAGACAGCTTAGTGGAACGACACAGTGACGGCAGACTAGAAAAGAAAAAAAGAAGGCATTTCAGAATGGCTCCATACTAGAAGTCAGGCTACAGGGAAATTTATGTTGAAGAAAGAAACAAAACCAAACGGATAATTGCTCAATCCAAGCATCATGGGAATCCTTTGGAAATACGTTAAAAACTTTGGATCAAGCTGCGGGAAAACCATTCTGGAGTGCAGTCTTAGAAACAGAGGGAAGATGCAATCAACGTTTTGGACAGGTCAGGAAAGCTGCTATTGTATCCTGTTGATACCTTTAGTAGACGGAGCGAATATTTCGAAGACTTTCTCAGTGTAGATGAAACGTTCAACAATGTGTAAATTTTTAAGGTACGAGGGGATAGGAATGAATACAGACACAGCGTTACATTTGAGGAAGTCACAAACTCACAAGGAACTCGTAAAATACAGTGGAATGTCAGGTCTCAAATGGTTACACACGATGACTAAAATTGCATGGGAGTCAAGATAAGTTCCGTCGCACTGGATGAAAGCAGTAATATCACTAATTTTTGAAACATGGAAACAGTAAAGAGTGTAACAACAACAGACGTATCTCTTTAATTAGCCATGTCCGCAAAATATTCTCAATATTGTTTAAACGAGAGTGCGATTATTCGTTGGACACAAGTTGGATGAAAATCAGTGTGGGTTTACTTCTCTTAGAAACTGTCAGGGCCAAATCCTTAGCTTACGGCATATAATACAGAATTGCTATGAGTGGAACAGGAAATTCTATCAACGTTTTATTGATCTAGAAAAAGGCTTATGACAGTGTTCCTGGGAGGAAACTACAAAATTATGGAATAAGAGGCAAACTTCTGCAGGCAGCATTTAGACTTGACGGTAAATTGAATACATGCTTCGGAGTAGTTTTAGGTGTAAGACGAGGCAAGTAATGTGTTACCACTGTTGTTCATACTATTTATAAAACATATTTTGAAAACTGTCAGGGTGAGATTCAAATAGATGAAATAAAATAAGCAATCTTGCATATGCGGACGACTTAGTTGTCATGGCAGATTCAGTTGAAAGGATGCAATCTGATATTTCAGAGCTAGATCAGGCATGTAAGGTGATATGCAGATCAGCATCTCCAAAACGAAAGTAATGCCTGTAGCTGATAGACTTAAACAGATTGAGTGCCAAATAGGAGGAGCAAAGAACAGGTAGACAGTTTCAAGTACCTGGGATGTATTTTCTCACAGGATGGCAACGTAGTGAAAGAACTGGAATCGAGGTGCAGCAGAGCTAATGCAGTGAGTGCTCAGCTAAGATCTACTCTCTACTGCAAGAAGTAAGTCAGTACCAAGACTAAGCGGTGCACCATTTTATCTTTTTACCAGCTTCGTTGTATGAGGGTGAAAGCTGGTTGGAAACAGATTACCTTATTAATAAGGTTGAGATTACAGATATGACTGTAGCACGGATGATTGCATGTGTAAATAGATGGGAGCAATGGCATGAAGGTGTCCGTAATGAGGAAATCAAAGAAAAATTGGGAATGAACACCACAGATGAAGCAGTTAAAGGGAACAGGTTGAGATGGCGGCATCGTGTTACACGCATGGGAGAAGCAAGGTTACCTAAGAAACTCATGGGTTCAGCAGCGGAGGGTAAGATTAGGAAGTTCAAGAATAAAATATTTGGATTCGGTCAAGAATGAATTTGAAGTAGCAGGATTAACATCTGACAAGGCATCAATATTAGCCCTGAATGTATTTTATTAGGGGAACTATGCTCCAGACAGAAACCTAGAAGCATAATCAGTCTCTAATGGTGATGATGATTTTGACTGATTTTCTGTTGGCCTTGTTTTTATTTATCCAAAGCATTACATGTAGGAAACATAATACTTTGTGAGTGGTCCAAAGCTACCCTCAATGATTATAACTATACCAGTACTAAAATTGAACTTTAACTGTAATAACGCATATTTAGTAAATATTCTCAGTTTAACAAGCATTCATTAACTACAGATCTACAATTTTACAATGCTTCTAGTGATGTATAAATTAATTAATGTCCAGTGTTTTCAAAAATGGAAAACAGAGGTTCCGAGTTATCTCGGTTGACTGTAAGCGATGCGTACAGTAATCGCGAATTTGGTGTGAGAGAAGCAAGAGGAATTGTAAATAATAATGGTGTGCCTCACGCACATAATTAGAGCGAAATCGAGGCGCAGCAGGTAATACGCAAATCGCCCATGTGCATGCTTCACTTAGTTTCCTTGTTACAATTTCTATGTACAGCAGCAGGGTGAAGTCTAACTAAGACTCTTGTACAAAATCTATACTATAACCTAAGAGTAAGACAGTCGGTTGTGTGGCACTCCTATTCTTAGTGTTATGTAAAATCTTTGTTACTTTTTCTTTAATTAAGGGCACTGCAATTTGAAACGCTCATTCAATACTTTGTGTGTGTGTGTGTGTGTGTGTTCACATGTAAAGGGTGTTTTTTATTAATTACAGTTTTTGGGGTTCCATTGTACATGGTATATTAGAAATTCCTTACATCAGCAGAACACATTCAACAGATACATGCCTCCAGCATCCTCCAGTCTATGTGTAGTTTCGTTGCATAATACACGTTTTAATTGACCTTTTATCTGGCAATGTTGCTCTCAAGAAACATCAAAATTGCACACACACTTTTCTGGAACACGATTCAATTTTCATCCTTCAATGGGCAATGGTGCTTGCAGACTTCATTTAATCTGTCATAAACAGCCATATTCCATCATCGTTTGTGAAAAGTTTTGAAACAACCTAAATCTTTGGCAGACACTGCAAGCATACCTTAAGCGTGTACTTTCGATTTTGTGGTATTATTTTGCGTTTATACAAGGAAAACTGCTTATAAGTGGTAAGAGGGATCCCGTTAACATGAATCATTATGCAGAAGTGTTAGTGAATCCCCATGTGGAACATTCCAAATGGATTGATATTTACTGGGAAGAGGAGGCCTGTCAGATCACTATGGAATGGACAACTAGTTCAGAAGATATAAAATAGCATCTCCTGTACCAGTGATTTATGGTCATTATGACAGATTTTGTGACTTGCCAGATTATATGCCGAAATGGAATATGTAGGCGTTGTCTTTACAGGAATCAGACTGTAAAACGTGAAAATTGCGAGACTGTTTTGGGCTTTGTTCCAAAATGGACTTGTTTTCAGACATTTAACACGACATAGTGCAAAATACAAATTTTAAGTCACAGGAAAAACACTGTAGTATTTATAGTGTAGCACCATTGCACTATTTTGAGAAATGTTGCTGACAAGCAAGAAATTATAATTTGAAAAAAAATCATATAAAATTGTCACGTCTAATTCAACTAAATTAATTAATTTCCTTCACTAGATACCTGTATGTGCCAAAAAGGGGTTTTCTTCCGAAGTTTAGTTTTTAGGAAACCTAATTTTTTTGTTCCACGCCGCGTTGTTACCTCGTAATTTGATTTCGTTCTCCCATATGCGACGTCGATGGGAATATTCTTGAAGGAAATTGCAAAACTAATGAAAAGAAACGAACTGATTATCAACTGGTGCTATGAAGATCACGACCAGTGAGAATTTATCGTCAATAAAAGCGTGATGTGTCTGAGTTTTTCAATAAGTAGCAAACTGGAATGTCAGAATTTATGGTTCATAAAGTTCAGCTAAATATGATTTCCTCGCCGTTTGTGGAGTTTGCTCCCAGTCTACTTCCTCATAGACTGAAAGGTGCAGTCATTATAAAAACAATGTGTTCCAATAGGAATTTTCGACCTTGCCATGTCAACAGTACTTTGTCTTTGGTGAGGCGTATTTTCATTTTTGCCATTACTGATTGCATTCATACTGTCTGACTACCGGATTTCCTGCCTCGTGCCCTTAAGATTGAAATCGGATGATTGTCGGAAGTGGATACAGACATTCTAGAAACGCTTCACTATCGCATTCTTCACCTTTAAATCGCAACGGCTTCATAGTATTCGTTACAGAGATTAATTAAGCAATTAAAGTCTTAATACAAGCCAGAGGTTCCATTTTTAAAATGCTTAGTTTGCATTTTATTGAGTTATAGACGGAATTTAGCTGATGTATAATGTTTATTAGAAAGCTGTAGCAAATAAAAGCTTGTATCATCAGAGTGACATAATGGAGGTGGAGAGGGAGCAAAAGGAATCTCAATTACGTTATAACAGTTGTACATTTTACTTGTAAATGAAATTTCACTGCACAGTGAGCCAGATATCTGAACTGTTTTTCTGCAGAGTGTCAGAATGTTCAAAAACAATAGTTGCAGAGGGCCTATGTTTTTCTTTTGATAGCAACAAACTTCGAGGGAGTTCCGTGATGCACTATTTGATCACACTGAGACAATTTGTTTCTTCCTGTTCATCTCACAGGAATGAATAAATTATCATATTAGTCAGGTAAGACAAGTATATTACAAATATTTACCATTTGGTATGTTCATTATTAGTCCAGGGACAAAGATATTTCAGTATTGATTGCTGGCGATCTGGGACTAAGTGCTGTATTTATCAGAAATACTACTACAAAAAACTCTCATGTGATAGCGTTCGTCAATGCCGTTTGCCTACAAAAATCTCAAGAAAATAGCACAGACAGGAAATGTAATCTAATATATCATACTTCTCACTTAAGAAAGAAAATTAGACGACATATCATCTAATACCGCTGTGAGATTTCATGTAGTAGTCTAGAGGAAAACGCAATTTGTAATGTTAGCGCAATAAACGCGCCGTGCTAGTCATTCTATACGTCTTGGCATTTCTAAGCCAAACGAACGTCTCCCAGCTTTCAGATTTGAAATGAGTGGAGGAAGGGGCGGGGGCGGGAGTAATTTAACCCCATTAGATCTGCGAAGAAAACGGAGCCCAACTCCCATTTGTCACTGTCGACGTTCGCCAACTTTATGAGTTAATTCCGAAGCCCTAAAGCGATGTTTGCGTGCCTTTTGGGTCTTCAAGAAAATATGTACCGAACGCAGATAATGCGGCAAGAAAATATGGATTGTTCGTCCTACTTTATTAAAGTCATTAACAGGCCGCTAAGTGTGCTTACTGCGACTTCAGATAGTAACAGAAGGTCACTAGCAGGCATCAACTTCCTTTTGACTGGTTATCGCGGTTATGAAAAGTGCTAGAGGAAATGGGGAAGGCTATCAATTTGTGTAACGAACCAGCTGCGAAACTATTTTTCTGTTAGTAAAACAATTTAGTTTGTCCGTCACAGTTGCACAATTTTTAAGTCAGTGACTAGTTTCGCACTCTGCAGTCCATTATCAAACCATTAGCCTACTAAAAAGAGTTACGGGCACTGTCCATGTTAAAAATCATCAAACCAGCAGTTGGTATTAAGGCTAGAAAAATTGTATTTGCAGGTTTACCTTTTTGAAACCGTGATAATCCAATGCACGTTACAAATGGCTGTTAAAATACTTTTTCTTGTTAATGCTCGAATTAAAATCAAATGTGATACGCGACGATGAAGATAGCGCCGGTGTGTGGCGCTGCCGTAGACCGTCTGTTTTACATTTTTAATATTTTACTTTTTCCTGTCAGTGGCTGCGCTAGACGAAAACTGGGCGTCGGCGAACTCGTCTTTGCGAGGCCCCTTTCATTTTTTTCATTAATGAAGAAATTGTTAAATGAGCTGAATTATACATCAATAATCACTATACTAAAATTCTATTAGTAAAATATATGAGTATTATTGTAATGACAAAAATTACAATAAACAAACACAAATTAGAGAAACTTTTCAGCTTTTCATCTCACTGAATTTTTTAAGATCACATCTTGATAATAGCCGCTATTTCGCCTTCCGTTGATAGTACTGACAAGGCAGATAGTCTTTCTTGGCTGACTGTGCATTTCAAGTTAGTCTTAATCAATTTTAACTTCTTGAAGCGAAAGCTGTACTGACTGGAACTGAGCATCATTCTGATTGTTATATAAACATTTCGATATACATCTTCCAAACCGTTTTCTAAACTGTACTGAATAAATTGTTTCGCAAGTATTTAACTAAAAATTGCATTACTGCTGCACTCATACGGAAATAAATACGGATAACTAAATAGCTGTCGGCCGGGAATGGCCGAGCGCACTAAAGCATCATACCACGGTGAGCGAGATCGCTCTCGTCGGTGGTACGTATGTTGTGTTCGTCCATTGGTTAAGCTAGTGAAAATTAGATGTAGGTCGTACATAACGTACCAGTTGAAAAGCGCCGTTAAACATCAAATATAAAAAAGAAACAAAAAAAGATAAAATTGTAACAATGTTTTGGGAGGCCCCCACAGGCGCGAGGCCGTCGGCGGTGGCCGACGTCGCCGACGCCTAGCGCCGCCACTGTTTCCTGTTAATGTATGAGTTATGACGCTGGTCGTTTTTGCAGACCACCGCCATGAATTTACGTAATGGCGCCAATGTGTGTCACATTTTTAATTGTCTGTAACGGTGCCGAAGCTATTGTAAGGCACACTACAGGTGGCGGCCTCTAACGGAGCCACGAGGCATAATCTAAACGACTCTGATGTGTACAGTACACGCTGGAGGCCCGTGAATGTATCCCCAGTTGTGACTGCCAATTTAAATTTTAATGTAACTAGTGACATGTACCCACAGAGGATAATGTACAAGATTATAACAGCCATTTGTAACATGCATTGGATTATCACGACTTGAAAAAGGTAAACCTGCAAATACAACTTATCTAGCATTAATACCGACAGCTCTTTTTATGATTTTAACATGTACAGTGTAACTTAATGTCTGTAACTCTTTAATTGTAGGATAATGGTTTAATAATGGAGCCGGCCGCGGTGGCGCGTCAGTCACGGTCTGCACGGCCTACGGTCGGGGGTTCGAATCCCCCCTCGGGCATGGATATTTGTGCCGTACTAGTTCGTAAGTAGTTCATAAGTAGTTTGTAAGTTTAGGGACTGATGACCCCGTAGTTAAGTCCCATAAGCTTCACAGACATTTGAACATTTTTTTAATAATGGACTGTAGAGTGCGAAAGCAGTTACTGACTTCAAAATTGTGTAAATGTGACGGACAAAATAAATTGTTTTACTAAATATTCTCTGCTGCTGATCCTAAACCATCATTACGATGAATTTTCAGATTTTTCTGTTAGTCCATCTCGACTTCCTTCCTCCACCTCCCTCTCGCTATTTATTTCGCCACGTTTTATTCTTTTGCCCCCCCCCCCCCCCCCACCCTGCTCTTCTACTCCTGCTAATATTCGTTCTCCTGCTACTCTCTCTCACTTCTTTTGTCTCATATATACATATATATCCGTCACCTCCTTCTCCCTCACTCTGCTCAACCATGCCCATCTACACTTGTAACTGTAGGATTTATTCTATACACTTTTTGTACACATTTCCTGTTCGTCATCTCTTCATCCATCTAATCCTCCCTTACTTTGTAACCGTCTCAACCTCCTGTCCATCTGTCGCCCCCCCTCCCCTTCCGACTGCCTCCCTCCACCCCTCTCTCTCATTATGTCTTTCTCCTCAGTCTATCTGCCATTCTTCACCCCACTGACTCATACCAACAAACACCTCCGTCTCTCTCTTTCTCTCTGTACATATCTTCCTCGCATATCTCTTCCTACCCACTCTATGTTTGTACATCTTCTCCCAATCTCTTTTATATCTATCTTCCTTCCCATCTCCTCATTCCCCACTCTCACTCTATGTCCATCCCCTACATCCAAACCTATGTTGGCCTCTGATGACAATGTTGGCAACATGAACAAAACTGTAAAAGGTCTTTGCAAAGACGTTAATAATCTTATAAATCCACACAGAGTGGCTTAATTTGTTTTTCGTACAGACTATCAAGTAAATAAACAATGCTGTTCCTGCACTATGGTTTACAGGTTCCTGTATGTACCCCTCATAGTTACCCTTGAAGATTTCATGACAAAACCTATTTCGCTGTCTCGCTGACTGACAACACAATCACGCGATGCCGCCAGGACAGTAAGTAAAATTTAACCTTATGTAACACAATTTTCTCATAACACAATTAGGCCTACGTATTAAATTCAACTATTGCAGAACTGTTATCTCAAATGAAAATCATCTAGTAATGGTTACAACGTCACATCGTGTCAGAGGATCATAGTAGTGCCGTACGGAACCTGAACCTTTTTGACGTTAGGTAAGGCAAGATGGCGGCGTCAGGCTTCAGTCACAGCGTCAAGTTTGCCAGTCTAGTAATGTATGTCTGTGGAGCTACCACATGTAACCAAAGATATTATTTACAATGTTTCTTTAAAAGTCACTACTGCCAACATAAAAAAACGATGTTTGCCACTATACTGCTCTCTAAATGTCCTATTTTTAACAACTTCTGTAAACAGAAATATGTCAACATTATGGGTATACTCAGACACTATTAAAGGGTGTACATAGATGATACTCCAGAAGCTATGTCAGTAGGCTATCTGTTGTCAGATGACATAGAAACCATTAACAGTATGACGTAACATTTGCCGTCATCGTATCAAAATCTACATCGTCTTTTCCACGTGCACGACGTTTACCGGGAGTGTAGTTGCAGTGCCAGTGTAATATGTCTGCCAAGGAAACTGGAACACTAAGTGGGTCAGTGTAGTTCTTAGCACTATGCACTCGCTTTCGGTACCACAGTGGTTCAAATAAGCCTCCGGTCGTTTTAGTTTCATGTGATTTTCCTAAACTCCAGAAAAATTCTGAAAATGTTCGTTCCCCTTCCTTGACCACGTGATCGGCGAGACGTTAAAAACTGTTGATGTTGCCAACATCATAATGAGAGGCTGCCAGGATGGTAGATAAAATTTTACCGTTACGTGTTGTTACAGCAGAAGTACGAGAAGTAAGTTCCGTTTCAATTTATCTCCGCTGCAGCGCTGCGATTGCAGTTCCGCACATGCGGTGTAGCCGATGTGTATCAAGAAGAACGTGCGCCATTTGGAAATCGCTGTCAGTTACGTACACTTTGTTGTGCTTGTTTGAAATGTCGGCATTGATTGAAAATCACGCCGCTTGTGAAATCAGGTCGGTGATTCGGTTTCTGAATGCGAGGAAAGTGAAACCAAGTGAAATTTATTGGCAAATTTGCTATGTTTATGGACAAAATGCGATGAGTGATTCGATGGTGAGAAGATGGATCCGACAGTTCAATGGCGGACGTAGTGCTGTGCACGATGAAGAACGAAGTGGGCGTCCACCTTTGGTTACAGAAGAACTGGTTCACGCGATTGATGTCAAGATCCAGGAAAACCGTATGTTTACAATTAGTGCTCTCGCTATGGACTTCCCCCAAATTTCACTGTTTCCAACTGGTTGAAGACACAGGCGGTCGATTTCTATTGAAGAAGGTATACAAAACCTGGTGCCACGCAATGAAAAATACCTGCAAAATTTCGGCAGTTATGTGGAAAAGTAGTTAAGAGTTGTAGAATTTTGTGCAATAAAAATTTCTTCTGTATCTGTGTACAATTTCATTTTATTACCAAACGGAACTTACTTTCTGGACGCGCCTCGTAGTTATTCGCGACAATTGGCACATTTATAATGGTCATACTATTAAAAGAAAAGCCGAAGTTTATAGAAACTGGTCACAGATTAAGAAAAACAAACACGACACATTAGTGTGTGTAGATTTCATAAGAATTCTCAAAAGAATAAGGATACTTGTTATGCACAATGAACATCACTTTTAGAATGAATTCTCACCATGGTACAACTACTAACTTATTAGCTCAATGTACATTTTGTATTGTAGATATTTCTCCTTTCCTGGAACGCACCTTCAGTTTCAGGTGTCAAGATAACAGCTCGCTCCCTCCGATTAACAAGATGCAGTAGGGAGGTGAAGGGGGCGGGTTTACTTGCTGCGATCGGCGCTGTGCGGCAGTAAACATCGCCTCACAGTGAGGAGGAAAACACTAGAAGAAGTTCCATTAAAACTTTCCTTGTTATACCGAGAGGAGATTCGGAAGCATTAAGTGTCTCACACAAAAGAACATGTAAACTGGAAGGAGATTTTAAGTCTCCGATAAGCGTGACGTGTTTTCGTTACAGTGGAGGCACTTTCATTGAAGCGGATTCTGAATAATGGGTTCGTCGATGTCGCTGCTATAAAACGATGCCAGTGACATAAAACGCTCTTTTCCGATTTCTTCATCTTCCTTTACGCTATCGCAGTATTTTCTTTAGACCCCCAACAGCATGACACGCAATAGACCGAAATACTAAATGTATCGTTTCAAAGCTATTTGACCGAAGACGATTGCACTGTAGTTTCTCCTCTAAAGCAAAGCATGGACGACAAAACCGCAGAAATAAATGTGAGAGGAATAAAAAAGCAATTGAAATCGTTTAGCAGAAGAGAGACAACTAGAACAGATGTAGCATCAGTTCGATTTTACACGGATTATTCGAGGGAATTTGCCCCTTTCTAGCAGCAGTGAAGCAAAAGTCTCTAGTGGAGCGAACCTTTCGTAACAATTTAAAAAAAGCGCAGGTCATTTACGTTTATCAAGAAGGGCCTTCGATAAAACACGCAAAACTAGAGGCCTGTTCGTCGAACCTCGGTTAGATGCGGACTTTTGGCAGATGTTTTATGT
Source organism: Locusta migratoria (assembly GCA_026315105.1). Lineage (NCBI taxonomy): Eukaryota > Metazoa > Arthropoda > Insecta > Orthoptera > Acrididae > Locusta > Locusta migratoria. The sequence continues at coordinate 647,432,327 of CM048744.1, read as the reverse complement.
TCGAGTATCATGAGATTTCTGCTATTTTGTCAAAAACTGACTTGTGTATCATGAGATATCTGGAAACCCGAAATTTCGTCTCTGGGATACAACATAGTCTTCCCAAGGAACGATATTGTGAAAGCCAGCTCGCGCTATTTATCCACGAGTTCGAGAGAGCACTAGACACAGGATGCCAATTAGACGCCGCGTTTCTTGAGTTCCGCAAGGTGTTCGATACCGTTCCGCACCGTCTCCTGACGAACAAAGTGCGAACATATGTAATATCTCTGTCTGGACTGGTGCTCTTCTAGCTGACATAACGCAGTATGTCATTCTCTACGGAAACTTCTACTGACATAAAGAGTTTGGATTTCCTGCGTGCTCCAGGGGAGTGTTATATATATACGAGGTACGTCCAGAAAGTAAGTTTCGTTTGGTTATACAAAACAAACGTGTAGAGATACGTAAGAAATATTTATTGTACAAAAATCTACAACTGTTAAAATATTTTCTACATAACTTCCGAAATTAGAGTCGAAGGGCAAGAAAGGGACGCAGAGGTTGGAAAGGGAGTAAGACAGGGTTGTAGCCTTTCCCCAATGTTGTTCAATATGTACATTGAGCAAGCAATGAATGCAAGGAGAAATTTGGAGAGGGAATTAAAGTTCAGGGAGAAGAAATAAAAACTTTGCGGTTTGCCAATAACATAGTAATTTTGTCAGAGACTGCAAAGTATCTGTAAGAGCTATTGAATGAAATGGACAGTGTCTTGAAAGGAAGATATAAGATGAACATTGACAAGAGTAAAACGAAGGTAATGGAATGCAATATCAGAAAATCATACAATGGTGAAGGAATTAGATTAGGTAATGAGACAATAAAAGTAGTAGATGAATTTTGTTATTTGGGTAGCAAGATAACTTCTGATGGCCGAAGTAAAGAAGATACAAAATGCAGAAGGGCTAAGGGAAGAAAAGCGTTTCTAAAGAAGCGAAACCTGTTAACTTCCAATATTAATTTAAATGTTACAAAGACCTTTCTGAAACCATTTGGCTGGAGTGTAGCATTGTATGGGAGTGAAACGTGGCCGATAAGGAGTTCAGATAAAAGATGATAGAAGCTTTTGAAATGTTGTGCTACAGATGAATGATGAAAATTAGATGGATAGATCACGTAACTAATGAGGAGGTGCTTAATCGAATCTGGGAGAAAAGGAGTTTCTCGCATATCCTGGGTAAGAGAGGGGATAGATTGGTTGGACACATTCTGAGTCATCGAGGAATTGTCAACTTAGCATTAGAAGGAAGCGTGTGGGGTAAAAATCGTAGAGGGAGACCGAGGGACGAATATAGTAAGCAGATTCAAAAGGATGTAGGTTGCCGAACGTATTCTCAGATGAAGAGACTTGCACAGGACAGGGTAGCGTGGAGAGCTGCATCAAACCAGTCTGCGGACTGAAGACCACAATAACACAGATGTCGTCTCACAGCAGCAGCAAAATGTGCCGGAACTCCACGACGCATGTACCACATACTCTGACGTTTCTGAAGGGGAACATCGTCAATCAATCCTGGAAGGCAGTAAAGTTTATATTTCAAATTAATGTGTACTAACTAGGACGATGTTTACAATGATATAAGTGGTGGCTTGGAGCCATATGTTCGTAATTATCTCGGAAACGGCTCGTTTTCGGACCCATGTTTACTGGAACATTTTGCCTCTACTATCGTGTACTTTCAACTGTGTAAGTTCGCGCCATATTTTTAATACACCCTGTAAATGGCCTCGTAGGTAACTAAAAAATGTTCAAATGTTCATAAAGCTTATGGGACTTACTGCGGGGACATCAAACTTACAAACTACTTATGAGCTGACTTATACTAAAGACAGCACAAAACATTCATGCCCGACTGGGAGCGGCCACTCGCATCGGAGCATAGCACCTCAATGCGCTCGGCCACTCCGCCGCGGCTCGTAGGTAACAGTGGTCTCCTCATACAGTAGATCGTGAGGGGGTTTGGGTGTCTCAGTGATTTACAGAGCTAAGCTGACGGAAACAGTGCTCTTTGGTAGAGTCTCCCGTGCCAGACTATCTGCTAAAAGTCCAGGTAAAACGGTCTCGTCTTGGTACTATATGGTGGGGACGACATGGGCCCGGGAACGGGCCTGACTTTACGTTCACAAAATTGTGTCAGGCTTCGAATTTTTCTCTTTCCTATCGGCCTCTCTTGGTCTTGTTTCTCCGACCCCGAGGTCCGAAGGTATCTTTCATTTTTCAATCCCTGGTCTTGCTAAGACGTGGTTGTCGATAAAAGCTCGGGTAGCACACGCTCGTGTACCGTAGTAAGCGATATAGGAGGACGTATGTAATGGTATTCGGCCTGTGCTTGTTAAAAAGGACTAGATCTGGATCTGAAACAAAACAGACTTTAAAAGTTGGTACATAGAATAGAGGGGCAAAAATCCGAAATATTGTTAAAAGAAGCGCTAAAGAAGAAAGATATAAATATAGATATTGTAACTAAAGAAAGAATCTGAAAGGAAAGACTTCAGTAAGTATACTATGATATATAGTGGCGTAGAATAGAGAGGAAGAGCACGACGTGGTGTAGTAAAATTAATTGATCGAAAGTAGAAGAGGAAATTAGAAATTTATTCCTATATAAATGAAAGAAGGTAATTGCGCAATTGAAAGAATAGAGGGCATCGCACAGTTGTTTACGCTCCTGAAGAAGGAAAACAAGATAAAACAAAACAGTTTCATAAACTATTATAGTCTGCAGCAAATAAATCTATCAAGAGTGACCATCTGATGATCAGTGGATATCTGAATGCCCGAGGAGGTATATATATATATCGTATGGTATAATGTCAGCTACATATAATACTTTAGTACGATATACTAGTGTCTAATTAATAAGATAAAACATATCTCTGTCACAGAGCCAAGTCCAACTACTTTAACAACTGGACAGCTTCTTGACTGACTATATGGAGTTCGGTCATCCCTCCTGAGAATGATCTTAATGGGCAATTAGTAATTATGTGGGTCATCGTTTGTATGTCTGTTCCACAGTCACATGACTGGTCGTCTGCCTGACCCCATTTGAATTTCCAATAGTTACAGCGACCAACACCAGTTCGGAAATGGTTGATCAAAGACCATTCTCTCCTGGGAAGGTCCATTCCTTGGAGCTGCTTAGAGGGAGCGTCTATCCAGATGCTGTTTTTTCCATTAAACGAATCCCAAATCCTTGCCCAGTTTGATTTAGGCGAGAAGCCACTCTCATGTAGTTGCACAGCTGTTTTAAGAGGTGGTTTACGTGATTTCAGCCGGCTTACCGGTGGTGGAAGGTCTTGCAGGATAGGAAGCTCAGGAGTGGACAAGATCTTATAATACTCTCTCATTAAGGCTTCCTTCCGTTTTAGATCTGGGGGAACAATGTTGCATAATATTGGGAGCCATTGAAGTGGTTTAGCCATCAGAGTGCCACTGATCAATCTCATTGCTCTATTTAATTGTACATCAATGTCTCTCACATGAGCACTGTTGAGCCAGACAGGAGAACAGTATTCAGCTGCAGAGTAAACTAGGGACAAAGCTGTTGTACGCAAAACCTTAGCACTGGCTCCCCACGATGATCCTGCTAAGTGCTGTAATATGTTATTCCTAGTTTTAACTTTGTCTGCTGTTTTATGAAGGTGGTACTTAAAAGTAAGAGATCTATCCAAAATGACTCCAAGGTATTTTGGATGTTCATTATGTTCAAGTTGAACACCATCAAATGAGATATTAAGTTTATAGTCGGCCATCCTATTATTGAGATGGAAACAAGCTACTTCCGTTTTATTTGGGTTTGGCTTTAGTTTCCACATTGCGAAGTAATTTCTGAGAAGAGTTAGGTCAGATGTTAAAGTAGTTTCCGTCTGTGTTGTGACGCTATGGCAATATCATCGGCATAAATGAATTTTCTAGATTGCGTAGCTGGAATATCAGCGGTGTAAACATTAAAAAGAATGGGAGCAAGAACCGAACCCTGGGGGAGGCCATCGTGAAGCTGTCTAAACCCACTTTCTGTGTTGCCGAGATAGATCTTGATCAGACGGCCACTTAGCATTGAGTTCACAAGTCGCAATAAAATAGGGCAAGGAATGAGATTGTAAAGATTCACTAGGAGGCCCTTCTTCCACACGGTTTCATAAGCTGCCGAGAGATCCAGAAAAGCAACGGAAGTGGTACACTTCTTTTCGAAACCAATCTCAATGAAATATGTCAGTGCTAGGACCTGGTCACAGCAATTACGGCCTTGTTTGAAACCAGATTGTTCAACAGGGACACTAGCAGTGAGAATGGGAACAATACGATTGTGGATGAGTCTCTCGAGCAGCTTGTAACATACACTGAGAAGTGCAATTGGGCGGTAGCTATCTGCACGTTCGGCTGGTTTACCGGGCTTCAAAACAGCTATTACTTTAGATCTCTTAAAAGCTTTTGGTAGAGAGCTGTCTTTAAGAATGTTATTGAATAACTTTAGAAGCCACAATCTTGAGTCCAGCATGTTTAATAAATTCTGGGAAAATATCATCTATACCGGCAGCTTTCCCAGTCTTCACATCAGAGATAGCCACATGCAGTTCGTCTAAGCAAAAAGGTTTTGATACTTCCAGGGGAGCCTGCTGGCATTTCTTACCGAGGAGGTAATATACGTATTAAAAATGTTGTAGGAACTTTTGGAGAAGTAACAATAAATTGAAATTTAGAGGAAATTAATCAATGTGCAACTTGTAACCAACTGAAAGTAACAAATACCTACTTTTAAAAGAAAGACATTCATTAGATTAAGGAAGCATTCGAGGGTATACGACATTAATCGATTAGGTAATATGTTTACATGGCCTGATATTCCCTTTAATTTCACTTATTGTCAATAATATTTGGCTGTTCGCAGTTTTGCCTCAGTTAATACTAGACAGAAATCGAATCTGCATTTGGATCATACCTCCTCGAACCTAGTTCAGAAAGATGTAGACTATTCTGCCAAATCAATTTATAATAAACTGCCACAAGAATTCAAAAAGCTTAATGGTAATCCTGGGACGTTCAAGGCTAAACTGAAAAGTTCCCTCGTGGCTTACGCTTTCTGCTCTTTCGAGCAATTCCTGGAAAAAATAAGTAATTAACCCAATTTCTTTGTTACTTAATAGGTTCTTTGTACTTAGGCCTGTCATGTATTTCACTATATTTATTGATTTCTATTTCAGTCTGATGTACTGACTAGTTTCATGACTATGGAGACTTTCCTCGATTTGGTCCTGCGGAACGTAATAAATATAGATAAACAAAACACTATGTCGTAATCGGTATTATGTATCGAAAACCCGAAAAGCAGCTTTCGATACAACTTCCTGCTTGCTACATGGTAGCGGTTCCGTCGTGATTTGGGTGGGCATCAGTACCATGGTTTCGAACTGGTCCTATCATGAACCTTACTGATCGGATAACTGTAAATGAATCTCACTATCCGCGACAGAAATCTGCTTACTATGACTAACATATTGGTAACAAAAAATGCGTTATTCCAAAACGTTAATGCGCCCTCACAAACAGCCAAAAAGGTTCGGGCGTGGTTTTGTATAGTAATCATCAAGCTTCCCCAATGGATAGAAAATTCGGCAGATCTCAACATAAGATAACCGTTAAGGCTAGTTTTAGAGCGTAGAGTGAGGACCAAATTTACTGTTCCCGTATCGTTGGAGTAATTGGAGAGGTTTGGTATAATAATGATTAAACATGTTTGTATAGCTTATGGGGCTTAACTACGGAGTCATTAGTCCCTAAGCTTACAAACTACTTATGAACTACTTACGAACTAGGACGGCACAAATATCCATGCCCGAGGGGGATTCGAACCCCCGACCGTAGTGGCCGTGCAGACCATGACTGGAGCGCCTCAGTCCTCTCAGCCACCACGGCCGGCTTTTTAGTTGCAGGAAGTACCATTTATATTTGCCAATTACGTCCGTAATACGTGTTCATCGAAAATATCCTGGTAACAAATCAGTACGCACCTAATTGCTTCAGTGTCTTCCATTAACCGCCGTTAACGTTACGGACGCTACTCTGCTTTCACATAAGGACTATGAACTTCGTCACAAACTTCGCTACTAATGTGCGAATATTTCACGTAAAACGCTTTGGCCTGTGCTCGAAGCCTGCACCTGTTCCCACAGGAGGTCGATTAACCAATTGTTTACTCCGCTCTGACGCATTTATTCGTTTTACTAGTGGTGTTTATTTTTTTCCACGCGTTCAAAAGAAAACGCACAAGAAAACAAAATTTGTAACTCTCTAAATAACACTTTTCAACCTAACGCACCAAATTGGTCTGTAAATCGCAGGTAGTCTGTTCGTCCCTAAAGTACAAAGGTATTTATATGCTGTACAACTGATTTTGTGGACTGTTGAATTGTCTATAAATAGAGGATGAAATTTACAGCTCCAATATCGTTAACGTAATTTGAAGTTTGGTACACGCAAGGGTAACATTGTTAGAAATTATAAAAACAGTTTACGAATATGTTTGTGGAAGAGTTGCTGTGTTCTCAAAGCCAATTATTGACCAGTTAATTATTAGTAGACAAATATTGTGCCTACGTTAGATGTTAGTATTATTTTGTCCACGTCCTCTATCTTCAGATGTATTCTTCTGGTAGTATTTCGCGAGCAAGTCGTTCTCTTCCCTCCAGGCACTGCCATTTGTGCTCACCAAGTATCTCCGTAGTGCACGTTAATCGAACCTACCGGTAACAAACTTTATATATATATATATATATATATATATATATATATATATATATATATATATATAATTCTCGATTATTCCCTTGAGTATCAACTTGAGTAATTATGACTTCTTCTTCATCCTTCGTTTTTCCCAAATTCTCTTCACGCGTTCACTGTGTTCTCTCTTGCGTTCTTCTGACCACTTTTTTCCTGTTCTGTTCTCCTTGTGTTCTTGTTTAAGTTTTATTATAATGTTACTGAACTGTTCTCTATTGTTTATGTTGTCTTGTGTAATTCGCAGTTCCTTAATATCCTCTTCTGTTTGAGTGATCCACTTCGTCTTGTTTTTGTATTGTTTGCTATCTCAAATATTTGCCTTGTGAGCCTGGTTTCATTCGTTCTGCTCTTTCTGATGGTGTCGGTTATTGTTTCCATGTATTTGTAAATCTCTCTAGTTGGCCGCTTTTTCCAAATTCCTTCCCGAAAGTGAACTATATATTTTCCTCAACATTTTTCTTTCCTCTTTTTCAATCTCTCTGAACTTCGTATGACCATGAATCACTATAGTTTCTGCAGCATATAGTGCCTCTGGTAGGACTACTGTGTTGTAATGCCTTAGTTTTGCATTTACATAAATAGATTTCTTATTGTAATGGCTCCAAGTTAGCTTATGTGCTCTTTGTAATCTTGATTGGCTATTGAGTTCAGTCCTGATGGTTGGATCATGTCTCCTAGATATCTGAAGTGAGAAACTGCCACTTTTCCATACTGAGTTGTGATGGGGAGAATATCTCCAGGCTTGTTTTCCATGTATTGAGTCCTTTCATAAGACATTTGTAGTTCAGTTTTTTGTGAGATATGATGTTCTTCAGTGGGAGTCCCGCTTCTAATCTGTTGTTTGTTAGAATAGGAAGATCGTCCGTATATATATATATATATATATATATATATATATATATATATATATATATATATATATATGCTCTGCAAATCACATTCAAGTGCCTGGCAGAGGGTTCATTAACCACTTTCATAACTTTTCTCTACCGTCCAAGTGAGTGTGGCTACCCACCAGCGCGCGGCAAGAAAGAACACCTAAATCGTCCCGTTTTCGATCTGATTTCTCTCATTTTATTGGGATGGTCATGTCTCCCTAAGTAGGTGGGTGCTAGCAAAATATTTTCACATTCAGAACTAAAAGTCGGTGATTGAAACTTCGCAAAAAGATCACGCCGCAATGAATAACGTCTTTCTTTTAATGATTTCCACCCCAATTCGTGCAACTTTTCCGTACGCTTTCCCCCGTAACGAGATAGAACAATATATATATATAACTCGTCGAGTAGGAAAGTCACTACAAACTGAAACTACAATTAATTGTCCTACTGCCTGAAGCGCTGTCTAGCAAAACGACGCTTATATGATGACCAGTGTTCATAGGTTGCCCATCAGACACGCGCTGGCGCGAAACCGGACGCCCGTAGTGAATGGTTTATGCAGTGCTAGCAGGTGGCAAAGAAGTACGTAACCTTCAGGCTGATTTCGCCGGCTACCACGAGGCGCGATGTCCGTGCCTTGAGAACGCACTGGGCTGCAGACCTTGGCCTTTGGACTTGCTGCCGCCTCGCGGATGCGCCGGCCCCTGCCAGCTGCCAGCACGTGCGTTCTCGCTGCTCCTGGTCCGCGGCCTGCCCTCGACCTCCTGCCCGCTCGGCAGGCGGTCGCCCATGTTCCGCCTGCGGCTCCAGACAGCGGCTGGCTCGACTTCCGGACCCGTTAGTGAGACGAAACGTCACTGGCACTATGGCAGCACACTCTGACATACACAGTCGCCACTCTCACTGCTGTGAAAGTTTCGTCAGCAGACGGTTGCAACGACACTAGCGCTCCTAGTAGTGGGCGAGGTGCCGTAAGAGAAACGTTTGTTTATAAATAAATTTCTGCTCTTAATTAACCAAATAGAATATGTAATTTTTGCGTTCCAGGCATTAGTAAAATATAGCGGGACACAAATAACCGCGAAATAAATGAAGAAAACAAAACCGCTTAATATCACTGATTCAGAAATGTAAACAACAACTTACTCATGAGGTAATATTTACGAATGTGTATCGAAAAAATGTTCAAATGTTTGTTAAGATTATGGGACTTAAATGCGGGGTCACTTGTCCCGAAACTTACAAACTACTTACATACTAACTTATATTAAAGACGGCACAAACATCCATGCCCGAGGGAGGATTCGAACGCCCAACGGAACTTAGCGCTTCAATGTGCTCGGCCGTTCCGCCGCGGAGAATGTGTATCTGTAGCTAATAGCGCTGTAAATAATAGAATAAAAACATTCGAAAAACTAAATTTCTGATATGGTCTTTCAGTAGTGAATTAGCACATTATATTTTCTGAGAAGGGGTGGGGCAGACTAATGTAAAGATAAGTAAGTTTAAATAGGTCATGATATTTTGTATCAGTTTTTCTGCTCTTATTCAGACGATACCTCTTAAGGTACTGAGAATCACCCTTTTTATTGTTGACATTAAATCATAAAAAAATGTAGCTATTAAAAGAATGTCACAAGCTTCACACCACTAACACCCACTCCCCTTTGATTTGATTTGATTTGATTTTTTCAGGGAAGTCAAAACAGTCTTGGTCCAACCCGCCACTGCCCACACCGAAACTAAGTTTATTGTGCGGTATCGCTCCCTGTATATCTAGTAAAGCCAACCAATGCCCTTGTACAGTGCAAGGCGTCCCTTTACCACTATTAGACACAATTTCTTCGGGTCTTGTTGTCCCAAATGTTCTGTGCCTTTTACTCTCCAATGCAATGCATTCGAAGATTAGATGTGATGCAGTTTCATCACCGTCATCACAGATCCTACATTTAGGGTCCTCTTCTGTTACTCCCATTGTATGTAGGTGTTTCTTGAAATTCCCATGGCCTGTCAGCAATCCAACCATGAGTTTAGTCTCTCTCCTGTTCAGACCCAGGATTGCAGAGCTTCTTTTAAAACATGGCTTTGGCATCATTACCTTGCCATGTTTTTGTTGATGGACTTTGGTCCAATATTCTACGTGCTGTCTTCTGAGCCAGTTACGTAGCTGCAATTTTATCATTGCCTTGGTGATAGTCAGGACAGGTTCCGATCCAATAAATGGAGTCTCTGCCCCCATCCTGGCTAATCTGTCGGCATGTTCGTTGCCACTGATCCCCGGGTGGCCAGGGACCCACAATAGGTTTACTCTGTTGCTTTCCCCTAGCTCCACAAGAACCCTGTGCCATTCTGCAACAATTTTACACCTTGTTGCAGGAGCTGCCAGTGATCTCAGGGCTGCCTGGATGTCTGATGCTACGATCATTGTATCACCTACTCAAATTCTCCTCCACACACGCCCTGATGGCAGTGATTTCGGCCTGGAATACTGATGCCAGTTTCCATAAAGAGATGACGCCCTCCAGTTTTGGCTGCACCCCGTACACCCCGCCCCCAACGCCTTGGTCTGATTTTGACCCGTCAGTGAACCATACAATATCCCCCGTACGCTGTCGAACTATTTTCTCCCACTGCTTCCTACTTCCAATTGTTATATCGAAAGGTTTGTTGAAGCAGTATGGGATTATAATATAGTCGGCTGGCATTTCCCAAACCTTTCCCCACTCCCCTTACCAATACAGGGAAGTATGACTATTCTACTACGGCAATGCCTTCACGCTTTATTGATTAAAATAATTCAGATTTTATACTTCTCTCTTTATATTCAATATTTTGTGGAAGGGGAGGCATGCCCTCCCCCTTGTATTCACCAATGCGGTCTGTTCTTACATGACAGGCTCGTGTACATTATTAAGATGTTTGTATAGGTACGGAACCAAACTACGTTGATCATCAGTCCCTAGACTTACAAACTACTTAAACTTACGCTAAGGATAGCTGCCACAACCATGTCAGAGAAAGGACTCGAACTTCCCACGGGGAGCAGACGCTCACTCCGCGGCAAGGCGCCTTAGAGCGCAAGGCTACTCTCGTTGAACTGTTAAATTTCTATCATATGACAATGTCCATTATTCCTCATACCTTGCATAAACTACGATAACGTTGCCGATCAACAGAATTTTTTTGAAACAATAGGGCGGATTCGGCGGAACAAGAAAGAGAACAGTGTCTTCTTCTGTCTGAATTTATCCTCCGTCTGTGAGATTACCGCCCAATAGAAATACTGGTAATTAATAGCATTTGATAATTAAACAGTATGAAGTTCACTGCAAACATTGACCATGCCAATGCACTAAATGTTACACAATTTTAATCTTATTAATTATGGTAGCAATGTATGTACACAGTTGGGTGACAACATTTATAGTTAGGCCATAGGTAGAAATTCTCCACGTTGAGATTTGCTGTGTGCTTGTAGCTGACGGGAGGCCAGCGAGCAGGCCGATGTTGGTGGCTTGTTCCAACTTAGGTTTTTACAGTTCGTTTCCGGTGAGGGGAGAGAGGGACAATGGCGAGTGCCAGGCACAGTGCAGTGCACAAATATTGTAATACTACTGGCATTTGAAGTAATACGATGCAGTTAGGAACCTTTAAGGCCCTCATTACAAAATAGCCTGTTGATAAATAGACAATACATTAGCTCATATAGTCACATCTAACGTAATATGTTTAATTGACAATGAAAAGTAATAAATTACCAACGAAGACAAGACAGTTACACAACTAGCATGGCAATGTTTGTTTATAAAAATAATATATTAACTATTTTTCATTTTATTTTCAATCAATCTTTTGTATTTTACCTTGAAATATTCAGTTAAATCAGTTATCTGTGATATAAGAAATTGCACGATTATGATAAACAGTACAAAGGATGTTTATACTAATATAAAACCGTAAGAAAATATTTGTTTAATGTGTAGTGTAATTATTTTGATTTTAAGTAAAGTTTTAGAAATGTATTGGCTGAGCGCTGTACGTTGGCAAATCGGTTAGAACAGTTCACATGGGGAAGTTGATGACGTAGGGGAAAAAACCCCGGCAGTTGAGATTTTGGCTCGCGCGTGCGCCTGGGCAGGAAGTGGGGATTCGAGACCACGTGGTGGGGCTGGCCTGGCGGCGTCGCTCTGCCTCGGTCGGCATGTGGATCTCGAGGTGGTGTGTGGCAATCGTCACGTGTGGTTGCTCGTCGTAGACTGCACCAAGTTAAATCGAGTGCTACTGTGTGTTAGTGAATATTTAGCCAGTGGAACAAGGTGTGCATCGCATTGAATTAAAGTGACTGTGATTTGTTAATGTAACACGTGTCGTCGCATAGGCATGAACATAAACGGTGTTTGAGACAGCCACGTGGTGTGAAATCAATTCGCGACAAATATTCATTTTGTCTGGGGGCTCACGAGCTATAACTTTATTTGGTACATTTACCGACGTACAGACGCGACAGCCACAGGGTTCAAGTATTATGAAATAAACAACATAAAGTGAACTTTCACGTGTTTTCAAAAATAGTAGTTAGTACACCCTTTTCTCTCATGAACTTGAACTTATTATGAATTTGTTTTGTTAATCATATGCAGGGAAGGAAAGCTGCGAACGTGTGATATCATCCCCTAGAAAACGAGTCAAACAGTCGCAATAACAGTTCCAGTGTTTTTGCATGTTTAGGAATTTGGTTTGCAGCTGGTGGTTAAGAGTTTCAGAAATTAAACTTTCTCAATTTTAAACTCTCACCCCAACCTTCACCCTCGCACGTCCGTGACAGACGTATCTGTGGTCACTGTTTTCTTACGTTATATGTGAGTATAGTAAGGAGGGAGTCTTAGAAAATATGAAAATGATTAAAGTTATATATTTATTCTTAAGTATAGAAAACATCAGTTGCCATAAAAATGTTCACAGCTTAAATCATGCAATGGGTTTGGACACCATTATGGATAATTCTTATTCCGTGCTGTCATTGTTATGAATTTGTAAACTTTCGCTGAAATAAATTCTTTTTAATTACGTTAAAATGCTTAGGACTTGCATCGCATTTCTTGTTCCATTTGCTTTTAAATCGAAATCTGAGAAATAATAATTTAAATTTTTCCCGAATATTTCGGTGGCGGACTTTTATAAAATTCAATCCACGTTCAACTGCTCGAAAGTCGATAGTGTAAGTAGTGAGGGTGCTTTACCTATGAAGATGTATTCTATTACAGCTTAACATCAGTTCCAGTCGCCGAGTACGACGAAAAATTGTGAGGTAAACTCCGCCACATATTATAGTGCTACCCGCCACAACTTCATGTCAAATAACTTCTAAACTGTTCTGAATACGATATTTATTCACCATTTGGTCATCCATTCTGTTTAACGGATTATTTCTCACAAGATTATTTATGTTTTATCACAATCCAGACTTACCAATTCTTTACGTGGTCAGATCAAAATTTAATGATGAAAGTTCACTCACTTCTAGTCAAAACAGCTGTAGCACAATATGTTTGATAACAGGAGTACACACCGCTGTATCTGGGAAGGAAGTTAATCAGCTAAGAAGAAAGTCCTCCCACAGGACTAGAACGATGAATACGTTCCTATTTAAAGGATTGTAACAGAAAACTGAGGGAACGGCTGGTCAGTCGTCATTGCGTCATGTCATATTAGCACTTGTTTCTGTTGACAGCGACAATGATGGTGGAAGAGAGACATATAGACGGATATAGTAGCAACTGGAGAGAGACATACGAAGAGGCAGTGGGTGGTACGAAACACCCCCACTCAGATTAGAATTAAGTGGTAAGAAGATGTGCTGGATAATTGAACACACATTAAGCATGAAAAAAGGAGGAAGTTTATGGAAGTGAGGGAAAAGATATAAATACAAACAACGATCTCTCGAAGCTAACGATGACACGATCTGACTTCAGTTAGGCACGGATTCGTCGTTATGTGTTCAAGGTCGGATTGCAAAGCGGGACAACCGTGTTCAAATCGCTATCGTGCTCATTCTTTTGACTTTTTGTTACTATATAGAAACCGCTGATCATGGACATCTGTTCCGTGCCTTTATTAGAAGTTGTCATTCATAGATGATGAGTTACGTAACAAGATTGTATTATCGCAGCAAGTAAATGACATGAATATAGAGAGCAAGTGAGATGTCTCATAGACCTCTCACAGAAATGAAAACTAAAAATATACGGTTCGTCAAGTAATGAGACAACATAGGCATTCTAAACCTTCTAAGCGAAACGCAAGAGTCATTACTTGCGGTACTTACACTTCGCTCTTGCAGGCGGTCATTACACAGACAAGAAATTCAATACTGCAGACGTATACTTCACTCTGAATCCATAGTTAAAAAGTAAGGGTAAAACATCTCCTGTAGGCACATTGAAGACGGATTTTCACCTTTGTTTAGCCATAACACCGCCATGCCCCTGTTTTCGAAGTCGGCCTGTTTTTCGTACCCTTACCTTGCACCGTTATTCGTTATTTATCGGAGACTGTCTTTTAAGATAATTGCAGAACGACTGTGGTAAAGAAAGCATTTATGAATAAGCGATATTTCTTGACATCCAGTATGAATTTAAATGTTAGGAATTCTTTCCTGAAAGCATTTGTCTAGAGTGTAGCGTAGTAATTGTGTGTGAAGCATTATGAGCAGCCGCGCGGGAGTAGCCGAGCGGTCTGGAGCGCCACGTTACGGATCGCGCTGCCTCCCGCGTCGGAGGTTCGAATCCTCCCTCGGGCATGAGTGTGTGTGTGTGTGTGTGTGTGTGTGTGTGTGTGTGTTTTGTCCTTAGGTTAGTATAACTTAGTTTAAGTACTTTTTGTATTGGTGTGGTGTAGTTTAAATAGTTTGTAAGACTAGGGACTAATGACCAACGTAGTTTGCTCCCATAGAATTACAAATATTTGAAACATTATGAGCGGACTTTGACACTATCTGAAACTGTCTTTTATGATGATATAAATTGCTGAACGGCTCTGGCAAAGAAAACATTTCTGAAGCAGTGACATTTATTGGCATCCAGTATTAATTTAAATGTTAGGAAATCTTTCATGAAAGCTTTTGTCTAGAGTATAGCATTGTACGGGAATGAAACGTAAACGATAAAGAGTTCAGATAGAAAGATGATGGAAACCTTTGTAATGTGGTGCTACAGACGAATGCTCATGATTAGATGGGTAGATCACATAACTAATAAGGAGGTACTGAACAGCGACAAAGGAAATTTTTGGCACAGCTTGGCTAAGAGAAAGGTCATACTGGAGGGACACATTGTTTCAAGGAATCGTCGATGTAACATTAGACGGAAATGTGTGGGGTAAACATCATAGAGGCAGACCGTAAATAGGTTGAAGTGCATGTAGGTTGCTGATTTTTTCTATTTTTTTTCTAGTTGAAGAGCTTGCGCAGCAAAGGTTAGCTTTGGGAGGCTGCAGCAAATCAGTCTGCGGACTGAAGACCTCAACAACAAGAAGGAAGGAGAAAGCGCAGCGTTTGTTACAGACAGCCGTTATTCTTGATCTTAGTAACATCTCCGTATGAGCCGGGAATTTTATCAGAGAGGAATCTTCTTCTTTCCAAAGGAAATGTGTTTATGTCACTCTGTTTGTCGCTGCTTGTATTAATATTATGAATATGATATTAAAAATTAAATTATCATTTTTATATAAAAACATTTCAGTAGATTAGGTGTTTACTAATGCCTGTTTGTGCGCCATTACGTTCGATCAACATTCATGAGCAGTATTCAAGATACAAAAATCTTTAATAGTTTTTATTCACTTGTAGTTAGTATTCAATTTAAGTATGTAAGAACCTGCAGTCCTTTCTTAGTTAAAACGAAGTCCAATTTGTGCAACTTTTATTGAGAAAGTGTTAGTAAAAAAATAATCTTGCGTAGCCATTACGCACGATTAACTGCTCATAATTGTTCACCCCATTTTCTGTACTACGCTCAAACGTTACAAACGTTATTTACGTTTTTTTACCACTAGTAATTCTTTTCATTTATAAATGGCCTCATGGAGCGGAAAAGTGTGCACGTCCAATAAAAGTAGGAGGAATTAATGCTGTAGTATAGCTTTTTCAGCCACCGTATCGCATTTTACGTACAAGCGCAGCCATATGTCATGATAAATGTCCTACAATAGATTTATTCTTTTCTTTCTTTCTTTCCTCTTTGCCGATTTCAAACCCTTGAATAGGCGGATGACATTGTATGTGGCTATTCAGAAGAGAAGATCCGTTTTAAATATGCCTGTAGGAGTGACCTTTTTTTTTTTCACAAAACTATCAATTCACCGTATGGTCACTGACGTGTCCGTTCGCTGTATTGAAATTTATGCTTGTGTAATGTCCAAAAGCAAGAACGAGGCGTAAGTACCGCACGTGATGCGTTCCATGTAGGAGCTTTTTAATGTGTTTGTTGTGATATACGTCAGGAACAGTTCGTTTTCAGCTTTCATTTCTGTAAGAGGTCGATACCGAATCTTAATACCATTCTTAGTATTCATGTCATTTACATGCGTCGGTAATACAATCTTACTACGTAACTCATCATTTATGTGTGACAACTGTCAATACAGAAACGGGACAGGTATGTCAGTGACCGGCAGAACACTTTTCAAATCGTGAAAAGAAGATTAAAAAAAGAGCACTGCAGAGATTTGAACACTGTTCTCCCGCTTTACATTCTAACACCTTCACCACATAATGACGAAGCCTTGCTTATTGCAGTGCGATCGATGTTGCTTATGTTTACCTTCGAGCGTTTACTGTTTTTATTTTGGTTCTTTTCTGCAGTTCCATAAACTGTCTTCATTTTTTCATGCTTGTCGGTGTTAAGTTTTAGACGACCCCTCCCCCACAACATTTTACCACTTAATTCTAATCTGAGTGTGGGTGTGATAGGGAGTGTTCCTTGTGCTAAACCTCCCAGTACTTCTATGTTTGTGTCTCTCCTGCTGTTAACATCTCCATCCATCTGGCACTGCCCTCTCTTTCTCTTCCACAGTCATTGTGTGTGATACTCTTAACAGAAAAAAGCTCTAATACTTGGTGTTGTAAGTGGAATGAGGACTGACCAGCTGGTCTCCCACATTCCTGTTATAGTCCTGTAGAAAGGAACATATTCAGCTTTCTGGTCTATTGAAAGGAGACTTTTTCAGCTGATTCACTTCTTTTCTCAGATACAGCGGAGTGTACCCCTGATGTGAAACAAATTCAGTAGGTCAATAAACTTTTAACAGTTTATTTTTATTTATCGTATGGCATATGACAGCAGCTATATGCAAATATAATTAAACAAATATCAGTAAAGGATTGTACAAGAGCTCATTTTCGGTGCATGTGAGTGATCAATGATATATTATGACAGAACACTTGGAATGACGACATGTGTCATGTGAGACAAGCTTTTGGCTACACATCAATGTCCAGATCTTGAATCCACTTCATAGCCTGAGGTGTGGCTTCCTATAAAGACCTCAGCAGAGTCACTATATTTTCTTTTTCTTTTGATGTGGTCGAGCGTCTGCTCAGGTGCTCCACAATCACAACTTGGGCTGTCCGTGAGTCCCCACTTATAAAGCATGGCCTTACATCTGATACGGCCACTTCTGATGCGATTAAGCTTAGTCCAGTCTTCTCTTGCGAAAACCCTTTTAGTTCTCTTGAGGGATCACTTATGAGGTGATGATTACAGATTGAATTCTCCCACTCCTTTTTCCAGTTCTCTTTTAGGATGAAGGTGACCTCTCCTCTTAAATAGCAGTTATTCCATATCGGCTTTCGTGATTTCAAACGGTAATTTGGCAATTTTTTATTACATCCTGCGTAGGTAAACATTTTCCTTCATTTATTTTTACTATTTTTTCCCATTCTCTAAAAGATGCTTTTTGTCTTCTTAATTTTGGTGGAGCAATATTAGCGATGACGGAGAGCCACGGTGTTGGAGTAGACTTTAATATGATGGTAATTATTTGCATGGTTTCTTGGAGCTGCACGTCTACCTTGTTGGTGTGGTGGCTTCTCTCCCAGACCGGAGCTCAGTATTCGGCAGTGGTGTACACTATCGATGTTGCTGCTGTTCGCAGTGTGGATGCATTTGCACCCCAAGAACTGCCCGCCAGTTTTCTAATAATATTATTTCGTGTTTTTGGTTTCTGGCCAACATTTGTAAGGTGTTCTTTGTAGGTGAGGGATCTATCAAGTATAACATCCAGATACTTAGGATGGAAGTTGTGTTTATGCAAGGTCTGACAATGGGATATAATAAGTGAAACTTAACACTTCAAATTATTGGACGTTCAGATAGTTAGCTGTCATAGAAAGACCGTGTTCAGGACCTTTCGTTAGTGGGGAGGGTTGAGCACGTTTTAGCCCCTTACTCTTACGGGAATTAGATTCAGACAGAGTTTGAGTACTGTGGGCAGGGAAGAGCTGGGAATTTGTATATGGCGGGGCAGTCCTTGCAGGTGCGGTGATCTCTGCCCCCAAAGGAGCAGTGGCCAGCGCAAATGCATAGAAAGCAGGAGACCCGGGTTCGAATCCCGGCTCGGTGCACATTTTCAGCTTTGCCCATTCGCAGTTGATGTCATATTTTCTGTGAATATGAAAGAATAACAACCGCAGTATAAGAAGTGACGTCTTTTCTTCCGGAATACACACCACATGTATATATAAATTCTGCTTTACTTACAATTTAAACAGTATCTGAAATAAGTGGTCGTTTAAAACGAAACCTTGTGTACATTGCTCATTTTTATTCCCTTACGACGTATGGTGTTAGTTTTGGAGTAAATCTGATTCAAAACTTATCCCCCAGTAACAGACGGTTCGAGTAGTATGCTGTACACTACCATAACTCTTGTAAACCCTGTTCAGTAACCGGGGAATTCTGACACTGGCCTCTCAATACGTATTTGGTTTAATGTAGTTTGTACTAAAAATACCAGACAGAAACAGAATCTAAAGTTGTACTACACCTCCGTGACCTTTCTGCAGTAAGGCGTGCCGTATTCCGCTACATCCATTTTCAATACGTTGCTACAGGAATTGAAACATCTTTGCAGTAATCCATCTACTTTCAAACCTAAACTGAATTGTTTCGTCGTGGCTTACTGTTTCTATCATGTAAAGGTGCTTCTGGAAACACTAAAATGTCGGCCTGACTTATGGGTTACGTTGTTCATTGCGCTTACTAACGCTTAGGCTTGTCGTGTGCAGACGATTGCTATTTATTTTATCAATTACTACTCTTTTCTTAAGTTATAAATGCTTGACAATATCAAGGCAAGGAGGGCGATCTAAATTATTTCGTGTGAAATATTTCTGTCAAGATCGCTCTTCAATACATTCAAGTTTTGAACTTGCGCAATTCCTATCGGTAGTCACGAAAAAGAAAGTGGGCAATACATAACTCAGGGTAGTAAAAGTTTATGGCTCGTTGTCTCTGTTCATAGGGGTGAGTTATGTATGTCAGCTTCTATGCCCTACACAGCTTTCCAAACTGTTTAAACAAAATGAACAATTAATCTGTAGTTTAGCCAGTCTATCAATCTGCATATGAGGACGCGAAAAATATATTTAAACAAACATAAATCAAAGCTCTGAATAACCAACAAAATGGATTCTAAAATGAAGAAGTGATTCACTCATGAAGTAATTCTGTGTAAATAGAGTTTATTTCTCTTTCTGGACATGAAAATGCGGAGGTGGTCCTACTTTATTCATCGGTAACTAACTGAATATTTCTCCAACTATTGTTCATGAGAGGCACAATAAGTATCACACGCACTCGAGAGTAAAAGTCCCAAATTATCAAAAGTAAATTGATGGAGTCCATCGAACATTGCAGTTCCTAATTAATACGCGATTAATTACATTATTTGTTATAAAGCACAGTTTGTCATCACACGAGTACGCGATTGCTGAATTATACCAGTTCCACTGCCCTACTGCAGTCACAGTCCCGTAAATTTTCTAAGTCTACGCATGCCCATCTCTTTCGTAACGCGGCTTCAGATCGCCTTGAGTCACAACCTTTCACCACCGCGTCCAAGTTACGAGTCCCCTCCCAAGAGTTCGAAAGCGTGCTCTAGCTGTCCCAAAATTGTATTCTTACGCTCATCCTAACGACTCATCTTTAAAATACAATTTTCCTTCCACAATATTACATATTTGAATATCACAGAATTAAATGCTTTGACCACCGCTCAGAAAATGTTGTTCACATTTAACGAACAAGTATATGTTTAACAACACTAAAATCTGTTGAGACTGAAACTCTTTGCTTAGGTAGCTATTAAGCATGGCGTCACACTGTTCAAATATACTACCGCCGCCGAAATATACTTACACAATTAATATTTAATTTATCGTGGATTTTTATGCAAATATATTCAGTTCTTGTCCAGATATACATGTAATAGTTTATGTATAAATTTAGTTCGCCATGAAATATTTAAGAGGCAGTCTACAACATAAAACGAACGTTACTAAGAATAATATTAAATATAATAAAATACATATATAAATGTAATACAATTTGTTGGGTTCATGCTTGCCAAAACTTGCTTTTCACATGAAAACATTCAGTTTTCTTTCCCCTGTATCTGTAATCTCACAAGCTGAGGCATATTAATTTAAATAATGACATAACTCGTTTATGTGACGTTATAGATCTTATAAATGACGAACAAGTGGAACAGTCTTGTAAATCGAGATACAACACGATGGATATATGTGGAGGTGCTATATTTTAAAACATATAGTTGCAGATCTGAAGATGACATCAAATTTTTGTCGAAGCCCGTAATCTGGAATATGGTGTTCAAGAACGATCTTGACATATATCGTTTCTTATAATTTGATGAACTGACTCGTTCCATGGCGACGGAAACGTGCCTCTTAATTGTGTTCGAAATGTTCAAATGTTTGTAGAGCTTGTGGGACTTAACTAAGGGGTCATCAGTCCCTAAACTTACAAACTATATCCATGTATATGCTTCGCATATGCAAGTGCAACACATGAAAGTTTGTGTCTGGCCGGGCAGTGTGCACGGGTGGCCGAGTGATTAATGCGACCGATCGCGAAAAGCCGGAGACGCGGGTTCGAGTCCTGGTCCGACACAAATTTTCATGTGTTACAGATTGATTGTCCATATATTTATCCATCTACATGGATATATTTATCTTTGCTGCGGATCACCGCCAACGTCTGTTCCCTTGGAACAGACATAATAATAAACTTACAAATTACTTATGAACGAGCTAATACTACGGACGGCACAAATATCCATGCCCGAGAGGGGATTCGAACCCTCGACCGTAGTGGCCGTGCAGACATTGACTGGCGCTCCGCAGACAGCTCGGCTACCGCGGCCGGCTAATTTGGTCCTGCGGAACATAATACATTTAATATGACAATATAAAATAATAATATAATAATAAAATCTTAAAGAAATTTCGTCATATATGGAGAGAAACTGTCAAACTATACGATGTGCGAAATATCACCGCTAGTCAGTGAATATCTTGCTTAAAATCGACTGATAAGAGTATCATATCGACCGACAAGTCCACGAGGTCACAAGGGATTCGTCCATCAGACGTAAATCCAATATCACGAGACTTCTAGGACTACATGTGGTGGTGTCGCTATTCTCGAGAACACCGGCGACCCACGCAAGTCGCCGCCCCCTCGTAGGAAGCAGTACTTCGGCTGCCGGGAGCGCCCGCAGTCTCGGTACCTCTTTGCCTGCTTCGCGCGCTGGTGAATAGGAAGAAGGGGTTCGCCTAGATACGCCGGCGCACCACAGCAACGATGGACATTACGGGAGTGCCAGTCAATATGAAGATCCACGATTTCGACAGGTCTACGAGTGCATCATAGAACAGCACCATCTACTAGAGCCAGCAGTCTACAGTACTATTGTCTGATGTCGTCGTATTACACAGCTAGGACAAAATTGTACCATCACAAGCACATCAGTCTTAAGTATTCAGTCCATGCCAATAAATTTATTTTATTTTTCGTGTCCAGAAAACCATCCTTTACAGTTTAATTTGAGTCCATGTAATAAATTTTAAAATTTAGATATTTCTTGCCCAGTAATCAGCTACACAGATGACCTTGTCATTAGCTAGCTGTAAATCCATGGGGGAACAGCATGTGCTGAAGTTTTGGCACGTCAGCAAGTGGTCGTCCGTCTGGATATTTCCACAGTCGCACAGAGGTTCCCCGTCGAGGTAGCCCCATCTCGAACTTGTGCAATTTGAGACCCCAGTCCTCAGCTTGTTGAGAGACTTCCAGGTTGTAAAGGAATTGTTACCTCCAGCTGCAAGTTGTTCTTTCAGGGCCAAGATAGGATTAGGTGTTACCTCCTTCCATAGCTGAAGCCTCCTCTCATCGACAGTGGCATCAATTGGCTCTGACGTCCAAAGGAAGCTCCTTCTTGAGCGAAGCCGCCTAGGCTGTTGTTGGTGCCCACGAAGGGGGTGGCGATTGTCTGTCAACTGTTTCTTCCTCTGCACCTCGGCAGCTACTTGCCGTCGTATGCTAGGGGGAGCTATCCCTATGAGAGGGTAGATCTTCTCTGTCGCCGTGGGTCTCAAGCAGCCCGATATGATGCGGGCTGACTCATTTACGGCCACGTCGGTATGTTTCACGTGGGCCGAATTCTTCCACACAGGCGCGGCATATTCAGCTGCCGATAGAGTAAGTGCTAGGCTGTTGTTCGAAGCACTTGTAGGTCAGCACCCCAGTTTGTGTTTGTCGTTTACGAATGATTCTATTCCTGGCGCTGACCTTCTTCTTAGTGTCTAAACTGTTATTTGAATGACAGAGTTCTATCCAACTTCACCCCTTGGTATTTGGGAGCGTAGCAGTGTTGCAGCTCTTATCATTAGTTTAGTTACAGACCAATTTGTACATCCTTGCACGTCACGGTCCACCTCCTGCTCATATAGCACCGCAAAGATATAAAACCACTTATTACTGTGTTTTCAATTTTACATTAAATTGCTGTAGGTCTTCTATATTTCATATGCTGCTACAGTACGAGATATAAAATCAACCGTGGCAAAGTCTAAGGAACTAGTTTCTAACATTGCTAAATGTTTAAAACATCTTACGACACCACATTAATTTGATGTTGCATGGAAACTGTGATGAATAGCGAAAATAATATTACTCTTTCATCCAGCTAAGATGTTCAAATGTTCATATGTTTGTAGAGCTTATGGGACTTGACTACGGGGTCATCAGTCCCTAGACTTACTAACTACTTATGACCTACCTAATACTACGGACGGCACAAATATCCATGCCCGAGGGGGATTCGAACTCCCGACCGTAGTGGCCGTGCAGACCGTGACTGACGAGCCTTAGTCCCCTCGTCCACCGCGGCCGGCTCCAGCTATCAAGGGGATATTATATACCAAAATAGATTATTTTCTCTGAATAACTTTCAATATCGGAAGACTGAATGTTGCTTAGTGATTAGTTTTCTGTAGCATTGTGGTATTTTGAACAAGATGCTTATCGTGTAAGGATACTAGCTTATATGCTCGTGCTTCGCAACGTTTATTGCAGGAAGGCCTGTGTATATCACGGAGTTTTGGGGTTCCGGACCTCAGTCAGTAAAAATAGACTCCTTGTTGGATCGCTCTGTCAATAAACTCAGTTGTCCTAGACAAGATGTCAAATTTAAGTAACAGTCATTGCCCGAAACGATGTATCTTCACAAAGTTTTTAATACAAAGGGTGAAACGTGACATAATAAGCAAAGAAATGTCGTTAAAAACGAAGAGAAATCAGTAACACTATGTTCAATGTTTGTTGGTATTCGTAGACATACGACTGCTTAATTCTGTCACAGACGTTCGCTTCCTTGTTCTACTATCCTATACTCATTATGCAGCAGCGGTATTTATTAGTTCTTTGGTGCACTCCAGCGCCTCTATCGCTTGTTTGCTGTACTACGCAATCCATACTTCAAGCATAATCTACATCTAAAACAATTTCCCTGATTCCACTTTTATGAAACGAAGTTCCTCCATGCAAATCCGTGAAGTAGTTTAGGAGATTAGATATTTCTAATAGATTAACAGGCAGTTACTGAAAACACTTAAGATTGCGATGTATCTTTTTTTCCGTGATCTGATTTTGATGAAATCATGCCTATATGTTTCCCCAATCTTAACTCAAATATCCTGTAAAAACCGCATGAAAATGTCAGTAGTTTTTTTAATACGTTTGTGAAACGGGTTAGAAATAGGCGTATCTTCATATGATGTAGCTAACATCATACATCTGTTATATTCGCCATTTAAAACATTTATTTAATGATCATTCATATCTCTGGACAATGGACTGAGGCATGGAAAATTGAAATATAGAAAGTAATAAGTATTTCCTTAATGAAGTAGAAGTATCACTGAAAACAATTAGTATTCTTACGGTTGGCTCTATTTCCGTTAGATGCGCTTCTGTCGTTCCAAGCGTGAGACTTAAGCTTCTATAGCAGTTACACAAATACGTTAGACTGTGATATCACTAGGTAAATACATGAATTAAACACGGCGAGGATTGTATCAGTTTTATATTCATTGCGTTGAATCATATTTCGTAGAACATAGCAACCAAGAAAACGATTTTCAGTAATATGGTAAATTTGAAAAGTCAAAGAGCAAGTAGTATTTTCAAAGGGTGATACTCCGATCGCTGCCCCGAACTTCACACGAACACCCGCAGCGCTATTAGTTCTTTGCGCATTACGCCGTTCTTTCCAAGCATGAAATACACCTAAAACTTCAAAATACGATATCTTTTAATTTCCTGATCTGATTTTGATGAAATGAAGCCTATTTGTTGCTCCAGGATATTATCTATTTATCTGTGATACCCTCATAAATGTTCATTTGCTACTTTTGGAGATTACTCTCTACAAATAGACACATGCGATTGCTTTCAGAGAAATGTTTAAATTGAGATATCTTACTTTTTCTGATTCGATTTTGTGAAATGAAGCGTTTCTGTAACCGCAAGATATCCTCACATTTCCTGTGGAAAACCCCTGAAAATTCGTCTATTAGTTTTTGAGACGAAAGAGAGACATGACGGTTGTCGATGAAAAACGTTAAATTGTGATGTCCTTCTTTCCGTGAACCGACGTTTATGAAACTAAGTCTGTATGTTGTCCCAAGATACGCTGAAGTTACCTGTGAAAACCCCATGCGAATTCGTGAAGTAGTTTTGGGGAAGCGGTTTCTAATAGATGAACAGAAAGATACGACGGTCTATGACAACACTTCGTGATTCTATTTTGATGAAATCATGCCTAGATCTTGAACCAATCTTCGCTCATGTTTCCTGTGTAAACCGCATGAAAAATCGTCCAGTAGTTTTGAAGATTGAAGCGAACAGCGACAGGCCTACATTTACAGATTTATTATTGGTATAGATATGTTGTACAACTGTCAATTTTGCAGGAATATACTGATTTGTATAAGTGCTGTATGTCGGTAAAATCTGTTGCGAATGTGGTTAGTAGTAAAGGAGTAATAGATTAAAACATGATGCTTGATGGGGCGGTTTTCTATGAAAGTTACTCTTTACGTCATGAACTACGTGTCGTGCTGTGATACAGTTTCGAACGGACATTCACTTTTAAGTGTGTATTCTGTCTACAAAATTTCCTGCGAGTACAACTGGTAGTGTAGAAATTATAAATTGTAACGTTATACCAAATGTCATAGTTTCACTCCATGAACAGCAGAAAAGTAATAAGCGAGAAACTTTTTCCTTTCATTATTTTGATGTGACTGTCTGCGAGAGAAAGTTTAATAAAGGTTTGAAATTATGTTTAAAGTTTGTTGCAAGTCGCCAAGTACTATCATTCTAATAGAGTGTATTCATGAAGTCTCGTCGCATTATGTAGCAGTTTTTTGCGATTCCTGTTGTTCATGACCTTATATCTCCTGAACCATGTGTCATATATGGTTCGTACTCCTACAGCAACTGTTATCTTACATAAGGAACATGTGTACCAAATCTGGTTGAAATCGGTCCAGTGGTTTAGGAGAAAATGTGCAGCATTGTCGTTTGACGCAAAAATTTATTTGCGCATCTCATTGTTTATGACGTCATACCTCCTTATGTATATGTCGTACATGATTCTTATCCCGACAGCGATTGTTGCCTGATATTAAGGAACATACATACTAAGTTTGGTTGATATCGGTCCAGCAGTTTGGGAGGAGTTATGGAACATACGTACATACATACATGCACACATACAGCCTATTTTATAAAATGTAAGATTTCGCAATAATACCTCTATAGGAAACGCAGCAATGAAAGAAAAACAAGTCATAAATCCTCCAAGTGTTTGAGTAAATATTATACTAAGACGTTTCTTAGGCTCCTAGAAGTCTACAAATACACGAATTGTGCCAGTTCCTTGGAGCAACCAAGTAAAACCTTACGTAACATTGATTTGAGGCCCAAGATCGGTTATTTAATGCGGTAACATTACTCATATTCAGAAAATGGAACATCGCGTTTAGTCAGTAAACACGCTACGAAGGTAAACTATAAACCTGATGTAACTTCACAGTTAGATTTAAATTGTTCGTACGCATCACGCGAATATGTCCCAGAGCCTGTGTTCCCGCAGTGAAAAGCTGAATTTCAGCACCAGCCAGCCCTTCTTATAAGAGTTGCAAACACACAGTTGATATACGACTACCGATGCATTATTCTGCCATTGGCACGTAACTGCCCTCCCCTCCTGAGGTTCATAACAAATAAAACAGCCGTTCCGGAAACGCATGACACGTGCCGTCCAGTGCAGCGTTGAGAGAGAAATTAGCTTTATGTTTGGAGAGCGACGTTACGCAGGCCCGCGCGACGTAAACAAACCGCATTTCATATGTGGGAAACCAAATGAATTTAATATTCATGGAAGCGGTCTCTATGAATGTTCAGAGACTCCACAATTCTCCTGAAATATTCATTTCAGAGACATCAAAAATTCATTCGTCTCTACCACAATAAAGCAGCGCGTTTCAAACGGAATATTTCATGAGTTACCGAGTACAGAGAAGGAATTAATTCGTATTAAAGTGTCAGATGAAACCACCTGCGGGCTCTCTGTATCTCCGTCTGTATTTTTCTCATGTTGTCGGCTAAATTTGCTTTGCTATTTCTTTCTTCAAAGCCTGCCATAATATGAAATTTCCTTTAGATTTCGACGGCACCAGTGATATTGCTTAACGTTACTGTTACAGCCTCACTATCAAAGCTCTTCCTGCCTTTTGCTGTGATAATTAATTTAGTTGCGGAATGTATACGCAGAGACATTTATTTTGAAAACTCATCAGGAATTTCAGGAATTGAAATATATACGCTATACGAGAGAACAATCTAGTAAAAGACCGTGCATAGCAATAACATGAAGGTTTCTAGTTGTCATATCCTATGCCCTTTGATCTTTACCATCTACCTGTGTATACCATTTATTCCAAATCTCAGTTGGTTTAGTGTATAACCTCTACACGAAATATTTTTTTTCTACGGCCTTGAAGTAAAATTTCAAAGTAGAAAAGAGAATGTGGCGGAATGTAACTGGATGTGGGCCTGTCGCTCTGGCTTGTTTCTCGTTGGTTTACGTCGTTTTCTTTGAGTGAGTGTATGTATTTACATCTAGTGTTTTGTTCAACTTTGCGTGAGTTTGTATCCAATTTATTTACCTATATTACTTTCAGCTTTCGTTTTGAGTCTCGTCAATTCCTCAACCAGCCAGTGGAATACAGGAAAGTCCAGAAATTTATAAATGTTTACAGCTTTAAAAAGAATGTACCTAAGCGAAATAAGAAAAATATACAATCCAGCTTTTTCATGGTATCTTGCGACGAATAAGATCTACAAATTAAAAAAAATAAATAAATAAAAAATAAATAAATAAAAACGGAATTATGTTTTGTTCAATGTTTTTGTAGATTGCATAAAAACTTCAGTAAGTGGAACTTTAACACGGACTTTTAGATGCGATCAGGTTTTTCTCAGTGCAATAGGCGTAGGAACCAAATGTACGGGAAATACTGTTGTCATCAAACTCCATCGTTATTTGGAATTTTTTCGGTAATCGTCAGCAACTACATGGTGGTTAAAAGCTGAAATATCTGGCAAGCACAACAGGTAAGCGCAGTTACGTTACGTATGTGCATGAAGCTACAAATGCGGTAATTACCATGAGCTCAAATGTTCAAATATTTGTAAATCTATGGATCATAACTTTATTAGTCCCTAGGCTTACAATCTAACAAGGGAATGGTCAGACTTGTCATGCCGAAACATGTATTGACTTTTTCAGCACTGTTAGGTAACATTGAAGGAAGTCAGCATGCAGCATGTTAGCTGCTGAAATGACCTGGAAATCAACTAAAAACATCACGAAAATGGCTGTTTTTCCTGCTTGGCGCTTGCGGTGACGGCTGGCCACCCCTGGAAATGGCGAGTCGCGGGCTGTTGTTATGGTGAGCGTTGTGCGCATGGTGGGGAGGTTCCGGGCAGACGCCGGGCATCTATAGCATCTATAGCCTCAGAGCCCTCAATATACAGGACCAAACCCTTTGGAATGCCACAAGGCAATTCATAAAAAGACGTGCTAGGCTGCCTCCTCTGCACGGTGAGCGTGGTCTTGTCTTCAGCCATGCTGATAAGGCCAAAGTTCTTGCTGACTCTTTTGAGAAGCAGTTTCAGTCAGCAGAACCGCAGGACGACGAACATGAAGACACAGTACGGCGTCAGCTGTGCGTCTTCCTCAATGCTGAGGACGACCCAGAGGACGAACCCCCAATTTTTGCACCTGAAGACGTGGCAAAAATATTCACACACCTCCCTAACAAAAAGGCGCCAGCTTAGTTAAAAACCTCCCGCCATCGGCAATCACACTACTCGATAACGTCTTCAACGAGATTACTCGTACCCACGTGTTTCCAGCTTGCTGGAAGCACGCGGAAGTGGTCGCGATACACAAACCAGGGAAAGGCCCCCTATTCCCGCAGCACTACAGGCCAATTAGCCTCTTGCCAACTCTCAGCAAGATCTACGAACGCCTCCTGCTAGTACCCATACAAGACCACATCTCCAGAGAGCACATTCTGCCGGACTTCCAGTTTGGTTTCCGGGAGAAACACTAATCCCCAACAGGTCATGAGAGTAGTTGAAGCTGCTACATCAGCCTTCAATCGAAACAGCTACTGCGGGATAGTGCTATTGGACGTGGCAAAAGCCTTCGATTCAGTATGGCAAAGGGGGTTAATTTACAAATTATACACACAGGGATTCCCCGGAAGTATAGTAAAGATTATGCAAAGCTATCTTATGAATAGGACTTTCTCTGTCAAAGTCGAAACATCCACCTCAACCAAAAGGCGTATTCGTGCTGGGGTGCCACAGGGATCGGTCCTGGGACCTGTTTTGTACATCTTGTACACTGCAGATATCCCTACTGTCCCCCTGGTGCACACTGCACAGTACGCTGACGACACAGCCTTCTTTACTAGAAACCCAAACAAGGGCCAGGTCATCCGTAGCTCACAAAGGGTTTTAGATAACACAGACACATGGGCCCGTCGATGGCGAATCACTATCAATGCCGAAAAACTCAGGCCATGCTGTTCACAAAGAAGCTCGGGAAACGCGATCCTCCTCCAAATCCCCCCTCCTCCTCCACCTCCAAGGATCCCAACTCCCCGGGCGCAGAACGGCCAAGTACCTGGGCGTTACCCTGGACCATCGGCTAAATGGAAACTCCACATAGACGAGCTCTTCAGGAAAGTCTGCTACAGAATATCCGACCTGAATCCCATCCTAAACTACAATAGCTCCCTATCCCCTTCCGGTGGAGTTAACACCTACCTTTCTTTATTCCCCCCCGAAATGGAATACTCCTGCCCAGCCTGGGTATACGCAGCCAGTTAACACCTGGACAAGCTGCAGGTTCTACAGAACCGCTGCCTCAAGAGGGCTATTCACCTTCCCCATGGGTTTCCTACGGACGACCTACACGTTGCAGCTGGAGTTCCTTTCCTAAGAGAGCGTTTCCAAGATCTGGCAAGGGCTTTCTACGAGAGTTCCTCCAGATCTGGAAACGAGCTTATCCGTTCCCTAGGTCAGTATGACATGTCTCGCGACAAGCATAAACGTCTCTTGACCATCTTTGATCAGTAGATCAAAGAGGAATATTCTAACACCCATCCTAAATTCAAATCCTACCCAACTAAACCAAAATCACGCCACCCAGGGCAAGCACTAGTCCCACACACAGAATCTCCAATACAGTTCACAGACATTTAAAAACAGTCACAGTCACACAAACATCACACAATATACAGAGGAGTAAAGGCCAAATGGCCACAAACTCCCCAGTACACTCCCTCACAGAGAGGGATGTCAAGGAGCGAGCAGCAGTGTTATGGTGAGCGTTGTGCGCATGGTCGGGAGGTACCGGGCAGATGCCGGGCATCTATAGCATTGAATGCGAATGCGGTATGGAATATATCGGGCAGACGCAACATTGTAACTCCCAACGCCTTACCGAACATATCAGGAACGTACGACTAGGACAGGCAAACAATTCCGCGGTAGCAGAACACGGCATTTTCGAATGGCACACCTTCGAATTCGAAAAAACAAGGAAGTTATGCAGTGCCAGTGGTTTCTGGGACTCAATTTTCAAAGAGGCAGTGGAGATACGTGTGCAAAACAACTTGGTAAACAGGGACAGCGGCTTTCATCTCAGTGCAGCGTGGAATCCCACAATTGACAAAGTTGGTCAGGAAGGCCTCGACACGCGGCAGCGTCTTCTGGAGGAACCCGATCGGCCGCCGTCCGGCACGCGGCGCATTCTTCCCAAGGAGCCTGAGTGGCTGGACGCTAGTGGTGATCAGCGGACAGCACCTATATAAGGTGTGCGGCGTACAACATCCCGTCACTTTTAGAGTTGGACGTGATCGGCGCATCCCTCCGAGAGCAGCGCCCCAGCTACAAGAACTTGGACGCAGAGCGCTACCAAGAGGCAGTGCTTGCCGCACTCGATGAAGCGCGTAACCCGCCGAGGCCGGGGCCGACGCTACCCTCGCCTTCCTCTCCAGGACGATCCAGCGAGCTGCGGAAGACGCAACTCCGAGACCACCGCGCCAGCCGCGAGATTTCTCGCGACAGCTCCCACGCCACATTCTGGCAGCCATCAGCGACAAAAATCGATTGTTTCGTGAATGGCAGCTTACACGCCAACCAGAAACGAAGCGCCGATTAAATCGCATGAGGCGGGAAATTAAGGCCGCAGTTGAAAACCACCGGAACCAGGACTGGGCAGACCTCGTGTCAACGCTCAGTCCAGACGACGGAAGCGCCTGGAGAGTCGCGAAGGCTTTCCTTCGCCGCCGCCAGCGCATACCGCCCCTCCGGATCGGGGACGACTACGCAAGTGACCCGGACGCGAAGGCCAGCGCCTGGTTGCCAGCTACCGGCCCATCAGCCTGCTGTCGTCCCTCTCGAAAGTTTTTGAGAGGCTGTACGTGAACAGACTGCTGGATCACGTCACGCGCGAGAACATCATACCGGACGAGCAGTTCGGTGTCCGCGCCGGCCATTCCACCACACACCAGCTACTCCGCCTGGTCGAGCCGGCAATGCGGACACTGGAAACAAGGGAATTCCTTGGGGCAGTGTTCATTGACGTCTCCCGCGCGTTCGACTCCGTCTGGCACGACAGACTCATGTACAAACTCTTTGTGCACGGAATTCCGACGTCTCATGCGAGACTGTTTATTCGTACCTGTCTGAATGAACCTTCCATAAGAGGGCAGAAGACGGTACATCGACGGAAAGTCAGATACGTGCAGGAGTGCCGCAAGGGTCGGTTCTCGGCCCCCTGCTGTACTCGTTGTACACTGCCGACGCACCTCGGGTAGCACGCGTAGAATTGGCGCTCTACGCCGACGATACAGCGCTGTTTACCCGCAGCACGAACGCGCACACGATAAGACGCCGCCTGCAAGCTGGATGCGACGTCCTGGGGGCATGGGCCACTAAGTGGCGGTTGAAATTCAACGCCGCGAAAAGCCAGGCAGTCGTCTTCACTAAAAGACGAGTGCCTATTGGGCTACCGCCGATCGAAATTCTGGGGGCTCCCATCCCCCACGCCCTGAAGACTGCCCTGCATCTTCCGAAGCGGTACTCCACTGCCCAGCTTCATGACGAAGTCGCATTTTGTCACTCCGGGAGAGGTTCCGCGCCACCGCCAGGAAGTTCTACTAGAAGTCGCAGCAGTCCCAAAACCGGCTCGTCCGGGAACTTGGGACACAACAACACTTCAGGCCAACGACTCGTTGGCCTGACCTGCTACGAGATTAATCTTATAATCTCGTAGCAACTGTGGAAGAAACCATACCGTCATTATCTGACACCCTAAGACCCTTCCTCCAGTCAGGCCACTAATTTGTGTTTCATTTGTTTCAGGTACCGCAGGAAGAGCAGTAAATGCTTAGCCTGCAACCCATCGGACCAAGGTCGAGGTCAAGAGGAGCGTGAGCGTGAAGATGATGATGAGCACGAAGCTCATCGAAACGTTACGACGACGCCATCACTCGGCTGATTACCCATCTCCAAATGGCGCACGTTCTTCTCCTCGATACACATCGTCTACAGCGCATGTGCGGAACTGCAATCGCAGCGCTGCAGCGAAGATAAATTGAAGCGGAACTTACTTTCTGGACGCGCCTCGTATAAGAATCTAAGATACAAATGTTAAGTCATCGAATAAAAATATAAAAAGTCTGACAAAATTGGTCATATTAAAATAATAAAGTAACATTACACAGAAAATTAAGCAGTAAATAAAATCATCTACTACAGGTATGGTGCTGTAATCAATTTACAAACAAAAAATTATAGGCTCAGTACTACTTTAGATAAAGGTGTTATAATAAATCTATACAGACGTGTTGATCTGGGTCAAATATTAATAAAATTAGAAATAAAAAAGAGACGAAAGCAACACATTAAGCGAAGTCACCTACCACAGGTGTGATGCTACTGTCAATTTGCTAACATGAAGTTCTAAGGTCAATATTAATTTTGCTACTGTTGTAAAAGCAAGTCTAAAGGAGTTGATCATATTAATTTTATCAGAACGTAAAAGGTGCTAGCGCAATTCAGAACGGAGAGGATGTAGTAGATAGTACCATGAGGGGAGGTGGCGAGATGTTGATGAACGATGGCAAATTGAAAGGATTTATATCAACAACAGTGTTGCTTGAAGTATGAAAGCAGTTAACTAATATGGGACACTCTGAGCATTTGAAGCAATCTGTGAAATTATTTGAGTTCATAAACGATGGGAAATTAAAATAATATATATCCACAATAGTGTTGCATAAAGTAATACAAGCTGTCAACTTATATGAGGCACTGTAAGCATTTGAAGCAATCAATGAAATTATTTAAGTAGCTTTTATTTTTTAGTTCATTCTGTTCATTGAGGACATTTTCAGGGTGACCAATCACGTTTACAAAGATTTCACTTTCTTCTAAAAGATTCATCGTCCAGCCCTTATCTCCTCGGTGTAGTAGTTCCATTTGGTCTGACATACTCTGTAATGTGTTGTGGCTAACCTAGAGCGTTGTCTGTTGACTGTCTACCGAAGGTCTTGACCGAATGCTTTGAATTTTTGACACAACATTGTATTGGGATACGTTTATACGTATACAGGTTGGTTTGCCTGTTTCAGACTGCGAACGTATTGGCAAAATTTCAAAGCAATCCATCAAGATCTTTCAAAGGACCACGAACTATTTTTATTTTATTTTATTATATACTATTTTCTGAATATAGAACAGAAGCTATAGATTGTTCTAATGTGAATCTCAGTAACAAAACTTTGTAAGTACAAAATATGACATTGACTCCAAAAAGCTGTAAAGGAAGAATTGTCGACGGCAAACACAGTATATAAATTAATGAAGAATCAACGAGGTACATTAGTGTGAGGTAGTGAAGCTGTTTTTGTTTTATAGAAACGTGGAATGCATTACTCAAGAGGAACGCAAGCTCCAAATACGCTTTCTGGAAAAAATATCACGCATTAGGACTGCTAGCGACCGCTGCAGTGGAAGCATAGACCGAAATCAAACTGCAGTGCGGTGCTCTCCCCGATGTTGGGAAATTAAAATGTACGTTATGAGACTCAAGCCATTGTTCCGAATGGACAGCATGGTCAGTAATTGTCTGCACTGCACTGAAATTATGAGAATTGAGAGCTACGGTAGGAAAAGTCGATGGAACAGGAATCTGCACAGTCTCTCGCCACGCAACACGATAAACAGAAGCGAGGGAAGGAAGGCAACTGAGGCGCATATAATACGAAGCAAGCATTGTCTTCCTGTATTTATTCAGTCAGTAATCCGTATTCTGTTCATGCTGACGCGTTGGTACAGCTGCAAATAAAAGATTAAGCACATTATTCAGGAACATCGAATCACTCAAGTAAATATTACACCAGTTTATCAATGTTATTGTGCAACATTTATTCTGGCGTGCGTTCCAGATACAACCAAACGCAGGGTGTACAAGTATGTGAGATCTAG
This sequence comes from Locusta migratoria, assembly GCA_026315105.1. Classification (NCBI taxonomy): domain Eukaryota; kingdom Metazoa; phylum Arthropoda; class Insecta; order Orthoptera; family Acrididae; genus Locusta; species Locusta migratoria. Next base: position 647,397,903 of record CM048744.1, on the reverse strand, counting down.
TTCGTTTACTATAAAGATCTGTAATGTAGAATTTGCTTCATTCTATACGATTCTTGATGTGCGTTATATGGTAGTTAACTGGATTCATTCAGTGCTATACGACGATCATTCTCTTTTATATTCTGAAGTCAAAAAATTCAGTCATTTGCAAATAGTGGAACTTAACTTCTTTGGTTATTAGTCCCTAGGCTTACAAACTACTTAAACTAAGTTACCGTAATCTGAGGCCAAGAACCTCGGACTGCGAACAATCACACGTTCTGCAGCAAAGCGCCTTAGAGCGCTCGGAGATTCTATCCTGGCTTTTGAAGTCTAAAGTGTTAAAATATAGGGAACGAGAGGTTATTTACAACTTGTGCAAAAACGAGATAGCAGTTATTAGAGTCGTAGAGGATGATAGAGGAGCATTTGTTTGGAAGGGAATAAGACAGGGTTGTAGCCTTTCTCCAATGTTATTTAGTGTGTACATTGAACACCATCTGAAGAAAAAGCGATAAACGACTTATTTCTGGATCATAAACGATTTAGGAAACAATCTGAATAGCTCCCTTAGACTGTTCGCGGATGATGGTGTCGTTCATCGGTTAGTGAAGTCAATAGAGAATCAAAAGCAACTGCAAAGCGATTTAGACAAAATTTCTACATGGTGCGAAAATTGGCAATTAACACTAAATAATGAAAAGTGTGAAGTAATACACATGACCACTAAAAGAATTACACGACAAATCAGTCAAACCTTTAGGTCGTAAATTCTACCAAATGCCTAGGAGTTACAATTAGGAACAACTTAGAGAGGACTCACAGAAAATAATGTGGGGAAGGCAACCAAAAGTTACGTTTCATTGGCAGAACGCTTCCAAGATGCAACAGCTCCACCAAAGAGACTGCCCACATCACACTTGTGCGTCCTCTCCTGGAGTACTGTTGCCCATTGTGGCACCCTCATCAGGTGGGGCTGACGGAAGACATTGATTTGATTCATTTATTTATTTCATCTGGCGTGTCTGTCATTATTTAACCCCGTAATAAATCTTAACTGAAGAATTTATATTTGATATTGCTTACCATGTGTTTCAATAAATTGTGATTTGAAGCAGCAATTGATTCATTTTCTTGTGACCTTATCCTCGGGTGGGTCTCACAAGTCCGTCCCATCGCCTCTCCCATCCACTCCAGCATTTCCCACTACTACAAGGTAGGATGTAATCCGCTTGAAAATCATCCATCGATTTCAATGCCCCCACAGCTTCAAACAGATTATCCTTTCAGCCCGCTGTCTGGCAATTGGAAACAACTTCTCCCGCAAAGTTACCCTCATTTAAAGCAGACCAGTAACCTTTGTCCCGTGTACTCCTTCCTCTCCTGCCCACCCCTCATCCACCCGCAACCCCAGCTTACACCCTCCTGTACCCTCCCTGCTGACAAACGCCTCTTCATCCACCCTGTGGAAGCCTTTGTCCCTAATGAGACCTTCCTACAACCCCATCATCGTCGCTCCTTGCTATCTCCATCCCCCTTTCGTCGCTCAAGGCGGAGTGGCGATTGGCCACCTCAGCCATCACTTTGTCTGGTTGACGATCCTACCAACACCTGATCGTGAGTCTCTTCCTCTCCTCTCTCACTGTTACCCTGCCCACCATCTACATCCGTAGCACCAGTCCCCTCCCCTATGATTACCTCTTCCACATCGACCGCACCTTTATGCTCTATGTGGTTGCTGCCGAACACAACCTTTCTTCTCGCCCCATCGGTGATATCAGGCGGTGGCGTCTTTTAACATCTCACCTCGGGACGAATCCGTCCCCCTCCCAAACCCCTCACGCCCTGAAAGCATTACCACACTCGATGTTGTCCTGGCCTCTCCTAACCTCCTGGACCGCCTGTACGCACACGTCCTTGACCTTATTGGTAGTTATTATGTCCCTGTTCTACTCACAATATACTCCGCCGTCGTTCCCGTATTTGAAGCGCCCCCCCTTTCCCCATCCCTCTCCTTTTCTAGCCCCCTCCCTGTGAAATTCATGCTTCCCACCCTCAACTTCTCCTCAACCTCTCTCTACTCCCTTAGCCGCCCCTCCGCACCTCCCATCCTCTCCCTGTGCAGTGATTTTAACAATATCAGTAACATAGTGTTTTGCACTTCTGTGTGATTTTTATAACTTCAGCAACCGTCGAACAGGCAGAACAAGCTTGTCATGTATTTTATGCAGTATTCACTGTGTCATAACACTTCTGTGTATTTGTGTCAACGTCAATGTTTTTAACTACCGTCGCGATTTTAACTGCTGAATATGTCTGTGTCTCGTTAATGTTACTTCTCACCACCTTCACTATATTGCCGCGAGAGACCACGAACACCAACTGCCGGCGTGGCGCAGGGGATAGCGTCACGGACTGCGGAGCAGAAGGTCGCCAGTTCAATCCCGCCCACCGGCATTATTTATTTCTTTGTAATTTACAATTCCAGAAGGTTCTACATCTTTCTTATGTTCACTTGTAAATTCTACTTGTTTCTTATGTTAACTGTTCTTCTAATTTCTGGTAAATTCTCTCTGTGTATAAATAGCAGAGCACTCTGCCTGAGAGGCAGTCAGTGCTGCGTGTACGTCGAGTTCGTAATAAACGTGCTTACAGTATAAGTGCTGTGTTTAGTTACCTTCGAAGTCAAGCCTACTTCCATTGCAACGGGACATTGTTTGGTGGAGGCGCCGGGTACACTGTGCAACAGCTGCATCACCGTGGCTCCGATTAGGCAACGTAAAAGCCGTCGCTTACACGGACTGCAACCGGAATACAAGGGATACACCGAGTACATCCTTCCAAAAGTCCGTATTATCAGAAGAACGATGGAGACGAAACCAGCAATAAGCCAGCTGCGCATCAGACACCCGTCGGTGTTCTCTGGAGATGCTGGACAGGACCCCAACAAATGGCTAAAAGGGTTCGACCGAGTCGCCAAGTACAACAGGTGGGATCATACGATGTGCTTGGCCAACGTTTATTTCTACCTGAATGGAACAGCCCAGCAATGGTTCGAAAACAACGAAGACAAGTTCAATGACTGGGAGACATTCCAGGAGGAACTTAAGAAGACGTTTGGAGACCGCCAGCGACAAATCCGTTCGGTGGAAGAACAACTGAAGAACCGGGCCCAACGACACAGTGAGCCGACACAATCGTACATACAGAATGTTTTGGCCCTGTGTAACGTAGTCAATCTGAACATGACTGAAGCGGACAAAATCACGCACCTGATGAAGGGAATTGCAGAAGATATGTACCAAGCTCTTCTGATAAAAGACGTCGCTACGACAGAAGAGTTCATCAAGTGGTGCCAGCGTATTGAAGAGATGCAACAAAGGAGGGTTGGACGCAAGAAATATGACAGACTCCCAAATGTAGTCCCTATGGCCGTTGTGGAAGACCAGCAGGACTTGGCTTCTCTCATACGACAAATCGTGAGAGAAGAATTACAACAGTGTATGACAGCCGGGACTATTAGACCGAGAGAGCATCAGATTATGGCCATGGATGTGAGCCCTGTAAGTCACGAGGTAGCCGACGCCGCTGAGGACGAGGTATTTCAAACATTAGCTCCTGTCTGCCCCGTCAATCGCACCAGACGTGAATAATGGCGTCGCCCTCCTATGACTTACGCTGCAGCCGCCAAACGGCAGCCCATGAACCGACCGACGCGACCACAGCCAACTCACCCGGTAACTATGACGCCCCGCAGAAGAACAGACGTCTGGAGGACAGAAGACAACACACCACTGTGTTTCCACTGTGGACGCCCTGGACATGTCGTACGCTACTGCAGAGAGAGGAGGCGAGTATTCGATGATTATTTTGCCGCAAGACGTCAGCCGTCGGAGCAGTTGTATCCAAGGCAGTCACCTGCTGATGAGTTCAGTCGACCTATGGGAAGAAGCCCATCGGCGAACCCTAGACGAGGTCGCTCCCCAACGCGCCGCAGCCGTTCACCGTCACCGTACAGAGGTACCAGCCGCTCCCCTAGCCGCCGCGCCCAGGAAAACTAAGCGAGGCGACCATCTACGGAGGTGAGGCCGCCGCAGATGAAAATCCTCCATGGACGGCAGTCGCTAAGATGTCGGGAAATCTCATCGACGTCATAATCGACGGCCAACCTTTCCGAGCACTTATTGATTCAGGAGCCTCTTTTTCTGTATTATCGGATAATTACCGCCGCACACTAAAGAAGACAATGTTCTGTGATACTGGAGCAACTGTGCTGAAGGTCGCGAATGGAAAGTACGTCCATCCAGCAGGAACTTGTGTCGCAAGAATAACCATCAACAACAGGACGCAGCCGTTTGAATTTGTCGTGTTAACAGAACGTAGTCACAATGTCATCCTCGGGTGGGACTTCCTTCAGGCATCCCAAGCTATCATTGACTGTGGAAGAGCTGAGCTGCAAATTGAAGAAGTTGTTCCGCCAGATACACGTAATAAAGAATTTTCTGGGAAGTTATTCGTCGTTGAAAATGTGACGACACCGCCGTTGACAATGAGAAGAGTTGCAGTCACAAACACAGATGACTGGTTAAACTGTGAAGTTCTTGTTGATAGTAAAAAGTTTATCAGGCTCACAAAAGAAATTTACATACTAGCGGCTATCATAAGCATTACCGGTGGTCAAGGAGAGATTTGGATCACAAATTGTCACGAGCAGTCACAACTTATTCCCAAGGGAATGTGTATCGGGACAGCTGAACCAATCCAGGACGGTGAGCTCAACGTCATCAATGAAGACCCATGTCCTGCTATTAGTACAGACAACACGCTGGAGGAAACAAACGTGGAACTGCCAATAGGGCCTGGACTGACCAAGGAACAACGACAGCGGGTGTTAGGTATACTACGCCAATTTTCGGGTGCATTCACACCTCAGAAGGGGAAAAGTCAGACGAAACGGCCCACGATAAAGCACCGTATCAATACTGGGGATCATTCGCCAATTAGCCAGCGTTCGTATAGTGTGTCGCCAGCTGAAAGACGGATAATTCGGGAGGAAGTGGAGAAGATGTTGCGAGATGACATTATTCAACCTTCGGAGAGTCCTTGGTCGTCTCCGGTGGTCCTTGTAAAGAATAAGGATGGCACGTGGCGATTCTGTGTCGACTATCGGCGGCTGAACAGTATCACAAAGAAAGATGTCTACCCATTGCCGCGTATTGATGACACCTTAGACTGCTTGAAAGGAGCTACATACTTCTCAACTATGGACATGCAGACAGGTTACTGGCAAATCGAGGTTGACGAAGCTGACAGGGAGAAGACGGCTTTTATTACACCTGACGGCCTCTATGAATTTAAAGTAATGCCATTTGGATTATGTAATGCTCCAGCCACATTCGAACGCATGATGGACAACTTGCTTCGACACCTTAAGTGGACGACGTGTCTCTGCTATTTAGATGACATTGTCGTTTTCTCGAAAACATTTGAAGAACATCTGAGTCGCCTGTCGACTGTGTTGAAGTGTGTTCAGGCTGCAGGTCTCCGCCTCAATCCAAAGAAGTGCCTCTTCGTCGCCAAAGAGATAAAAATCCTGGGGCACCTAGTCAATGGAGATGGTGTCCGTCCTGATCCAGATAAAGTAAGGGCAGTCACAGAATTTCCAACTCCTCAGCACATTCGAGATGTGAGAAGTTTTCTCGGGCTGTGCTCATACTACCGACGTTTCATAAAAGGATTTTGTAACAAGGCATGTCCATTACAGGAACTTCTGCAGGGAGACGCCAAATTTTACTGGGATGAGACAAAAGAAAGAGCTTTCCGAACACTTAAGGAGGCTCTAACTTCCGCACCAGTGTTAGCCTTGTACGACGAGAATGCAGAAACGGAACTTCACACAGACGCCAGTGGCTATGGGATTGGTGCAGTGCTTGTACAAGTTCAGGAAGGTGCCGAAAAAGTGATAGCCTATGCGTCAAGAGTACTCTACAACTGAAAAAGAATGTCTCGCGGTTATCTGGGCTATCAACAAGTTCCGGCCGTATTTATTCGGCAAACCATTCACTGTCGTGACAGACCACCATTCTTTGTGTTGTCTGACTAGCTTGAAGGATCCATCAGGGCGACTAGCAAGATGGGCACTAAGACTCCAAGAGTACGATGTCACAGTGGTATTCAAGAACGGGCGCAAACATAAGGATGCCGACTGCCTTTTGAGGAATCAATTAGTGGAACACAACAGCATTAATGAAATTTCAGCTCTCACTGAATTAAATGACGTTACAGCTGAACAGAGGGAAGATCCAAATGTTTCAAATGTTCAAATGTTTGTAAAGTCTGTGGGACTTAACTACGGGGTCATCAGTCCCTAAACTTACAAACTACTTATGAACTACTTACGAACTAGGACGGCACAAATATCCATGCCCGAGGGGGGATTCGAACCCCCGACCGTAGTGGCCGTGCTGACCGTGAGTGGAGCGCCTCAGTCACCTCGGCCACCGCGGCCGGCCGGAAGATCCAACACTATTAAAAATGATAGAGGCCTTGGAGAAAGGAGAACCGACCAATAGAGAATTCCAACTTATAAACGGAACATTATACAAGAGCAACTACGATCCACTGGGCCCCAAATGGCTACTGGTTGTTCCAGATCATCTCCAGACAGCTATTCTCAAATATTTCCATGATGCTCCAATATCCGGTCATCTGGGATTCGTGAAGCCCCTAGACAGAATCAGACGCAGGTATTACTGGAAAGGTCTCTACCGATCTGTCAAGCACTATGTGAGTCACTGTAAAGAGTGCCAGCGACGGAAGCATGTGCCGCAATTACCTCCAGGACATCTCGTACCGATTCCGCCGGCAGCAGCTCCATTCCACCGAGTTGGGATCAATCTTTCAGGGAGGTTCCCGAAATCGACAACCGGTAACCGTTGGATAATAGTCTGCACTGACTACCTCACACGCTACGCTGTCACCAAACCTGTGCCGACTGCAGAAGCTCCAGAGATCGCAAAATTCCTTGTAGAAGACATTATTTTGAAGCATGGAGCACCACATGTCATGATATCTGATCGTGGAAAAGTATTCCAGTCAAAACTAGTGTCAGAGGTAATGTCACGGTGCAACATTGTCCACAGAATGACAACTGCATACCATCCTCAGACAAATGGTCTTACGGAACGTTTTAACAAGATGTTAGCTGACATGCTGTCGATGTACGTCGATGTTGAGCAGAAGGATTGGGATACAATTCTGCCAGTCGTGACATTTGCCTACAATACCGCAAGACAAGATACCACAGGCTTCACTCCGTTTTTCCTGCTCCATGGCCGTGAAGCTGAGACGACAATGGATACGCTGGTCCCGTTCCAACCGGATGACACTCAGGATGACTATGTTAAACAGCTCATCACCAGGGTCGAAGAAGCAAGACAGCTGGCACGCATACGGACACTGGACGCCCAGGAGAAGGACCGTCAGTGGTATAACGACAAGCACCGACCTGTTGTGTACAGCCCAGGAGATCTGGTATGGATTTTTACCCCTGTGCGGAAGGTTGGACTGTCAGAAAAGTTATTGAAGCGATACTTTGGTCCGTATCGTGTCATACGCCGCCTGTCAGACGTCACATACGAAGTTGAGGATTATGAAACGTCAAAAACGAAGAGACATTGTTCACGTCCTGTGCATGAAGCCTTACTGCGATCCTGAAGAGCAGGTAGACGACAATGGCTTCTTGTTCAACGACTTTAAGGACGGTAATGTTCCTGATGAAGCCACGACAGGAACGTCTGTCGTCGATAATCGCGGAGAAGGGAAGGATTCTGTTGAACTGTCATACAGAGGACTCATGACACGGTCAAGATCCAGGACATTACAGCTGGCTCCACAGGGATCATAACAGCGGGTCGCTGTTTCTCCAGGAGAGGGAGCAATGCCGCGGGAGACCACGAACACCACCTGCCGGCGTGGCGCAGGGGATAGCGTCACGGACTGCGGAGCAGAAGGTCGCCAGTTCAATCCCGCCCATCGGCATTATTTATTTCTTTGTAATTTACAATTCCAGAAGGTTCTACATCTTTCTTATGTTCACTTATAAATTCTACTTGTTTCTTATGTTAACTGTTCTTCTAATTTCTGGTAAATTCTCTCTGTGTATAAATAGCAGAGCACTCTGTCTGAGAGACAGTCAGTGCTGCGTGTATGTTGAGTTCGTAATAAACGTGCTTTCAGTATAAGTGCTGTGTTTAGATGCCTTCGAAGTCAAGCCTACTTCCATTGCAACGTGACAATATGTTATATTGATTCTCCGTTTTATCACTATATACAATTTGTAAATTCAAAATTTTCATAAATTGCATGTCTTGGCTGAAGAGTGTGGTTGAGACCGCTGTCAGCCAGCCGCATCTCTGGGCTTTAAAATATCGACAAAAAAATATATATAGATAAAAATTGAAAAAGGGAAACATGGTTTTACTCTCAACGAGTACGCAACAGGCGGAGGTGATGGTGCCGCAGTAGACTGTGATGGTATAGGTTTCCTCCCTTATCAATCGTTTCCTCTATTGCATCGGTCATGAAAGATAACTGGAAGAACACTACCATGCCATAACACACCACTGTATTACGTAAGCATACTGTTCGTTTTCAGAGCATTATCGGCTACTGTTGGGCAGCAGAACTATATCACATTATTGTTTCTGAATATACAGGGCTTACTGAAACATGAAATGTACCTTATTTATTGTAAAGGAAGTCTAAAAAATAAAATCTGTTGATGTGCAAGTGCTCATTTTCTTAATATTTTCGTAACAATTTCAAACTATCTTTTCCGATATTGTGTGAATTGAAATCAATAGAATTTTTTTCCCATGCCTGTACCTTGTAGGCGGTAGTAACTTTTTCAGTTTTTTTCCTTTTCTATAATGTTTTTATATAACCCCAAAACGATTTATAAAAACCAATGTTTTCCTGTTTACTTCCTTTCTACTTGACAACATGAAAGCTTTGATAACAAACACAATCATTGTGTATCGATTAATACTTCCGGTGAACCGCAGTAATTGTGTCAGTATCCGATTTTAGCGGTGTTGCCAAACATCTTCTGTGCTGACTCAGATCAATGCTGAACCAGCTTCGGTGGGTGGTTTAGCTTTATATAATAGAGCTGAGCCCTCCACCGAGTTTAACTGCTCAGCTAACGTCAGACTTGATTTCCAGCCAGCAGCCGGCCGCGGTGGCCGAGGGGACTGCGGTGCGCACGGGACTGCGGGACTGCGGCGGTCTGCACGGCCACTACGGTCGGGGGTTCGAATCCTCCCATCGGGAATGGATATTTGTATTAGCCAGTTCGTAAGTAGTTTGTAAGTTTAGGGACTGATGACACCGTAGTTAAGTCCCGTAAACTATACAAACATTAAACAAACATACAGTCAACAATGTTATACAATCGGCCCGCACCTAACGTCTGTTTGAGCTTTAGGTTGGCTTACATGAATCTGTTGGTAACTACACTATTGGCCATTAAAATTGCTAAACGAAGAAGATGATGGCAAACGGGTATTCATTGGACAAATATCTTTACCAGAACTGACATGTGATTACATTTTCACACAATTTGGTAGCATAGATCCTGAGAAATCGGTAGCCAGAACAACCACCTGTGGCCTTAATAACGGCCTCGATACACCTAGGCATTGAGTGAAACAGAGCTTGGATGGCGTGTACAGGTACAGATGCCCATGCAGCTTCAACACAATACCACAGTTCATCAAGAGCAGTGAGTGGCGTATTGTGACGAGCCAGTTGCTCAGACCCCATTGACCATTCCAGTTGGTGAGATCTGGAGAATGTTCGGCCCAGGGCAGCAGTCGAACATTCTCCGTATCCAGAAAGGCCCGTACAGGACCTGCAAATGCGGTCGTACATTATCCTGCCGAAATGTAGGGTTTCGCAGGGACCGAATGAAGGGTAGAGCCACGGGTCGTAACACATCTGCAATGTAACGGCCATTGTTCAAAGTGCCGTCGATGCGAACAAGAAGTGACCGAGACGTGTAACCAATGGCACCCCACACCATCACGCCGGATGATAGGCCAGTATGGCGATGTCGAATACGCGCTTCCAATGTGCGTTCACTGCGATGTCGCCAAAAACGGATGCGACCATCATGATGCTGTAAACAGAATCTGTATTCATCCGAAAAAAATGACTTTTGCCACTGGTGCATCCAGGTTCGTCGTTGTGTTACACCATCGCAGACGCTCCTGTCTGTTCGTGTAGATAATTGTTGTCTTGCAAACGTTCCCATCTGTTGATTCAGGGATCGAGTCGTGGCTGAACGATCCGTTACAGCCATGCGGATAAGATGCCTTTCATCTCGACTGCTAGTGATACGATGCCGTTGGGATCCAGCGCAGCGTTCTGTATTACCATCCTGAACCCACCGATTCCATATTCTGCAAACAATCATTGGATCGCGAACAACGCGAGCAGCAGTGTCGCAATACGATAAACCGCAATCACGATAGGCTACAATCCGACCTTTATCAAAGTCGGAAACGTGATGGTACGCATTTCTACTCCTTATACGAGGCATCACAACAACGTTTCACAAGGCAACGCCAGTCAACTGCTGTTTGTGTATAAGAAATCGGTTGGAAACTTTCCTCATGTCAGCACGTTGTAGGTGTCGCCACCGGCGCCAACCTTGTGTGAATGATCATTTGCATAACACAGCATCTTTTTCCTGTCGGTTAAATTTCACGTCTGTAGCGCGTCATCTTCGTGGTGTAGCAATTTTAATGGCAAGTAGTGTAAGTTACACAATGATATTCTTATGTACATATGGATTAATCCAGCGGAGAATTGTGTAAGCATAGTATGCATTGTGTTAATCATTTTACGTAGAACAAAGCAAGGAATGAAATACCGTACAAACATAAATTTTTATAGGTATATAAAATGCACCATGCGAAACGTGGCAGGTCACTAGTCGATACATAAATTTCTGTCATCTGTCAGATGATGACCAACTGTCTAATCTGGTTGCAAAGCAATACAGTTGTTCTACAGAAATATTATTCATAAATCCAGCTAGTTCAGAAAGACCCAAGCTAGGGTTGCTGTGTTCCTATTTCTTAGCACTTCACTGTTTACAAATACATTTCCAGTGTCTAAAACCTAGGCCAATGTAAATAGGTGCAAAATAATTATTTGAAAATTTAAAAACCCTTTCGATGAAGCTGGGACGCAGATACAGGCGTTTCATCTCCACGTGGCCTTTTCCCAGGAGCCGGCCGCGGTGGCCGAGGAGACTAAGGCGCTCCAGTCACGGTCTGCACGGCCACTACGGTCGGGGTTCGAATCCCCCGTCGTGCATGGTTATTTGTGCCGTCCTAGTTCGTAAGTAGTTCATAAGTAGTTTGTAAGTTTGGGGACTGATGACCCCGTAGTTAAGTCCCATAGACTATACAAACAATTTTTTTCCCAGGACGGTAGTGCGATATTTTTATTCTGCCAAGACTCGTTCCCAATTGTAGAAACTGTACTTTCGTGTATTTAATGGTTTGTTGAAATAAATATTTGAATTATGTATTTTCGTATTCAATATCACTTTATATGCATTGTAGAATTCCAGAGGATAAAGCCGCTGCATGCTTCATGATGTATACGGATCCATTGCGTGCTCGTATAGACAGCGTCCGCTGTAAGCGGTAACGGGTAGCGAAAACCTTTTCCTCTTTTTTTTCAGCGATACGTCGAAGGCAGGCATCAATCAGAAGCTTCGATGGGCCACTCCATTATGGGCAGATTGTAGCCGTGGCACCACTACCATTGAGACCGCACTGTACTACGATCGGGTGCTCTTTCATGTCGCTGCACGCCGAAATTCAATACAAGAGGGCGGACGAGCGGTAACCATTTCCTCCGCCCTTCTTGCTGTAGGCTACGAGAGAACGTGGATTATTTGGCGATCGGAATACCTGTTGAACGAAGTAACATCTGTAGTTCATCCAGCAGATTTAATTTTCTCCATTACACGGTACTAAAGCAGTGGCGTAGAAATAGATTGTTTGTTCAAATGTTTAAGCTTAAGGAATTTAACTACGGGGTCATCAGTCCCTAAACTTACAAACTACTTATGAACTACCTTATACTAAAGACGACACATTCATGCCCGAGGGGGGGATTCGAACCCACGACCGTAGCGGCCGTGCAGATTGTGACTGGCGCGCCGCAGACCACTCGGACACTGCGGCCGGCCGATTGTGTTTGTTAAGATGTAAAAATAGTAGTTCTGTGGTCTTTTGTAAAACGTAAGCACGAAAGAAATGCGTCAACTTACTGCAGTAGTTGCCGGTGCCATTCTTTCTGATCTTCGTTGCTAAAAACCTTACATTTCGTTCTTGAAGACTGCTCTTACGCGAAGCTTATTAACAGTACTGATTAAGCTGTGACGCTGTGGATAGGTATTTCCTTTTACACACCATCATTAATGGTGTATTTTCCATTAATGCAAAGCACATCAATTAGTCGTAACCAATACATTTCATTACCAAACCACAAACTATTTACGAATTAATAACAACTCAAAACTCTTTTCTAGAAAATAATTTGGAGTGAATTTGTAATGAATTCGAACACCGAAAGTATTATTATACAGGGTGCATCAACAAGGGTGGTGCAAACTTGCACGGCTGAGAGTACACGATAATAGGAACAAAAATGTACCAGTAAACTGGGGCCCGCAAAACCCGCTCGGTTAGCCGCGGGTCTAACGTGCGGTTTTCCGAGACGGGGAGGCGTACCGTCCACGGTTCGAATCTGCCCGGCGGACTAACGATGGGGGTCGGAGTGCCGGGCAGCCTGATATTGCTTTTAGGCGGTTTTCCACATTCCCTAGGTGAATACTGTGTCGGCACCCAAGTCCCAACTCAGTTAAACGATTAGTAAAGATTTAGTAAAACGTTACACTTTCTGAGCAGGTAAGGTGAAGCTCATCGTCTTTTTCGACGTTCGATACTCATCGAATTCCAAAAGCATGGAAAATACCATTGACAGGGTCGTGTACTGTGAGACACTCCGTAGTCTACGCAAGTCCATCAACAGCAAACGGCCTGGGCTACTCCCGGGGGGGGAGTGATCCTAATCCATGATAAAGTGCATCCACACGTCTCCAGGGTTCCGCAAAGGGTACTGGCAGAAACATATACAGAGGAGATGCCCCTCCCTAAACCACTGTCCTACGCTCCCCTCGTAGTTCCGTAAGATGCTAGCAGGTGTCAGGTAGTTCCCTGACTTAGGGTGCCTCTCGCACGTCAGAGGGTAGCGTGGAGGGGAGGCTGAGGAAGAGCTCGTGCCGCCTGCGACGAGGCCACGGCTGTATCCGGCTTGCTGGCGTTTGAGGGGAGGTGGTGGTGGGGACAGCCGCTACCTGCCGCCTGCTCTGGCCAATTTAAAGAGCTGCTTCTCACCGCAGCGCCATCATAGGACATCTTACGTAACTGCTGGAAACCCTCCCTCCCCGCACCTCTGAGCGGTTTCCCGTTTGTATATATTTGTCTGTGGTACTAGCCAAGTTCAAGTGGGAGCAGCTAGTGCACCCACCCTATAGCTTGGACATGTCACTCTCGTCCGCTAAAGAAACATTACAAAGGGAAAGGCTGAAGGAACTGCGAACTGAAGGACACTGTAGAGGACTGGCTCTTGCCAAAGCCACAGAAATTCTGCGAACAGGTAATCCTTCGGCTTGTTAACACGTTCACTGCGGCTGACGCTTATAAGCGTTTCCGCTATCAACACGCCCGAGCTGCCGACACTTATAAGCGCTTCCGAAATCAATATGCCAGTGCGGGTAACGCTTATAAGTGGCGCGCTAGCTGAGTACTCAGTTTGTTTGGCTGTGCACTCGTATCAATACAGGCTACCAAAAACATCACGCAACATTTTCCTGTCTGCAGTTGTGTGTTTTCGTCTTTAGTGCTTTGCTATAAAAACATCGCCTATACACCTTGCAAATTAGTTATATGGGATCAGGTTTCCATAGCATCAGATTGCAGATGAGACGTGTTTATTTCTCTCCGTCACGGAAATGTTGCACGAATTGGGGTGGAAACCATTAAAAGAAAGAGTTATTCATTGCGGTGTGATCTGTTTGTGAAGTTTCAATCGCCGACTTTTACTTCTGAATGTGAAAATATTTTGCTAGCACCCACCTACTTAGAGAGACATGACCATCCCAATAAAATAAGAGAAATCAGATCGAAAACGAAATGATTTAGGTGTTCTTTCTTCCCGCGCGCTATTAGAGAATGGAACGGTAGAGAAAAATTATGAAAGTGGTTAATGAACCCTCTGCCAGGCACTTGAATGTGATGTAGATGTAGATGTAGATGTAGATAAGGAGAGAGAAGTGGTGGAATAGGGTGGAGGAGAGGAATACAGGTAGATTGGGAAAAAAAAAGGAAATACTTAGGCAAGACATACGAAACGCCGGGTTTTCAGCTAGTGTAATCTGCGAGCGCGTCGTCCGCGGCTGGTGTCGTATACAGGCCTGCAGGTGGAAATACACACCGCCGCGAGTGCCCGCCTTTAATTAATTTATTCCTGTAAAAGGGCGGCGCGTGTTTTTGGCGCGGGCGGCTTTGATGCACATCCATTATCGGGGATTTATGCGTCGCCCGCTGTAGCCCGGCGGCTCGCTTTTAAGACAGCCTGCCGAAGCGGCCGTCAGCGGGACGGAACCTGTCAGCGCGGCGGCAAAAAAGTAAACAAAAAAGGAAAAGCGCTCGACGTGGAGGGCCGCCGCCTTCACCGCGCGCGTAACAGAGTGGCGGCGATGTGTCTCCCAGGGGGGAAATCAAACCGGGGCTTTCATCCTGACCGTACGCAGTATCGATGAATACGAGACTCTGTCATATCTGCAGATTAACTACTCGATATTTTCCGATTACTGTACTCTAAACACAGGGGATATTGCTATGTAGCAACACAAGAGCGCGTAAATGCGCTCCTGGAAAATTAAAAAAAGACTTATTGAATCCATCATTACTGGTGGCTGATCAAAAGTATGTAGGAAGTAGAATACCAACAGCCGTATGATTAAGAGAAACATTTATTCTTTCACAACCAGTTTCGGCATTCCATTATGCAACCTTCAGCTCTACTGTACGAATTTATGATTATGGCTTTCTGTTGTGACTAATACAACACAAAACCTTGGAAACACGGTTTATTCAACACGATATACATGTCTGTTTGTACATCACAATAGTCCATTTTAACTGAAAACACTTCGGACCCATTCCCGGTACAGCGTAAGAAAGTCTATTTCTTTACTGACAAAGGTATCCTGTTGTGACTAATACAACACAAAACCTTGGAAACACGGTTTATTCAACACGATATACAAGTCTGTTTGTACACCACAATAGTTCATTTTAACTGAAAACACTTCGGGCCCATTCCCGGTACAGTGTAACAAAGTCTATTTTTTTACTGACAAAAGTATAGGCCGTAGCCCGAAACACTAAGTCCTAACCGTGATACCATCGGTTGATCGTGGCCGAGTCGGAGTCCGTAGGTGGTCCAGTGGGCTGGCGTAGTCGGTCTTCGGCGTAGTAGTGGTTCGTAACATTCCTCGAGGTGGAACCTGCCGTCACGTCGCTGCGTCCTCCAGATATAGCTGGCGCTTAGCGGAAGGATCCACTGTTGCGAGTCACAGTGACCTCTATATATGTCAGCGGACAGTGACGTGGCGTGTGAGCTGCGACCTCGGTAAAAGATAGTCTCCAGGCGCGATGGTTGTCTCTAGTCGTCGGGACGGCCGCGGTGGCCGAGGGGACTAAGGCGCTCCAGTCACGGTCTGCACGGCCACTACGGTCGGGTGTTCGAATTCCCCCTCGGGCATGGATATTTGTGCCGTCCTAGTTCGTAAGTAGTTAATAATTAGTTTGTAAGTTTAGGGACTGATGACCCCGTAGTTAAGTCCCATAGACTATACAAACATTTGAACATTTTTCTAGTCGTCGGCTTTCCGGCTTTGCCTGGTACTCCCCTATCTGCGTCTACCGGGTGGTTTGTTTGTAGGGGCTATTCTTACTGGCGTAATAGCACCCATCGAGTAAAATACTCCGAAGCTAAAATAGTCCCCATTCCGATCTCCGGGCGGGAACTACTCAAGAGGATGTGATCAGGAAAGACAACACTGGCATTCTACGGATCTGAGCGTGGATGTTAGATCCCTTAATCGGGTGAGAAAGTTAGAAAACTTAAAAAGAGAAGTGGATAGGTTGATGTTAGAAATAGTGGGGATTAGTGAAGTTCGGCAAAACGAGGAACAGGTTTTCTGGTCAGCTGAGTACATGATTATAAATACAAAATCAGTGGGAGTTAATGAATAAGAAAATAGGAATGCGGATACAATAATATGGGCAACACAGTGATCGCATTATCGTAGTCAAGATAGATAGATGCCAACACCGAACACAATAGCACAGCTGATTTATATGCCAACTAGCTCCGCCAGTGATGAGGAGATCGAAGAAATGTATGAGAAAGTAAAGGAAATTATCAGACAATTAAGGGAGCGGAAAACTTAATTGCGATGGGAGACTGGAATTCGTTAGTACGAAAAAGAAGGGAAGGAAAAATAGTAGGTGAATAACGACTGGGCAAAAGGAATGAAAGAGGAAGCCGAGTAGTAGAATTTTGCATAGAACATAATTTAATCATAACAAACAATGGTTTAATAATCACGAAAGAAAGTTGAATACGTGGGAGAGACCAGGAGACACCGGATGGTACCAGTTAGATTTTATAATGGTAAGAAATAGATTCTGTAATCAGATTTTAAACTGTAAGACATACCCAGGGGTTGATATAGACCCTGATCATAACTTATTGGTTATTAACTATAGGTTGAAATTGAAAAAAAATGCAGAAAGGTAGGAAAATAAGAAGATGGGACTTGAATACATTGAGGGAACCCAAAATTCTTAAAAATGTCAGAGGGAGCTTAAGGAAACAAGCATGGGAAAAATAAAGCAGTAGAATATGAATGGGTAGCATTGAGAGATGAAATAGTGATAACAGTAGAGGACCAAATAGGTAGAAAGGCAAGACCTACAAAAAATGCTTGGATATCACAGGAAATACTAAATTTGATGAAAGGAGAAAATATAAATATGCAATAAATGAAGGAGGAAAAATGGAGTCCTGACGACTTAGAAATGAGATTGACAGGAACTGCAAAATAGCTTGTAGGGGGAAACAGGGGGAAAATAGATACCGCCTACATGAAAATAAAAGAGACATTTGAATACAAGTAAAGCAGCTGTATGAATATGAAGAACATAGATGGAAAACCAGTTCTCAGTAAACTAGGGGAAGCTGAAAGGTGGAAAGAGTATATAGAGGGGCTCTACAAAAGAAATAGAGACAATATTGTAGTAACGGAAGAGGAAATAGATGAAGATGAAATAGGAGATAATATACTGAGAGAAGAACTTGACAGAGCCCTGAAAGACATAAGTCGTAACATGGGCCTTGGAGTAGATGACATTCCCCCAGAACTACTAAAGTCTCTGGGAGAACCAGGCACGAGAAAATTATTTCACCTGGTCCGTACGATGTACGAGACAGACGACATAACCTCGGACTGTAAGAAAAATGTAATAATTCCCATTTGAAAGAAAGCAGGTATAGACAGGTATGAAAATTACAGAACCATCAGTTTAATAAGTCATGAATGCAAAATTTTAACACAAATTATTTACAGAAGGTTGTAAAAGCCGCTGGTAGCCGACCTCGGAGACGATCGGTTTGGATTCAGAAGAAATGTAGGAACACGAGAGGCAATACTCACTTTACGTCTTATCTTTGAAGACAGATTAACGAGAAGCAAACCTACATTTATAGCGCTTGTAGATTTGGAAAAAGCTTTTGACAATATTGATTGGAATAGGCACTTTCAAATTCTGAAATCAGCAGGAGTAAAATAAAGGGAACGGGAGGTTATTTAAAACTTGTACAAAATCCAGACAGCAGTTATCAGAGTTCAAGGGCATGAAAGGGATGCAGAGGATAAGAAGGGAGTAAGATAGAGTTGTAGCCTTTCACCAATGTTATTCAATTTTTGTACATTGAATAAGCTATAAAGGAAAACAAGAAGAAATTTGGAGAAGGAAATAAAGTTCAGGGTGAAGAAATAAAAATATTGCGTTTTGTTGATAACATTGTAATTCTGTCAAGGACAGTAAAAGATCTGGAAGAGCAGTTGAACGAAATGGACAGTGTGTTGAAAGGTGCGTATAAAATGAACTTTAGCAAGAGCAAAACAAGGGTAATGGAGTGCAGTCTAAGAAAATCGGGCGATGGTGAAGGAATGAGATTAGGTGACGAAACAATAAAGGTGGTAGATGAGTTATGTTACTTGGGCATTAAAATAACATGTGATAGTCGCAGTACAGAGGATATAAAATGCAGAATGGCAATGGGAAGAAAAGCATTTTTGAAAAAGAGAAATTTGTTAAAATCGAAAATTAATTTAAGCGAAAGGAAGTCCTTTCTGAAGGCATTTGTGTGGGGTGCTGCTTTGTATGGGGGTGAAACATGAACTGTAAACAGTGAGGACAGGAAGAGGGTAGAGGCTTTTGCAATGTGTCGATACAGAAGAATGCTGATGATTAGGTGGCTGGATCGCTTAACTGATGAAGGGGTACTGAACAGAATTTGGGAGAAAAGGAATTTTTGGCATGCTTTGATTAAAGATGAGATCGATTGGTAGGACACATTCTTCGACATCAAGCAATCACCGGAGTGCACACAGTCGAGACAAACACAGTCGCTTGGCCGGCCGCGGTGGCCGAGGGGACTGAGGCACTTCAGTCACGGTCTGCACGGCCACTACGGTCGGGGTTCGAATCCCCCCTCGGGCATGGATATTTGTGCCGTCCTTAGGATTAGCTAGTTCATAAGTAGTTTGTAAATTTAGGGACTGATGACCCCGTAGTTAAGTCCCATAAGTTAGACAAACATTTGAACATTTGTCTTACTGCACCACATTGGAAAACTTTCCTTGCGGAAGGCAAAATTAAGCAGGCAGTTGCCCTCGTCAGCAGGGATGCAAGATTTCGCTTAACTAACTATAAAAAAAGAAAAAAAAAACAGAAGGACAGATTTATTGGTTTCTCGCCTGTTCATTATTAATTTTGACTATCGATTCCGTCTGACGTCTGTCATACCTCGCCAAAAACGCAGGGACAAAGTTATTGCTGTCACACCTGTCGGTTATTAATATCCACTATCGATTACTTGCGTCGCCTGTCATCTTTGATTGTGTGATGGCACTAGTGTTTACAATGTGCATGGGCTATCTGTCCGAAATTGCTATGCAAACCAACGTTTAATACTGACATGCACGGGGCTGTGTTTGTCTATAAGTGCCCTCAAAATTATGTGTTCTAATCGAAATACAGGTGGCTGTCGAGAATGTTAGGCGGTAGCATTCCTGTTAGTCACTGAAAATTTCTTGGTCTGACTTCTCTCAGAGAACACATAAACGTTACACAAAGTAAGGTGACATACGCAAGTGACCCTAGAATATTGTTTTCGTATACATCTGTTACACTCCGTTGAGGTCAGGATCGGCTACACGACTTCAAAACCAAAACATAAACTTCTTTAAGACAGTCAACCTGAACTATCAGAACGCCCTGTGCTATTAAGTAGTGTACTAAGCTACATATTGAACTGCTACCAACACGTTTTGATGAGTGAAATTTTTATAGCCCAAAAGTATGCTGAGGAATTCTAGAACACTCCAAAACTGTTTCTGTAATATTAACAATCATATTTTGTTTAAGAATCGTGGCTGGTTGATATTTTACGAGGTTTGCTTTCTAACATAAGACTGCGTAGCTGTGACTCGTTTTCCTCTAGAGCTAACTGCGTCTGGTGAAACTATGACACAGCCTGGCACTACTTTTATGATTTCATTAAGACTGATGGCAAGTGCCATCTTACGAATTTTTATTGATTGACTGGCATGGCAGTATGGATAGGATAGCAGAAAATGTATACTCTTAATCAGTCTGTTTAGCTTACTTCCGCGGTGACGGTTTAGAATCGAAACGGGTCGAAGTTATAACTACAATAAAGAACTGTTGGTTGATAATATGCATTTCCTGAAATATCTTACGGCTGTCGCCTGTCATCTCAACAAAAATTTGAATTCCAGCAGTTTTCAAAATATTGTTTGTAAAATTTACAATTAAAGTTATTCAGATAAAAACCTACCAGATACACTCATGCTTTACTAATTTACTAATTTCTTCAGTAAATTCTGTAAGACGCTCACCTTGTCTTTCAAACATTTATCAAGTATTAATGAACTTTTTACGAGGTTACTCGCTTCCCTAACAAAAAATTTCAATAATTTCGATAACATTTCTGAAAAGGTTAATCTCTTCCCCAGGTTTAACAAGTATGATAAATATGTTCAGCTTTCTCTGGTTTTATCATTTTTTTTACATGAAGTTGTTATCTTGATACGTTCCTTACATATTTTTCATTTAAATTACCTACGTTTCTGATGAAATCATATTTTCTGCATACAGAAGCACCAATGTACAGTTTTCCACGTAAAAGTGGAAAAATCCCAAAATAAACTAAAAATTTATGTAGTTCTAATTTATTTACGCTATGACCGTTTTCACCTGTAGTATATATTTTACTGGTAAGTATAACAAATATGAATTGTTAATTGCCTTTCCCAAGACAATTATATACATACTGTTGATTGCCTTTACCAATACATTTACGTTCATCGTGTTGAACGAAAACTGTAAGATAGAATTTCGTATTCGGCGTTTTCACTCGTAGAAAAAGACCATATTCAACAGTGGCAATAATTGAGCAACTGCGGCTATAATAATGTTTTATTTAATCTTTTGAAGATGTCTTCCTTTGAGAAATAATGAGGAGCAAATTAATATTGCACTAAAAATGTATATAAATATAAAAAATAACAATAAAAATAAAAATAAAAATTCACGTCTCCCTCCAGAACACAAACTTTAATTCTGCATCATGTTTCCTATAAAATTAAAGCGAACATTAATGGGACGTTAATGGGACCGATCTTGTCTTATATCTCAGGCACAGATGATATAAATATCAAACAATAAATCAATGTCCAAAGACATATTTTGTCTCCATATATATCAAAGATATAAATTTGAAGGAGAGGCATTAAAAGTGTTGACACAGTCGGGATTCGAACCCGGGACATACTGCTTAGTAGGCTGGCGTTATATTACTAAGCCACCGTGACTTAATCTATACAGCGTTTGCACGAATCAGGTCACGGTGGCTTAGTGGTATTGCCCCTGCGTAGTAACCGTGTAGTCCTGGGGTCGAATCTTGGTAGTGGCATAAATATTAATTCAATTCACCTCCTTCCGAATTATATCTTTGATATATATCGAAACAAAATATGTCTCTTGACACTGATTTAATGTTTGATATACAGAGTGTTTCACTAAGTGTGTTTCCCTCTGTAACTTATAAAATAATAGGTGACGGGAAGTTTTAATGCTGTAGGTCAACATAAGAGATGTTACACTTTCTGCGGAGCTATGAACATAGTTTATTGTATCATTATCCAAAGAGTTACAGCACAAAGATATAATTTTTTAAATGGAACAATAGTTTTTTTCTATCGTGCATTGGATTCGTTGAAACCAGCTGCGTCCAAATCAATTTAAACTACATTCCTATCATTGTTAGTTTGGGAGCTACAACCCTTCAAAGTTTAGGGGGCGGAGGCTACGACAGCGTAGCTGATTGGCTGGTGGTCATGAGACAGTGGGCCGTGCCCCAGGGGATAGCCACTCGGCCAGTTAGCTACGCTATCGCAGCCTCCGCCCCCGGAACTTTGAAGGGTTGTAGCTCCCAAACTAACAGTGATAGGAATGTAGTTTAAATTGATTTGGACGCAGCTGGTTTCAACGAATCCAATGCACGATAGAAAAAAACTATTGTTCCATATAAAAAAATTATATCTTTGTGCTGTAACTCTTTGGAAAATGATACAATAAACTATGTTCATAGCTCCGCAGAAAGTGTAACATTTCTTGTGTTGACCTACCGCATTAAAATTTTCCGACACCTATTATTTTATAAGTTACAGAGGCAAACACACTTAGTGAAACACCCTGTATATGTCATCTGTGGCTGATATACAAGGCAAGTTCGTTGCCATAAAGTTCGTTGCTGGGTTGATATTCCGCTACCGAAGAGCCTCGGCAACACTGATACGTATTTCTATAGGGGAGCATGAGGCACTAAAATGAATTATTCACGTTTCTAATGTCTTATCTCGATGCTCAACGTGTACAATCTATCGGCAACCAAGTACGTTACCATCAGATCATCAATGAATAAGCGCACAATTACACTAGTAGTCATTATGAAAACGAGGGAAACGCCTATGAAACACCACTGTTTCCTTCTGCGCAAGCAATGCACAAGAGAGCGCCAGCGTCGGTCGAAGAAAGCTGAAGAATGGAGACGGCAAACTGTGAAGACAGGCAATTGATTGTCAGACGGTGGAAGCGTACCGGTCGTTTCCGCGACGTGAAAGCAATAAAACTTTACGACCCTCGCAACTCGTGTCCTTGAGTGTGGAGAGAGCTAGACAGCTGTCCAAGTTAAATATGCTGTCATAAAGTAAATTTAGAAAAATATGATAACTGCATGTTGTAGTTGTCAGAGATGATCTGTGGATGCAGCGATTTCTACACAAATCTATCACCCCCAAAAATTATGTATAAGAGATGGCCTAATAAATAAATCAAAATAAAAATGATGTAGAGTTCAGGAAGTGGATTATCTGACTTGGATGGAAATTTGAGATCGCTCTTTACTTTTGTCTCTCAACGTACGGCTTCGTACTTATTTACATCTGCGAACGCTAGCTCGATATTGTAATTCACAAACTATTCGAGGCGACGCTGAGTGTATTCCATGCCACTATCTGACACAAACAAGACAGGTACTGACAGTATTTAAACCTCCCGCGCTATATCTAGCCTCTTTCAAGACAGAAAAAATTATATCCTCAATTTTTTCTGCGTAGTAGATATCACATTGTTAAATTGGAAAAATTGGCGTGTTGGTACATTCATTTCATTGTTGTCAAAATACGTGCCCCCCTGTCTAATATTGTTCTATCTGTGACCCACACACGCAGGCGTAAAATATTAATGCACATTTGCTGTCTCACTGCAAGACCTCAAAATATGAACACTTTGCACATGACATTATTCTTAATATTTTGTGTTATTACGTCATTTGAGTAATCTGTAGTAGCATGGTAAGGACGTCAATGAAATGTATTCATCGGCGACCGCAGCACACGACAAAGTTTCTGTGAAAATGACCAGCCTTTTTATCGATCCTTCGTTTCCCGCAATAATGGATACGTTTATCATTTCTTTAACCTCCAGCGCTCTTCCAGCAGCCTGGAAGAAGTGACTTGTACAGCCACTACACAAGAAGGACTCTGTAGTACAACTTCCGGCTATCGGCCGACTTGTATTATACCAACCTTATCGAAGGCTGTAGAATATATAGCATGTTACTAAATATTTAACAACCTTCTAGATAAATACCAATTAGGTTTCCGCCAAAATGGCAGCACGACGACTACCCTAATAAAAGTAACGGCGTACAGAACAAAGCTATGAACAAAAAAACACGAAACTAGAATGTGCTTTTTTTATTTCAACAAAGTATTTGACACTTTTGACTTCTATATTCTAGTTTCTAAACCCACTGGTCTAAGTTTTTTCCTCACATCCCTCCAGAAGTGTGTAACGGTTGGAAAAAGGAGAACAAAATATAGTGATGTATTACTAGGGATCCCACAATGATCAGTACTGGACCCATTACTATTCTCGTTAGTGTTTGTAGTGTTTCAAAAGTTCACTCCCACTGCAAATACCACTTTTACGTGGATGACCTTCAGTTGTATCTAACCGCTAGCCAAAAGACTCGTACACAGCAATCCAGCACATGAAGTCTGACGTGCTTGCCTTATCAGAGTGGGCACAAGATATCGGTCTGTAATTGAATCCATGTAAAATCCAAACGATCTTAAGTCACTCACAAGATACTCATTACTGGACTGAGCAAAGAACTGCATTCTCCATGAAGGTGTGAATGTCACTACACTCTATCGAAATCTATTGGCAGGTGTGTACTTCGTTGCTGGCATGAACACGTGGAACTTACAACCAACGTTTCCAAGTCTGACAGTACTGATACACCTACACAGTTTCTTTAAGACATTATCAGACTTGATTTCTCGCAAGTTTGAGGATAACCTTCGGTACAACATTGATGTACTTTTCACGGGAATCAGTGCATTGCGTTTTTCCATAATAAATTGTACTAGAGCCCTGAATGAAATGCACGGTGAAACGCTAAATGAAACATACATTGGTGAAAGTGGGTTTAAATTATAACGTACACTAAGCGTAAAATTGAAATAGAATTGTTATTTTTTTATCGAGTTCAGGATCAAACATAAAAGCATACTATCTTGAATTGCTGGTTTCTGTTCACGGAGGAA
Organism: Locusta migratoria; assembly: GCA_026315105.1. Lineage (NCBI taxonomy): Eukaryota > Metazoa > Arthropoda > Insecta > Orthoptera > Acrididae > Locusta > Locusta migratoria. Next base: position 647,373,281 of record CM048744.1, on the reverse strand, counting down.
AAGAAAGGCTTACACACGCAACACATTTACACATTCAAACTTGACGAACAGAAGGAATTAAACCCAACACCCTACAATATACAGGCAAGGCAAGGAAATCACTACCAACCGGCTAGTCGTTACTAATGAATTTAACTCGGGCATACCGAGAACGAAATTACAAATCACACGTGAAATTAAATCAAGTAACAAGTGGTTCATCTGAAACGAGCAAGGTTTTACTCACTCGCGAAATTCTTAATCGGATCAGCAAAGCTATTGAAAAATCAAATATTATGAAAAGCTGAATGTTACTAAACTGAATTCGGAAGCACCAAGCTGATGGCTCAGTTACCGAACTTTGGACACATGGGTACAACGTAGAAAGGACACGGGTAATACAAAGAAACCATCAAATAAATTTATGAAACCTGCAAGATTATTAAGACAAGCACACAAAGTCACAATCATACGTACATCCACACTATAAACGGAATACTCAAAATATTTGTGGGTTATTCTCCCACCGCACAGGTCTCATGGGAACGAAGAAAGCTCCCAGGTAAACACAGCAAAACTGGAAAATAACACCCGTTACTGTACTAAATCATGATTTCACAAGAGCTGGAAAAGAAAGAAGACTTCAGATAGCCTGAAGCTTTACACAAACCTCACGTAAGTGGAACAGATCGCGCTTGCAAAATGATGTTACCTCACCAGCTGTCAGCATCCGAGTGCCCTCTCCTTTTCTCTAGCCAGGGAACCTCCTACCGCTAACGGAAGAGACCAGAGGGGTCCGTTCAAACACCCAATTAACGACCTGCGATTGACAAAAGCCTCTGGTAGAAACCTCTTTGCCTTCGTCAAGTTACCCTACGTTGGTCATACTGTAGCTACGGCTGAAACTCTCTTCTACCAGCCATATTGGAAATTCATAGAGGGAAGATACTCATTCATGCAAAGTGGGGCAGATAGGAATTAACATAGTGTAATAAGTTTGACATATTACAGAATAAAGGTACAGAACAAAATATTGAAACATACCTAAAAGATAAAAATTTATAAATTAGATTAAATTGATGCAGCACACATGCTGTTCGCATCATGTTTGGAAAGGTAAATTTATAAATGTTACTGCTCAGTCTGCCCCGGGTAAAGTTAAAAAACTGCACCGAAAGTTGGCGGTGCCAAAGTAGTGCCATGAAATGGTTTGCGTTGAGACGTTTCGGAATACAGGAACACAGACACGTTTTTCGCCTTCAGTTTAAACAACATCTCGTGGAGACACTCTTACTCTTCATACTCGACTATGGACTGATTCAAGGATTTTCGTACGAAAGCTCACGCAGGCTAGAATTGTCCACGAATGCTTATGTACGATTTAACTGTGACATACGCAGTTTCGACCTCATCACTCCAGCTTACAAGAAGCTGTGATGACTTCGTGCTTATAAGCGTAGAGATTATCACTTGGTCTATGGAATTTCCTACGTTTTCAGTCCGTCTTATTACTTTTGTACCGGCTTTAATGATAACGCTGTCGACGAGATGTTAAACCCTAATCGTTCATCCTTCCTTCCATCTCTCCTCATAGACCTACATTGAAACAAAAGTGTGCTACCAAATAGGATAAGGGATTTCCGGTTATATGTAACATATGACTTCATATGTGCGAATTGGGTTACTGTGTTGCAGAGGGACATGTTTGAAATAAGGAAGTCAGGAGTGAGCCTCGATTTCACAGCGTTGACAGTCTCTGACGGATATGAGGCCCGTTACAGCTGGCATGGCGAGGTGGTGCTGCGTTCAGCGAGACCAAGGGGTGGTAGTGGCGACTACTCTATGGCTATTAAATGTACGGAAATTATTTTTATAATGTGGAAGCGTGCATCGAGAGCCAAAATGAGTGCTGGAGAGCACGCGGTAGCACATCAGGCAAAGTTAAGTGTGTCAAATTCTTGAATATCAGTCTCCAGATCGCTTTTATTTTCTAAAACATGACCGGTTTCGCGAGAGCTGCCCATCTTCAGATTTGTTAAACAGATGTTACAACTGAATGTAAGCTACTATTTACAAAGTATGATATCAAAAACTTAAAGGAAAAATATTAAAAACATATCAAATTTGTGAGGTTACAGAGTAACCTGTCTTGTGATGAACGAATGTTCACAGTCGTTACTAAAACATAGTAGCTTCCTGAGGCTTTATATAATGTACTTAAAATTATCTGATTAGTGGGGATCATTTTTGTTAAAATTATTCTCAATAAGTAATTATTGACTTAAATATAAAATCAATTCTGTGGTCAAGGTATAAAATAGTAGTCTAGGTATAAAATAGCAGTTACAATTGAGAATTGATTTTATATGTAAGTCAGTAATTACTTATTGAGAATAATTTTAACAAAAATGATCCCCACCAATCAGATGATTTTAAGTACATTATATAAAGCCTCAGGAAGCTACTATGGCCGGCCGCGGTGGCCGAGGTGACTAAGGCGCTCCAGTCACGGTCAGCACGGACACTACGGTCGGGGGTTCGAATCCCCCCTCGGGCATGGATATTTGTGCCGTCCTAGTTTGTAAGTAGTTCATAAGTAGTTTGTAAGTTTAGGGACTGATAACCCCGTAGTTAAGTCCCATAAGCTTAACAAACATTTGAACATTTGATTTTTTTTGAAGCTACTATGTTTTAGTAACGACTGTGAACATTCTTTCATCACAAGACAGGTTACTCTGTAACTTCAAAAATTTGGTATGTTTTTAATATTTTTCCTTTAACTTTTTTGTATCATACTTTGTAAATAGTAGCTTACATTCATTTGTAACATTTGTTTAACAGATCTGAAGATGGAGAGCTGTCCCAAAACCGGTCATGTTTTAGAAAATGAAAGCGATCTGGAGACTGATATTCAAGAATTTTATTCATTTGACGATCGCAGAAACTCCCTCGAGACCCATGAGTCTTGCTTTGATAAATTAAGTGTGTAAGCCTGGAAAAAGGGGACACTGACATGGAGACCATCAGAAGTGTCAACAACGGATTTCAGTAAGACGTAATGTACAACCGATCCATTTCGTAGAAAGAGCGAGAACCGTTCTCGTCCAGAGAAAAGATCGAAACAAGATACATCATTCGTATATAGCACAGTACACTCTAAATGCGCCAGGAAAGGTGTTCCTGTACGTTTTTCCGTGTATGCTGGAACGATCGGGAAAATTTGGCACTTGTGTTGAAGAAAAGAGTGGATGAATTAACATCAAATTTCTAATTGTGTCTACAACGTATCAGAAGCCCACCAGAAGCCGTTATTTACACTTCTAGAGATCCGCTTGTGAGACAAACACAATTCAAATTAAACTATAAATACGGTACCGTAACAAAGGTACAAGCAATTAATATGATGATGTTGTCAAGGATGTATTGACGGAAAATTGACATATTTGATAACCCTAATAATTTACCTGTGAGAGACATTTAAACTGAGGAATTGATCTTAGTAATCATAATTTTTGAACGATCACATACACGTACAGCAAGCATTGTGTGTTAGGAGCAGAAACCACGAATCATACCCTCACACACACAAGAACATTAGTTTTTATTGTACTAATAATAATAAATAATCATTTATCCATAATTTAACCTGGAGTGAAGACAAAAAAAATGTTTCAAATGTTTTTTAAGCTTAAGGGACTTAACTACGGGGTCATCAGTCCCTAGGAGTGAAGACATTTAACTCTAGTAAGATCATACTGTACCGATGGGTACGATATCTTTTGAGTTTTGCTTTGACAATTCGATAACTTGTCCTATGGAGAGTTGTGATCCGTTAGTACGTTTGGCGGTAGGCGGGGGACGAGCTTGACGTTATAAGAAAACCAAATTTGACCTGACGTCACCAATGAGGTATGCGCCTATTTTCAATTAAACAGTGCCATAAGGTACGCTTCAAAAATATATATACAAAGGCCACAGGTGGTGATGTGGCTGTTATTTATTGACCTTGTCATCGTCAGAATCTAAAACATGGGGTAAAGTATCGTACAATTATACCACGTCAGGCCCATGACGTGGTACAATTATACGAAACTTTGCCGCATGTTTTAGAATCTGACGATTACGTTATAAGAAAAGTCGGCAGTATGCAGTCCAGTGCAGCTCGTTGGCTGGAGGGGGTTGAATAGGGGGGGGGGGGGGGGCAAGGAGAGAGGATTAACCCTTCAATGCATAGTGTAGCTGATCAGCTACGTATTTCTCAAACTGATCAAAATTTTACAAACTCATTTGTAGCTGTTTGTATACATAGTGTTACACATGTTAGTAGATCGTTCTAGAAATTATAAATTTCAGAGTGCTACTGAATCAGTTCGACAGTTAGCTGCATTGAGTCATTCCTAACATGTGCGTTTGTTTACTTCAGTATTCCTCCTTTGCCGTGTAAAAGTAGTCAATCACATTCTACTGTTGCATTATGAGTTACTTTCTGGAAGGATTAGAGGCATAATGGTGACATTTCCTACATCAGGTACATCATGGAAGCACTATATAGCTGACCAGTTTACGTTTTGTTGCTATTAATGCATTATAATTTTCAGGATTTTTTCCAATATTTTCTCAGTTTATCCCTTTCCACCCTGAACACCTTTTTTTGTTAAATGATCAATCAATTTGAATTATTCGTATTTATACCACTCTCATGAACCACAGACATTGCCGAGGTGGGGTGGCTTGCGTGCCTCAACGATACAGATAGCCGTACCGTAGGTGCAACCACAGTAGAGGGGTATCTGTGGAGAGGCCAGACAAACGTGTGGTTCCTGAAGAGGGGCAGCAGCCTTTTCAGTAGTTACAGGGGCAACAGTCTGGATGATTGACTGAGCTGGCCTTGTAATATCAGCTAATGTGGCTTTGTCACACAGTTACTGCGAACGGCTGAAAGCAAGGGGAAACTACAGCCGTTACATTTCCCGAGGACATGCAGCTCTACTGTATGAAAATACGATGATGGCATCCTCTTGGGTAAAATATTCCGGAGGTAAAATAGTCCCCCATTCGGATCTCTGGGCGGGGACTACTCAGGAGGATGTGATCATCAGGAGAGACAGTACTGGCATTCTACGGGTCGGAGCGTGGAATGTTAGATCCCTTAATCGAGTAGGAAAATTAGAAAATTTAAAAAGGGAAATGGATAGGTTGAAGTTAGATATAGTGGGGATTAGTGAAGTTCGGTGGCAGGATGAACAGGATTTCTGGTCAGGTGAGTATAGGATTATAAATACAAAATCAATTGGAGGTATTACAGGAGTAGGATTGATAATGAATAAGAAAACAGGAATGCGGGTAAACTACTATGACCAGCACAGTGATCGCATTATCATTGTCAAGATAGATACGAAGCCAACACCGACAACAGTAGTACAGGTTTAAATGCCAACTAGCTCTGCCGATGATGAGGAAATCGAAGAAATATATGAGGAGCTAAAGGGAATTATTCAGACAAGGAAGGGAAGCTAAGATAGTAGGTGAATATGGTCTGGGCAAAAGGAATGAAAGAGGAAGCCGCCTGGTAGAATTTTGCACAGAACATAATTTAGTTATTACAAACACCTGGTTTAAGAATCACAAAAGAAGGTTGTACACCTGGAAGAGACCAGGAGACACCGGGAGATACCAGATAGATTTTATAATGGTAAGACATAGATTTCGGAACCAGGTTTTAAATTGTACGACATACCCAGGGGCAGATATAGACTCTGACCATAACTTGTTGGTTATGAACTGTAGGCTGAAACTGAAGAAACTACAAAAAGGTAGGAAAATAAGGAGATGGGACTTGGATAAATTGAAGGAACCTGAAGTTCTTAAAAATTTCAGAGGGAGCTTTAGGCAACAATTGACAGAAACAGGGGAAAATAAATCAGTAGAGGAGGAATGGGTAAAATTGAGAGATGAAATAGTGAAGGCAGCAGAGGACAAAATAGGTAGGAAGGCAAGACCTGCAAAAAATCCTTGGATATCAGAGGAAATACTAAATTTAATCGATGAAAGGAGAAAATATAAAAATGCAGTAAATGAAACAGGCAAAATGGAGTACAGACGACTAAGAAATGAGATTGGCAGGAAATGCAAAATTGCTAAGCAGGAGTGGTTAGAAGGCAAATGCCAGGATATAGAAGAATCTATAAATAGGGGAAAAATAGATACAGCCTACAGGAAAATAAAAGAAACATTTGGAGATAAGAAAAACAGCTCTATGAATATCAAGGACACTGATGGAAAACCAGTTCTCAGCAAAGAAGGGAAAGCTGAAAGGTGGAAAGAGTATATAGAAGGGCTCTATGAAGGAAATGAACTTCGAGACAATATTGTAGGAAGGGAAGAGGATGTAGATGAAGATGAAATAGGAGACACTGTACTGAGAGAAGAATTTGACAGAGCCCTGAAAGACCTAAGTCGAAACAAGACCCCTGGAGTAGATGATATTCCCTCAGAGCTACTGAAGTCTCTGGGAGAACCAGCCATGTCAAAATTGTTTCATCTGGTGTGTAAGATGTATGAGACAGGTGAAGTACCCTCAGACTTTAAGAAAAATGTTATAATCCCCATTCCAAAGAAAGCAGGTGCAGACAGGTGTGAAAACTACAGAACCATCAGTTTAATAAGTCATGGTTGCAAAATATTAACACGAATTATATACAGAAGGATGGAAAAGCTGGTAGAAGCCGACCTCGGAGAAGATCAGTTTGGGTTCAGGAGAAATGTAGGAACACGGGAGGCAATACTCACTTCACGGCTTATCCTAGAAGATAGATTAAGAAAAGGCAAACCTACATTTTTAGCTTTTGTAGATTTGGAGAAGGCTTTTGACAATGTTGATTGGAATAAACTCTTTCAAGTTCTGAAGCAAGCAGGAGTAAAATATAGGGAGCGTAAGGTTATTTACAACTTGTACAAAAACCAGACAGCGGTTGTCGGAGTTGAAGGGCATGAAAGGGATGCAGTGGTTGGGAAGACAGGGTTGTAGTCTTTCTCCAATGTTATTCAATTTGTACATTGAGCAAGCTATAAAGGAAAGCAAGGAGAAATTTGGAGAAGGAATTAAAGTTCAGGGTGAAGAATTAAAAACTTTGCGTTTTGCCGACGACATAGTAATTCTGTCAGAGACAGCAAAGAACCTGAAAGAGCAGTTAAACGGAATGGACAGTGTGTTGAAAGGTGCATATAAGATGAAGATTAACAAGAGTAAAACTAGGGTAATGGAGTGCAGTGTAAGAAAATCAGGTGATGCTGAAGGAATTAGATTGGATAACGAAGCAATAAAGGAGGTAGATGAATTTTGTTACTTGGGCAGTAAAATAACAAATGATGGTCGCAGTACAGAGGATGTAAAATGCAGAATGGCAATGGGTAGAAAAGCGTTCTTGAAAAAGAGAAATTTGTTAACATCGAATATTGATTTAAGCCTAAGGAAGACCTTTCTGAAGGCATTTGTATGGAGTGTGGCCTTGTATGGGAGTGAGACATGGACGATAAACAGTGCGGACAGGAAGAGGATTGAGGCTTTTGAAATATGGTGCTACAGAAGAATGCTGAAGATTAGGTGGGTGGATCGCGTAACTAATGAGGAGGTACTGAACAGAATTGGGGAGAAAAGAAATTTCTGGCATACCTTGACTAAAAGAAGGGATCGATTGGTAGGACACATTCTTAGACATCAAGGAATTGTGAATTTAGCGTTGGAGGGAAGTGTGTGGGGTAAAAACCGCAGAGGAAGACCAAGAGATGGATACATTAAGCAGATTCAGACAGATGTAGGTTGCCGTTCTTATGTGGAGATGAAGAGGCTTGCTCAGGATAGGTTATCGTGGAGAGCTGCATCAAACCAGTCTCCGGACTGAAGACCACAACAACAACAACGTATTTATAACACAAAGTTCATAAGCTTAAGGATTTCCTTGTCTTTTCAACACTATATATATTTGTATATTTCTTTGCCTCTTCGAAAAACTCTTCACTGAATCATTCACATAAATATTTAGCAGTAGTTCCAATTGGTGAAGCACTCTGGAATTATAAAGAAAATATTTTAGTAAGAAAATGGGAATGATGAATGAAATGGTAACTCAGATCGCACCTCTTCGTCAGTGACCCCAAAAACACTGTAGTTAATTTTTGGTGGGTGAAACTTGATCTCCGAAAAAGCAGTAGTCTGACACCTTCTGTGACACCATGTGATCGTCTGTGCTCTTCAGGAACTTCTTTGGCACTCAGATAATCATCAGACGAGTCGTCTGTCTGCTAACTATTTGAAGGAGAAGCAACAAATTCGTTGTCTTCATTTGACGAAACGCCTCTCAAATCCAAATCCTCTAAATATAGAACAAATTTGATTGTGTGATAAACCTGCATACAAGAACTGGAATGTGCATAAAACTTTCCCATTCAATTCTGCATTAAAAGCAGTAAAGCAATCAACAATGCCCATTCGAAGATGAAGTTAAACAGTCAACACCTAACCCGCACAATCCTGTTAGTACAAATTAAACGCACAATTACGGGCAAAGATATGAAGTTTACTAATAATTATCAATATCACAACGTTGTACACTCTATTACAAATAACCAGATCCAGCAAATCACCGAAATAATTCAATTTAATTATGAGCTACTAACCTGGTACCGGCATAATGCTCACTTCTAGATCAACTTAAACAAGATGTGCTGCAATGTATTGGCGCCGAACCGGCCGCGGGGGCCGAGGGGACTGAGGCGCTCCAGTCACGGTCTGCACGGCCACTACGGTTGGGGGTTCGAATCCCCCCTCGGGCATGGATATTTGTGCCGTCCTTAGTCTTAGCTAGTTCATAAGTAGTTTGTAAGCTTAGGGACTGATGACCCCGTAGTTAAGTCCCATAAGGTCTACAAACATTTGAACATTTTTATTGGCATTGAAGGATAATATAAACATGAGAAACACGAGGCGCACAACCTGCACGATCGTTGTAGGTCGGTTGGAAGCAAGGAAAGATATTCAGTTTGTCGTAAAAAAATAAATAACAGAATCCGCACGATCGAGAAGGTTAGGGTGGAAAGGGATAAACGCACTATTTGTTAATCGTGGTAGTTTTTATACCTTCAAATAAAAAGTCATACATTAAAGGGTTAACACTGATCGCTAAAAATTAAATTGGTCCACTCAAAGTTCCCAAACCAAAACATTGTTATTAAAGCGACGGAAATACAGTTTATTCACTTGCTGTTTTCCAACATCGTCAATAACACGTTCCGATAATCCCCTGCTGAGTAGCACTTTAACGTTTAACAGAGAAGCCAACGTTTTTATCGACGTTGGCCCGGCCTTCCTACATGAGTACTATTGTCAAAATAACAGCACCGTAATAATCTATATCTATAAATGTGAATGTCTGTGCGGTGTACGTTTATCACGTCTGAACCACAAGACATAAAGAGCTAAAATTTTGTACAGTTACTAATGTCTACTCTGAGAAGGCTTTAGGCACGGTTTTATGGCGATCGGATGGATATTTAGTAATTTGAAGAATATAACGCGAAATACGGAACAATAATTACTGTTTGAAAATTATCTTTACTCTTTGAAAATGGATTTATTGGTTGCATTGTTGCTTGGGGATTGATGATAAAAGGGTGGAGTATATTGGGATGGAAAGTTATCGGTGTATATAAAATTCTACGTGTGTGTGTGTGTGTTAATATTTCGCTCTGCAGCGAAAACTACAGAACGCAAAGAAATGGTCTGTGTGTAATTGTTGTCCGAAGTCTCCCGTTGTACACCATGGCAGTTCCATGCCGATAGCTATAAGGGGGTGGAAGATATTGTGGTTGAAAGTGGTCAAGTTATTAAAAAAAAAAATGGATGAAGGTCAGCGATGACGTTTGCGACTCTCTCTATAGTAAGGACGTTACATACAGCGAAACGTGATGCCACAACTATGTCTTTGGTCTATGCGTGCTACATTGTATTCAGCTCTTTTTCTGTACGGGTAAGCATACGAATAAGGAAATATAATAATAAATAAATAAAGCAGTAAAAAAGAAATTTATTTTAATACATCTCTTTAAAAATACCCTAAATTGAAATAAAAATGAATTTGGACACTACTCTCACCATACGTGTTGAGATATTGGAACACAGGCTATAAGGAATAATGTATCTATTATTTATTGTAAATTATTAAGTACTTCACATTTTTTTTATTTGAATGTTGATTAAAAATGTTTGTTTCTAAAGAAGGTATTGTATTTCATTTATCGTTCAAAACCAGTCTCATAGCACAGTACTGAAAGATAGCTTATCTATCATAATCAACCACCACGCGAGCGGAGCCGCGGGTTGAAGCTAGTATTAATGCTCAACTGGCCTGGCGGGGTCATATTTGACCCCAAGACTTTTTATTTCAATATGTATTCGATAAGTGACATGGTGGGGAGCTTTTACGAAAGAAAGCTGCCAAGTCTAAAGAAAGTAACCAACATATTTTTGTACATATTTGAAACTTTATAAAAAAATATAAATCAATATTCAGCGTAGGAATTTAAACAAATATGGTTCTCAAATCACCTTTTGTGTTTTCATAGCCGGCCGCGGTGGCCGAGCGGACTGAGGCGCTCAGTCACGGTCTACACGGTCACTACAGTCGGGGGTTCGAATCCCCCCTCGGGTATGGATACTTGTGCCGTCCTAGTTCGTGTTCAAATGTTCAAATGTTTGTTATGCTTATGGGACTTAACTACGGGGTCATCAGTCCCTAAACTTACAAACTACTTATCTACTACTTTATACTAAGGACGGCCCAAATATCCATGCGCGAGGTGGGATTGGAATCTCCGACCGTAGTGGCCGTGCAGACCGTGACTGGAGCGCCTCAGTCCCTCAGCCACGGCAGCCGGCAGTTCGTAAGTAGTTTGTAACTTTAGGGACTGATGACCCCGTAGTTAAGTTCCATAAGTCATGAGTCCCTAAACTTACAAAGTACTTATGAACTAACTAAGACTAAGGACGGCACAAACTTAGGTTAGTTTACCTAGGTTTACGTAGTTTATAATCTACGGACTAATGACCGGGCAGTTTGGTCCTATAGATTTACAAACATTTGAACATTTTTTGGAATGAAAGTTATCTACATTCGCCAGGGCAGTTAAGGGTTAAATAATGAAATGTGATTCAAAGCTTGAACATCACCCGTCTTTCATCAAGGTTGCGTTTGGTAACTGCAAAGCAACGGAAGACTGAATGAGCCTTCACCGCTTTGACGGAGTAGCCTTACTTATAAATCAACCGACTTCCGATTTTCTCTCTCTCTCATTTTCTCTCTCTGTCTGTCACTCTCTTTCACACACAGACCCTGGAGTGAGCTGTCAAGAGGAAGGACGCGCCATAACTCCAAGTGACGCAGATGGAACGCGGCCGCCCGCCGTTGTCCCGCAGCGGGCAATTCCTTCCCCTTCAGGTGACGTGGACGGCTGTTATTCTGCGTCCGCACTGGCAACGGCAAACACACACAACGGTCGCGCGGCGCGCGCTATCGGAAGGCGCGTTCATCGGGCGCGGGAATTTATGGCGCCGGGGAGCGCGAGTAAGCAAAAGTCTCCTGACGAACGGCGCAAACAGGCCAACGTGCACGCATTGTATCTATGTGTGTGTGTGTGTGCGCGTGTGCGTGTGTGTGCGTGTGTTTTTTGTGGGTGCGTGTTTGTCCACTGAGACGAGCAACAAGCCATTTCCGGAATTGTTTTTTTCTGGAAACAAAACAGTCCGCTATTAATCATTCAGAACACAATATTCCACGCATTGCGTTCGGGAAGTTAACACTTTGGGCGTAATTTCCTAAGGGAGCAGACGCATCGTGCGGGCGCATCAGTTCAGGGACCGAAACACTGGCGCGTAATGAAAATTCGCCACTGCAACGGCCCAATCCGCGTGTTCGACACGGTTAATAACACGCACCGATTGAGTCGCGAAATGAATCGAGGTACGAGCGTTCTCCACTTATAACGAACGTCTGCGCGTACTACTTCTGCCGCGCTTCAAAGTAGATGAGTGGCGTAATTTGTCATCGTTTTCCATTTTCTTTGGAATACCTGATTATTGCCACATGAAAGTGCTAAATAACTACATCTGCATCTACATGGGGTACTCTGCGAATCACATTTAACTGCCTGTCAGAGGGTTCATCGAAGCACCTTCATACTACTCATCTACCATTCCGTTCCCGATAACGCGTGGGAAGAAAGAACATCTGAAACTATCCGCTCGCGCTCTGATTTCTCGTATTTTATTCTGATGTAGCTGGGTGTCAACAATATATCTTTGCATTCCGAGGAGAATATTAGCGATTGGAGTTTCGTAAGTAGACCACGCTGCAGCGATAGGCGCCGTTGTTGTAATTATTCCCATCACAGACCGTGTATCATTTCCGTAACGCTGTTTCCCCTGAATCGTGGCTTCCGTCAAACCCACCTGAAAGGGTCCCACACTGGGCAGCAATACTCCAAATGAGAACAGAGAAGCATGATGTATGCAGTCTCTTTAGTAGTTCTGTTGCATCTTTTAAGTGTCCTGCCAATAAAATGCAATCTCTGGTTCGCCTTTACTACGACATTATGTTCTTTCTAGTTGAAATCTGATGTAATAGTAATTCCTAGATATTTAGTGGATTTTACGTCCTTCACATTTGATTATCTTGTAAACAAAGTATTCATGTGGACAACTTCACACTTCTCATTATTTAGAATCAATTGCCAATTTTATGCTATACTCATCACTTATCTAGATCGTTCTGCAGTTGGTTTTGATTTTCAGATGACTTTACTAGACTATAAATGACGGTGTCATGTGCAAACTAATTAATACAGCTGCTCAGCTTTTCTCCCATATCGTTTATGTAGATAAGGAACAGCACACGACCACAAAATTACCCTGTGGAACGCCAGATATTACCTCTTTTTTAGTCGACGCCTTACCATCAATTACGATAAACTGTGTCCTCTCTGACAGGAAATCCCCTATCCAGTCACAAATTTGTGGTGATATTCCATAACCACGATATTTGAATAAAAGCCATTTTGAGGTACGGTGTCAAAAGCCTTCTGGAAATTTAGAAATACGGAATCACAGTATTGAAGGCCATATACCAGGCATGGCATAATTGTTTTATGACTCGTTCAGGATTCTATCCGTAATCAAATAAGAGATCTGTCAGGATAGTGACGTGACTGTGTATGTAAAACATGTTTATATACAAAACCACTTGATCACCTTCGAAGTAGTTCCTCTGGGAAGCTACACACCGACGCAGACGTCGCTCCCACACACGGAACCATTGTTCGAAGTCCTCAAGTGGCACCTTTCGAAGCTCCACAGTCACTATCCTTTCAATTATTTTCTACTGACCCGAAATGATGGCCACGAACAGCATTTTTGATTTTCGGGAATAGGAAGAAGTCACAGTAACTGAGATCTGGGGAATGGGGAAGGTGTGGCAAAACAGAAATGCCCTTGTTCGCGAGATACTCATTAACAGGGAGAGCAGTGTGGCACGGGACATTGTCGTGATGGAGGAACATGTGATGACGGACACGGATGAGCCGATTCCTTACTCTTTCAAGGACCTGGATGTAAATTGTTGATTCAATGTTTTTCCTTGATGATAAACAAAGAAGCAAATCAACATGTCCTTGATTTTTTATTTGCTTTTCCTGGCCTTTTCCTGTCGTGGTGAGCTGTTAGTGTGACGCCCAGCACTTTGTCTTTTGGTTTTAGGTTCATACTCGAAACCCCATGTCTCATCACCTGTCACAATATGTTTGGAAATTTCTGTTTTACATTCAATGCGGCTGATGAGTTTTGTACTAGCCGTCTCTGCAACTAGCAACATTAACACACCCTCACAAAATACACTATAAACTCACTTATGTTCATTGTAGGTACTTCAAATTTTCACTGATTGGAGCTATCAGCTCCAATGGTTTCATTGCCCTATTGTGTGGAGTTTCCGAAGTACAGGTACAGTCTCATTACTTTTCTGACAGTCCTCGTATGCGTCTAGAATGATATTCGCAGGGCATGGTGCCCTGGTATATAAGTTATAGACAGATAGGGTCGGTAGAGCCATTGCACGAAAAAGGCAAAGGTCTCACGTTCGAATCCCAGTTCTGGCACACAGTTTTATTCTGCCAGGAAGTTTCATAGCAGCGCACACTCCGCTGTAGAATAAAATTCCTGAAACATCCCCTAGGGTGTGGCTAAACCATGTCTCCTCCCTATTCTTTCTTCCAGAAGAGTTAGTTCTACAATGTTCTCAAGAAAACTTCTGCTATGTTTAGGATGTAGGAGGCGAGGTTCTGGAGACAAAGCTGAGAGAACGAGACCGTCAAACGGGCCTGGATAGCTCAGTAACGTAGAGCGCATTCCCGCTAAAGGCAAAGGTCCGAGGCTCGAATCCCGGTTTTGGTGCACAGCAACAGCTAAAGGTAGACTTGTTACAAAGATTAGATACATAAATGTATTATACGGACAAGAGCCAATGACTGTACAAAACAAACATCTTACCGAACATCTACACATCTAATATTACGTGATAACATGTTGTTGTCGAGCCCCAGCAGATCAAAAAGTCATTATAAATTTGAAAACTTAATAAATCACGGAATAATGTAGATAGAGAGGTAAAAATTAATACTCAAGCTTGGAATGGCATAGGGTTTTAAGAGGAGAAAAAAAAGTTAAAAAATGTCCGACAGATAGCGCTTCATCTGATCAGAAATGCAATCATTAGCATAACAAATTAAGACAAACCAAAGATGATGTTCTTTACAGGAAATGCTCAATATGTTCACCATCATTCCTCAACAATATCTGTAGTCGAGGAATAATGTTGTGAACTGCACTGTAAAGCATGTCCGGAGTTATGGTGAGGCATTGGCGTCGGATGTTGTCTTTCAGCATCACTACAGATGTCGGTCGATCACGATAACTTGCAACTTCAGGTAACCCCAAAGCCAATGATTGCAAACGACGCGCACAAGAGATCTTTCACGCGTCTAGCAATATGGGGTGGAGCGCCATCCTGCATAAAAATCGTACGTCCCAGCAGGTGTTTATAGGCCAGGCTGGGGATGATGCGATTCTGTTACATATCGGCGTACCTCTCACCCGTCACGGTAGCAGTTACAAAACCAGAACCACGCAATTCCTCGAAGAAAAAAGGCCCGATAACGGTAGATGTGGTTCTAATAAAACCCCATGTCATTCCCATCACGTGTGTCAATTTTTACCTATCTACATTATACTGTGATTTATTAAGTTTTCAAATTCATACTGACTTTTTGATCACGCAGTGTATTTGATTATGGATTAATTCCGAAACGATTCATAAATAATAATATCACGCTGTATTTGAAGAATGACCTTCAGCTATGGGACCTACTCAACCTCTTCGCAGTCCTACTGATTAATTAAGTTCGTCTTCCTTCTACATAATTTTATGTGGCAGTGACAGCACTAGTTGAGATTTTATGCTCTTCTTTCTCCAAGAACGTTTATTTCCCCAGACGAATTGTATTCTGACAAGTACTTTCAATGAAATTCAATCGTCATCTTCAGGTAAGACAAGGAATATCGCTTAGCGGTACGCTTGTTTAGCTATAAAATTTTTCAATGTAACACAGCGGTATTCCTTCAGTTTCGCAGAAAGTAGTTATCAGGTTATATATTTACAAGCGATTTGGCCAAATAAATCTTCTTGGGAATGAAACAGAAAGGTCATCTATTGAGATGGCCTCCTACATCTGACAATGTAAGAACCATATAATTGAGATATGTTGACACATTAGCGAAATTATTCACTGACCACAGTTACAAATGCAAATTTCAGAGCTCGGGGGAGCATCTTCGTTGACTTTGGCACAATTTCACTCTGGACGTTTGAACACATTAAAGTTTTACCACATTTGTTTTTCGGAATTTCCTTTTTGCGACTTTATTCCATAGCGTTCTGAACACTCACTTGTTTTATGATCTCTATGATCTGTTGCTATTGTAGAGACTGGACTAACTGGCATCATTTTGTCGAAAACCTCGTCTTGCTACATCTAGTAGGTCAAAATTACTACTGGGTCCAGGGGCCCACACTGTTCTCTCGAAGGAAGAAATTATTTAGTACTGTCAACGATACACTGAAAAAAAGTAGATTTATTATTCATAAGCCACAATTCCCAAAGTATGTTATCGACAAAGTAGCTTATAAATATGGGCGTGGAGTGTTAAAGACTACTACCACATTATTGCCACTTTAATGCGAAAGAACTTAATTGGGTGCAAGTGAAAGAATATATTTCTCGTGAATAAAACGTTTACTGAGGGTGAAGCTGAAAAGCTAATATTCAGGGTCTGGAAAATGTCACCGAAATAGACTGAAGGGCTGTTATGAAAACAAAGTAAGTCATTGGGAAAGCATGGATAATGAATTTCTTCTCGAAGACAGGGTTACGGTACTTATATTACCTCGAGCTGCTTAGCCACTTCGGAAAGCCCCAGTGGTTCTGTCATTCTGAAATGAGTGGTGCCTTTGCCTGCAGTTAGTGATACGTGAAGGTATTTATTCAATGTATGACTCGTGTATGTGTCGCCTATAACCTGTAACGTGTCAACTCATGAAGGAAGTGTCACGATAATTTTGTTCGACCAGTGAAAGCCGCGGCGGAGTGACCGATCGTATTGAGGCGCTATGCTCCGATACGCGAGGCCATTCCCCGTCGGAGGTGCGAATCCCCCTAGGGCATGGATGTTTTTGTCGTCTTTAGTAGAAGTTTGTTTATATCTTGTAAGTTTAGGGACTGATCACCCCGCAGTTAAGTCCCATAAGCTTAACAAACGTTGCGCATTGAACACAACCAATAAAAGCGATACTTAAAGTACTGAGTTTTGATTCGAATTTGCTCGTAGAAGTTAGTTTACAATATTATCCATTCAGATGTTGGCAAAACTTCATCGTTACGGCGTTAGTGTGTTCAATTTTTTTTCTATTAGCCTCTGAGCATAACTCATAGATTCAGTTTTTTAAGTAATCTTTCATTCAGAACAATTTAAAAGAAATACGGAACAGATGGTGAACTGAAGAGTCTGCATTGAACATTGCGCATTGAGCGCCGTCAGACATCTTACATGCGACCCCAATATTGTTGCCGGACAATGGAGCAGAAAGGTCGCGCCTAGCGGGACTGACACTATGTGCAGCCTCTGCTTGGGAACACACCCTGACGTAAACGTATTTTTTCAAGTGAAGGAAATAGTAATTTTTAAACTTTTAAGGGGCAGCCCTCAGTTGCAAAGTACGAATATAATCGTAAACAGGTTTCAATGCTGCTATGGGCACCTTCTTCAGACGAAGATGAATATGTTAAAACTACATGTCAAGATCTAAAATAATACAAAAATATCTGACATAATCAGTTAGTCATACCTAAAAACTAAATAATTGTGGCCAGGCAAAGCAGTCACTAGGGGCTGCAATGTCTTCGCTGCCAACGTCGACAGATAACTACAAGTTGTTCCTCGAAACTTCCTAGCAGATTAAAATTTTGTACCTTAATCGGGACTCGAACCTGGAACCTTCGCCTTTCGCGGGCAAGCGTTCTTCCACTGAGCGATTCCGACACTTCTTGAGGCCCGTCCTCACGACTTTACCTCTGCCAATACCTCGCCTCCTACTTTCAAAACTTCACAGAAGCTCTCCTGCGAACCTTGAAAGAATAGCACTCCTGGAAGGTAGGATATGGTGGAGACATGGCTTAGCCACAGCCTAAGGGATGTTTCCAGTATGAAACTTTCACTCTGCAGAGGAGTGTGCGCTGATATAAATCTTCCTGGCAGATTAAAATTGTACTGGCAGAAGTAATGTGGTAAAAGCACGCTGCGCTTGCCGGCAAAGGTCCAAGGTTCGAATCCCGGTTCCGGCACATAATAATAATCTGCCAGGAAGTTTCATATCAGTGCACACTCCTCTGCATAGTTTCATTCTGGAAGTCGTACCTCAGTTATATACTTAGTGGTGTATATAGTATCAGTCAATTCGTAATTTTCTGCCACGAGAAGTTCTTACTTTGCTCTTTTCTTTACTTTTTGATAGTTCATGTAGCAAATGTTAAATCCTCTGTGTACAAAACGCAGGTAGAAAATAAATTCCTCTTCTATCTCTCTCTCTCTCTCTCTCTCTCGCTCTCTCGCTCTCTCGCTCTCTCTCAAGGCAATATAGTAGAATAATAAATGGGCACTTACAGGAGTGCTGGAGCTGTTTTTTGACCTAGTTACCAATATAATTGCGACACTTGTCAATCATACTCTTGTTTCATAGACGTTTGCCACCTGTGAAAGGAACCACCGTGATACGGTCATCTCCAGTTCTTAGTTCACGTTAAAACGCTGGTCGGGGGACAAGTATTTCTTGAGATGTAAAAAAGAAAAAAATATGGAAATCAGGATCATGATTGTATGCTGGGTAATTAAACATCCGGTCATTCCAATTCTTTCCTGCGCATCTAGCCTACGGATGGGAAAAACCGACCGGTTAAAACCGATACCGGTATTTTAGTTTTGAATAACAAGTCTTTTCGGTATTTATTTGATGTCGGTTGTAACCGTTTATTTTTTTTATTTTATTTTTTTTAGTTATTGCCAAAAACCGGGTAAAAAGCCGGTACGACTAGTTCCTATAGTAGTGGTTCAAAATGTGTTTTTTGTAAATAATTAAAAAAAATAAAACTAGTAGATCCTAATATTTAGGGCTATTCCTAAGATTTCCACTGCTGTGAAATATTAGGTCATCGCAGTAAATAAGAAAAGCGATCAGAAATAATTTAAGAACAATTCCGTCAGTCAGAAACGTGCAACAAACGCGTGGCATAAGAACTTAAGGACTGGTGCAGCTATTGAGGCATCGATGCACCTGTTGCCGTGTGGCGTAGCCTATTAGACGACGCGCGTGCACCGGTAGTGTACAAGACTTGCCTCCGTCTGGTCATGCGGCAGTTGCTTGCTGTCGTCGCCAGACATCGGTTCTGTCTTAAATGGCACCATCCCGAGTGTAGCAGTGAGGTACAATGCTCCATTTACTTTAAAAAGCTGAAAACGGGTGGTGGTACTACAAACATGCTGTGTCATATAGGGAGAAAGCATCCAAAATGTTGCTTGGAAGAGATGGTAAATTCGATTCATATACCAATTATGTAAGTTTGGAATAATAACTTTTAATGTATTAGCATATTGTTATTCTAACAAGTTTTATTAATATGATTCCTTGAAAGCGAGGGGCTTTTTTAATAACCAATGTGGGTTTAGGTAACATTGATCATGTGGTGCCTCGCGAGGTAGCCGTACGGTCTGAGGCTCCATGTTACGGACTGCGCGGCTGCTCCAGTCGGAGGATCGATTCCTCCCTCCTCCCTCGGTGATGGGTGTGTATGTCGTCCTTAACGTAAGTTAGTTTGTTAGATTTTTAAGTCTAGGGACCGATGACCTAAGCAGTTAGGTCTCATAAGAACTCACACCCATTTGAACATTCTTTGATCATGTGGTACACAGCTTTACTAGTTCAATTTGCGTAAATTTACACTGACAGCAATCATACTGTTAATCGGGACTGTGACTTTATTTTTCGAAACACTTCTTCACCACTGATTGATCGTTTATTTACTGACTATAACGATATATTCGTATGCGCTGGCTCCCAAGTCCAATTTACGGAGTGGTTGGCTCAATATTCGCAACTGCCGGATGGAAATACTAGGCCAGTAAATTTGTATGCTTCGTATATCGTCTTCTACGGACTTCTGGCTAGGCTTACACACACTCAAGAAGGCATAGTCTTGGTAGGGGATATTGCAAAATATGGAAAGACTAGTGATTTGTCGTATAACGTAAATTTACCCAAATTTTAACTAAGTTTCGGTTTCGGCCGAAACTAGAAGAACCGAAAATTCGATTACGGTTTCTGTTTCGGCCGCAAAATATGTTTTGGTTGAACTCTACTGGAAATAATAGCAATAAAAAACCGAAAACCGGTTATTTAAAAAAACGGTTATCTTGAACAATTTTGACAGTGCGGTTAAACTGGAGATGAAAAGAACCGGTATAACCGGAAACCGGTTGTATCAGCAATAACCGCCATCCCTAGTCTAACCGTACTGGGTCGAGTATTGTCATGAAGCAGCACACCTGCATTACGCATTCCAACGTTTCTTCCTCCTCAAGAAACTCTTGTCCTGCGCCAGCGTTTTTGCAACGACTAACAGCTGAAGACGACTGACGCACGGGGATTGCAAACACAGGCGGCAGTCCTACATGACGAAGGAATACAAGAGTTGATTCGACGGTAAGTGACTGAAATCTTTGGGTGACTATGTAGAAACATATGTGAAATACGGATGTATTTTTTGCCAACAAAACGTTGACACTTAAAACTTTCCGTGTAAGAAAGTTTTTGTTTTTCATAAAACAGGAACTCGGTCTGGGTGCACCTCTTAGTAGGGTCGCAGACAGCCATTCATAAAATAACGTGATAATTTTGAAATCTCTAATGAATGAACTGTTCTTACTTCACTATGAATAAAATTCTTCCGGGTATGACACCGCGTCGTCATTTTATAAACTGTACCGACGTTTCGGCCACTGTTGCATGCGGCCTTCATCAGGGAAAACCAACGTCCCCCTTCCTCTCCCTCATCCGCTGATATATAAACACCAAACGATCGTACATTCAGCAGTCAGACACAGACCCTGATGAAGGCCGCATGCAACAGTGGCCGAAACGTCGGCACAGTTTATAAAATGACGACGCGGTATCATATCCGGAAGAATTTTATTGATAGTGACAAATGCCGCGGTAGCCTACGTTTCCATGTTCTTACTTCAGTTTCCACGAAAATCCACTCCCCCTCCTCACCTCTCTCTCTCACCCTAGCATGTTGACACCCAAGTCACTTTTACAGTTCTTGCAAGCCGCGTTCAAAGGTTATATTCTATCTATGTTATGTAGTTTATTAAGTAGCTGGATCGAGAGCGGAACATTTTAACTGGATGCAGCCTAACCCCGATAAATCTGTACCGAGGAAGAAGAAACAAACTGAGAGAGAGAGGGGTTTTTATAAGCGTTCATTTGGTGGGTAGAATTCAGAATGTGGCGACTTTCTTGGTGCGCCTGTGTCGGCAGTTGGTGGTCGGGGCGACGCTAGCCGCAGGGGTGGCGCCCGCCTGTGCTGGGTAAACAGGGCGGCCAGTGCTTGGGAAACAGTCGCCGGGAAACAACAAGTGCCTCTGTTTGTGGAGGGTGGGAGTGGAGGGGGAGAGGGGAGAGGAGAGGTCCTCAGGGCCCTCGTGACTCTGGGCCGCCTCCTGTGTCCACACCAGGCAGCGCCGCCAAATGTGGCCGAGGGGGCGCCGCAGTCCACACCACGTGTCTCACTCTCACACCACCAGGCAGCTGCAGCTTCCGATACAAGCAGCTATTCAGTAGCTACAATACGAGTACTTGTGGCATGGAATAATTCTTTCGATACTCGGTATCGAAAGATAAGTAAATGTTTTGAATTGTCTCGAACAGAACGATTTATTGACCCAAGGTCAACACTAGAAAATATCGTTCATGCGAAACACAAATAGCTCTTTATTCACACGACGTGATGGGTGCTTTCGACAAGGGTTGGCAAATCGATTCCGTATCTCTTTGCCGGCCGCGGTGGCCGAGGGGACTGAGGCGCTCCAGTCACGGTCTGCACGGCCACTGCGGTCGGGGGTTCGAATCCCCCCTCGGCATGTATATTTGTGTCGTCCTTAGTATAAGGTAGTAGAGTAGATAAGTAGTTTGTAAGTTTAGGGACTGATGACCCCGTAGTTAAGCCCCATAAGCTTAACAAACAAAAAAACCGTATTTCTTGATTTCCAGAAGGCGTTTGACACCGTACCTCACAAACGGCGTGGTTGTGGTACATCGCCCCAAATTTGCGATTGGATAGGGGATTTCCTGTCAGAGAGGACACAGTTCGTAGTAATCGATGGTAAGGCATCGACCAAAACAGAGGTGATATCGGGCGGTTCCACGGGGTAGGGTTATTGGTCCTCTGCTGTTCCTTATTTATATAAACAATTTAGGAGAAAATCTAAGTAGCTCTCTTAGGTTGTTTGCAGATGACGCCGTCATTTACCGTCTAGTGAAATCATCTGAAGATCAAAACCAACTGCAGAACGATCTGAATAAGATATCAGTATGGTGTAAAAATTGGCAATTGTCTCTAAATAATGAGAAGTGTGAAGTCGTCCACATGAGTACGCAAAGAAATCCGTTAAACTTTGTTTACAAAATAAATTAATAAAAAGTGAAGGCCGTAAACTCCACAAAATACCTAGGAATTACTATTACTTCAGACTTAAAGTGGAAAGAACACGTAGATAATGTCGTGGGAAAGGCGAACCAGTGACACCGTTTTATTGGCAGAACCCTTAAAAGATGTAACAGAACTACAAAAGAAACTCCATGCACTACGCTTGTCCGTCCATTTTTGGAGTATTGCTGCCCCGTGTGGGATCCTTATCAGGTGTGTTTGACGGAGGACATCGAAAGAGTCCATAGAATCGCAGTTCGTTTCGTATTGTCACGATACAGTGTTACGGAAATGATACAGGATCTGGGATAGGAATCATTACGACAACGGTGCTTATCGGTGCGGCGTGGGCTACTTACGAAATGACAAACGCCAACATTCGCCTTCGAATACGAAAATATATTGTTCACTCCCACTTACATAGGTACAAATGATCATCAGAATAAAATACGAGAAATCATAGCTCTAACGGAGAGTTTCAGGCGCGCTATTCGAGAATGGAATGGGAGATAAATAATATAATGGTGGTTCGATGAACCCTCTGCCAGGCACTTAAATGTGATATGTAGAGTATCCCATGTAGATGTAGATGTACACACTGAAACGCGGTAGAGAGTGAAATATTCCTTTTCAATTGTTTCTAGAAAATTGTTTTCGATAATCTGCTATCCCTGCATGTTTACCCTTATAAAATAGATATTTGACTGTGATGGTGGTCAGTTGTGTGGATTATTCTCATTTTTATACGTTATAGTTTGTTTCTGGTGGTCAGAAGTTACAATTAACGACTATCTGTATGCGGAACATTCTCAATAGAACATGCATGTAGATGAAATATTATATTTTGTGCTCCGATGTACACCTTTAGCTATATATTGATCAGCTGTAGATATGGCACATATGTAGATTAAGACTTATATCTCATTTTTTAGTTTATGGTGATATTGGTGCACAGTTAAACACTGGTACGTGGTACAGAGAAACAGTTGTCTCACCGTCTACCATATGTAATAACATACTCCTATTTTTACATGGGTTAAATATGTAGGCTTTGTATGAAAAAAAAAATTAAAAAAAATGAAAAGGAACCCAGGCACACCTATGCCAATAACTGCGTTCACGGAAAAGGAAACTGTCGACATCTTTGATGAGTCAGGCTTCTTTATGTCAGCAGTTTTGCACCACTGTCTAAATGATGATGACAGTGTGTTTAATCCAGTAGAACTATTGGCTTGAGATAGATGTATGACCCCTCCAAACACTTTGAAATGTTAAATGAGTATGTAATTTTGAGGCAGCCATATGCAGTACAGTCAGAAAAACATACATTACGGCAAAGAAAATTTGTGGTTTACCCAAAACTCTTCCCAGAAATACTACTGAACATTAACATATTAACATATTAACATCAGCACCAGAGAAGAGATGACTTTAAGAGAAAGGCAGAGATGAAAGAAAAGAAGAAAATTAGAGATTCAAATGTTCAAATGTTTGTATAGCTTACGGGACTTAACTATGGGGTCATCAGTCCCTAAACTTACAAACTACTTATGAAATATCTAATACTAAGGACGGCACAAATATCCATGCCCGAGGGGGGATTCGAACCCCAGACCATAGTGGCCCTGCAGACCGTGACTGGAGCACCGCAGACCCCTCGGCCTCCGCGGCCGGCAATTAGACAATTAGAGATTCAGCAATAATAACATAAAGAAGAGCAGACGTAAAAAAAGGAATTGATAAAGATGAAGTGGCATCCACGAAACAGAGAGAAGTTTATTATTAGATCTTTTGAACTTGAACGTTATGATTGGACACTACATTTTGGGGAAATTTCCAAACAATTTCTATTTTGTAGAAGTCAGCTGTTTGTGGTGATGTTTATGAAGTTTCATAATGCAGAAAAGAAAAAGAAAATGTTGTTTTTGTATCCTCACTTACAGAAGACATAGCATGTGTGTCACATAAAGGCACTGCAATGATTCTGCCAGCCCTGTTGCTCTCTGGCTACTAAGGGACTGTCTAGTAATACGTATTAGTTATACAATTTTGGTAGACTTAATATTCATTGGACAACATGTATCGTTTGTTAATGTCTGTAATTGTAATAAAATTATTTATGTTGTATAAGTTACTCAGAAATTAACGAATGTGAAAATTGACATCTGTTTCACTGTGTTCCATAAATGGCGCACAGTGAAACATGTGCAGAATTTTCTAAAAATTGTAATTTCACTCGCTAATTAACTGCAAAATATTATTTTTTATTTCACAATATTGAAAAATAAGTTTTCTTTACAGTAAACAAAAACCATTTGCTCTGTGAGAAGTATTTTACACACAATCATCAAGAATGTAATTTTTGTTTCTCAGTGTACTATTCTTACCTACTACTATTGAATCGGCGCCTGGCGTTAAAATACGGCTCACATGAACTCTTTTTCTACCTGCTGCTGTAAAACCAAACCTCTAAATCGGCAACTGTAGTAAATCAGTGCCAGAACGGAACGCAGGAGTTCGGTTACTTTCTACCTGCTGTCGATGGGGCTGTATTCGGTTTTCTGCGCGTTCGCTAGTCGGCTCGTCTGGCGAAGCGTGACGTCAATGGGCAGCTACGCGTACTTTCTGGAGGACGCGCGTATCTGTTTCTGACATTGTGCGCTTGCATGTGCTACGTGGTTAATGACATGGGGGGGACTCAAATCAAATGTTTGTATAGCTTATGGGACGTAACTACGGGGTCATCAGACCTTAAACTTACAAAGTACTTATGAACTAGCTAACACTGAGGACGGCGCAAATATCCATGCCAGAGGGGGGGGGAATTCGAACCTCCGACCGTAGTGGCCGTGCAGACCGTGACTGACGCGCCGCAGTTCCCTCAGCCACCGTGGCCGGCTGTGGGGGACTTCCAGCGCATTTTTCTGTAATCTTGTAAAACGCACACATTATTTTCTCGATTAAAATGACCGAAAACACAGGGTATTGTTCCGATGCTACACTGGACGTAGCCGTGGTGGAGTGACCGAGCGTTCTAAAGCGCCTCGCTGTTGCTCGCCATCGGTGTGTGTGTGTGTGTGTGTGTGTGTGTGTGTGTGTGTGTGAGGGACTGATAACCGGAGTAGTTAGGTTCCGCAGATTGACAAACATTTTAACACTGGGCGTAGAACCAAGGGTGTTCTTTACCATCGTTTCCCTATAGACTTAGAAAACCAATGTAAAAAGTTATTTATTTGTAAGCGAGAAGATAAGTTTAATGTCAAAACTGTAAGAATATGGTACGAACATGCAAAATGTGCTGTTGTGTCAGCCTCCAAGAAAATTTGTGAGGTTAATTGCCGTCCGATCTTAGAAAATATTGCCCTTGTAGAGGGAAAAATCCTAATGTTGCAGATTCAGACAGAGAAGAAAACGACGTAAAACAAACAGAAGGCTGCTGTTAACATCAGCGCAATGAAGAGAAGGACCCATAAAGCTAATTTTATCTGTCAAGGAAAACTAAGTCAAATATCTTTCAAATTCTTCCTAAAAAGTCGTACAATAAATTTAATGCAATAAATTAAGGACTTGAACACGGCTGTGAAGAATATAAATGCTTTACTAGAATCAAATTTTGCAGCTACGAAGAAAGTTAAGGAACAGGGCACAGCTTTCAATAGGATTAAAGGGTAATCAAGGCGTTTACTATTGAATGTTTCACCTGAAGATTGCAGAATGATAAACTGTCAAGTGTAGATGACAACACCTTGAGAATGCCGATATGTTTTTTTTTTTAATTCGTTTGCTTATATCAACCCTTTGACCATGCACAGATCAGCGCAACACTGCGTTACTAACGTCTGGTTTTAACGCTCGCTACTAACACCCGTCATTCAGGGGGTTTTTGTGTTTCGCTTTGACAAACATACTTGTTTTAACTTTTAGCTCTTAAAACTATTATTTTAATATGTCTCCCACATTTTCATTATTTTTTCCTTTAAAATATTGTCATCTGTCTTGCCATGGTAGTTTGTCCCCCTTTTCAAGTTTATTTTCTTTTCCTGTACTGTTATGCGTAAAATCAGGTTGCAGTGTCAAATCGCCATTACTTTTGCAAATATCTCTGAAAGGGTGCGAGTTATGAAAATAATATAACGTAGCAACGTTATAGAGAATTTTCGCCTCTACCAATAAGTTAATTCCATTTTCGTCTCAGATGAACGGTTAAAGCGTTATTGGCAATTAAATTTCCTTCTGTCAAAAGACCATTACAAAAGGCCTATTTTTGTGTTACTAACTTATTTTTTCTTCAAAACATTTTAAAAAGGTAGTTTGTTGTCACTGACGGCCAAATATTTGGTGCCTCTTAGTTGAACGGCGCGACCTACAAAGTGGAAACACGTTACTGAAAGACAGACGGACAGTGTGAAATCTGCACTTTTTTTTGAAAACATCTCTGAAACGATAAGAGATATGAGAAAAAAAGAAACATATGAGAGCAAAGTTGTAGAGGATTTTCTCCTCTCCAAATTCGTTTATTCAATTTTCGTGTCTGATGAACAGTTTGCCATTATTTTAATTTCAATGGCGGGCTGTCAAAAGACGATCTCAAAGGCTCAATGTTATTGTTAGTACCTTAACTTAAAGTGTGCAAAAAAGTACTGATGTTGATTTCAATATTGGCCGCCCGCAAATAGCATAGTGACATAGCTGGAAGTCTGTCGTCTTTGTATACCCTTTAAACCTAGTTTATTAACATCCATCAAAACGACTGCTACGTTCAAATTTCCAGTGAGCTGTGACGTTTCTAGGAACAATTGATAAACAGGTGTACACGGGTAGAGTGTTGGTTTGGAATTACACTCGCCAAATTGACTGGTGTTACGAACAAATGTTCAACACCCCTGAAAGACGGGTGTTCGTAACAGCGTTAACATCAGATGTTAGTAACGCAGGGTTAATACGGAATGTTTGCAGGCATAACTTCTCTTCAGTGTGAATGACCGTGTGAAGCAAACATGCGCCATGCCTAGGAGACGCACACGTGTTTACTACTGCCAGCTGAGAGAGTTGTTTCAAATTGTGAACGGTCGAGTGGAGGCGTGGTCTTTGAGGACGTGCTGTGTCAGTTGTGAACCAATGGTCACATGAACATCATCACATTTGTAGACAAGATTGTTGACCTCCACGCACCACAGACGTCTGTCAATGTTGTACTGTCATGACAGTAGTGGCAGGTCATACGCAACCACAGCACATATGGGATGTTCTGTAAGCCGAGAAGTGTTGTCAATTGGCTACTAATAGTAGGATTACGGTCAGGCACTCCTCCAGCCCGTCAAGCTACTCAAGACACAATGTCGACATCCACGGCTCGACGGGTGAAACGTCGGGCCATCCCCTTTAACAATGAACGGATATTCTGTCTTCATGCAACAAGTGCTGATAGTTTGCGTCTACAACATAGACCTAGCGAGCGCTGCCTCGTACAGTGCATTCAATCAAAATACGCTGGTCCCACTCCAGTTCTTGTGGTTTTGAGCGCGCTAAGTTACGACTCTCGTTCGCCTTTGGTGTTTATAGAGGGAGCACTATCCAGCACACCATTGATGCAGAATGGTGTTGATCTGTTCCTTTGCCATTCACGCAACAGCACGATAAAGTGTTGTTCCAACAGAATAACTTTCGCCCCATATTCCACGTGATACTCAACCTACTCTGCATTACCTGCAGCAATTTTACTGAGAAGTGTGATCTCTAGACTTGTCTCCAATCGAGCGTACTGGGAAATGACGGAACGACAACTGAGTCTTGCAACTCACAACTAAGTGAATCATGCAGACATGAAATAATGTATCCAAAGTTTTTATCCGACATATTGTTGGCCAGGAGAAAAATTGTCTGTGGTTGATTTATTTGCGCGATGCTCATAAGCCATCAATAACGCGTATATTTAGTAGACATACAACTAGTTTAGGCGTACTATGCCGCCATTTTCAAGTGTTTACATGAAATATTTCAGGAATAAAACTGATTGAAAGTCAAAATTTAAAATGTTATGTGTGATAACGTAATCTGTATCTTGACTTTCCATTTATCAGAAATGACGAAAATTAGTTTCTGCTTGTTAACAAGGTAAAACTTCTGGACTGAGAGACCGTGGTCACGGTGTAAAACTTCCTCCCGATGTTTCGTCTCCAACTGCGGGAGACATCTTCCAGGGTCGTCCGGCTACTGCCACTTTGGTCCAAGGGGCTCTAGCATTTATAAAGGGCTTAGAAAGCACCACCGTACGTCACGTGAGACTGTGTGGCAATCTATGTCACATTGTTGGTGCAATACCGACACCCCGCAGTTGGAGACGAAACGTCGGGAGGAAGTTTTACACCTGTACCACAGCCTCTCAGCCAGGAAGTTTTACCTGAAGACCATGTCGGCCGTGAAGGTTTACATTGTATGAGAAGCTGTTGTAAATTCAGCACTTTAACTGAACTAAGTTACTGTTATTTCCCATAGTATAGTTGTTTAAGTCTCCAGATTGGTCAATCTCATTCCACATTAGGTGGAGTTAGTCGAATGTATCATTCTCATTGTTCTCATTGACAGTAGAATCTTATTACGCAGTTACCATTAAGCAAAGGTACGTATTAATACTATAGGCCTATATCAAAGGAGTTTTATATATTTATGCGTTGCCGCGGTGGAGTAGCCGATCGGTCTAAAGCGTCTCGCTGCGGAGCGCGCGGTTGCTCGCCGTGGTGGATCGAGTCCTCCCTGGGACATGGGTGTGTGTTGTCCTTAGGTTAGTTCACCTAGGTTTACGTAGTTTGTAAACTACGGACTGATGACCACGCAGTGTGGTCCGATAGAATTACAAACATTTGAACACACACACACACACACACACACACACACACACACACACACACACACACACACACACACATATATATATATATATATATATATATATATATATATATGATTATGCGCTACTGTTAACGATTGATTTTCACATTAATCAAGAAACATATATTATTTTAGTATATTTATTTATTTGCACAACGAAACGCTTGCAGTAGGGCATATACACTGTTTTCATATTAACATATCAATACCGAATGAATGTCTCTCGATGGGCACAAAACGTTGAAGACACTCATTTTTGTACTTATAAATAACAAATCTCGTGATTACAATTAATATAGGCCTAACTTTTCGCAGTAACAACTGCAGCGGTGTTGGAAGGAACTGGTTTATATCTGTGTTGCCCTTTTACTTGGACACACACACATCGGCAGCTCCTCTACGCTCACTTTCCCAGAATTTTTTCAGGTAGGCACTTGTCAGAGTAGCAGCCTTGTTTACAATGCGGAAGAGCACTCAGCCCGAAGTGATTAATCCAGGCGACGTCGCGGCGAGTCATTCTGCGGCGGGCGCTCCCCTGTGTACACAGCTGCGTCATCTCACTCTGTCAAACAGCGAGAACACACACGTCACTCTCTGACAAAAGAGCGTCTCTCTAGCTATGTTTACTCTGGAAAAGGAATTAATGCTTGTTGTAAAACTCACACTGCGTTTGTGACCAGAAAGAAACTCGTTCGGTTTTAGCTTTGAAAAATTACAAAAAGCAAAATGCAGACACCTATCAAACGGTCAACTGACCTGTCCATTGGCTTTGTCTGTAAATATATAAATCAAAACAGATAAGGTTCAGAATTTTTGATTATACGTTGCCGCGGTGGAGTAGCCGATCGGTCTAAAGCGTCTCGCTGCGGAGCGCGCGGTTGCTCGCCGTGGTGGATCGAGTCCTCCCTGGGACATGGGTGTGTGTTGTCCTTAGGTTAGTTCACCTAGGTTTACGTAGTTTGTAAACTACGGACTGATGACCACGCAGTGTGGTCCGATAGAATTACAAACATTTGAACACACACACACACACACACATACACACACACACACACACACACACACACACACACACACATATATATATATATATATATATATATATATATATATATATATATGATTATGCGCTACTGTTAACGATTGATTTTCACATTAATCAGATAAGTATCCAGTCTGCTTCCAGTAACAGGTTTTATTACATTGATAATTGCATATGTTTCCACTGGTAGTAGTTTTCGTAAATATTTCTTAGGGTTGTACCATCGTATTGTAAAGTTAGGTATTAATAATAATAAAAAAAGAAAAAAAAATATGAGCAAAAACATAACCGAAAAAAAAATCGGCCCCAGTTATAATGGCTGTTTTCGGGGTGTATTGAATGTAACTATGGCCAAAACGGTTCTTGTTTCTGTAATAGTGATCCATACAATATGACGCGGTGGAATACACAGAAAAAGTTAATTTCAATTACAGCTTAGTTCGCCTGTGGTTTACGTCCCCAGATACATTTGACGAAATACGCTTACTAATATATGATTGAGAGTTGCAGCAAATCCTGTTTCTTCCATAGAAGTATTTCTTAGGTCGTTCATCTTCTCCGCTTTCTGATTCTTCTTCGGCCGCCAACACATTGGATTCTGAATCATGTTCGCTGTGTATAAAATCACCATCCTCAGTCGGATACCTCACTCCCCACTTCATCGATAATTCTTGAAAGCTTTTCTTCAAAAAGCACTGTTCTCATATACGTTGGACGAGGGTTACCTGACATAGTTTCAGCGTTACTGACGCGAGTCGACCGAGGTAGCCGAGGGGACTGCGGCGCGCCATTCACGGTCCGCACGGCCACTACGGTCGGGGGTTCGAATCCCCCCTCGGGCATGGATATTTGTGCCGTCTTTAGTATTAGCTAGTTCATAAGTAGTTTGTAAGGTTAGGGACTGATGACCCCGTAGTTAAGTCCCATAAGCTCTACAAACATTTGAACATTTACTGACGTGAGTAACAAAACAAACACAACGAATGCAACGAATAAGAAATATATTCAGTCCTTCACTGACACTAACATAGTCGTGTGGTCCCTGGGACGTCGTTTCAAAGAAACAGAAGCAGTTTCAACAATGCCTACTGTAGCAACAATTAGCAGACAGAGAATATAGAAGCTACTGGCCATATCAGCTTACCAAGCTCAATAGCGTGCCTAGAAACAGGGGTGTCAAGTGCGACTGTAGTTGAGGGTTATATATCATATATCGTACGTTCCGAGACATTATAAGGTAAAGTGGACAATAAAACTTACTTCTAACCGCTGTTCGGTGATGGATTATGCAAATTAATAATGAGAGAATCTCCAGAAGCCCTGTTGAAAGAAGAACACAGGTTGATAAAAGGCGGCGCGGTGTGGTCGCGATTCACTTTGAGAACTCCCAACAGCACTTTGGGGTGTGGGCTTCACTCGCATCGCTAAGTACGCTTCTTAAGACTCATTGAACAGGTATTTCTTTGTTATTAAATGTAAAGGAAATTTCGAGAATGACCGGAACCCACATTTTATTTGCGAATACCACGCCACTTACCACGAATAGAAAATAATCTGTCGAGCTATCCCAAGGTGTTTCTTGGCGCGGAATCAGTATCTGCCGTAAAAATGCGGGCTCCTACTTAAGATTTACAAGTTGTCCCTCATGTCTCGGGGCGGGGATGGTAGTTTTATTTCACATGAGGCTAGTGCCCCCCCCCC
The DNA here is from genome assembly GCA_026315105.1 of Locusta migratoria. Lineage (NCBI taxonomy): Eukaryota > Metazoa > Arthropoda > Insecta > Orthoptera > Acrididae > Locusta > Locusta migratoria. The sequence continues at coordinate 647,341,255 of CM048744.1, read as the reverse complement.
CCCCTAGAGGTATTCATTTTGTGTCGGGGACAATTCTGTGTATGATGCGTAGTTCCAGGATTATTTCGATTTGTCCCGTTAAATTGGACACCCGTTATGTGGTCGGACTGTTGGCCTGGGATGTCGCAGCGTCAGAAAAGCCACAGAGGGATGTCCCTTGAGGTGCATTCTTTGTTAGTGAGCTACATTGCTACCAAACGTAGCAAATTAAGCTGAAGTAGGTGGAAATACGTGTTACAGTTCTGTCAAACGATAAAAGCAATATACAATCTAGAAGCCACCCTTCCGTAGAGACACAGAAACAAAAAACAAAATTCTTTTTGAAAAAGAAAATGTCTCAATAAACTTTAATGAAAGACTCCTAAGGATGCTTAATTCATACACAAAAATATGGGTTTACAAATCTTTCGTTGACAAGATTACGTTAGTCATCTATCGTAAATAATGGTACATGGACGGTACAAACAAAGCCCCAATAAGAGTGGGATGTTTCGTTATGGATTAATTTAGAGGACACAATAACACGAGGGAATTACGATCACCAAGCACCAACAGAAAATACAGGAAGCGACGCTGAGCTAAACATTAAAAATTCCTAGTGCGTAGTTCAAGAAGGATCAAGTAACATATAACTTTGTCCTATACATGTGTCGCAAAGTTATCATTAGGGAAAAATCCGAGAAATGAGGACACTCACTGACAGTGTGTCTTAGCTCATGATTTCTAGAATAGAATAGAGCAGAAATTAGACTCACATGATGTCAATGGACATTGGTGTCACGCGATTTTTTTTCGAATGAATTTTTAAAAATTCAGAAAACTTGAAAGACAGTTTAAAAATGTTCATCTGAGTTCAATAAATCACCACAGACAAGGTAAACTTTACCAACTAATGGCTTAGTCTTTCTAAAAATCTGAGTTTATTTTGCAATTTTCTTTCCTAAGACGCAAATCCTGACGAATATTGACGTGACAGTTCAGCCTTCCTAAACCGAATACACAAAACTTCCGTTCTCCAAGATAAATTAATAATGTTCCAAGTCACAGTTCCAGAACCACGACACACCCACGACCGAAGTATTCCCCAATAAAGTTTACCAATCTTCTGAATGACTGTCAATTTCGACCCGCACACTTCAATCACACACAAAAAATCTGGTGTGGTAATAGTTTCCCCAAAATTTCTGTACTGTACATATTCATCACCAGACACGTAAATTGTTCTCAGTCTCGGATCAAAACTGCCAGTTACGAAAATTCTTCCAAGTCACCACTTGGAAACACCAGACCGAAAATTCACCAGAGTCGAGAATCGAAGCCATCAGATACGAAAATTTTTCAAGTTCACCAAAGCAATCTTAGTGGATTTTTAAAAAGCCAGTAACGCCTTAACGAACAGGGGTGCTGCCTCTAGCACGGTTCCACGCTGACTCATAAAATGGAGATGGAAGCCCTCTATGTATACGTTTCTCTTTTCCGGGCAATTTTACAAAAATTAATAGTACTTGTTCAGTACAATTTTTATATTAGTTTGATCAGATATTTCGTCAGAATTCCAGTGCTGTAATTAGATTTCTTTTATATTAAAGGATTTTGCTAAAAATCTATATTTAGTTGCAAGTTCATAACTGTCATTCCACAGATTATTAAATAAGCAAAAACAATTAATGCATCTTCTATACATAGGTTACTACTATTCATAGAACATGTGTGCCGCTGCGGACTGACCGAGCGCATTGAGGCGCGATGCGCGAGGCCGTTCCCCGTTGGGGGTTCGAATCCCCCCCTCGGGCATGGAAGTTTGTGCCGTCTTTCGTATAAGGCAGTTCATAAGTAGTTTTTAGGTTTAGATACTGATGACCCCGTAGTTAAGTCCCATAAGCTCTACAAACATTTGAACATTTTAGGTCCGATGAGCTCTTAGGGATCTATCCATCTTCACACATTAAAATCGGTTCTCGGGTAATCTAGTTATAAACCTTCGAAGTTATTACAGAATGGTTCAAACGCCACGGGCGACATTGTAAGCGTACTGGCAACACTTTAGTCGTCTCTACTTGTGCTTAAGTCTGAGTGCAGTGCACCTCCAGTAGCTCGCTTACTTTGCGAGTAATTAATTTCTTTCTGTAATTTCTAGATTTCCACCATAGTGGGTAGGCCGCAGCCTTGGTTCATACCAACAGCCACCGGGTGTCTTACCAGGCACATGACCTCCGGCCTTCCGCTCACGTTGGCCTGGTGCTTGTAGCCACGTACGCGCTGAACCCCTATCCCGATAACGCTACTGCGTGTGGATCGCAGCGCTCACCCTTAGCGCTTATATTTTTAAAATAATCACTTTAAAAACAGCTCTTTGGTTGCGGAAGTTTTGGTAAAATTTTACTTTGCCATAGTTTCTGCTTCACTAGGGGAGCCTTCATCAGAAATAAAACAGTTTTTTACATATGAATGTATAATCAGCAGATGGTCTTGAGCGATATGGCTGACGTTAAAAATTAAAAAAAGTTTGCTCATTGCAAAATTTTTAAAAACAAGTAAGACAACGCGCCGTTATGGGTCGCGTGTGCGGCCAGCATAGCAGGCTTTTTTACTTCTGACGAAGGCTCCCGTAGTGAAGCCGAGAGCAGAGAGCTTCGTTACAGGATAATTTGGTAATCGCGAAACCGTTACGGAGATGATTGATAAATTCCAGGGGAAGACTCTGCAGGATAGAGAGTCACTCGGTACGGGCTTTTGTCGAAGTTTCGAGCACGTACCTTTACCGAGGAGTCTAGCAGTATATTGCTCTTTCCTACGTATATCTAGCGATCATGAGGATAAAATCAGAGAGATTAGAGCCCACACAGAGACATGCCGACAATCTTTCTTTCCGCGAACGTGACTGGAATAGGAGGGAGAACCGATAGTGGTACTCAGGGTACCCTCCGCCTAACACCGTCGGGTGGCTTACGGAGTATGGATGTAGATGTAGAAACCATGGTAAAGTAAAAATTTTACCAAAACTTCAGCAACCGAAGAGCAGTTTTTCAAGTGATTATTTTATATTTTGACGAACGGTTGCTGCCTTTAACAGCCACGTTTAAAATTGCTTATTTTTTATAAAAATAAATGCCAGTCCATGGGCTGTGCACCCTCTTCACAGTAAGCGCCAAATTTTTCATTTTAGAAATGAACACCTTTTTCTTGCTGCATTGTGTTTATTTTTCACATACATGTTTCGCCTTTTTTACTTCCTCAGCTGTAGTATTTATAAAGAGCGCTATTCTCTGATGTAACCTCTTATTTTCATTAGAAAAAGACGTAAAGCGCTTATAGTGCATACACACTGCATATGAGAACAAAAATGTAACTTATAATACCCACCGAGAATGCCTTAAAGTGAAAAGACGAAACGTTTCTGGGAAACATAATTATATTGCTGCAAGAACACGACGCATTTTTTTTCCGAAACGAATGATGATGATTTCGTGTGGCATTTTTGGACACTAGACCCCAGCTGGGATCGTGTTCGGCCTGTCTGGTGCAAGAATTAGGTGACCCCGCGCGGGCGAGAGGGTCGTCTATAACGATGAAATAATGATGAGGACACCACAACACCCAGTCCCCGAAAGGAGAAAATCTCCGACGGTACTGGGAGTCGAACCCAGGCCCCCTGCGTGGCTATTGAGCAGGCTGTTCACTGGACAACAAAGGCGGACTCCAAAACGAATAATTCGGATTGATATGTTAACGATCGGGAACCAAGTCGAGCGTACCTGTTCAAAGACACCATCCCAGCGTTTGTCTGTAGTGATTTAAAAAAAAATTACGGAAAACTTAAATCTGGATGGTCGCACGGGTGTTTGAACCACTTACATTGTGAGTAAGAATTTAGACGTAGATATGACTTAAAGACCTAACACTGAAAATATATCAGGAAATCGAATGCTATTGGTACATCTTCGACACTAAAACAATCAACTCTACTGAGAGATACTTGCTTTCCATATTTTAGGAGAAGGTACTTTGGACCAAAACGAGAAAAAGTCTATATTAACATTCATTTTTTGGTAATGAAACTGCCGTTTTCTTGCTATAATCTCTTTATTTCTTCCAGACGCGTTTCGCCCTCTCCTATTTTAGGGCCTAATCAGTGGATTCCATACGTTTTATAGTCTTATGATTTTTATATTTGCCGTTCTTCCCACCTGGTCATTCGCGTAACGTCGTCACAATTTATGTACTTTCTTGTGAATATTACGACCTCTTTTAAGTTTATTGTTTCATGGCCTTTAAAGTGGACCTATTTAGAAATCAGGAAACGGTCAGACAAACAAACTTGTTATGGATCCAATCGATAGAAGCGATGTTTTCCACGGTAGCGAAGATGAAGAAGTACTCATAGCATCCTTGGATGATGTGTCGGGACATGCGTTCCTTGTCAGAAATGTATCATTTCAGTCACCTCTACTACAGCCATAATTTTAACAACGCTATTCTGAAACATCCTCTATATCTCTGAGTTCTCAAGCAATCACATTAAATATTTCAATGCATTTGGAAAGCATATTACTCATAGTTAATTCCCGTCAGTAAACGATCAGTTACAAACCAATGAGAGAAATTTTCTACCTAATCAGAAAATACAAAACCACCACAGATGGAATTATGTACATTGCAGTTTTATAGGTGTCTGGCGTAGACTAGTACTCACTGAACATTTTACAGGTGAATCAGAATTATTGTAACAGACTTCTACGGATTGCAGAAGGTACCTCGCAGTTAAAGTTTTCACGAAAAAAAAAACAAAAAAAACACGTTTGTAAATATAAAATTTGAATGTAAACAAAGGTTAAAAATCTGAATACTTCTCTTCGAAAGGTAGTTTCAGTATTTTAATGACATTCACCTTTAAATACCTTAGCTGAAATATTGTCATAAGCTTGTCAGTTAAGAAGCTTTCAATACAAACATTATCAAATCATATCACGCTTAACATACGTATTGAAACCTATTAAGCTGGATTACTGATTGGTGATTGGAGTGAAGTGAGGCTAAATAAGCAAGATCATGTCGGTGTAGCTGTTTTTAGGTTTGGACACTGCGCTTGTCAAAGATGAGTTGTGAGGGAAATGAAATCATGACCAAGCTTCTAAACAGTTCCTCACGTTCCTCTACCTGCTTTAACCGTGTGCGGGAAATAAGGTGATAAATTTCTTTTCTACGTGATAATAAAAAGTGATGCGTCACTTTATGCATTATGTGCCACCAACCACAAAAACATATGGACTTGTTGAATAGAGGTGTATGTTTTACTAAAATGTGACTGACACCTCAGGTGACATACCATCCACCTCAATTGTCAAAGATGGCATTCTCTTGTGGAACATGAGCTCACTTGACTCATAGGGAGAGGGATGCGGAATAACACTAAAGTTTAGACATTTATTTAACATAAGATTTACAGCAGTTTCGTAGACTTGAACCTCTTATTCTTCCAGTTACACAAGTGACATGCTGAACAAAACTCTGTACTTGAACGGAACGGTCTGGCTGTCTCGAAAGAACATTTACGTTGTGAGTTTGAATGACCTACTATTGGACACTGTTGTGGCGCGAGCCTCGGCTGTAGGAATCGCTGAGTGAAGATGCTGGCGCATCGGAAGCCGGCGTCGGCTGACTGCGCGGAAGTGCTGCTCGCCTTGTGTTGTGCAGACAGTAGGTCTCAGGGCCCCGTGGAGGCAGGACCGTGCCGCTCTGCCCGGGATGGCGTGTGACGGCTACGGGCCATGAACTCACGTACTCTGCTGGGCGATGACAGGAGGCTGCGCCCCACCCAGGAGATGACGGTTGCTCTTACCGACTGGGTCCCAGGTAAGCTGTCATTGTCACCGCTGCTACGCTTCCATCCTCCGCGGCGCTAAGTCCGGCGTTGCATGGGAGCTGACTGGCTCCCGTCGGCCCCTGGTCTTCTGGGTCGAAGACACGACCCTCCGATGACGGCTGCGGCGCCCCGGCGCTTCCGGCGGTTTGGTCCGAACTCTTGGCCGTCTTCCGATGACTTTGCCGACCTGTGCTTAGAGGAGTCCATTTATAGTCGAAAAGTTTCTATTAGAACGTTCTGGTTGTTCCGGTGACCTGCTTACGTTAGCGTAAGACACTTTAGTAAGATGACAAAGTCACGCTCTACACGTAGCCTGTGTTGTTGCAAGAGTTCCCCTTTCGGGCGCGCACGTGCCTCAGACGAATAACACTCCGGCCACCACTGTTTACAACTGATTTTCGTAACCGCTGCTACTGCTAACCCACTGTCTGTCTGCTATTAAACCTGACTTGTCCATTCATGTACAATTCCCATAGTTATTTTATTATTAAATATTATATCCTCACACTCTCTATTAATTCATTTTACACTTTTCATTAGTACACTCAATAGCGGCAAACTAATTAGTTTATATGCAGTAATAACTCAGAAATAAATAACTAAAATTGTTGAGGATTAATGAAACTAAAAGAAAATAGATCAAAAAATTCTAGCAGTTATGTTTTCAATTTTATTTATTTAGTTATTTATTATTTGTTTCAATCTAGCACTACATACAGCTGTTGTCCCTACTTATATGACGTGGAGAGAATGACTCTCTGCTGTGCCAAGTGCCTGCTGTATCGTGTACCAGAGGTCTCACGGTGGCTCTGATCTGTGTGACGGTCTCGTTGTCCTGTAGCCGGAATTATCCACTTAGACGGTGAATAGAGCGCGCGCACAATGGTCGAGACGAGACCGCGCCCTGTATACAAACAGCACTGATGGATTAAAAATCTGTGCAGGCCGGCGAGTGGTCCGCTCAATGGCCCGCTGCTTATTAAAAATAAAAGCTCGCGACAATGGCCGAGGCGTGCCTAGGGGGCAATATTTGTCGATATTATCGGACCTGCTGAATAACGCTCGTTCGCAGAAAGCAAACAGACGCGACCGAAATTACAAACCTCAGTGCCGTTGAATAAACTCCGACGAACTTGCCACTCTTCTTTGTTATTATATTTGAAAAAAAAAAAAAAATACCTCAGTTGTCCCCAAAACATTTTCTACCTGTCGAGTTTTTAATATAAAACGTTAACTGATTTTATTCGAACAATCCTGTTTTCATTGTCGCCAGATACGTAAATGATGAATGAAATGCAGGAAGAGGAGCTGTCGAAGTAATTTAAACTATCCGTCCTTAACAATACGCACGTCGCTTTAGCAGTCACCAGAGCAGAAGATGATACCTCAGTGCGCCGAAAACGGTCATAAAGGCAAATAAAAAAAAAAAAAAGTTGCGTTTCGAGTTATCGATGTTAGCGACTTTCTCTATTATCTTTGCCTGAGCTCGATGCCTCGTGAGGCGTGGAGAAACTTAGGAAGGAAGGAGTTGTCGCTTGACCAGGAGAGTGTGCGGTCGCAGCGGCTGACGGCGTGCTTGCCGTTGACTACGCCATATTCGCCGTGTTTTGTTTGGCTAGTCCACAGACATACATTAACTAGACTGGCAATGTCGTTGGTATTAGTGAACCTTGCCACCGCCATCTTACCCACACAAACCGCAAGAAGATATTGTGTGGTACAAAAAATTAGCCATTTACCAATTCATTGAAACTCTAAAGGTGGTGTAGATAAATCATTTTATTTATATTTTTATGACGTTTTCAACCACACACGATTACCTGGTCAGGTTAGGTTTGGTAATGGCAACATGGCGGCGACCGTATTTCGATGGTTTCACTAACACCAATGATACTACATACGGTATTGGCAGTCTAGTTAATGTATGTCTGTGGGCCAAAGAGCTATATAAACTACATTGAGGGGCTACCTCGGGTGATTCTATTTACACTTCGGTAAAATCAGACATGAGGTCATTATGACGTATCCACACTATCAAAGACGACTGGAGCCATGATCGACTTTTGTGGTCGTTCTAGACGCAAAACTGCGGTTGCAATTGTAGCAGACGAATTAAATGAGTAGCTGATAATATCTTCAGTTGGTAATGGTATATTCATTACAGTTTCGGAAGCTATAACTTTACTTTCTTTTTTTGAAAGTAAGAAGCTATAAACATTCTGAAAAAGGACCTACACTGTGAGCTCTGAAACGTATATTCAGCCAAATCTGATGTCATCGTGGCCCATTTGTGAAGGTTGTGTTTAAAACTAATGGAAACTTTTTCTCTACGTGAAAAATGGTACCGAGTTGCATTGTAGTACTGAGTCTACGTTAAACTAAGAGGACAAAATACTGTTACTAGGCTATGAAGCGACAATGTGTACTTGGACATGTCAAAATATGCGACATACAAAAACAACATATAGTCGCCGTAGGTATATGTATGTTTTCGCCGAAACTATAAATCAAATGAGCTGGATATTAATACAGTCATTTGTTACAGAGGCTCTACGAACATCAGGTAAAACATTTCGTAAAACTGGGTACTCATCTACCGCCGAGTTGCTGCAACATACTAGTTCTTTTCTTTGAAAATGTGTGAAGTTTGTCGTTCTCTAAGGCTCGGTCCGCGTTATTTATTACATAATTTTCAATTTACATTCACTGAAATTTCCGTCAGTGCTATCCAAAACATGATAAAAATATTAAGTAAGGCCTAGTTTTGTCACTAAACTACGAAAGAAAAAAGTCTGCAGTTCAGAAAGAATGTCAAATTAAGCATGTTGTCCCACCCAAAACCAGCGTCTTGAACGATCGCAAAAGTCGATGCGCCGCTCTTCTGGACGTCGATAGTGTGGATTCGTCATAATGACGTCACGTCTGATTTTACCGAAGTGTAAATAGAATCACCCGGCTACCTCTGGGTCAACAGCGCTCCTTGTGGCAGCAACCGGGAACTATGGCAGCCATAATTATATCCATTATTGATTTGAGGTCGTGGTTGTACTTAATTATTTTGTCAAGTAGGCTCAACCACATAGATCGTGTATAAAACACTATAATATAGTGTTTTATACACGATCTATGTGGTTGAGCCTACTTGACAAAATAATATGGCAGCCATTTTTATCAACGTCTAGTGCGCCGAATACGAAAGTTACACCGACGCTATTTACGTGTTTTGGTTTCACATTTTATGTATCGTAGTAAGCTTCAAAGATTATTTATTAAGCTGAAATCGTCCCCAGTGTATGCACATCATATAAATGTACGAATGGCGGTAATAACACTGTTGGAATATCGTATTTTCATTAGTATTTGTATGTTTTCGTTTCTAATAGTTCGTGTACTCGTCTTTTGTCCTACTACATTTCTGAATACAATAGTCCTACTGTAACTAAAGGAAACTGTAATTATATTTTTAAGTTTTCCTTTGAAACATGAAGAAGTTACAAAACGATAGTTAGTCAATATGAGGCGAGATAAGTGGAAACCTACTGCATACAGTTGCATTTGTTCACCGAATTTTGAGGAGAAATCATGTATGCAACAAATGATACAAAGCGGCTTCTAGATTATGCGATTCCGAAGATATTTTCGTTCCCTGAACATCTTCAAACAGCAAAAACGCCAGCAAGAAGATCTTAAAAATAATATATATATATATATATATATATATATATATATATATATATATATATATATATATATATATATATATATATATATATATGTTGTTGTGGTCCTTAGTCCGGAGACTGAGAACGGCAACCTACAGCTGTCTGAATCTGCTTACTGTATCCATCTCTTGGACTTCCTCTGCGGATTTTACCCACACACTTCTCTCCAACGCTAAATTCACAATTCCTTGATGTCTAAGAATGTGTCATACCAATCTATCCCTTCTTTTAGTCAAGGTATGCCAGAAATTTCTTTCCTCCCCAATTCTGTTCAGTACCTCCTCATTATTTACGCGATCCACCCACCTAATCTTCAGCATTCTTCTGTAGCACCACATTTCAAAAGCCTCTATCCTCTTTCTGTCCACACTGTTTATCGTCCATGTTTCACTCCCATACAAGGCAACACTCCATACAAATGCCTTCAGAAAGGACTTCCTTACGATTAAATCAATATTCGCTGTTAACAAATTTCTCTTTTTCAAGAACGCCTTTCTACCCATTCATTCTGCGTTTTATATCCTCTGTACTGCGACCATTTGTTATTTTACTGCCCAAATAACAAAACTCATCTACATCCTTTATTTTTTCGTTACCTAATCTAATTCCTTCAGCATCAACTGATTTTCTTACACTCCATTACCCTAGTTTTACTCTTGTTAATGTTCATCTTATTTGCACCTTTCAGAACACTGTCCATTCCGTTCAATTGCTCTTCCAGGTCCTTTGCTGTATCTGACAGAATTACTATGTCGTCGGCAAAACGCAATGTTTTTAATTCTTCACCCTGAACTTTAATTCCTTCTCCAAATTTCTCTTTGCTTTCCTTTATAGCTTGCTCAGTGTACAAATTGAACAACATTGGGGAAAGGCTACAGCCCTGTCTTACTCCCTTTCCAACCACTGCATCCCTTTCATGCCCTTCAACTCTGACAACCGCTGTCTGGTTTTTGTATAAGTTGTAAATAACATTACGCTCCCTATATTTTACTCCTGCTTGCTTCAGAACTTGAAAGAGTTTATTCCAATCAACATTGTCAAAAGCCTTCTCCAAATCTACAAAAGCTAGAAATGTAGGTTTGCCTTTTCTTAATCCATCTTCTAGGATAAGCCATAAAGTGAGTATTGCCTCCCGTGTTCCTACATTTCTCCTGAACCCAAACTGATCTTCCCCGAGGTCGGCTTCTACCAGCTTTTCCATCCTTCTGTATATAATTAGTGTTAATATTTTGCAACCATGACTTATTAAACTGATGGTTCTGTAGTTTTCACACCTGTCTGCACCTGCTTTCTTTGGAATGGGGATTATAACATTTTTCTTAAAGTCTGAGGGTACTTCACCTGTCTCATACATCTTACACACCAGGTGAAACAATTTTGTCATGGCTGGTTCTCCCAGAGACTTCAGTAGTTCTGAGAGAATATCATCTACTCCAGGGGCCTTGTTTCGACTTAGGTCTTTCAGGGCTCTGTCAAATTCTTCTCTCAGTACAGTATCTCCTATTTCATCTTCATCTACATCCTCTTCCCTTCCTACAATAGTGCCTCGAATTTTTATATTTTCTCCTTTCATCGATTAAATTTAGTATCTCCTGTGATATCCAAGGATTCTTTGTAGGTCTTCCTACCTATTTTGTCCTCTGCTGCCTTCACTATTTCATCTCTCAATTTTACCCATTCCTCCTCAACTGTTTTATTTTCCCCTGTTTCTGTCAATTGTTGCAGGAAGCTCCCTCTCAAATTCTTAAGAACTTCAGGTTCCTTCAATTGATCCAGGTCCCATCTCCTTATTTCCCTACCTTTTTGTAGTTTCTTCAGTTTCAGCCTACATTTCATAACCAACAAGTTATGGTCAGAGTCTATATCTGCCCCTGGGTATGTCTTACACTTCAAAACCTGGTTCCGAAATCTATGTCTTACCATTATAAAATCTATCTGGTACTCCCGGTGTCTCCTGGTCTCTTCCACGTATACAACCTTCTTTTGTCATTCTTAAACCAGGTGTTTGTTATAACTAAATTATGTTCTGTGCAAAATTCTACCAGGCGGCTTCCTCTTTCATTCCTTTTGCCCAGACCATATTCACCTACCATTTTCCCTTCCCTTCCTTTTCCTACTACCGAATTCCAGTCCTCCATAACAATTAAGTTTTCCTTTAGCTCCTCATATATTTCTTCTATTTCCTCATCATCGGTAGAGCTAGTTGGCATATAAACCTGTACTACTGTTGTCGGTGTTGGCTTCATATCTATCTTGACAATGATAATGCGATCGCTGTGCTGGTCATAGTATTTTACCCGCATTCCTATTTTCTTATTCATTATCAATCCTACTCCTGTGATACCCTCAACTGATTTTGTATTTATAATCCTGTACTCACCTGACCAGAAATCCTGTTCATCCTGCCACCGAACTTCACTAATCCCCACTATATCTAACTTCAACCTATCCATTTCCCTTTTTAAATTTTCTAATTTTTCTACTCGATTAAGGGATCTAACATTCCACGCTCCGACCCGTAGAATGCCAGTATTGTCTTTCCTGATGATCACATCCTCCTGAGTAGTCCCCGCCCGGAGATCCGAATGGGGGACTATTTTACCTCCGGAATATTTTACCCGAGAGGATGCCCTCATCATATGTTCATACAGTAGAGCTGCATGTCCTCGGGAAAAATAACGGCTGTAGTTTCCCCTTGCTTTCAGCCGTTCGCAGTAACTGTGTGGCAAAGCCACATTAGCTGATGTTACAAGGCCAGCTCAGTCAATCATCCAGACTGTTGCCCCTGTAACTACTGAAAATGCTGCTGCCCCTCTTCAGGAACCACACGTTTGTCTGGCCTCTCCACAGATACCCCTCCGCTGTGGTTGCAGCTACGGTACGGCTATGTCTGTGGGTCATGGGAGTGGAATATATATATATAAGTCAGATAGCTGAATCAGCTTCATTTGAAGATATGTCATGTAGCCAAGCAGGAGACATGGAACCTCTTTTATTACCTATTGCAAATCGTGATTTAATTCAGAGAGCAGTAGGCCTATTCATTATGACCATGACTATGTGGCAGAATACGAAATGCTGACATTATATTCCGAAAAAGTTGTTGAATATATATCTCGAAGCATCATTAGGCATGTGAGTAAAAAAAACAAAAAAAAACACGTAAGTAAGTGTTTAGATTGCTCGGCCGTTCTCCTTGCTGCTAAAAATTAGAATAAAGCAGGATTAATCGGATTATAAGGAATAAAAAACATTCTGTTCAATCCCTCTAAAGATCTTGTAAAAAAGTTTTCTTTTGCGAAGGTATGTAGATGTATTTAGAATTTTGGGAAACAGACCTAATTTACCAACTACGAGCACTTAATGGTATCCTCGGAATTTTGGGAGGAATCTCATTACTCCAGCCTAATATAGCTATTATTAAAACATTACTTCAGTTGTAGAATACATCATATATGTAAAGCCAAATCTGCGGAGGAAAGAGGTAAGGAGATTAGGCAAATGTACTCGAAATTAATATTGTTTAAAGAACAGTGAAAAGACCTTTTTTTTCTTTTTTATGAATGAGACGGTGTAGCCGATCTAGTGTGCCATTTGTAATTAAACTTTCCGATTTGCCTGCCACACACTTGCATTCTATCATTTATCCCTTATCCATATTAGATTAGCTATAAAAATAACAATAAGCAAGAAAAAAATGGTTTGTTAAGTCATTGCAAAAAGTGAAAGTGACATGAAAATGTTCAAATGTTTGTAAATCTATCCGCTGAACTTCAGTTACGCGATAAATCAGTCAAACCTTAAGGTCGTAGATTCTACCCAATACAGTTACGAACAACTTAGACTGGAGAGTACAAACAGAAAAATATTGTGGGGAAGGCGAACCAAAGGTTACGTTTCATCGGCAGAACGCTTCGAAGATTCACCAGCTCCACCAAAGAGACTGCCTACATCACACTTGTGCGTCCTCTCCTGGAGTACTGTTGCCCCTTGTGGGACCCTCACCAGGTGGGACTGACGGAGGATATTGAGAGAAGGTTCAGAGAAGGGCAGCTCGTTTTGTTCTATCACGTTACGGGGAGGGGGGGGGGGAGCGTCACGGAAATGTTGCACGAATTGGGGTGGAAATCATTAAAAGAAAGACGTTATTCATTGCGGCGTGATCTGTTTGCGAAGTTTCAATCACCGACTTTTAGTTCTGAATGTGAAAATATTTTGCTAGCACCCACCTACTTAGGGAGACATGACCAGCCCAATAAAATAAGAGAAATCAGATCGAAAACGGAACGATTTAGGTGTTGTTTCTTCCCTGTGCGCTATTAGAGAATGGAACTGTAGAGAAATGGTATGAAAGTGAATGTGATTTGCAGAGTATCTATGTAGATGTAGACCAAACTGCGTGGTCATCAGTCCGTTGCTTACAAACTTCTTAAACCTATGTAAACTAATCTACGGACAAGCACACACACACACACCCATGCCCTAGGGAGGACTCGAACCTCCACGGCCGCGCGCTCTGCAGCGAGACGCATTAGACCGTTCGGCTACTCCACCGCGGCGAAAGTGACATGATTCAGTGCTATAGCAGACGACTGGTTACGCCTACGTGACGTTCTAAAACATGGCGGCCGAGCTTTCAATTTGCTTCAACTATGGCAGCACCTTAGCCAGTCTATGTTGTTTATATAGGTCGTTCCTATGAGCTGGTCGTGCACGTGGGATCTTTGGCGGCGCCGTCGGGATCTCTGGAGTCGTGATTTGAGTTGCAGTAACATGCCTATATGAAAGAGACAGGAAGAGGGGCCAGACTGGTCTGTTGATGTGTCACTACGCTTTCCTTGAGGGCTAGTAATTGAGACCCACGCTGATGAGATCTCATTGTGCGGACTGGGTATGATTTCCATATGTTTAGCAGTGGAAACCGATTGGCGAGAATAGTGGAAATTATGGTTTCGCGTGTACGTGTAAGCGGTAAGAACTTTTAACACTTGGAGCTCGTGGCTTATGTGTCCCTTAGTCACTTACTAGTGTCTCCCGGCCAGATATCTTTGAAATTCGGGGTACTTCTTAAATATTAATATGTTGTTGTTATGGTCTTCATTCCAGAGACTGGTTTGATGCAGCTCTGCACCCTACTCTATCCTGAGCAAGCCTCTTCATCTTCTCATAAGAACGGCAACCCACATCCATTTGAATCTGCTTACTATATGCTTCTCTTGGTCTCCCTCTGAGATTTTTAGCCCACACACTTCCCTCGAATGCTAAATTTACGATGTCTAAGAATGTGTCCTACTAATCGATCCCTTCTTTTAGTCAAAGTATGCCAGAAATTCCCTTTTCTCCCCAATTCTGTTCAGTACTTTCTCATTAGTTACACGATCCACCCACCTAATCTTCAGAATTCTTCTGTAACACCACATTTCGAAAGCCTCTATCCTCTTCCTGTCCCCACTGTTTATCGTCCATGTTTCACATCCATACAAAGCAACACTCCACACAAACGCCTTCAGAAAGGACTTCCTTATGCTTATATTAATATTCGATGTTAACAAATCTCTCTTTTTCAAAAACGCTTTTCTTTCCATTGCCATTCTGCATTTTATATCCTCTGTACTGCGACCATCATTTGTTATTTTACTGCCCAAATAACAAAACTCATCTACCACCTTCATTGTTTCATTACCTAATCTAATTCCTTCAGCATCGCCTGATTTTCTAAGACTGCATTCCATTATCTTTGTTTTGCTCTTGTTAATGTTCATTTTATACGCTCTTTTTAACACACTGTCCATTCCATTCAACTGCTCTTCCAGGTCCTTTGCTGTCTCTGACAGAATTACAATGTCATCAGCAAAACGCAATGTTTTTATTTCTTCACCCTGAACTTTAATCCTATTCCAAATTTTTCCTTGCTCTCCTTCACCGCCTGCTCGATGTACAAATTGAATAACATCGGAAAAGGCTGCAACCCAGTCTTACTCACTTCCCAACTATTGCTTCTCCTTTCCCTGTATTTTACCCCTGCTGACTTCAGAATTTGAAAGAGTGTATTCCAGTCAACATTGTCAAAAGCTTTCTCTAAATCTACAAAAGCTAAAAATGTAGGTTTGCCTTTCCTTAATCTATCTTCTAAGATAAGTCGTAAAGTGAGTATTGCCTCCCGCGTTCCTCCGTTCCTCCGGAATCCAAACTAATCGTCCCCGAGGTCAGCTTCTACCAGCTTTTCCACTCTCCTGTAGATAATTCGTGTTAAAAATTTGCAACCATGACTTACCAGACTGGTGGTTCTGTAATTTTCACATTTATCTGCACCTGTTTTCTTTGGAATGGAGGTTATTACATTTTTCTTAAAGTCTGAGGGTATTTCGTCTGTCTCATACATCTTACACACCAGGTGAAATTTCAATAATGATTCTAAAATTGCTGGAGATTGCTTGAATAATCGAAAGATATTATCAGTACAATATTTATTTTCAATTCACAACATGTTTCGGGCATAGCCTATCACCTAGTGATCTGTCAATAAGATACATATTATAATATTTACTTGATTATAAAGTAATTACATTCTACCACTTTCAAACATAATACTCATCTTTTCAACATTACGATGTATGGGGGTTCTGCTCGCTGCAAAATTATTCACCTGGGGCGTCGTGGTAGAAATAAATACTCGTAGGTACAATTTTTCACTTCTTCTTTAATTTCCAATCAAACTGCTTCTCCACCAAAACATTACAAGTGCATAACGTACATGATGCAACAGAACTTAGCTGACAGTACTTCCATTTTAGAACGCAGAGTGACATAGCTTCGAGAACACTTTGCCAACGTTAAAACTCGAAATCCCCCACGCAAGGCGGTGAGGCAAATATATAACATTGCCAATAATGGCATGACATTACGCATTGTTCATAACAATTGAATATACTAATTTACAATTACCGAACACAACAATAAAATATTTCATGTACACAAAAATAATCACAATATAAAATGGAAACTATACATACAATAATTTTAGATGGCGCATATCTTTTTAAGCCGTTATATCGGTTCTTTTTGTATAACAACAAACAGCAATGTTAAATGTCAATTGATTTGAGAATGAGTGCATCATACATGTTCCTAACATATATTGAACTATCAAATATCTTGGCAATTCTGAAAATAAGTTCAAATATCACGTCAGTCAATATATACAAAAATTTACAATCTTCAACTCTCGACTATTACATTAATTAACACAATTAGCTGCTCTAGACAACTTGTTTATGAGCCTAACATATATACAATGCTATTTATTTTCATGTTTTTATGTTTTACAAAAGTTTTAACAATTCATCTGTTTAGTTATTGAAATAATGTACAATGACGAAACTATTGTTTATAGAACTGTCTGGAAAGAAAATATATGAATCTCTTAATTAATGAAATCTATCACTTGTTAAGTAATCACAGTATCACCGAGACACTCTCCTACACTGATTTCTAGGCAGGCTACTACGTTTGTAACTTCACACGCAAAATATATCACTATTAGACCACACGATTCCGGATCCGACGCAGACGGTATCGTACAATAACATTGAGATGAGAGGGCCAGCAGTATCGTCGCAATATACAGCCAATTAAGTATATACACAAAATAAAGGGCATCATTTTAAACCAATATCAAAAATAAAATAAATCCTCAAAATTAATTACTGGAAAATATTGCTTCGAAAATTTGTGCTGACTGAATAAGCACTCTTTCGTGCACCAACCCTGCAGTGTGACTTATTTGATCTGTTAATTGAATTAATGTTTTAAATTATTTTTGTGTGCAGGCGGGAAAAGAAAACAGCCACGATCTGCAAAGTTGCAGATTTATATACAACCGGTTTCGAGAATTATTGCCCTTCTTCAGTAACTGTACAGGAAACAGTTAAGAATAATATATAAATACAAATATTAATTGAAAGTCGCAGTAGGATCACAGAATTAAAAGGGCAAGAAAGCTTTCTCGAAAAGTGACAAAATGTGAAATATTAATACATTATTCTTCTGCTTATTGATAAAATAAAGTATTAAGTTCATAAAGTATTAAGTTCATATAAGTATTAAGTTCATATAAGTATATTAAAGTATTAAGTTCATATAAACGAAAATAAAATTAGTTAGTTACTTTCGTTTATATGAACTTAATACTTCGTACAGTTATTTATTTTATCAATATGCAGCAGAATAGCGTATTAATATTTCAGATTTTGTCATTTTTCGAGAAAGCTTCATATATGGTGTTGACCTTTAATTATGTGATTCCACTGGGAACTTTAGCGATATTTGTATATTATTCTTAACTCTTTCCTGTACAGTTACTGAAGAAGGGCAATAATTCTCGATCCCGGTTGTATATAAATCTGCAACTTTGCATCTCGTGGCTGTTTTCATTTCCCACCTGCAATCAAAATAATTTAAAACAGTAATTCCATTAACAGATCAAATAACTCACACTGGCAGCAAGGTCATCCCCACAAGAAATCTTCTTCTTTCCTTAGGTCCTGTCCCCGCACATGCGGTGGCGGCTCTGTGTTAAACACGTATTTGGCATGTGATAATATTTACAGGGTGGCCTGATGCCCTTCCTGCCGCCACCCCATACCCGCCAGGAGGAAATGTGTACCCCAAATGTCTGCGTATAGTTTTATATGTGTGTGGAAGTGTAAAGTGTTACGAAATGTTTGCGAATCGTGTAACTGAGGCGGGACCTAGGGAACAGCCCGGTATTCACCTAGGGGGACGTCGAAAACCGCCTAAACACCTCATCCAGGTTGGCTGGCACTCCGACCCCTTTCGTCAATCCACCGGGCGGATTCGAACTGGGGCCGGTACGCCTCCTCGTCTCAGACAACGGTGCTTTAGACCACACGGCTAACTGAGCGGATTCACATCCCATATACAGAAGGAAATCGCGTTTGAGTATAGAAAAAGGCCAGAACTATGTAAATTCTGTTACTTAATGACACATCTGTGGATGAATACCTTTCTTTTAAAACGAAAATGGAAATCGGCCGGGTAGTTTGGTCTGGCCGACTGACTTTAGTTTCCGTAGATTCTTTTAATATATGTTATAAGTTCTTGCATGAAGACGATAAAACTTGTTATTAACGATGCGCATACTTACGCTTTCATTTACACAACGTACTAACATTCACTCGATCTTTGCGCTGCTAATAAGCTAAATTTACTAGATTTTTTTTATTAATTTCAAGTTTTTTGTGATGTTAAATACCTTGACAACTTTTATGTAAGAATGGATTTTTTTTAAATTCAGGGTGATAGTGAAAACCTTCTGAAAGTATTTGAAAACAACACGCATATTTACATACCGGAAGTAAGACAGGTGAAATTTTAGAAAGAAAAATGTTGTATTTGCCAGATGCGCTCAAAAAGCGTTTTTGAAACACAAAACGTTAATTTATCGATCATATATTGGAATACTGCATTACTGATGTTAATATTAAAACTGACAACCAATATACCAGTCCACAAAGTAAGTTCCGTTTCTATTTCTATCCAGGAAGCAGTCTGCACGGCCGCTACGGTCGGTAGGTATAGGTAGCCTAATGTATGCCAAACAATGTACTAGCCGCGGAGGAGCGGTCGAGCGCATTGAGGCGCTATGCTATGATGCGCGTGGCCGTTCCCCGTCGGGGGTTCGTATCCCCCTCGGCGATGGATGTTTGTGTCGTCTGTAGTATAGGATAGTTCATAAGTAGTTTGTAAGTTTTAGGACTGATGACCCTGCAGTTAATTCCCTGAAGCTTAACAAACATTTGAACATTTTTATCCACGGAAGCGCTATGATCGCAGTTCCGAGCTTGCGAGGCAGTTACTCTCAAGGAGAAGACATGTACGTCATTTTCAGCTCGCTTTTTCCGACGTGGCTTTATAGTGCTTCTTTATTATGTCAGCCGTGATGGAAAATCCGGCCGCGTCTGAAATCACATCTATGATTTCTTTTCTAAATGCAAGGAAAAAACTAAGGAAATTCATCGCCAAAAGTGCGATGTTTACGAACAAATGGGACAGACTGTTCAATGAAGGGCGTCATCAAGTGCACGATGAAGAACGAAATGGACGCCCATCTGGGGTTACTGTTGAAATTGTTCACACAATCGAAGAGAAGATTAAGCACAACCGTAAGTTTACACTTAGTGCTCTTGCTATGGAAATTCCGAAAATTTCACGATCACTAATTCATGAAATTGTTACTGAAAAACTGAAATTTCGAATACTTTGTTCACTTTGGGTATCCAAAATTCATATCAAACGAAAAACAACTGCTGGGCAGTGCACTTCAGTGTTTGACCCGCTGTGTTGAAGAAGGCGATGGATTTCTTTCTCGGATAGTCACAGGGCATGAAACTTGGGAATCCTAAGACACCCCTGAAACAAAACGGCAATCAATGGAATGGAGGCACACTTCAACTCCAACGAATGTCAAGCCTAAGCAAATCTTGACACCTCGAAAGTTATTTTTTTTTTTTTTTTTTTTTTTTTTTTACCGCGAGGCGAATCAATTAATTTGCATGGTTACTACGAGACCATTAAGAAGTTATTGTTTTGCATTATTGTGATGCGTAGGAAAGACTGTCACAGACATTGTGCACGAGTTGCGCTGGAAATCTTTAAAAGAAAAGCTTTAACTGTGACGGCGAGATTTGCGAAATTTCTTTCTCCTCCGATTGCGAACACATTTTGTTAGTACCAATCTACATAGGGAGACACTGTCATAATAATAAAATAAGAGAAATCAGATATAAAGATATAAAATCCGGGCGAGAGTAGCCGCTAGGCCTGAGGCATCATACTATGGACTGGGTGGCGTTCCCGCCAGAGGTTCGAGTCCTCCATCGGGTAAGGTTTTATGTGCTGTCCTTAGTATAAGTTATTTAAGTACTTTGTAAGTCTAGGGACAGATTACCACAGCAGTTTTGTACAATAGTTTTACAAATATTTTTAGATCTAAAAATACATATTGTGGTGTTCCTTTTGTCCTCTATTACAGAATGCAACGGTAGAGTAATATTATGATAGCAGTCCGATAAATCTGCTGACAGCATTTTAAATGTGATTTGCAGGGTATATATGTAGATGTACGTACTTCTAATATCGATCTCTAGGAGTGAGATTGAACCACTATTTACGCATTTGTCGTTGCTTGAAATATATAAAACCAAATTTCCTAGAGATTTTATAGATGTGTTTCTACAGTGTTACTGCGTAATATCTGGTAGACCATTTTTTGATACCTAACTGTCCAAACAATGTCTAACTGTTAATGAACCAAACAATGTCTAACTGTTAGTGACTTTTACGTTGGTAGTAGCAATATCATGTCAATTGACGTCATAGTCATCGCATGACTCAAATTGATCGTTTTAGCAGCCTTTAAAATTATTTCGTGTTAATGTTTCATTTTCCTTTTCTTTTATCTATTTTTTTTTTAAATAAAATACTACAATTCAAGAGGAAAAAAGAATATTATGAGCATAATATAATTAGCTATTTAACCTTTAATGAGTTGTGTAGTTGATGAGCTACATACCTTATTTTTCCAATTACCTCTCAAACTGATCAACATTTTACCGCAAATTCATTTGTAGCTGCTTGTATACGTACATATTTATAAATTGCAGAGTGCAACTAAGTCAGTTAGACGGTTAGCTGCATCGAGTTGCTCCTAACATGTGTGTTTGTTTAGTTTGCCACGTAAAAGTAGTCACTCACATACTACTGTTGCATTATGAGTTACTTTCTGGAAAGAATAGAGACATAATAGTGACATTTACTACATCGGGTACATAATGGAAGCACAATATAGCTGAACAGCTATGAAATTTTTGTTGCCAGTAGTGCTTAATTATTTTAAGGAATTTTTTCCAGTATTTTCTCAGTATATACGCACAAGACATTAATCGTGGTAGTTTTTTATAGCTTCAAATAAAAATTCATGCTTTAAAGGGTTAAGATAATTTCGAGATATTAGTCAATACCCTATTTCAAGAGGATACAGGTATGAAACTTACGTTAACATTAATTCAGCGGGTAGAGCCAACAACACCTAGTGAGAAGGCCGCGGCGCTCTCGTGTGACGTCAGGCAGAGTAGGTTGCGCGCGCACTGCCCACAATGCCGAAGCAGCGAGCCAGTCAGCTACGCGCGCGCAACCTACTCTGCCTCACGTCACACGAGAGTAGTTTTGTGTAGTCAGCAAACGAACTAGTTCGGAAGAGCGCTCCCACGGGCGAACTACGCGAACTAGTTCGCAGATCCCTCGCCTCTTAGTTCGTCCGCTTCTTTTCCGAAGACCGACGGATAACAGCGAGAGGAAGCGAGAGCGCGCAAAATCGCGTGATTCCCTATTGCCAGTGACCGTCATTTCGAGCTGAGATGCAGCTCAGCTGTAGTTTTAGTAGCGGTAGCAAAGGCCAAAACGAGTAGACGAACTAAAAAGAGCCACCTACTTCGCGGCCGAGCTGCGAACTAAAATGAGCTACCTGTCGCGAACTAAAATATGCGTGGTAGGTCGCGAACTAAAATATGCGCCATAGGTTCCGAACTAAAATATGCGCGATAGGTAGCGAACAGAATTAAAAATCACGTGTTTGGCTTCTACTGATGAGAGACATTTCGACGTGGTGTCCGGACACTTGCCACGCCGGACACTTGCCACACTTTTACCTGCTCTGAAGGGTCGGGTGTCCCTGTCTCCTCTTTCCCCATCCCCCCCCCCCCCACCCTTCCCTGCCAACCGGCCCGAGAATTCGGTGGCGGTGTCCCTACATATGCACACTGGTCGCTTCCGCATTTCGTAGTACGACCGTCAGTATGGAAGTTTACAACGGCGAAGGGCAGGCCTTTTCTCAATACAATGGTTACGCGATAATAAGGAGTGGATGTGCTTACGCTGAAAACATGATCATTGCAAGGGAAAGCTGCTTTCGAAGAACGGAGACGTATTGAACGTCGAGAACACCTGTGAGGGCCACCTAACGACGCGACCTTTATAATATGTAAAAGTAAAAAGAGTGTATCAGACGTCAGTGTCGTTAAATAACTTAATGGTGAAGCTAGATGGTCACAGTTCGGTTCATTAGCATTCAATCGATACGCGTTGAAATTTGTCTCAACGAAGCAAATACATTAAACATCACTCAAATGATCCTCCTGCAAACAGAACTTTTAGTTAAATCTACCGCTTTTCAATTTGCAGTTTCATATATAGGTAAAACTTCCTACAGTTGACACGTTAAGAGAATTTTTTTCTACCTTCTAATATTATGGCCATACCGTCAATGATTGTTAGTTCTAAAATTATTCCTGTAACTTCAGAGCCGCAGGTAACTCCTAAAAATATCATTTTTGTTAAACTGATAAGGTACACTTTAGGTTTTAAAAAGAATCTGAACTTTAGAATTGCACCTAAAATACACACCCTAAAACAGATCCTCTCTTAAGATTGACAAGTTCGGCAGCTTTAGTGTTGAAATAATTCCCATATCTCCAAAATTAGACAAGGATAGAAATAATATAATAGCAGACGTAGATCTCATGATGTACATTTAGCTGTAGTCCTTAAAAATTAAAGTTTCTCACCATGTTGTTGATTATCTTTAATCGGGCCAGTAAAAGCTATTGAAACTGTTTAAAAATAATTGTTACAAAAGAATATCATAAACAAATGTATTAGACGTATTTTTCTTATTCATTAGAAACTTTAGAAAACATATTTGATCATTTCGTCTGCAACATCACTTATTTGATAGGGTGATTTGCTTTGCATCACCAAGGGTATTTACTTTTATGTTATGTTTGCAGCAGTTCTCATTTCGAATTGTGGAGTATTTACTTCGTCTTGTTTGATGAAAGAATTTCTGAAAACTGCACTTAATAACTCCGCTTTAGTGACACTATCGCGGAATAAAGGCATTCACTTAGTCTTTCCGCTGCTGTAGATAACATAGGACCAAAATCTCTTTGGATTTTTCGCCACATTTCTACGAAGATTTTCGTTGTGAAAAATATTAAACGAATGTCGCATTGAAGGCCGCGCCGAATTTCGAGCTTCAGTAAAACATCTGCAATCTTGGGGATTTTGAATTCGTCTAAATTTTCTGCAAAAGCTTTCTGTTCTGTTTTATGTACCATGGGCGACCAGTTCACTCTCTTATTAATTTATTTGGTAGGAATGATGTTGACACTATTCCTTTGAATGTAAGCCACATATGGTCTTCACTTACAAAGTTAATTTAGAAAAAATGGAGCCTGTCTCCTAGGAAGATGTCAACCGAATTTTTATCTTTTTTTAGTAGACGTATTTAGCGTTTAGTGTTGGTGAAAATCTTTGTTACAGATTTGAGCTCTCTACAACTTTGGGTTCACTTATCCGTGTATCCGTCATGATTCTCAGGAGTATTTGTGACTAAGAGCTTAAGTGTGTTTCCGAAACCATTTACAGTTTTAATGGGCTCGTGACTAATTGTTCAAAATAATTTTTAAAAAAGCATTTAGCACAATTTCGGACGATGTATCTGGTCAGAAGGGATTTTTGTCTACATACGGATGGTGGATTTAAGTCGCCGCCAACTATAATTGTATCAGTAGTGTACCTATTTGTGTTGATACTCAAGTTTTCTATGAACTGTTCAGCGGCTGCATTTTGAGAGTGCTTGGGTCAGTAAATTAAAATGTTCCAATGTTTGTTAAGCTTAAGGGTCATCAGTCCCTAAACTTACAAACTACACTTATGAGCTACCTTATACTAAAGACGACACAAACATCCATGCCCGATGAGGGATTCGAACCCCCCGACGGGGAACGGCCTCGCGCATCGCAGCATAGCGCCTCAATGTGTTTTGCACTCAGCCGCGGCAGTTATTAATTTATTCCGGTAGTCGAGTATAACATCTGCTCACACTAACTGACAGGAACTATCGAATTCAGTTTCGCTTGTGAGCTAGTACCCATATTATATTGTGCTTTTTGTTTCTTTTGTAGTGCAGATCATAGGAATTATGGCATTTCCATTAAAAAACTAGGGTATTTCCTCTGCGACTCAGCTAAACAATGTAGAACAACAGTGTACTTTACAAGCATAGAATTCTATATTCCTTCATATCTTCCTATATTTCAAATCTGTATGTCGTTTTTAGGTGATATGTCAAACACAGACGCTCTTATCTATATTTTGTAAACGTATTTTCTGTCATTGATTTGAACATTGTCCCAGTTCACTTTATTAACTAATATTTCGCCACAAAAGAGTAAATTTATGGAGTGTATCGTTCTTTTTTCCACACAGTTGTAGCAATTAATATATTTACAAATGCAGTGATCAAACTTGAATAATAAGCGAACATTCGAATTACCTTTATATCGTTCCTTTCATGCTCCTTCCATGCCGATGGACTGTTTCTATCGCAATCAGTAAGTGTGGAAGAAAGCAACCGTACAAACGAAGGGAGAATGGATCCATATTTGTGGTTGGAAGAACTAATTACGCAACGACATAGCCGACGGTATTGCTTTCGTTTCCCAAAAGTTACAAATATTGCGATTTCGGGATATTGAAAAGAAGTTGTAAACTTCGGCGAGATGTCGAACAAAAATATCTCTTTCGTATTGGCTGTATCGTGTATCATCGGAGACGGAGGTTTGAAAGCAAACAGCAGCAGTACGGGGAAGGGCGTCCCTTGCCTGAGGGGTCGCTAATCCGACTACCTGGCGAAGGGTCAGGTGTGGCAAATGTCCGGCGTGACAAAAGTCCGGCGTGGCAAGTGTCCGGCATCCTTCGACGTTTCGACGATAGCGTCTGCCTGCTAGATTACATAGTTCAGTGCTACAAAATTTCTGCTTTGAAGTATTCTGCCCTCTGCAATATCTGAATAATAAATTCAATAATGCCAAGAGGTAGAGATAACTCTAAACTTAAACGCGAGAAATATCCACAAACTGTTTCTTTTGGTTTGCGGGATATCGTTAGCGGCTCAAGCAGCAAGCGCATGAAGCAGCTAGGTGGGGGAACTTCCCCCTCCACCTGCATGCGCAGACCACGTCGCTCAGCCGTCACTGGGAGCGGACGAACTAAAAGAACGAACTAGTTCGCGGCAGAGCCGCGTTCTACATCTACATCGGATACTCTGCAAATCACATTTAAGTGTCTGGCAGAGGGTTCATCGAACCACAATTATACTATTTATCTCCCATTCCATTCTCGAATAGCGCGCGGGAAGAAAGAACACCTGAATCTCTCTGTTCGATCTCTGATTTCTCGTATTTTATTCTGATGATCATTTCTACCTATGTAAGTGGGAGTCAACAATATATTTTCGCATTCGGAGGAGAATGTTGGCGATTGGAGTTAGTAGCCCACGCCGCAGCGATAAGATCCTGTATCATTTCCGTAATGCTGTCTCCCCTGTATCGTGACAATACGAAACGAGCTGTCCTTCTTTGGACTCTTTCGATGTCCTCCGTCAAACCCACCTGATAAGGATCCCACACTGGACTGCAATACTCCAAAAATGGACGGACAAGCGTAGTGTATGCAGTTTCTTTTGTAGTTCTGATGCATGTTTTAAGGGTTCTGCCAATAAAACACAGTCTCTGGTTAGCCTTTCCCACGATATTATCTACGTGTTCTTTCCAATTTAAGTCTGAAGTAATAGTAATTCCTAGGTAATTTGTGGAGTTTACGGCCTTCACATTTGATTGATTTATCTTGTAAACAAAGTTTAACGGATTTCTTTTCGTACTCATGTGGACGACTTCACACTTCTCATTATTTAGAGCCAATTGCCCATTTCTACATCATATTGATATCTTATTCAGGTCGTTCTGCAGTTGGTTTTGATATTCGGATGATTTTACTAGACGGTAAATGACTGCGTCATCTGCAAAAAACCTAAGAGAGCTACTTAGATTTTCCCCTAAATCGTTTACGTAAATTAGGAACAGCAGAGGACCAATAACACTACCCTGTGGAACGCCCGATATCACCTCTGTTGTAGTCGATGCCTTACCATCGATTAATACAAACTGTGTCCTCGCTGACAAGAAATCCCCTATCCAATCGCAAATTTGGGGCGATATACCATAACCAAGCAATTTGATTAAAAGCAGTTTTTGAGGTACGGTGTCGAAAGCTTTCTGGAAATCAAGAAATACGGAATCGATTTGCGAACCTTTTTCGATAGCATCCATCACTTCGTGTGAATAAAGAGCTACTTGTGTTTCGCATGAACGATATTTTCTAAATCCGTGTTGACCTTGGGTCAATAGATCGATCTGTTCGAGATACTTCATAATATTTGAATACAGTAAGCGCTCCCGATCGCGAACTAGTATGCGCAAGTCTACAAGACAGGGTCGCGGCCTTCTCTCTAGGTGGTGGTGGTAGAGCAGGATACCGGATTAGAAGTGTATAAAGTAGGAAAGTATTACATCAATGCGTACTGAGTGAAATAGATTTATTTCTGCAACTGAAAATACATATGGAATGGAGCATCTGGCTTAGGTACCACCATCGTACGGGGAGTTGATGGCTAGTGCTCGTACAGAGGAGTATAATGGAGTATTGAACGTATATGTATCGAGTGCCCACGGCGGTAAATCATAGGTGCGCGCGGACGCGTTATATTTCAGACGTCAGCTGTGGGGCGCGGCCATAAAACCAGTCGACGTCTGCGAAGGGTGGGCGGCTGATGTGCGAGGAGCCGAGTATTTTTGCCGACGGGGCGGCAGGCGGCCGGTAGGGTCTGCGGTGATGTATAAGCCGGGGCTTGACCCACTTGCTGTCAGCCCGCCGTCGCATATATCTCGCAACTCCTCCGCGGTAAGCCGCCTCAACACGCAGACACTCTCGCCGACTCCTCCTCAATCTTAGCGCGAGACACTCCAGCGGGGAACCGAATTCCACCACTAGTTGAGTCCGTAACTTTCAGCGCTTCCAGATGTTTCCGTTTCTGCTTTCACTGGTCTGTGATAAATGTGCGCCGCAGCAGTCAGTAAGAACAAGCTGGATACAGTATTAAGTGTTATATGGAGTCAAGATTCCCTTCCATTGTTTTCCGACATATTTCACCCTCAGAAGCGTTTTCTGCTCTTCGAGACGAACAATTTGAATACAAACTCGACAGTATTCATTTAATTAATAAAGATGTTATCATCATATTGCTTATAGTAATTACGGTCATGTCGCAGTGCGGCAAGGAAAGGAATAATTAACCGCGAGGTTGTCGCGCACACACACGCTTTTATACAATGGAGGTATTTTTAAAGAATGCGGAGCGCCCGGCGTAAACACCAGGTGGTGGGAGGTCCCCCACAACCCAGCGAGCAGCGGGCGACAGATGGCCCTCGACAGCACAGGTAACAGAGAACAGGATAGCGGAAGACAGCACAGGTAACAGAGATAGTTGTGAGACAGTTCACTGTTAATTGTGCGTTGTGCGTTAGCAGTCCCAGTTAATTGTGCGACAGCAGTCTTGTAGTCTCAGCTGACGCAACCCAAAACTTCATGGTGCAATAATCGGCAAGATTTCGAGCTGATGCAACGCCAAGCCTAGTGACGAAACGGCGCACGCCGGTGGCGGGATACTTAAAGGGAGAGACGGAGAGACGCGATTAGCTGTTCCCCCTGCATAACCCTCTCAGAGAAACGTTTTAATTCGTAGATGAAGCGACACATGCGCCACACGTAGGAAAAGACAAGAACTAGGGACAAGGAAGCTCCTGAAAGTAGCGAGAAGCTTCGCTTCTTTTTGGTAGGCGGCCATAGGAGGTGGTAGTCGTGTGTGCTGACGCCATCCTCTTTGTGGGCGAAGTCTTTTCACCGACTTTCACGTGAAGAGCAGCTCTGTCGGCGAGCGAATCACAGTATCTTCTAGTGAGGTACGTGTGATCACGCGCTTCTTCGAGTGTTGAGTAGCGATACTTCATATCCGGCTGTGAACAAGCGACAGAGTGGCGATAGTGCAACGTTTGTGAGCGCATATTGAGTGGCACCGCGGTGGGTTGGCAAAGGTCGACGTACCACGCCAGATCCTAGGGCTTGTAGCTATCTTGACATCATCAAGACTCAGGGACAGTGCGATCGGCGGTGGTCGATCAAGGCAGTAAAGAGAGTAGTTTGTGACGCAGTGACAGAGCCCAGCGGCAACCATCTTATCGTCGGCGCAGTAACAAGGTACAGTGAGCAATTTGCGATAGGCGAGTCCTCCCAGACCCCTGACAGCATTTACAGATTTCTCACCA
Organism: Locusta migratoria; assembly: GCA_026315105.1. Taxonomy (NCBI): domain Eukaryota; kingdom Metazoa; phylum Arthropoda; class Insecta; order Orthoptera; family Acrididae; genus Locusta; species Locusta migratoria. The sequence goes on along the minus strand of CM048744.1, from coordinate 647,312,369 downwards.
TAGTTCACAGCATCGCGACAACCTCGTTTGTCAAACTGAGAGTGCGGTAAATTGTGTAAAATCCAGTAGGCGCGATTTTCAGCCGTTCTATCAGCCTACTACAGTTATTATTTACTAGCCAGTCTATACCTATCCTATGATTTTAAATGAACCGGGAGCAGTAGAGAAACTATGTATATAAATTTGCTTTTTATCCCACTTGTTAAAGTAAAATAAACCAATCATCTTTTAATGAAACAACTTCTTTTTCTTGTAGCTAGAGGCATCATAACGTACCCTTATTGAGCCCCACTAGTTACTAGTTTGTAAGCTTTTTCTTTCAGGAGTTGCCAGCGACAGTGACGGCGAGGGACGGCGGCACACCATTGTTGGCATCATTAGGTAAGTGTTAGGGCAGCTCTCTGATTTCAACATGTTCTTGCTGTAGATGTCTTCCTTGCAGGAGCCAAGGGTACATCACGAGTCAGATATCTTGCGCATTTAATATTAGTTGGAAGCATAATTTAATATCACAGCAACGACTCACATGTTAGTGTGTTAAGAATTGTTCGTATTGGGAAGAATAATTCTTAAAAAGTCTTGTACCGCAGGAGAAAAACACTTATTGCTCTAAGGATTTCAACCTTTCAGGTCATGGCGTCCTCATATATGGACAATCTAAATAATAGCTAAGTGTATTAAAACTCATTAACTTTTACCATTTGTGCTTGTTGTTCTCATATTGTCACAAGCATAGGGTTTACTTGAGAACAGTGTCTATATCTCTTATCAGTCTGTGGTACCACAAAACAGCACACTGTTCACAGTCACATGGACGCTTCCCAGTAATCTTTGTACCTCCCATCACGCGGTTAGTATCTTATGAGGTGAGGTAAAAAGGTTTATTTTGCCTAGAAAGGTGCATTCTTGTATGCGAAAACTAAAGGTGTCTTTCAGAACGAAAAGTAAGTGACATATTTGTAACTTTTTAATGTCTCCAAATGAGGAAACTGTGATTAGAAGATTGTAACAGCATAGAGATTTAGGAAATTATTTTTCGTAGCCTTCTTACGGTGATTTCAGAACGCCCCAATATAGATGAAGCCCACTTACAAAAGAAGAAGTTTTAGAGAGCCTTAATTCATTTCAAATTGACGGTCTATCCGATGATCTTGGCCAGAAGTTATTCAAGTTTACAATTAACGAATGGGAGGGATCAACAAGATGAATTTTCTGATCGCAATTTATCGCACATTCAAAACATCGCTGAAGTGGACGCTCCGCATGTGTGCTCATACAACTCAGATTGCATGTGTAATTGCATGCAATGAGTACAAAAAAGCGCATCAGAATCAGGTGTTTCTAAAAATAAGACCCTTTATTTGCTTCACTTTGGGGCAAGTGTGGCCAGAGCACAGACAAAAACAGCTCCCATGAAAAGCAGGCGTTCCACTGTGTCAGTCCACTTCAGTCCTCCTTAGTTCGTCCATCTTTTGTTATTTGACTCACACAGTAGCAGATTTCGTGAACACTAATTTTAAACAATAACTCCCAACGGAAATGTAAGTATGGAAATGTTAATTTACTTCTATGAGTTTGCGCAATGTTGGCACATTAATTTTTGTTAATTCAAATATATACAAGCAAGTGACTAATATTTGTTGACAATGCTGACTTGTAGATGATGAATTAGGTTTTCGAAACCGGCTGTCAGAAAATAAAGATCTGTAAAAGAAGCGATCTTGACGACATTTCCGTTTGGGAGTTGTTGTTTACCTCAGATTTTTTATATATTTTTTTAATTTATCGGGCCAAACTGCGTGGTCATCAGTCCGTAGCTTACAAACTACTTAATCTAAGGTAAACTAACCTAAGGACAGCACGCATATCCATACCCCAGGGAGGACTCGAACCTCCGACGGCGAGCAACCGCGCGCTCTGCAGCTAGGCGCCTTAGACCGCTCGGCTACTCCACCGTGGCTACCTCAGTTAGATCGCCTCCTTTCTGCAATGTCAGGTAATGTTATAAGCAATTCTGTTATTAAGTTTCTCGCCCCTTTAATTCAGGCCCCGCCAACTCGAGAACTTAGCGCTTGTGCGCTCCGATGCCGAGCCGAAACGTTGTTAATCTGTCTTGAGAGCGTTCGGCATTGTAAGTTATATCGTAGACAAGGCGTCACGTGTGCCATATATATACGCAGAGCGAAACGATATATAGATCAGATAAATTTGGGTCGCCACTATATTTTACAAAGTATAGAAAATATATTCCTGACCTATCTGAACGGTAGCGTAGCAGAGCAAGGCCAGAAATTTAATTTACTCAACTAATCCTCTACTTCTCACTATGAATAAAATTGAAATTCTATCATGAATCTGTTTATGAAATTATAATCTGATCATTCCCACATCGCCAATAGAAACAAACTATTTATTCCACTCCAAAGTAGACACTGGGGTTAGAGAAATAAGGTTATGCGAAATTGGTAAAAATGAAATATATTGACAAAAATGTATAACCTAACCAAATAAAAAGGATGTGAGGAGGTATTATAGTGTGAACACAAAAGTTTAATAAACTGACTGTTCAAATACATCTTAAAATGAAATATAAACTCATACAAAATGAAAATTAATTCAAATGATTGTCTATATCGTTTAGGAGCCTATCATTAAGAGCCAGTTGTAGAAATAGACCTTTTCATTATCTCACTCCACACGGAGACAAAAGAAGGAAAATAGATACAATAAATGACCCCATTAGAACAGAAGAACTGAATCCTAACCGCGACTGGAGTAGCGCAAGCAGATTCTGTACCAAACACTGGGGTGACGATCTTTCAGTGGCGGTGTCGATGTCATGAAACTGGAGCAAGAACTGTGCACTCTCTCCGCAAAAATGTAATCACTTCGCCAATCACAGGTGCGGTGATATGAAATCTATCATCAGCTTCTGTACCCACGCACAGCTCCAAGAATATCAGAGTATATCGGAACTACTGATGCAGATCAGTAGCAGTGATCACCAGCAGAAGAAGTAATACGTCTCCTTTCTTTTACGCACACACCACCTCCGCAATCTGAACACAGAACTAACAAGATAGTGTGAGCCCACGAGCGCAGGACACTGCAGGCAAACTTCACGTTAGCAATAATGCTACAACAGAACACCGATGTGCGGTTTCTAGTTAAGAGCCGGAAGAGAGAGGACGCTGAATGCAACTCTAACGCAACATTCAGGCAGGAACAAGACTAGTATCAATACAAACAGTCAGACATCGACTTCGGGAAAGTGACCTCATAAGCACGGAGGCCTATGGTGCTTGCCCCATTAAAATCACGAAACCGTTTAGCCCACAGAAAGTCGGTGGAGGAGCATGAGCCGGCCGCGGTGGCCGAGGGAACTGAGGCGCTCCAGTCACGCTCTGCATGGCCACTACGGTCGGGGATTCGAATCCCCCCTCGGGCATGGATATTTGTGCCGTCCTTAGGATTAGCTAGTTCAGAAGTAGTTTGTAAGTTTAGGGACTGATGACCCCGTAGTTAAGTCCCATAAGCTTTACAAACATGGGTGTGGACGTACGGAGCTCTATGTCGTTCATTGTGGCTGCTGAGATGTATACAGACGAGAGTCTTGGACCTCTTGTGCCGCAGGAGATTGTTTCCATCTGATGGACGATAACGCTTGTCTCCACAGACCTGCGCTTGCTTGAAGCTGACGGAATTGAAAGAATGGCATGGCCAGATTGTTCACATCGACTTAAACCCTGTTGAGTATGTCTAGGAAGCACTTGGCAGAGGCATTGCACCCAGACCAGCACCTCCCATAACCGTTGCAAAGCTGGATATTGCACTCATGGAAGAATGGCCAAATATCCCTCAAGAGTTGATCGACAGTCTCATTCTGTCCATACCACGCAGCTGTGCAACTGTACTGGCAGTCCGAGATGATGACACTCCATACAAGTGGACAACGAGAGTGATCTTTTTCGCTATGGTAGCCCTATGGTGCCTGTCTCTAAGTCAACGAGGTTAGAATGCAGGGAGACGCCCTTACGTTGAAAAAGAGAAACCTACCTCCGCCACATTGCTAAGGGTGGAGAAACGTCCGTATTGTGGAGCTAATGTTTTATGTCACTTAAAACAGGGATAAACCTTCCGACGGTCTTGCCGTTATGCAAGACATGTTAAAAGAGTGCCAATTAGCCGTTAAAAAGTAAGTATTCAAATATATTATGATGTTTATTTATTACTATTTGTTCAACGAAGTATATTGTTTGAAAGTACATATTTTGCACTGACTGTCAGTTCAATGTATTAACAGTAAGTAGGTCGACTTAACGCATGGTTTTAACAGATAAATAGCATTCCAAAACAGACCACGATGGCGGACAGACTTCAACTGACATATGTGCGTGGCGTAGATAATGCCATTTCACTTTATTCTAACCTCCTTGCTCTAAGTAAACGCCATGTAAACCTGAAGTAAATATCGTACAAATTACAATTCTAACCAATATCTGACATAAATACGTTACTAATTTTACAAGAGCATCGTTTCAAATCGTATTAAGTCCACCCGTGGACGAAATTGAGTTTGATACAGTTTTGTATAGTTTACATAGCGATCTTTAATGCTGTGAAATCAGAATGTAACAAATGTGATTCAATAACATCGTAAATTGCGTCCGTAACGTAGCTGTTGTTTCAAATCGTATTCAGTCCACTGTAGTGTGTGTTTCAAATCATGTTGTGTCCAGCGTGAAGCAGTATTGTCAATTTGCACTGTTGGCTATGTTGACAGCTGGATCGCTATTTTCAACAAAACTACGAATTCAATAATCACGTTATATTGAGAGCTTTGTAGAAGAGAGTAGTTTTTCGATTATGGAGGAAAAAATTGCTGTTGGTGATAATTAAACGGGAAGCCGAAAGAGGGGAAAGAAAACTACACGTGCCTATCATCTCTGAGGCAGTTAATGTTATTCCATAAAGAAACACAAATAACTGCTTAGTTATATATTTACCACAGTAATCGTTTTTTTTTTTTTTTTTTTTTTTTTTTTTTTTTTTTTTTTTTTTTTACAAATTATTGGACCAAACCATATTCAGTCCAAACCATTTTCTTTAAATTTGAAGTACACAAAGGAAGTTTATTTTACTTAGAACTTTTACCTAGAAGTACACCTCAAATAAAACAACTGTAAAATTTTAAAATTTGTGAAATATTCCTCAGGTTACGAGTAGTCCGTTTTTCGCTTCTCCTGAAACATTTAGTTTTTTGGGCATAATACGATTTGAAACGATGCTCCTTTTATGTACATTGTGTATGTCTTCTCACCTGATCACATAATTGTTTCAAGTAGTGTAGTTTGTATGCATAGAGACTGATGATCATAGTATTTTGCTGCCAAGGATTTACAAAACTTTCATCATTTTGAACTAATGGCTGAACCTATGCACTAATCATTATACCGGCTTTGAATTGATTTGAATACCGCAATTCTTAAAAACCTCCAGAATGTAGATAGCATGACAGGTTTATAGCATTTTCATTCTATATATATAGGGTCTCTCTCCTAAGAGTCGTCAGGCGCATTTTCTCTGGTGTTTGAGCAGATATTTGCAGTTTCTTCCGCGTGTGCCGCCACGCCTCGCGCCGCCTGCTATTGCCTTATGGAAGCGTTACACAGCCGCTTCCGGAGTACTGTTTTATGGTCGTGTTTTACTGTCTCTGTTAACACACTTCGATAAACCGAATATCACACTAGTCTAGGAAGGCGGATGGTTCACGTCGGTTAGTAAGTATAATTTTAGGAAGATATGGAGAACGCCTAAAAAATTTCTTCTGTAACATCATATTGCTCAAGTGTTTGGGATCACCGGCGGATCGGTTTAAGGAAGACGTAGACTAGTAGGTTTGCTTAATGCGCGAGCGTTACATATACAGGGTGTTTCACTGTGTTTGCCTCTGTAACTTATAAAATAATAGGTGACGGGAAATTTTAATGCGGTAGGTCAACACAAGAAATGTTACACTTTCTGCGGAGCTATGAACATAGTTTATTGTATCATTTTCCAAAGAGTTACAGCACAAAGATATAATTTTTAAATGGAACAATAGTTTTTTTCTATCGCGTATTGGATTCGTTTAAACCAGCTGCGTCCAAATCAATTTAAACTACATTCCTATCACTGTTAGTTTGGGAGCTACAACCCTTCAAAGTTTACATCTCGTCCGCAGATCCTTTCGACGGCACATTGCATTATGCATTGAGGAACATGGACACACATTTGAACATCTCATGTAAATCAAGTTCCATCACCCACCACACAGCCATGCATTATGTACAGCGTTTGGTATCTACCCCTGAAACTTTGAAGGGTTGTAGCTCCCAAACTAACAGTGATAGGAATGTAGTTTAAATTGATTTGGACGCAGCTGATTTCAACGAATCCAATGCACGATAGAAAAACTATTTTTGCATTTAAAAATGAAATATGATCCCATAAAGTATGTTCATAGCTCTTCAGAAAGTGTAACATTTCTTGTGTTGACCTACCGTATTAAAATTTCCCGTCACCTATTATTTTATAACTTACAGAGGCAAACACACTTAGTGAAACACGATAATATATATATATATATATAAAGTCAGTATAAATTTGAAAACTTGATAAATCACGGAATAATGTAGATAGTAAGGTAAAAATTGACACACGTTTTTGGAATGACTTGAGGTTTTATTAAAATAAAAAAATGTGCAACATATGACGTTTCATCTGATCAGAAATGCAATAATTAGCACAACAAATTAAGAGAAAGCAAAGATCATGTTCTTTACAGGAATTGCTCAATATGTTCACCATCATTCCTCAACAATAGCTGTAGTCGATGAATAATGCTGTGAACAGCATTGTAAAGCATGTCTGGAGTTATGGTGAGGCATTGGCGTCGGATGTAGTCTTTCAGCATCCCTAGAGATGTCGGTCGATCACGATACACTTGCGACTTCAGGTGACCCCAAAGCCAATAATCGCAGGACTGAGGTCTGGGGACCTGGGAGGCCACGCATGACGAAAGTGGCGGCTGAGCACACGATCAAGCCACGCGCGCAAGAGATCCTTCACGCGTCTAGCGATTTTTTTTTTTTTTTAATATGACCCCATGTCATTCCAAGCATGTGTGTCAATTTTTACCTCTATATCAACATTATCCCGTTATTTATGATTTATTAAGTTTTCAAATTTATACTGACTTTTTGATCACCCGATATATGTATATAATGGTTTCTAGTCAATATTGCAGCTAGTTAGATCGATGCTACTAAAGTAAAGATAGATTGTGAGATGGGAATTCATGAATTCACGGCGATCGAGAGGTACGGACTGCCAGTATTGTGTGAACGGTACGACGACCACTACTCACTCGCGATTGTAGAGACGGCGCGAGTGGCTCACGTGCTGTGCAACAGCGAGGTTGCTCTGCTCGTTCAGTCACCGGTAAAGGAATCTACAGAGGCGGGGAGGGAACACTCCACCGGCCAACGGTCGAGGCCCGAGCAACCGCTTCCGTCGCGAGGGACACAAAAGCCGCCCCGCCTAAGAGGCTCACCGATGTTGTCGGTACAAGAAGGCGGCCGGGCGAAGTGGTGCTTCATGCATATTACATGGCTTTCATTGCGCGCCGCGATGGATTAGCGAGTCTGCGCGGCTACAGGGGGTCGGCCGAGGACAGCGGCTATACTAGCCGCCTGCCGCCTGCCGCCGCGTGTGTGCCGACTGCGCCGCCAGGGTTGCGGCGCAGAATAAATCTTCGAGATTTAATTTCGTTTAAGAGCTCTTCCCTACAACTTTTCTTCCTCCTTTTTCACTCCCACTGTACAGCTTTTCGCAGCTTCATTTTTGCCCTCGGCGTTGCAAATATTAAATCCTCGCGGCGGACAGAGTGAGACGGTGGGAGACGAGGGATGGAGGGAAGGGGGAAGAGGGGGAGGGGGGGAGGGGACAGGGAACATGCAAATAAATGGAAGTCGACCTTCATAATATCGCGTCAAGAATAGTGGCAGCTGGTGCAGCTTCCAGCGTTTCGGACGCCCGAATCCGCGGAGATGAATATTTCGACGCGCATAATGCTACCAGCACGGTTTCTTGAAATTAAAATTTAGCCACGTGCTTTTTTCCGCTGCCGCATTCCGTATGCAAGTATTTTCCACTTCCAAAGAAACCGCATTTTCACGCCGCTTCTCTCTCGTTATCTCGTGCTTTCGAAAATGATTCAGTTGTGGCTGCGAGGGTGCTGAACGGTCTTATTCTTTCCTTCAGGTTGAACTCGTAACAGCAACGTTTCGTCTCTAACGCCTATCACTGAAGTGTTATCAAATGAACTTTAATTATCAAAGCAAGACTTAAGGGTCTCGAGGGAGTTTCTGCGATCGTCATATGAATAAAATTCTTGAATATCAGTTTCCACATCGCTTTTATTTCTAGAATACAATCGGTTTCGGGACAGCTGCTCATCTTCAGATCTGTTAAACAAATGTTACAACTGAATGTGACCTACTACTTATAAAATATAATATCTAAAATTTTAATGAAAAAAATATTAAAAACGAACCAAATTTATGAAGTTACAGAGTAACCTGTCCTGTGATGAACGAATGTTCAAAGTCACTACTAAAGTATAGTAGCCTCCTGAGGCTTTATGTAATGCGCTTAAAATCATTTGATTGGTGGGGATCATTTTCGTTAAAATTATTCTCAATAAGTAAGTATTGACTTACATATAAAATCAATTTGAAGTCAAGCTGTAAGATAGTAGTCAAGGTATAAAGTAGCGCCGGCCGCGGTGGCCGAGGTGACTGAGGCGCTCCAGTCACGGTCTGCACGGCCACTACGGTCGGGGGTTCGAATCCCCCCTCGGGCATGGATATTTGTGCCGTCCTAGTTCGTAAGTAGTTCATAAGTAGTTTGTAAGTTTAGGGACTGATGACCCCGTAGTTAAGTCCCATAGACTATACAAACATTTAACATTTATAAAGTAGCAGTTACAAATCAGATACTTAGCTGTCAAACTATAAAAGGACATAGAAATAAGATAACATTGGTTTCTGGACACGTATAATATTTTAAGTAAAACTGTGAGTTAAAAAAAAATTTGACATGGTTCAATATAAAGAGGTTTTACGAAATCTCCCACAAAGACTTTTTTTTAAAAATATTGTGGCTATGTTTTTAATTAAGTTGAAATTTCACTATTTATGCTTTGGTTTGGGATTATGGACCGGGAAAGAACGTTACTAGAGCATGGGCTTAGGAAGTACTCTGCCAGAAGTAACAATTCGTAGCCGTGCTGGAGTAGCCGAGCGGTCTGGAAGCGCCACCTTGAAAATCGCGAGGCAACCCGCGTCGGAGGTTCGAATCTTCCCTCGGGCATGGATGTGAGTTTTGTCCTTAGTTTAACTTAGTTTAAGTATATGTAAACGAACGCTTCCGCGGCCGTTGTCATTGTTGATAAAACTCTTCTGGGTATTGGACCGCATCGTCAACATATCAAATATTTCACCGACGTTTCGGCCACTATTGCAAGCGGGCATCTTCTGGGTGTTACGTTTACTGCTGGATGAGGGAAATCTGGTGTCTTAAATATTGAATGTTGCCAGTTATGATTGGTGGTTTCTGCTCTCTTTCATTGGTGTTTCCTTTATTTCTTTCTATTTGTGGAAACGGAAGTCCTTGATTGGTGTTTGCATTAACGTTTGCCTTTGGTTGAAACTGGCGAATGAGGAGTGGTGGTAGCAATGACGTAGCACTGATGCCTAGCGCCGCCTAGAGCGTGCTGTTTGCTCTGTGTACGCGCTGTCGCTGTTGTCTCCGGGCTATGCGGGCCCCTATGGACTGCACTGCGCGCGGTGTCGTCGCGAAGCGCTGCTACTGCTGGCAACCAAGACGCCGGATCTCTGTACCCGTCTTCTCTGTTCATATTTCCGGGTCGCTTAGCTATTTCTATTGCTTCCCTGATTTTCCTCTTCAAACTGAAGGGTTGTTTTGCCAGAACAATGACTTCCTGAAAACCTGTCTGTTTGCCGCACTCTTCCTGGTGTTCTGCTACTGCCGACTTCGTATTTTGTCCCAGCCGAATGTACCTCTCGAGCTTGGCTATCCTAGTGTTAATCGGCCGCTTTTAGCGCGCTCTACATCCGGTGTATGGCGGGAGGAGGTTTACCCGAGCACTTAGAGCTTTAGTATTCACTCTTCTTTTTGGTTCGGACTATTGAGGAAGTAAATACTCCGCCGAAACATGCTGAGGGAAAGGCATGCTGTTAGGACTTTGATTTATTTCTGATCAGGCAGTCTTGGTTTTTCAGTGATAATTCTCTTGAGTAATTCTTTCGCTATGACAGGCGAAGTGTTTTTTTAATTTACAGAACTCAAGTAAATTCAGTGTAGATTTATTAATTGCCTTTCATTCTAGTGATGATTGTGTGTCCGGTTTTGCTCAAGTTGTGTGTGGCCTTCAGCCTTTGTGAATATCCTTCGTGTTTTTAACTAATGTTTTCGCGTCGTTTCTGTATCGGCAAGTATGCTAAATATTTCTCAGATTTTATGGTTTGATTCCGTGTTTCCTGTCTTGTATGACCGATTGCACCATGTGCTTTTGTAACAGTTGTTACTTCGGCTTTCAGCCATGGTTTTATTACTACTAACTTTCTTCTATACGAATTCTTGTGTTTGCTCTATTCACTTATTCTGAATTAATTTCCTTTGTAAATTCTATGTAGTTCACTGTGGTCGCACACCATGTGATACTTATGAATCGTATGCCGCTGCCTTCCCACACATGAGTTTGTTAGTGCATAGTATAATTTAAAATGTTGTGATCAAGACGGCCACCATCTCGTCAAGACGCCATCGACGCTTCTTTTCACTGCTGCTCTTATATGTTACAGGATTGTAATGTACTGCCAAGCTTTATGGGTGTGTCTGTGAATGAATGAATGTGCTTTCAGCTACCCATTGTGTATATGAAAATTTCCTCCCACGTTACCTCCAGATTCATAAAGAGCAGAAACAATTTTAATACAGGCAGAAATGTTTTAATTCACTTTTGTACAAGGTGTGTACTTAATTTGGTCTCCCCACATTTATTTGCTTGTTATTTTGCTTAATAGATTATGATTTTAAAGTATCAAACTTCTGCTTTATGATTTTATGCTCCCCATCCCATGTTTAATTATCTATTCATTTAGTTTTTAACATTGATTTTGTGTTTCTTAAAATGTTGGCTGTTTCTCTAAGGAGTGAGCAGTAAGATAAATTTCTGTTGCGCATGTACTGTGGTCACTCATAAAGTAATTTGGAGCAGCAGTGATCGTTTTAACTTACATTCGCAGATCTCAACTGCCCGAGATTTTGCTTATTTTAATAACTATTAACAAAGTCGACTCTGCATGTGCGGGAAAATGGCCAAAGCGATAGAAAAAGTGAGTTATTCAACATATACACTCCTGGAAACTGAAAAAAGAACACTATGAATTCGTCGACCCAGCAGAGGGAAATTTTATTTACACGTTCGTGAGGATGTACACAACACACGATCACACAGAGTTATACGCAGGTGAGTACAGTCACCAGAGCGTGCGCACTGTCGACGCCAGTACCGTGTATACCCTACTATTTCAGCAATGCAAACAGTTATTCTTTCATGCAGACGATGGCAGAGGGATCCGAATGCAGTCCTGCGGCAAGACCTGCCATAATATTTCCACCTGGTACCTCAGCTGAGTCAGATTTCGTGCCGTTCGTTCAGATCGCGCAAAATGACGTTACATCCGGACCCAGACATGCTCAATGGGGAACAGATCTGTGGGTCGTGGAGGCCAAGGTAGTTGAGGTACATCTTGTACAGTATGTTGAGTGATACGGGAACATGTTAAAGCGCACTGTCGTGTTGGAAAAGCTTAGTTGGTGCATGAATCATAAGAAGATGAATAATGCTTTCAAGATAACGTGTACTTTTCAATGTTCCCTCGACGATCACCAGAAGAGAACGGCCGGTGTAAGATATGGCTTCCCACACCATTTTGCGCGTCCGTCCTGTACACTCCAGATTTTCACGCTTCCCTGCACGACGTCTCACACGAATAATATCATCACCGGTACAGATTTAGAAGCGACTCCCATCACTGAAGAGGTCTCCATTCGTCCTTCCATAAGCGTCTATTGCGACATCAGTGGAGCCGGGTTGATCGATGTTGGGGCGTAAGCGGAAGGCGACCTAACGGCACACATGATCGAGCAACATGGTGTAGGGAGACATAAGCGGCACTGGCCGTTCTCCTCTGGTGATCGTTCACGGAACATTGAACAGTGCACAGTACATTGAAACTATCATTCAACCCTTTTCACTATCACTCATGTACCAACAAGGCGTAATGCTTTTCAACAGGACAATGCACATCCACATGTATCCGGTATCACCCGACGCGTTCGTCAAGATGTACGTCATTACCCTGGGCATCACGTTCTCCTATCTATCTTCCATTGAGCATGTCTGGGACCGGATGAAAAGTCATCTTGCTCGCTCTGCACAACCAGCACGTTATCTGGCCCAACTAAGGCACCAGGTGGAAATTACTTGTCAGGCTTTACGCAAGACTGCATTCAGCACCTGTACGATCGACTCTATGGGAGAATGCAGCTTGCAATGCTGCGAATGAAGGTCAGACTCGGTTCTAGCGTCGACACTGAACACGTTATGGTGATCACGTGCGTGATCTGCGTGATCGTGTGATATGTACATCCTCAAGAAAGTGTCAATAAAATTTCCCTCCGCTAATTCATGGTGTTCATAGGTATGTAAAAGCCTCTGTTATTAGAATGCAAAGTTGTGAGAAAAGGTTAAATCAATCGACCAAGAACGTAAACAGATTAACGGTTGTGCACAAACGAACATTTATATTTTTATAAAGTTCCCGATATATTTTTTTTTTCAATGCACCTCCAGTGTTCAACTGTAACAGTATATATTTTTTTACGGTTTTGTGTGGTTTTTACGGAACACAATTATGGTCAGCTCTCATGGCATGGTTTTATTTAATTGTGAATAAAATTAATGATTGAGATTACTCGAGTTTATATGTTCTCCTCTTTATATGTTTTTCGTAGCACTCACATTGTTACTTATGCTGTCACTTTGTTTTGAATTAATCTTGTTTACGAAAGTTACCAAAGGTTCGTAATTTCTATAGCCTGGCGGGATGCGTTTGTCTTTCGTTCTGTTTTTATTTGTCGTGCATATGTATGTTCATTTCATGAGAAATGCCCTGATGATAGTTCTATCAAGGAGTCTGCTTAAGTACGAAACATTAGGATGGCCACCGCAAAATCAGTTTTGTAATTTCCCTTAATCGGAATCGTGGCTCTGTTTGGATCCGACGACAACAACAAAACCGTCCAACAATGGAATCGCGCGGAGTATCAATTTCGCGCACCAGTCTAATGTCAGTACACTGTGAGACGCGCCAGGGACCGGGGACGAGCGCAGTGGCCGAGCGGTCTGCGGCGCGACAGTCACAGTCAGCACGCCCGCTACGATCGGGGGTTCGAGTGTTTGTGTTGTCCTTAGCGTTAGTTAGTCTAGTAATTAGTGTGTAAGTCTAGTGAGTGATAATCATACAGCTTGGTCGCTTAAGACCACTGTCTCCCTCATACCAACAGGGACTGGGAACCGGCCGCTTGAAGTTTATTGGAAGTTGGCCTAAGTGATATCCCTGCATCTGATCTGACCCGTGATTCCAGATACGGAATTTTTTAGTCGGTGTACGCTGACTTTATTTGTCATGTTTCAGGCACATTATTGTCACAATGCTGCGGGGTCTCACTGAAAAAGAAATGTTTGGACTATTATTAGACGTAAATCTCTCAGGCACAGCATCTTTGAGCGATTTTCAACCCACGACAAGAAAATTCACCTTCTAATCAAAGTGGCTGGCGGAAAATAGGTAGATGTTATTTATGTGGTCCTAGAAGTGACAACAAACAATCATGAAATTGCGACAGATGCTTTAAATTCATCTGTAAACGACATGCAGAAAAAAATTGTTGTTTAACAAGTGCCATTCTTCGTTCAGGTACTGATATACAGATGACATTTGGACACTTTAATTTTTTGTCATTATTTTTATTTCTGTAAGATGGCTTAACGAGTTTCTATTTATGTTAAGAGGAAGTTATGAGGAACCCCATAGTATAAGTAGGTTTTTAAATCCAAGTCATTTTTGATCATACAGCATTACAGAGTTATGTATTACAAATTTTCCTTAAAAATGCAAATGAAAAACCTTTGCTCAATACAAGTTGATTTGTATTTGAAATAAAACTTATTCTAAAATATTAATTGTGCATAAACATATTAATTATACCTTTTATAGGAATTATTTTTTATTCTGGGGTCCATATGAACCCGCTATTGCATTTATGTTCGCCAAAATGACGATAACTGTTAAGGGATATAAACGGCTAAGATCCAACCACGACTTTTGGGCAATTTCTAACGGCTGTGCAACGTTACTTCAAATGTTTGTAAATCTATCGGACCAAACTGCGTGGTCATTAGCTTACAAGCTACTGAAACCTAGGTAAACTAACCTACGGACAAACACACACACACCCACGGCTCAGGAAGGACTCGAACCTCCACGGCGAGCAATCGCGCGCTCCGCAGCGAGGTGCTTTAGACCGCTCGGCCACTCCACCGCGGCCAACGTTACTTGTACGGCACGGCATCCGCATCTTCCAGCACGGGCCGCCCCTCCTCGACGTTTAGAGGGCCGGTATCAGCAGCGGCGCACTCTTCCCAGCACACCACAGCGGGCCCACACAATCCCGCCATAGCTCTCCTCTCTTCCGCTGCACGAGCCACCACCCTCGTTTTCGCCGGCTCACGGCCTTCTATACTCGGCTAATCCCCAGGCAAAGATAAAGCAACGGCACTCGATCGATCGCAGGCGCCTTGCCAGAAAACTTCGTGGACGGCACGAGGGCGGCTGATGTGTCGCTGTTGTCGTTAGGACACCTCCGTCCTCTGTTGTGTTAAGAGGAGACGAAGCATTTGTTAACTTGCCATTAGTGTGTGGAGTTTCTGATGCTGTCACAGGTTTTGACTGATTGATGTCTTGATGCCAAAATAGTACTTCAGGTAGCTGTGCGCTTGTGTACAAGTGAGCAGACGCCATACAGGGCGCTATTCCTGTGGACGAGTAATACCCCGCAAATGGTTCGGTGTGACAGACCTGAACCCGTCGATTCCAGATTCACATGACTGTCACGAATTAGCAATGAATGTAATCGGGCAATATCGCAAAAGGAAAATGTCTCTGCAGTCTTAGAAAATCGAGCGGTGCTGAAGGAATTAGATTAGGTAACGTAACAATAAAGGTGTTATATTTGTTACTTGGAAAGTAAAATAACATACGTTGGTCGCAGGACAGACTAAATAAAATGAAGAAAGGCAATGCGAAGAAAAGCGAATTGGAAAAAGAGGAATTTACCAACATCAAATATCAATTGAAAGAAGGTTTTTATTTGTTGATATTCATGTCGGGTTTCTAGCCGGATCGTAGAGTCATCTTGACACAATATTTCTGCGGACCAACTGGCCGCCATCTTCAGGTGATATGGATGTTGATGAGTCTCGTAGGAAACTGAAGTCTTCCCGCGATCGGCGGCCTTATATACGCCCCGAAGCACTACAGGCGCGTGCGCCAGAGAGTCGTGGCTGCGTCCTCTGCCGCAAGCAGCCGGTGCAGCGCCTCAGTGGAGAACACTGGCAGGAACGATGTGTCGCTTACACGCACTAGTTGTCACAGGTGGAGAATAGAGTACGCAGATTTTTTTTTTTTTTTTTAAGATTACACAAAAGCGGAGTCCACATGTTACTTAGACGGAATCCATTGTCGTCCGCCAATCTATGCATTCCCAATAGCGAGACTCAGAAGCAAGTTCACGTGTTTCGTCCTACTTCATTGTGTGTCCTTCGGTTAGACGATGCTCTGCTACTGCAGACTTGTCAGGTTGTAACAGACGTGTATGTCTGTGGTGCTTGGTGCATCGATCATTAACGGTGCGAATCGTTCGTCCTATATATGCTTACCCACAGTGGCAAGGAATCTTATAAAAACCGGGTTTTGTCAGCCCCAAATCGTCATTAACTGAGCCAAGAAGAGCCCTAGTCTTAGCTGGTGGTCGATCACACTTTTGATATTTGAAATGAATATCAACAATTAATATGCCGGAAAAATCTACGTAATCACAAGGTTTTTATTTATTTATTTATAAGGCATTTGTGTGGAGTGTTGCCTAGTATGAGAGTGAAACATGGGCTGTAATGGGGGACGGCTGTAGTGGATTGGATGGGTGTGGGGAAGTGGCAGATCAAGACTCTTGGTGCCTGGGAAAAATACAATTTATTTCCTTATTCGTTTCTTGTGGTTTCTGGCTCTCCACCTGTGACTCGGGCAGTCGTCTCGAGTGACAGGCGGAAGCGTCAGCTGAGGCGCTAAGCGGGCCTGCGGAAGCAGCTCGTATTCCGCTGATATGACAGCAGACCTCGCTCCACCGCGCCGCACGGGGCTGCCGATGGAGAAACGCGCCGCTTTTCTGTACGCCGGGGGCGCCGACCCAGCCCGTATGTAGGCTGATGACGTCTCGCTGCCTACCGGCGTCGTGGTGTCTGGCGGCGCCTGCTGAGGGAACTCTCCCCCTCCGGCCGAGCCCGCGTGATAACGTCGGAGGAGTGGCGGTCTTCTAGGACCGCGCCGGCTGAAGGTCCTCACTTCGACGCCTGCTGTCTGTGGCGTGCTACCCTGTTGGGTCACGGCGGCGACATCCGGCATTGAGAAGTTCCCGTCACGGCATTCTATGTCACCGAACCCCCACTGCCCAGTACAGCGCCTTAAGTACTGCTTTTCTGCTGAGGTGCTGTCCGGCAAGTGCCACTTCCGTACACCGAACTCCGAGGCTCTGCATACCGTCAGTCAATGGTCTCAGGGCGAGGACCGCGTCGTCCCAGTTTCCGGGTAACTGCCATCAGCAGACTTGTTTCGACACCTTCTCCTTCTGCTTCTAAACCACAATATAACTTCACTTGTTGCTTACTAAAATTAACAAATATCTCCAAGCCTCCACAGGACGATAAATATTGTAGACTGGAAGAGGTAGAGGCTTTTGAAATGTGGCACTACAGAAGAATGCTGAACATTAGGTGGGTAGATCTTGTAAGTAATGAAGAGATACTGTACAGAATTGGGGAGAAAAGGAATTTTTGGCATACATTGACTAAAAGAAGAGATCGATTCGTAGGACACATTCATAGACATTGGAGGGAAGTGTGTGGAGGAAAAATCGCAGAGGAAGAAGAAGAGACGCATATTGTAAGCAGATTGAAATGGATGTGGGTTTTCGTTCTTATGAGCAGATGAAGAGCCTAGCTCAGGACAGAGTAGGGTGTAGAGCTGTATCAAACCAGTCTCCAGACTGAAGCGCACAACAAGAACAGACCACGATCGTGCACTGACTTACATGAGACATTTCATTTTCTTCTACCGGGTGTAATACAATTATTCCACAAATAACGGACTTTCATATACGATTTGTGATTGATAAATTCATGTTTAAGTACGAGGATTGCCCAGAGAGTAATTACAACTTTTTTTGGGATATAGAATTAGGAGTTGTATGCTTGGTGGGAGCTAATGGCAACTAGTACGTCAGCGTTGTTATATGACGTAGACACTTTTTATAATTTTACATTTTCTACCTTAATCATCACTTTTTTTCTGTCCCCTTTCCCTCAATCGTCTCTCTACGACCTACGTGCACCTGTCGCTATTTATACTAGCGATGTGGAACAGGTGAGGGGCATACTTCTATCGCGTCAGAATAGAAGCCAAAACATCCTTTATATAAAACTTCCTGGCAGATTAAAATTGTGTGCCGGAACCGGGACTCGAGCCTGGGACCTTTGCAAAGGTCACAGGTTCGAGTCCTGGTTCCGGCACAGAATTTTAATCTGCCAGGAAGTTTCATATCAGTGCACACTCCGCTGCAAAGTGAAAGTTTCATTCTGGAAACATCCTTTATATAGTTTTTCACTAACCGGATGTCTTCTCAGATGATGTTCCAGCACGGCTTACGCTTAGGTTGCACATCCGTTGACTTGAAGTGAGATTCTACATCGTATATGAGGTTGTGTGGGCTATTTTATAAATTGATAATACGATACAGATTTTAGGGATATGAGCTACCATAATTCTGGCATAGTAAAGTAGCAAACTATAAGTAGTGCGCACGTACACAACAGATATACCATTCAAGAAAACTTACACAAGATGCACTACAACTTTTGTTATGTAAAAATAAATTATGGAGCAAATACGCCACTCTGCTCTGATGCTCGAACGACCAAGCGCGTATTACTTATGTCATGCTTCGGCACGATTTGACCGTCGAGATGGCCGAAACAAGAGTGAGGTGGACCATCGTGCTAGCCCCACTAAGCAAATACCACATCAGGCAGTACCTCCCGCAGTGTATAAGCTTCCAATAGCTATATAGAAAGTTCATCAATGGATCCACATGCCAACTGAGGAGCTATTAAGTCGCTGTTTATTACTTTCTGAGTTACCTGTTGAAAAATACTTTCAGTACCTATTCACGTACGTTTTAGAACCACGAACAATTTATAAGGTGATGGCTTGTATACTAATTAAAACCACTCATATTGGAATGTGATTGATTCATTCCAGGGCAACCTGGTTTTCTGCATTTACAAAATTCATTGAAAACACAATTTTTCTTATATTTGTTAATTAGACGACGTAAGCTGGAAATACGTGACTACTTTGCAATTAACACGTTATAACCTGCAAGAGAGTTCACTGAACTCTTTTCACACTATTTGTCTATGTTTCCAATTCCGAATAGTGCGTGTGAAAAACCAACCTATAAAATCCTTTGTTCCCGGTCTGATTTCTCTTCTTCATTACGATGGTGATTTTCCACTATGTAGGCTGATTGAACAAAATATTTCCATATATATATATATATATATATTTCTTTTTCTGGGTTTCCTGCCACTCCTTGAACCTGCCTGCTCACACACCATATCGAAAGGAACAAAACAGAAATTATGCATGAAGTACACAAGACAACTGTGAGGTATTGTGCAAATTTATTGGTTTACGAACCGGTTTTAGTATTATGAGATAGAATAAACTATATATTTATAGATCTGATAACTTTGGGTCGCCACTACGTTTTAAAAAACATAGAAAATATATTCCTGACCTAACTGAACAGTGGCGCACCAGAGCAAGGCCAAGAAGTATTAATAATTATAAAATTGTATCATGTATTAATTTATGAAAAGATCATTCCCTATACTGCCAATAGAAAAAAACTATTTTCCCTCCAAAATAATAATAAAATTGTATCATGTATCAATTTATGAAAAGATCATTCTCTATACTGCCAATAGAAACAAACTATTTTCCTTCCAAAATGGTGACTGGGTTTAGAGAAATAGAGAAATGTTATACAAAATTGGTAAAAATGACATATATTGGCAAAAATGTACAACCTAACCAAATACAATTGTATGTGAATAGGTTTCACAAAAATTTAATAAAAATAGTTCTCAAAATACCTCTAAAAATGAAATATACACTGGTACAAATAAAAATGAAAATTAATTCAAATGTCTGGCTATACCGTTTAGGAGTGCGAAACCGCCCGGCTCACCCCCATGCAGTATAGGGACCCATCGAGTGGCCAGATTTCTCCGAAACCCTGAAAGGAGCTGCCACCACACCGGGTTCCTGTGACCTAGCCGACCGCCCAAGAGCCCTGACCCACACTGCCCTACAACGCCGACTCGACAGTAGGAAAGAATTTGAAATCAGAAGCACTATATCAAAAAGAATAACTAAATAAACCAATACACCTCCCAATCTACAGCAGAATATAGAACTCAGGAAACATGTAAAAATACATGCGAGAAATAAGAAAATTGAAAGACAAGAATCACCACCACCTTTCAAGATAAGATAGATGCACATTAGGAGTTAAGGTGGACAGTGTGGTGGGACGTGAAGATGTAGTAAATAAATACAAGTGCAACGTCAGGTTTTCAGGTAGTGTTGTCATGAAGTGAGGCTAATTATTGAAATCAGAACCATGCCCCAACGTTGTCTGTAGAGGGAACGCTCTGGCCTTCGATTCTGGAGGGAGGGAGGGTGGAGGGGTGGGAAGAAGAAGGGGTTAAGGTGGAGATACGAGTGGTGGGAGGACATTATAGATTATAATTATAAGAGAAACGCCGGGTTTCTCAGGTGGTGACGTCATGAAGTGAGGCTGTTATTGACTGGAGCAGCGTTGTGTGTGGAGGGATGGGTGCGGCAGTCGACATGTGCGGTCGGTTCACGGGAGTGCGCCGGACGCGGATACCGATACGAGGCTGGCGCTGGCGCTGGCGGCGGTAATGGCGGCGCTAACTACCCTCCACCTCCCCCTACCCTCCACCCCCACCCCCCGGACATCTGCCGGCGCGCCGCCTCGGGTTTCCATCTAGACAGTGGCGCTGCCGCCGTCGATAGCGACTCCACTCGCTCAAGGGGCCGGCTCGCTTTCCACTCAGGCATCGGGTTCCCCCTCAACTTGCTGCTCCGGTTTGGGACGAACAAAGTCACCTTCACCGATCTGGATCAAACACTTCCGGAGGTTGTCTCCTCATTTCCTGACTAAATCACTGAGGTTTTCTTTTGGATTTGATTGGTCAGGAGGGCAGCAAGTCAAACTCCAGCGTTTCCGTGAGTTACCTTTTCCAGGTAACTGATGACATGGTTACTTTCAAAGGGCATCGCTGATTTCCTGGTGTCTGCACACTTGCAACAAGCTGAGTGAGCGGTTGTGTATTATAGCTAGGTATGGAGCTATTGCACATTCATACTCTGAAAGGAACAACTGGTTAGCCCGACAAGATTTCGAAGGTCAAAATTATACACCTTACTTGGGCTACAATCATCACATGTATTATTTCTACTAGGTGTTTCTTGTGAGTACGCCATATCTCCCGTATTACTTATCCAAAATTAATGATTGAGGTCTGATTTTCAAGGTTTGGTTTTCCACTAATGACGAAATATACACAAGACTGTTAGCAATGTGTCAACACTATCTTTCCTAACGATGTCAAAATACTGTATGCCAAAAAATATTGCTGTAGCACTCATATAATTGTATAATCTAAAAACTTTGTAAAAGTTTTATAGTTATCGGTTTATAATTGTATCACTTAAAAGTAACAAAATATTGTGCAGCTTTAATGTATTACATAAAAAAGAAAATCCATCAGAGGGAGTGAGTGCACATATGTGAGTGAGAGGGACGTAGAACGACAACATCTGACGGATTCTCCACTTAATTACTGACCGCTTTGCTAACCTTAGTATGAACTCTGGGGGGAATTTTAAATTTATTTTATGTTTGACTTAGGTCTTTGACAGTGATTATTTTAAAAGGAATGTTTTAGTTTCACTTTTTAATAAGTTTTAAAAGATATGGTGATTGTGAAGATAGTGTTGTCATTTATGTTTTATCAAAATGTTTGATGAATATTAATTCCATTTTCTTGCTGTAGCCTTCGCTAATGACGAAATGTCGAAACGCGTAAAGCCTCAATAAATCGAAATTTGTGGTCAAGACTAAAGTTTATTTCAAGTGTGTAAAGTTACTTTTTTCACAAAACAAAAATTGTTTTGAAAACATTTGTACTGTTCTTACAATCTAAGTTGATACCCGCCGTGCCGAGTGTCAACTTAGTTTGCGCGGCTGATATAAAAGCAATGTAGAAGGTGCCATGTATTGACAATCTGCTTAACTGACGTTAACGACACCTCTTGGAGTTGTTTAGATTTTTCATGCAAGCTCCAATGTTTCTTCAAATGTTTGTAAATCTATCGGACCAAACTTGCTTCATGTTCAATTTCTTGCTGAATTCGCATTCATGTTTCATTCGGCTTCCTCTGGTATTTAGCATTTTGTCCCATTCGGCGGCGGTGACATTTAGGTCCTCGTAAAAGGGGACAGTGTTAAATAGTGTGTATAGTATGAGCGCAGTTGTAATTTTACCTTTTTGCTTTTGTAAGTACATATTCTACCATATGCCTCTTTCGTCATATTTTTCCTATAATTTCGAACGTCATAAAGCATTGTACATTGTCAACCACATTCCTAGAATGTCGATTTGTAGCGTATAGCGTGGTACGAGGAACGCAACCGTTATCATTTTTTTTTTTTTTTTTTTTTTTTTTTTTAGCAAAACCTGAAATTGATCAAACAAAACACACGAAGACACAAGGAAAGCACAGACATCATCTGGTTTCTCTCCGCAATGTGAGGGTGATGGTGAATATTGTCTGAATATAAATAAATTAATGAAATGCAGCATCTACGGATCTACTATAAGCCTCATCCATAGATACTTTGTTAGCAGCTGATTGTTATTCAATGCATAATCTCTGCACTTAGCGTTGATTCTCCTACTAGCATGTACATTCATTAAGCGACAGTACAAAAATGTAAGTGTTAATTTTATCCCATTATATGAACTTATCTTTATTACAATCTATTTGGTTCGAAACTGCTTCAAATTTCTGTAACCGACTTTTGTACGTTCTATAGCCTTTACTGTATACCAATGCACTTGTTTGTCTGTGTAGAGACCAGAAGAAGGGCACTCAAGCGCCCGAAACCGGCTGTTAAAGTTAAAAATAAATAACCACAAGCAACTGGTTGCTGCATTTCATTAATTTATAATCTGAACAGTTGCTGAAATGGATAAAATACTTCAATTGTTTGAATCATTTATTGTAGAATCCATTTCTGCCCGAACGATGCGTGCCCTAGAACTTTCGTCAGTGATGTCTCGTAGGACCACAATGTGCTCCGCGCCGTTCTAGGGTGGTGTGTGGAACGCTTCCGTGTATTTAGTTTCGGGGCGTCCACGTATTATGACAAAGATCGACACATTCTTCCCGATGTTGTGGCCGGCAGCACATTATCGAGGGGCGGATCTCTGGCACATACTGTGCTTGCTGTCTTATCAGGAACCATTTGGAACCAGATCAAAATGTTCAAATGTTTGTAAATCTATCGAACCAAACGGCGTGGTCATCAGTTCGTAGCTTACGAACTACTTAAACTAAGAAAATGCATTGTACACTTTGTTGTCATGTAAAATTTAATTTATTGTGCTACCGGTTTCGAGAGTGTCCCATCTTCCAGGCATTTCTATAATAGTACAAAAATTAGTTAAGCTTCAGTATGACACAAACATAAAATATAAAGATCTTCATCCATCGTATAAGTACTTACAAAATTATATGAGCAGTTTAGTTTTATACATCTTCTGAATAAGTTGACAGTGTCGTCATATCTATAAAACCAATTAAAATGCAAGTTAAAAGTGATAGTGATAATGCACAACATCAAGGGGTTCTTGCACTTAACGTAAATAAAAACAGCGCTATTTCGTAATACAACAAGTCAAAGATAAAATGTAACAGACTCAGAGAACAGGGTATGTCAAAGATGTAATAAATTGCCAATATGTATAAAACTAAGCTGCGCATGTATGTTTGTAAGTACTTCTACCATGGATGAAGATCTTTATATTTTATATTTGTGTCACATTGAAGCTTAACTAATTTTTGTACTATTATAGAAATGCCTGGAAGATGGGAAACTCCCGAAACCGGTAGTACAATAAATTAAATTTTACATGACAGCAAAGTGTACAATGAATTTTCTGAAATATATCGCTGTCGATTCGATGATCGCCATAAAAAAATGTATACTTAAACTAAGGTAAACTAATCTAAGGACAAGGGAGGACTCGAATCTCCGACGGCGAGCAACCGCGCGCTCCTTAGTGACGCGCCATTTGGAGCCACGTGCTTACAGCGAGACCCTTCTGTGTATCTGGTCAGGCTGGCAACACAACACCGCCATGCGGAGCCAATCTGGTGTCGTCCAACAGAGCTCTGTTGTCCTCAGTGGGGACGCTGCATTCTATGTATATGAGAATACGTAACGCACAACTCCCTATCCGTACGCTTTGTATACCGAGTAAAGTAACCAGTGCATACTAGGCCGTTCTCCCTTTACTACTGCCAGAAAATTTCCAAGTTCTCTTGGAATCGAAACCAGAGCGATATATATTGCCCTGTATGAGAACTATATACAGGGCGCATAAAAGTAAAACACCGCCAACGCTTAGTATGTTTTGTAGGACGGCAAAGTGATCGGTTTGCAACAGGAGAGCTGATGCAAGATTGTATGCAAAACGTTTTCCAAACAGACATATCACATATCCGATCGAAAGACGCCCACGGGAAGACGGAAGGTTTCACGCACGTTTTTTCTGTTTGAGGTTAGTCCATTGAATAGTAAAGTAGGAACACCTTGTGCTTGGTACCTGCGAATACTATCCCCAGTAGGTGCCCGAAAGTGATGCGAGTCGTCCGCGCTCGAATCGAACACCCCTGTTGGAGGAGAACGTGCTGAGAATATTTGAAGAGGACCCAGCCACCAGCACCCGGCAGGTGGCGCAGGCGCTGCACAAGGATAAAAGTGCCGTCTGGCGCGTCGTCCGCGATTACCAGCTCCATCAGCTGCAGAATGACCAGGCTTTACAGGAGGAGGATTACCCACGAGGAGTATATACAACAATTCTCGAGCTTGGCGCTATTCATGGATGAATGTACTACAGACGGAATGGTAAACGTGCACAACATCACAGACAAATATATATAGACGCGAAACCTCCGTAGGGGCCCGGTCCCATGCTCAGGGGTGTGGGGCGTGGGGTGCTGAAGCAGTTCCGTAAGATGGCCCATGATGGCGCTGAGGTCAGAAGCAGCCCTTTAAACTGGCCAGAGCAGGCGGCAGGTAGCGGCTGACCCCACCACCACCTCCCCTCAAACGCCAGCAAGTCGGACGCAGCTGTGGCCTCGTGGCAGGCGGCACGAGCTCTCCCCTCAGCCTGCCCTCCACGCTACCCTCTGATGTACGAGAGGCACCCTCAGAAGCGCCTCTAGTGTGGTCTAAGCCGGGGAACCGCCTGGCATCTGGTGGCATCTTACGGAACTATGAGGGGAGCGTAGGACAGAGGTTAGGGGGGACTTCTTCTCTGTATATGTTACTCTGTGACAAGATGCATGTTTGGGCAGACGTAAATCCGGTGGTTCCGGATCACCAACAGAGGTTCGGGCCATACCTGACAGGACCGATCTACCTACCTCACATTTCTTCGAGATATTTTGCCTACCCTGTGGATGAAGTGCCACTAAATGTAAGCGAAGCTCCAGAGCACTTTGATATCTCTGTGTGGAACCACCTCAACGTCGCTTGATGGGTTGGCAGAGGCGGATCAGTTCCTTGACCAGCTTCACAACAGTTGTCCTCAGACTAGAATGCTCTCCAGTGCCCAAACCGAGCATTTCCGGATATCGGTCCCTTCTTGAAAACCGATCAGTTTGCCTTTCCGCACAGTTGTTGGTGTTTTCTTGAGGCACCCTCTCTGTCGAACTAGTAACAGTCGACATACAGAGAAGGTTGACGATAAAAGACGGACTTATTACAACAATTTAACAAGCACTAAATACAAAGAAACTGTAGTGTCACCCTACTCGACAGTGATATTATGTTTCTCGATGACGATATTTTCTCTCATTTCGGGCCTTGAGTACAGTCTGGACGCCCATGAATTTATCACCAGTTTTGACTGCCACTTTTAATTTTAATGTAACTAGTGAAATGTATTGACAGAGGATAATGTACAAGATTTTAACAGCAATTCGTAACATGCATTGGATTATCACGGTTTCAAAAAGGTTAATGGATTGAAAATGGACTGTAGAGTCTGAAACTAGTCACTGACCTCAAAATTGTGCAACTGCGACAGACAAAATAAATTGTTTTACTAAACATTCCCTGTTGATGATCTTAAACCATCATTATGATGAATTTTCATAACCATAAAATCAATTTTCAACTGTCACAAATATAAGTGAATGTTTTGTATAACTTTAGAAAATATTTTTATACTACATTCTATGTGAAATATTAAATTAGATGCTCTGTGGCAAGCTCTTTGGATTTGGGAAGTTTTGGTATTTTATTGCACCTCTTCTTTGAAATCTGTGCTTGGTCCCTTATAACTTTATCGTACCTTGTTCGCTAAATAGGCCACAAATGAATAACAATGTTTAATGTTAATGGTGAATTCTTACGCAGGCTGAGGACAGTTAAGTCGCAGCAACCCTTGGACAGGGTAAACAGAGTAAAGTGCGGACAGTTTATCACGTGCTGCCGTGTGACCAGCGGAAAGATACGCAACGATCGAAAGTTCTAGAACCTTCTAGAACAAGTGGTGCCGAAGGCAAAACCACTTATAAAAAGGCTAGCGACGGCACTGCAGGGATGGAGTCGAGTCGAGTCAGTCATGTAGTCAAGAAGTGATAGTTCGAGGTTAGCTCGTGAGTAAGCTGACATCTAGTTGAAGATGCAATTGGTGAACATGTCGTGACCGATGTTAGAGTCTGCCACTGCGGGAGCTGATAGTTTGGGTGCGCACGACTTGGTGTTCGAGATAAGAAAGTGAGTGTAGTTTTGGGAGTTGATAGTCAACCAAGCAGTTTCTGTATTACATAGTTGAAGGTTAACAACTTCTGTATTAGATGGAACAAGGCACTGTAAGCCCTTGTCTCCAACAGTTAATGATATTAAGTGATGCACTGAAGGTTAAAAGAAAGAATAAAGGGAAAAGAGCATGACACCACACATATAATGTGTTTGTGTTTCATTAATAAATTCCATGAAAGTTAATCAAAATATACCAGATTCCGTATCAGTGTGGAAAGTCATATATTGGACAGACGATGCGTACCGTCGAGGATCGATGCGTTGAACACCAGAGGCACACACGATTGATGTATCCGAACAAGTCGGCGGTCGCTGAACATTGTCTGTCGGAGAATCATGCGATGGAGTATGAAAGCACTAGGATTCTGGTACAGACGTCGAGATACTGGGACTGCGTCGTTAGAGAGGCCATTGAAATTCGCACAAGTGACGACCTCATAAACCGTGACTGTAGCTATAATCTTAGCAAAGCTTGGGAACTAGCGATTGGGTTAATTAATAGTAAATCTAGCAAACGTAACGAAGTGACGACCACGGCGGACAGAGCCCTCACACCGACGTCATCTCAGACGCCGTCACATTCGGTTCCACTGCGCGGCCGCGGCGCGGGGCGCGGACCGCGGAGGGGTCGCTCCGCGGGCCGAGGGTATTTAAATGACCCGCTACCGGGCTAGAACCCAGTTCCCTTCGAGCAGCCGTAGCGTGCGGATCTCCGTGCCGGCGCGTTTCCAGGAGCTCAGTCCGTCAGTTCACCTGATGATGGTGACATGTATGATCGCCGAAATATTGTGCCCGTTGGACACTATAGATCGGCAGTACACCCGTGGATATTTTGATTATCAAATACGCCGGGAGAAACTGTAGAATTACTCCATGAAAGTTATTTACCTCTAGTCAACCCCAGTCCTCTCATTTACATCACCCCGAGTTCAGAAAGGCCTGAACGAATTTCCTTCTTTAGCCCAGGAGACTCTTCTCCATCTCATCTCCAGCACAAAGGTTAAGGTAGGAACTGAAATACCCGAGTGCCGTTAAAGTCTCACTGCATCATGCAGACCCATCCAACTCTATATTGGCGAACAGGCTGTGTGCAGGGACACGACAAGCTTTGCAAACTTTGAACATCTGTAAATTCGAAAGGAGGTGAGTGAAATTTTATAGAAAGGCTGCATTGGTGAGCTCTGCTGGTTCACTGAGGATATGCTGCAATGATTGTGTGTATAAACCCCTGCTTCTTCAAATAAAAACATACGGTTGTCTTTATCCGCATAATGCAGTTCTTAGATCTGATGTTCGATACTTTTTATCGTATGCCTGCTAGGAGATGTGTGCATGCCAAATGCAGATTTTCATGGGTTTCCCAAGTGTATAGCATATAAATGTTCGTTTAAACTAATTTCAAAGCTGCTCCCAGTGTGTCCTGTACAGTAGGAGGAGCAACTTTTGCAGCGAAGTTTACATACGCCTAACCTTTTGGATGGCTAGTTGCTGTCATTTGTGGTTTGTGTGGAAGCTTAAAGAAAAGCGAAATGTAGATGACAAAAACGGCGCTATTTAGTAAATAAATAACATAATCAAATGTGGTTGGCTTCCGTTTCCTTTATTTGTAAGAATCATCCTGTATCTCATATACAACCACGGGATCAAAATGTCAGTTTTTGACGAAATAGGATAACACTCTTGATTGAAACAACGAAAAACTTTGTAAAGTAGAAACTCAGTGTCATTATTTTCCTAACACGCCTCACATTTTCCACGTTGAGTACGTGATACTCGTTCATCTGCATGTCGCTCTCATGACTTTCGTTGTAGCAGTGTGTGTGTGTGTGTTTGTGTGTGTGTGTGTGTGTGTGCGTGTGTGTGCGTGCGTGTGTGTGTGGAGAGGTGAGGACTACTTGGCGTATTAGAATTACAATTGTATTAGAAATCTGCTGAATGCCAACAATACAGGGTGTTCCAAAAATAATTAACCGATTTTAGATATAGTTATTTATTAGGAAACAGGGATTAACACCAACAAATTGCATACTAAGTTACTCACAAAAGACAGAAGTTTATAAAAAATGTTCAAATGTTTGTAAAGCTTATGGGGTCATCAGTCCCTAAACTTACAAACTACTTATGAACTAGCTACTACTAAAGACGAAACAAACGGCCATGCCCGAGGGAGATTCGAACCCCCGACCGTAGTGGCCGTACAGACAGTGACTGGCGTGCCGCAGACCACACGGCCACTACGGCCGGCACAGAAGTTTATGAAGCCATAAATCTGCTTCCATTGGCAGCACGGTAGACATGTAGCCGATAGCCGAATTCATCCCAAACTGAGTGTAAGGTGTCTTCTGTCATTGAAGCTACAGCAGCTGATATTCTGGATTTTAGTTCATCAATATCATGAGGTTTGGGACGGAATCGAATATGAAACGCCCGGTGAGCTGCGCTCACTGGTTGAGTACGACTAAATACAGTACCACAATACGCCCTCTATTGCGCGGACACCATATTCCGCGAGAGTGGCTACAGGTCAGAGCTGAAATTAGACCAGTGGTTTCGAACTTTTTCCAATATGCTATTTCCTTACAACTAAAAATAGTCTGTCGACCTCCTTCAAAATAAAAATATTCTACCGACTCCCTCCCTCCCTCTAACCTTACGAACCATAACTAAACCATATTATAAAGGATAAGATTAGTTTTTAATTGTTGGACAAAGTTCGTTTCTGGGGTATTTTTCGGAATGGAACACATCCAATTCTTACGTGATTCCCAACAGAAAAAAAAAAATTATTGAAGAGTGTTTCCCGTTTCAGGCTAGAGTAGAAAACGAATTATTCCCATTAGGAAAGTACCCACTGTAAAGACAATTTGTAAAGAAGTAGATCTTTTCCGAGTTTCACAGAATTAATTGTTATATCATGCTCTTTTAGGTATCGATTGGTTCCGGAGACCAGTTTTCAGATTTTGCGTTTATTCATCATTAACACACTACTTTGAAAGAATATATGACCAGTTCAATTCATAGTGAAAGTTAGTCATACGTTTTTGTATTACTGTATTTATTTTACGTTGCAAGTAATTCCTCCTGTGACGGCGATCCTCCTAAGAAGACTTTGTGAAAACTCTGAGCGTCGCGATCCACAGGTTGAAAGACACTGCTTCAGACCACGCCGATTACATCTAGCGCCGTCTCACTTATCTAGTGACTCAATATTATCTAGTGTCTCAATATTATTACCAGTTATAATCGGGTCACCGTACCTCACAAACGGCTTTTAATCAAAATGCATGGTCATGGTATATCGCCCCAAATTTGCGATTGGATACGGGTTTTACTGTCAGAGAGGATACAGTTTGCAACAATCGATGGTAAGGCATCGACAAAAAACAGAGGTGATATCGGATGTTCTAGAGGGTAGTGTTATTGGTCCTCTGCTGTTCCTTATTTACATAAACGATTTAGGGGAAAATCTAAGTAGCTCTCTTAGGTTGTTTGCAGATGACGCCGTCATTTACCGTCTAGTAAAATCATCTGAAGATAAAAACCAACTGGAGAACCATTTGAATAAGATATCTGTATGGTGTAGAAATAGGCAATTGACTCTAAAAAATGAGAAGTGTTATGTTGTCCACAACAGTACGAAAAGACATCCGTTAAACTTTGTTCACCTACATCCATCAATCAAAAGTGAAGGCCGTAAACTCCACAAAATACCTGGGAATTACTATTACTTCAGACTTATACTGGAAACAACACGTAGATAATGTCGTGAGAAAGGTGAACCAGAGATTGCGTTTTATTGGCAGAATCCTTAAAAGATGCAACAGAACTACTAAAGAAACTGCATACACTGCGCTTGTCCGTCCTTTTTCGGAGTATTGTTGCCCAATGTGGGATCCTTGTCAGGTGGGTGTGACGATGGACATCGAAAGAGTCTAGAGAAGGGCAATCCGTTTCGTATTGTCACGATACAGGGGAGATAGCGTTACGGAAATGATACAGGATCTGGGATGGGAATCATTACAACAACGGCTATTATCGCTGCGGCATGGGCTGCTTACGAAACTACAATCGCCAACATTCTCCTCCGAATGCGAAAATATATTGTTCAAAAATGTTCAAATGTTTGTTAAGCTTATGGGACTTAACTACGGGGTCATCAGTCCCTAAACTTAGAAACTACTTATGAACTACTTACAAACTAGGACGGCACAAATATCCATGCCCGAGGGGGGATTCGAACCCCCGACCGTAGTGGCCGTGCAGACCGTGACTGGAGCGCCTTAGTCCCCTCGGCCACCGCGGCCGGCAATATATTGTTGACTTCCACTTACATAGGTAGAAATGACTATCAGAATAAAATACGAGAAATCAGAGCTCGAATGGAGAGATTCAGGTGTTCTTGCTTCACGCGCGCTATTCGAGAATGGAATGGGAGATAAATAGTGTAATGGTGGTTCGATGACCCCTCTGCCAGGCACTTAAATGTGATTTGCAGAGTATCGCATGTAGATTTGGATTGTTTTTGGGACACCCTGTAAAATACGATTAAAAAGGAGCATCAGAGATATTGTTACTGATATCACAAACCAAAGGAATTTCTTACACGTGTACATTTCAGGGCGTGATTCGTGAAATCGCTAGTGAGCAGCCCGGCAGCGGCAGAAAACCGCCTCGATGTCCGTGTGTAAGCACAGATAGCACGAGGGGAGGAGAGGTGAGCCGGGGGTGGGTGGCGCTGCGTGTTTGAAAGGCTGACAACGAGCATCCGCGGGAGAGGAGGGGGAAAGAGCGGTGGCGGGAGAGGGAGAGAGGGAGAGGCAGGGAGATAGAGAGAGAGAGAGAGAGAGAGAGAGAGGAGAGAGAGAGGAGAGAGAAAGGGAAGAGAGAGAGAGAGAGAGAGAGAGAGAGAGAGAGAGAGAGACAGAGAGGGAGCGGGCAGCAGCGTCTGGCGGCAATAACTGGTGGGCGGCTGCGGCGCTATCGCCGCCCAATATCGCGGCTGCTGCCGCTGACAGCGCCTGCAGCGGGCGCGCCGGCAACGCGCGGTGCAGCGCTGCCTCCGCGGTTGCCTACCCGCCAGGCGCTGCCCGCCCACTAATTGAACGGATTCTTACACTGGTCGACAACGTGGCACCGAATATTCCGTTGCGGTGACCGGACACCTGTTTATATAACCACAAATGATAAAAATGCAGCTCTTGGTGGAAAAATAAAATTCTTTCACCTGGTTTCGGCAATAACTATGATTGCCTTCGTCACAAATTACACATTATTGAAGAACATACACGAAATTCCGAAAAAAATATTTCAGCTTTCTTTAATCATTTGAAAACAGAAAATCACTAAACCGATCGAATTACAGACGCAATGGAAATATTACATATCACACCAAAAGGTTATCATATGAACATCCTAGAAGAGATAGAAATTTATACACATTTGAAAGAAAGCCCTGACGAAATTTTAAATGAACAAACCGAACTACAACAGAAACATTATCTAGACAACTTTATTAAAATTTTTGAGTCGAGCTAAAACAAAGATATACATCATAATGCCATAAAATAATAAAGATCACACCACACTATCAAAGATCATACTATATGCAGTCATAAACAAACTGTAACCATAGAACATCGCTGGAGGATACGTCAAACTGACAGATTAGCTGTTAAGAATTAAGACCTGATTTACGTAATGTATATACCATCTTAAGGACATGTATACTGCAATCATTGCAGTCATTATAATCAATTATACCTCCACGATGCTATATGGAAGTGAGTCTGAAATAATATGTCACGGAAAATGTATTAAAATTGTAAGTATCTTTATTTCACTCATTGTAATCATAAATATTTGTCCGCAGATAGCCTTATGATGGCCACAGAGCCGAAATAGGCCTATTGCGATAATAAACAGTTTTTTAACATCTATAAAGTGAAGCAGCATTTTGGCATTACTTAGATTAACAATATGTCTTTAAAAGACATACACAATGCTGCAGGCCCAAATGAAATGAAATCACATAATAAAATTTACATCTCACCTGCAATGATTGCAAATCGCTGCGTAATATTTTATTTTTATTTAACAAAGGCCATTTCGGCTACAAAGCCATCATCTGGTTATCTGCAATCGTGTAATATAAAAGTCGTTAGATAATAGAAATTTCACATGGTACGATATTTACAGAAATTTTTATTATACATACTTTCTGTTTATTTGCATATAAGATCATTGTCATGCCACCAATACGGTATAGTTATAATAAATTTCTGTAGCTAGCTATAATAAACTGCTTTAGCTGTCATTTGCTGGTGTACAATAGCTTGTTTATACTTATACAAATGATATATTAAACAGGACAAAGTGTATTAAATTTTGTCTCTGATAATGACAGGCAACGATACTGCATGCCTCCAATGGTTTGTTTACCAACGATATACGAAAATAATTTAGAAGGTGCTCTTTGGTGTAATATGCGTTAAAATTTATCAGTAATTTAATAACAACACACCCAGTGATAAATTTTAACCCTTATTACACCAAAGAGCACCTTCTAAATTATTTAAGTACATCGTAGGTAAACAAACCATTGGAGGCATGCAATGTCGTTGCCTATCATAATCAGAGACAAAATTTAATACACTTTGAGCTGTTTAATATATCATTGGTATAAGGATAAACAAGCTATTGTACACCAGCAAATGACAGCTAAAGCAGTTTATTATAGCTAGCTACAGAAATTTATTATAACTATACAGTATTGGTGGCATGACAACGATCTTATATGGAAAAAACAGAATGTATGTATAATCAAAATTTATGTAAATATCGTACCATGTGACTTTTATATAATCTAACGACTTTTATATTACACGATTGCAGTTAACATGATGATGGCTTCGTATCCAAAATGGACATTGTTAAATAAAAATAAAGTATTACGCAGCGATTTTGAATCATTGAAAATTATATTATGTCTTTAAGTGACATATTTAACGCTGTAGGATCCAAATATTACAAATCAGCTGTAAAGCTTACGGCACAAAATTAAAAAAAAAAAAAATAGTAAGACGTAGACACTATGGGGTGCACGCCTTTAGTGACGTAAGCTTCACAGCTGAGTTGTAACTTTTATTATGTGACTTTTTTAATTTATAATTTCTGATGACGGCAATCACAGTTATTGCCGGAGCATTAAAGATTTTTATTTTTGGGAGCGAGGGCTGCATTTTTATCATTTTACGATGTAACGGTCGCTGCCAATAGTTGCTATGTTCAAAATTTCCTGCTTATGTGGTTTTTCGATTTTATTTATTATACTCGATTCAGAGTAGGGGAGAGTTGCCGAAGATGGACCGTTGCCTAAGTTCGACCACCTACGTATTTCACTGTGTGTTGGTATCTTAGAGTTCTAAGTTCGCTCAACTGGTGAGAAACATTGTTGAAGTCACGTGGCTCAGTCGCCAGTCGACGATAGTCATTGGAGTGAGAACAGTTTCCTTTATTGAGTTTTCTTCGATGTCGCTGTAAGTTTTCTGCTACATATAATAAGCTTTCCTCTGCTCTAAAGGCAAGTAAAAATATCATCAGTACTATAGTTCAAAGTGCCATTCATTAGCTAATAATTCAGTATCGTAAAACTAGAGTTTAGCGTTTTTTGTTCCCTCAACGTTATCTTTCCTTATATGGTGTCGAGTTGCCGAAGTTGGACAGAAGACTGTTTCTTAATTTGGATCGGTCCAATTTAGGGATCAATCGTAACAAATAATACTTAATGTCATTTAACAATAGGTAATAAGTAGATGTTACGTTTTTAGGTTTATGTTTCTAGGCTGCAAAACAATTTTAAAAATAAGGAGTAACTATGGTAACCTTTTTAAATTTGGAAGATTCAATAAGGGGAATGTATGGGAAACGGACAGAAGATGAACTGAATGTAGCTGTGGAAGCATACAGAAACAGTAACCATGAACGTAACGAATGTGCTCGTATATACCAGGTACTAAAAGCTGCAATTAAAGAGATACGCTGTTGGTAAAAGCATGTTCTGAAATGAAGTTCAGTTATTCAGAAGACAATCAACCCTTACAACTGAGACGGAAAAGATTGTCGCAGATCACCTTCTTTTATTTTTTTTTTAATTCACAATCAAAGATGTTCGTAAACTAGCATTCGACATAGCACAGAAATATGAACTGCCTCATTATTTCAACATAGAAAAGAAAATGGCTCGTGAAAAGTGGTTTTCTTCATTTATGAGACGAAATACACAGCTTTCCCTCCGTCAGCCAGAAGGAATATGAATGGCGAGATGTTGAAATGAAGCTTTTCTTAATATTACGGGTCTTATTTCCTTCTTAGTCATTGTTTTACCATGCGGTTTAATTTAAGCAACTGAAGATCCAAATTAGGTAACCGGTTTTTCTAACTTGGACCGTTTATACATTTTTAAATTTTAAGTAATATTCATTTATGCTTTGCTTTTATTCACAGTATAAACCTAGCAGATGAAAGTTTACAACATATAGGTTCTTTTAAAGTATATTTTGTTTCGAGTAGATAGATAATGTTGACTTTGGATCCCAAAATAAAAAAGTGGTCCAATATCGGCATCCATCCCCTATGCGGATTTAAAAAAGTACCTATCATATACAACCTCTCGCTTAGCGAACATTGCGTACCCAAAGACTGGACAGTTGCACAGCACACTCCGATATTCAGTAAAGACAACAGGAGTGATCCGCAAAATTACAGGCCTATTATTATCGACATCGGTTTGCAGTAGGAGTTTAGAACATATACTTTCCTCAAATATTATGATTTCAAAGAGAACGACCTATTGTCCCGTAGTCAACACGGATTCAGAAAGTATCGTTCTTTACTCACATGATGTGATGAGACCTATCGATAAGTGATGTCAAATAGATATCGTATTTCTAGAGATTTCCGGAAGCGTCTTCGAATCAAATTACGTGCTTATGGAAAATCGCTACATGGTGCGACTGGATTCGTAATTTCCTGTCAGTAAGGACACAGTTCGTTGTGATTGACGGTAAGTCATCGAGTAGAGCACAAGTGATATCTGGGGTTCCACAGGGAAGTGTTGTAGGGCCTCTTCTGTTCCTTATTTTTATAAACGATTTACGAGACAATCTGAGTAACTCTCTTAGATTGTTCGCGGATGATGCTGTCATTTATCGGTTAGTAAAGTCACCAGAAGGTAAAATGATTTTGATAAGATATGTAAAAGGTGCGAAATTTATCAGTTGACCCTTAATAATGATAAATAATGCTAAGTGCGACGTCATCCATATGCCCAGTTAAAGAAATCCATTAAACTTTAGTAAAGCAGTCAACAATCCGAAAATTGGTTTGAACACCACAGTGCTTTACTAGGCATGGTCCTGTTTGGAGGTGGTATGCCGTTGCCTTCCTCTGACCTTCGAACTGACTTACCCAGCCTGTTATAGGGGGACCTACAGTTTTACGTGGGTTCCGAACCACGGTGCTACTCGGTATTTTTCACATGAGCAATACTGCCAGTGTGGAAAGAAGTGGAAAGTGACAGATAAAAATCCCAGGACCTGGCGGGGATCGAACCCGGGACCTTTGGATATGTAGTCTGGCACTCTACCACTGTGCAACCGAGGCGCACAAATGCTACAGGTCGTAAATTCAGCTAAATACGAAGGAGTAACAATTGCGATCAACTTAAATTGGAAGGAAGACATAGATAATATTTTATGGAAAGCGAACTAAAGACTACATATCATTGGCAGAACACTTAGAAGATGCAACAGTTCTACTAAAGAAACTGCCTACACTATGTTCTTGGGTTGCACACCAGGTGAGACTGACGAACGATTTAGAGAAAATTCAGAGGACAGCTCATTTTGTACTATCGCGATATAGGGGAGAGAGTGTCACAGAAATGATGCACGAGATGGGATGGAAATCATTAAAAGAAAGGCGTTATTTGTTGCGGCGAGATTTATTTGCGAAATTTCTTTCACCCACTATCTCTTCAGAATGCGAACACATTGTTAGCGCCCACCTACATAGAGACATGACCACCGTAATAAAATAAGAGAAAACAGATCGAAAGCAGATTTTTTTTTTTTTTTTTTTTTTTTTTTTTTTTGCCGCTGTCTGTTAGTGGTACAGAAATATCTTAAAAGTGGTACGATGATCCCTCTGCCATGCATTTCAGTGTGATTTGCATAGTATCCATGTAGATGCAGATTAGGGACGCTGTAGAATTACAAAGGTTACAGGTGGTCATTCGGCTGTGCAACTGTTGACGCGTTTCGAAATAATCATCGTCAGAATCTGTAATATTATAAATATCAGTTGTCGTGGTGTTAGAAAAAGAGAATTATTAAAAGAAGACGAGTACATACCTAGGCCTAGGGTAAAATTTCATACTAATCGTTTAACGTCATGACCCTGCTGAAAGATACTAAAATAAAGTAGCAGGCAGCGTCGTCCAAATAAACGAAAGGTGTCGCCATGTGGCACTAGTACACATAGTAAGGAATGTAAAATTAGTTACCATATAAAAATCTCCTAAAGTACAAAACTAGGTTGCCACGTTATATATTAAAAGAATCTTCTAAACTTCGGATATGAAGGAAATTCGTAATTCCGAGACTGGAAATATCGGCATTCCACTTTGTACAGTTCAGTTTACTTACTTTCTTGCTTACTTTAATTTATTTTAGGTGTAAAAGATCACAACAAGGAATAAACAATCCAATTTGTAAGTACTGTAATAAAAGTAGCGTCTAATTGTGGAAACATATACGTCTCTTATGTCATCTTCTAGGGACTCCTGGTTAGTCTTACACACGCTTAAGAGGGCTTATTACATGGAGGAGATCTTGCAAAACGTGAGGAAATTAGTGATTTGTGGTATAACGTAAACTTACCAAAATTTCAACTTAATAAACGCATGTTCCGGTTTCGGTCGAAACCAGAAGAGGAGTCGGATATTCGGTCACGGTTTCGTTTTCGGTCGTAAATTATGTTTCGGTCGTTGATACAACAGCCACTGCTCGGACTCCTCACCAGCTGAGCGGAGTTATTGGTAAAGGCGTTCTAAAGCAAAGCACTTTGCAGCTGTAACTGGTGCTGTAGCTCGTCGCCAACAAACTCGCTTGCTGTAGGAGGAGTGCCGCCTTTGACAAAGCTTTCTATCTGTAAGAATGATTGTTCCTAACCAAACCAATATGTACAAGTGTCATATTAATTATCACACACAGACTCGCCTCGGCGGAGCGGCCAAGCGCAATGAGGCGCTATGCTACGATGCGGGAGGTCATTCCCCGTCAGGATGTTCGAATCCCCCATCGGGCATGGATGTTTGTGATGTCTTTAGTATTAGTACATAAGTAGTTTGTAAGTTTAGGGACCGATGATCACGTAGTTAAGTCCCATAAGCTCTACAATCATTTGAACATTTTAACTTACATAACAACCGTCCATACACACCTCGTATCTGGACATATCTTTTATATCTGCCCAATACAGTTGCAATATTAAAAATAAACAGACGACTTCGTTATGCAGGTATAAAAGTTTACATACGAGATCTATATGGACCCTGGTAATGTGATAGTAGTCAAGTAAACTGTGGTTTGAAGATGGTGACATTGCGTTACCGAAACTAGTAATAAAGGATTTAAGCACTAACGGCTGAGTGTGTTGGTCTATTTATAACTAATTATACAGCTGTGTCCCAGTCACTTGAGACAAGGTGGAGACAGGAAGTTTTATTTCGTTCAAGTCACATCAATAAATCACACCTAATTTTTGGAGAAAACATAATACAACAATTGGTTCTTCACAATCAGATAACCGCTATTTTATGCTTATTTGTACTAAAGAATAATTAATGTAATAAATTACGTTCCTTAAAACCTTTACTATATAGCGACAGATCTTTATAATTGCATTATTGATAACACAAATATTGAAATATGTGTCCGCCTTTTTGGCTGCATTGATGAAAGCACCTTCCGGTATTAGGATGGACAGCTGTCGACATTTATGCTCACACTGAACGTATTAGTTCTTCAGCATATTTGGATTTTTTCACAATTTTTTATATCAGCCAACCGGTTGCGTAATTTTTAAGCTCTTGGCCTAGGTTTCGTTGGCTCTAGGAACAACTTCAGCAGAAGAATAAAAACAGTTACATGAAACACATGACGTCAAAAATATTACGAGCAGGATTGTTTAAGTCGATTACATTAAAAACTAACATTTTTGTCATACAGTTAAAACCAGTATGGTGTGAAGGGCATGAAGGTACCGTTGCGTAAGATTCGGTTTTGATACAAGCCCATAAAAAAGGGGGTTAAACGAAGCCATCTCGCTGCCCATCGTGTGCAACCACCACGACCTGTCCACTGTTCTTAGTAATCGTTGTTGAGACGTTCCCTAACCTCTGTACAATTACGTGGAGGTGCACCACCGTGTTGAAACCAGTGCCCCTCCGTTGAGTGTGAAGTTTTCTGGGAGATGCCCGCGATCCAGGTCATTTGTGTAAGAACTGCAAGCCAGATGAAGTGATGCAAGATATGTTTTCCTATAATGCCGCGCCATACGCCAACATCGCAGAGCGCTTGCATGCCGTATGGTCGTAACCAGTGAGAATTTGATTCTGGCTATTGACAGCGGAGTCGTTGCAGAAATAGCATCTCGCCATAAAATCTGACCGATGGTTCTATGTCTACGTGATTTAAGAGACGTATTGAGAACGATATTAGATTCTGTAAATTGTTTCCATACAGGTCTTGGTACAATTTAAAGGTATGCCATTTTCGTACTTCCAGACTCCGAAGTCTGCTGCAACTCTTCTTAGTCCTAATTACGAGCGGAAATACATATTAATGGGTGACATATAACGACTTACCTAATATTAATATTTAAGCTATGATTACCGGTCGTGGGATGTGTTCATAAATACTCTAACTTTCCCGGTAACATCAGGTGCGTCCCTGATTGGTCTTTCTACGACGTGCTGTACCTGGAAAGCTCCCTCTGTTCCCAGATGATCCTGACGTCCTTCCAGAAGGAAGGTGTCTCGTTTTTTAAAACATTTAAGGTAATTTTTTTCCTTTTGGCACAAAACACTATCTTCAACATCGGACTGTCATTTGAATGTCGATCATTGACATGCATATACTAACAATCTATGTTAATCCCCTTTGAAGGTAGGGATTGCCGCGGTGGAATAGCCGAGCGATCTAAAGCGTCTCGCTGCGGAGCGCGCGGTTGCTCGCCGTGGAGGTTCGAGTCCTCCCTGGGGAATGGGTGTGTGTGTGTGTGTGTCCTTAGGTTAGTTTACCTAGGTTTAAGTAGTTTGTAAGCTACTGACTGATGACCACGCAGTTTGGTCCGAAAGATTTACAGACATTTGATAGGGATTCAGAAGAAACGTATCAGTTACCTCATGATTTTAGGTGTGTAAGTACTTACACATCAATTTTATTTCTATTACTCAGAAACATATGGATGGATTTACAATTAAAACGTCAAATCTAGCATGTAATATTAGTGTTCCCATTTTTTACTTTGTTCCAGAAGGACGGCTCATTATGCCGAGACTAAGAATGCAATTCGTGTAAAATCAGTGTTGCAACATTTGAACAATCTATTGGAGATTTAATACACTATTTAAAAAAACCAAATGTAACCGACCAAAAATTTAGGAACATCTGGGTTAAACGCGTCCCAGTACTTCTAAAAACTTGTGAAAACAACGTTCGGCATGAGCTGCATTGCGGTGCGTGTCCCCATAGATCAGTACAATATCCGTGTAGTCTTTAGTGGAGTACATTGCAGTTGTTACTTGTTTGACTGTAAGGTCTGATTCGAACTCTACACACACGGCAATTAACATTAAATAAAGAAAGTGTTAAGTTATACACATGACCACTAAAACAAATCTGCTGAACTTACGCGATAAATCAGTCAAACCTTAAGGTCGTAAATTCTATCAAATACCTAGGAGTTACAATTACGAACAACTTAGACTGGAGAGAACACATAGAAAATATTGCGGGGAAGGCGAACCAAAGATTACGTTTCATTGGCAGAACGCATCGAAGATGCACCAGCTCCACCAAAGAGACTGGCTACATCACACTTGTGCGTCCTCTCCTGGAGTACTGTTGCCCCTTGTGGGACCCTCACTATGTGGGACTGACGGAAGGTTCAGAGAAGGGCAGCTTGTTTTGTTTTATCACGTTACAGGGGGGGGGGGGGGAAGCGTCACGGAAATGTTGCGCGATTTGAGGTGGAAATCATTAAACGAAAGACGTAAACCGTTGCGCGAGATCTGTTTGCGAAGTTTCAATCACCGACACTTTTACTTCTGAATGTGAAGCTATTTTACTAGCACCCACCTACATAGGGTGAATATGATCATCCCAATAAAATAAGAGAAATCATATCGAAAACGGAACGATTTATGTGTTCTCTCTTCTCGCGCGCTATTAGAGAATGTAGCGGTAGAGAAAGGTTATGAAAGTGGTTAATGAACCCTGTGCCAGGCATTTAAATGTACTTGCAGAGTATCTATGTAGATAAAGATACATACTCGAAGAGTCTGCGACCTGAGAAGAGGAGGCATTCAATGGGATTTAATATTTCGACATCAGATAATAAACCCTGAACAGTTGGGGAAGGAGGAAGCAGGAGAGGGTACATTACAAGCTGTTGAAGAAACTTTTATTAACAATGACATTTGTTGTGAGAGCGTGTGTCCGAGTGTAACTATCTCGCGGCGAACCATTTACGTAGTGCTATGTAGGGTACACATAGCTGGAATCACTTCAAGTAGACATTGTGCTACCGGGTCACTGTGTGGGACTCTTTAAGTTGCTGAATCCCACCGCCAGGTAGCCATCCGTGCATGATACCGCTAGTACGGGCTGCAGTACTAGATTTCCGTGGGTGAATAATACGCCTTACTACGTAAGCAAGCAGGAAGCGACAGTAAGCTTTTCCTGTCCGCCTACTAGTGGATGTGTGACACGAACTAATTTGTAACGGTGGTACACTGCTTCGCTGAACACGGCGAGGTAATCCTAGTAATTAGCATCGTGGGCACCGCGTGTTATCCTGCGTGTTCGCAAGAGCCATCAGCGCGACGTAAAGCAGCGCAGGTCCAGCTAATCAGTCTGGTGGGGGTCGGCTGCACGAGAGCCACGGGTTGCGAAGTGTACCACCGGCCGAAGCGCAACCCGAAACATTCATTCTCAGGGCGCGTCAAGTGTGAATATTCCCTAATGCCTCATCATCTGACAGGGTTCAACAGAACCGCTACTCAAAATGTATGGGACCTAACGGCAGCGGTCGTCAGTACCTAGACCTAAAAACGAACTGACTTACGCTAAGGACGACACACACACACACACACACACACACACACATACACCCATGTTCGAGGGAGAGCTCGAATCTCTGACGGGGAGGAGACGCACACTCGGCAGCAAGGCTCCTCAGAATGTTCGCCCACTCCCGCGCGACAGACGGTACTCAAAACATTTTTACCGGTACACCAAGTAATGTACTGCACTGAA
Organism: Locusta migratoria; assembly: GCA_026315105.1. NCBI lineage: Eukaryota > Metazoa > Arthropoda > Insecta > Orthoptera > Acrididae > Locusta > Locusta migratoria. Next base: position 647,270,028 of record CM048744.1, on the reverse strand, counting down.
TACGACAAATCGGGAGGGCATCAGGGATTTGAAATCCTCGTTCTGGAATTCAGAAAATCATTTCGGTCCCTCCTCGAACGTTTCCTTCAATACGACCACATTTTCTAACTTTTTAAAACGGAGATGCCGGCCGCGGTGGCCGAGGAGACTGAGGCGCTCCAGTCACGGTCTGCACGACCACTACGATCGTGGGTTCGAATCCCCCCTCGGGCATGGATATTTGTGTCGTCCTTAGTCTTAGTTAGTTCATAAGTAGTTTGTAAGTTCAGGGACTCATAGCCCCGTAGTTGAGTCCCATATACTTTACAAACATTTGAACATTTTTTTAAAACGGAGATGTTTTTTCAATTCCTTGCAACTTCAACATCGAGTGATAATTTCATTTGACTCAAAATCGTCTATGTGCCAACAGGCGCAGAACCAACAGGAGATTGTGAAAGATACTGAACAGCAACGATAAGTCATCGAGTAGAACAGAAGTCGTACCTAGCTTCGTACACATTTTCAGCTTTGCCCTTTCGCAGTTCATGTCATATATTCTGTGAATATATGAAAGAATAACAACTGCACGATAGGAAGTGACGTATGTTCTTTTGGAACAGGGGCCACATGTAATATAGAAGTCATATCTGGCGTCCCACAGGGAAGTATTATAGGACCATACTGTTCTTTATTTTTATAAACGATTTAGGAGACAATCGGAGTAGCTCTCTTAGACTGTTCGCGAATGATACTGCCATTTATTAAAGTCTCCAGAAGATCAAAAGCAACTATAAATTGATTTAGAAAAAAATTGGAAATTGTGTGAGATCATCCACATGACCACTAAAAGAAATCCGTTAAACTTCAACTACACAATTAATTAATCAAACCTACAGGCCGACAACTCTACTAAATGCTTCGGAGTAACAATTAAGAAAAACTTAAATTGGAAAGAATACATACAAGTTATTGCTGGGTAGGCTAACCAAAGACTGCGTCTCATTGGCGGAACAGAAGATGTAACAGTTCTACTAAGGAAATTGCCTACACTACACTAGTGCGTCCTATTTTAGTGTATTGCTGTGCATTGTGGGACCCACACCAGGTGGGATTGAACGACGATTTAGAGAAAATTGAGAGAAGGGCAACTCGTTTTGAATAATCACGATATAGCGGAAAGAATATCACGGAAACGATGCACGAGTTGAGGTGGAAATTATTAAAAGAAAGGAGTTATTTGTTGCAGGGAGATGTATTTGCGAAATTTCTTTCACCAACTTTCTCTTCTGAATGCGAGCATATATTGTTACCACCCATCTACATAGGGAGACATGATAACCATAATATAATAATTCATTCAGCTGTCACAGCTGTTTTATTTGCGATACACAGTGCTAAAACAATAAAAATAACAAGTAAATAAAATTAAAAATCTTCTATACTATTACGTACTTCCATTTACTGCTATCGTCAGCGTTCTGACAGCCAGTGCTGTGAAACATACCATAAAAACAACCAAAACACAAATATTTCTCACACTTTATGTGCAGAAAAATGAACTTTGCTTGATACTGGATGTATGTGGGTGGGCAAACAGACGCGCCACGACAGGACTTTTGCCGACGATGATGCTCAACCGACCTGCACTGTTAAAGTGATACCACCGAAATGCAGCTTTCTTTGTCAACCTTGTGACGTTTACTTGTTTCGAGAGACCAAGAATTTTATCACAAGACATTTCACGAGAGAGAGAAATTCATAACAGCACAGAAGCTATTAAAATTAATGCCTTGCTCCATAATCAGTAATCCGCGCCTGTCTTTCAAGGTATGCTTTTAATCTCTTGATATGCAACTATATTTGGACTACATATAGTACATATGAATGTGGTAATATGTCGTAGTGTTTTGTGCGTAGTGTGGGAAATATTTGTTTTGGTAGTTTTTATGATATTTTACATCTTGCTGGTTCTCAGAATGCTGACGAATAGGCGACCAGTAACTGAAATTACGTACTAGTATTTTAGAAATTTTATAATTTATTTATTTCATATTTTATCTGTGTATCACAAGAAAAACAGCTGTAATCATATAACACAATTGAATATTTATCTCACTCCCTGATGCTCTATGCCAAAATGAGGCAAGAAAAAGTAATAAAAATATGAGTATATTATCGAATACATAGAAAATAAATGTAACAGAAAATTGCCACGATTAAGGTTAGAACCTACATCCACGGTTTGACAGTCCAAGCCCTGCACCGCTCGACCAACGACGGCCCTCGGACAATCATGTTTACGAGTACCCAAGTTACAGCATGAAAACACAAGAACGTTAATTACTCGAACGTCATTAAATTTTGAACCCATGAATATCTAATATATAAAGCAGAGTGTCCGTATGTTTGTTTGTATGTACGTGTTCGATACAAATTAACAGTTTTGTTCCAATCTTTATGGATTTTTCCACATGTAAGCTTCAATCCATGAGGACGGTCGCCGTAAGTGTAAGGATCACGCACAACACTTTATTAACGAGATATGACGTCATAAACAATGAGATGCGCGAAAAACTGCTGCATTAAGAGACAATGTTGCTATTTCTCCTAAACGACTGAACCGTTTTCAACCTTGGTACACATACTGCTTATGTGAGATAACAATTGGTGAAGGAGTACGAACCACATACGACTCATGGTTCAGGACATATAACGCCATGAACGATAGGAGTAGCAAGAAACTGCCACATAATAAGACGAGACTTTATTAATAAACTATATAACAGTACTTATCCACTTGCAACAAACTTTAAACATAATTTCAGTCCTTTATTACACTTTTTCTCGCTGACAGTGTCATCAAAATAATGAAAGCAAAAAAGTTTCTCGCTTACAACTTTCCGCTGTTCATGGACTAAAAATACGGCATTCGATTTGAAGTTACAATTTACAATTTCTAAACTACAAATCGTAAGAAATTTTATAGAGATATACACACATACAACTGAATGTACCTTCGAAATTGTATCACAGTACCACATGTTGTTCATGAGATAAGAGCACATAAACAGTAATGTTTATGGAAAATAGCCCCATCACGCATCAAATTTTAATCTACTACTTCTTTACTACTAATTGTATTCGTATTCCAAAACAGGTTTTACAGACATAAAGCACCTATACAAGTGTATACATACCTGAAAAATTATACAATTGTATAACATAAAAGTCAATAAACATGAGGTCGCTCGCATTTTATATGTCATTTGTATTTTGATTGCTATCTTTCTTTCTTTGGATACTGCACTTATAATTTTGTATATTATACGAGAGAGCCTTATTTCTTATTTATTCTCCAATAAATATACCATGTTTTTGGAAAAAAAAGGAGATGGACAGAGAGAGAAGGAATAGGAGAAGTACTACCACAAGACAGGAATAAATAAGTAAATAAATACCCGGGCAAAGCCGGGTTTTCAGGTGGTGCCGAGCACTTATGTCAGTTGAAGGCTGTCCACCATCTTGGCGAGTTATGGAATGCTATTTCTCCATTAAAACTATGCGTTAAGTCGACTCTCTTTCATTTTCTTGACAACACACCGCTGCAACTGTTAAAAATTCTTTATTGAGAACACTCGACCGGTTTCGCAAAATGAATTTGCACTATCAGGTGCTTATTTCATTCAAGTCATAACCATATATTACATGGAGTTTGAACAAGCTGATCCCCATCATTTATCTCAAGGTGTTACCAACTTTGCTTTTAAAACCATATATGAAATCCCTTTTGTCCAAAAAGTGGGGCTCCGTCAAATATGTATTTAAAACGGAATAAAATCCAGCCCATACCTCCGGAGGAGACAGCTAGGGAAGGAAGCGTTCTTGTTGCCGGCTTCAATGAGTCTGGTTAAAGGGATTAAGCATGTGCTGTATAAAAAGAAAAAAAATGCCTGAATACGTTCCAATGCCAAAAGTTTTCATGAGGAAGGTGAAATGAGGTCTGAGGCACCTGGTTCCCCACTCGTTTTCAGATCAAATGTTCAAATGTTTGGAAAGCTACGGGATTAAAGTGCTGGTTCCTCGGTCAATAGATATTCAAGCTACTTAAACTAATTTACACAACACATACGAATGCCCGAGGGAGGTTCAAATGTTTGTGTAGCTTATGGGACTTAACTACGGGGTCATCAGTCCCTAAACTTACAAACTACTTATGAACTAACTAACACTAAGGACGGCACAAATATCCATGTCCCAGGGGGGATTCGAACCCCCGACCGTAGTGGCCGTGCAGACCGTGACTGGAGCGTCTCAGTCCCCTTGGCTACCGCGGCCGGCCCCGAGGGAGGATTCGCACCTCCGACGAGGGCGGCCGCGCACTCTGTAAGTTGCGCTGCTCACCGCTTGAACACTGTTCCTTTTTTGTGCTTGGGCAGAATACCTCAGCTGTAATTTCGATGAGGGGAGATCACCGCTCTATTGACAATTTCATTACCAGTGTTCAAAGAAGCGCATTTAGCTGCGTCGCGCATTAAATTTATAGCAACAAAGGGAAATCGAAGATTAATTGAACATATTGACAGACGTTTTCGACAAACCAAAATGCTTCTCACTACAATAAACATCGTATTGACTTGTGGAGAATACGGAACTGCATCTCGTTAACGTAAGTCGGGGACGTTATAGACCGAAAGTCGGTCAGTTAATGTGGACAGAAGTGTCACATTCGATTCATGTTCCAAATTAGGGCGACCACAATCACATCTGCGAACGTTAGGAAACAGCTTGTAAGTCACAAGGACCTCTTAAGGATTAAAGCAAAAGGCTGAAGTGATATACTAGTGATCGTTGGTGCCATAGAAACGAAACTAGCTTGATTATACTGTCTGAAATGTGAAATTTCTAAAGATCTAATGATACTCTATACAGATCTATAATGTTCAGTCTTCATTATGATACAGAAAGTAGCACAACAACTTCAAAATATTATGTCCCATCACCTGGTAGTCGGCAGCAGCACCGTCACCCAGACTGCTAATGCCTTGTAATCATTATTTATAAAATGGCCAAGGTTTATGAATGTCATAGGAACCTCAAATGTTGGATCAAATATTATTTTTATATTGAATTGGTGACTGTTCACATTACATTGATGATTATACAGTCTGAGCAACACAAAGATTACTAGATGGACTACCCCCACGTGTGTATTTAGACAATGTTCGTTTCTAGAACTTTCCAAATCAAAGTTGATACAATATTGTTACTGAATTCAATTCCCGTAAATTAATGTAAATTTTTCACAAATAATAGGCATTACAGATTATTCACTATAAATCAAAATTACTTTTACAAATATTTATATGTTGTTGTTGTTATGGTCTTCAGTCCGGAGACTGGTTTGATGCAGCTCTCCTCCCTACTCTATCCTGAGCAAGCCTCTTCATCTCCTCATAAAAACAGTAACCCACATCCACTTGTATCTGCTTACTATACGCGTCTCTTGGCCTCTCTCTGCGATTTTTATTCCACACACTTCCCTCCAATGCTAAATTTACGATTCCTCGATGTCTAAGAATGTGTCCTACCAAGCGATCCCTTCTTTTAGTCAGGGTATGCCAAAAATTCCTTTTCTTACCAATTCTGTTCAGTACCTCTTCATTAGTTATTCGATCAACCCACCTAATCTTCAGCATTCTTCTGTAGCACCACATTTCAAAAGCCTCTATTCTCTTCCTGTCCGCACTGCTTATCGTCCATGTTTCACTCCCGTACAAGGCAACAGTCCACACAAATGCCTTCAGAAAAGACTTCCTTACACTTAAATTAATATTCGATGTTAGCAAATTTCTCTTTTTCAAAAATGCTTTTCTTCCCATTTCCATTCTGAATTTTATATCCTCTGTACTGCGACCATCGCATGTTAATTTACTACCCACGTAACAAAACTCATCTACCACCTTCATTGTTTCGTTACCTAATCTAATTCTTTCAGCATCGCCTGATTTTCTAAGACAGCATTCCATTATTTTTGTTTTGCCCTTGTTAATGTTCATTTAATACGCTCTCTTCAACACACTGTCCATTCCATTCAACTGCTCTTCCAGGTCGTTCGCTGTCTCTGACAGAATTACAATGTCATCACCAAAACGCAATGTTTTTATTTCTTCCCCCTGAACTTTAATCCCTATTCCAAAATTTACCTTGCTTTCTTTCACCGCCTGCTCAATGTACAAATTGAATAACATCGGAGAAAGGCTACAACCCTGTCTTACTCCCTTCCCAACTGATGCTTCCCTTTTATGCCCTTCGAGTTTAATAACTGAGGTCTGGCTTTTGTACAAATTGTAAATAACTCTCCTTTCCCTGTATTTTACCCCTGCTGACTTCAGAATTTGAAAGAGTGTATTCCAATCAACATTGTCAAAAGCTTTCTCCAACTCTACAAAAGCTTAAAATGTAGGTTTGCCTTTCCTTAATCTATCTTCTAAGATAAGACGTAAAGTGAGTATGGCCTCCCGGGTTCCTACGTTCCTCCTGAATCCAAACTGATCTTACCCGAGGTCAGCTTCAACCAGCTTTTCCATTTTCCTGTATAATATATGTATATATAATAAACGAAAACAGAAATTAAATGTGTATGCAAATTGGGATTAGTTTACGTAATTGAAATTTGTTAAATATTGAAACAGCCGTAAACTTTTCTTACACGCAGGTTATGACAAACTATTTAGGGTATCATCAATATATCAAATGTTTCACCGACGTTTCGGCCATTATTTTAAGCGACTATCTTCTGGGTGTAGTAATATGAATACTCATGTAATGTTTGTAAACTGTATACAAGTCTCTACGTAGGTGTTTTTCTACTATTACATACTTAGACAAGATAGGTATTTAATTACCAAAACAAATGGCTTTCATAAAGCTAAATCTATTATAAAGACTACAATGTATGAAGGTCACGGAAAAAAGATGTAGATAATTTTTCATTACACGACTGAATGAAATTACAAGTGCCGGCCGCGGTGGCCGAGGTGACTGAGGCGCTCCAGTCACGGTCAGCACGGCCACTACGGTCGGGGGTTCGAATCCCCCCTCGGGCATGGATATTTGTGCCGTCCTAGTTCGTAAGTAGTTCATAAGTAGTTTATAAGTTTAGGGACTGATAACCCCGTAGTTAAGTCCCATAAGCTTAACAAACATTTGAACATTTTTTTGAAATTTCAAGTACTTCACGAGTCGTTGTATTAGTAATTCAGTATAATTTTTTCCTATTTAAAAAGTTACTTTACTTACGCTATCATCCTACCAAAGAGACTTTGCTGACAAAGCACTATTGAAGAGTCGCACTGATAAATATTATTCGCTACTTGGGGCCACTAGTTACTCGTTGGGAAGAGAAATGATTCTATGCTTCTTTGCCGCGCAAGAGACACATCGAAGTACTTCTTTACGGCCGCACACTTGAGTTATGTTTATAATCTTGGATTATGGGCAAACAGAAACATTCGCTCAGGTTCATATTTTTACTGAAGTAGTTTGGAAGCAAGGAATTTGCTGACAGTATGTTACGTTTTCAGTGTAATAAGAATTTACAGATACTTCGTCTGTACTACCACCGATAGCATCTAGCTTATCGATATTGCAGTTTTACTCTTGGCTGTAATCCGTGAAATATGTTTTACGGCTCGCCAGATACGAAAAGTAAATAGATTACGTAACTCTTGTAGACTGTGTTATTTTTGGAACATAATGTAACTTAGAGAACGTTACTTCTTGTTTTTCTTGATAATTATTCGTATTCACACCTTTCCAAAATTTTGGAAAAAATTACAGCCCCATACAACAGTCGAATTTCCCATAAGTCAAAACTCTGAAGACTGCTAAACTACGTCAGTTACGACTGTTTTCTGTAATAACACACAGAACTGCTGACACGTTTATAGTATAGAAATGTGGCGGAAAAACTTCAGTGATACTGTATACAGGCAATGCCAGTGTAGTAATATACGTCTGTGGTGTGGACATGAAATCACTGTACTAGAATTCTGAAAGAAACTGAAAACATTGTTCAGATTAGTTTCTAGATTAGATTGAAAACGGCTTACCGAGTCTTGAGGGTCTGTGGCTCTCCCCATGAGTAGAATAATTTCATCTCCACGCTTTTGGATAGTATGGTACCACGTCAACAGCAAAGATGGCTTACCTGAAACCCAGGAAAAAAATATTAGGGACATGATAGTACTAATTGACAACTGCTTCTAATAACGAAAATGAATTTCCTCAGGATGCACAATTATATACCGTCAGTGGATTATGCGTTTGAATTTTAATTACTGGTGGTGGCAAAAGTCAAGGTATAGCTCAAATATCCTATCCCTCGCGAAGTGCAGCGTCTCGCATACCACGGACTCAAAAGTCGTTCGAAGTCTCCTGCAGGAACATAAAGCATAGTTGTCTCTATGGTCAGCTATAAATGCGAAAGGGCTGACGGTACATGATTTGTGCACGACTGAGCCTCTAAATTACGTCCCATAAATGTACTATGCCACTAATTCCGGGTGATCCAAGTTGCCAAATGATTATTTGGAATTTTCAGGAAGTTCTTCAGTACAATCACTAACAGTTTACGTTCCAGTGACATGGCGGTTTCGAAACCATAAACGTTCCATCGGTATTTCGGAACAAGAAATTCATGACTGACTACAAAAGTGGTCCAAGTAGGCTTACGTAACCATTTCCGGTCAATAACCGGTTCTGCTGGACTAGAGAACCCAATCCATTCAAATGTTCAAATGTTTGTATAGTCTATGAGACTTAACTACGGGGTCATCAGTCCCTAAACTTACAAACTACTTATGCACTACTTACGAACTAGGACGGCACAAATATCCATGCCCGAGGGGGGGATTCGAACCCCCGACCGTAGTGGCCGTGCAGACCGTGACTGAAGCGCCTCAGTCCCCTCGGCCACCGCGGCCGGCCCCAATCCATACTATGTAGAAACATGTGGTGGATGCCGACGCCCTGAACAAAGTCGTCAACTCTGAGGGTTTTTGGTGGACGCAAATAATCTTCACGAAGCCGCTTTCAGGTGCCTAAGATTATTGTCCCATGTCCCAGTAAACTGCAGGTGAACACCCACGATAACATAAAACTTCATCCAGGAGCCGGCGTCCCTCGCACAGCGCATGTTTCGAAAAGTCGAAGCCATGACATTCAACCATCGCCGACCTGGTGTTACAAGAAACATAATTCATTAGGCAACATGAAACTTTTCCATTGGTCCAAAGTCCACCTCGACGATCCCGAGACTGTGCAGTCAGATATAACAAGATACACTAAAGTAGGAGAGTGGGACAGGAACGTAATGTGGGAAAACTAGAGTTTTCTGGAATAAGGTAAATTTATTGAAATTTTAATTACGTAAGTTTCGGTTTCAGTTTAGGCCAAAACCGAAAACGGAACCGAATAATTGACTCCTGTTCTAGTTACGGCCACCCTGAAATCGAAACTTACGTAATTAAAATTTCGGTAAATTTACGTTGTACCACAAATCAGTAATTTTCCCACATTTTTCAAAATTCCCTCGCTGCACTAAGCCTAACAAGAAGCACGTGGAAGATCTACTGATTTAAACTTTTCATACAACAGTTGCGAATCGTAAGCCAAGCAGTCCTTACTTTGGACGTCTGATCCAGTGCAAATGTGTACTTATGGAAGCTATTTCGCTTTCCCTCGCAGTTCTCGTAGCATTTTGCATTTCTAGATGAAGTGGAAAGTACAATAGCTGAAAATATACTAAGCTGCTGCAATTAGGTATTCTTCTCAAAATAAAATTATCTATAGTCGAGCCGCTGAAAGAACGACTCTGACAGGTAGCGGCTATGTTGCCAATGCTGCTACGCGGCTGTTTGTTGTTACGCCCGCCGCGGTGGAGTAGCCGAGCGGTGTAAAGCGTCTCGCTGCGGAGCGCGCTGTTGCTCGCCGTGGAGGTTCCAGTCCTCCCTGGGGTATGGGTGTGTGTGTTTGTCCTTAGGATAGTTTACCTAGGTTTAAGTAGTTTGTAAGCTACGGACTGATGACCACGCAGTTTGGTCCGATAGATTTACAAACATTTGAACATTTGTTGTTACGCCGTGTCGGTCGCCGGCATACGAATATCACGTCCGAATATTTTGGAACCGTTGCTATGTACTACTAAAGCGTGAACTAATTATAACGATCAGGAAGTGATGAAAAACACTCTTTTGCAGTTAAAAAGAAAGGTTTAGAAATATATGTCGAGTTATAGTAAAGCTTCATATGTTCCAGTATTGTATTAAATATAATGTATCATTTAGTCTTCAGACAAAGATTGCTAGTTGAAGAATGTTGTTTATATATTTCATCTTCTATAGACATTTTCCACAGACTCGCTGTTATTACTCGGACACTGTATTGTGTCAGTCTGCCGAGAGCGTAAACAAATAAGGAATAACACTTTACAAGTAGTAAAACCGCCTCTTCCATTGAAATGATACGTCTTCTTACATAAAAACAAGGGTGTTTTTTTGGCCTCATTGGATTACGGTCGCTGTTTACTGCCATAGTATAGTATAGTATATTATAGTATCAGATCAGTTTCGACAGCCAATCTATTGGTCACAGAAGTAGAAATAAAATAACGTAATTTTTCAGTAAACTATCTTTTGGCTGCAACAGAGCAGCAGGTGGCTCCTTTGGATCTGCAGCACACTTCTCCTTTGACACTTTCTTCCCTTGGTTGCTCCAATTTTCAAGGGTGCGGCTACTCGTTCAACGACTTTAGACAACAGCAAAAGAGGCCCACCGTTGTCCCTTTCCTTATCAAAATAGCACCGTAGATTGTACACGAGCTCACGCGACTGGCTCTTTAAAGTAGCGACTCTGCTCACTCTCTTATGGTTAGCGGAAGAAGCCATCTCACACACGTCTCAAATCGACGACACTTAACACGACACGGACAAAACTGCTAACACAACGAGACAAACGATCAACACTCGACAGACGCTTTGCAGTAGAGATGGGCAAGAAATCACGTACTTGTGAAAAATCACGGTGATTGAAAATTCACTGTTTTCACGGTCGCGGCGATCTGGAATCTGACCGTGATTTCAGTCACGGTCACGGTTGGGTAGCGACGAGCAGGAATAACAGCGAACAGCAGTACAAACTACAAAGAGCCATCTGGTGGCCGAAATGAGTACTAAATGCTGCACCGAATAGCAGGTGTAGCAGCGAATAGCGGAAAAGCGAAGAGGAGGTGAGGGAAGAGAAGCAGCAAAGGCAATAAGAGCCATCTGTGGGTCGAAATCTGTACAAATATCAATGCAGCAAATAGCGGGTATAGCAGCGAATCACCGATAAGCGAAGAACGGGTATAGCAGCGAATCGCCGACTAGCGAAGAGTGACCAGTTCGCATACACTTGTGCGTTTTTCAACGCATGAACAACTCCAAAAAAAGATGTGCATAAAATCATTCCCCATGGGACTTGCGCTGGAATACTGATATCACATTAATTGCTTCAATTATAGTAAAGATCTCAGCTTCTTATTTCATATGTAGGCATAAATTTTGAGTTAAAAGTGCATGGCACTGGAAATGAAAATGCAGTAACTTTTTATTTATTTAAGCATCCAGTTAGCTGTGCATGATACATCTTAAAAACATATGGCACCTAACAGTAAAACTGATACTATACTACTGTATAGGCCAGTGTATTTAAATGGCAGCACTCTCTAATAACTGCAGTATCAATTACATTAAAGAAACAAGTTATTAAAATTGAGGGCATATATTCATTGACAATGAAATAACACCTACCTTGCAAACAATTTTTACACTTACTAAGAATATTTACTATTCTTTCATTGTCTTAATGTGGTTAGAAAGTTTATTGTACAGTTATTTTAAACTATACTTACTATTGACTTATTTGTTGAGATTTACTTTTCTCGGTTCACAACATAACTTTCATAACAGCAAAGAGACGATAAATTAGTTACTGGCGGATGAAACATTATAAAAAAAGTATCTAACTCAATTTTTGTCAGTTCCATGGTAAATCATATAAGTCGCCGGAATCGCGGCGATTCAATCACGGAAATAGCGAAAAGAGCAGAAATCACGGAATAGCAGAAAGAGCTGAAATCACGGAATAGCGGGAGGAGTAGAAATCGCGGAGAGATACATGTCGTGAAAACCTCAAACAGTGATTCTAAACCGTGATTAATCACGGTTTAGAATCACGGTGATTTAAAAGTAGCAATCACGGAAATCACTGTTAGCGGAAAATCACGGTTTAGCCCATCTCTACTTTGCAGCGACTGAAGCATGCCCCCGCGTGACCTTGAGTGGCAGGGTGGCAATGCTGCACCGTTACCCCGGCAACGTTTACGAATTCCAGAGCTCAGGTTGGTGCCTGAGTGTCCCCCCCCCCCCCCCCCACTCTTTGCGACCCACGTGCGCGAACTGCCAGGGTCGTTCTTTCGGCGGCCCGACTATACTATGTGATTAAGTTAATAGCTCCCCTTCCAGAAATTCACAAGAATTAGGTGACTTAGGTGCAGATGTAGTGACAACTCCCTTCAGCGACTTATATAAGTGAATATAGATCTCGACATATTGGGTGATGTATAACCTATACCTTGAGCTAGGTACACCTACACCGGAACCTAGGCATTGTGCTGCATATTACAAAATAAACTCTCATGTAACCCGAATACTTGCATAAGACAAGTGTTAAATCAGACTTGGTAAAATTCCCTTCTGTTATTATAAAAGACATGAATTTACATTATATAATGCAGAACCATCAGTTTAATAATACATGTTTCAAAATTTTAACACGAATTACAGAAGGATGAAAAATCTGGTAGAGGTCGACCTTGGGGAAGACCAGTCTGGATTCAGGAGAAATGTAGGAACACGGGAGGAAATCCTCACTTTACGGCTTATCCTAGAAGATGGATTAAGGAAAGGCAAACTTACATTTCTAGCTTTTGTAGATTTGGAGAAAACTTTTGACAATGGTGATTGGAATACACTGTTTCAAATTCTGAAATCAGAAGGAGTAGAATATAGGGAACGGAAGGTTATTTACAACTTGTACAAAAACCAAACAGCAGTTATCAGAGTTGAAGGGCATGAAAGGGATGCAGAGGTTGGGAAGGGTGTAAGACAGGATTGTAGCCTTTCCCCAATACTAATGAATTTGTACATTGAGCAAGCTATAAAAGAAAGCAAGGAGAAATTTGGTGAAGGAATTAAAGTTAAAGGTGAAGAAATAAAAACCTTGCATTTTGCTGATGACATTGTAATTGAACGGAATAGACAGTGTGTTGTAAGAAGCATATAAGATGAGCAATAACAAGAGCAAAGAAAAAGTAATTGAATCCAGTCTTAGAAACTCAGGCGATGCTGAAGGAATTAAATTAGGTAACGAATATAGAGGTGGTAAATGAGTTTTCTTACTTGTGCAGTAAAATAACATATGAGGATATGTACAGAGGATATACAGAGGATATAAAATGCAGAATAGCAATGAGAAGAAAAGCGTTTTTGAAAAAGAAAAATTTGTTAACATCAAATATTAATTTAAGCATAAGAAAGTCCTTCCTGAAGGCTTTCGTGTGTAGTGTTGCCTTGTTCAGGGGTGAAACATGGACGATAAATAATGTGGACAGGAAGAGGATAGAGGCTTTTGAAATGTGGGGTTACAGAAGAATGCTGAAGATTTGGTGGGTGGATCGCGTAACTAACGAGGTGGTACTGAACAGAATTGGGAGAAAAGGAGTTTCTGGGATACCTTGACTAAAAGAAGGGATCGATTGATAGGACACATTCTTAGACTTCAAGAAATTGTGAATTTAGCGTTTGGAGGGAAGTGTGTGGGGAAAAAATCGCAGAGGGTGAGCAAGAGATGAATATATTAAGCAAATTGAAATGGATGTAGGTTGCCGTTCTTATGAGGAGATGAAGAGACTTGCTCAAGATTGAATACGGTAGAAAGCTGCATCAAATTAGTCTCTGGACTGAAGACCACAACAACAACATTGCACTCTTGTCCAGAATGTGACAATCTTCAGTTTTACTTATATGTATCAAGACCTTTAGTAGCCTGTCATTTTTATTTTTGTGATGTTCATCAGCTTGCAACAGGCACACTGTCGATGATTAGTTTTTCTGTCATCTGACTGCTTGGTTGTTAGCACGAATATCAGTAGGCGTCTTTTTACCTAAAATAAAATAATTGTTATGAGCTGAGCGTAAATATGCTAACGTAATATGCTTGTATAATGATGTATAACTTGATGTATACAGTCGTATTTTTTACTATAGCGCCAACTACAGATTATCTTTGGTTATGAAAATTGACTTAAATTTCATCGTATGTGATGGCAGTGCCTTCTTCTGGTAACGGAATGAATTACTATCAATAACAACGTGTAGTCACGTTTGATCATTTGATAATGGCAACATAGTTTGCTGAAACTAGTGATGACATACAGTAGATAAGTAACACATTTAGAAATTATTTTAGGCTCGCTCTCCGCACCGACAATGTCAGCAAATAATGGACCTACTAAGACGTCACTGCTTCCATGACAGTTGTGTAGCCATGCCAAAAGTAGACATTCCGGCCATTAGGTAGAAATGACGGTGAGGCTTTTGGTGACCGGGAATTCAATCAGGGTCTGGTCGCCTACTGCAAGTCTTTCTATTGACACCGGGGACTTTGTCTGAATGATGATGAAAGCGATCTTCCTGTTCGTGACAGAGACACCATAAAAGGTACAACGGTAAAGAAAGATTTTTACGTATTTTTGCTCCAAAAACAGTCTGCGTCAACAGAGTTTGGTTGTGTTGAATGATCTAAGCAACAGTGTGATGAACAGTTATACATGTGGCTGTTCATTTGATGGGCTCCACAGTCACAGAGGGTGGAATCATTTTGATAGCCCCATTTGCTTAGATTTACTTTTGACCTTGCTGTGCCACTCCGTTGTCGGTTCAGAGGCTGTACAGCGTTCATTGTGTCCAGCAGCTAAGGCTTAGGAGGGTTCCTTCCTCCTATCACATCGTTCCAGCGTTCAACTGTTGTTCTGTAGATACTCTGGTTCTCAGCTGTTGTGAGAAAGCAGTTTCTACATTTAAGCCTCTGTGCTGCTGGCTCCATCCTATGGAGTGGATGCTACCAAGAGACGATAGATTTTTTGTCTCTCTTTTCAGGCTGCCTCTTCTCATCGAATTGCTGGAAGTGCCACATCCGCCCAAATGACAGACTTTTACTTAAAGGGTTGGCTGCAAACATCACAATTCTGGCAAATTCATTGAGGCCGACATCTACTTCTTTGGAGTGTACTGGCATATACCAAAATGGGCTATCGTATTCGCCAGCGGAGCATCTTGGAGATGTGACTGACGTTCTTGGTCTTGCGCCTCAGGTCGAAACCATCAGTTGCCGCAAAATGTTGTATTGACCACACTCCTTAAGTTTGGTATTAAGGCAGTGTGTTGTTAGAATGTCAAATATGGGCACAGAGTAAGGCCTATGTATTTAGGTTCTTTCTGTATAGCCAACTGACTTGCAGCAGACGATATGCCTCTTTGTTGCGCAAACAGATTGTACATGCGTAGGCTTCGGTTGAGTTGGGTTGGGTCTCAGCTGATTACGGCAGCAATATGAGTCGAGATCCAGCACTGCCCCATACAGCCTCTACTCCACATCCTCAAACGACGGTCCCTGAGCAGCAATGATCCGATTCTCAGCATGTATTTATCTGCTGGTGTTGACAGGTGGTGGTTTATTATCTATGTATGCATTGTAAATGATCAAAAATGTTCAAATGTTTGTAATACTATGGGACCAAACTATGTTGGTAATCAGTCCGTAGACATACAAACTACGTAAACTAATTTAAACTAACCTAAGGACAAGACACACATCCATTCCCGAGGGAGGATTCGAACTCCCGACGCGGGACACCGCGCAATCCATAACTTGGCGCTCCAGTCCGCTCGGCTATTCCTGCGCGTCAATGGAAATGGATGAAGCCAATCCACTTTCGTTAAGTAACCCATTGATGAGATTTCATCATCGCCAATTTTACCCTTAAACCATAAACAAAATTAATGGTTCTGAAAATGTTCAAATGTCTGTATAGTCTATGGGACTTAATTACGGGGTCATCAGTCCCTACACTTACAAACTACGTATGAACTAAGACTAAGGACGGCACAAATATCCATGCCCGAGGGGGGATTCGAACCCCCGACCGTAGTGGCCGTGCAGACCATGACTGGAGCGCCTCAATCCCCTCGGCCACCGCGGCCGGCAATGGTTCTGAAATAGGTTTCCAATGTTACCAGTGAATTTCTGTCTCTAGTGATCTCGTACAGTTTGTCAATTAGTTGTCGATTGCTGATGAGGTTGTAAGCGCCAGTCAAATCAATAAAAACAACTCCGGTAATCTTTTCTTCTGAAACCCATCCACAATCAACTGGGTTAGTGAGGTGTAGTTTCTTTCAGGACGAAAACCAATTTGCTATGTTACGAATTTGGGCTCTATTACATATTTCAGTCGACTTTTTAATATTGTTGTTGTTGTGGTGGTCTTCAGTCCACATACTGGTTTGATGCAGCTCTCCACGCTACCCTGTCCTGTGCAAGTCTCTTCATCTGAGAATACGTTCGGCAACCTACATCCTTTTGAATCTGCTTACTATATTCGTCCCTCGGTCTCCCTCTACGATTTCTACCCCACAAGCTTCCTTTTAATGCAAAGATGACAATTACTTGTTGTCCCAAAATGTGTCTCTTAGTCAGGATATACCAAACACTCCTTTTCTCCCCGATTCGGTTAAGCATCTCCTCATTAGTTACGTGACCTACCCATCTAATTTTCATCATTCGTCTGTAGCACCACATTTCAAAAGCTTCTATCATCTTTTTATCTGAACTCCTTATCATCCACGTTTCACTCCCATGCAGTGCTACAATCCAGACAAATGCTTTCAGAAAGGACTTCCTAACATGTAAATTAATATTGGATGTTAACAAATTTCGCTTCTTCAGAAACGCTTTTCTTCCCGTAGCCATTCTGCATTTTATATCTTCTTTACTTCAGCCATCAGAGTTTATCTTTCTACCCAAATAACAAAATTCGTCTACTACTTTTATTGTCTCATTGTCTAATCTAATTCATTCAGCATCGCCTGATATTACATTCCATTACCTTCTTGTTAATATTCGTCTTATATCTTCCTTTCAAGACAGTGTCCATTCCATTCAATTGCTCTTCCAGAATTGCTCTGACAGAGTTACTATGTCATCGGCAAACCTTGAATGAAAGCCACGATGAGGACAAACACCCAGTCTCGGGAATCTAGCCCAGTTGCCATAGAAGTCAGTGATGCTGCCACTGTGCTACTGAGTTGGACATTCGGTACATGGTCATAGCGTTCTAAGTGAACAGCTTACAGCTGTAGTGGAACACGCGTGTCGCGCCGTTCACTGGAGGGTAAAGGCGCGCCCGCAGCGCCCGCTTGTAGTGACGTCACTGGACTGCTATCTGCGCCGCCCCCGCCCGCACTGCGCCGCGTATCGTATCGTATCGGCGCTCGCAGCGGCGCGGCGCGGGCGCACGCTCGCCTGCCTCTGCCTCTGCCTCTGGCCCTGCGCGTCACCGCAGTCGTCAATCACGGAGGCGGCGCGCAAGAACGGACGCAAAAAGGGAACTGGGGCGCCCGGCCGTCCATCACGGCGCCGTAAAAACCGCGCTGTCGGCCCTCCAGGGCGGCGCACAGGGCTGTCCAGATTTTTATGGGCCGCTGTTGTTCTCGTGTTCCGCTCAGCCCGCCCCGCCAATGGAGAGACAGTTTACGTTGACGGCGTCTGTTAAACCCCGAGCGTGTGTCGCGACAACCCGAGTTACACAGCCGATAAGGCATGCAGTTCGGTTACCTATGGTGAACGGGACACGTCCGGTGAGGTAGTAATTCAAGAAGAGCTTCTAACAGCTCTAACGGAGTACTGTACGGCCTCCTCTCATCTGAGAGTTTATTACAGCTGACTGCAGAAAGAAGATAGTCTTCACAATATTTATGTGACCGACTACACCGTGAAGTGAGGTGAACAGCTGTGACTTAATCACCCTATCACCCACTAAAATGTATTGTAGGACACCACATTTAAAACGCTTGTACGACCCCAACTTGAGTATTACTCAGGTGTTTGGCACCCTCACCAGATCGGAAACTATAGGCCACCACGGTGGAGTAGCCGAGCGGTCTAAAGCGTCTCGCTGTGGAGCGCGCGGTTGCTCGCCGTGGAGTTTCGAGTCCTCCCTGGGGCATGGGTGTGTTAGTGCTTTGGTTAGTTTACCTAGGTTTAAGTAGTGTGTAAGCTATGGACTGATGACCACGCTGTTTGGTATGATAGGTTTGCAAACAGTAGAACATTTTTCAACTATTGGCCACCTGCTTTCCACTGCTGTAACTTACTGAAGGAGAGGGATCATTTCAGGAAAAATGTAGCTGACAAAGGAGGAGAATGGCCTGTCACTAAATTTAATTTTCTACATAACTTCACTATAGATGTTTACAACTTCTGTAATTCAATAAAATTTCCAGCTGTGAAAAACTCGTTTGATTATTTTATGTGAAGCTATAAATCTTGTGTTGCCAAAATAACTTCTTTTGTAAGTTCTTCAATCTTATGTACTGTGTTTGTGTTTGCCAAAGAACCTCACGTAATTAGTATGTATTGGGGCATGTCAAATAAATAATAATAACAATAAAAATAAAAAGTATTGGTCCAAAGAGTTTTTTGTGCAAGCTACTGCCGGCTGCGGTGGCCGAGCGGTCTGTGGCACGCCAGTCGCAGTCTGCACGGCCGCTACGGTCGGCGGTTCGAACCCCAACGGGCATAGATATTTGTGTCGTATTTAGCATAAGATACTTCATAAGTAGTTTGTATGTTTAGGGACTGATGACTCCGCAGAGCCGGCCGCGGTGGCCGAGGTGACTGAGGCGCTCCAGTCACGGTCAGCACGGCCACTACGGTCGGGGGTTCGAATCCCCCCTCGGGCATGGATATTTGTGCCGTCCTAGTTCGTAAGTAGTTCATAAGTAGTTTGTAAGATTAGGGACTGATGACCCCGTAGTTAAGTCCCATAAGCTTAACAAAAAAAAAAAAAAAAAAAAGACTCCGCAGTTAGGTCCCTTACGCTTACCAAACATTTGAACTTTTTTTTTTTTTTTTTTTTTTTTTTTTTTTGCAAGATGCTTCCTTCGTTGATGGACTAAATTTCTTGACGATTTTTCCAGTGAATCCACCTATTCAACCACGATTAATTTTATATGGTCGTTCAAAACGCTCCGATGCATAGTCCCAACTATCTTGTGGGAGTGACTGCCACTAGTTATTGATCTGAAAACGCGTAATAACCTAGCAAATAAATATCTTTGTTTCTATGTATTCCAAAATTCTTACTTTTTTCCCCTCGTGTTTCCACTCCCTGCGCTGTCGATACTCTGTAGGTCCTCCTGAATTTTATTACCACAATTGACCTTTCGACTTTTCTGTCTGCTAAAGTATCTGCAAATGCTCTTTGCAACGTCCAACTTTATCAGGTTACTCTGACATAGTTTGAAAAGTGATGCTTCTCTAATATTGTAACAGTTCCTTGGAGTAGTTCAGAAGATCACATCAGAAAACGTCTCCATTTTCATAATCAGATGCTGTGTTCCGTTCATTATGAAGTCTTCCATCCAATCCTAGAGTGGGTGTGATATTCTGTACCTTGTATTTTGTTCAGAAGATGGAAGTGTTGAACCAAATTACACGTCTTTCGGAGGTAAACCAATACGGAATGTACCTGCCATAATGTGTCCTGTGGTTTCTCGTGGACATAAATAGTGGGCTGGGTTTGAAAGTAACTTTCTAATGATATCTCACTGCCTAATAACGTAACCCAATGGTACTTGAACCACACATAGAAGATATGCAGAATATTGCAGAAGTTAAAAATTCTTACAAATTTGCATTAATAAGAACACGAATAACACTTTTATTCAAACAACATAATTAATCTTATGTCACCGCGATGATGATGGACATTACGAAAGCTCGACCTATTTTTAATAGATTAACGCCTTCGACGCGATGGCTTGGACACAACGCATTCCCACGTAGGATCTACTTTTCTGGAACCTGCAGTCACCCTCTGAACTATCAGATGCCTTCCTGATCCTCGGTCATAATGATCGCTATCTGTTGGCGGTCTCCCAGATGCTAACTGTATTTTATGGATAGTTTCTAGAATGAGTGTCGCAGGCTTGCACCTTTCAAAATAATTTTGGGTTGTAGCGCTCAATATCCTGCACAACCAGATGTCCAGACCTCAGCAGTACTACCACTCGCCCAACACGGCAAAGTGAGGCGAAGAGTTATTGTAGACGTTCCATCCCTCCTTCACCATGGTTGACAACAGCGGCATAATCGCTGCTGTCTGTATTTCAATACTTCTCCACCTGCACTATTTCATGCGATCGCACACCGTCATCCTTAGAGATGAAGACCGAACACATTTCAAAGACGGACAGTACGAAAGAGAAGACTAACTCTACAATTCAGACAGGTTACTAGCTTCTTCAAAGATTTGGTAATCAGTACGCCAATCCAACTTTGCCTTTCGGCACCATAAAGTGTTATCCAACAAACAGATTATGTACGACAAATGTCCTGGTTACGCTACCACCAATCCCAGCCCTCGCAGAACTTCAAATTACGTGAAGGGATATAATGCAAAATTGCTCTCTTCATCGGTTCAGTCCCTTTGCTGACTTACAAGTCATTTAATTTAACATGCTCACCGGTAAAATGACAATATGATGACTCTACATCCCAATTTTTATTTCAGGGGAGTATTCGGCCATGATTTCAGTTTGACAACCGCAGTCAACGTTGTAGTTGGAGGACCTCTCGAAACGAGAGGATATTTGACGAGTGGGCTGGGCTTAAATCCCATCGATCACGTGTGGGCTATGATGCGAGACCTACCGCAGCTCCTTCGCATGCTTCAGCGACCACTCAGGCAAACTGCGCTGGTAGACCGACGTAACGCCGTAGTAAAGCACCCTTCACAAAATACCTGTCGAGAATGCAAACACGCTACATAGCATGCATTGTTGTTCGTGGTATTCACAAACCATTTTCAGAACCACGTCCTGTATTTCTTAATGTCCTGGATAGAATTTTAAACCGCGTTGAGTGATTATTGTAAAGTTAATGTGACTTGCAGCGTATTTATGTAGATGTAGATAAAAAGAAATTGACATTAGCTGCCAGTGGACATTGAAATAAAACGATGATGGAAGGAAAACGATTTTGGCTAGCCATGATAAGAACCTAGGTTCCCAGCTTTAGAGGCAGTGGCGTTGAGCGCTACGGCACTGAGACACAGAAATCACTACTACTGCGCGGGATAGCCTAGAACGACTCCAGTCAGATGCGAATTTTCAACTTACCGACACAGAAGTGATGTAGTGTCCCTGACCATTGTCACTCATTATTTGCGGCATTTCGCAGATTTCCATAACATTTTGGGCCTCATGTGCATGCGCACTGAAGACAGGATCAATGGCTGCCTTGCGAAAGAACAACCATCACATATGTATACCTATAATTGAGGCGAAGTCAGCCATTGATCTATTCTTCCATGCGGTAGTGCACTAGGCCCGAACTCAACGGACTCTGAGACGTCCATGTTGACAGTAGATATATTGATTTCCAAAGAGCTTCTTTAAACAGCAGTGTTGCCAAAATTAACACAGTTACTCACACAGAGGCCCAGAGGTGCCTCACACGGCGAGAGATACAACACCAAGAATCTCTTCTAAGGTTTTGGCAAGATCAGTGTGTAGTTTTGTTTCTCTTTTTTCCCTTCAGTTTACAATGTGCATTAAACTTAATATTTTCACAAACACCGCAACCTTTGTTCCAGACATATACATTCTCATTTTCATTGATCTTACGCCTACTCCAAGTCCTTAGAATAAAGGAAACGACTGAAATTGGGCAGGGACACTACGCCAGTAGTGTGTGGATAAGAAGAAAATTTGACTGGCTCGCGTAGTAGTGGTGATTACCGTGTCCAAGCGGCATTGTAGGCTGCGCAACTGCAGACGTTCCTCAGGGCTCATTCCTTACGTTCCGCCGCGGATTTCCCGAAAACAATTCATCTCTGTGTTATATTGTTGATTACAGTTATACCTGTGTTACATTATTGGTCATACTGATACATATTCGCAGCCTATCATCTGCATAGGATTCGTGGCATTTTTTTATCTATCATTACAGTTCTGATGATGTGACGTACTCCATGACTTTAGTTAGTATCAATTGTGATGTCATCCACATGATTTCCAAATGGAAACCTTAACTTGTGGTCACTCCTTTAATGACACAATTCTTAAGGCTGCGAATTCAGTATTTCATGATGAGAGGTGAAGGATGAAAGACAAAGAAATTTATGGTTACCGGTGTCAACGGCCACCGCTGTTCAATGCGCTATTACTTGCGACAGCTACGCAACGAGGGCCTGAAGATGGTGCGAATATAGCGCCGAAACCGGTCGCTTAATTAATTAATAAAAAACGTAAATACAGCTGCTGGTACTTTCTTTCAATCTACACAATTATCTCAGATGTAGTCCCATATCATTAATTAGGGAGAGAATTAAAATTATACTCTTATAATAGTTAAGGATAACAAATAAAGGATTTATAGCAATGTAAAGTCCTGGCAATGGAGCCAAAGCAGCACCTCTACATATAAATCTACATGGGATACTATGCGAATCACATTTAAGTGCATGGCAGAAGGTTCATCAAACCACCTTTATACTATTTATCTCCCATTCCATACTGGAATAGCGCGCAGGAAGAAAGAACACCTTAATCTCTCCGTTCGAGCCCTGATTTCTCGTATTTCGTCTGACGATTTCTACCTATGTATGAGGGAGTCAAAATATTGTTCGCATTGGAATTCGTAAGTAGCCCACGTAGCAGCGATAAGCGCCGTTGTTGTAATGATTCCCATCCCAGATCCTGTATCATTTCCGTAACGCTGTCTCCCCTGTATCGTAACAATGCGCTCTTCTTTGGACTCTTTCGATATCCTCCGTTAAAACCACCTGCTGAGGATCCCACAGTGGGCATCAATACTCCAAAAATGGACGGACAAGCGTAGTGTATGGACTTTCTTTAGTACTGTTGCATCTTTTAAGGGTTCTGCCAATAAAGCGCAGTCTCTAGTTCGCCTTTCCCACGACATTATCATTACGTGTTCTTTCAAGTTTAAATCTGAAAAATAATATTTCCTATACTATTTATTTATCTTGTAAAGAAAGTTTAACAGATTTCTTTTCGTACGCATGTGGACTACTTCACACTTCTCATTATTTAGAGTCAATTTTTATACCATAGTGATATCTTATTCAGATCGTTCTGCAATTGGTTTTGATCTTCAGATGATTTTACTAGACGGTAAATGACGGCGTCATCTGCAAACAACCTAATAGAGTTACTTACATTTTTTCAAAATCGTTTGTTGGACCTGTGGAACGCTGGATATCACCTCTGTTTTAGTCGATGCCTTACCATCGCTTACTTCAAACTGTGTCCTCTCTGACAGGAAATCCCCTATCCAATCGTAAAATTGGGGCGATATATCATAACCACGCAATTTGATTAAAAGCCGTTTGTGAGTACCTGATCTGACACAGACAGTTAATGTTTAGGATTAAGATAATTTTCTACTACTATCAATGAATTACTTTAATATGGTTGGCGGTCAACGGCTCGAAGCAAACCACTCCAGGTGAACACCGCCAGTCAAAATCGGTGATGTCCCTACCCAATCTTGCCTCGACTCTACCATTTTTTATATTCTTCTTTAAATAAGACATTTTGTTTATCTTCCAGCTTCTATTTATTAATTTAAAATTTTGTTCCAAGAATGATATTTTCACTCTGCAGTGCGGTGTGCGCTGATACAGGAGACGAGGTACTGGCGGAAGTACAGTTGTGAGGAGAGGAGGTGAAGCGTGCCGGGGTAGCCCTGTAGGTACAGCGCTTGCCCGCGAAAGGCAAAGCTCCCAGGTTCGAATCTCGGTTCCGGCACATGGCTTTGATCAGCCAGGAAAGTTTTTAATAATTTGTTATTTTTCAGTATTCCAAAAATGTTCAAATGTTTGTAGAACTTATGGGACTTAACTAGGGGCCATCAGTCCCTAAGCTTACAAACTACTTACGAACTAGCTAAGACTAAGGACGGCGCAAATATCCATGCCCGAGGGGGGATTCGAACCCCCGACAGTAGTAGCCGTGCAGACCGTAACTGGAGCGCCTCAATCCCCTCGGCCACCGCGGCCGGCCTTTCACTATTGCAGATGAAAGCAAGGAACTAAAAATAAAAAGAAAATTATGTTCAATTAAAATTGTCTGTTGTGAAATAAATCCATAAAGGAAGTATGCACTCGGCTGTTGAGCAGAAGACAGGGTCAATTTCAGTTCCGTCCTTCGTTCCGTAATAATTACCCTAGAACACTGATGTTACATATAGGGTACGTCAGGAGAATAGGTACATGCTGTGAAGGATGATGCTTCTGGTGATTCTGAAGAATAACATTTCTCACAAAAGTATTTCTTTTTTTTATCGTTTCCGGGTAAACCAATGAAAACAGTTATGAACAACAAAAGTGCGGGTGACCATAAGTGAAGATACTATTATGTTACGAATTGTTTAATTGTGTAAGTTTTCTCGCCCCGACCGTAGTGGCAGTGCAGACCGTGATTGCGCGCCGAAGACCGCTCGGCCACCGCGGCCGGCAAGAACTTCTCGTTCCTATTTTACATGCTTGTGCTCTAGTAACACGACACCTGTCTACAAGAGCAGCAAAATGAATTGACGTCGACGGTTGAATGAACATATTTAGGAGGAAAAGTACACAGCAAAACTTAACAGTATATTGAGTTACTGTGACCCGCACATTTCCAGTTCGTAGTTGTGTTTATAGGTTTACCAGGAAACAGTTAAGAAAGGGCATATGCTTATTAGGATATTTTGTTTTGTTTTGTTTTTGTTTTTCGAATCACCAGTATTCCCCGACAAAGCATGCACCTTCCTCCTGTATTTAGTCCAAATAATAATAATTACAGAGCGAAGCACTGAATTAAAAATGACCCTAATCTTCAGCTCAAGAGGCTACTTTTTCATGGAGTGTATCTTTTCTTTGTGAATTTGTTTCACAACAGATCGTACATGCTCCAATTTCAACCTGAAATCTTTTTTATTGTTTTTTGTTTCTGTGCTCTTATCTGCAATCTTTTAAAATAACATAACTTTAAAATAAATAAATAGAAGTTGAAACAGAAACAAAATTTTCTTATTTAACCCTCTTGTAGGCACGCCTCTTTATTTCGCGTGAGTGGGCCCTCAGCAGCATTTACATCGCAATTTCGTTTTCACAGAGATATCGTTTTTAGGAAATCCAGAGAGCAAAAACCGTAACAGAACAACTTCGTGTTAATTTTTATTTTGAGGAGAAAATGACTAAAAAAACAATCAAAATTATTATTATTATTTTTTTTATTTTTTTTTATTTTTTGGTCGAATTACAGCGTTCAAATAAATGAAAAAAATTGCAATTTTCAATGTTATGGCTTCACAGTATAAGGTTTGGATGAAATACCAATCTGTGGCGAATGAAAATTTGTGCCCGGCCGGATTCGAACCCGTGATTTCCTGCTTACTAGGCCTAGGCATACTCGTTGACCACTCCGCCACCGTGGACACAGTGATCAGCGCGACTGCAGAAGACTCTTCCCTGCACGTCTCCCGCCACACACAAATCTCCATTCGCCACGCTGTCTCTTTCCTGTACCGCAGCCTATTTATTCTATAATGCTCGCAGCCACAATACTGTATTCCCGCATCAGGGAGAACAGACCATGAGGTATCGAGACACAATTAATTGTCGTCAGGAGCAAAGCCTCGGCTTGTATACAATTATATATATTTTCGACAAATTACAGCATTCAAATCAATGAAATAAATCGCAATTCGCGATGATATGTCTTCACTGTATTAGGTTTAGATGAAATACCAAACTGTGGCAAATGAAACTTTGAGCCCGGCCGGGATTCGAACCCGGGATCGCGTCTGCCTAGTAATCAGGAGATTCCGGGTACGAATCCCGGCCGGGCACAAATTTTCATTCGCCACAGTTTGGTATTTCATCTAATCCTAATACAGTGAAGCCATAACATCGCAAATTGCGATTTATTTCATTCATTTAGAAAATATATTGCTAAACATCTTTAATCGGAACACAGACGCATCTACTGGTCATTAGTATCGGAGGGGAAACTGACAACCACCTGACGAGCATGATTCTTGTACACATTGATTCTAAAATTGTCGCAATATCTCTCCTTCTTTATATTTTTGTGACAAAAAATACCTCAAAAAGGGTCTGAATTTCCTGTAGTATAGTGTCTTTACAATCACGAGTTCGGGAATTGTTGTTGGCACTACGTCTTTTACCAACCCATCTGTTGGTATGAGTTGCAGACGTCTTAGACCATGTTTCAACGATAAAAAGGTGAAATGCTTCTAAATGTGAATATCGCTAACACTTGCATAAACGAATAGCTAAAACCGTAAATAAGAATAAACAAGAAACTTGCTGGCAGATTAAAATTGTGTGCCGGAACCTGGACTCGAACCCGGGACCTTTGCCTTTCGCGGGCAAGCGCACTACCGACTGTGCTATCCCGACACGACTCACGATACCGCCTCACAACTTTACTTCTGCCAGTACCTCGCCTCCTGCTTTCCAAACTTCACAGAAGCTCTCCTGCAAACAGGCAAGACTAGCACTCCTGGAAGAAAGAAGTTTGGAAAGTAGGAGGCGAGGTACTGGCAGAAGTAAAGTTGTGAGGTGATATTGTGAGTCGTGTCGGGATAGCACAGTCGGTAGTGCGCTTGCCCGCGAAAGGCAAAGGTCCCAAGTTCCAGTCCCGGTTCCGGCACACAATTTTAATCTGCCAGGAAGTTTCATATCAGCGCACACTCCGCTGCAGAGTGAAGTTTCATTCTGGAAACATCCCTTAGGCTGTGGCTAAGCCATGTCTCCACCATATGCTTTCTTCCAGGAGTGCTAGTCTTGCGTGTTTGCAGGAGAGCTTCTGTGAAGTTTGGAAAGTAGGAGGCGAGGTACTGGCAGAAGTAAAGTTGTGAGGCGGTATCGTGAGTCGTGTCGGGATACCACAGTCGGTAGTGCGCTTTCCCGCGAAAGGCAGAGGTCCCAGGTTCGAGTCCCGGTTCCGGCACACAATTTTAATCTGCCAGGAAGTTTCATATCAGCGCACACTCCGCTGCAGAGTGAAGTTTCATTCTGGAAACATCCCTTAGGCTGTGGCTAAGCCATGTCTCCACCATATTCTTTCTTCCAGGAGTGCTAGTCTTGAGTGTTTGCAGGAGAGCTTCTGTGAAGTTTGGAAAGTAGGAGGCGAGGTACTGGCGGAAGTAAAGTTGTGAGGCGGTATCGTGAGTCGTATCGGGATAGCACAGTCGGTAGTGCGCTTTCCCGCGAAAGGCAGAGGTCCCAGGTTCGAGTCCCGGTTCCGGCACACAATTTTAATCTGCCAGGAAGTTTCATATCAGCGCACACTCCGCTGCAGAGTGAAGTTTCATTCTGGAAACATCCATTAGGCTGTGGCTAAGCCATGTCTGCACCATATCCTTTCTTCCAGGAGTGCTAGTCTTGCGTGTTTGCAGGAGAGCTTCTGTGAAGTTTGGAAAGTAGGAGGCGAGGTACTGTGGCGGCATCGTGAGTCGTTTCGGGATAGCACAGTCGGTAGTGCGCTTGCCCGCGAAAGGAAAAGGTCCCAGGTTCGAGTCCCGGTTCCGGCACACAATTTTAATCTGCCAGGAAGTTTCATATCAGCGCACACTCCGCTGCAGAGTGAAGTTTCATTCAAGAATAAATAATTAAAATGTGTAGAAAATCGTAAGCAAAAAGTTAAAGAAATATATGATAAGGCAAGTGGCGACAAACACACCACAAAGGTTTATTGCACGTTAATAATAGGCGTTGCAACTAAACAGTGGTAAGAACTGGTTTGAAATTAGGCGAAACAGACTCCACACTTATTTTTGGAAACATTTTGCTTCGTTAGGGCAACAGCGCTCTTATGACAAAGTAATATATAAATAAGTCTAGAGAGCAAAATTGGTTCTTTATTGCCACCCGGTTTCAACCCAATGGCGGCACCATGAGGACAGGCACCTCCTGTGCCGCTCCATACGAACTCTTTAAGATGGCCCAACATTGGGTTGAAACCGGTTAACAATAGAGAACGATTTTTTTACACACTACATATGTGATGAAGATCGTATTCTAGATTCCACGTAAGTCGAGTGCTAGCACCAGCGTGTGGACACTCAGTAAATTGAAAGTTGCTATGTGAATGCGTCGGTGCGTCCACCGGAGGACTAAAGAAGAATATAAAAAGATTGTGTAGAATATCTCAGGAGGCAATAATTTGTCGATTAAATGTGAATTGTAGAGTGATCATGTGGAACTTAAGATTTTCAGCTTACTTTAAATAAGCGTATGAAATAAATCGTAAATGGAAACAAATGCCTACTTATCCCGAAGTCAGTTTCAGTTGCAAAATTGTCTTTATTTGAATGGCGCGTTTCGCCCTCTTGAGGCATTATCAGAAAATTTAAACGATATGTGGTGAGCTATCTGTCATCATTGCAATATAAACTATTTAGGATGGAAAGCTATCGTCATAGTCGACTATGACGATAGGTTTCCATCCAAAATAGTTTATTTTGCAACGATGACATACAGAAGGTATCAGAAAATACAGCAAACAGTCGCCTTTTACGTATTTGTTGACCACGATCGGTTTAGAACTGCCAGGCAGTTTATCATCTGGTGCTATACATTTTTATTGATTTTACATAACATTGTGGAACTCTTTTGGCTGTGGTGAGATAGAAAATAAAGTGTGATCTTTGGATTTGGGACTAGATTACGATATTTACATATTCATTTCATAAAAATCAAATTATGGTGTACATTGGTTCAAATGCTCAAATCTATCGGATCAAATCTATCGGACCAAACTGCGTGGTCATCAGTCCGTAGCTTACAAACTACTTAAAGCTAGGTTACCTAACCTAAGGACAACACACACACCCATGCCCCAGGAAGGACTCGAACCTCCACGGCGAGCAACCGCGCGCTCCGCAGCGAAGCGCTTTAGACCGCTCGGCTACTCCACCGCGGCCTACATTGGTTATTTCTATACTACTGGCCATTAAAATACTACACCAAGAAGAAATGTAGATGATAAACGGGTATTCATTGGAAAAAAATATACTAGAAGTGACATGTGATTACATTTTCATGCTATTTGGGTGCATAGATCCTGAGAAATCAGAATCCAGAACAACATCCTCTGGTCGTAATAACGGTCTTGATAAGCCTGGGCATTGTCAAACAGAGCTTGGATGGCGTGTACAGGTACACATGCCAATGCAGCTGCAACACGATACCACAGTTCATCAAGAGTAGTGACTGGTGTATTGTGACGAGCCAGTTGCTCGGCCACAATTAATCACACTTTTTCAATTGGTGAGAGATCTGGAGAATGTACTGGCCAAGGCAGCAGTCGAACATTTTCCGTATCCAGAAAGGCCCGTACAGGACCTGCAACATGCGGCCGTGAATTATCTTGCTGAAAATTAGGGTTACGCAGGGACCGAATGAAGGGTAGAGCCATGGGTAGTAACATATCTGAAATGTAACGGCCACTGTTAAATTGCCGTCGATGCGAACAAGAGGTGACCGAGACGTGTAACCAATGGCACCCCACTATCACGCCGGGTGATATGCCATTATGGCGATGACGAATACACGCATCCAATGTGCGTTCACTGCGATGTCGCCAAACACGGATGCGACCATCATGATGCTCTAAACAGAACCTGGATTCATCCGAAAAAATGACGATTTGCCATTCGTGCACCGAGGTTCGTCGTTGGGTACACCGTCGCAGACGCCTCTGTCTGTGATGCAGCGTCAAGGGTAATCGCAGGCATGGTATCCGATCTGATAGTCCATGCTGCTGCAAAAGTCGTCGAACTGTTCGTGCAGATGGTTGTTGTCTTGTAAACGTCCCCATCCGTTGACTGAGGGATCGAGACGTGGCTTCACGATCCTTACAGCCATGCCGAAAAGCTGCCTGTCATACTAGGCTGTTTGGGTCGAGCACGGCGTTCCTTATTGCCGTCCTGAACCCACCGATTCCATATTCTGCTAACAGTATTTGGATCGCGATCAACGCGAGCTGCAATGTCGGAATACGATAAACCGCAATTGTGATAGGCTACAATCCGACGTTTATCAAAGTCGGAAACGTGATGGTACGCATTTCTCATCCTTACACGAGGCATCACAACAACGTTCCACCAGGCTACGCCGGTCAACTGTTGTTTGCGTATGAGGAATCGTTTGGAAACTTTCCTCGTGTCAGTACGTTGTAGGTGTCGCCACCGGGGCCAACCTTGTGTGAATGCTCTGAGAAGCTAATCATTTGCATTTCACAGCATCTTTTTCCTGTCTGTAGCACGTCATCTTCGTGGTGTAGCAATTTTAATGACCAGGAGTGTATCTGTTTAAATCGTATCCTGAAACGTTATATGCACTGTAAGTAGCGTTCCACAATATTATAAAAAACCATTAAAAATGTATAGCACCTGATGCTGAGCTGGCAGGCAGAAACTAGCCGTAGTGAATAAATCCGTATAAAAGGCGTCTGGTTTCTGTATTTCCTGATTTCTTTAATCATCACAGTCGCAGGTTCCACACTTCCAGAATGGATACAAGTTTGGTGACATATAGCTCACCATTTATCGTTTACATTCTCTGATGATGCCTCAAAAGGGTGAAACGCGTCATTGAAACAAAGAAAACTTTGCAATTGTGACTTTCGGGATCATTTCATAACCTGTTGCTGTACCAGGCAGCAGTGTGGATTGGAACCATGTTTCATTGCCTACTTGGTGCCTCTTGAACCTAAGCCGTAAACTTGGTATCCCTCGGCGCCGCCCTTCTTGTAGAGGAAATCCCCAGCCCTCCCCTAGTGACCGGGGGGGGGGGCGCTGCTAAGAAGGCCTGTGAGTCCGGCACAATGACGAGGCGACGGCTCTCAGCGCGGCACCGGAAGGAGGTCTTTTGCGGTGATCGAGCTGCGATTAAGGCTGGCAGCAGGAAGGCCGAGGCTCAGGCACAGGCATCGATCTCGCGCTGCCGGCACGCTCCGCCACGCACCAATGCCGGCGCCCGCGGCACGCTCAGACTAAGCTGAGTGAGCAGGTGCCACGCCCACACACCCGCCCGTACCTCAATGCACGGGGCTAATGCCAGCTATACGGCCAGCAGAGTTTGGACCAACTTACTTGTTCAACTTGACGTGGGAAGTGACCTCCCATTTCTTCAACTGTGCCTCGTTGGAGTTCCGGACAAAATGTCTACAAGCTAGGATACTTTACACCAGGGCCAGCAAGGAGAATCCCATGCGTGCGGGCCAGCTGGGCGAACCAAGTAACGCTCCGACTGTCTCAGGTTTGCTCGGCACTTTTTGAATGTACTCGCTACGAAGAGAAATTTCATTTTGCACTGTGGTGCAGATCTTTTCCTTTCCGGATTAAGGTTCGAAATTTTTTCCAACTATCAACGGCCAGTTCCCTATGCTTTCTGGTGCCATGAAAATGTAAATTTTGTACAATTCATTTCTGTTTTAGAAGCAACATTGGAATAGTTGGTGTTCTTTACGGGTTTGCGGCCTGATTATATCGTTCTGCTGACACAATATTTCAGCGGTGCAAATGGCCGCCATCTTCAGGTGTGACTAGTGCACAATAACGGCGTGATTGTGCACCAGCCGTAACTGAAAATAGCAGCCAGGTGGACCGCTGAAATATCGGTCAGCAGAAAGACATAGTCCGGCCACAATCCCGTGAAGAACACCAAGAATTATAGTTTTGTTGTGATCTTCAGTACATCTCTCCACCCTGCTCTATCCTGAGCAAGCCTCTTCATCGCCTCAAAGAACGGAAACCTAAACCATTTCAATCTGCTTGGTCTCCCTCTGCGATTTTTTCCGCACACACTTCCCACCAACGCTAAATTCACGATTCCTTGATGTCTAACAATCTGTCCTACCAATCGATCCCTTCTTTTAGTCAAGGTATGCCAGAAATTCCTTTTCTCCCCAATTCTGTTCAGTACCTCCTCATTAGTTACGCGATCCACCCACCTAATCTTCAGCATTCTTCTGTAACACCACATTTCAAAAGCTTCTATCCACTTCCTGTCCGCACTGTTTATCGTCCATGTTTCACTCCCATACAAGGCAATACTCCACGCAAATGCCTTCAGCAAGGACTATCTTACTCTTAAATTAATATTCGATGTTAACCAATTTCTCTTTTCTTCCCATTGTCATTCTGCATTTTATATCCTCTGTACTACGACCATCGTGTGTTATTTCACTGCCCAAGTAACAAAACTCATCTACCACCTTTATTGTTTCATTACCTAATTTAATTCCTTCACCATGACCGGATTATCTTAGACTGCACTCCATTACCTTTGTTTTGCTCTTGTTAATGTTCATCTCGTACGCACCTCTCACCACAATGTCCATCCCGTTCAACTGCTCTTCCAGGTCCTTCGCTGCCTTTGACAAAATTACAATGTCATCGGCAAAACGCAATGTTCGTATTTCCTCAACCTGAACTTTAATTCCTTCTCCAAATTTCTCCTTGCTTTCCATTATAGCTTGCTCATTGTACAAATTGAAGAAGTATTACGACAGGAAAATCTACAAAATTAATAGTGGAATAGTCTACAAATCCCTTACAGCAGACTGTCAACGTAGCACGTCTCTTTGAGAAATTCATTAGATGTTTAAACCTTCTGACTTTATCAGAGCTGGAGAGGAGGTATTATTACAAATTGTCAAAAAATTTAAAAATTATTTTTAAAAAAGGTCTAGAGGACAGAAGAACTTGAAATCTTACAAACTGGTGACTAGTTTCGACTTTACAGTCATTATTAAACATGTAACAAGCAAAAGAAAGAACCATACTAAGAACCCTATAAGAAATGCTTTCAACAATAATTACGATGTTCTAACGTAACTTGAATGAACTTTACCGTGCAACAAGGCCTATTAAATACAATGGGAACACTTAAGCATGGTAAATACAATACCCATTTCAGACCCAAGATGATACGAGATATGACATTAACACAAAGAGGGACGTTTAAGAGACAAAATACATACAGTAATTGATTACAAAAAGAAAATAAATTTATTTTCATAAATTTTGTACCCACACCATTGTCTGTTTTAGGCCTTAACTCGAAATTTTTATTATCTGCTCCATTGATACTAAAACGATTTTGAAAGAAATGACATAATGACATTAAAGGATAATATAAAATCATCTGGCTGTCAGATATCATAGCTTCACATGTCAGAACAAGAATATCGACACCTTCTTAACAATCTATCTTACCGCCACAGTAAGTGTACTGAAATTTTGCCTATTTCTGGTGTCACCCGTTGTAGAAACATGGAACTAAAAGACGTTGCGCACATTACCACAGACCACTCATGATTGTGTGATGCAGACCCGAACTTCCTAGCGTGAATTACAAAGAAATAAGCGAGCAAAATCAGACTTGCAGAACAGTGCGTGCAGGGCCTGAAAGGTATAAAATTAAGGTAAAGGTTGATAAAGAATATTACAATTAGGGACAAAAATTACAACATACCACAGGCAATGGATGGATAAAAAAATATTAGATTGCCAGTTACATTATTCTGAGATTGAGATCAGTCAATGAGTAAAAAAATTTGGTTAGAAGGAACGTGGATTTTATCATGGCGATGGAAAATGTTGAACGAATCTGGCACATGTGGAAGACGTTATGCAGTATTTTTTTATTGCTTACTGGTTATTTAAACGCCCCATTGGGCAGGCTGGCGTCAGCTTTGTATGCTGCTCTGTAGCCCCACGTACGTTTGCTTTTGACATTGTCACATTAATCGATAAAGCAGTTGATAATAAATGCAGAACTTAAAATATAAACAGGAAATAAAAACGGTGGATAAATACAGTGAAATGATGACTTTAAAAAAACATATATTTTCAGAGTTGAGCCAAGGTGAATATAAAAACTTTGTATTTAGACATATAACGGCGAAGAGCACTGAGACACATTGTTCTGCCTGTTATACCGTTGCTAAAATCGTACAGAGCCGCGGTGGAGTAGCCGAGCGATCTAAAGCGCCTCACTGCGTAGCGCGCGGCTGCTCGCCGCCGGAGGTTCGAGTCCTCCCTGGGGCATATGTGTGTGTGTGTGTGTGTGTGTGTGTGTGTGTGTGTGTGTGTGTGTGTGTGTGTGTGTGTGTGTGTGTTGTCCTTAGGTTATTTTACTTAGTTTAAGTAGTTTGTAAGCTACGAACTGATGACCACGCAGTTTGGTCCAATAGATTTACAAACATTTGAACATTTGAAAAATATTACAAGTAACAAACACTAACACACTACACGAAGCACTGTGAAAAAGTTGCGCTGAAACCCCACAGGGGAGAGGGGAAGGAAACAGTATAAAATAACAGAAGTATAATAAATTAACACGGGACAAAGACGAGAGTTAACCTCAATTAGTAACTCGAATTGTGCAAAATGAATTAGGTTCATAGGTGTTTTAACTGGTGTTCAATTTAACGACTTCTCCAGATGTATCAGCGGAACAGGCAATGTGTACACCGGACAACTGCTCAACACACTAACCAACGTTACTATGCAAAAGTTTGCACGGACCTATCATAAGTAAACATCATGCCGACAGGTTGTGCGCGAAACCCAACATATAGAAACGTCGTGGCAAAGCCACAGGGGGCAAGAAGTGCGGGGGGGGGGGGTTGGCTAATGGGGCTGAAGCACCCCCACCACCACCCAAAGGTTTTTTTAAGTTTTATTAATTTTTTTTAACATAACTATCATTTGTCAAGCACAACTGAATGTGACAATGGGTAGCCGCCACTGAGAACGTGTGCTGCTGTTAGTGTGAGCGGTTGCAATGCCGCCGCGACCAGCTTTGATGCTGCCGCTATTGGTACTTCTATGCTGAAGTTACGAGCCGATTGTTCGTATGCGGCGACCCGCTGCTTAGCAGGTCAGCGGCGCCACCGAGTGGAATCTTATGAATAACAATTGTGTTATTTTAGTTCAGTTTTGACACTTAGAGTCTCATGTTAATTAAATTGTAAAGGCCTTTCTTGTAAAAAGGAAACTGCTTAATTATTTTACGAGCTGATTATATATATTCCATTTGCATAACGTTGCTCCTCTTCTACTTTCAAATTAATGCGAGCATACTCATTTTATTGTTTATGCAATTGTTTTCGTAGTCTCTTAGTATAATTGGTTAAATTACAAAAAGTGTAAACTATGTCATAGATTAATAAAAATTCAATAGGCTTTATTTTTAAAAAATTACCCCCCCCCCCTCCCGCCCAGAACCATATCCTGGCTGTGCCGCTGACAAACTTCATATACATGTGTGTGGACGTGCTCCACAATTTTATGATGTGACATTGTTTTAAATTTTACTTTTTAATCTATTGACATGGGGTCACCCACATTTAACTTTTTAAATGTGAGCTTTATGTATACTTCTGAAGAATGCAAAATTACTTTTGCCGAAACCTAGGTAAAGGTTTATGCATGTAACCATTTTATGCAACTGGTCGGCTGAAACGTTGTTGACTTTTAAAATTGTGATAAAAGCGTTACTAATTACAATATTGAAAAAAAATGGGTGATACTTTACAGACGAAGTGCAAGTTTAACGTAAGAAAACGATTTGATAAAACATAAAATATCATAACCAAAGGTTGAGTATAAAATCTACATGCCTGCAAAGAGAATTTTTTATGGATTGACTGGCCTGAAGCCTCAAAATCATGTAACTGGCAATCTAATAATTTTTTTTATCCATCCATTGTCTGTAGTATGTTGCAGTTTTTGTGCCTAATTGTAATATTCCTTTTTTACCCTTTTCTTTAATTTTACTGTATTTACCATGCTAGGGTAAAGTGTCACTATTTCATTTAAGACGCTGTGCTGCACCTTAAATTTTATTCAAGTTAGTACATAGTAGTTATTGTACAAAGCAATTGTTTTCTGATTCTTAGGATTGTTCTTTCTTGTGTTTGTTAAAGCTTTGATAATGCCAGTAAAAGCGAAACTAGTCGCCACATTGTATGATTTTTAAATTGTAGTTCTGCATAGCGCTTTAAAAGAATAACTTTTTAAAAACTTTTAACAAATAATTTGCTATATTACTTGAAAGCCTCTCACTATTTTCGTAATGGAACTAATAAATTTGCAGCGTAAGTTTCGTTTCTAAGACAAATTATAATATTGTAAAACCGCTCAAGAATTCTACAAAGGATTTGCTTGAGAAGAGTTCCCACATATTTATAATGAGGCTACAAACGTTGCATCCATGTCCAGCTCAACTTATATATGTGAATGTTTTTTTTCCAATAATAATCTTAAATAAGGCATGATTACGTGGCTGCTTGAGTGTTAACAATATAACAAACTGCCCCCGGCTAGAGAGCGTCGGGAGTTTGTACCAGGTACGTCTACAGCGAATCAAACTAATTAAACACTTATAATTAGTTTGTGATTGCAATATATTATTATAATTATTGTTTCTTTGTAACATAATGTTAGGTCCCATAGGGGATGATGGACGAAGTTTATTAGAGCGACTATACTCCATATTGAACGCTGAAAGGCATAATCAGGCTGTAATGATGATTATGATGATGATGTGATATATTAAGATTTGTAGACGTGACGCT
Organism: Locusta migratoria; assembly: GCA_026315105.1. Classification (NCBI taxonomy): domain Eukaryota; kingdom Metazoa; phylum Arthropoda; class Insecta; order Orthoptera; family Acrididae; genus Locusta; species Locusta migratoria. The sequence continues at coordinate 647,232,979 of CM048744.1, read as the reverse complement.
GTCGATAGAGTTTGGGTGCTTTTTTTCATTATCATGTATTTGTCATAATTTATTATATCACTATTTTACTCCACAGTTAAAGTATATAAGAGTAGTATATGGAGCGACATTGCTCACAGAGTATCACTAGTGTAATGCAGTTGCAAATCAGGCTTAATTCTATTTCTTTCTCTTTTGTACCAACAATGAATAAGGTTGTAATAACGCATTTTACGAACCGTAGCTCCAGTGTTTGTAATTTCCTAATAGACTGATAAGAAAACTGGTATAGAAGCCGGCCAAGTTCCATGCGCGACTGTTCTGCCAAATGTGCGACGACTCTGTCATTCATTCCTTCAACGTTTTCCCACTCAGACACAAAAGCGGCGCGATTTTTTTAACGTTTTGGAGTGCGAATAACTTCTGTTTACAGAATGAAACTTTCACACTGCAGCGGAGTGTGCACTGATATGAAACTTCCTGGCAGATTAAAATTGTGTGCCTGAACGGGGACTCGAACCTGGGACCTTTGCCTTTCGCGGGCAAGCGCATTACCGACTGCGCTATCCCGACACGACTCACGATGCCTCCTCACAACTTTACTTCCGCCAGTACCTCGCCTCCTACTTTCCAAACGTCACAGAAGCTCTCCTGCGAACCATGAAAGACTAGCACTCCTGGAAGAAAGGATATGGTGGAGACATGGCTTTAGCCGGCACACAATTTTAATCTGCCAGGAAGTTTCATATCAGCGCACACTCCGCTGCAGAGTGAAAGTTTCATTCTGGAAACATCCCTTAGGCTGTGGCTAAGCCATGTCTCCGCCATATCCTTTCTTCCAGGAGTGCTAATCTTGCATGGTTCGCAGGAGAGCTTCTGTGAAGTCTGGAAAGTAGGAGGCGAGGTACTGGCGGAAGTAAAGTTGTGAGGCGGCATCGTGAGTCGTGTCGGGATAGCACAGTCGGTAGTGCGCTTGCCCGCGAAAGGCAAATGTCCCACGTTCGAGTCGGTTCCGGCACACAATTTTAATCTGCCAGGAAGTTTCAACTTCTGTTTAGTATACCTGTTTCTTGCTGAGCGATATGGTGGGCCAAACTATTCGCTGGAATTCTCCAGAATGTCCTTCAAATAGATAGCGACCATTTGTTGTCCGGTGACATGACTCAGTTCACGGGCCATTATCAATTAATTGTTGCAGGTGTCTCCACCTAATACGGTATGACCATTTACAGTCAATGATTTCTTCATATTGACCTTGTCTATTCTAGATGCAAACAGCTTTCAGCATTATGGACTCACTACCAGCTCGTACAGTCCTTTCCTTGCATTTTGGGTCTATTGGTTCTTCACTCTATACGTATACCACATTGCCGCAGTGGAGTGGGCGAGCGCTCTAAGGCGTCCTCCTGCTGAGCGCCCGATCGTCTGCATGTGTTGCCCTTACTTTAGTTTAAATAATTTGCAAGCGTAGGGAACGATAACCACAGTAGTTAAGTCCCACAGATATACAAACATTTCATCTCGGACCATACCATTACCTCTTACCAGCACACTTTGGTATGGAAGATACGGTCGCTGAGGTTTTGGTTTCCTCAACGTTGCTGGCCCCAGTGCTATATAATATATACACTAACGACTAGACACTCAACACATGTACCAATTCATTTATCTATGCAGATGACACAGATATAGTTGCTCAAGGGTCAACAGTCGAAGAAGTAGCATCCAAGCCAGCATCTGCTCTCGAAGAACTCGCTGTCTACTACGATGACAACTGTCTGAAACCCAATCCTGATAAAACCGTGGTGTGTGCGTTCCATCTGCGCAATAAGGAAGCAAGAAAAAAGCTGTTTATCACCTGGAAAGGACGCAGTTTAAATCACATCACCCAACCTACTTGGGAGTAAAGCTGGATCGTTCTGTAACTTTCAAAGAGCACTGCATGGACACCTAACAGAAAATATGCACTAGAAATAATCTTATTCTCAAACTCACCAAGTGGGGAGCACAGCCTAGCGTCCTCCGCACATCTGCTCTCGCCCTGTGTTTCTCTCCTGCAGAGAACGCTGCTCCAGTATGGCACAATTCTGCACATGCTAAGCATGTTGGCGTGGCGTCAAATGAGACAGGCCGCATAGTCACAGGATGCTGAAGACCAACTCCTGCCAGTAATATTTTCCCACTCATCGGAATAGCACCACCAGGAGACAGGTAGCAGCGGAGATTGAAAAGATGAAATAAGAAGAGGATCCGAGGCACCCAATGTTTGGAATCCTACCTCTCCCATCAAGGCTGAAATCGGGGAAACGCTTCCTTCTCACAACTTCACCAATCCCAACATCTGCAGAAGCTCGTCTAAATGAGCTGTGGAGAGCGAAGTCACCAGGAGGACTGTGGACAGCAAAAGAGAAGCAACCAGCAGGAGGCCATCTCCCATACGCGACCTGGAAGAACTCTGTGAGTGTGGTGAGACACAGGACTCTGAATACTTGCTTGTATGCAAGAATCTTATTTTGCATTGTAACGTGCAAGACTTGTTCGCTGCCAATGACAATGCCATTCTGGTGGCAGAATACTGGACCAACAAAGAGTGATGTTGCTATTTATTTATACTAACTAGTAAGTTAATATTCAAAATTGTATTGTGCCTTGTGGACTCGGATAAATAGAAAGAAAACCTCTACCAACTGGAATCGGGATTTATCTGATCAAGCCACAGTCCTCCTGTCGTCTAACAACGATATGATCACGAGAGTTAACTCATGTAATTGTATGTAATGTTTTTCAGGAAATTATAAGTGGTTCTCTGCAAATGGACTCTTACTAAATTCTGATAAAAACAGTATACGATACGGTAAATGGCATAACACCATCAATAAATGGAATCTGTGAACAGACGTCTGAAGCTAAGACAGACTTTTCAAAGATTTTCGGTGTGTCCACTGATGAAACAAATGAATTGGAAGCAACACATGGATGATCTATTGAAACGTTTTCGTTCAGCAACCTATACTTAGGATTGTTGCAAAAGATTGCTTAGTACGTTTATTTTTATTCACTGCTTTCATATGGTATCATATCACTGACCAAAAAGGTATTCTTTGCACAAAAGCGTTTAATTGGAAAACTTTTCCGAGTCTACACAAGAGCATCCTGCAAACAGGGTTCTTTACAATAGCTTCACAATATACATATTCATTTATAAAACTTTCTATTAATAACCCAACTTAGTTCAAGAGTAGTAGCTACGTGCATAGCAACAACACTAGGAAAAATGGTTAAATCTAACTTTGGGACCGAAGGGAGTGCATTATGCTTCCACAGAAGTCTTTGGTCACTTACGAAATACCCAGTATTTAAGAATAAATTGAAAGAGTCTCTAAATGATTACGCCTTCTCCTCAATAGACGAATGTTAACACAGAAATTAGTAATTCTTCTTTTTTATTAAACTGACACATCATTTCGAAATCTCGTATTCATGATCTATAGAACCAGTATTAATCTAATCTAATCGAATCTAGGCGACGTCGCAGGCGATGTCGTAGTGTTGGCAAAGCACTCCAGTCAGCCGTCCTCTGTCATAGTCTGTTATCGCCAAATGGCACACCTTACACCGTCGTAATCTGTCGCAATCGTCTCTATGGTGATTGCTTCTCAGTTACCATTGTCATCTCTAAGTTAACGCCGCCGATCTCCTTTATTGAGTGTATGCTATGGGCAACTGAATTCTTACTCTTGGGACACTATTGGCACTTTGGATATCGGAATATCGAGTTCCGCCAATGATTTCCCATCAATCACCGTAGTGCAAACGACAGCTGTGTCATTGCTCGGACCTTTTATACCTTGTCTACGAGCCAGTATCGAATCTCTATCCGTGCACATCGCTACCCCAACCGTTTCGTCACGTCAGTGTACATAGCAAGGGATTCTTACATCGTCAAGATGTCTCTTCCGAGAAATCGGAAGGTAACAGCCGAGTATGAAAGCGATAGCTGGTGTAGGGTTTCCCTCAGAGGCGGCGCTTCGGTTTAATAACGCGGCCGCGACGGTGGCGGTGGCGCGGCTGGCCCGTTACCTTGGCAACGGCCGCCAGCCGCGCCCCACAAAAGCGCGACTCAGGCTGCGGAGGGAAATAAAATGGCGCGCATAGCGAGCCCGCCTGACCGTAAAAATGTTGCCGCCTTGTCACTTCCAGCAGCCGCCTCCAGCGCCGTGCTCGCGGCGTGCCGAATCACACGAAAGCCGCCGCCTTCTGAGGAGTAGAAGCGAGCTCCAGGCCTGTAACGCGACAAACGTTTCTGCACGGTAAGTAACTTGTCGATACCGCCTCAAGCGAACTACAGTTCTACTGCTTTATCGTTTATCCCAAGACGTTTCGGTGTTGTCGCATCGTCAGAAACGCCAGTTTACAACTACATTCACATTTCGCAAACCTCCAAGGGTGTGTCGTGGAGGGAACTTTGTGTACTACTGTCACTTCCTCCCGATATTACAATCGCTTAAGACTCGAGGGGAAAAAAACGGACTCCACGTGGACGGTTTTATCCTTGTACTCTTCTCGCGAGAAGTACGTACGATGAAGCAATATAGTAGTTGAAATCTTAATATACAGGGTGATTCACTAAGTGTGCTTGCGTCTGTAACTTATAAAATAACAGATGACGGGAAATTTTAATGCAGTAGGTCAACACAAGAAATGTTACACTTTCTGCGGAGCTATGAACATAGTTTATCGTATCATTTTCCAAAGAGTTACAGTACAAAGATATAATTTTTTAAATGGAACAATAGTTTTTTTCTATCGTGTATTGGATTCGTTTAAACCAGCTGCGTCCAAATCAGTTTCAACTACATTCCAATCACTGTTAGTTAGGGAGCTACAACCATTCAAAGTTCCGGGTGCGTAGACTGCGATAGCGAACTGATTGGCCGAGTGGCTATCCCCTGGGGCACGGCCCACTGTCTCATGACCACCAGCCAGTCAGCTATGCTGTCGTAGCCTCCGCCCCCTAAACTTTGAAGGGTTGTAGCTCCCAAACTAACAGTGACAGGAATATAGTTTAAATTGATTTGGCTGCAGCTGGTTTCAACGAATCCAATCCACGGTAGAAAAACTATTGTTCCATTTAAAAAATTATATCTTTGGAAAATGATAAAATAAACTATGTTCATAGCTCCGCAGAAAGTGTAACGTTTCTTGTGTTGACCTACCGCATTAAAATTTCCAGTCAGCTATTATTTTATTAGTTACAGAGGGAAACACACTTAGTGAAAAACCCTGTATATAAAAATTGAGGTGTTTCAATGTTCAAATGTTTGTATAGTCTATGGGACTTAACTACGGGGTCATCAGTCCATAAACTTACAAACTACTTATGAACTACCTAATACTAAGGTCGGCACAAATATCCATGCCCGAGGGGGGATTCGAACCCCCGACCGTAGTGGCCGTGCAGACCGTGACTGGAGCGCCTCAGTCTCCTCGGCCACCGCGGCCGGCTTGAGGTGTTTGTGCTTATATTTCACTCTACTGTAGGTATCAGTCTCCCATTGTGCACTATGTTGGTAGATGGTTGTTAACGATAAGGGGGTGAAAGATATGGGAGTTGAAACTTACCGACTTATATAAAATTCTACATGTAGGTGTCAATTTTTTGCAAAACTACATAATGGAGACGAGCGATCTATATTGTAGTAATACAAAGTCTCCCGTTGAACACCATAGCAGTTCTGTGTCGACAGCTATAAGAGGGTGGAAAAAATAGTGGTTGAAAGACGTCAGCTTATATAAAATTCTGACTGAAGACCAGCGATAACTTTTGACACTATAATAGCAAAGAGGTTACATACAGCGAAACGTGATGCACCTTCTTCAGTTGTTTCCAGCAGTAAGCGTAAGAATAAAGAAAAATAAGTGCATATTGACGATTGAAAAGTAAAACTACCGATAAAGATGCCAAAGCGTAACAAAGACATAACACGGCGCTGAAAAGTGAACATACACACGATAGAAACTTGAAATTTTTAGACGTTGTCTATCTTACACTGTAGGCATGAATGATATTTCATATTCGCATCCCTAAGGGGATGAAATAGGGGATGAACGGTTTTTTGAAAATACGTTACTATTAAGACAATTTTGAAGGAAGAAGAACAAAATTTCGGATTTAGATTTTAGGTTGTAATTTTAAAAATACATGTTTCGATATTTTTGGAAATTCAACCATTAAACTGGTGAAATAAGGAAAACTTTTAAAGGTTGCTACTAAGACTATTTTGATGCTAGAAATGCGAAAATTTGGGTTTGGAACAATAGAATTTTAGAAAAAAATATGTTTCGGTATGTTTTGAATTCTATCATCAATGGTGCAATAGGGAGTGGCAAGTTGTATCAAAACACTTGATTAGGAAAGCATTTTTAATGCTGAATCTATGAAAATTTATATTAAGAAACAACCAATGCAAACCATTCAGTGTACGAGTGCAAAGCAGCCGGAATTAAGCTAGTTTCATTTTTTTAGAAGTATAGAGCGTAAACATTTGAATATATTAGCAATTAGTTTCGGCCCATAAGTGGGCCATCTTCATGCTTCTCCAAAGTTAGCGTGGCAGCGGAGCAGGTACTACGGATGGCTCCCAGGTGCGCTCACTGCTCAGTGACATTCATAGCACCAATATGTTTCCAAAAAAATGTATTACGTTGGTTGATTCCTCGAGAAACGATTGCTCTCGAAAATTTAATAGAAGCCCTTACGGCCATACAGAACTTCTCTCTTGCATCGTCTGCCACTGTCGTTTCCTGGTCATCTGATTTTGGCTTTCGCGCTTACCATCAATTTTGCTTGTAACCACATGGACTGTAATGGGGAGAGTGCAAGCACGTATGTCTACATCATATGACGTTCCGTTTGGTAGAGTAAGCCTGACTACTTTTTCGCCTCCTTCGCATTATTTGTGGTTGAAGTTTTAATATATGTGCGACCTCTTTCCTTTTGAAATTTAATCTTCACTTATATCATTATTACTTGCGTCTGAAGGCATATTTTACTGTACCGAATTATAGTGTACTGTTCCATGAACCACAATTTACAGCAGTGTTTGACGTCTGCTAAGGTATGCCGGACACCAATTTATTAAACCTTGATATGAGGTGTAACGTAAATTTTAAAATCTTAAGAAAGTGATATCCACTTATTTGTACAAGCATTACTGTTCGCTATTATTTTATCTCTCTATGTCATCCATTTATGTATTACTTTTCCCTGCAACATACCGTCGTTGTCTAATGTTTCCTTGAAACTTGAAGAGCCTCTTAATCATTCAGCTTGTTCATCCCTAGTCTCCTTAATTTTCTACCATTCTGCAAACTCTTTAGTTTTGTCCCACTCTCCTGTATAATTTCTAATATAATTTATGCATTAATTTGTTAACTATACTCAGCCCGGCACACAAGGCTCGCAGGTTGTTCTGGATTTACAACAGCTGTAGTCGGAGGTAATACACTTTACGTGTGGGTGTAACGAATAGCGTGTGTTTTATTTCTTTAAAAAAAAATGAATATAAGCAACTCTAAAGTACGACGCGATAGTAATTCGTCGTGCACACTGATCTAGGCCGTCAGTTGAATATTTTGAGTCACCTTTTCCGTTTAAATTCTAAGAACGAAGCAAAATGAAAAGCTGAGAACGGTGACAGCCTTCGGATGGTGCTCTACATCACCCAGAATCCTCTCCTAGCACATCAGTTAAAGAGTCAAAGAATATTGCGAAGCGGGAAAAGGCTTAAAACTGACTTTAGATGTGCAGTGTAACGCAATATGGTGTCGTACTTCAAGTACTGCTAGTCGAACGTTACCCAACCAGTATCAAGGGCATATTTTACGTATTGTAGGTTCCGCAGCATAATAACTGTCATAATATAGCATTATATTGAAATGATATTTTCATTTGACTGCTATTGCTTCATTATTCTTTCGTATGATAAGTTTCTTTCAGCGATATTCCCTTCTTGCAGTAAAATGGGCAGTCAGAATATATACTGTATAGATGTCATTTAGATTATTACTGAGATGGAATGAAAGTACTAGGATTAATTACGTTTAAATTTGCATAACGCATGGGCATACTGCACCTGTGTTTGGTTGGTATATCTTTTTTATTTCGATTTCCCTTGGACATACAAGTAAGTTCTCTATTTGTTTCACTTTTTACAGCTTTATAACTTGGCCGGATTTACTATATGGATGCAATTGCTTATTTATGTAGCAGGTACTACGGCTTTGGTGCATGATTGTGTTATCTTTAATTTCTATCTGTATAAAAGCGAAGGGACACTCATTCATTCACTCACTTTCTCCCTCACTAAACACGCAATCTCGAAAAATACTTCACCTATGACGCTGAAATTAGGCAGGAATGTAGTATATAGGCAGAAGACGTCACTTAAGAAATTATTTTGCGATAGGGTCTTTAGTTCAGGAGATATGACGTCAGGAATAATGCATACTTCCCCATCTTGCGGCACGTGGTTGTGTTACTTTTATCAGTCCACTATTTGAGATGGAGAGCACTTAGCGACTTGCAGCAAGATTTAAACATAATTTCAAACCTTTAGGAAACTTTTGTCGCTGACAACCCCAGCAAAATGATGAAAGGAAATAAGTTTGTCGCTTACTACTTTTTCGGCGTTCATGCAGTAAAATTGCGGGATTTGACATGAAGTTACAATTTATTACTCGTACACTATTGATTGTATTCGCGAGAAATGTTACATACAGTACGCACACACATACCAGTGAATGTACGTTCGAAATTTTATCATAGTACGACACACAGTTGATAAGGTACGGAGTCATAAACAATTAGTTTCATTAAAAACCTCCTCATCACGCATGTCGTTTTGATTTATTACGTATTTCCTACTATATCTATTCGCGACGTATTTTGCAGACATTTTCGATATACACTACTGGATGTATCTTTGAAATAATATCGTATTACGACAAAAGTTCAGGTTCTATGTCGTCAAAGACAATGAAATGCGTGAAAATTCGCCCTAATAAGCCTGAAGTTCTAATGTACTACGTCTTTACTAGCAACTCCATTTACAACACGTTTCGCAGGCAGTTTCCTAATATTCCACTCTACGAACCTGGTAAATAATGTTTTTGTATGACATATAATTCAGGAGCCATTACTTCATAAACGTGATATCCGCAAATAGGTACAGCATTATGTTTGACATTGTGTTATGTATTTATAACTCTGTTCGCAGCACATTCCGCAAATAATATCCAAATAAACCGCTGAACAAGATCTAGAATATTATATCATTGAACGACACATTGATCAGCAGATACGACGTCGTACTATTCTAAATGCGAAAGATTTCTCTCTGTCATGCTTTCAAGACTAAACCGCTTAACCGACATTAATGAAAATATGTATGGATATAGACTGAACACTGATTAAGAACATAGGCTACTTTAGAGAGTGTGTAATTCAATATATTTGTAGATTTTAAGTATATAAATCGAAATATGGAACAAGTCGAGCATCAAGGTTTCTCTTATAGCTTTTGATGCGCTTGAAGACTCCTTGTAAAAGCTATTTATTCTTGAAGTTTGAAATTTATCAGATTTAAAAATATTTTATGGTTGATGTGTTCTACGTAATTCGATTCAACATAATGAATACACAGCTTAACAAGACGTCAACGCCTTCAAACTTCCAAACCGATTTCAATGATATTTGTCCTGCATAATTTATACGTTGTGTAACGTATAGCGTCTTCAGTCGGCATTTTACTTACGAAGTAATAAACAGAGTTTCTTTTCGTATTTAATAACGTCTTTAGTTTCATCTCGATAAAGAAGGACAGTATTTACTGTCATTCTATGCGCGGTTTATTTTTAAGGCGGAAGATTGGAAACTTTTCTTTCAACCTGCTGATTCTGGTCATAATTTAAGAACAAAGTTGCTAAATTATTTTCCTTAGATTTTCTTTGACACATATGCGAGGACATCAACGCGAGCCAAGCCGTGAGTAAAAGCTAGTGTGGTATAATTTGGATTATAGCTTCAAAAGCCTAAAATAGTTTTTTTTTTTTTTAAATATTGTTAAACTTCGTTTAAGATTCTTTGTATTTTCTTGCGTTTATATATATTTGCTATCGTATAAAACCTATTTATAGGGATTTTAAGACAAGTTCGATTATTTTTTTCTATTATTATTTATGCGATAGACCGTTTTTGGAAGATAATTCAAATTCAATATTTTAATGTTTTCCTGTCTCATGTATGAACCTAAGGGACGTTGTGGAAACAATCTCTCGATATAATGTAAACTCAACAACAATATTTTGTTATAATACTCCGTAGCACAGTGGTAGAGTGCCAAACTACAAATCCAAGGGTCGTGGGTTGGATCCCCGTCGGTTCCTAGGATTTTTATCTGTCACTTTCCACTTCTTTCACCTCTGGCAGTGTTGCTGATGTGAAAAATACCGAGTAGCACCGTGGATCGGAACCCACGTTAAACTGTAGGTCCCCCTATAACTGGGTGGTAAGTCAGTTCTGAAGATTGGAGGAAGGCAACAGCATACCACCTCCAAACAGGGCCATGCCTAGTAAAGCACTGTGGTGTTCATATTAATCTTCGGATTGTTGACTGCTTTACCTTACCTTAATATGCCAAGATATTTTTATCGAGTTTACAATACGCGGAGAGATTTTTTTTCGAGGGCTGTCCAAAGTTACGGTCAGTGTTGAACGTGGCCTCCCTCTGGGTGTTTGTCGGGCATCAGCAGCCTAAATGTCGGACACAATTAAACATTGACAATGAGGTTTCACACCCTCGATAATTTTATTGATAGAGAGATTCTACCTTTCTACAAGGTCTCTAAAGTTCTAACATAAAAAATGTTCAAATGTTTGTAAATCTATCGGACCAAACTGCGTGGTCATCAGTCCGTAGCTTACAAACTACTTAAACGTAGCTAAACTAACTACGGAAAACACACACACCCATGCCCCAGGGAGGACTCGAACCTCCACGGCGAGGAATCGCGCGCTCCGCAGCGAGACGCTTTAGACCGCTCGGCTACTCTACCGCGGCAGTTCGTACATAAATCAGAAAAAATTGTAATCTGAAGATGACGATTCGTATCGTCGAAACCGGTCATTACGATAAATAAAAGACGAATGAGAGCTTAGAATGAGAAATATACAGTAAAAAAGTAAGAGTCATCCACCAGCCTACATGTCAGGTAATTAAATGAGTGTCAGTTTCTTCTACGACATTCGTGTGATTAATTTTAGGATTTTATGTGGTGTCAGAAGTTCTGTTCCCTTGATTTCAACTTTCACACTTTTAATTTTTATGATTACGAAAACTACTAAGGACACAATAAAGACAAGTTATTGAAACCAACATTCAATCCATCTTGCTACCACTCATGTACCAACAAGGCGATAAGTTTTTTCATCAGGACAGTACACCAGTCGACGTTCTCATCAAGGTGTACGTCAACTATCCTAGCCAGCTGGCCGCGGTGGCCGAGGGGACTGAGGCGCTTCAGTCTGCACGGCCACTATGGTTGGGAGTTCGAATCCCCCCTCGGACATAGATATTTGTGCCGTCCTTAGTTGTAGATAGTTCATAAGTAGTTTGTAACTTTAGGGACTGATGACCCCATAGTTAAGTCCCTTAAGCTTAACAAACACTTGAATTTTTTATCCTAGCCAGCACGATCCCCAGATTTGCCCCCATTGGGATCGCATGAAACGTTATGTTGGTCGGTCTCCATGAACGGCACGAAATGTGGCCCAACTGAAGCACCAGGTGGAAATTGCATGGCAGGCCATTCCACATATCCACATTCGGCACCTCTACGATCGTCTCCTTGGAAGAATTACAGCTTGCATTGCTGCAAAAGGAGGGTATACCCGGTACCAAGGCCGACATTGCTCACGCTCTGGTGACTGTAGTCACGTGCGTATGGCTTTGCCTGTGTGATCGTGTGTTGCATACATCCTCAGGAATGTGTCAATAAAATTTTCAGGGGTGACGAATATATGGTGTTCTTTTTTTTCTCATTTTCCAGTAGTGTAATTTAATTTCTGTTAAGAAATTTCTTCAAATAAATCTCATGATCCGCCTTAGCTGTCTTTTATTCCTTTATTGCGTCACGACCGGTTTTGCCATTCAATAAATTCATAGGTGCAATAGTCCTGAATAAGTACTGCCGTCCATTAAGGCAGTAACATGTCCAACGGTACCTTACATACCACCCAGCAAGCGGGTATGTGTCAACTCGTAACACAGTTTAACTACAATCAGCGGAGCCGTGATGCCGCATTATGAGTGTAATGCTAGCGCATACTTGAAGTTAATCAGTTATCCTCCATTGCCAGTATACGAGATTTTTCACGGTGAGACGATCTTTAAAGGACGGCAATACTTATCCAGGACTAGTGCACTTATGAATTTATTGAAAGATACTATTCAGTCACTAGAACACATATGTGGTTTTTAACTACAATAACATTTTGATACCCAACGCGCACCTAATAGTTTCTAAAATCTTAGTACTTTTGATACTCAAAATACATACTTTCGTCTACAAACCGCTTCTGGTTTTTACTAAAAGTTTTAACCAGATACGACGTGAACCTCATGGTACAACCCATGTTTACTACATTTTCAGGGGAGATACAACATGATCCCAACGTTCAATCTAATAAAGTATTTCAGGAAGTGAACTTGGTTTGCCGGACGCGGTGGCCGAGGGGATTGAGGCGCTCCAGTCACGGTCTGCACGGCCACTACGGTCGGGGCTCGAATCCCCTCTAGGGCATGGATATTTGTGCCGTCCGTAGTCTTAGCTAGTTCATAAGTAGTTTGTAAGCTTAGGGACTGATAACCCCGTAGTTAAGTCCCATAAGTTCTACAAACATTTGATTTGAACTTGGTTTAATCAACAGTGACTGCAACCCTATAGACGTCCACTCAATGATGTTACAAATAAACCTATTTACATTTTTAAAACTTTAAGGAGGGCCCCACAAAACATGGCACCCATCATGAATATTGGGACACTATAATAAGTCTTCCCACTTCAAGTACTAAGGAAGATACCTGAAGATGCGCCTTTAACGGTGCGAAACCGGTCGTGACCTAATATAGGTATAAAAGACAGCTCAGGGGATTATGAAAATTCATAGAAAGGAATCCTGGCATAATTGTGTTACCTTCTGGATTTTCTTGACAATAATGTATTTCAGCTGTTGATGCCCAAATTACAAATAGTTTGTAATTTAATTTCACACATAGCACAATTTTCTTGACCCAGCGATGGACCCATAATGGTATACGAAACTGCCCACCTCCAGTGGTGTCACACGGTAGGCACTTATGAAGGGACGAATGGACATCAGTCATCTTCAGTGATGAGAGTCGCAACTGTCTCGGTGCCACTGATGGTCATACGCATGTGTGGTGCCGTGCAGGGGAGAGCGTAAATCTAAACTGTACACAACAGAGGCAAACTGGTCCGACACCTGGCATCATGGTATGGGGAGCCATATCCTACGCTAGCCGTTCTCCTCTGGTGGCCGTCGACGGAAAATTGATTCACGGTACAGTGAAACCATCAACCAATCCGCCTTGCCACCGTTCATCCTCCAACAAGGCGATATGCTCTTCCAAGAGGACAATGCACGTCCACACGTACCCCTTACAAAATACTCTTCTAGATGTACATCAACTACCCTGCCCATCATTATCCACAGATCTGTCCACCATGCAGCAGCATGACCGGATGAAACGTAATGTTGGGTGGTCCTGCATGAGTGGCACGACATCTAGCCCTACTGAGGCACCTGTACTATCGTCTTCATGGGGGATTTACAGCTTGTATTAATGCGAAAGGAGCATACACACGGTACTAGCGTCGACAGTGCTCACGGTCTGGTGGATTTACTCACGTGCATATAGGTCTGCCTGTGTGATCGTGAATTGCATACATCCTCAAGAATGTGTGAATAAAATTTCCTTCTGTTGGGTCGATGAACTCAGGGTGTTCAATTTTCATTTTTCAGGAATGTAGATTGCGGCTGTGGTAATTTTTAGTTGTTGTTGTTATGGTCTTCAGTCCGGAGACTTGTTTGATGCAGCTCTCCACCCTACTCTATCCTGGGCAAGCCTTTTCATCTCCTCATAAGAACGGCAACCAACATCCACTTGAATCTGCTTACTATACGCGGCTCTTGGTCTCCCTCTGCCATTTTTACCCCACACACTTCCCTCCAATGCTGAATTTACGATTCCTCGATGTCTAAGAATGTGTCCTACCAAGCGATCCCTTCTTTTGGTCAGGGTATGCCAAAAATTCCTTTTCTCACCAATTCTGTTCAGTACCAACTCATTAGTTACGCGATCTACCCACCTAATCTTCAGCATTCTTCTGTAGCACCACATTTCAAAAGCCTCTATTCTCTTCCTGTCCGCACTGCTTATCGTCCATGTTTCACTCCCGTACAAGGCAACACTCACAGAAATGCCTTCATGAAAGACTTCCTTACACTTAAATTAATATTCGATGTTAGCAAATTTCTATTTTTCAAAAATGCTTTTCTTCCCATTGCCATTCTGCATTTTATATCCTCTGTACTGCGAGCATCGCATGTTATTTTACTCATCTACCACCTTCATTGTTTCGTTACCTAATCTAATTCCTTCAGCGTCGCCTGATTTTCTAAGACCGCATTCCATTATTTTTGCTTTGCTCTTGTTAATGATCATTTTATACGCTCTCTTCAACATACTGTCCTTTCCATTCAACTGCTCTTCCAGGTCCTTTGCTGTCTCTGACAGAATTACAATGTAATCAGCAAAACGCAATGTTTTTATTTCTTTCCCCTGAACTTTAATCCCTATTCCAAATTTTTCCTTGCTTTCCTTCACCGCCTGCTCGATGTACAAATTGAATAACATCGGAGAAAGGCTACAACCCTGTCTTACTCCCTTCCCAACTGATGCTTCCCTTTCATGCCCTTCGAGTCTAATAACTGCGGTCTGGTTTTTGTACAAGTTGTAAATAACTCTCCTTTCCCTGTATTTTAACCCTGCTGACTTCAGAATTTGAAAGAGTGTATTCCAGTCAACATTGTCAAACGCTTTCTGTAATTTTCGCACCTGTCTGCACCTGTTTTGTTTGTAATGGGGATTATTACATTTTTCTTAAGGTCTGAGGGTATTTCGCCTGTCTCATACATCCTACACACCAGTTCAAATAGTTTTGTCATGACTGGCTCTTCCAGAGACTTTAGTAGCTCTGAGGGTATGTCATCTACTCTTGGGGCCTTGTTCCGACCTAGGACTTACAGGGCTCTGTCAAATTCATCTATCAGTATAGCATCTCCTATTTCATCTTGATCTACTTCCTCTTCCCTTCCTACAACATCGTCTCTAAGTTTCCTTTGTAGAGCTGCTCTATGTAATTTTTAGTTATTGAGCAAAAACCGTTGTAAGGAATGCCGTCATTAGAGCCAGAGTTATGTAGTACGTCTGTAATCGGCATGCAGAACACTGCGGGCCGTGGCAGTCCCGCTGCAGCCGCGGAACAGAGCGGTAAACGTCGCGACCCAGACGAGAGCGCCCAGCCGGCAGCGGCTATTGTCGGCGGCCCGCTGCCTAAGACGTTAATTTTGCGAACCGCAGAATTAATATCTAAACTACAGAGCCGAGGCGAAGCGAGGCGCGGGAGACTGCAGGCGGAAGCTGGGACCGCGGCAGGAGTAATTACGACTTGCCGAGGTCTTGGTTTGGCGAGCCTAATGAATGGTCTTTGAGAAGATAGTGGTGACAATAGTCGTGGATTCCATTAGCAGTCGGCTGCAACTTGGCTCGCAACTTGGGCGCCCGACGGAAGCCCGTGGCGACCACCGGAGTTGTGGCCCTCTGGCGGGCGGCGCGCGAGTTAAAGCGCTGCCCCACTGGCCGGGAGCGGCCGCAACTCCGCACTCTGTGCTCTCGGCGAACTGCGGTCGAGGTTTTTGGCAGAACAGCTGTCACACGGAATATTTCTTCTCAAGCAACGAAAAGAGCCAAAGAAACTGGTACACCTTTCTAATATCATGCAGGGATGCCCATACGTCTGTAAGACTACGAGCGATGTAGACCTAAATTAGTTGTCTCTCTTGTATTTGAAAAATGCCTATGACCGTGTACGGCACTCGAGTCTCCTTTGCAAACTCCAGAGCCACGACCTTCCCATTCATAGCCCCTTCTATGTCACTGCCTGCAACTCCATTTATTTTACCTCTCTGCCGGGATCCCACAAGGCTCCGTCCTCTCTCCCCTTCTTTGCCTCACCTACTCTGGAGAGCCACACGGGAATAGTCGAGTGGTCTGGAGCGCCATGTTACGGATCGCGATGCCTCCCGCGTCGGAGGCTCGAGTCCTCCCTCTGACATGGATGTTTGTGCTGTCTTTAGTATAATTTCGTTCATAAGTAGTTAAAATACGACAGTCCATACTGCAAGTTGCTGCTTTTTTTTGCTGGCAATCGTTTTCGGTCCTACAGGACGATCATCAGGCCTTTGGCACCTTGTTCGTAGACGGTGGCGGTGGCTGGGCAGGCGTGAACTGCTTCAGCCTAATGATGTTCCTGTAGGACCGAAACCGGTTGCCAGCAAAAGAAACGCAGCATCTTGCGATCTAGACTGTCATGTTTTAATTATTTAAAAGTTAAGATAGCTAATTAAAAAAATTGCTTTCAATAATTTTCATTCATAAGTAGATTGTAAGCTACCGGACTGATGACCCCACAGTTAAGTCCCATAAGATTTACAAATATTTGATACTCTGGAGACATGCCCCATTCCCAGCCTCCCATCCTCCTACGATATGCTGACGACACCGCCTTCCTATCCCTCCCTCGTCCGCTCCCAGCCCTTGCTCCAATCTCGTGTCAACGAATTCTTTCAATACTGCAACGAGTTTTTTCTTTCCGTTCATCCAGATAAATCCAGGCAATAATCATAGGTTGTAGCACCCCTTCCTTCCACCTACATTTCTATCTAACTCTGCATGATCGTCCTATCCGCCATACTACCAGTCTCAAGTACCTTGGCCTTATCGTCGATCGATCCCTCAGCTAGACCCACGACCTCCACAAGATCCGCCAAAAATCATCTCCCGCTGAACTCCTGTCCGGAGGTGGATATTCAAGCCCTCCACCAGCCTACTCACCTATCGCTTCATCATGCGTCCTGTCCTATACAGATTTCACTCCGCCTGGTTTTCCGCCCCTCCCAAGTAGTACAAATCCCTTCAAGTCCTTGAACACTACGCCCTCCTCCTCACATACCGTATCTGCCTCCCCTCCACCCCATGCAAATCCTATATGACCTAATCCTATTCACTCTCCTACAATTCCTAGAGCATATCCATATCCTGTATACCTCCCATAAAATAGATTCCTGCAACCCACTGGTTTAACCCTTCCTCACCAATCCAGGGTCTCTGCCTCGCCTACACCACTGTATCCATTCAGCCCTCCACCTTCACACTCTCCCAGGGTACCTTCCGCCACCTTCTCCTCCCAGATGACGCCCTCTGTCCCAATATTTAACTCTTCCACCATCCATTCTTAGCACTCCCCTCACCATATATTTAACGTCCCATCCCTCTCCTTTTCCCTTCCCCCATTTGGCCGGCCTGTCCTTTCTCTTCCCTGGAGTCCTTATTCCTCCCCGTGCAAAGCTTTTATTTGTTTTTTCGTCGTCACAGAATCACGTAGTGCGTCAGTTGAGTGTCTATTTTAACTTGTTGCGACCACTACAATATGTAGAAACGTCGCAAGTGTCTTGTATCCACTTTCTCCTCTTTCTTCTTCATTACTGGTAGTTGACTTCGTCAGTGTGCTTTTAAGCCATCGTGGGATCCATTTCAATGACTGCATGTATTCGTTCACCTGTGTCTATGTTTGTAACCTCTATTGTATTTTATGTATTCATCTTGTCATTGTATAAAACTGTTGCCTGAAGAGCGGTGTAACATGCTGCTGCCATTCTGCCCAGGCCGGACTTGAAAATTACAATAAAGAAAAAGTACCTAAATCAGCACGTTGCAAGACATCCCACCGTCTCTAATGACCACGTTGTCGACGGGACGTTAAACTCCAAGCTTCCTTAGCAAGACATCCCAGATATGAGCAATAATGCCTGGAGAGTTTGGAGGCCAGCTGATGAGTTTAAATTCAGAAGAGTGGTCCTGGAGCCACTCTGCAGCGTCTGTATACGTGTGAGGTGTCACATTGTCCTGCTTCAATTGCCGAAGTCTGTCGGTTCGATTAGGTGGAGATCTCTTCTGAACAGAACGCTGCAAGACATCCCAGATATGCTCAGTAATTATAACGTGTAGGCTTTCACGGCCAGCGTCTTCAGTGATTACAACTTCCGGGCTGAGAGGCCGTAGTCGAACAGTAGAAATTCTTTCCCCTGACGTTTCGTTGTCGGCTGCGGGCAACATCTTCCGAGCTGAGTCGACGACTGGCTGCGGGGGCGTGGAGATCCTGCTTATATGGACGTATAGAGGGCGCCACCACTCGTCACGTGATGTGTGATGTCAACAGTATCTCTGGCTGGCGTCATTACTCTCGATCAAAGGTAATCGATTGTCACATCTTTGGTACAAAGTCGACCGCCAGGGGATAGAATTTCTACTTTTCGACCACAGCCTCTCAGCCCGGAAGTTTTAATCACTGATGCTCAGTAATGTTCATGTCTGGAAATTCTGTAGGCCAGCGGACATGTATAAACTCAAAATAGTATTTTTGGAGCCACTCTGTTATAATTATGGACTTGTCCTCCTGGAATTGTCCAAGTCCGTCAGAATGGTTTTAGGTGGTCATCCAGGATGCGTACCTACGTGTCACTGCCAGAGTCGTTATCTAGGCTCATTATGGGTCACCGCGGTGGAGTAGCCGAGCGGTCTCAGGCGCCTCGCTGCGAAACGCGCGGTTGCACGCCGTCGGAGGTTCGAATTCTCCCTGGGGCTTGGGTGTGTGTGATTGTCCTTTAGTTTAGTTTAAGTAGTTTGTAAGCTACGAACTGCTGACATTTCGCATTACGGGTCCCATAGCATTCCAGTTGCATAAGCCTCACACCATTACAGAGGTCCACCAGTTTAACTGATTCCTGCTGAGATTCAGAGTCCAAGGATTCATGAGGCTGCGTCCATACAGGTTTACGTACATACTTACGATACAATTGGAAACGAGACTCGTTATAAAACTGGAACTTAAGTCATGCATGGTCTAATGCCAGTTAATTATCTTCAAAAGTGGAAAGCCAGGATTGCAGTATAATTATTTATTTTATGACTCCCGGTTTAAGTGGGCTATGCCACCATCATCTGTTCATATACAGTTATACAATATGGTCATCATGTGTTACTGAAAAACTGGAGGTTAAACAGTACTTAGTCTCTTACGAGTTGTTGATAATTTAACTTATTTATTTTATATTTCGACTGCTTTGTTGAATGTACTATTTAACCTCCATTTTTTAATTACGTAAAGATGAGCACAGTCTATAATTTTGTATGACATGATGGTGACACAGCCCAGTGAAAGTGGTCGTCGTAAATAAATATATTAATGTGTCAGATCGCCTCCACAACCTACGATGTCAGGGAATGTGTAATATAGGTGTTGACGGCGCAGGCGACACGTGAACCTTTTGTCAAGCAGTGAGCAAAGAGACACGAGTGGGCTCGAAAGCCCGTATCGATTGTGTTTCGTCGAGCGACCCGCACGACGACCAGCATTGAAATCTCCACCAATCTGCAGATGAGCTGAACCATTGTCTTCTGGCGTAGTTAGTCTATTTCTTGCAGGATTTTTTTCCGACCGCATGACGTCCGTGACTTGGTGTGTTATCGGATTCCCGATATTCAGGGTACAGTCAGGAAAATCCGCACCTAATCGCTACCTAGGAGATGCTGCGTCTCATCTATCGTGCGCCGACTACAACTCGTGATAACGTGGCACTGTAGCAGCGCTAATCGATCTTAAGCATGCGCTTGACACACGGTGTACAATATAGTCACTGCCGACCATAGCGCCGTCCTCCGAGTGTTTACATATGTCAGTCTGTTTGGCTCTTCGGTGTAATTTCGTTGCTTGATTCACGTTTCTCAATCAACAGGTAGCCTAATGGCCCAGTCAGTGCCGGCTTTAGGATGGGGCGACCCGGGCGACCCAGGGACGCTGAGTACGCCAACATACTAGACTTGCGCATAATAGTTCGCGATCGGGAGCGCTCACTTTAGTTCGCGGCTCTAGTTCGTCCGCTCCCAGTGACGGCTGAGCGGCGTGGTCTGCGCATGCAGGTGGACGAAGAAGTTCCCCCACGTAGCTGCTTCATGCCCTTGCTGCTTGAGCCGCTAACGATATCACGCAAACCAAAAGAAATAGTTTTTGGATAATTTCTCGCGTTTAAGTTTAGAGTTATCTCTATATATTTGCATTATGGCATTTATTAGTCAAATATTTCGGAGTGCACAATACTTCAAAGCAGAAATTTTGTAGCATTGAACTATGCAATCTAGCAGGCAGACGCTAACCTCGTATTGGCTCTCATCAGCAGAAGGCAAACACGTGATTTTTAATTCTGTTCGCAACCTATCGCGCATATTTTAGTTCGCGACCTCTCGCGCATATTTTAGTTAGCGACCTGAAGCTCTCCTTTTAGTTCGAAGCTCGGCCGCGAAGTAGGTCGCTCTTTTTAGTTTGTCCGCACTTTTTCGCTTTTGCTACCGCTACTATAACTACAGCTGAGCTCTATCTCAGCTCGAAATGACGGCAACTGGCAGAAGGGAATCACGCGATTCTGAGCTCTCTCGCGTCCTCTCGCTGTTACCCGTCAGTCTTCGGAAAAGGAGCGGACGAACTAAGAGGCGAGGAATCTGCGAAGTAGTTCGCGTAGTTCACCTGTGGGAGCGCTCTTTTGAACTTGTTCGTTCCCGAACTACACAAGACTATAGCATACTGTATGTCCAAGAAATGACGGTACCTTACTATACCATCAATATTACAATTTACAATCATCCATCTTGCGAAAATAAAATATTATTCAATCTCATTCAACATACGTCATTAATGAGATATTAATAACGCGCGCTGATTTCAGGATATCAGAAGAGATAACGTGCATCTTCCAGTTGGCTGCATCCATCCATGTGTCACGCGAGCTTTGTCTAATGTCTGGGAGACAGCGCCTCTGTCATTTGTTTCAAGAACTGCAAAAAAGGGAGCGCCCATGCAGCTGCACCATCCCTCGTGCACCACAGAAACTACCAGTAGCTGCCGGTCCAAATAAAGGAAAAGACGGGCTGTGAAATAGTCATTACATTTGAAATTAATTGATGTAAATGGATTTATGTCGAATATTAGTGACTTAATGACTCATCCACAGCAATTAATAGATCATGCACTTTATTCATGGAGAATACTGCCCTAACGCACTGAAATAATACAGCGCCACCCAATGTGTGTTGGACTGCATATGTTGGCAGCGCTACGATTTACAACCACATCTCAGTAATTGTTAGTACGGGGTGGAGGCAGGGTTCGTGTTTTCGTGGTGAATCATAGTGACTGGCAAGAGTGTCGCGACGGGGACAACATTTCAGTTTTCTGGTAAGTTTAAAAACATTTTTATCGTTTAGTTCATGTTTTCTTTTCTGTTTATGTCTGTCTAGTGATAGGTGATTTTATTTATTTGTTATAGATGTAATATTGTAGTGGCGAAGTCGAGCAGTGTCTACGCCATAATTTGCCAGATTCTTAAATTGTGCCAGAAAAGTAGGAAACGATTTATCGTTCAGAAAATCGGAAAATGAAAGCTGAAAAAGAATTTTTTTTTTTGAAGGAACGGAAAAGCACATGTATTCTATTAACAGAAGTTAACTATAATTGCCGCTGCTCCAGCACAAGTGAACAATGGGACGTCTTAAAGCCTTGAAGTAGTGCTACAGTAAAAAATAAAATAAAAAATAATTATAAAAATGAAATGAACGCTCGTATGTAGCCGAGCGGGCTGGCCTTGCCTTCTATTCACGCAACTTCACGAGAGAGGCGCCCGGGTGGCTCAGCACTGTTGCTGCTGCGAGTGTTGCGTTCCAATTCCGACAAAAACGCACATGGGAAAAAAAAGGCCGTGAAACCGCAGAGAAACAATCGAGGGGCTTCTGCGTTACTATGTGATGTTTTCATAACCACGATAAGTATTATTGTGCAGGATTTAGCCATATTACAGACGAGAAACACATTTTATTTAATTTAAGCCAGTATTGAACTGTTTCTTGCGAGAAAAAAATTACGTGAGATTTGTAGAGGCTCCCTCTCCACCACGTGACATTTTGTGAATTCGGTTCGACCCCCTGCCCCCCCCCCCCTCCCCAACAACACGTCACGTAATCAATGGACGCCCTTAAGGGCACCAAGTGAGTGATTCGCTCGGGTCGCCTGGATGTGTAAGGTCGGCCCTGGGCCCAGTGCACCAACCGAGGTCCAAAAGGAAGGTAACCGAAGTCACGTGATCACGGCGAAAAGTAAACCGCGCTTAAAGCGTCTCTGCGGTGCACCGTCGTTAATCGCCGGTCACGAAACCGAAGATGTTAAGGGTAGACGGAAGGCAACTGGCCTCAGAAATTCGATGTTTAGATTTTAGCGTATTTGAAATGCCTGGTATTTCCTGTGTGACAAAGGATGGGGCCCCTATCATTGGATGTGGGAACCGCGATGTTATCCGTACGTGTGGGCACGATCACCCATTAATACGGTGCATCTGGAGATAGAATTGGTCGAAAGGTATACGAAGGGTAAAGGTATGTAAGGGCAGAGGAAAAAAAGTGCCAAGGCAAGAGCCAAGGAAAAAAAAAAAAAAAAACCACTGCGACAGTGGGGTAGGTTTTAAGGGCAGTAGCGGTATGCTATCTGCGACCGATCATGCAAGGTTTGGTAACGTTAGTAAAGGATATGTCTCAGTACCGTTAACTTTGCTAGGTTCGTCATAAAGAATCAGTCCGGTAGATGCGAGGTTCTGCTGCAGCTGAGCTCCTGTGAAGTCTCCTGGGTCGGCTGCGGCAGAATACCTGTGAACATCGGCTGTGGCAGAATACCTGTAGCATAGCCAAGTTTGCCATGGTAGTTAGGCAGTTCGGTCATAGAACTGGCTAAGTGTGTGGGACTGTATAGGTTTGTGTATAGTGCGCTGAATATGGTTTCCCGGCCTTGCCTGTAGGTCGGTTGTGTGCTCAGCTGGCATTGCCAGTCAGTTTGCTGTTCTGCAGCATTTCCTGCGTGAAACAGTTTTTGTTTTATATAAATCCAATTCTTTCGTGAGTTATGATGATTTTTCTGACGCTCTATGCAATCTGGCCACGCCTTCCGTTTTTCGCCCTGTAGAGAAAATGCACACAGCATTCTTTTACTCCTTGTATGTCATTTCATGCTTCTATTGTTTTTATCGCTTCAGTGTTTCCTACCCTCTATCTACTATCGATACTTTTTGTTCCGATCGTGTTAGTTATTGTTTTCTAACGTTATTACTTGAATTTGGTGAGGTTTGTTGTGAGTGACGTACGTCTTGATCTGTATTGTCGTTGGTCCCGCGTGTTTTCATAAAAATTATACTGGTCCAAGTAGTGGCATGGAAGTAGCAGGAGTTCTCAGGATTTTTAATCGTTCAGTGGCCAACAGAGGTGTCAGATACACACAGTATTTAGGGGATGGTGACAGCAAGGCTTATGACCGGGTATGTGCTGAACACCCCTATGGTCCTAATGTCACAATTTCTAAATTAGAGTTCATTGGGCATGTACAGAAGAAAATGGGCTCCAGGTTAAATAGATTATTAAAAGAAAAGTCAAAAATAGTATTGGAAGATGGTAAGAAGATAGGTGGCAAAGGTCGCCTGACAAATGTTGAGATATATTACAGAATTATTATAGCTTGGCCATAATAAAAAATGTAGAGCATTTAGAAAACATGAAAAAAGCTATATGGACTATCTGTTTACATGAGCTATCCACAAATGAAAATTCAGTGTACTCTCTTTGCGCAAATGGTCCTGACACTTGCTGCAAGTACAGGAGAAGTGACACATATGACCACAAACATTCTTTACCTGCGGCAGTAATCAATGAAATTAAACCTATATTTAGAGATTTTTGTAAAGATACCTTGTTGAAGAAATGTCATCAAGGGAAAACCCAAAATTTAAATAAATGTGTAAATTCTGTGCTTTGGTCCCGGTTACCAAAAACTGTATTTGTTCAGATCACAAACCTCAAATTTGGTGTTTGTGATGCTATTTTACGCTTCAATGATGGTGTAACTAGAAAACTGGATGTTTTGGAATTATTGGGCATACAATCTAGTGGATATACTGCAAAATCCTTGGTGCAAATAGATAAAGAGAGAATCCGCAAAGCCGATATTGCTAATTTAAAATGCACAAAAGAAGCTAGACAGAAAAGAAGAGGGACCAAAAGATCAGTATGATTCAGATGATGCTCAATATGGTGCAGGAAAATATTATTGGTAAGTAATTCTCATCAATAACTGTACATAATTGCAATATTAAACTTCAAATTGATTTTTCTCAAAACTACATTTTTTTACTTTCAAATTCTTTTATTTGATAAAATAATGGGGTTAGAAAGATGAAATTTGGTCTTTTTGTACTGAAGATGGTAATAAATCATTACAAGTAAATTGAGAACCACAAAACAATCATCAACTGTTTTATCATAATTAATGTACTAAAAATGTTACATTTTACTGGTGAAAGAATAAAAAAAATCCTCAAAACCCTTAGAGTTATTACGTTCATTTTACTTGTAAATTGAGACATACATGTTGTATATATGCAGTAAAAAATTCGTTGTTTTATCACTTCTAGTTCCTTTGAAAAGTGTACCTATTCAAAGGGTGAAATAGCATTGGCAGAATAGGGATAAAAATTACCTTCCGTCTCCCTTTCATAAAGATGTGAGTGCAGTCTCTGTACGTAAGTCATCTAACCATTCTGTATAAATTTTTGAGCAGAATATGAGGGGTTTTCGAGTAAACATTGTTGTGTGAGTGAAGTGTACTGGGGGCAGACAGCCAAGTGTCTACGGTGACAACGTTGCCAAATGTCGATAACGGTGCCAGAGCTATGTACTCCGGTCACTTGAAAGAGAATTATAATCAACGAGTATGGATGTGACACCAGGACGTGGCTATTAAAGACATTTGAGTTACACCCGTTAAAATTTTATATTTTCTAAATCCTGCTTCAACAAATGAAATTGCAAATTTTATAATTCAAAAAAATTAAAGAGGGACAAAAATTACTGAGCCTCATCCGTGAGATTCTGTCGTTATACAGAATTCTCGTGTAAATATATTTAATAAATTACAGATCTCATAATATATGAACATTGCCTTCAACAAACTTAGGTGTAACATTCGAGAATCGAACCCAATACCTCTGCACTACCTTGATTACTACACTACGTCACTAACATGTGAGTCAAGGTACGAATTAGATGTCAGACTGTAGGCCCACTCCATTTGAAGAGTATCGGCTTGTTTATACACTTATGATGACCATAATTGTTGTTCCGGGTTGAATAGCGTTGCTTCGGATGAGTAAGAAATTCTAACCTAGCATTAATTTGATTTTAAAACAACTATACTGTTTCTTCCGACAGCTGAAGTCTCTCTTCAAACATCCTGCACCACAATCTTCAGAATTGTTTTCCCTTTCTACAGTTGTTCCACTATGTTTTAGATCACGATTTGAATACTCAAAGTATGACGTAACATCGAACGGCGCCTCCATGTTAGTACAATACGCTTATAAAACCCTAAAAAAAGAGAGAGAGAGAGAGAGAGAGAACAGTCAAATGGAACAACGGTCAGCTCTTACGTTTAACGTTGATCGAGGTCGTTGCGTTGAACTCGGTTAACTCTTTGGTGCAGAGACTTTATGCTTGCTGAATGTTATTATGAAAAACGTATTTTCTGTGCCCATTGGCATTTAAATACAAGAAAAACACGAATTTTTATCATTTATAATCTTCTGGACCCGCTGCGTCATATATGTCATTTAGAGACATTGTAAATTATCCATACCAAAGACGCTGCTTTTTATTAAACTATTTAATACGAAAGGCCTGTTTCGGCGTGAATGCCATCGTCAGGTGTACTGTAAAGTACAAAGGTGGGTATACTATTTCACTTAAGAAGATAACTGTACTTTAGACATAAATTGGTAGCTCTTCTTACCCTTGTAAGATCGCTGCTTCTCTCATATGTATAGCTTCTTATTCAGATATGTAAAAGAACTGTTGTTATAGTTCTTATATAGCTGTATATACACTTTAAAAAAAATAATTCTTATATTATCTGTCAAAATAGCTGACAAACATCGACAACATCAGAATTCTTTTTTAAAAAACTATATATACAACTATATAAGAGCTATAACAACAACAGTTCTTTTACGTATCTAAATAAGAATCTATACATTTAAGAGAAGCAGCGATCTTACAGGGGTAAGAAGAGCTATACCCACCGTTTGTATTTTACTGAACACCTGACGATGGCATTCACGCCGAAACAGGCCTGTTGTAATAAATAATTTAATAACAAGTAGTGTCTTTCGTATCAATAATTTACCATGTCTCTGAATTTATATTGGTTTTTGCGTTTATTTTCGTTTTACACGGTGGTAACGTTCTTGCTAAAATTTTTAAAACAAATTATTTTTGACTTAAACATTACTTTCTACAGGGGAATAATGTTATTGATGTAACATTGCTTTATTTCAGGGAAGTGGTATTTCATATTAACGAAAAATCATAAGGGCTTGCAGGACTGACTCCCGTGTCCTAGTCACAGCAAACGATGAAGTTGTGCTGTTGATAACAGGTCGCTTTCATTAGCAGCAGGTTAGGTACGGCGCTTCTATTCGAATTCAAAGCGTTGCATGTCCGCTACACATCCCAGAACGTGGACGTCAGCACGTCTCTATAGGGTAATTAGGTAGTAATCTGTGGCGGAAAACAATAGCACAGCACAACTGCCTCGGACAATGGCAGTGTCGCGTGTTTGGCAAATGGTGTTCTGTGGTACCCAGCCAAGAACTCTACGGCTAATTACGACATAAATCTTGTATTAGGGCCATTTAGCAAGGGCACTGAGCTGCCTCAGAAATAAGAACGTCGATATTCGTATCAGTATGCACTGTCTGCTAGGAGAACGCCACTCAGGTCCTCGCTTTCCGTGACGTACACACGTTTACGGCGGAACCGTTAGCATGATACTGACGTGTGTCTCTAGAGGGCGTTTAGTTTATTATACAAATTATATATAAATCAGTTGTTGTGTTTGTCCTTTTAAAACTTAGAAAATCAAGAATGGTTTGACGGATATGAATACTATTTTTCGCTTTAATGCAGCTGTCGTTTACAAGAAAAATGTTTAAAAATGGGGACATGCAAAAGAACACCTGAAATTTCAGAAAAATCGACGTTGTTCGTTTTGTTTGGTCATCACCACTCATGATCACATACGTATTTTAGGCACTATCATATCTTGCATCCGACTGCGCAAACATTCGGCAAATTTGAGACATTCAACATAAAAGCTTTCGGTGCAAAAGCTTCATATTGTAGAGACGGTCACTTCAGTACGTTTTAGTCATTGAAAATAGTCAAAATTTCTACCATGATTTCTTAAGATTATATTCCCTAACCATTTTTTATATTTATCTATAACCTAAATACGGAGGTTCAAAATTCCTGAATTGGATTTTAGTAGTTTTTTTACACCGTAGGCTTCAAATACGTAAACAACTAACCATATGAAATTGTTAAGATTTTAACTATTAATACCGTACACCTGCGTAAAAATGTTCAAATGTTCGTAATTCTATCGGACCAAACTGCGTGGTCATCAGTCCGTAGCTTACAAACTACTTAAATCTAGGCAAACTAACCTAAGGACAACACACACACCCATGCCCAAGGAAGGACTCGAACCTCCACGGCGAGCAACCGCGCGCTCCGCAGCGAGGTGCTATAGACCGCTCGGCTACTCCACCGCGGCACACCTGTGTACATCAAGTCAGTTGATGGTTAATGGTTGTAGCGTTGACACAAACTGGAGGTTGGTAAAACGGATGCTAGTCGAGGTCCAACCATATGAATTGGAGGAGATTGTTTAAATATTCACTATTGGGGCCTGAAGATGGTACAACTGATGTACCGAAAGTATTCGGCAAAATAAAAATATAACGTGTAGGGTGATGGACAATTTTTTGCAAGAAATGAACTGACCAGCCGACGTCCTACTTACATCCACAAGAATGGATACACATAAACTCTTCCTCTTCACGCCCCCCTCCCCCAAACCCGCCTCTTTCCATCACCTCCGGTCCTCAGAAAAATGTTCAAATGTTTGTACATCTACTATCATGAGACCCTAGGCCTACAAACTAGTTAAAGTACTTAAATTGACCTAAGGACAACACACACCCCCATATCCGAGGGAGGAGTCGAACCTCCGGCGGGGATAAACCGCCCGATCCCTAGCAAGGCGCCTCAGAACGCTCGGCCATGCCACCGCGGCGACGATCTACTCTCTCTCTCTCTCTTCTCTCTCTCTCTCTCTCTCTCTCTCTCTCCCTCTGTCTCGCACACTGCTCGTCCCCTAGGTCCCCTGTACATTAAATCGGCCTAAATGTGCCTATTCTGCCAAAATTGATGGTGTCGAAGTCTGGAGTAACTTACCCTTCATCCTGCGCAGTACAAAATCTTATGTACATGGTGGTCTTCCTTTCTTCTTCTTTTTTTTTTTTTAATGAATGACGTCAGATCGGAATAAAACTATAAATTGGCGTTGTAAAATACCCTCCGTCAAGCACCATACGAATTATTTTGTGGACACGGCCTTCATTCAAAATATTTTCAAATGTTCAAATGTTTGTTAAGGTTAAGAGACTTAACTGCGGGGTCATCAGCCCCTAAACTTACAAACTAATTATGAACAACCTTCTACTAAAGAAAAACATTCTTGGTTTGAAGGTCAAGAGAGCAAATTCCAATCGTGATCGGATGAACAGCATGGAAGCGCAGAAATTACTAATCTAATTGGAAGTGGCGATGCCCAAAATTTTTTTTTAAATTTCATTATTCAGTTGTTTCTGTGGTTTTTTTTTAAATAGATCAGGTGGTTTCTCAGTTTTATTCAGATTAAGCACAACATTCGATGATTATTTATAGAGATTTTACTCCTAATTTTATGCATTCATAACACCCGACAAACATGCACAGTTATTTTGAATCACCCTGTATACAAACGTGGTTTACTTTAAGTTTAAAGCGTAATAATACAAAGGTAAAGTAGAAACTAACAGAACACATGAAACCAATGAAAACAAATGTAAGAAAGCTGATCTTAAAAAGACTTCATTGACCCCCCAACAGTGAAAGCAATTGCCCTGCGTTGGGCATTCTGTCGCTAAAGGAGAAACGTTGCTTACTGAGGATAGCAGGTAAACGGCGGTATAGAGATGGGAGCTACTTTTATCGGTAGGGTAAGGTTGGCTGGTGGAAGTCAAGGAAGCAGTATGAGGTAGTTTGGAGGGTAAGGAATGTGTTTTTGGGCGGGATGGGAACGGGTAAAAGCTGGATACTTTGGGGAAGGATAGGAGAACCTGAGAAGGTGGAACAGTTGGGGGAATTTAGATTTGTAGTACAGGATGGGACAATGTCGGGGCGGAGTTAACTGTCTTGGG
Source organism: Locusta migratoria (assembly GCA_026315105.1). Lineage (NCBI taxonomy): Eukaryota > Metazoa > Arthropoda > Insecta > Orthoptera > Acrididae > Locusta > Locusta migratoria. Next base: position 647,203,134 of record CM048744.1, on the reverse strand, counting down.
GTGGGGGGGGGGGGTATATTGAAATATTTTGGAATTTGAAGTAGAGTATGTGCAGGTGTAGGGTTGGTGGGATAAACTGCTGCTTGCACGCAAGATTGGAAAGTAGAAGGGAAATTGGTGGATTATTAGAACCAAGAGTGCTGATGGCGTAGTTTAATCGGAGGTGATCAGTGGAAGTTGGGGGAAATGATGAATGAAAATAGTAAAGTATCAGTGCGAGAGAGGATAAGCGGATGATGAAAATGAGGCAATGGGAGTGGAGTTCCCGTGCTATCAGTTTTCCTAGCATACTTTTTACGTAGAGCAATCGTGTTTATCTTGACCGAACCCACGAAGCCGGCGAAGAGAAGGAACATTGTTATGAACGCAAGGTTTGTGGTTTGCTTTTCTTGTGACGAGACAAGTAGACGCGGCTGAGCTCGTGCTTTTGTGACAGCTGAGGGGCGCGTCTGCCGCGGTAAGCTGACTCACAAAGGCCAACTGCGGCGGTGTGCGCCGACCCCAGGAGAAGCCGTAGTCCGCCCTGCGATTGGGAGTACGAGAAGACCCACGGATGCAGAAGGCGAACAGCAAAACCTTTGATATGACATGCGATTAAAAGAATCTATTTGTTCAAGAGAAGAGTGAAGAAAGGAAAATTAAATTTCTTAGAAGATAACCAAAAGGATCTAATCAGATGGGAGCGAAATAGTGTGCCGACCACTTTATTTTATCCTTTTTTTTCTGGACATTTATATTGAAATTGATTGTGAGAGAGGTAGCATAATGTAATTCAATAGAACGAGCTTCTTAATGCAGGCAGATATATCATCAAAGAGCAGCTGAGTAATGTAGTAACGTTTACATAGAACTTTTTGGGTAGTCAGATTGCAACAGTTGTGCTACAGATTCCACTTAACCGTCTTTTAAATGGATCGGAACCAAGATTTGGAGTTAATAATCACGGTAGATTAATCGCCAAGACGGAGTTAGAGTCTGAGGGGTTAGTAAACAGAATCAAAGCAGCAACAGGAAATTGAGAGAATAATTGCAGGAATGAGCCAAAACTTTTGCAACAAAACAGGCAAAGAGCAACGAAGGAAAAAAAGGGAAAAAATTAGAGTGATGGTCGCATTTGTGACAGTGAAAATTGTGAGAGGCAGCAGCCGTTTCAGTAGTTACTGGGGCAACAGTCTGGATGATTGACTGAGCTGGCCTTGTAGCTAATGTGGCTTTACCACACAGTTACTGCTAACGGCTGAAAGCAAGGGGAAACTACAGCCATTACTTTTCCCGAGGACATGCAGTTCTACTGTATGAAAATATGATGATGCATCCTCTCGGATAAAATATTCCGGAAGTAAAATAGTCCCCCAATTCGGATCTCCGGGCGGGGACTACTCAGGAGGATGTTGTCATCAGTAAAGGCAATACTGGCATTCTACGGATCGGAGCGTAGAATGTCAGATCCTTTAATCGGGTAGGAAAATTAGAAAATTTAAAAAGGAAAATGGATAGATTGAAGTTAGATATAGTGCGGATTAGTGAAGTTCGGTGGCAGGACGAACAGGATTCCTGGTCAGGTGCGTACAGGATTATAAGTACAAATTCAGTTGGAAGTATCACAGGAATAGGACTGATAATGAATAAGAAAATAGGAATGCGGGTAAACTACTATGAGCAGCACAGTGATCGCAATATCATTGTTGGGATAGATACGAAGGCAACACCGACAACAGTAGTACAGGTTTATATGCCAACTAGCTCTGTCGATGATGAGATTGACGAAATGTATGAGGAGTTAAAAGAAATTATTCAGACAATTAAGGGAGAGGAAAACTTAATTGTGATGGGAGACTGGAATTCGGTAGTAGGAAAAGGAAGAGAAGGAAAAATAGTATGTGAATATGGTCTGGGCGGAAGGAAAGAGGACGGATTTCGCCTGATGGAATTTTGCACGCAACATAATTTAATTGTAACAAACACCTGGTTTAAGAATCATAAAATAAGGTTGTATACGTGGAAGAGACCAGGTATCAAATTAAAAAATAATGTTTGTTTAGTCTATGGGACTTAACTACGGGGTCATTAATCCCTAAACTTACAAACTACTTATGAACTGACTAAGACTAAGGACGACACAAATATCCATGCCCGAGGGGGGATTCGAACCCCCGACCGTAGTGGCCGTGCAGACCGTGACTGGAGCGCCTCAATCCCCTCGGCCACCGCGGCCGGCCCGGAAGGTATCAGATTTTATAATGGTAAAACATAGATTCCGGATCCAGTTTTTAAACTGTAAGACATAACCAGGGGAAGATATAGACTCAGACCATAACTTATTGGTCATGAACTGTAGGCTGAAACTGAAAAAAACTGCAGAAAGATAGGAACCTGAAGTTCTTAAGAATTTCAGAGGGAGCTTTAGGCAACAATTGACAGGAACGAGGGGAAATAAAACAGTAGAAGAGGAATGGATAGCATTGAGAGAAGAAATAGTGAAGGCAGCAGAAAACAAAATAGGTACGAACGCAAGATCTACAAAAAATCCTTGGATATCACAGGACATACTAAATTTAATCAATGAAAGGAGAAAATATAAAAATGCCGTAAATTAAACAGGCAAAATGGAGTACAGACGACTAAGAAATGAGATTGACAGGAAGTGCAAAATGAAGAAGCAGGAGTGGCTAGAAGCCAAATGCAAGAATGTTAAAGAATGTATAAGTAGGAGAAAAATACCGCCTACAGGAAAATAAAAGAGATATTTGGAGATAAAAAACAGCGCTACGAATATCAAGAACTCAGATGGAAAAACAGTTCTCAGCAAAGAAGGGGAAGCTGAAAGATGGAATGAGTACATAGATGAGCTCTACAAAGGAATGGAACATAGAGACAATGTTGTAGGAAGGGAAGAGGAAGTAGATCGAGATGAAATAGGAGATACTATACTGAGAGATGAATTTGACAGAGCACTGAAAGACCTACGTTGGAACAAGGCCCCGGGAGTGGATGATATTCCCTCAGAGCTACTAAAGTCTCTGGGAGAGCCAGCCATGAAACAACTATTTCACCTGGTGTGTAAGATGTATGAAACAGGCGACATACCCTCAGACTTTAAGAAAAATGTAATAATCCCCATTCCAAAGAAATCAGGCGCTGACAGATGTGAAAATTAGGGAACCTTCAGTTTGATAAGTCGTGGTTGCAAAATTTGAATTATCCACAGGAGAATGGAAAAGCTAATAGAAGCTGACCTCGGAGAAGATGAGTTTGGATTCAGGAGGAACGTAGGAACCCCGGAGGTAATACTCATTTTACGACTTATCTTAGAAGATAGGATGAGGAAAGGCAAATCTACATTTTTAGCTTTTGTAGATTTGGAGAAAGTTTTTGACAGTGTTGACTGGAATACATTCATTCATATTTTGAAGTCGGCAGGGGTAAAATACAGTGAAAAGAGAGTTATTTACAACTCGTACAAAAGCCAGACCGTGGTTATTAGACTCTAATGGCATGAAAGGGAAGCATTAGTTGGGAAGGGAGTAAGACAGGGTTGTAGCCTTTCTCCGATGGTATTCAATTTGTACATTGAGCAGGCGGTGAAGGAAAGCAAGGAAAAATTTGGAATAGGGATTAAAGTTCAGGGTGAAGAAATAAAAACTTTGCGTTTTGGTGATGACATTGTAATTCTGTCAGAGACAGCAAAGGACCTGGAAGAGCAATTGAATGGATTGGACAGTGTGCTGAAGAGAGCGTATAAAATGAACATTAACAAGAGCAAAACAAAGATAATGGAATGCAATCTTAGAAAATCAGGCGCTGCTGAAGGTATTAGATTAGGTAACGAAGCAATGAAGGTGGTAGATGAGTTTTGTTACTTGGGTAGTAAAATAACATATGACGGTCGCAGTACAGAGGATATACAATGCAGAATGACAATGGGAAGAAAAGAATTTTTGAAAAAGAGAAATTTGCTAACATCGAATATTAATTTAATTGTAAGGAAGTCTTTCATGAAGACATTTGTGTGAGTGTTGCCTTGTACGGGAGTGAAACATGGACGGTAAGCAGTGCCGACAGGAAGAGAATAGAGGCTTTTGAAATGTGGTGCTATAGAAGAATGCTGAAGATAAGGTGGGTAGATCGAGTAACTAGTGAAGAGGTACTGAACAGAATTGTGGAGAAAAGGAATTTTTGCAATACCTTGACTAAAAGAAGGGATCGCTTGGTAGGACACTTTCTTAGACATCGAGGAATCTTAAATTTAGCATTGGAGGGAAGTGTGTGGGGTAAAAATCGCAGAAGGAGACAAAGAGACGCATATAGTAAGCAGATTCAAATGGACGTGGGTTGCCGTTCTTATGAGGGGATGAAAAGGCTTGCTCAGAGTAGGATAGAGAGCTGCATCAAACCAATGTCCGGACTAAAGACCATAACAACAACAACAATTGTAATAACTATAGGTAAAAGGAAAGGAAAGAGAAAATATGTATAGTGGAAATAACTTTGAGTAACTGTAATTTATAGGCAGCTTGTATGAAGAAAAAAGAAAAAGATATCAATGTGAATAATGTCGACAAAAATATAATTGGGAATTTCGGACTGTAACGACTCGGCATTCGCCGAAGTTTGAACGGTTCCGTAGCTCAGGGTCTTCTTTTACACCTCCACGTTCTGTGATTAATCTCACAGAGAAAACGTCTGACGACCAGCTTTACCCGTTCCGGGGAAAGGTTTGGATTTTGCAGCGACGCCTAAACGTTTACCTGTTGTTGATTTTATTAGTTGTATCGAGCAGGCTGTTTTTGAACTACCTTCTGACACTAGCCCTGTGAGTGCTGCACCTGCGCGGCCAGCTGGCCGAGTCAGGCGCCTGTGTAACCGTCCACCTGCGCTGGCCGCCCTCTCCTCTCCGCGGTGTGCTGCGAGTGTCCGAGCCCTCCGCTCGGCTGACCTCGCCCTGGCCTGAGATTTTCTGAAACCAGGGTGGCCGCGACAGTCTCGCAGTGTATCCGGATACTTATTCCATGGCTCTGAATCTGGAATGATTGCGCGACAGACATAATGTACACTGAAACTGCTTACGCTGCTAACATGTAACTCTTGGGTCTTTCCATGTCAAATCGTCTAATTACGGAACGTTTTCCAGCTCGACCATCACGGAAAATTTTATGTGAACGTTCTAACGTGTCCCCAATCCACAGTGGTAAATTTTAAGATTTGTTAAAGCAATACTGACCGAGATATAGTCAGTTGTTTGGTGCCATGCGCGACTTTGTGCAGGGCGAGCGTGAATTCCTGACAACTTTGAGCCGTTATAACTCTGGCTATTTTTTGTTAAAAGATCTGGAACTTGGCTATCTTGTACAACTGTTTACGTTCTCGTAGTAATAATAGTGAAAAGAATTTTATGTAATATAAATAGCCAGAGAACTTCAACCAAAGTTGCCCAAAATTTCGGCGCCCAAAATAAATAAATAAATAGAATAAAAAAAGAAAAAGAAAACTTCCAACATTTGGCGTGTAATATCTCAGAGAGTAAAGCTATAACAAACGTGACACTTGGCATGTGATAACCTAACAGTATAAGGTTCTGAAACATGAAGTTTAGTTTATGCGCCACTTTGCACCTACACGTTTTTAACTTGGATCAATTTTGTGAAGTAAATTCCCGAATAATATTGTGAGGTTAAATTATTCACGTGTAGTTGGTTTTACTTACAGGTAATTACTGAAACACATAAAATTTTTCCTTTTTATTGAGTAAACTAAATAGATCCTCGTTCAGATATGAAATTATCATACGTTTTCTGAAGCAAGCTTTTCTCATTCGTCTAAATGTATTTATTATTACAGGAAACAGAGAATTGAAGCAAGAAAAATATTAGACAAATAAATTAATTACGGATCAGGGGCTTCAGCTGTATATCTTGTAACGAAAAATAATACCATCAGCTGCGTTCAATATATTTATTTAGCAGCCAGTTTCGACGCTCAGTGCCGTCATCTTCAAGCCCTGTACGTAGAACAAACAGGAGTCAATACCAACAATACGAATATTATCCGGGTGCGCCGAATACAACCCGCACGTCGTAAATGGAGTGCAGATAAATTATTTGAGCGGCTCTCGTCTTCAGTAACCGTCGCTAGTACTGGTCGCTGGTAGTTTTACGCGTATGTCCGTCTTAAGCGAAATGCAGACTGAAAACCCTATTCATCCGAAGTGATTACCTATTCTACCATCACCATACTCTATTAAAATTTCGAGTAGGATACATTTCAATGTTGTGTATCTGAATACGATTTTCTTATGAATTATTTCATTTTCACGACCTATAACACACAAATGCACACATGTAAAGACAGCATTATACTGATTATAAAATGCGTAACTTACAATCAAATTTCATATGTTGCAAGCGTGTAGTTTCCAATCCTACAAACAAACCATGCAAATAAGTCTTTCCCAATGACTTAAAAGTGAGAGAGAATCAACAATCGTAAATTAGATTTCAGTTACTGACTGAACGAAAGGACAATCAGTTATGATAAAAATATGAAACAAGAAAAAAGAAGTCGCGACAGTAATGTCTGGAATGTGTAATCTACTATATAAAGCAGTGTGTCCGTATATATGTACGTGTTGCATACAAATCTACAATTCTGTTACAATCTCTATGAAATTTAGCACACGTAAGCTTCAATCCATGAGAACGGTCGCCGTAAGTGTAAGAATCACGTACGATACATAGTTCGCGAGATGCGCGGAAAACTGCTGCATTTAGCGACAATTCTGCTCATTTTCTCCCAAACCACTGGACCGATTTCAACCAAATTTGGTACACACATTCCTTACCGTGAGGTACAATTGCTGCAGGGTTAAGAATCATATACGACGCATGATTCAGAATATATGACGTCATAAACAATAGGATTTGCAAGAAACTGCCACATAATACGGCGAGACTTTATAAATACGCTCGCTTACTACTTTTCCTCTGTTTATGGACTAAAACTACGGCTCTCGGTATGACGTTACTATTTATAATTTGAACACTAGAAATTGTAGCGACAGAAATTTTACAGACGGTATACACATATGTAGTTGAATGTATCTTTTAAATTGTATCACATTCCGACACGTAGTTCATGAGATAGGAGCACGTAAATAGTAACGATCATGGAAAACCACTCCTTCCCGCACCAAGTTAAAATCTATCACTTCTTTAGTACAATCTGTATTCCCAACAGATTTTACAGACATATAGCCAATACACAAATGAATATATACGTGAGAAATGGGCAGGAATAAATATATACCCGGGCAACGCTGGGTTCTCAGCTAGTCATTCTATAAAAGTCAAAGGGACGAAACTTATCGTCTGCTCGTAACGATTACAGTGTAACTGCCGGTGAGTTTTGTAAATAAAAGTAAAAAGCACCTAATGAATGAACTTTCCCACTTCTAGACCCGCAGAAATAGAGATGCGCGAAGAAACGAAGAGGTTACACTATCCGTGGGTGAGACGCGTCGGCGGCGGCTGGCCACAACCCAGCGTCGGGCGGACATCCGCATACGAGGGTCCGCTGCAATACCAGACACGGGCACAATTGTTTCTGAAATAGCTACTACTGAGACTGACATTTTCCTCTATGAAAATGCGGGACACCTGGTTAATCCTCAGCGTTAATTACTCTAAAAGCTCTGTGATCGTGAATATCAACGATTTGATTTCATGAATGGAATTTAATAAAACATGTTTACGGTGACTTTTTTTACATTGGTAAATGCTTGTTTCATAGAAGCAAAGTAAGGAGTATTCCTTATGTATTATATGACGAATTTTCCCATTAGTTGTTAATGAAGACGTCATTGAATTTAGAAGTTGTAGCTGGAGCATCAAAAGAAGCCAAATTATGATTGACTGATTTATCACGCTGAACCCCATCACATTTTCCACCACGTTTATCGTAAATATGGCAATATGGGTTTTACAATGAACTTCATATCTAAATACCGTCTTCGAGGAAAGTATGTTTTTCATTTAATTTCATAGAAATGATATTTTTGCGTTTAGGCATAACAGCTTACTTCAGGTAAATTAATAACACACCATCCTAGTTGCCAATAACTAGACCTATCAAGCGACGCCTGTCTTAAATGTTTATATACAGTAACTCGCACGACGTCACAACATGGCGACGGTGAGAGGCTTAGAGTCCTCTGAAAGATTGTAAACATTAGCAGTGCACGCTGTTTATAGTGCATTCTTTCGTTCAGGAGTGTATTTATTACGTAAATTGGTTTTTTGTACGGTGTGATCCCTACGCTGGACGATTTGTGTGTGTGAGAACAACGTGAGATCTCTTTTTTACTGACAAAATGCCGTTTCGCTGGTTTGTGCCGAACTGTAGAGGAAATTACGACTGTGGCCCAAAAGTTGCCGTCTTTAAACGTCCGGAGAAATGTTCAAATGTTTGTATAGCTTATGGGACTTAACTACGGGGTCATCAGCCCGAGGGGGGATTCGAATCCCCGACCGTAGTGGCCGTGCAGACCATGACTGAAGCGCCTCAGTCCCCTCGGCCACCGTGGCCGGCAAAACTGTTAAAAGTTTATCGTGTTTATTATTATTTTCAAGTCTTTTCGTATGTCACATTCCAAAAGTACACCGCACTTTGGTCGTTGTCCCTTCCGCTGCGAGTCTGACCGAGTCGCCTCGCTCGCGAGCGCCTGTCTCCAAGCCCCCACAATCCCGTAAGCGGACGATTGCAAATAGCGGGCAAATTGAAGAGCGTCTAGGCGGTCATTGTGGTGGCAAACATCAGCGCGAACTTCAAATGTGCATAAGGTTCTTTTGATTAGAGAGAGTATTCACATGGGTTAAGTCGAGAAAACTCTGTCTAATTGAAATATATAACCACAAAACAGCTCCAGACTCTTTGAATATACAGCAACTATCGGTTGTGTGTAAATTTATTACACATACCGGTGTAGAAATTGGCCAACAGCGTTTCCTCTTCCTAACGAAACCGAACTATAACATGTAGTTTTTTAGCATTCTAAGTGCAGCAAATGAACGGAATTTATCGTCATACAAGATTTATTTATTTATTTATTTATTTTTTTTTTTATTTTTTTTTTTATTTTTTTTTTTTTTTTTTTTTGGTACTTTCTCAGTATATTCTACAATGCTGAAACTTTTGCACAAACATTAATGTCGGAAGAGTTTCACACTTTACGTCTTTGCTTTAGTGCAGTATTCTCCAATATTTAGATATTTCATAGTATCAAAAAATGAAACGGTTTTCCTGAAACAGCTAATGTTAAAAATCGATTGTGAAAGTGAATTATGCCATCAGATACTAACTGTAAAATAGCCTCTTCCCTTGTGAATATGGCAACCAGCCACTACCAAATTCTTTTATGAACACGATGTATGCCGTAACTTCTTCTTGACTAAGTGCTTGTAACATTAGCTTTAGGGTATCTATCAATAATATTAGCATTTTAATGGCGTAATTGCTCAAAAGTAAACAACTATTATCATAGGGTTCAACTTCACAAAGTACATCCAGTGTGCCTATGTGTCATTCATGTATGGAACTATACACATTTCTGCAAACCCCTTTCAGTTATTATACCTATATGTAAAATAGATGACCTTTAAATTCTGTGTTACAAGTTACTAATATTAATTTCATAAACAAAAGTTCGAACTGCAGTGAGGCAACTGATCTCCTGACCCCAATAGGTATTTTACACAATCATAAAATGAAACTTTTTGACCTTCCTGTCCCCCAATACTGCCTAAAGGGGCTCCGTTTTAATAGCTACCAGAAATGTAAAAGCCTGTTTTTTATTTCATTCAGTCCTATACTGTCCTGACTAACAGTCTGTTAAGCAAGAGTAACTATCTCTGAACACAAGCAGTAGGGCTACTTGTATTCCTGAATACTATAAATAGGAAAACAGTATTCGATCATCTTATTCCTTTCTTAAATTGATTTATGCAGTTAAACGCTGAGCAGCTTTCACCATCGTTCTTCAAGTACACTGCAGTAGTCAAACAATACAGACGTGCCTATTAATTGGGTCTATATCCCGCAGTAGCTACTTAATACACGATTTACCTGCTAACAACACTCGTATTTATCTGGCGCTTGCCACTACCATCGCGGCCGGCCGAAGGTTCAAATTATCCCGCGACAGCAGCGTCGTTGGGGAGTCTAGTTATTTTTAAAAGCTCTGCGCTATGCTCGAGCCACGAGCTGCTCTTTGTGCCACTCCGAACCAGTGCCGCACTATCGAATACCGACTCCAGTAATGGATGTTAAAGTGGGAGTAGCATGTGAGACCGCTGTGATGAACTCTGAGAGATTCATTGGGGTCATAGCAAGCAAACTGATTACTGTTGAATTAGTGATGGATTTACTCATGATGCTATTTGGTGCCATCGGAATATTTCATTGGCTACATGCTGGAATTTAGCTGTGCTCTCGCAACCTCAGGAAGTGTAAGGCAATTGTATTCGTAACTCTTGTCACATAAATGAAAGAGGAGTTCAGGTATGACGAGAGCGAACTATTTTGTGTAGCCTTACCAGCGTCGTTTTCATAAGCCACTTTTCCATTATTTCCCTCTATTTTCATAGAGATTTTTGCAGCGGTGTATCCGAAATGGAGTATATTAATGTACAGCTACGGTCTTGTGCAGCAATTTCCGACTGTCGTGCCGATGTCGGGAAATAATGTACGTCACTTACATCGGTAACGGAAAGTGCGAACGGCGGCGAGAACTGCGAAATGTCAGATAATTAAAAATTAAATCTGTGGAAGTCAGAGTGCGTTGGGCGAGTGAGCGCGGTCGAATGACCCAGTCCCTACGACTTTCGTTGGGCTTCCTAAATTTTTATGATTTCCTTTATTTCGGTTTCGTGAATTTTTTTTCTCGCTTGTTGCTTGGCCCGTTTTGGTAAGCACATTGCCATTCGAGCCTCCGAGACGAACTTAATTTCATTGGAAGGCCATTTAATTGCATTGGGTCGGCAGTCGTTTCGTTTGGAGAGGTCTCGCGTCGTTCGCCGGCACCAGCTGGGGGAGCTGCGAAAAAATTCCGAGCCGCACAGGCGGGATTTTTCGCTATGGAAATGACATTGCACTTTCTCCAAATATCACACCGACACAGCCATCCAAAGTAACAGCAGAAGAAGAAAGAATTGATGATGGAAAATTTGCACGTATAATGGAAATCGTGGAAGTGTATGAGGTACAGTTTGCCTTTCAACCCTTGAAAACAATGAACGAGTTTTTCTTTCTTTCTTTATTTTTTTTTCTTTAACCGAACGTTTTCACAACGTATGATAGATTGTGTCTGCACACTCCGCATGATCATCTTAATCCTGAGAAAAATTTATGTCGTAATAAATCAATAGTACGATAACTCCATTTTTTAGTTTCTCTACTGAACTTTAACTCTTTAACTTTTTTGTACCAAAATTATAAACAAATATGATGTTGTGTTAGAAGACTGAATGGCTCTTTGTCTGGAAGGCGTTTGCAATACGCTGTATACTGACGTCCCTTGATTATCGAGCAAGCTTCAAAGAAAGTTACTTTGCATTTTGCAGCTTAATCAAACATTTAAACATCTACCAATGACATGTACACCCAACACAGGGTTATAACAACAGTCATGTAAACCGATGACAGATAAAAAAAAAATCATGTTCCACAATATTGTAAACTTACTATGCTCACGACAACACCAGATGTACACCCAACGCAGGGTTTTTCTAATCTCTTTTTGTGATTTCTCCATCCACAAGATAGAGCAGAAAAATCACACGGAAAGACTCAAGGAGAAAAGCCAATTCTAACAACAAAAACAAGACATTTTGGCATACAATATAAAATGCTTGTAACTTCTAGGATATATTAGCATGTAAGATTTAGTCTAAGTCCTAAAAAGTGTAAAATAAAGAAATAAAAAGGTTAAGACTTCCATGGCACTCATAGAGCAATCATCTCTCAGGGTGCCCGCCCGTTGCCCCTCAGGCTCGGAAATGAATCGTACATAACAATTAATAAATAAAAATAAAATAAAAAACTACAAATGGTCGGGGAACAGACTGTAACGTTAGAGTCGCGAAACTGGCAGCGATTTTCTGCAACTTCGCAACTGCAGGGTTCCAAGCGGCTGGGTCGTAGTAACACACAGCGATATATATTTGGAGTGAAGCAACAGCTTCAAATTTATCCGCTTTTGTGGCCCTACTAATTGTAGCATCTATCAAAACTATATTCCGAAAATCACTGTTTTGCAAAAAATGATGCGAAAAAAGAGAATAATGTTACGAATAACAAGTGTTCATTTATGATGTTTAGTTATACTTACAGGCATGGAAGAAACCCTTTACCAATTCATTCACTTCGATACTTCGACTCTTAATTAGAATAGCGAATTGTTAATTACTACTTCATAGTATTACTGCTGGGTAATAATTATGTCTGAATGATTCCAAATGCAGTTAATCAGATACTTTAGTAGAGCCTGCTTATTTTCGTACCTCAGTTTCAGAGAAATTATAGGCCTATATACCGACATATTTTGGCGGTTACTTACTATTTTGAAAAACTGAATGCGTAGTTATAAATAAATTATATGTCTGTGTATAAACTGTTAATATTCGCACGTCGCGTTCTTGAAGATACTCAGTTTGATACCTGACAAGTAGCTGCAAAACACATAAGGCACAGAAGCAAGGAGATGTGGAGCCTCGTCTCCATAATGTAAAAATCGTGTCTAATTTTGAAAATATTACAATTTCCGAAATCAGCTAAAACAAGCCTCATGAAAGTACGCACCGACTGTCGGAATATAATCATAAGCAGTTCCTCTTTTTATTTGAGCAGGTTGCAATAGTTTCAACTCTTAAAACGGTTTTGGACAATAACATTCCGATTCAGTTATTGTGAGCCACATGAATTACACTACACTTTGTTATTATATTACGATTAATCGAAGCAGTGATATTACTTGAATGACGACGTATTTGTATTAGTAAATTTACAATGACGTTTGATCACTAGGAAATGTGGAAGTAACTACATTAAAAAAGCACATGCCTTTCAATAAAATGCATCTTCAACCATCAGCTGTTATATTAAATCCCTAAAATCGACTAGACTCATGTATGACGTTTGTAATTTTAGTGTGACTCCTGCTGTTTCCAGCCAAAAATATGTTATTTAATGCTGTTAGCTAACATTCTTTAATACCTTTCTATCTATGATGATGGTCTTTGACCGAAACTAGTCGATTATATGGATTTAATAAAACAGCTGATGGTTGAAATACATGACGGCTGTTAGCACTCACCTTAGCAAATCTTTGAAACAAACCTTTCAGTTAGTATCATGCCATTTCTCTATGTCTCCTTATAAGCCGCTTGGGGCGCTAGGATCGCGTTAGCTGCACTATTTTGAGAGTTACGGGACTGTCTGTGTTAGGCTGGTGCAGCGTCAATAATTGGAAAACGTAAAGCTTTACTGTGTAAAAAGACATACTTTATTGTTGGTGAGTAAGAATTTCATTTTACTACTGTCATATTTAATAATCGAACGCAAACATTAAACTGAGAGAGCTTGGTGATAGCAATTATATTTCTGGGTGTCTATGCTCTTCTGTTTTTCGTGCATGCTGAAAAAAATGTAATGAGATTTCCACCTCCTTTTATTGTTTCTCTTAGTCAACATTTAAACATTCATCCTTCGACGTGACAAATTTTTATTGCCAGTACAGGTCTGGAGGAGTATTCAGTAAAGTCTCCAGTTTTGCAGCTTATTATTGTAGCCAACATTTTTTTTAATAATAAGATTACCTGACATAGTCTGGTCTGGAGGCGATCTAATTGTTTTATAGTTTTCAAAATGACAAGCCAAGATCGCACACTAACAATTTATTAAATGACGACCGGTTTCGGTGCACTGTGACACCATCATCTGGTCACATATATGATATAATCTGGTCACCTTGTTAAAAAAATGGGTATAAAATAACAAGGGCAACATTGCACTTAGTCACTATATAAAAAAATACATAAGTCGTCATATAATAAATTGTTAGTGTGCGATCTGGGCTTGTCATTTTGAAAACTTTTTAAAATTATTTAAGTCGACGTGTGTGTGTGTTTGTATCTGTGAGCATGTGTATTTTTTATGTATGTCTGAGATGATTTTTCAGATATTAAATTGGAGGTTTGGTTTGGATATGGTTGGGGGGTAGGGGAGGGGTGTGAATAGCGGTTTGTGAGGGATTTAACAGTGGGGGAGGGGTTGTTATATATTACTGTTTATTTATATATTACCTGGCCAGTAAGCTTGAAAAGTGCGTGGTTTTCTAGATTGGTTTGGTCATTTATGGTTTTTTATGGTAGTTTTCTTCAAGGGCAAGAAGATGTTGATTTTTGTTGTTTATTCTTATGATGTCCATTTTTGTGTCTCTTGTGGTTGTTTTATGTTTATTTAGGTGCAAGTGTTCTTAAAAAGGTTGTGTAACTTATTCTATACTTCCAAGCTCGTACATATTCTTTATATCTGGTGTCACATGTTCTTTTAGTTTGCCACATGTATCTTGCCTTTAAGTTGGTATATTCATGATTTTATGCATGGATTTTTTTGTCGTTTTCAGAAGTGACTTTCTAACGTCCATCACCTCTTTTCGGAATGACTCAAACTGAGCCCTAATATATTCTTGAATCACGGAAATGTTATTAGTTCACAGTCTATAACGAAGTCATTCCACTGTAGGTGAAGTTGAACTTATATGCTGGCTGAAGTCCATTGAGTTGTGAGTTGTCTTCGGCATTCACTAAAGAATTTGATTTTACAGGATCTTTTCATAAATTAAAACCATCTCAGTTGATATGGAAACGATTTTATTTCCACTTAAACATTGCACAACCAAGAAATGCAGCAGCAAGCCAACAGAGCTGCTTATAGGTTTCTGGCCACTCACAAACTCTATCCACGACTAACAAACAATGGTTTCTCTCAAACATCCCTCCACGCAACCGCGCAATAAGATTGATGACAAAGTTTTGCAATTCACAATTAAACAATATTCTTTTACATCAAATATGCCAAAATACAGAAATTAAAATATTACTTTTAAGCTTTTACTATTTATCTCGATGTATGTACTCGTTTCATGAAATTTGTATTTAATGTGGTACACAAATTCGAAGTCATCCTTTTGACTAGTGTTTACAGCTGTCAAATTATTTACATTATGTGTGTTTTCGAAATGTACAGATATTTCTTTTGCCAATATTGTGTAGGCGTAATATTATTGTGATATGGAATTTTAATGTGTTTCAGTTTGCGGTCAAATTATTTATTAATACGGATTTATATATGGTTGTCATAGTTTTGTTAATTTCGAAGATAGTTTCTTAGTACCAAACGGATTATTAATTTTAGTGCATGAAAAATTATCAGTATTTTATTTAGGATCCAGTGATATATAAAACATTGTCTGCCCTAATTTATTTAAACAAAAGGTATATATGAAATCATGTTGTGCAATAGTTTATAACATGTAGCATTGCTGTTTTATACAAATTACAATCTATATAGGTTCAGCAATTTCCGAAACGGAGTGTAATGCATTTTTAGTGTTTGCAGCTATTATTTACGAAAGTATTAAAAACTGAAAATTACGTAAAAAGTCAGCCAAAGTTATATTTAAATCAACGTACTATTTCTTAAAAGCGTTTTACTAATAGTGTTAATAGAATTTCAATCAGAAGGCGTAAATGTAAAATATCACATGTCCGGTAATGAAGTTTTACTTTAGGTGTCAGATATTTCGTGTTTCTATGTTGGCAACTGATTTTTAGGAGTGTTCAACATAGCAGAAACGTTACACACCCCCTACATAGTGTACCTGAAATGTAACGTAGGGTTCACTATGTACTATCGTTTCAATATGTTGTGATTTAAGTGTTCATAGTGAGTCTGTATTATTTTAGGCTAAAATAAAAAAATTGTATGTTGATTGTAGTCTTGCGAATGCTGGTGGTTGTTGATGTTGCTTGATGCGCCGACAGTGGTTTATCTGCAAACTGCTGTTGGTGATGTAGTGGCTTGCAGCTTCAGCTGACTGTAGTTACAGGCATTCAAGACGGTTCCTACAACATGGTTGTATCTTTCTCAGAACCACATACTATTATTCCCTAACTACATACATAAATAAGCATACTGTTATCAGGCTATTGGAAAGAGTAATCAATTTTCTCTATACGGTATTTTAAAACAAAATCAAATTATGGGTTCAAATTAACCCTTAAATGTTACTGAAAATTAACGAGAAATCTCTCTAATTTACTTTAGTTTGAATAATGAAATAGCAAGCTTTTACAAATTTTCTTTTCCAAAGAGCATTGATATTCAAATTGTAAACAGTTATGTTTGGTATTAATTCATATAAAAAAGTATTTTACTAGTTTGAATAACTTTTTTTTATGTGTACATGTATGTAAATGCCATTTTGTGAGAACTAAGCTCCTAATTCCTCTAGAAAGGGTGTTGTATATTGTAATAACTTCACAATTTATAGTCAATTTACTAAGTGAAATGAATGACATAATTAAATAGTAAAACAATGGATAGAAACAAGCTCTCAGTGAGCACATCAAACATTTATCATTCAAAATTATAGTATAGTTCAAATGGTTATATAGACAAAATGTAATCTTGGTTTTGAAACTGTGGGTATTGAATATTTCTCATACTGTTTGAGATTAGAATAAGTAGTAGTAAATAGTATAAACAAATTAGATCATAGTATTACATAATATGCATGTAGTGGCAATGGTTAATCTCATAGCTCAAAAGAAGCACGGAAATTAAAGTAATAAGTGTCAGTTCTCAACTGATCCACCAAAGTGTCAAATTTTTCCCAAATCATGGAAGAATTTAAAGAAAAATGAAAACGTTTTTTAAACTGCCAAACTACACCCACTATCAAGGCAGTAATCAAGAGAGGGCGGAAAAATACGCTGCCATTAAATTACGTCCACGGCCAGGGCAGGTAACTGACTCGCAAACGGCTACAAAAGCAGAAAAAGACTCTGGTTGCGTTTACTTATATTTTGTTTAACAATTTAGTGTCCGTAAGGTATTACGATCCACCATTTAGTTTTTATAGCCAATCTTCTACACGGAATGTTTGTATTAATGGTAACTACCTTACCAAGAGTAACAAGATGCAACTGGCAACTTGACTATTTCCGCAGAAGTAAAAAACAGTACATAGTTTTTGTTCTTCTTTGAACAAACTGCCCCAATCAAACACAACACAGTCCAGAGTACCCTATGTTTGTTGAATGGTGAACAGTTACTACCCCCCAATAACTCAAAAATCAACATTCAATGTTGTCCAGTAGTGTTTGAAAATGAGTGACAATCAGACAGTAGAAATGGATGAAAATGAGTAACTATCTTAAGTGTTTTGAAAGTCTGTACATGTCTACGTTAACAGTGTAAAATCTCATAATTATATACTACACAAAAGTCAAAATTGACATATGGTCTGCCTGATCATTTTCAGATACAGTACCATATCAAAACTAAACACCCTGTAATCAACTGCAAATTGATACACAAAGCTTGCATGCATGAGCAAGTCAACAAGTGTGTCATGAACTAAACACAGGTGTTCCACATGAAAAATACAAAATTATACAAGTTTGGAGATAATAATAATAAAGACTAATAGGTAGTCTGTAATGGTTCATTAACCTTTACATCATGAGTATGTGCAAGTACACTTGATAAATATACCAAGTATGTAACTTGTAAAACATCAATAGTTTCATCATGCAAACTTTAAGAATAAAAATGAAAATTAAACCTTGCTTCAGCCAAAACTGTCATATGTACAATATACTATAATATGGTCATCTTAAACCAGTATTAAATATTTTTCTATTAAGCTGTAAGCTCAAGGATAGAAATTGAATTTTACATTGGTCAACACTTGTGTGGTCTGTGTGTCCTCCCATGCTTATAGTCACTTTTGTACTAATTGTTAGCAAGTCCCTCTTGACACATCAACGTACAACACAAAATTCAACCAACAACACAAAAATACTAATGAATGACTAACAAGAGTGAAAATAATTAAAGAATTTTAACTGTAATGCACTGTGGACGTGATTAATAGAAAGATCACAGTACTTAACTGAGGTAAGAATTTTCATATATACAATGACATTTCAAGCCTTAAACAAATAATGAACACTTCAACATACCTTTGACTATGCATATGAGGTTAATAAATTAATTATTGTGTGCCATATTCATAAATGGTATCAAAATTATGAGCAAGTATCTTATAGGTTTCAGAGTAAGAGCAAGGTAAACTATTCACAAGACATTTACTTTTCTGTAGGTAGGATTTAAATGCATTAACATTCTGAGACCGATCAACTTTATGGATCGTGGATAAACAAAACTATAAGCATACAGCTAAGAGTTTCAGTTAGCTTCAATAGGCTCAATCTATACCTGTAGATAAACTTCAACTGAGATCTTAACAAACGGACTACTAACATAGTAAAACATTACTTGGTTTTCAGGTTCATTTACTAGATTTTTTTAAACTTCCTCAAAATTATTCATGTTACTAGAATCACAACTTAAGTTGACAAACAGAAGGTATACTTTCATATTTGCTTTCAATTAATTCGGTAGATGACTTAACACTTATATCAGGGTTTGGAGCTAACATTTCTCAGTACACTTAACACTATCATTTTGAGATTCCTCAGCAGTCTCAAGCAATTTTAACATCTTAGACTTCAAGTAAAGCATCTGTTCAGAGAATACACTAATCTTAAATACTACATCAACATTTTTCATTTAAGTATTCATTATTTTCATATTCATTTTCTTTATGCATTATTAATTCTTTCTTTTCAATATATGAAGCATTTTTCACTTCCATTTCAGTAACTTAATAACTATTTGTTCAGTACTTTCACTGACAATTCTTAACCTAACTTAAATTTCTCATGAACAGCACTTACTATTTTTCTAACTTGTATCTTTTGATGACTACACAAAGACTTCCACATTAGCTAGTGGTTTATAAACATCATAACATAAGACTCCGAAATTCCTGTCAAACACATTAAATAAACCCTCATCATCTACCCATTTTCTTTTTCTGTACTTAAATTCACATAGTATTTTAATTCATAAATCCTTCTCAACATTTGTTATTCATTGTAACTGTATTAACTGTAAACATGAATTCACTATTCGGTTCAAACTGTATTTCAGTATATTTACTTTTCTTAATAATAAAGTCCATTGGCCTATACACTGGCATAAGTATTTCATATTGAAAACCCCCAACAAGTATATCATATTAGGTACAGTATTAGTATTTGGTATAAAGTTCTTATGAACTGATGGTTAACATCTACCTACACATTTTTTGTTCATATTTTCCAACTGGTAATAAAGTTTAGGCTTCGAATATTTTAAGTTCCAATAAGCATATAGCAAAAATGTATATATCAAAAGGTATGTCTCAGCTGCTTTCATTTATCAGTGGCATTTAAAACATTTTGTCAAATAATCATAAATATTTACACTGAAGGAAAACTTAAAGCATAGAATTTATTCTGCACTGTGAAAATGATCAATAGAAGTACACAGCACACGACTGGGGACCTGAACTGGTGTCAGCAGTTTCATAACTAAAGAGTAATTATGCCCCTAAGGTATTACATCAGTACATAGTCTGATGCATCTCATTTTGTCTATCATCAGGTAGAATAGGTAATGGTACATTATTACTAGGTCCAAAATTAAATGCAAACAGTTGGGTCTGGTTTGCCCAAGAACGTACTTTACACCTTAGACTTTCCTTAAGCAACATAATTTCTAAAGTGTCATTCAAATCAGATGAAAAATAATCATTGTCCTGTGGCATAAAATAAACAGGGCGAAATGTCTTTTTAGGCCTACCAGGTAACTTCACTACTGGTAAACAAATTACATTAGTACATCTAGGAATACTCAAAGTTTCAGCATGTGACTTTACTTGCATTTTGTCTACACACTGTGGTATTTCTGTGACTGTACATTTACTTTCGACTTCTTGCTCAGGGTTATCTGCAACACAGTTACATTCAGTTTCTACTTTCAAATCAGAATAATTAAGTTTGCTATTACATTGTTCAAAATCGCGAATCTTTCCAGTTAACTCTGTTTTAGTATCCTGGCTCTGAGAATTTACATAACTTGAACTGTCATCTATTTTTTCAACACTGTCACTCGTCTGAGAAACTTCTGAAGTAGCAGCTACCAAAACAGTTTTTTCTACACTATTGAATCTAGTACTAAACTTTGTCTCTAGACTTCCAATGTATTGTTTTATATCGGTCATTGAGTCATTTGTTTTACAAATTTCAAATTTAATTGAGTTTATTTGAGATTTCATGTCAGATAGTTCCGGTTTCATGGTTTTTATATCTAACGAAAGTTCGGTTTTCATAGTTTCCATAGTTTCCATTTGTAATGAAAGTTTGGAGTTCGTGGTTTCCATTTGTAATGAAAGTTTGGAGTTCGTGGTTTTCATTTCTAATAAAAGTTCCAAGATTGATTTTCTTTCTATTTCCGCGTTTGCTGCCATATTACTAATCTGTTGTCCAGTCTCTTCTAAATCACTAGAACATGGGACCTGCTGCTTTCTTGCAATCGGTATAGAACTCGCGATACTAGAACCTTCTACCCCACTGTCAAAGTCCGAAACTTGAGTACTATCATCTCCCTCCTTTCTTACTGTATCCATTTTAAAATAGGTTTTCACTCCACATAAAACCCCTATCACACAAACAGTCACTAAAAAAGTACTTAGCTGGTCACAAGGATGCGGCGATACAGGAATCTAGTAGTTCAAATTACTGCCATCTTCCTCCATTAAATTTTGACATCGTAGGTGTGGATAGTATTGTAGTCGAATTCTGCACTTTTAAGATGGTTTTACTGCGCATCCATCAGATACATTATTTTCCTTGTATCCTGAAACACATTTTACATTAGTGAATACTCTTAAAACCTTTGATCACGTCACCACTTCTAACATTTTACATTAGTGAATACTCTTTAAAAGAATCCTGGTCACAAGGCACCACTTCTAACGTCCATCACCTCTTTTCGGAATGACTCAAACTGAGCCCTAATATATTCCTGAATCACGGAAATGTTTATTAGTTCACAGTCTATAACGAAGTCATTCCACTGTAGGTGAAGTTGAACTTATCTTATATGCTGGCTGAAGTCCATTGCGTGGTGAGTTGTCTTTGGCATTCACTAAAGAATTTGATTTTACAGGATCTTTTCATAAATTAAAACCATCTCAGTTGATATGGAAACGATTTTATTTCCACTTAAACATTGCACAACCAAGAAATGCAGCAGCAAGCCAACAGAGCTGCTTACAGGTTTCTGGCCAATCACAAACTCTATCCACGACTAACAAACAATGGTTTCTCTCAAACATCCCTCCACGCAACCGCGTAATAAGATTGATGACAAAGTTTTGCAATTCACAATTAAACAATATTCTTTTACATTAAATATGCCAAAATACAGAAATTAAAATATTACTTTTAAGCTTTTACTATTTATCTCGATGTATGTACTCGTTTCATGAAATTTGTATTTAATGTGGTACACAAATTCAAAGTCATCCTTTTGACTAGTGTTTACAGTCGTCAAATTATTTACATTATGTGTGTTTTCGAAATGTACACATATTTCTTTTGCCAATATTGTGTAGGCGTAATATTATTGTGATATGGAATTTTAATGTGTTTCAGTTTGCGGTCAAATTATTTATTAATACGGATTTGTATATGGTTGTCATAGTTTTGTTAATTTCGAAGATAGTTTCTTAGTACCAAACGGATTATTAATTTTAGTGCATGAAAAATTATCAGTATTTTATTTAGGATCCAGTGATATATAAAACATGGTCTGCCCTAATTTATTTAAACAAAAGGTATATATGAAATCATGTTGTGCAATAGTTTATAACATGTAGCATTGCTGTTTTATACAAATTACAATCTATATAGGTTCAGCAATTTCCGAAACGGAGTGTAATGCATTTTTAGTGTTTGCAGCTATTATTTACGAAAGTATTAAAAACTGAAAATTACCTAAAAAGTCAGCCAAAGTTATATTTAAATCAACGTACTATTTCTTAAAAGCGTTTTACTAATAGTGTTAATAGAATTTCAATCAGAAGGCGTAAATGTAAAATATCACATGTCCGGTAATGAAGTTTTACTTTAGGTGTCAGATATTTCGTGTTTCTATGTTGGCAACCGATTTTTAGGAGTGTTAAACGTAGCAGAAACGTTACAACTTGTTGGTTTGGTGCGCTACTGTACAAACCTTTGTATCATTTGCAGTTCACAGAAGATGCTTTTAAAATAAAACGAGGAACGCATCTGGTGTAAAATAAATATCTTAATTGCTCTCATCACAAGACGCAAAACCTCTTAATTTTAATGGGTACTGCGGAAGATAGCAACTTACGTAGTTCCATTGTTCATTTCTCTCCTTTGCGTTGTTGTTGCGTGGTTAGAAAGTTCTGGACTGGCCTAACTTATTTTGTCCGGTGGGTTGTTTGAATACTTTTAAGCAGTGTCCAATCGACGACCACAGCGTATAACTACTTTTGTCTTGTTTAAAATGACGTGATGGATGGATATCTACTTGTTTAGTAAATGATATATAATCTACAGGTAAGTAACTTTTTGCGATTTTTTGTAACATCGTTTTCCCATTGTCAATTGTATATAAATAATATATGACACTTGTTCATTACGTATATAAAAACTACGCAATCGTTGTGAAAAAATCTCAAAGTGTTCCGTTATGAACTTTGGGAGATTATGGTTAGGAATATCTACCATTTCTTTAAATATACATATTTACATTCCCCGTTTCTTCAAAACCCCAAAATTTCGAAAATTGCCCGTAGATTACATTGAAAATTTGGCACAATGTTTTTTAACCCACTCGAATGCCAAATATTATATGTGTAATATGTTTGTAATAAATGGGCAACCTTATAATAATGTAAATGTTCGTTTGTGCAAAACAGTTAACGTTCAAAAGTTCTTCCTTGTTTGAAATTTTGACACGATGTTGATTTACAATAATAGAAGAGTGCGTAGAAACACGCTCTTATTCCAGTGTAACGTCGTATAAAATATCGAAGCATTTGCGCAAGAGTTTTTGTAGATATAAAATTTTCAACATAACTGTATAGGTCAGAGTTGTAAGAGGGAAAGGGGGGAAATTGTAGAGAGTGGGGAAGAGGATATGGAGAAAGTGAGGATGTGGAGAGCGAGGGGGTGGGGATTCAGTGAAAGATGGGTGAAGGGGGCTGCAGATGGGAACACAGAGGGGCAGGAGGAGGGGTGAACAGGAACACGAAGAGGAGCTGGATATGGGGAGAGAGGGAGCATATGGAAGAGGAGGAGGAGACGCACACAGGGGTAGGAGGAGAAAGGGATCAGGGCTTGTGTGGTATCCAAGTCCCATTTGCAAAGAATTGTGAAATAACACAGACTAGAAACATATACGTCCTCTTTAAAAAAAAATAAAAATAAAAAAAAAAAAATAAAAAAAAAAATAAAAAAAAATCTGAAATCACAGAAAAGCGAAGCCGAGTACAGTTAGTATGACATGAAAAAATGTTACGGTTGAAACATGTGAAAAATCTGAGGAACTATTGGAGGGTTTTTGATCTGGATTTTAATACTAGACTGAGTGATTCACGATGGATATTTCTGTTTTTTAATTAATAAACTTATAGGCATAGATATTGTACCGTTCCTTACAATGTCCTTTCAGGATTTTTAGTTATACACAGACAACGCCAGAAGCAGGAGACTTCCATGCTAGCTCATGGCGAGGACGAAGGTTTTTATCTAGTTTATAAAAGTTAATACTTCACAAAATACCAAAAAGTCGAAGGTAGACTGTTATTAAAAGACTTTTTCTTTGCTAGAACTATCTGGAAGTAAATTATGATTTATAAAATATAAGTTTAGAACATTACGCGCCTGCATTCACTATAATGGCGGCAACCAATCACATCACTTTTCTTACAGAAATGGCCCACTTCCCCACGGAAAGACCTGATTTAAAAATGTTGTCTAGGTATAACCGTAGCTAACGGCGCACAAATATGCATACTTTATCGATCCAGAGTAGTGAGCGAGTCACAGTTAGCTTTAGACGTATTTTTAGCATTATGCACGGCGTTTTTAGTGTCCCCTTTCGCAACACACTTTTCAAATAGTACCTAATTATGCAACTTCCGTGTACCTGCAAAAAATGTTTCCATTTTCCATTTTCTGACAGTGGAGCCTAGATTAGGCAGACTATATTCATTTAGTGTTCAAACTGGACGTTTGAAGCTGTTTCGGTATATAGGAATTCGATTCCTTACAGAATATCAGGTTTGTCATCTGATCGCTTATGACCAGTCTCTCCTAGATTCAGACAGGGCAAAAAATTTGATTCTATTCACTAATTATATGCCTTATCTGAATTCTTCTTTTACTTGCTTTAATGGTTGTTCTGTGTTCAAATTGTATAACATCATAAGTAAGCAGAGTGCTACCCTACCTCACCCTCTGCACAACTGATACTTCAAAGTTTTCCTACTGCTGATAACTGCGTTTTCGTTTCAGTACAACTTGTAGATAAATTTTTTATCCTTTTTTTATGTGGACTGCCGAGAGCTCTTTGTTAAAACTACTTTATTTCAGAATGTAACTTTCACTCTGCAGCGGAGTGTGCGCTGATATGAAACTTCCTGGCAGATTAAAACTGTGTGCCGGACCCTGCTAGTTACAAAATACGTAAATGGCAAGTCAAATCTCCTTTCAGGAACGGCGTACGACAATTACACTTTGTTTATAGTGCAGAACGTTACACATGGCAAACCCTGGTGCTGATGAAGTACTGCAGCGGTGTTAGTCATGCAGTGGTTTAGACTCTGGAGTCGCCGTTCAGTCACGTATGCACGTCTGCCTGCCGTAAGCGCCGTCTGACACGTACGGAGCGGGCCATTAACATATGTCACTAACGGAGGTTTCTTCGGTGGATTTACAAATCACCATAACTACCAGAGGCTCTCTAATGTGAGCAGTCGGCACAGAGAACACGCTCCGGTGATACTGCTTGAAATAATAATCAGTATGTCGACAAATTCAGAAGTAACTCCTGCCGCAGGAAGAAACGTGGAATATATTGAAAGCATTATCTTTGGTCAGATTAGCCACTGAAAATATTTCATGATATGCATTTTAATTACAATGTTTTCTGGGTATGAGGTCCGCCTGATATGCAAAACACTGATTTATTATACACCCAAACTAGTTTCAGCACCTCTGTGCCATCATCAGTGGGTTTTCTATTTATTTAGTGCTGTGAAAACAAAATACATTGATTTTACTATTGCACTAGCGTAAATTTAAGCCTAAAAAGTCATCAGTCTTATTTTGGTTTATACCTTCTTTTACATTCTGTGGTTATGTGGGACTCTATCTACATATTTATATAGTGGTAGCATTGTCATCTGCAACCAAAATTATCTCTTTGAAACTTGTGAGGATTTTAAAAACGCTACTTACAGTGTTAAAACGTAAAATTTTGATCGTCTTCCGCGTTTTTGTAGATAGCACACATGCACATGTAATAAACATATTCAACGAATTTTTTATTTTTTTCTCTGTCACAATCACTTCTCACTTTAGAAATTCGCCTGTGTATACTGTGCTGATATGTTGAAACTCAACCAAAACATACGCATGTCAATACAGTATACACAGGCGAACTTCTAAAGCGAGAAGTAATTGTGACAGAGCAAAAAAATTGCTGTGTGTGTGTGTGTGTGTGTGTGTGTGTGTGTGTATGTGTGTTTATTACAGGTGCAAGTGTGCTATCTACAAAAACGCGGAAGAGGAAGTACACGCCAAAAGAAACTGTGAGTAATAGACAGTAGGCAGACGATTAAAATTTTACGTTTTAACGCTATGAGTAGCGTATTTTAAATTCCTCACAAGGTTCAATGAGATAATTCTGGTTGCAGATGACAACGCTACCACTACATAAATATGTAGAAAGGGTCCCACATGACCACAGAATGTTAAAGGAGGTATAAACCAAAATAAGACTGACGACTTTTTAGGCCTAAATTTACGCTAGTACAGTAGTAAAATCAATGTATTTGTTATCACAGCACTAAATAAATAGAAAACCCACTGATGATGGCACAGAGGTGCTGAAACTTGTTTGGGTGTATAATAAATCAGTGTTTTGCATATCAGGCGGACCACGTATCCAGAAAATCTTTACTGCAAAGATGGCAAGACCAAGAGCTACAAATCGAGAAAATGATGAATAGTGATTGCAATGATCAAGAAGGTCTTTTGGGTCAGCGGTCGCCTTTACCACTTGGGCATCGAATAAAGAGTCCCACCAATCTCAAATTTCCACAAGTCGTTCTCTAAGGAAACGGAGCCACCAAAGTTAATAATCCTCTCATGCGTTAGCAGAGCTCGGTTCCATATTTTGTCCAACTTTGTTCTATGGGAATGAAAGCTGGGTGGGGAAAGGATAGCTTAATAATAAGACAGAGATTACAGATGTGAAAGTAGCAAGCGTGATTTCAGGTACCAATAGATGGCAATAATGGCAGGAACATGTCCATATTGAGTAAAAAAAAAATAATAAGAAGAAAAAATGCACACCTTAGATGAAGTTGTCGGAGCAAACAGGCTGAGATGGTGGAGTAATGTTACACTTACGGGAGAAGCAAGATTACCTAAGAGAATCATGGGGTCGACAATAGAGACCAAAAAGAAAGTACTTCGATTCGGTCAAGATAGTTTTTCGAGTAACAGGCTTTCAGACGTGGCATAGGTGTTAACATTGAGTAGGGGTTCAAGGAGAACAGGGAACAGACGGTGAGACTATGATAAATATCAGATCTAAATAAGTTCCAGTGCCTGGTAGGAGGAATGACTTTCTGATGGATTATCAGCTATGAGATAGCATCGGGAAGTAGGGGTAATTTGATGTTTGTGTGGGTGATATGAGACTCAGCAGAAAGTAGGGAAAGTAGGGAGCGAAAACAGTCAGCAACTGATGACAGGGACAAAATTATTCACCAGCGAGAATTGCGTAACTGTTGATTAGATCGCGACCCTTATGTTGCTCTTACACTAGATACTGCTATTTAGATCCAACAGAAGAACAATTATCCATTACTTATTTGACAGATAGCCTTCAGTGTGAAAATAAAGTACGAGCCTACTTTGCCGCAGCGGATTAGCAGTGCGTACTGGAGCGCCGTGCTATGGTGCGCGCGGCCGATCGCCGTCGGAGGTTCGATTCCCCCTCAGGCACGGGTGTTTGTATTGTCCTTAGGTTAGTTTACCTTAGTTTAAGTAGTTGGTAAGCTACGGACTAACGACCACGTAGTTGAGTCCGGTAGATTACAAATATTTGAACCTTTTTTGAGCCTACTTTGGTCAGTTGTAATACTCCAGAAAATTTCAAAATGTTTGTAAATCTATCGGACCAAACTGCGTGGTCATTAGGCCGTAGCTTACAAACTATTTACACCTAGGTAAATTAACCTAAGGACAACACACACACACATGCCCCAGGGAGGACGTGAACCTCCACGGCGAGCAACCGCGCGCTCCGCAGCAATACTCCAGAAAACAGGTCTACTATGTAAGTGCACATTCAGCAGAATAGTGAAAATTGATTTCTAGATCACATCTCCGCAAACATAACACCTCCTTGTAACAGAAATCTATTATCGTCAGGAGAACACTAAGGTGTTTAAGGTGTTACTCGGCAAAGCCAAGTGGTAACCTCGCCGCGGTGGCAGTACCATCGTCTTTAAGCTCCCTTGAAGCAGGGAGGGGGAAGCAGTACCACCGTACACCCTGGTATTCTTGCAAGTGCAGCGCTTACACGTCACGTGCCTCGTGTCTATGGTCAAGTGTAGAAGTAACGTAATTCGTGGAAGACGAATAGTTAATTTATAAATCCAAATGCTTTTTGAATGTCTTTTTTACTTTATACGGCTGTATCATTTTTACCAACCCCATAAAGTATCGATTTTCTAGTCCCAGTGTTCCCAACACGAATTAATTTGGTAAATTTTCAACTCTTGGAAATAATTAGCAACTTCGCAGTTTTTCCCTTATTTATATTAACAGAGCATGGACGTTGTTCAGGGACAGATATTTAAAAAATCTTATCCACTGTAGAATGTTTTTCCATTCCTACCATATCACGAGCATTAAAATTAATTATGGTGTTTAAGAAGTGTTTATTTGTTTCGGCACTAAAATTGCTAGAAAGTATTGCAAGCGATCCTACATAGTAGAATATTAAAATTAAGTAGGGCTACTGTTTCCTGATGCGAATGGAAAGCAGTGGCGGACTCAGGCTGTCGGAGGCCAGGGGCGGCGGCAAAACAAATGAGGCCCCAGTCCACTTGAAACTACATGTATTACCGTAAAAAAGTAACTTTTGAGATTTGGAGGCCCTCCAGGACGAGAGAAAGGGACAGTCTAAAAAAATAGCTTTCGAAATTTGTAGACCTCAGAACGGAGGAACGGGCCCTCAAAAAAAAAAAAAAAAGTGGGTTTGAGATATTTGGAGGACACTCCCCCCCCCCAAGACGAAAGCCACGAAGTCCTCTGCCGTCCCCCCCCCCCCTTTCCACCACCCATTCCTTAGACCGTCACTGATGGAAAGCATAGTGGTCTAAATGCAGGAATCACAAGAAGTGTATTATTACTTTTGTGGTGTTACGTATTCAACAGAATGATTCTAGTCACTATTTTTTATTAATTAGTTTTACATTTCCCTGCGTCATTTAAATCGTTGTATTAATGTTATTGGTAGCCAATCGCTTTATAGTAATACAGTAATTGATATGTTGTCTGTTCTTTCGGATACGTCTGAAATAACCGACAACATATCAATAAATGTCAAATATGCCAGCAACAGGCTAAGTGACAAATTCAACGCGGACCCTTTCAAACACCCGATCCCTTTGCGGCAATCCATTGTGGTTGCGATAAGCAGGGGCTAGCAGTTGAGAATTTGGGTTGGTAGGGAAGCGTGCCTGGATAGCCTAATTTTCAACTTCGCCGTTGAATTTATTCCAATGCCGCGAAATGGACGATATGTTTCAATATTTCGAACTTTATAGCTGGTTTCAAAACTTCGATTCGTGCTGCCACCTTTGCCCTATGTGAACTACGAATTCGAATATCGGCAAATGATTGTGGACGAGAGCTTGTGCCAATAAGAGAACCTGGACATTATTACGAATTAGCCTATTTGTTGTGATATGGGGGATTATAATAAAGGACAATACTTCTTACAAAAAATGGTCAAATGTGTGTAAATCTATGGGACTTACCAAAATCAAATGTTTGTAAATCTATCGGACCAAACTGCGTGGTCATCACTCCGTAGCTTACAAACTACTAAAACTAAGGTAAACTAACCTAAAGACAACACACACACACCCATGCCCCAGGAAGGACTCCAACCTCCACGGCGAGCAACCGCGCGCTCCGTGGCGAGGCGCCTTAGACCGCTCGGCTACTCCACTGCGGCTGGGACTTATCATTCATTTGACTTTACTTAAACTAACCTAACACACACACGTTGCGAGAATCTTGCTCCTACCCTTTTGGAGTAGAATTCAACTGTAGTCGGTTTTGTGTCTGTCATTCCGTAATTTTGAAACCATCCTATTACTCATCACCAAAATTTCACTTGCACGTTATGTCGCCTTCTCTGCAGGCATGATAAATCCGTTCCATCGTCCACAACGTTCGTGACCATCGAGTATGGCCGGGATGACATTTTTCCGTTTACATGTTTCATGTTCGTTCTGCGGCGTAACAACACACGCCAAACAGAGCGTGACTGGACTTGGTCACGTGAATAAGTTGATGGTTTTAGCATTTAGCCTTGTCACGTAATACATAAAATATTGTCATCACCGTGCTGTACCTATTCCTTGAAGGAGATGTGTTACTACCGACGGTTCTGCCAAGGTGCATATATGTTTACACAATACACCCGTTCTACAGTCGACGCTCTTGTGTTGTGCGCTCCAGAACACACGTTGCTTCCATGAGAAGCTGTTGCCAAACACCGTAATTTTCTGCTAACAGACCAAACAGTGACGTTTCTGGGAGTTCCTGGCAGACTAAACTGTGTACCGCTCCTTGACTCCAGCATGGCACCCGTGGCTCTCAGCCAAATGGCTTCCTTTCTTTTCTTATTGCTGTTCTTTCTGTTCCGTTAGCCGTCCAAATGCAACAATAAGAAGGACCAGAGACATCAGAGCCAAATTAATTTGGAAGCTAATAAGTTCTACCATCCGGGGCGCCAAGTCACGGATTGCGCGGGTGTTCGCGATGTAGGTGCGAGGCCTCTATCTGGCATGATTGTATTTGTTGTCCTTAGTGTAAATTAGCTGAAAGCCATGGCTCCACTCACGTGTTGGTAATTATAGATAAGCTGTCTGTCACTACTGTGCTTTGAGATTAAAGCACACGTAAAATGCACACGTTTCGAAGAATCCAATGACGAAATTTAATGTTAACGATTGCAATAAGTCACAGTCGATCACTTGATGTAATGCGCGAAAGGTCGAATCGATTTTTTCGTATATTTATTGATGTTACAGTCTTTTGTAGAAAAGAGATGAATTAAAAAAAATTTCTTTCGTATTACTTGTTTTGTGTATTTATCCTTATGCCTATGCTTGTCCTTACAGAGAAATAATTGAAGACTGTGTACCACGAATAGACCAAATATGTGGTCTGTGGCATCACGTTTCGCTGTAAGTAACCTCCTAGCTATATAGTCGCAAAACGCATCTCTGGCCTTCACTCCGACATTTTTATAAGTTGACTTTCAACCACTATATCTTCCACCCTCTTATATCTGTCGAAATGTAACGTTAGAAATCCTCAACCACCACAGTGCACAATAGGAGATTGATATGTACTACATTTATCAGATATTGCTAAAATTGGCTATTATATAAATTACGAAATTTTTCAAAAGAAAAATGTTTTTATAAAATGTAAGTAGTAGTTTGATGGACAGATTGGAAGCATTACTTACATGTCACATGATAAAATAAAATGTAAGCGATAAAGGTTAGGTCATATTTGTAACAACTGAGGGCCGCTCATATGTGTGAAGGAAGCATCAAACTAGCGTGTAGCCGAGCGGTTTGGAGCGCGACGTTGCGGATCGCGCGGCTTTCCGCGTCGGAGGTTCGAATCTTCTCTCGGGCATTGATGTGTGTGTTGTCTTTAGTATAAGTTAGTTCATAAGTAGTTTCTAAGTTTAGGAACTGATGACCCCGCAGTTAAGTCCCAAAAACTTCACAAACATTTGAACTGGCGTGTCCGCGGTAGAATGCGTTGCCATCCGGTAGTCGCACTTATAAATAGGCTACTTTACAGTTACATTTTCGGGTGATAAATGTTGCCAAGGACAGTATTTTACATAAATAAGTAATACAAATGGCTGAAGCGTCAATTTAGAGGTACAAAATTAGCTCAATGAATCAACGAGCAAATAAACGTTATGAATAACGTGTCGTTAATTGAAAAAAAATGTTTGAATACACTCGCAAGAAATATTTCGGAAATTGCACTAGAGAAATAAAATCAGAGACCGACTAACGGCTTACTACCGTTGAAGTTGTAGCTGCTCGTTCAGAATAAGACCGTCATTACGAGAGAGACGATTAAATATTTGCAGTTCTTCGCGAAGGTCTTATCTATGGCCTTTCTTCTCAACCATCAAAATATGAAGATCATGAATGTCTTTGGGTGCATGACCTGTAATTAGAATATGATTAGCTAAAGATGATTCTGAGTGCTAGTGCCATTCTTTCTCAAAATGTTGCTTGTACCTGACTTTAAATGCACTTCCTGCTTGTCCTATATAGTGAGAAGAGGAAGTATCATAAATAATCTAAATTCTCTCCATAATCAATGGAATGGAAGTACAACTGAAATATTGTGTAGCTTGAAAGAAGGTACCAGCAGCTGTGCTTAAATTTTTAATTAATTAAGTGACCAATTTCTACACTCGCACCATCTTCAAGCGTCCGTTATGTAACTGTCGCCAAGTAACAGTGCATTTAAAATGGGTGGCCATTGACTCAGTTGTTTGATACCTGTCATGCGTGAACGAAGACATTTACGGTTACCGATGTTAACGGCGGCCCCATTTGCATCCTTCTGTAAATAATTCATGTGAAAATTTTAGAACCATGACTTATTAATCTGATGGTTCTATAACTATGTCACCTGTCTTCGTTTGCTTTCTTTGGAACGCGGATTATTACATTTTTCTGAAAGTCGAAGGTATTTCTCCTGTCCCATACATCCTACGCACCAGGTGAAATAGTTTTGTCATGGCCGGCTCTGCCAGAGACTTCAGTAGCTCCGAGGGAATGTCATCTACTCTGCTGCCTCCACTATTTCATCTCTCAAAGTGACCCATTCCTCTTCTACACTTTGTTTCCAGTTTCTGTAAATTGTTGCCTAAATCACTCTCTGAAATTCTCAAAACTTAAGGTTCCTTCAATTTATCCAGGTCCCATCTCTTTTTTCCAGCCTTTCTGCTGCCTTTTTTTTCAGTTCATGACCAATATGAGATGAGTAAAGTTTATATCTGCCCCAGGATATCTCTTACAGTTTAAAACCAGATTCAAAATTATATGATCTGCCATTATAAAATATATCTGGTACCTTCCGGTGTCTCCTGGTCTCTTCCACGTACACACCCATATGTTATGATTCTTAAGCCAAGTGTTTCTTTAAAACATCTTCCGGGCTAAATTGTTCCCAAGCGGCTTCCGCTTTCATTGCCTTTTCCTCGTCCATAGCCGGGGTGGAGTAGCCGAGAGGTCTAAGGCACCTCGCTGCGGGGCGCGCGGTTGCTCGCCGTCGGAGGTTCGAGTCCTCCCTGGGGCATGGGTGTGTGTGTGTGTGTGTGTGTGTGTTGTCCTTAGGTTAGTTTACCTTAGTTTAAGTAGTTTGTAAGCTACGGACTGATGACCACGCAGTTTGGTCCGATAGATTTACAAACATTTGAACGTTTTCCTAGTCCATATTCACCTACTATTTTTCCTTCCCTTCCTTTTCCTGCTACCGAATTCGAGTCCCCCATCACAATTAACGATTCGTTCCCCTTAACTATCTGATTAGTTTCCTTTATCTCCTGATATATTTCTTCGATCTCTTCATCATCGGGAGAGTTAGTTGTACTACTGTGGTCGGTGTTGGCTTCGTATCTATCTTGACCACGAAAATGCGATCATTCCGCTGCCCATAGTAGTTGATCTCCATTCCTATTTTCTTATTCTTTATTAGACCTGCTCCTGTAATACCCCAACTGATTTTGTGCTTATAATCCTGTACTCACCTGACCAGAAATCCTGTTCTTCTTTCCGCCGAACTATACTAATTCCCACTCTATCTAACTTCAACCTATCCATTTCCCTTTTTAAATTTTCTAACCTCACTACCTGATCAATGGATCTAACATTGGACCTTACGACCCGTAGAATACCAGTATGGATCATAGTGGAAGAATATGTACTTAACACTAAGAAAAACTGCCAACTTTAGAGAAATAGATACCTAATTTAAGTAACCGAAAATTGATTAAGCACAAATTTTATATGTCAGCATCGAAAGCCAAAAACTTCATGTTAAATTAACACACAGTTGTATCTGTTTTGGGTAAGTGTACCAGTAGTCGAATTCTAGAAGTAATCCTCACTTTAATTGTACATTTAATCGATAAATAGTTCCGACGTCTAGATATAAGACATTACGTCCCATTGTCGATAAATAGTACAACTGAATTCGGATAACAGAATTTTGGCACATTTTGCACAGCACATATCTTCTACGAAAGGTGCATTTTATAAAAGTAAATATTTTAAATCTAACTATTATTACAAGGACTTGCGCATATATATATATATATATATATATATATATATATATATATATACCAAACTAGATGGATTGATGTCGCATGTCACACTAAGTTACAATAAATATTGTAGAAATAATAGGATTTACGCATGGTATTTAATGTGAATCACCTTAAGATGCTGATAATTGTTATACCTGCCCCAGCTCCTTGGTTAAAGAGACAACCGGTTTCGTATCATTTTAGTTACGCCGCGGTGGAGTAGCCGACCGGTCTAAAGCTTCTCGCTGCAGAGCGCGCGGTTGCTCGCCGTGGAGGTTCGAGTCCTCCCTGGGGCATGGGTGTGTGTGTTGTCCTTAGGTTAGTTTACCTAGGTTTAAATAGTTTATAAGCTACGGACTGATGACCACGCAGTTTGGTCCGATAGATTTACAAACATTTGAACATTTGATTTTAGTTACATCTTCATGTGGATACCTTAACCACATGTTGATAATAGAAATATCCACGATTCATTCATTTCTTCGATCTTCTCGTCATCGGCAGAGGTATTTGGCATATAATCTTGTACTACTGTGGTCGGTGTTGGCTTCGTATCTATCTTGACTACGATAATGCGATCACTGCGCTGCTCATAGTAGTTTACCGCTTTCCTATTTTCTTATTCTTTATTAGACCTGCTCCTGTAATACCATAATTGATTTTGTGTTTATAATTCTTCACTCATCTGACCAGAAATCCTTTTCCTTTTTCCTACCGCTGATAACAGGAACGTATCCACGATTCATAGGATTTCAGTCATGTTATTTGGACAAGGACTAACGAGGAATCCTGTGTCCGTGGGCAATTGTTTGAACACTGAACCTTCTCTAACATTTCCCAGTGTACGCAGGGTGATGTGTGTACTTATGTGTGAAATATTAGGAATCGTGGATGTTTTCAATCACGTGAGGACGTTACTAAAATGGTACCTATGAAGTGGTCTGTTCATTTAACAGATATTATTAACTGATAATGCATTTTACTAAAAATGCAATGTCAAATTAATTGAGAGATGTATACGTGAATTGATCAGTTTATTGATAGGATACTGCATGTCACAGAATCGTGTGGCAGAAGTTTAAAACGTTAATACATATAACAATTGAGGTGTTTATGCTTATATTTCACTATGAAGTCAAAACTACACTTCGCAAACGAATAGTGTTTGTATGTGGTAGTAGGCGTCAGTTCAAAAATGTTCAAATGTTTGTAAATCGTATGGGACTTAACTACGGGGTTATCAGTCCCTAAACTTACAAACTACTTACGAACTAAGACGGCACAAATATCCATGCCCGAGGGGGATTCGAACCCCCGACCGTAGTGGCCGTGCAGACCCTGACTGAAGCGCCTCAGTCCCCTCGGCCACCGCGGCCGGCAGGCGTCAGTCTCCCACTGTGCGCTATGGAGGTAGAGAGTTGATAACTATAAGGGGGTGGAAGATACGGGAGTTAAAAGTTACCGACTTACATGAAATTCTATGTGTGGGTGTCAATACTTTGCTCTTCAGCAAAAACTACACATTGGAGACGAACAATCTGTCTGTGTTGTTGTAGTACAAAGTCTCTCGTTGTACACCATAGCGTCGATAGCTATAAGAGGGTAGAAGATATACTGGTTGAAAGTCGTCAGCTTATATAAAATTCGGACAGAATACCTAGCAAAGAGGTTATATACAACGAAACGTGATGCACATTTTCAGTTTTTTCTGCAACAAGCTGACGAATAAAGAAAAATAAGGACATATTGTTGTTTGACAAGTAAAAATACCAAGAAAGATTCCAAAGCGTAAGAAAGAAATTTCGCGTTCTCGAACCATTCCTAAAAGAAAACGGCGTTGAAAAGTTTCGTGTAAAACAAACCAGCGTTTCGGCCACTATTGCAAGTCATCTTCTTCAGGTTATTCGTCTGACTGCTCTGACGATTTTCTGGTTGAAGGCAGACGCGACTATCATCTGTGAACAGCACTTGATATCAATTCTGACGAGTCCATTCTGCATACTATTGGGCTCACGTGTAATGCACTGTATGATGTGTAAATGTCACAGCTGAACCCCACCATTGACGTAGGAAATGAAGTTGTTTATCATGCTGCCTATTAAGTAATTTTAGTCGAAATACGAAGTCCTGTAGCTTCACGAAAATAATTTTTCAGCATTGTTGCGTTCCTCTCAAGGTTCCTCCAAACTGAAATCCGTATGTAGCGTTCATGAGCTGCTGTGGTAGCCTTTAGGAGGCTAGAGTGAGGAGTCATCCACAGTTCCTGCATCCCTTTACCTCCCCAGATTCCGAACATCACTTGGGTTCACTTCGAGACGTCTGAAAACTTCCCTAGATGAGAGTCCTTCCTGACACAATGCAGACGCCAAGGAACATTTCAACTGACCTTCTATGCATGGCAGAAATACAGTCAACACAAGCAGTATACTTCCTTCTTGTAATTGATCGCCCGTCTTGACCACTCCGCCGCGTTGGCAATGATCCTGCGTGGTTGTTTACATCCTTGTTCGGATTGAGTGACATATATAGACACCTTAAACAATAGTTTTCAGTATGCAATATACGTTTAAGAGTCCTTGGATCCAAGGTGACATAACACACTACTTGCCAGTGTGTGTTACATGCTTCCTGTGACTGGTTGCAGTTTAGCATGTATCGTCATAAATCCAAAAAGTAGAAGTAAATCGTAAAAGTAGCAGAAATCGAAGAAGTCACGGTAGAGTCTGAGCTCAGGGAAATTTGTTGAGTACAGAGGGTACAAGTTGCGGCTCACTGAAATGCGATAATAAACCGTCACAATCCGCAAGTACTGAAAAGTAGCAGTTACAGAAATCACTGTAATCGCTTGTGACTAGCGGATCCCCGCTGCCAGCTCGTAGCCGCGCTTCCCACGCAGGAGGCTGTCGGCCGAGGCGGCGCGGCGCGGCGTGACCCGGCGGAGAACACGTGACCCAGCAGGCACGCCGGACGAGTCCGCCTTGCGCAACGTCGCCTCCAGCAAAGGTCATTGACAGCGCGTCGGGCAGAGCGCAGCCGGCTTCCAAGAGCCGGTGTGTCGGCGCATCCGGTGACTCACCAGCAAAGTCACTTGCTGCTCCACACAGGTGTCGGTAGGCTAATAAGGCACTGACTGCTCCACTCTCCTCCAAGTGTCTTCTACGTAGGCAGTATATGATTTTAATATTTGAAGTGAAAACCCGGCGTTGCCCAGATATTTATTTATTTATTCCTGCCATTTTTCAGGTGTATATTCATTTATATAAGGAACTCATAGTTAAGTGGGGCGATCTACAATTGTTTAATAATGATTATGCAGCCAAGATCGCATTTTTCATTTATTGTGTGACCGGTTTCGGCGTACTTGACTCCATCTTCAGACCTGTCGTAATTTACATACTTTCACGCCATTTTTATATACTAAAAGAGTACATCCAGGTTGAGGCATCGTTAAAAATAAAATTAGTAGTCACAAGTAAAAAATATACATCCATCTTCTAATGGTTTTGTAATACCTCACTTCAAAACCATTAGAAGATGGATATATTTTTTTTACTTGTGACTACTAATTTTTTGTTTAACGATGCCTCAAACTGGATGTACTCTTTTAGTATATACAAATGTCGTGAAAATATGTAAATTAAACAGGTCTGAAGATGGCGTCGAGTACGCAGAAATCGGTCACATAATAAATGAAAAATGCGATCTTGGCTGCATAATCATTATATATTCATTTGTATAAGGGCTGTATGTAAAATCTCTTAGGATTACAATTAGTAGTAATAGATCAAAACTTCGTGCGTGATGGGGCGGTTTTCTTAACCGTTACTGTTTATACTGTGATAAAATTTAGAAGGTACCCTCAACTATATGCGTGTTTACTGTCTGTAAAATTTTCTGCGACTACAATTTGTAGTATAGAAATTATAAATTGTAACGCCATACTGAATGCCGTAGTTTTAGTCCATGAACAGGGGAACATTACTGTTTATGTAGTCATATCTCATGAACTACGTGTCGGAATGTGATACAATTTAGAAGCTACATTCAACTATATATTTGTATAATGTCTGTAAAATTTCCTGTCGCTACAATTTGTAGTGTTCAAATTATAAATTGTAACGTCATACCGAGAGCCGTAGTTTTACTCCATAAACAGCGGAAAAGTAGTAAGCGAGAAACTTTTTTCCTTTCGTCATTTTACTGTGGCTGCCAGCGAGAAAAAGATTAATAAAGGTTTGAAATTATGTTTAAAGTTTGTTGCAAGTCGCTAAGTACTGTCATTCTCATACAGTGTATTTCGAAAGTCTCGCCGCATTATATGGCATTTTGTGCGATTTCTATTGGTTATGACGTAATATCTTTTGAACCATGTGCCGAATGTGATTCATAACCATTCAGCAATTGTTACCTGACGGCGAGGAATATGTGTACCAAATTTGGTTGAATTCGGTCCAATGGTTTAGGAGAAAATGAGCAGCATTGTCGCAAAATGCGGCAGTTTTTCGCGCATCTCATTGTTTATGGCGTCATATCTCGTGAACAATATACCGTATGTGAATCTTACACTTACGACGACCGTCCTCATGGACTGAAGCTTACGTATACTGCCAGCTGTCTGTAGCCTTCACTGGGGAATGTTTATAACCATAAAGCTCATTCTGATATCAACATGTAAAAGAAGCAGGTGCTTTTTGCAGCCAACTGAGCGTGTTTGAAAGGTGTCTTTGACCGCTTGATTGGCGGACTGATCATTTCTGAGAATTTCTAGACACGCTGTTGCGTCAACCGTGCAACGATGCTGCTTGCTGTGATCACGTGTTCTCACACCCGTAGATGGGGTTCTAAGCGACCACGAAACATAAACATCCGCCAAAATCGTCGTATTATAAGAGAAGCTCTGGTACATTGTACAGCTACCACAGCACACAATGTTACTGTCAACCGGTCACTAGTAATAGGACTACGGACAGGCACACCTCAAGCCACGGTATCGACGTGCACTGCTACCGTCAGAGGTCTACATCGAAGACAGAGTGTTGGAGCGTGATATTCTGCATCAGCGTCTCCATATGTTCTTTGAAAATCGCATTTAAATGCCTCTTAGTTCTTATAGAACCACTTTCATTATATTTTTATTTCATACGGTACGTAATGGTCAAGCCACAGCTACTAACGGTTCAAATTTTTACTTTGCATGATTGGTTTTAGTCCACGACGGACCCATTCTCAAATAAAGCGATAAATCACAAAGTAAAATATAAATACTGAGGTAATGTATATTTTCCTTTAGAGATATTTTAAAAGTACAGTTGATTCAGGAACTGGAGCACAGCCCATAAAGGAATTCACCCCATTCCCAACCCTTGGGTATAGCATTTAGTTATTTTTTATCAACTGCACTTTTAAAATATAGCTAATGGACCATATTAGTCAGTACCTGTTTTCACATTTTAATTTGGGACTTTTCTCTATCTATATATTTTACAATGGTTCCGTTGTTTCCTAAAACTAGTCATGCAATTTAAAAAATTAAACTCGTGCAGACTGTGGCTTGTTCAAAAAATATTCAAATGTTTGTATAGCTTATAGGACTTGACTACAGGGTCATCAGTCCCTAAACTTACGAACTACTTACGAACTGAAACTTTCTGGCAGAAGAAAATTGTGTTCCGGAACCGGGACTCGAACCTGGAACCTTTGCCTTTCGCGAGCAAGCGCTCTACCGACTGAGCTATCCCGACACGACTCACGATGCCGTCTCACAACTTAACTTCCACCAGTACGTCGCCTCCTACTTTCCAATCTTCACAGAAGCTCTCCTGCGAACCTTGCAAGACTAGCACTCCTGGAAGAAAGGATATGGTGGAGACATGGCTTAGGATGGGATGTTTCCAGGAATGAAAGGCAAAGGTCCCAGGTTCGAGTCCCGGTACCGGCACACAATTTTCATCTGCCAGTAGGTTTCATATCCTGCACCGTGCACATATGTAAATTGTGTTGCAGATGTTTTTGACCTTCGTGTGACTATCCTAAAGAACGATTTTTTCTGAATCCGTGGTATGACTCCATTGGTCACTGTCTCCGAGGTAGTTCATAATGTTTGGAAAAGAGTATGTGCTCCAAAATCCTGCTGCAAACCGACGTGAATGATACGGCCCTGTAATTTTCCAGGTGACTACTATTACCTTTCTTGAATAATGGAATGATTAGTGCAACTTTCCAATGGTATTGTACGGACTTTCCGCTGAGGCGCAATTGTGTATGATAACTAGGTATGGAGCTATCGCATCAGCACACTCAGAAAGGAATGTAATTGGTATACTATCTGGAACTAAAGACTTGCTTTTGTTGAGTGATTCAAGTTGCTTTACTACTCCAAGGATATGTACTTCTAAAGTACGGATGCTGACAGCTGTTCATGGCCCGAATTCTGAGAATTTTGCCTTTATTAATTTTGCTTAACATTGCAGTCAGTTGCATCACCATCACTATCGCGTAGTGAATGTATTGGTTGTGTTTCCCGCTGGTAAACATTCCAGTTGAACAGAATTTCTTTGGGTTTTCTACTACATTACGATACAGACTTTCGTTCTGGAAACTTATAAGCTTATCGCATTGAAGTTCGCGATAAATTTCGAGTTTCCTTAATGGATTGTCTCGGGGGTTTTGTGTCTATTTAAATTTGCATGCTTTTTCCTTTGCTTCTGCAGGAGTGTTCTAACCTGTTTCTTCTACCGTCGGGGTTCAAACCCTACTTCTGTTAATTTGTTCGGCATAAATATCTCATTAGCTACTAGACACTATTTCTTTGAATGTAAGCCATATCCGAACTACACTCGTTTTTAGTTTCTAAAGATTATAGACTCTCATTCGAGAAAGCGTTAAGCGAAATTTCATACTCTTCATTTCTTTTTTGAATAAATACATTTTTCGTTTAATCTGGGATATTCGACATTCCGCCGCGCTACAACCATGTTCACAAATCCATGGGTCTGCTGTGATGTTATTATCTCCTATTATTTGTAGCTAAGAGATGAAGTATGTTTTCACAACCATTTAGTACGCCTACACCAGAGAGTTCGTGAAGTAATTTCTAGAGACAGCTTTCGGAGGATGCGTTCGGTACAATTTTCGGACGATGTTTTATGCTTTCTACGGTTTGAACATGTATTTTCACCAACACATTGAGAATATGTCAAAGCCGGCCGCGGTGGCCGAGGAGACTGAGGCGCTTCAGTCACGGTCTGCACGGCCACTACGGTCGGGGGTTCGAATCCCCCCTCAGGCATGTATATTTGTGCCGTCCTAGTTTGTAAGTAGTTCATAAGTAGTTTGTAAGTTTAGGGACTGATGACCCCGTAATTAAGTCCCATAGACTATACAAACATTTGAACATTTTGATATGTCAAAGTCAGCACTAATTTTAATTGTATGCTATGCGTACGTTTTTGAAATTTGATCCAAGCTTCCTTTGAACATTTCTTCAATCGAATCCTCAGAGTCAGGCGGTCTGTAGGAAGAACCATTTATTTATTTATTCAGATTGTTAGTTATAGCCTCTACCCACACTAACTCACTGGAAATATCTTCTTCAATTTTGCTACAGGATCAACCGCTCGTGACAGTAATAATAACACAACCTGTTTTACTTAATATAAACTCTTTGAACACCATTTTGCTCTCTGTGAAAATTTCAACTGCACTTCGGCTTCAGGTAGGTTTCGCTAGCTACAATGATTTGCGTATCAATACTTTAAATTATTGCCAGGAAGACTGGTACTCCTCCCCCCTCCCGCCCAACAAACAGACCAATGGGTCTCAAATCCGTAGTATCTCTGATCTGTACCCTTTCAAACGGAAACCCTAAATACACCCAATCGGCCACTTAGACGTTCCCTGTGGTCGCCTGACGTTTTCAACGCAACCCGGAACCCCACCATCCTTTGGCACGAGGAATTTACAGCCTACAAGGTTGCAGGATCGTCTCAGCCTCTGATTCAGACTGTCCGGTCGGCTCTTACCAGAAGTCTGCAATTGGTCCTGTCAGTTATACTCGAATGCAAAGCTCTGCCTTGCAAACAAGACTGTCAGTATGAAATTTTCACACTGCAGCGGAGTGTGCGCTGATATGAAACTTCCTGGCAGATTAAAATTGTGTGCCGGAACCGGGACTCGAACCTGGGACTTTTGCCTTTCACGGGCAAGTGCTCTACCGACTGAGCTATCCCGACACGACTGGAAACATCCCTAGGCTGTGGCTAAGCCATGTCTCCACCATATCCTTTCTTCCAGGAGTACTAGCTTTACATGTTTCGCAGGAGAGCTTCTGTGAAGATTGGAAAGTAGGAGACGAGGTACTGGCGGAAGCAAAGTTGTAAGGCGCCATCGTGAGTCGTGTCAGGATAGCTCAGTCGGTAGAGCGCTTGCCCGCGAAAGGGAAAGGTCCCAGGTTCGAGTCCCGGTTCCGGCACACAATTTTAATCTACCAGGAAGTTTCAAGACTGCCAGTATTTACCTCTTCAGATAGCCGCCAAAATCCAGGTAGAATGTCTTCCGATCCAAAGCGACACATGTCGTTGGTACCGACATCTACATCTACATACATACTCCGCAATTCACCGTAAGGTGCGTGGCGGAGGATACACTGTACCATTACTAGGAATTTTCTTTCCTATTCCACTCCCATATTGAACGAGGAAAAAAAGAATGCCTATATGCCTCCGTACGAGCCCTAATTTCTCTTATCTTGTCTTTGAGATCTTTACGCGAAATGTAAGTAGGCAGCAGTAAGATCGTACTACACTCAGCATCAAATTCCGGTCCTCTAAATTTACTTAACAGAAATTCACGAAAAGAACGTCGTCTTTCTTCCAGCAATCCCCAATTGAGTTGCCGGAGCATTTCCGTGACACTCGCGCATTGGTCGAACCTACCGGTAACAAATCTGGCTGCTCGCCTCTGAACCGCCTCTATGTCTTCCTTTAAACCGATCTGCTGCGGGTCCTAAACACTTGAGCAATACTCAAGACGTGGTTGTACAAGCGTTTTATACGCGGTCTCCTTTACAGGTTAAGTACATCTTCCCAAAATTCTCCCTATAAACCGAAGTCGGCTGTCCGCCTTACTCACAACTGTCCTTACATGCTCGTTCCATTTCATATCGCTCTGCAATGTTACGCCTAGATATTTGAACGACGCGACAGCATCAAGAAACTCACTACTAATGCTGTATTCGAACATTATGGGATTGCTTTTTCTACTCATGCGCATCACCTTACATTTTTCTACATTGAGAACTAGCTGCCATTCTTCGCACCA
This sequence comes from Locusta migratoria, assembly GCA_026315105.1. Lineage (NCBI taxonomy): Eukaryota > Metazoa > Arthropoda > Insecta > Orthoptera > Acrididae > Locusta > Locusta migratoria. The sequence goes on along the minus strand of CM048744.1, from coordinate 647,159,664 downwards.
ACTAGAAATTTTGTCTAAGTCATCCTGTATGCTATTACAGTCAGTTACAGACGACACCCTCCCATACACCACAGCATCATCAGCAAACAGCCGCAAATTACAACTTACTCCGTCCATCAGATCATTTATATACTTAGAAAATAATAGTCACCACCTGCAATTGACTGCACCTGTATTGTAATGACATCAGGAAGCACCGTTCCACATCTTTAATGACTACACCCGGTATGCGTGAGTGCATATTGGCCTTCTTCTGCTCACCACATCCCAGTGTAGATACCCCTAAAGGGCTCCATTCCCCAACCAAATTGGGAGCTGCCAATTACAAGTAAAACCACCTTGTGCGACAGCCCGGATCTTGCAGGCTGAGACGTGACGTCAGGACATCAGGAAACATCAGGAACGTTGTCCAAACCTAAGAGGAACCGGGGGGATGTCTCTCGATCGGTCCCCTGGGAAGTTTTCCGCGGCCTGACACGGCCTGGAGCGACGACCTCCCTTGCGAACACGGGCGGCGTGTCGGCGTCATTGCGAGCAGTAACTGGGCTGGCCGCAGCTACGGGCTGATCGGTGGACACAACAGACGTGCCGGATGTCCGCTGGATCCCCACGACTGGCCCACAGCAGCGAGGCTCCTCGACCACAGTCTCAGCAGCGACTGAAGTTAACACCGCCTGAAGCTAGGAGCGAAGTGTCACCAACTCACCTAGCAACCATACGCCGCAATCGTATCTTTCCATGAGTACAGCCCCTAGAGAAGCGAACGACTATAAAGATGCGATATAGGACTCCGCAATAGGTACGTAACTATCGGCAACGCGATTACTGCCCTAAGAAGTATGACAGTGACGCAAAAGTAAAATAAAATAATCAAAGTAAATCCATTAATAAATCCAGTTATTAACATTATTAACAATTCATTAACCCTTTCAGACCCAAGTTTGTAATTGATGTGACATTAATATATAGAGTAACGTTTAAGATACAAATAACATAAGTAGTTCATTACTATACATATATACCCATCAATTGTTTGTTTTGGTTACAAATTTTTATGATCTGCACTATCTTACAGTGACATGCCTTTGAAAGAAATGACATAATATCATCACAGGATCATGTAAAATCGACTAGCTGTCAGATATGTTAGCTTCATATGTCGAAACAAGGATATCAACACCTTGTCAACAAGTCTTTCTTGCCGTCATTGTAAGTGTACTGGAAGTTTGCCGACTGCTGGTGCCATCCAGTGTAGAAACATGCAACTAAAACACATTGAGCACTTTACCAGAGTCCATCCACGATTCTGGGATGCAGCCTCGAACTTCTTAGCGTGAATCACAAAGAAATAAAGCGAGCAAAACCAGAACGGCACAAATGTGCGTACAGGGCCTGAAAGGGTTTTGATATACCGGCACAAAAAATAATTAATTAAAAATAAAAAAAAATCATTATAGACTAAGACGACTGTCGTGGTAAAAGAGACGCAAATACCCAGCTATCAAAGTACATGATTTAAAAAAAAAAAAGGACGAAAACCTGTTTAGGGGGCCTACTAATTTACTAGGACAAACAACGAACGTAAGAGTTATAATTGCAGGATGAGAAGCAAATTTAAATGCTCGCTGGCACTGAAATTTTGTGCTATGTTGGTGCCGCCTACTTGTGAGTTGCCGCCCAACTGAAACAACTAATCAACAGCGATGGAAGGAGATTCTTTCATATTTAAAAAAAATGAAACAGTCTAAAGGACACACTTCTGATTTCATTAGTTACAAGTTTTAACCCATAGGTGGACCACCATCCGGCTACTCCAAAGTTGGCGTGGTCTGGATCAGGTGTTACGGATGCTTCCAGGAGGTGTCACAGCATCTGTAACACCTGCTACACTCCACGCCAATTTTGGAGTATCCGGAAGATTGTCCATCTATGGGTTGTAATCAGTTGCTAATGAACTCATACTTTGCGCCTTAGGCAGGTTTATTAAGAAAATTTAAGAAAAAGCGCTGTTGCTCCTAATGTTTCCAATGTTTGTAAATCTATGGACTTAACTACCGTGATTATCACTTACAAACTACTTAAATTAACGTAAGAACAAGACACACACACATACCAGAGGGAGGAGTAACCGGCCGCAGCAAGGCAGCCTTAGGGCGCTTGACCTATCCACCGCGGCATTATGTTTCCAAAAATATGTAAAGAAGATTCTGTCCTCACGCAACTGGCGGTCGTGTGCGCATACGGAGTACATGTGGCGAGCGCTGCCTAATTGTATACGACACACTCATCTCATCCAGATTTAGGTTTTCCATGATTTCCCTAAATCACTCCAGGCAAATGCCGGGATGGTTCCTTCAAAGGGCACGGCCGATTTCCTTCCCCCTCCTTACCCAAAACTCCGAACTTAAGCTCCGTCTTTAATGACCAAGCTGTCGACGGGTCGTTAAACCCTAAACTTCCTTCCTTCCCTAAGACACATAAGCCACACCCAAGGCCTCATGGCTAAAACTCTCCTTCACCTTTTGTGTTGGTCAAGAGAACACTCTACAGCGCTCTTTACATGCAGAATGTTGTAAGAGCCGTTCTTCTGTCATTATTGCAACATTAAGGTTGTGTATTGTCCCAATAAGGGATAATGGTCGCCCACACACTGTGCGTGAAACTCAACGTCCTCTGCAAGACGTGCATCAACTTCCCTGGCCAGCACCGTCTCCAGCCTTCAATCGTGTGGGTCGACAACTGACACGTGTGACCCTTCCGCTAACAACTCTTGCTTAACTACGGGATCGGGTGGAGTAGGCGCAAAATAATACATCCCAAGACAGTGTTAGCCATCTATTTTTTCGAACAAATGCGAGAATCAGCGTATGCATTACGGCTTGTGGTGATAACATGGGTGTTTCAGCATATATGATCAACTGATTCCTCAACACTATTTATTTGTAAATAGAGCCGCGCGGGAATGGCCTCGCGGTGTAAGACGCCATGAGACGGATTGCGCAGTCGCTCCTGTCGGAGGTTGGAGTTCTCCCGCGGACAAGGATGTGAGTGTCGTCCTTAAAAAATGTTACTTCAAATAGTTTCTAAGCCTAGGACAGATAACCAATATAATTAAGTTACACAGATTTACGAACATTTGAACATTTACGTAGAGGGACGTATCCGAAGCACTCACTTGAACACTTTAGATTAGTACAAATCGGCTAAGCTTTGAACGAACGTAGCTACATGAATCAAAATGATTCATTTTTAATCCAATGGTCACGATCCGTTGTCAACCTATGATGGTTTAAATTGTAGCTGACACAAATGATTTGTTTATTAACAAACAGGATCACGATAATAATTTGTAGTCGTTATCAGACCTACATAAAACTCTTGGATATCACAGAAAATATTGAATTTAATCGATGAAAGGAGAAAATATAAAAAATGCAGTAAATGAAACATGCAAAATGGGTTACAGACGTCTAAGAAATGAGATAAAGAAGTACAAAATGGCTAAGCAAGAGTGGCTAGAAGGCAATTGCTAGTATGTAAAAGAATATATAAATAGGGGAAAAATAGATACGGCCTACAGACAATTGAACATATATTTGGAAACAAGGAAACAGCTCTATAAATATCAAGAACTCAGATGGAAAACCAAGAAGGGGAAGCTAAAGGTGGAAAGAGTTCTACAAACAAAATGAACTTTTAGATAATATTGTAGGAGTGGAAGATGAAGATGAAATAGGAGACACTATACTAAGAACGCAATTTGCAGAGCACTGAAAGACCTAAGTCGAAACAAGGCCCCTGGACGACATTCCATCAGAACTACTGAAGTCCCTGGGAGAGCCAGCTATGACAAAACTATTCCACCAGATGCGTAAGATGAATGAGACAGGAGAAAAAAAAACCTCAGACTTTCAGAAAAAGTTGAAAATCCCCATTCCAAAGAAAGCAGGTGCTGACAGGTGTGAAAATTACAAAACCATCAATTTAACAAGTCATGGTTGCAAAATACTAACATGAGTAATTTACAGAAGGATGGGAAAGCTGATTGAAGCCCACCTTGGGGAAGATCAGTTTGGATTCAGGAGTAACGTAGGAACACGGGAGGCAATCCTTACTTCACGGCTTTTCTTAGAAGATAGATTAAGGAAAAGCAAACCTGCATTTCTACCTTTTGTATATTTCTAAAAACGTTTTGACAATGTTGACTGGAATACATGCTTTCAAATTCTGAAGCAAGCAAGAGTAAAATATAGGGAACGGAAGGTTATTTTCAACTTGTACAAAAACCAGACGATTTTAAGAGCATGAAAGGTATGCAGTGGTTGGGAAGGGAGTAAACTTGGGTTGTAGCCTTTCTATAATGTTATTAAAAATGTTCAAATGTTTGTAAAGCATATGAGACTTAACTGCTTATAAACTAGTTTCTACTAAAGACAGCATAAACATCTATGCTCGAAGGGGGATTCGAGCACCCGACAGGTAATGGCCTCGCGCATCGGAGCATAACGCTTCAATGCACTCGACCACACCACCGTGGCTAATGTTATTCAATTTGTACATTTAGCAAGCTATGAAGGAAAGCAAGGAGAAATTTGAAGAATGAATTAAATTTCAGGGTGAAGAAATAAAAACAATGCATTTTGCAAATGACATTTAATTCTATCAGAGACAGCGAAAGACCTGGAGGATTAATTGAACGGAATGGCCAGTTTTGGAAGGAGCATATAAAATTAATATTAACTTGAGCAAAACAAGGGTAATGGAATGCAATGTAAGAAAATCAGGTGATGCTGAGGGAATTAGTTTAGGTAGCGAAATAATAATGGTGATAGATGACTTCATTTACTTTGGCAGTAAAAATATGGTGGTTGCAATACAACGAATATAAAATTCAGACTGGCAATGGGAAGAAAAGGGTTTTCGAAAAAGAGAAATTTTATAATATCGAATATTGAAAGCAGCTTGTTATGTTTTCTAAGCAAGATCTCGGGCAGTTGAGATCTGCAAAACCAAGTTAAAACGCTCACTGCTGCTCTAAATTACCTTATTAATGGCCACAGTACAATTTATCTAACTGCTCACTCCATAAGGGAACAGTCAATGTTTTAACAGACACAAAATCCATGTTAAAAAATGAATAGATAATTAAACATGGGATGGAGAGCATGAAATCATGAAGCAGAGGTTTGATACTTTAAATCATAATCTATTCAGTAAAATGAACAAGCAAATAAATGTGGGGAGATCAAATAAACCACACACCTTGTACAAAAGTGGATTCAATCATAAAATTACTGCTCGTAATAAAAATGGTTTCTGCCCTTTATGAATATGGAGGTAACATGGGAGGAAATTTGCAAATACACAATTGGTAGCTAAAAGCACATTCATTCGATCACAGAAACACACATAATGCTTGTGGTACATTACTAGGCGGCAACACTTGAGAGCGGTGTCTTGACAAGATGGCAGGTGTCTTGATCACGAATTTAAGAACACTATACATCAAACGAACTCATGTTCAGGGAGGCAGTGGCTCACTATTCTTAAGTACTGTGGGATGTGTGACCACGCCGAATTTCATGACACTTACAAACAGAATTTAATTTAGAATAAAGCAAGTAAAGCACAAGTGAGAATTCATATAGATGAAAGCTAGTATTAATAAAAGCATGGCTGAAGGCTGAAGTAACGACCGTTATGAAAGCACATGGCGCAATCGGTCATACAAGACAGGAAAGACGGAATCAAATTAGAAAATCTGAGAAATGTTTAGCATCCTCGCAGAGACAGATATGACATGAAAAGTTAGTTAAAAACAGCAAGGAAATTCAAACATACTAAGTTTACACAAAGGCTGAATGCCACACACGTGTATTCTAATTGAGAGAACCGGATACACAATCATCACCAGAATGAAAATGTAAATACTAAATTTACACAGAATTATTCGAGTTCTGTAAATTAAGAAACATTTCGCCTCGCATAACAAAAGAGTTACTCAAGAAAACTATCACTGAAAAACCAAGACTGCCTGATCACAGAAAAAGCAAAGTTCTTAATTAAAGTAAGCGCGATGCGACGACTAAGCCATTGCGCGGCACTCATTCAATATTAAAAACAACCTTCAACATTCATACTAAGGCATAAGTTCAAATATGTTCAAATGTTTGTACAACTTATGGGACTTAAATACGGGGTCATCAGTACCTAAGCTTACAAACTACTTATGAACTACCTACGACTAAGGACGGCACAGATATCCATGCCCGAGGGGGATTCGAACCCCCGACCGTAGTGGCCGTGCAGAACGTCACTGGAGCGCCTCAGTCCCCTGCGGCCGGCCGGGTACAATTTCAATCACACGGGTGGTAACATATATATACATGGGGCTTTGATCAATAATAAAAACAATAAAATAATTATCACACAAATAGATAACATTAATGGTGCAGAAACACTTTAGGTTAATGAATACATCAAAATGCAACACGACCAGTGGACGCGTTTCAATATTAATTGAATGAGGAGGTGCTAAACAGAATTGGAGAAAAAAGGACTTTCTGGCATACTTTGACTAAAATAATGGACAGATTGGTAACACACATTCTTAAACATTAAGGAATCGTGAATTTAGCGTTGTAGGGATGTGTGTGTGTGGAGTAGAAATCGCAGAGAGAGACCAAGAGATCAATACAATAAGCAGATTCATGTGGATGTAGGTTGCCGTTCTTATGAGGAGATGAAGAGGCTAGCTCAGGATAGAGTAGGGTTGTGAGCTGTATCAAATCAGTCTCCGGTCTGATGACCACAATAACAACACAACCAGTTTCTTCTTCTTCTTTTCTTTACTACTTTATTAATTTTGGTATATTTTAACCCTCGGGCGGCAGCGCCAATTAATACAACTTCAGCAGCAGCGCAGTGCAGATTTGCTACCACTGTGTATTTCGTGTTACAAACCTTGTGTGGAGCTACGAAGTGATCGTAATGACAAAAATAATTTAATGTATAGGTACAAATATCAAAATTGTCAATATCTGAATTAGTATATCAATTACCTTCGTTGATAAATATAACAAATGTAACATTATTCCGAAAGTGGACAATAATCATGAATAATAGACCTTACTTCACTGTAGTTGCTGTCTTTTGAGTAATTAGTGTCAGTTTTTCTCTGTGTTATGTGGAACTTAGTACACATAATTACCTCGTTAATCACATTATCATCTATCATGATGAGACAGCTTGTGTCTCTGACCTCATGGCCCTTGCATTCCCTTTTGAACCCGGGAAGATATTTATGATTTTTTTTTCAGAGTGTTGGAGTGATGCTTGCATGGCGTTTTACTCCACATAGTGGTACCGTCTGTAATATAAGATTCACTTCGTTTGAAATCTTATTCTGTATCGGAACTAGGAATTACATGTAAATATTAGTACCATGTTCATGATCTGATGAGAAATCTAGACAAAAATCACTAAGCCCTTCATTACTTGTTGAGAGAAGTTTATTTCTTCATCTCTTAGATTCATACCACGTCTACGAGACCTGAAGCTTAAATAAAGTAGTAGAATAACACTTATTTTCACATTGTGTAAGGCTTAAAAATGAGACTGACGGAAACTGCAGTATTACTAATCAAGAGAGACGAAAATTTTTTCTAGAGTTATAGTATTTACGAAAATTTAGAATTTTGGAGCATTCTAATACGTAGGATAAATTTATACAATAAATATTTACTATTTTTCCATTTGCAAGGAAAACTAGACGTAACACAAAACAATTCAAATCTACTTACATGACAGGCAGCGTGGTGCAAATCTGCTACCAGCTATGCACGCCCTAACGAAATGTTTTTGGATGGACACTGCTGACCACTAGAAACTCAGAACCTTCACTGACATCATTGTTAAGGCTTAATTGAGGAATAGCTAGAGCGGAAATACGGCATTATTATTGCGACAACAGTAACCATTTAAAGAAAAGTGGTAGCATATTTGCACCAGCGGTGCCGCTCGAGGGTTAAATGATGTGATTTTTCCGTTTCATACGATGAGACGTACGAATTAATCTACAGTTTGTTGGCACTCATGACGATGTCGTTAAGTCTGATGACGGGCCAAAATATTGTGCCCGTAGGGTCCTACGCAGTCGTGCGAGAGAGGTCGCCTGTAAGGCACGGTATGCATTGCACGGCCACTGTCTATAGGAGGTTGGCAGTACCCCCTGGAGCGTGTGTAATTACGTGTGTGTGTGTGTGTGTGTGTGTGTGTGTATGTGTGTGTGTGTCTGTGTTTTGTCCTTAGCATAAGACAGTGCAAGCAGTACAATAGCAGACTCATCCATAACCACGTTTTCTAATGATAGGAAGCAAGAGGGATAGATGCGAATGACTATCTGTACTTAAGAATTTTTTTCTAATGCTGACAAGTGTAAATTTTCGCTGAGCCATGATTCGAATGCTGGTCTCCCTCATTGGGCGATCGGTTGCCTCGACCACCTGTCTACCCAAACACGCCTATCGTCCGCTCCAAATCCCTACACGTCTCACGCTATATATGTCCTATTATACTCGCCAAACAGAATCTCGTACGACGTCGAACTATACATGCCTCATCTGGGGTGAAATAATGAACCGTAAGCCGTTATCATGAGTGGTGTTACTTCTTTCGGGGATAATATTGCAGGTTTCTACTTAACAGAGTTTTGGCAGTGCAGTCATGCATCATATCCTCCGACGATGCTCTTTCGAACGTCGAGAAGTTGTAGTGCCGAACGTGTGCAGAGGCGTCGAGGATCAAGCGACTGTCTGAGAGGAGTACTGGAACGCCGAGTCATGATCTGGGCGGGTATCATGATCAGCGTAACAACACTGCTGGAAGAGCCCACTGCTCCGAGAAAGTGCAGACGTGTTCGCGTCCTTCGAGCCGCGGTTGGCCTTGACTTCATTTCCGTGAATGACGACGCCCGACCACAGAAGTGCACGATTTGCTGAGTCACTGAAGAATAAGGGCACTCCTCGAATGAAGCGTCAGGATGAAAAGGCTGCATAAGAACTAATTTTCTCTGAAATAGCTTCACTGTCAGAGGTAGTTAAAGTTAAACAGCTCCATTATAATCGCCTTGGTTATTTATGAGCTTTTGTCAAATGTGCATAAGGCATCGTATATCACCTGCGCGTCTAATTCTGTCGATCTTCCGTACTGACCGCTACATGGCATGGTCATTGTTATCTCTGGTGCTGTACAGGATCCCTCTAATTAGTTCTTTGACTTTCATAATGACACATACTCATGTGGAGGAAGTACGGTGGGTGTTCCAGATCCTCCCAATGGCAGCGGCGCAACAGGACAGCAGTAGCGAAGTGGCATCTTGCATTTCATGCTGACCGATGGGGTGTTGTTAATCAAGTGTCGTGCATTCTACATACATAAGATATTTCAAATAATGGGAGACCATCCGCAAAAGAGGCTCCAAAAAACTCTTCCTATGAACCAAAAAATCTCCAAATGTTTGTAAATGAATTACACCAAACTGCTATGGTCATCAGCCCGACACTTACAATCTGCTTAACCACCAGTCCCTATCCTAAGGTCATTTTTGACCCCAAAATAAACATTATCTTTTTATCTCTGAAATGGTGCCACTCTTGCGTCAACGATTTTATGTATTCTCTAAAAGCGTCTTCAAGGAAATGTGCTAGTGTAAATTGTGACGCCGGCCGCGGTGGCCGAGGGGACTGAGGCGCTCCAGTCACGGTCTGCACGGCTACTACAGTCGGGGTTTCGAATCCACCCTCGGGCATGGATACTTGTGCCGTTCTTAGCATTAGCTAGCTCGTAAGTAGTTTGTAAGTTTAGGGACTGATTACCCCGTAGTTAAGTCCCATAAGCTTAACAAACATTTGGACATTTTTTAAATTGTGACATTGCTTGTTTCGTAGTAATTGGATTTGGGGGTCAATGAAGACCCCAGGATAGTACTTACGTGCACATTATTTGTCAATACTCTATTCTGTTTACTTAGTTGCGAGAGCAATCCTATAATGAGTAGTCAATCTACTCGCTTCGATGGACATGTTATGATGGCGTAATAGCTTATGGACTATTTAGATAATATATGAAACTACAGGAGAAGGACGAAGCCAGGAATATGATCCGATACAAGATTGTGAAAGTGAACACAGTGCTCACCATGCAGACAACAATTTCTGATTTGGATGTGTCAGAAGATGTAAACTCGGAAGACGATTCTAGGAGTTAGTAATGTGGAAAAACAGGTTCAAATGATCGCACAACCGGTCCAGTAATTCTAGAGAGAGAAAATCTGATATTATTATTCATGGCTGTTAATTTTCTTACTATGCAATAAAAAGTTACATTTAACCTTTCACAGATTAATTTGGACCTTAATCAATAAGGCAGATGACGCAAAAAAGAAAAGTTACTATATTATACATATTTAAAGCAGTTGCAAATAAGTTTAAATGAATCTGTATAAAACAATTACCATAAAAAATTGAATCCCAGTACTTGGAAATATTTCAGAAAAGGTTTTCTAACACTTCAATTCATATTCGACATTAACACTTTTCTCTTCTTCACTAACGACCGCACGATAGTAGTTGTAATAGTGAAATACATCGATAGTAGCTCAGGGCTAAAATAACTTTGACAACACACATACGTTCAAGGGCGGAGTCGAACCTCCGGCGAGAACGGCAGCTCAGTACGTAGCATAATGTCTCACGTCACGTGGAACGCCGATTTACGGCACAAGTGGAATGATAGCATATAGGTTTATCACATATTCTAATTAAAGTCGACGTGTTTTGTGCAGTATCATCAGTATACCCGTGTATAAAATCTGCATCAAAATGTGTGACTCACCGTTTCTGGAGGGATAGAAATCGTCAACGCTATTAAACACCATGGTGCATCCAATTAACATATACTCGGCTGTAGGGAACAACAACCGATATTATTCTTGTTACGCTCAGTCCGTAGATTGATTCGATACAGCTGTTCACGCTACTCTATCCTGTGCTAGTCTCTTCGTCTCATAGAATCAGAACAAGAATCCACATTCATTTGAACCTGTTTAGTGTTTCGTCTCTTGGTCTCTCTCTGTGATAGGTAGGCCCTCCATTGCCATCCCCGAATCCACGCACACACACACACACACACACACACACACACACACACACACACACACACACACACACACACACACACACTTCACTCTAGTACTTGGCGATTCGTTCCTGTCCTACTAATCGTACCTTCTTTTAGTCAAGATATGCCAAAGATTCCTTTTCTCCTGATTTTCTTCAGTACTTTATCATTAGTTATGCGATGTACCCACGTAATCTGCACCATTCGTCTCTAGCAACACATTTCAAAAGCTTGTTCTCTTCTTCACTGAACTATATATCGTTAATATTTCACTCCCGTAAAATGCTACGCTCTATACGAATGTCTTCAGAACATACTTGTAACACTTGAATTAGTATTCGATATTAACACATTTCCTTAGAAATGCTTTTCTTCCCATTCCCATTCTGCGTTTAATATCTTCAGTACTCTGATCTTCGTAATTATTTTACTGTCCGAGAAATAAAATTTATCCAGCACCTTTATTGTCGCATTGTACGTCCATTCAAAATCAAGTATTCTTCGAAGTCCTCCACTGTCTCCGACAGAATGCCAATCTGCAAACAGCATAATTTTTATTTTTTATTTTTTTTTTTTTTTACTGAAAACTTTTGAATTACCCCTCTCCGTAGTGCTAATAGCCAGTTATAGAGCTGAATTCAATCTAAAACATATTGAAAAACGCCCTCTGTTTTTCTCAAATTTTCCCATTTTCCGGTAGATTTTCCAAAAACATTATTTCATACAAACCTTGTCCTGTTAAGCCGTACTCAAGTAGTGCTTTTGCAACCATATGGCGATTGATTTTTATTCATAAAAAATCTCTTTCCATATACATGTGGCGTCTGTTTGGAAAGAACAGACGTCACATTCTGATCCTGCAGCTGTTATTATTTTAATATTCATAGAATATATGACTTCAACTGCTATTGGGCAAAGCTGAAAATGTGTACCCAGCCGGGATTCGAACCCAGGTCTCCTGCTTTCTAGGCAGTTGCGCTGACTCCTACACCACTGGGGACACAGTGATCACCGCACCTGCAAGGACTACCCATGCACGCTTCCCGTCAGATACAAATTCCCAGCTTCGCCCTGCCCATAGTACTCAAACTCATAGTTTAACAAATTCCCGAACAGACCTCACATGTATATATATAATATGCCGGTGACGGGCAATGATCCTATCGTTAGTGGGGAGGGGTGGGCAAGTTTGAAGCCCTTACTCTTACGGGAATTAGTTAAACTACGAGTTTGAGTACTATGGGCAGGGCGAAGCTGGGAATTTGTATCTGACGGGAGGCGTGCATGGGTAGTCCTTGCAGGTGCGGTGATCACTGTGTCCCCAGTGGTGTAGGGGTCAGCGCAATTGCCTAGAAAGCAGGAGACCCGGGTTCGAATCCCGGCTGGGTACACATTTTCAGCTTTGCCCAATAGCAGTTGAAGTCATATATTCTATGAATTTTAAAATAATAACAGCTGCAGGATCAGAATGTGACGTCTGTTCTTTCCGAACAGACGCCACATGTATATATATAATATGCCGGTGACGGGCAATGATCCTATCGTTAGTGGGGAGGGGTGGGCAAGTTTGAAGCCCTTACTCTTACGGGAATTAGTTAAACTACGAGTTTGAGTACTATGGGCAGGGCGAAGCTGGGAATTTGTATCTGACGGGAGGCGTGCATGGGTAGTCCTTGCTTGTGCGGTGATCACTGTGTCCCCAGTGGTGTAGGGGTCAGCGCAACTGCCTAGAAAGCAGGAGACCCGGGTTCGAATCCCGGCTGGGTACACATTTTCAGCTTTGACCAATAGCAGTTGAAGTCATATATTCTATGAATATTAAAATCTCTTTCCGTTTTTCCTAAATTTTCCTACTTTCCGGGCCACTTTTCCGAATTTTTATTTGATGCGAACCTTCATCTTGCTTTCAATGTGAAATCTGTAAAATTTTATTGCAATTGGGCGAACGGTTTTGATAGCTCACTGAAAAAAGCTCTTTCAGTTTTTCCCGATTTTTCCTCTTATCCGGGCAACTTTTCCATATTTTATCAGCGTTTAAACCTTCCCTCGAGTTACACGAATATTTCAAGACTAAAATTAGCGAAATCGGTTCAGCCGTCCTCGAGTTTTAGCGAGACTAATGAACAGCAATTATGTATATAGGCTATAATTCTTCCTCATCTTTGTTTGGATACAGCTTCTGAAGATATCGAATTTATCTCTGAAACTGTTCCCAAATACAAACTGCATCATGAAAACAGCGCTCGTAGGCTGTGTTACTAATAAACATTTGTTAACACTGGTATTTAACTACTATATTTTCTAATCGCGTTACTATTATAGTCCTGAATAGATACAAATGACATATCATGAACCGGCGCGAATCACAACGAACGAGGAAAATACATACTAGTCACTGGGTCGACTTTTAGTGCAGTACAGGTCATTTCACAACACAGTGGAGGAATCGCATGCAAAATTCAAATGCGACAGTGTACAGAAGTCGTTGGGAAGTAATTAATTTGCCCCCGCAGTAGTCAAAATGTACTCCCAGGCGAATAGCAGCAGACAGGTTAACATGTACCTGTACGGTGCCCCTGGGTGGCACACGTTTATTCCCTTCCCCGACATCTGCATTATTTGTACAAGTGTCCGTACGTGCAACTAACAAGGGAATTATCACATTTTAACGGACAGGACACTGTTTATTAAACATATGCGGTTTTATTTGTCTTTATCACGGCTATAATTATGGAAACTCTTAAGTGTATGCCACCAGAAATTACGACGCGTTCAGATAAGCGATGTCATACTTACTAGAGAAGTAAGTAATCTTTCCGTAAAATGTTTCTTTTGAGGTAATTTCCCATAAAAGATTTGTAATTCGACAGTCTTCGGATTTCTGGAAACTAAACCTTGCATTTTTTCCAGCTAACTATATTCAGTTTTGTCTCCTGTGTTTCAGTTTCGGCGAAAAACAAGTATTCGGTTACATATCCAACTGAATGACTATTTCATTACCACTCGATTTAATCGTCATATTTAACGTACGCAATTTACCGTTTTCCAATTGGTTTAATCATTCGATATATTGCTGATAATCCACTTGAACAAGTACTTGGAATCAAGTTATAATGTGAATGTGTGAATGTACGTCATGTCGTATACTTTGTGTACATATTTGTATAAGACTACTGAAATTGCATTTATCGCGTGACAGTAATACGTCTATATAGCAGTCCGAAGCAGTTCTGAGCAGATGTTTCAGCATCCAGTCACTTCGCTCTTCAATTATTTACACCTGTTAATAAAGTTATTCTGGATTTCAATTCTTTTTCAACGTTACCTTCATTCAACTCAGTTTTCAAAACTTCCGTTATGCTTCTATATTACATGAAAAATTCCCTTTCAAAAAATGTTTCAAATGTATGTTAAGCTTATGGGACTTAACTACGGGCCGGCCGCGGTGGCCGAGGGGACTGAGGCGCTCCAGTCACAGTCTACACGGCCAATACGGTCGGGGGTTCGAATCCCCCCTCGGGCATGGATATTTGTGCCGTCCTAGTTCGTAAGTAGTTCATAAGTAGTTTGTAAGTTTAGGGACTAATGACCTCGTAGTTAAGTCCCATAAGCTTAACAAACATTTGAACATTTTGAACTTAACTACGGGGTCATCAGTCCCTAAATTTACAAACTACTTACGAACTACCTTATACTAAGGACGGCACAAATATCCATGCCCGAGGGGGGATTCGAATCACCGACCGTAGTGGCCGTGCAGACCGTGACTGGAGCGCCTCAGTCCCCGCGGCCACCGCGGCCGGCAAAATTCCCTTTCTATTCCCTAAATATTCGGTTGCATCTCGTAATTGGCATTTTTCACATTTTGCTGAGTACATCTTCAGGTCTCACTTAGCCTACTTCTATTATTTTTCCACCTTCTTCTCAAAATTCTCTCTTTATAATCCTCCATCCGAATCCTGAATATCTACTTCATGGTGGAATTTCGGCGTGGTATAAAAATTTACAAACCTTTTCTTTGAACCTATGTCCTTACCGCTACAGAAAATCCTTCTCTTCTCGAAAATGGCAGGATAAGCCATTGCTGTTATTAATTTAATGGATGTGCAATCGGTTTGTAATCTACTTCCTGGGTGTTAACAATAACACACAAATTCCTTTTTGTCCTCGTTTGGCGTTATCCTTAATGTTTCATTACCTCTTACTGCAATTTTCTTTTCACTTTCAAGACGGTCATTTTCATTCGGTGATCTTTCAGCAATTTCCAGTTCGTCATTCTCTCTACAATAATATTTTGTCTGTGATTCTGACACACGATATTATTCGGCTTCATGTTTACCTCCTTGTCAATCAATAACCAGTCGTAAGATCTAAATATATGTTTAAGATTGCACACTATAGGGGAATGACAAAAATATGGCACCCCATCTTCCAACCTACACTGCCGGCAAAAAAAGGAACATGTATACGACGCGTTTTCGATGCGATGATGGCAGATGCCACAAGGGGATTAGTTGATGTATTGACGTTATTTATCGAAACAACTGCCAAAGGGCCTTCTGTGTGACAGTTTACTAGGTTTACAGTCACAGGGCTCAGTGTGGCTATCAGCGAGTTCAGGAAACTGACACCATATCACGGAGACGTGCTTACTGCAGAAAACTTTGCCAGTTTGAAAGTGGTCCATCTGTTGCCTTCCGAGTGACGAGAATGTCCTTTCGGAGAATAACTACATACGTCTGATGTGCAATGGTCATGTCAAAATTCCCAAGTTCTCCACGCAGCACAGACGTCCAAGAAAAAATCTTCGAATTTTACGGGCAACACACTCATTAGAGTTAAATATAACAAAAATCTGTGACATAAAATATTAGATTACATTTAACAATTAATTTTACGACAGTATCGGAATTCCTAAAGTTATATAGAAATTCGAAATACTTTGGTCTCTGAATCGTTTCCTCCCAACTGCGAAACTTCATCCTGTGGCGCGCAGTTTATTATTATCGGATTGTTGAACTAAACAGATAATAAAAAATCGATAAACAGCTGCAAAAGTTCTATGAAAAATTCAATATTAACTGCGTATCACCAACAATTTATCTGTACCATGACTGAACAAATATTTATACACATATTTAAAGTTGAATGATTTTTCTGGTTCTAGAATCAAACCCATCACCTGCAGTCATTGCAAATCAAGCGAAACATTCGTGTATTATAGATAGTCATGACGAAAATCGTCATAGTTAATTGTGCATGACGATGTGCGAAATATCGCAGATTTCACCACAAGTATCAGTCCACAAATCTTAATTGTATGAGGTAAATAGTCGAATTTTTTTCGATAGCAGCGAAATTTAATTACGTTATACCTGTCCCGAACCTATCGACTTCCTTTGCGTACACAAATAGATGTTAAATCTCAAATGTTAACTCAACAGTAACGAGGATGCGTACGTTTCTTACTAGAAACAGCGGCACCCAACGTCGTTATTGACATTATCTTTCTCTAGTAGTCCAGTGTGCTCTATCTAAGGCTTCAAATATAATTGTGCTACAGCAGTATTCGAATCCATATACGTAAGTTTCGTGGAGACCTCTGGTCTGGGGTCTGGTGTCTCAGAGAAAGAAACGAAATGATCCAGCAAAAGAGAATTCCAGTCCAGCAGCAGAATTTCAACGTGTCGAGTTCAAAGATAGTAAGAGCTGTGTGATCTTGAACGATGATTGGTTTATAAAATAAAGATTTGTGATGTAAGGAAAGCATTCTGGCAACAGTGTTCCTGATTACCATGTATTTTGTCTGTTACTGCCAAACGTTAATCAGCTCTGTCACAGTCAAATCGGATTTTGAACTTTGCTACTTGACGTTCTTCACTTGTTACCGGAGTAGAAGTAGATATGATCGTGCCAGTAAAAAGTATACATCAAGCATGGAATCTAACACATATATTGCAGATGTTACACCAGGATCGATCCACATTACGTCGAGGTAATGTCGTTACGTAAGGTATGCTTTGCATACATACTAGCGGCGGTGAAGACTAGAAGGAAGCTTCTGACACAGAATTTACACTAGTGTAGTGTAAAGACGACTCTAGCCATCATATCCCGATGCGAAGACATTGCAGAGTGTGAATTTACCAGATAAAATGATTATTAATGTCGATATTGTTATTAATCCTATTGTTAATCTCGTTGCTGGTGCGCGAGTGTTGTAGAGCGTTTAAGGCTTTTTACTCATTTTAGAAGCAGTTTTCCAACCGCCAAGAAAAGTTATTTGCGGACTAAAATGCACTTCAACATGGGCTACCGATAGGTTTAAATCGAATCCAGGCACTGCTGCGGTAAGCTACCTGCCTATTGTCAGTCACTTTCTTATATGAGAGGATGCCGTAGTGAAAATAGCTCAGTAACTTTTGAAGGGGGAGTTTTCTTAAGAATTCCCAATTTAGTTTTAATCTGGACACCTGTAGCTTTATCACAAAAATTTAACCGAACGAGATTGGTTCCACAAGCCGAAACCAACTTCGTTTCGCACGTTCTCCCAGAGCTGGCGAAGAAGAACAGTGTTTGATTCGTCCTCACTACCCCAATTGTTGCTAACCCAGATAAATGGAAACGTAAAAGAACAGAACGGTACTCATACCTTAAGTGGAAATCAGATTATATTCAAAAGAACTGAGACCAGAAATCAAATTTTATCACCTTCATTGTGTGCTAACCTGGATGTAACTTGTCACTCACAGAGTTGAGATAGGCAGAGCACGTTTGCTCAGCGTCCGTCTTCCTCACCCTAGCTTTGCGCTGACGCAAATCGCGGCTTCGATAGCGCGGCACGCAGTCTACCACCGTGTCGACTGAGGAGAGAAATAGCTAGTATAGAACAAAGAGTCTTAATCGCATTTCTTTAAATATACTCTGTGTCGATAGCATAGTTACGATGCACCGTCTGCTACTCGAACACAGTAAATGAAGTGTTTGGGAAATTATTTGAGCAGCTCTCCTTTTTAGTATCTGTCGAAAGTAGTTCCGCTTTTCCGCCTTAAGCGAACTGCTCTGTCCGAAGCTATTTCCTATACTATCATTAGCAGACGCTATTAACATTTTGAGCGTGATTATATACTGAATTATGTCATTGGCACCACCTGTAATTTTTAAAAGCAGAAATGTAAAGATAGTATTACACTGACTACAAAACGCAAAATTCACAAACAAATATGGTAATTGGTCAGCATATTGTTTCCCATTGTTTCGTGCAAACAAATGTTTCCCAGTTACTGAAAAATAGGACTTACCATCTGCGGGAAAATTGAGCACCTTCACAATTTCGTCAGTTCGATTCCACCTTCTAAAGTGAATGAAGAAGCATTTGTGATGAGAATATGAAACAAGGAAATATTAGGAATGTGTAATTCATTTACAGTGTAACTGCTGACGATGTGTTGTAAATAAAAATGAAAAGCACCTGAAGAATAAGTTTTCCAATTTCGAGACTCCCAGCAACAAGGCAGGGATGAAAGTAACAGGAAGAGGTTTCTCTCAGCGTGTGTGAGATGGGATTTCTACACAGTATAGTTCGCAGTTGTTTTTCTCAGTTCCTTTATACTGATAACCTGTCTAGGCTATCACAACATACAACGATAATTATTGAAGTGTAATTATTAGCCCACAATTGCTTGTAATTAAATGTAAGTTATTCAAGGAGGGTCTGAAGTTAAGCCCCAGGGCTGGAATTGCATCATATGTAAATAAAATTTGAAGGGGACTTTTTTTCGTTTTAGGAAGCCGCGGTGGAATGGACATGCGCTCTAAGACGTCTTGCTGCGGAGCGCGTGATTGTTCCCCGTCGGAGGTTCGAGTCATCCCTCGGGTATGGTTGTGTGTGTTATCCACATGTTACTTTAATTTACATCACAATTTTTATAAAATGAAACGCACTAGTCACTTGTTTTTAATGTTCGGCATTACGTGTTCCGAGAATTTCTTCCCATATTCACATGCTATTATGTTACATATTTGTATTTATTGTGATGTTCAAATCAAAATGTTTGTTAAGCTTAAGGGACTCAACTACGGGGTCATCAGTCCCTAAACTTACAAACTACTTATGAACTAGCTAATCGTAAAGACGGCACAAATATCCATGCGCGATGGGGGGGATTCGAACCCCCGACCGTAGTGGCCGTGCAGACCGAGACTGGAGCGCCTCAGTCCCCTCGGCCACCGCGGCCGGCATTTATTGTGAGGTCTCTATTTGTGGTGTTCTGTTTCTTTTCCCATGTGGCTTAGAGATGATAAGGAATTGTGTCTTCCTCATTGTTCAGAATCTCACACATATAGAGAACGTCACTACAGTGTTATCGTAAACAATCTATGTTTGTTTACAAGAACTGCAAAGGTTCAAATGTTTGTAAATCTATCGGTCCAAACTGCGTGGTCACCAGTCCGAAGCTTACAAACTACTTAAACCTAGGTAAACTAACATAAGGACAAACACACACACCCATGCCCCAGGGAGAACTCGAACCTCCACGGTGAGCAACCGCGCGCTCCGCAGCGAGGCGCTTTATACCGCTCGGCTACTCCACCGCGGCTACAAGAACTGCGAAGTGATGTTTTCTATATGTTTCAGATTATGTACAATGAAGAAAGCACAATACCTTATCATTTCTAAGCCACATGGGAAAAGAAACAGAACACTATAGATGACATTACAATAAATAAAAATATGTAACAAAAACATCTGAAGGTGGGAAGAAATTCTCGAAACACGTAATGCTAAGCATTAAAAACAATAAACTTGCGCATTCTTCATAAAAATTGTGAAAAACGCAGTTACAGGCTTTCAAAACACATCGTATTGATGATTCAAATTAAATACTTTAAGTTAGTTTAAGTGGTTTGTAAGCCTGGGACTGATAACCACGGTGATGTTCCATAGATTCGCAAACATTTGATTATTTCATTGTGGGAAGGTAAATCGCAGGATAAACACTGTAAACAATCTTCTTCTATATCTATAAATGTGAATGTCTGTTGGATGTACGGTTATCACGTCTGAACTACAAGACATTAAGAGCTAAAAAGTTGTACAGTTACTGATGTCTACCCGAGAAAGGCTTTAGGCACGGTTTTATGGCGATCAGATAGTTATTTATCTATATATATTAATGTGAATGTCTATTCGGTGTACGCTTATCACGTCTGAACTACAAGACGCAGAGACAGATATTTGTACAGTTACTAATTTATACCTGAGGAAGGTTTTAGGCACGGTTTTATAGCGATCTGATAGATATTTAGTAATTTGAAGAATATAACGCGAAATGCGGAACAATAATTACTCTTTGAAAATTACATTTACTCTTTGAAAATGGGTTTATTGGCTGCATTGTTGCTTGAGGGTTGATAATGATAAAAGGGTGGAGTATATTGAGATAGAAAGTTATCGGTGTATATAAAAATATACGCGCGAGTGTGTGTGTTAATATTTCGCTCTGCAGCGAAAACTACAGAACACTTACGAATGGCCTGTGTGTAATTGCTGTCCGAAGTCTCCCGTTGTACACCATAGCAGTTCCATGCCGATAGCTGTAAAGGGGTGGAAGATATGGTGGTTGAAAGTCGTCAAATTATGAAAAAAATCGGACTGAAGGCCAGCGATGACGTTTGCGACTCTATAGCAAGGAGGTTACATACAGCGAAACGTGATGCCACAGACCATATCTTTGGTCTATTCTTGGTACAGTGTCTTCAGCTCTTTCTCTGTAAGGATAAGCATACGAATAAGGAAATATAAGAATAAATAAATAAAGCAGTAAAAAAGCAATTTCTTTTAATACATCTCTTCAAAAGAAATCGATTTGATGTTTCGTGCATTATCTATCATAATCTACCAACACGCGAGCGGAGCCGCGGGCTTAAGATAGTAGACAATATTAAGTTCGTGTTTTGTCTCGAATTTTTTACGTAAGTATATTAATTAAGTAGTTCATCTTATTTCTGGTAGCTATATAGAGCGCGAAGCACTACAATGACGAAGAAGAGAACGCGTTGTACTGCAGAGGAGAAGAAAGACTGTAACGCGAGCGGCGGCGTCGTAGCGTGTAACACAGCGAGATATCGAGCGACCGGAAAACCGAGTGTCTTTCTGGCTGCAGTGGAGCTTCTTCTGGCAGGGGTGGCTTTTCAGGGGGTGGTGCGCTACCCTCGCTCTCGGCTGACACGGTAATTAAAGTTGCAGGCGGGCCGCTTAGGACTGCTTAGCCGCTGATGCAAATGCAAATAAGGGCATTCACTGCGCGGCGGCAAAACTAGCTCCACTCCGGCGGCGCTCCGCAGCGATAAAGGCGTAAATGTCAACGAGCTGCGGGCCACTACCCGTGCTCAGGCGGCGGGCGCGCTTCACCTGAGACACCGGGAACAGCCACTTGCCACTTTACTGCTGCTCATACAGCGGCGTGTTGCGGACGCAAACTCCAAGTCAAGCGTCGCTAAGAATAGTCGTCAAAACTGAATTTGGGTTCATTTAAACTTTACCGTTAAAGAATGAATTTTTCATGAAATGAAATAATTCGAAATTTGCGATGTTATGGCTTCACTGTAGTAGGCTTACATGAATACCAAAGTGCAGCGAATGAAAGTTTGTGCCCGGCCGGGATTCGAACCCGAGATCTCCTGCTTACTAGGCAGACGCGTTGACCACTCCGCCACCGAGGAAACCGAGGACTGCAGAGGACTCTTCCCTGCACGTCTCCCGCCACACCCAAATCTCCCCATTCGCCACGCTGTGTCTTTACTATTACCACAGCCTATTAGTTCTGTAATGTTCGCAGCCACAATACTTTATTCCCTCAATGCACTCGGCCGCTCCGCCGCGGCTAAATAAATAAAATAAATTTGTTTCTAAACTATCATTCTTCATTTCGTTCTTCCATCAGATCATTTTATATGTAAATTCATAGCATTTTTACCGCATGAGAAACGTTTTACGTCGTGTAAACAGTACGTATACGAGTCGTAGCGCGACCGCTTAATATAAGCGGCAGTGGTCGCAGTGCTACAATGCGCATGCGGAGCTGAGGTTCGAATTACCTTCTGAACCCCCTGGAAGCAGGATACGTGCGCTCCCGCGGCGAGAGCTATGCTCCAATGCGTGAGGCTGTTCCCCGTCGGGGGTTCGAATCCCTTCTCGCAAGGATGTTTGTGCTGTCTTTAGTATAAGCTGGTTCATAAGTAGATTGTATGTTTAGGGACTCATGAACCCGCAGTTACTTCGCAAAAGCTTGACAAATATTTGAAAATTTATTTTTTATTTATTTATTTACCTTTTTTTTCAAGTCGAGGTTTTTCTGGGAGGTTCACTGAATCAGCGAACACATAGGACGAACAGCTACTGATAATCTCTTAAGTATACTAAAATGTTTAACATGTCATGAATGTTACAGGCATTTACGAAACCTGAAATTTGTCTAATAGAATAAAAATCCCAAAAATGTATAAGCGATTAGATGACCGTCTTTTCGCAACGTCATAAGAAATGACAGAATTCCTTGTTTCCATAATATTTGCTATGTGCTACGTAAAGAGATACTTCTCCATTGCAATCGGTCGTCGCTGAGGGAAAAACTCTATAATGAGTTTTCTGAACGTGAAAATCAAAAAATTACATGAACTTCCGACACCATATCGAGGATTGATACCTACTAATTTGCTTCAGTTTTCTTCAGTATTTGACAGTAAACTAAACTTGCACTACTTTTGTTGGCTTGCAAATGAACACTATTGAATAAGACGTATATACGACAGAAATGTACTCAGCAAAATTTCCAAAACTCTTCTCTAGTTTTAACTACATTTCATTTCCAGTAATGTATAACAAAATACACACACAAAAATGCTAATGAATAGTAAGCATATTCTTTTTTCTCAAGCAAAGAGAAACGTTTAGTTAAAAATACGATGTGATGGTCATATACACCCTCCAAGTCTTTTTAAAGCACGAAGATCGGAGAACTAGGTTTACTCTTTTCTCAGACTACACGTTCGGCCATTTCCAGTACGGTATGCTCGAACGATCACAAGGAAAAGAAAATGCGTTTGATCTAAGCGACGACACTGACATCTACCGGACTGCCACAGAACTCAGTGCATTGTCCAGTTCAAGCGAGCATAGACGCCAGGTGCAGACATTTAACACACACACAGAACACACTGGCTTAAAACTACGATGGCATAAATACACATTGATTCGTGGGTAATAAAAAGACCTTCAGCAGTGTTCCACATCATTGAAACTAAAACGTGACTATAACAAATTAACGTTTGCCTAAATCCCCCACTCCACACCCACCCCGCCCCTCAAAAAAAATCTAACCTGAGACAACAACAGAGCTTTCACCGTCTACGAACACTTTGTCTCAATAAAAATTAAATATTGCTATTCACGCATAGGAAAAGCACCACACTTGTTTATAAACTATACTGCCAAAACCGTAAAAACGAAAAAATGTGGAACATAAACAAGTGTATTTTCCAATAAACTAAAGATGCATTGAGAATTAAGTAAGACAAAACGCATACGGCAAAAGTAATTTTTTTTTCAGTTACGTAGGCGGATCCTATAAACAAATATTAGTAACTTAGGAAAAGTACAGCTAACATCTAACGATGTAGCCTTGTATAATGTTGTTCGCTACATTGCTGTTGGAACTTCATCCCTTTGAGTACTTATAAGGTCAGCACTCCATCATTACATAGTTATTTACACAAATACCACATACAATAAGTTACCCTTCGAGCGGCAGCGCTGGTGCAAATACGTTACCACTTTTCTTTAAATGCTCACTGTTGTCGCAATAATGGAGATGCCGTATTTCCGCTTTAGTTAGTCCTTAATTAAGTCTTAACAATGATGTCAGTGAAGGCTCTGAGTTTCTAGTGCACGGCTGCTTCTACCCAAAGAAAGTTTTGTTAGGGAGTTCATCACTGGTGGCACACTTGCACCGCGCTGCCTGTCATGTAAGTACATTTGAATTGATTTGTGTTACATCTGGGTTTTCCTTGCAATTGTATTTGTGGCAGCTTTTAGCAAATATTTAATTTTTTATATTTCACCGTACTTTTTAGAATGCTCAAAAATTTAAATTTATTTTGAAAATAGAAGTTTAACTCTCGATAAATTATTCTCCTGATTGGCCATGCTGCAGTTTCCGATAATCTCATATTTAACCTCTTTTAAGCCTTACACAATACGAAAATGAATGTTATTCTACTACATAATGTACTCTTCAGGTCTCTTAGATGTGGTATGGCTCTAACAGATGAGGAAATAGACTTCTTTCGACAAGTAATGAAGATCTTAGTGATTTTTGTATGGATTCATCATCAGATCATGAACAAGATACTATTATTCAAATGTAAATCCTATATTTCGATCGCGAACAAGATTTCAGACGCAATGAATCTGCTATCGAAGAGGGTACCACACTGTGGAGTAAAACGCCATACAAGCAGCACTCCAGAACGCTGAAAAAGAATATCATACATATCTTCCCTGGTTCAAAAGGGAACGCAAGGGGCGTCAGATCTTCCATTCATGATAGATGATAATATGACTGATGAGGTAATTACGTGTACTAACTTTCACGTATCACAGAAAAAGGCTGACACTAATTACTCAAGAAACATGAACTACAGGGCAGTAACGAAGAGGAAATGATAGTACTGCTGGGTCTATTATATATGATTACTGTCCACTTTCGGAATATCGCATTTGCTATATTTATACACCGAAGGTAACTGATACACTAATTTAAATATTGACAAATGTGATATTTCTACCTTTGCATTAAACTATTTTTGTCATTACGATCACTTAGTAGCTATGTACTAGGTTTGTAACACGAAATATACAGTGGTAGTATATCTGCCCCGTACTGCTGCTGAAGTTATAATTAGACCTCGGATTTTAGCTAAAAACTTATTTTATTCCTCATTAAATAAAGGCAATAAAAATTGTAGATAGATGAATTATGCAAATTTAATATTGAAAACGCTAGTTTTATAGCACCTAAAAATACCTAATTTTATGTAAGTACCTATAATTGTACCTAAATTTAAAAAATCGAATTAAATAAAAAATTTTATGCCAAAAATTCTCTCATAGTCTTCCCAGCTAAGAATTATACAAATATTTTATAGAAAATTGTAATTTTATGGTCTAAAGTACCTAATTTAGTATTAGAACATGACTGGATCTAATTTTTAAAAATCCAGACAAAATTTGTATGACTTCCCAGCTTTTTTGTTTGCCCATGCCGAGAATCTGTAGCTGACACGATGCGTCTCCAATTTCCACACGTAAATAAGGTTGTTTTAACCATCAAAGAGGTTTTTATTAAAGCACGAACAAGAATCCAGTTATTTAGAGAGGAAATTCCAGACGTAAGAGACCGTGGAATTTTACAGCGAGCATTTGGAAACATTTGAAAACATTGTTGTTCAATTACCGGAGGAGGCAGTGAGTATTCATAAGCTGAAGAATTTCATTATGCATTTTTGGTCCCTGTTATTAAATCTCAAGAGTGTTCGGGGAATGAGTCTACATACAAATGCGATTGATGGAAGAGGTGACAGAAAAAATCAACTTGGTTCCAGGTTGTGTTGGTATGAAAGTTAATGAGAAACTAAACAGTGCTAAATAAATAACGATGCTATTAACAGACAAGAGATTCAATTTCTGAACGTAAAATCTGGAGAAAGTAATAAGTATTTACTGTAACGGCAATTATGGACTTTGACAATAAAATAATGTGGATTTTTGTCAATCTGTTTATCTTTCTAGACAGTAAAATTTCAGATTTTGGTCACCTATTTTGTGATTTTTATAACCTACTAGCTTAGACCTGCAGCTCCGCTCGCGAGTTGGTTGATTATGATAGATCTTTCAGTAGTGTGCTATGAGACTGGTTTTGAAGGATGAAATGAAATACAATATCTTTTTTAGAAACGTTTTTAATCAACATTCGATTTACAATAAATAATACATACATTATTCCTTATAGCCTGTGTTGCAATGTCTCAACACGTATGGTGAGAGTAATGTCCAAATTTATTTTAATTTCATTTTTGGGCATTCTAGTAAACTACGTTATTTGTGGTATTGTTTGGAGCGTAGGCTGTAAATGGATTCCAGCGATGTTTAATGATTGTCCTTGAGCTTTGTTAATTGTCATGGCAAAAGCTGGACGAACTGGAAACTGAAGTCTTTTGAACTGAAATAGCATATCAGAAGGGATTAAAGGAAATTCAACAGTAATGATTGTAATGAAATTACAGATGAATCACTTGATGCAATGTGCGAAGCATCAAATCGAATTTTTTAAAGAGATGTATTAAAAGAACTTTCTTTTATACTCCTTTATTTATCCTTATATTTCCTTACAGAGAAAGAGCACGGATAGACCAAAGATATGGTCTGTGTCATCACGTTTCGCTGTATGTAATCTCCTTGCCACAGAGCCGCAAACATCATCGCTGGCCTTTAGTCCGAATTTTTTTAAAATTTGACGAATTTCGACTACCATATCTTCCAACCCCTTATAGCTATCGGCATGGAACTGCTATGGTGTACAACGGGAGACTTCGGATAACAATTACAGACGGACCATTCGTTTGCGTTCTGTAGTTTTCGCTGCAGCGCGAAATATTAACACACACGCACGTAGAATTTTATATACACCGATAACTTTCCATCCCAATATACTCCACCCTTTTATTATTATCAGCCCTGAAGCAACAACGCAACCAATACAACCATTTTCAAAGAGTAAATATAATTTTCAAAGAGTAATTATTGTTCCGCATTTCGCGTTATATTCTTCAAATTACTAAATATATATGAGATCGCTGTAAAACCGTGCCTAAAACATTCCTCAGGTATAAATTAGTAACTGTACGAATATTTAAGTCTCTGCGTCTTGTCGTTCGGACGTGATAAGCGTACATCGAACAGACATTCACATTAATATGTTGTTGTTGTTGTTGTTGTTGTTGTTGTCGTTATGGTCTTCAGTGCGGAGACTGGTTTGATGCAGCTCTCCACAATACCCTATCCTGAGCAAGCCTTTTCATCTCACCATAAGAGCGACAACCCACATGCACTTGAATCTGTTTACTATAAGCGTCTCTTGGTCTCCCTCTGGGATGTTTACCCCACACTCTTCCCTCCAATGCTAAATTTACGATTCCTCGATGTCTAAGAATGTGTCCTACCAAGCGATCCCTTCTTTTAATCAGGGTATGCCAAAAATTCCTTTTCTCACCAACTCTGTTCAGTACCTCTTCATTAGTTATGCGAGCTACCTACCTAATCTTCAGCATTCTTCTGTAGCACCACATTTCAAAAACCTCTATTCTCTTCCTGTCCGCACTGCTTATCGTCCATGTTTCACACCCGTACAAGGCAACACTCCACACAAATGCCTTCAGAAAAGACTTCCTTACACTTAAATTAATATTCGATGCTAGCAAATTTCTCTTTTTCAAAAATGCTTGTCTTCCCATTGCCTTTCTGCATTTTATATCCTGTGTACTGCGACCATCATTTGTTATTTTACTGCCGAAGTAACAAACTCATCTACCTCCTATATATATATAGGTAAATAGCTATCCGATCGTCATAAAACTGTGCCTAAAGCGTTCCCCGGGTAGAGATTAGTAACTGTCAAATTTTTAGCTCTTTATGTGTTGTGGTGCAGACGTGATAAACGTAGACCGAACAGACATTCACATTTGCTATAAAGTTTCGGATTGCTGCTTATGTTTTATTTAATATTGCTACAGCTGTTTCGACAGTTTGTCACTCCCAAGCGCCTGCGTGTATAGGAATTACATTAATTACAAATCAAACAATAGGAAAATATACATAAATCTGTTTGTTATAAATTTTCCTAATAACTTACGTCTACGATGTTTGGACGTTAATTAATGTTGACATCTGGCGTAACTGTCGCTTTAACTGTCAGGTATTATGCAGCTTTTTACATTAAAACTTTAAATTAAAGAAACTTTTATATTTTTTCGTAATTAGCAACAGCTTCGCCAAAGATGTTTACATTTACAGTAATCAACTAAGTTATGAGATACTTTTTTAACTTTAACATTGGTCAGAGAGGTTTATTTCGTTTTTTCCTCTGTTCATTTAGTATATTTTTGCTTTTCAGCCTTTTTCGTCGATAAAGTCAATAAAATCAACCAGATAATTTGTATGTTTGAAATCAGTGTGTTCATTAAGTATTTCGTTCGGATAACTTTTAGTGTGAATCTATATTTCAAATTTCTCCAAAATATTCATTTCTATTCCAAAAAATCAAATTTTCAAATGTTTGTAGAAGTTATGGGACTTAACTACGGGGTCATCAGTCCTCAAACTTACAAACTACTTATGAACTAGCTACGACTAAGGACGGCACAAATATCCATGCCCGAGGGGGGATTCGAGCCACCGACCGTAGTGGCCGTGCAGACCGTGAGTGGAGCGCGTCAGTCCCCTCGGCCACCGCGGCCGGCCATTTCTATTCCCTTTGGTATAGATATAGATTTTTGTTAGTGATAGAACCTATTTAAGATTTTTAGAACGTAAAGCCCGAGGTCAATGTATAATAATATGCGCTGCCGCCCGAGGGTTAATACTGATATGGTCGTCGTGGCAGAGATGGTCCCGGCACTATATGTGGGGCGCTCCGGCCGCGGTGGCCGAGGAGACTGAGGCGCTCCACTCACGGTCTGCACGGCCACTACGGTCGGGGATTCGAATCCCCCCTCGGGCATGGATATTTGTGACGCCCTTGGTTCATAAGTAGTTTGTAAGTTTAGGGACTGATGACCCCGTAGTTAAGTCCAATAAATACATGTTGCGTCTGTTGCGAGAGAACAGACGTCACTTCTGATCCTGCAGTTGTTATTATTTAATATTCATAGAATATATGACATCAACTGCGAATGGGCAAAGCTGAAAATGTGCACCCAGCCGGGATTCGAACCCGGGTTTCCTGCTTTCTAGGCAGTTGCGGTGACCCCTACACCACTGGGGACACAGTGATCACCGCACCTGCAAGGACTACCTAAGCACGCCTCCCGTCAGATACAAATTCCCAGCTTCGCCCTGCCCACAGTACTCAAACTCGTAGTTATGAAACTAATTCCCGTAAGAGTAAGGGCTTCAAACTTTGCCCACCCCTCCCCACTAACGATAGGATCATTGCCCGTCACCGGCATATTATATATCAGAAGTGACGTCTGTTCTCTTGCAACAGACGCCACATGTATATATATAATATGCCGGTGACGGGCAATGATCCTATCGTTAGTGGGGCGGGGTGGGCAAATTAGAAGCCCTTACTCTTACGGGAATTAGTTTCATAACTACGAGTTTGAGTACTGTGGGCAGGGCGAAGCTGGGAATTTGTATCTGACGGGAGGCGTGCTTAGGTAGTCCTTGTAGGTGCGGCGATAACTGTGTCCCCAGTGGTGTAGGGGTCAGCGCAACTGCCTAGAAAGCAGGAGACCCGGGTTCGAATCCCGGCTGGGTGCACATTTTCAGCTTTGCCCAATCGCAGTTGATGTCATATATTCTATGCATATTAAGTCCAATAAGCTTAACAAACATTTGAACAACATATGTGGGGCGCGAGTAGTAGGTCCCCCGGGCGGTAGGCATCCCGCAGGGCGGCGACCTGACCTAGAGTGTGGCGAGTCACGCAGTGCGCGGTCGTCGTCGTCGTCGCGGTCTTCCGCGCGGTGTTTTACGCGGTCGTGAGCGCGGGGCTAGGGCGCTAATGCCCCAGCGTAATTGCTGCAAGGCCTGCGCGCGCGCCGAATGGCCCATAAGGGCGGCCTGGCGGCGGCGGCGACGCACTCTCAGCGACAACCGCAAACGCCAACCCACACACCAACACACTCACTGACGGCAACACACTTACCAGGGCGAGTACAAGGCAGCTGTTGTGAGCACTACAAGTCGCACAAATCCCTTGATGGAAAAATCTGTACTGGTGTGAATCTAACCGATAACGTACAGAGAGTTCCAACAGGAAGGAAGGAAGATTAGTGTTTAACGACCTGTCGACAGCGTGGTAATTAGAGGCGGAGCTTACGCTCGAGTTCATTGGATAGGGATAGGGAAGGAAAGCAGTCGTGCCCTTTCAATGGAACCATTCCGGCTTTTGCCTGGAGTGATTTAGGGAAATCACGGTAAACCTAAACCTGGAAGTGAATTTGAACTACCATCCTCCCGAATGTGAGTCCAGTGGAGTTCCATGAGGAATACTAAATATTAAGCACCGACCGAATATTCGGTTTCGGCCAAAATATCGGTTTCGACTGCAGTTACGGTTACGGCCAGGAAACAACCGAATCGTCAGCTGGGTGACACTGATCTGATTTGGGATGGATTCAGTCAACAGTAACACTTCAGCTTAGTTGATAGCGCACCATTTAACTACTAGGAGTCTTTCCCGGGCGTAAAAACTGCAGGTTATCAGAATATAACGCTATCGTATCTTTTGTTCTCATACTTTGTTAGAAACAATTTCTTCTGTGTTGTATTTTACCCTTTCATGCATGACTTTTTATTTGAAACTATAAAAACTACTATATACAGAGAAAAACATTAAAAAAAAAATTCCAAAACTTTCTCCTCTCGAACACATACGGCACATAACCAAGGTTGAGTTCGTGTACAAAATCCTACACCGACAGCACTTATGGATGACAAGAGGCAGCATGGGTCAGTGCTCTTGCAAGGACTTGAAAAGATCGAGTCGCGGCGAAATGGCCGTGCGCACTGAGGCGCCCTGCTGCGGTGAGTGCGGGCTTTTGACGTCGGGGTATTCGATTCCTTCCTCAGGCATGGGTGTATGTGTTGTTCTTAGGTTAGTTTAACTTAGTTTAAGTAGTTTGTGTACTAGGGACTAATAATCAAGCAGTTGAGTCCCATACAATTACAAACCTTTGAACATTTGAAGAGGCCGTGACGCGTCGAGTTGCTCCATGTCGCTGTGGGTAGTATAGTCCTACACGGTATAAGGGACTGAGGAGCTATCCAATTACTTTGTAGTAAGACACACAAATGACTCATATTGTTGAGGGGTAAACTCCAGGTTACAAACAAAATTGAAATATCTTTGTTCCAACAAAGATTTAATCCCACGTCTTGTTTTCCAGGCGTGCGCTTTTTACTTCTACACCAGTCTCGTACAATATCGCCATTTGTGAAGTAAACGGCTCTAGATTGCATTGATTTAACAGCGAAAATAATTTACACCGCTGAGAGAACCCAACAATTGGCCATCTTCGTAATCCCCTACCCATTTCTGAAGAAAAAGGGTCCAAACAGTAAGGCAGTAAAACGGAAAACAGAAAACAGAAAATTTCCGATAACGGTTAAGGTTTACCTATCGAGGCACGGTACCATAATTCTGGTTTACATCACACATAACGACGAATAGGCAAACTGACACGACACAAAATTTTTATTAAGGCTCCATTGTACCAGACGGAGCTGTAGAGAGTGGAAAGTGTGGAGGAAGGAAAGGATTGGAATACACAACGTAAATCACTGAGGAAGGCACTGGCGCAGATGAGGTGGCGGGCTGCATCAGACCAGTCATGATTGACACTCAGTTACGGGAGAAAAAAAAAAAAAAAAAAAAAAAAGAAAACCTTATTCTTTTCATTCTCCACTCCGAGGAGTGGAGCGGGCTGTTTGAGATCCGGCCCATAAAGAGTCGCGGTTCTATTCAGCCAATTATCAGACAAGCTGATAGTGGGGCAAAGGGGGAATCCCAATTGGGAATAAGTGGGAGGGGCTTACCAGTTCCGGCATACGCCTTACAACCAAGGAAAACCTCCCGAAAACCTTGGTCGGAACCGGGGGATTGGGACCAAATTAATTTATCTCCGGGACTTGCCCCGGACTAAAAATGGATTATCGAGAGAACACGAATGCACTCACGACAATCAAAGATCGGACGCCCGAGTTACTCTCGTAATCTCGTAGAGATCAGCTCGACCACAAGTGGACAAGCATCCCCCTACAGGAACCGCACCCGTGGGCACGGTGTCCTGTGCGTCGGGTCTGAGTTACGGGAGAGGAAGTTGGACGATAAATATGTTGGGTGATAGGAATTCAACAGTAGGAGTGAAAGGAAAAAACGTAGAACTTCGAATGAGGGATAAAAGACTCCGACTCCCCCCCCCCCCCCCCCCCCTAGCGTTCCAGTCACGCTCATGCACAGTAGGCCCGAACTCTTTCGGCAGTCGACGAAATACCGCGACTGGTAATGGCAAGGGCTACTACGTGAGTAGTGTATTTGCGTCTTATGGGGGATGTGCAGGGGGTGCTCGTGGACGTGGTGATAACCGTGGGCTCAGCGTCTGAGTGGTTAGCAAGACTGCCGACTGAGCAGGAGGACCCTCGTCGTGGGCACAAATTTTCAGCCTTCGCCATTGACTTATTTCAAAACGCATTGGGAGCTAGCGTCATTATTTTTTAATTGTTAATGCTTGACTTACGAGCCATGAAACAAGGATACATACGTGTACATGGATTAGAAATGCACCACTGAAATGTCACATACACTTCATATTAATAAAACAAATATTTTGGAACGAGATATTAAACACGAAGTCTATTCCAGGAGTATACAAGGGTCGTCCACAAAGTAAGTTCCGTTTGTATTTCTATTCGCAGTAGCGCTATGATCGCAGTTCCGAGCGTGCGCGGCAGTAGCTCTAATTCAAAGAGATGTGCGGCATTTTCAGATCGCTGCTGTCGACGTGTGCTTCGTAGTGCTTCTGCGTAATTGAAAAGGCCGCCGCGTGTGTAAACAGATATGTGATTCGTTTTTAAAATGCAAAGAAAGTTGAATGAATGGAAATTCACAGGGAAATCTGCGAGCTTTACCTACAAAATGCTACGAGTGATTCAGTGATTAGAAGATGGGCCAGACTGTTAAATGAAGGACATGATCAAGTGCACGACGAAGAACAAAGTGGACGTCCTTTTGTTGTACTGATGAACAGGTTCACACAATTGATAAGATTAATCACAGCCGCAAGTTTACACTTAGTGCACTTGCTATAGAAGTTCCGAAAATCTCACAGTTACTAGTTACTTACAACCTTAAATATCGAAATTTTGCATTTCGTTGGCTACCAAAAATTCTTACTGAACAACACAAAACCAACGGATGGGCAGTGCACTTCAGTTTCTGCCAAGTTACAATGAAGGGAGTGATGGTTTTCTTTCTCGGCTAGTCACGGGGGATGAAACTTGGGTATCGTACGACGCCCCTGAAACAAAACGGCAATCAATGGAATGGGGGCACACTTCATACCCACCGAATGTTAAGCCTAAGCAAATCTTGACACCTTAAAAAGGCATGTGCACCGTTTTTTGGGACGGAAAAGTCATTTTGCTGATTGATTTCTTATCACGACGCCAAACAATCACCGCACATGGTTACTGCGAAACCGTTAAGAAATTTCGCCGCGCAATGATTAGAAGCTCCCATTCTCTAATAGTGGATGCATAAATATGCGTATTTTTCCGTGCTGGCATTTCATTGGATAATATTGCCTGAACTACGTATTATACTGTTTTATTTTCAGTCCCGGAACCTACGCGAGCGTTCGGAGTACAATTATTCAATGTTTCATCGAACTCAGTCGCTTGGTTTAGGAACGGATTCAGGACGAAAACGCATAAATTCATTTTTAGGGAGAGAGATGATCGATGCACTAAATCTGAAGGATTTTCAAAACATTAACCGGAAATAGGAAAAAATAATACATTAGAATACGAAAGATGAAATACATAAGCTAACAGGCGGTGAATTATGTAAAGACAAGGTCTAATAGAAGAAGTATTTGAATGACACAGGAGATAATCAATCAACTGATGAAAGAATTCAGCAGATGATGGCCGTGAAAGGAATACAGACATACAAGAATTGCGACCGTATGGTTACTGGTTCGAATCCCTCCCTGACAATATATATATATATATATTTCAATGAAGTAATCACTTGAAAAACAGCTTTTCGTTTGCGAAAGTTGTGATAAAAGTTTTACTTTACCATGGTTTCGCCTTCACTAAGGGAGCCATGATCAGAAGTAAAACTGTTTGTTAGATATGAATGTATAATCAGAAGATGGTCTTGGGCAATAGGGTTCACGTTAAAAATTAAAAAACTTTCCACATTGCAATTTAAAAAAAATGAGACAACAGGCGGCATCAGACTGACAATTTCCATTTTTTACCTTTACCTTTTTACCATTATGAGCTATGGAGATGAGTTTTCAAAAACAGCGTCGCAGTTCTTCACAAACTGAACAATCAAAGATAATCGTCGTCAACTAAAAGTTGACTATACTATAAGACTATAAGAAACATAATTTGTTACGTTTTTTATTGAAACTATCATTATTATCAACTTCTATAAAATATACAAAATTACGAATAAACAAAAATACGTGTATTTTTCGTAAAAATTACCATTGGATATTGAGATTGTGTAAGTATTCGAACACAACGA
Organism: Locusta migratoria; assembly: GCA_026315105.1. NCBI lineage: Eukaryota > Metazoa > Arthropoda > Insecta > Orthoptera > Acrididae > Locusta > Locusta migratoria. The sequence goes on along the minus strand of CM048744.1, from coordinate 647,124,880 downwards.
AAAAAGAAATCTCTCACGCCGAAATTCTAACCACCGACCCTATGGTTGTAAAGCCAGAACGCTACTAACTGAGCTACACCGACAGATGTTGCAACTGTTTTAATTATTGGTACTTACCAAGATCTTGTAAAACTTCAACGTCTATTTTCTCGAGAATTTTTCCAGAGCTGCGTCGAATGGCTGTAGCTGATTGTTGTTTGACTTCTGAACTTCATGTTCCATAAATATAAAAATAAATTCTAAAATCCGATGCCCATGTGCTCTCCATCCTGAAAACCGATAATGTTCAACGCTTTTTTCCAGTTATTAGTAGCGTTTCGCTGCTGTAAAGAGCTACGTTACGCTGCTGCTAGGGGCAAGTTTCGTGTCATACTGTGCATAGTGTAAAAAATGGCCTGTTAGAGGTCGTAAAAAATGTCAAAAATAATAATGCGTAATGATAAGCTGTAGTAATAATAATTTCGTTATTGAATGTTGCAATGTTGCAATGGGTCGCAACAACACTTTCGCAATGAACGTTAAAATTTGGAAGAAATAAAAAATTATATTAATTAACTTGAAACAGTAACTGTGGTAATTAATTAAGCTTGGCCCTATCTGACTTAGCATTGACTACAGGCTCCAACTAGCACGTCTTACGATTCACGAACAGCACAACTTCACTAATAAATATGTCAGAATTCATGTAGTGGTGATGGCGTGTTCGTGTTATAATCAAAATCGTAATAGCTGATCGACTCTGACTGCAATGATAATACCTCAGTACTGTGAATGTGGTACAATGAGCTTCATAAATACTACAGTCAAAGTTCTCAATAATTTCGACAATATTATTTAAAGCATTCAAGTTCCTTATAAAACTTTACGCGAACTATTTTTTGATAAATTGGTTCCAGGGCCTCGGTAGCGTACGCGTGTAACTGGCTGAGCAGAGTCTGGCATTTAACGTATTTCATAAAAATTACTTTCGTCAAGTCTGGTTAATCAACTATAATACTTTGACTACTGTTAGTCTGGTTACCTTCTATATAAATGAAACCAACTTTATGTGCAAATTCTCTTGCAAGTTAAAAGCCTTGGCATAATAATTGATTGCAAAACTTAGAACAGCACTGCACATTAATTACTAGTCTCTGTGGATGTAACACGTTTAGCAACTCTGTAACTCGTCTAACAGTTTCTTTAAAACTGATCGTAATTACTTTAAAAAATGGTTGAATTTGTTAGTCAATGTACAGGCTTGCATAATCAACATAATCTAATAATGGTGATAATGGGGTGACTACAACTATTTAGAAAATTAAGACTGATTTCAAAATAATTCAACCAAAATTCTGATTGGGTTGACACTACATTTACATGCATACAAAATAAAATGTTACAAAAGTACTCAACTGTTTTCGTCGTCTTCGTCGTGAAGTCCATACAAGACAGATATGGTTATAATAGGTACTCTTACTGCTGGTTCAAAAATATTTTTATCGACAATTCTTTGTTCAGCTCGTCTGGCTGAAATCTCCATGCATTGAAATCACCTCGACACATCTTTTAATCTCCGTAATTACAGCGACGATCACTCTCGGTGACAATAGACTTGATAACCAAACAATTATTTTTCTTGCACACATGAAAAAAACATTACACTGATCACTTGCGAGTATAAATAAACTTGTTTCGCACTCCCTTCAATACATTCAACAGTACGCTTCTTAGGCTTATTGCAATTGCATTAAACTCGCGCCACACTGCGCCTACCGTGCCTCTGCACCATCAACAAAACATTCAGTGTTTACGTTGGCGAGTCCGCTCCGCGACTGCTTCGGCAGCGCGACACTCAACAGCTACTGCTATTGTACCAAAGACAGTCTTTACAACAGGTTCAACATTTTCTCTGGCGCATAGCCAACTTACAGCATAAGAACGTCCGTGCATTCATGCGGGTTTACACATACAGTACATGTTTACACTAAATGATTCAATATGGGAAATGACGTCACATAAGAAATATATCTAGCATACAAAAAATGAAAATACGTTAAATGAACAAATTTAAGACAATATATACATTACGTTAAATCAAACTGTAAGATACAGTGACAGGTGTATTCTTACAACAGGAAAGCACTGTTGTGTTCGAACCAATCTTCGGATTGTTGACTGCTTCACCTTTTTCACCAAGCACTTGTAAGACTTCAAAGTCCACTCTCTCGAGAATTTTTTAGAGTTGCGTCAAATGGCTCTTGCTGATTCTTATTTGGCTTCTGAACTTCATGTATTATAAATATCAAAAAATTCTAAAATCCGATGCCCATGTGCTCTCCTTCTTGAAAACTGACAATGTCCAGCGCTTTTTTTTTTTTTTTTTTTCAGTTATTAGTAGCGTTTCGCTGCTGTAAAGGGCTACGTTACGCTGCTGCTGCTAGGGTCAAGTTTCGTGTCATATTGTGCATAGGACGATTGCCCTCCACAATTTGCTGAAAGGTGGGTGCCGGAGTACGGCATAACATTGAGAGATGCGACTGTCGCGTCGTTCAAATATCTAGGCGTAACATTGCAGAGCGATATGAAATGGAACGAACATGTAAGGACAGTTGTGAGTACGGCGGACAGCCGACTTCGGTTTATTGGGAGAATTTTGGGAAGATGTACTTCACCTGTAAAGGAGACCGCATATAAAACGCTTGTACGACCACGTCTTGAGTATTGCTCAAGTGTTTGGGACCCGCAGCAGATCGGTTTGAAGGAAGACATAGAGGCGGTTCAGAGGCGAGCAGCTAGATTTGTTACCGGTAGGTTCGACCAATGCGCGAGTGTCACGGAAATGCTCCGGCAACTCAGTTGGGGATCGCTGGAAGATAGACTACGTTTTTCTCGTGAATTTCTGTTAAGTAAATTTAGAGGGCCGGAATTTGAAGCTGGGTGTAGTACGATCTTGCTGCCGCCTACTTACATTTCGCGTAAAGATCTCAAAGACAAGATAAGAGAAATTAGGGCTCGTACGGAGGCATATAGGCATTCTTTTTTTTTCCTCGTTCTATTTGGGAGTGGAATAGGAAAGGAAATGGCTAGTAGTGGTACAGTGTAACCTCCGCCACGCACCTTACGATGAATTGCGGAGTATGTATGTAGATGTAGAACCGACGTCAACAAACAGTGAGGTCAAAACTATAAGAAACATAACTTTTTACGTTTTTTTGATTGAAACTATCATTATAATCAAACTTCTGTAAAATATACAGAATTAAGAATAAACATAAATACGTGTATTTTTCGTAAAAATTAGCATTAGATACTGAGATTGTGTAAGTATTCGAACACAACGAAAAAAGAAATCTCTCACGCCGAAATTCTAACCACCGACCCTATGGTTGTAAAGCCAGAACGCTATCAGCTGAATTACACCGACAGATGCTACATTGTTTTAATTACTGGTAATTACCTAGTGCGGCTCCGTAGCGGAGTGGTAGAGTGCGGGACTACAAAGCCGAAGGTCGCGGGTTCGATCTCCGCCAGGTCCTAGGATTTTTATCTGCCACTTTCCACTTACTTCACCTCTAGCAGTATTGCTGATGTGAAAAATACCGAGTATAACCGTGGATCGGAACCAACGTTAAACTGTAGGTCCCCCTATAATTGGCTGGGTAAGTCAGTTCTAAGGTCGGAGGAAGGTTGGTTGGTTGGTTTGATGTTTTAGGGGAACAAAACTGCGGAGGTCATCGGTCCCCTCGGAGGAAGGCAACGGCATACTACCTCCAAATAGGACCATGCCTAGTAAAGCACTGTTGTGTTCAAACCAATCTTCGGATTGTTGACTGCTTCACGTTTTTCACCAAGAACTTGTAAGACTTCAAAGCCTACTCTCTCGAGATGTTTTGAGAGTTGCGTCAAATGGCTCTTGCTGATTGTTATTTGCCTTCTGAGCGTCATGTACCATAAATATCGAAAAATTCTAACTTCCGATGCCCATGTATTCTCCTTCCTGAAAACCGAGAATGTCCTGCGCTTTTTTCCAGTTATTAGTAGCGTCTCGCTGCTGTAAAGAGCTACGTTGCACTGCGGCTACGGGCAAGTTTCGTGTCATACTGTGCATAGGACGATTGCCCTCCACAATTAGCGTGGTTATGGTATATCACCCCAAATTTGCGATTGGATAGGGGATTTCTTGTCAGAGAGGACACAGTTCGTAGTAATCGACGGGAAGGCATCGACTAAAACAGAGGTGATATTGGGCGTTCCACAGGGTAGTGTTATTGGTCCTCTGCTATTCCTTATTTACATAAACGATTTAGGGGAAAATCTAAGTAGCTCTCTTAGGTTGTTTGCAGATGACGCCGTCATTTACCGTCTAGTAAAATCATCTGAAGATCAAAACCAACTGCAGAACGATATGAATAAGATATCAGTATGGTGTAAAAATTGGCAATTGACTGTAAATAATGAGAAGTGTGAAGTCGTCCACATGAGTACGAAAAGAAATCTGTTAAACTTTGTTTACAACATAAATCAATCAAATGAGAAGGCCGTAAACTACACAAAATAGCTAGGAATCACTATTACTTCAGACTTAAACTGGAAAGAACACGTAGATAATATCATGGGAAAGGCGAGCCAGAGACTGCGTTTTATTGGCAGAACCCTTAAAAGATGGAACAGAACTACTAAAGAAACTTCATACACTGCGCTTGTCCGTCCATTTTTGGAGTATTGCAGCCCAGTGTGGGATCCTTATCAGGTGGGTTTGACGGAGGACATCGAAAGAGTGCAAAGAAGGGCAGCTCGTTTCGTATTGTCACGATACAGGGGAGACAGCGTTACGGAAATGATACAGGATCTGGGATGGGAAACATTACAACAACGGCGCTTATCGCTGCGGCGTGGGCTACTTGCGAAACTCCAATCGCCAACATTCTCCTCCGAATGCGAAAATATATTGTTGACTCCCACTTACATAGGTAGAAATGATCATCAGAATAAAATAAGAGAAAGCAGAGCTCGAACAGAGAGATTGAGGTGTTCTTTCTTCCCGCGCGCTATTCGAGAATGGAATGGGAGATAAATAGTATAATTGTGGTTCGATGAACCCTCTGCCAGGCACTTAAATGTGATTTGCAGAGTATCCCATGTAGATGTAGATGTAGCTAAAAGGTGGGTGCCGGAGTACGGCATAGCATTGAGAGATACGACTTTGTTGTCGGTGTTTGTGGGCCGCCCTGGCTGGAGCAGCGATTGGCTGCTTGGCGCGGCGCGGCGCGGCGCGGCAGGTGTGGACTGGTGGAGGCGGACACGCCGGCGGAGATGTCGAGGGTGTCGGCAGTCGGCTAACCGAGCCGCGCGCCGCGGGCCGCGTTAATCAATGTAGCCGAGGCGAGGCCGCGCCGGGTAATGGCGCGCCCAGCCGCCGCCACAGCCGCGCTATCCATCACCACCACCGCCACCAGCACCGCCACCGCCGCAGCTACCAGCGCACTCGCCACGGCAGCCATCCGTCCAGCGCAGCGCTGCACCAGCGCCCAGCCCGCTGCTAGTAGCGGCAGCAGGCGCAGGCCGTGACGGGCGAAAAGTCGTGGGACAACTCTTATGCACTTACACTTTGGTCTAAAAAAATATCCCCACTATTTATACTGGCAAATGTTCAAGTGTTTGTATAGCTTATGGGACTTAACTACGGGGTCATCAGTGCCGAAGCTTACAAACTACTTATGAACTAGCTAAGGCCGGTATTACACTGTCAAATTATTGGACATAAAATTGGACAAAGAAATATTGGACGTAGTGTGCGGGAACATTGTTCAATTTTTCATCCAATCTAGGGCCTCGGCCTAGATTTGATCAAAGAAAATCGCTCGTCTTCTGTTTCCTGCAGTGAGAAATGTGACCGTTTGGAGCGCTAGTAGTATACAGCTTCATTGCCACTACAGCTGTTTTATTTGGAGGTTAAATATCTGACATTGCTTGGACATAACGTTCGTATTCGTAAACATGGCTAGTAGTGGAATGTTTGTGTAGTGTTTTCTAGCAACAACAAAATTTTAAAAAATCAGATGGGGCGTTGTATAACAGGTGACAAGGCCAATTCACACTGTCCGTCACGTCAATTCGCGTAGTCCAATACCCTGCGGCAAAAGTGAGGTTGAGTTACAATCCGTGATGTAAAAAAGTCATTATATACTATCGGAATTGAAGAAGCAATACCCCTAAATCTTAATACGGCCGAAGCAGATTTTAGAATGTATGATTTTGGTAACGTGGTGTGCTAAGTTCTGGGAAATGAAACAACTTTCAAAACATCGACATCTGTTTGCAAGCGAATTTGTACATATAAATGCGTCAGCCAATTTTTGTAAGGAAATAAATAGAGACTATTTACTTTATCAGCAATGTCCCCCCCTTACAATGTTAATAACGTCATAAACAATTTAGATCATCCTCTTTGTAAGTGCTCACATTTTCCATTTAAAACGTTATTTAATGAAACTTGCTTTATCAACTTAACAATCTTATTCGTATATACTGTTTGAGTCAGCCTTTTCGTTATTCTATTGCAAACTGTGAAGAATGTAGAGCGACAAAACAATTAGCAGTGAACGGCCTGGCTGTTCTGCCGACGGCATAAAAAATGAAAATCCTCCCGGTCCCGTAACAAATTTTATTTATCTCGCTCTGACACCCCCGGTTCATCCAAGTGCGTTTCCTTTTCTTTTTTCTCTCCTCTTCTAAATGCAGACACAACGCAACTGTAGTATAAACAATAGCTGAGCATTACACCATTTTGTAGCAAATTTGACAAAATATTGGATGATAGTGTAATACCCTCTTTTGCGTTTCATCCAATTTCTTTGTCAAAAAATATGACCAATATTTCATCCAATTTTTTCGTCCAATTCTTTGTCCAATAATTTGATAGTGTAATACCGGCCTAAGACTAAGGACGGCACAAATATCCATGCCCGAGGGGGGATTCGAATCCCCGACCGTAGTGGCCGTGCAGATCATGACTGGAGCGCCTCAGTCCCCTCGGCCACCGCGGCCGGCTACTTATACTGGCCCAATATATTTCAGCCTCGTTTTCTAACAGACGTGCATTGCTACCTGCGATTCTGTAATATCAGTATATTTCGTATGAAGTTAAGCCTTTAATTCATAGTGTAGCTGATCAGCTACAGACCTAATTTTTTTTTCAATTATCTCTCAAACTGATCAAAATTTTACTAGAAATTCATTTCTAACTGCTCGTATATATAGAGTTACAAATGCAAGAACCACATCCCAGAAATTACATGTCGTAGAGCGCTACTGAATCATTTCGATATTTAGCTGCATTGTGTTGCTCGTAATATGTGCGGTTGCTTGCTTTGCCATATAAAAGTAGTCAATACCATCAATAGTTACTTTATGAAAAGATCAACAGCACAATAGTGACATTTACTTCATCTGGTACATCATGGAAGCTCTATATGAGCTTTGAGCGGTTTGTTACCAGTATTGCATAAAAATGTTAAGAATATTTTTTTAAAAATATTTTTCTCACTATATACTCACTATATATTAATCGTGATAGTTTTTATAGACTTAAATAAAAGATAATCATGCATTAAAGGGTTAGGAGACTCTTCAAGTGGTATTTGTTATTAAAAGCTTAGTTATTATATGTTAATTGATGTGAAAGAGAGAACTACGCGATAAGATTTATCTTCATATTCAAGTAACCAGCTTCCGAGACACATTCAAACACGACGCTTACGAGACATTACAATATTTGGTTACAGGATGGCACGCAGATGCCTGAATTTCACAAAATTCCCGCCATATATCTCTTGTTGAACATCCTTCTGACTTAACAATTGTTCTTCAGATAGCTGAATTCTAAAAAGAGAAACCTATCTGCTAATTTTTAGAGAGCCATTGTTCTTTTTCTCAACACATATAATTGTGTTCCAATTACTTACTGGATTTTGAGAGAATTTAAGATTGATACTTTTATTTTTTTTTATTTTTTGGTGTGGTGGGGTGGGTGGGGGTGGGGGGGTTATTCGGGGGGAAGAAAGGCCTGTCTCCAAGAAAGCATGGCATGATTGTTGTATTCGTTTCCGAGGAATACCAGGCAGGGAAATTGCTAGAACGTGATTCATTAACCCTAAAACATTGGGTAATCTTTTAATGAAACAAAAGTACTCGGGGATGACAAGTTCCAGTCACAAATGTGTTCGCAAAAAGAATGCCAGTCCAAGAGTGTGCAGTGCACTGAAAGCAATGGCGAAACAAGGACGAATATTGAGTTCCAGGCAGATTTCGTGCAAGTGGCAGCATCCTCTAGGTAATTCCGTTTCACAACAGTGTTACGATATCTCTCAGATATGAACATCAAAAAGAAAAAGCCTGTAAAGGAGCCACATCTGACAGAAAAGCATATCCAAAACAGAAAAAAAATTCTGGTGTATGAAAAGTGGACCACTGAGGGTTGGGATAGGGTGATTTTTACAGACGAAAAAAAAAAAATATTGTGTTCAGTAGTGACGGTGGTGAAAAACTGTGGATGTAGCTTGGAGAGAAGTTAAAGAAGGAATGTGTTGTTGAAACTAAGAAATTTACTGGAAGTGTTATCATGCGGGGAGCAATAACATCCAAAGGAATGGAAATAATTAAAGTTTGCACGGATTCATTCAATGGCAGATTCATGCAATGGCAGACTATGACATCACTAAGAAGGGAGTTTTGAATACTTCTAGGGCCCATTTTAGTAGTGCAAACCTAGGACCGTTCATTTTCCAAGACGATAATGCCACTTGTCTCCAATCCAGGGTTGTCCAGCAATGTGCCTCAGATCTCGGCATTCAGCGATTATGGCGGACCTCAAATTCACCCGATACGAACCCCATTGAGAATTTATGGGCTATTATGTTTGCAAAACTCAGTAAAACATGTTACACTACCAGAAAAGAATTAATTGAAAATTTTTTTTGAAGTGTGGTATCATGAAATTGAGCCTGTTACTTGCGAAAAACTTGTTCAGTCAATGCCACAAAGAGTAAGACTCCTCAAAATAGCTAAAGGTGGCCACACAAAGTACTGAAGCATGTCACGTATATTGCTACTCTGAGATAAAACGTTCAAATTATTCCTCAATACTCTCTTGAAATATGTTTTCCTTATAACAGTAGGAGGGGATATTTTTTGAACTAGAGTGTAGCAGAGTTTACTGTAATTTAGGAACTCTATGTGGCGTAGTGTTTCGCAGGAAGTCACTTGTAGTTATATTACCGCTGCCTCCATATCCATAATTGGGTAATTTTTGCTGATGTAGGATTCTCTGCACGAACTGATCTCATAACTAAGCCCAATAAATGTTCGATGAGATTAATGTCGGGCTATCTTGATGGCGAAATCACTCATTTTAATTGTTTATGGCGTTGTAGAAACCAAATGTAAACATTTGTAGTCGAATAACACGGCAAATTGTAATCTATAAAAATTCATCGATGTTAGGGAGCATGTAGTCCATGAATGACTGAAAATGGTCTCCAAGTACGTGAACACAGCAGGTTCTAGTCTTTGATCGCTGGACGAGAGTCCATTCCATGTAAAAAGCAGCCCACGCCATTTTGCAAAAAAACACGAAGAGCTTTCATAGATTTTCGCGGAGTAATAAATGTTGATTCTGTGAATGTTTTCTTTCTACAATATAATAAACAATTATTTCTGCTTTGGAAGTGAATTGAAATCCGAATTCTTTTGCTTTTAATGTTCCTGAGGTTGATGTTACTGTCCCGTCCACGTAACAAAATAAAGTTGGAAATTGAGCAGGTTGTGAATTTCTGTAAGAAATGGAAAGGTAAATAATTATAAAGTTGTTTTACGTCGAATAAAATGGCTTACGGATTTAAAATTGCTACGTATTGCATGGGAAGCACAATCCAAAGTTTACTTTGACACCTAAGCCTATTACTGAATAAAAAAACTTTTGTACAATAATTGATGAAAAATGCAGGCTAAGTAATCATGCATTGATTTTTAAATATCTTTTGGTATTTGTGAATGTCTTCTTCTTTTTCTTCAAACCAGGGCTGAAATAATATTTTGTATCGATATGGCGTTAGAAGATTCTTGACTGTTACTATTACATAAGTAAAAATTAATGAAATGCAGCAACCAGTTGCTTGTGGTTATTTATTTTTAACTTTAACGACCAGTTTCGGGCGCTTGAGTGCCCTTCTTCTGGTCTATTTTTGTACTGTTGCTTAAGGAATGTACATGCTAGTAGGAGAATCAATGCTAAGCGCACTTAGCGTTGATTCTCCTACTAGCATGTACATTCATGCACTTAGCGTACATGTACATAAATAACCACAAGCAACTGGTTGCTGCATTTCATTAATTTATATCTGAACAGTTGCTGAAATGGATAAAATACTTCAACTATTACATTAGTTCTGAGGTCGTGAAATATTTAATGAATTTTGACTCGAAAGGCATCGGACTAATATTTTAAGGAGAAACGGGTGTGAATAGATATGAATAGAAAAAAATTTATCGGGTAAGCCATATCGGTCCAGAGCACTTGCACAAAATAGATATAATTTGTAAAAGGAAAAAGACCGCATTTGGATAATGTTAATTCTAAAATTGATGTCAACTCAGTTAAACTCAAATCGTGATTATTCAGAAATTAACAATATACAACACACTTTCATTTGCAGACGAGCACTCAATTCAAGAAAACAAACCGAAGTGAAAATTTAATGGCGGATCTTTCTTATAAGTAATAATTCAGTCAAAGGTATATTATCCGACAAAGTATACAATATTACACAGTATTTTCCAGTCGCATTATTCAGTAACATAGCTCTAAGTAACGTCCAGTTTACATACCCTTTACTCGTGCAACTATGTGCACGTATAAGAAAAATAGGTAAAAAGTCTATTAACAGTCTCTGAATAGTTCGCTTTTCGTTTATGAGTTCAGGTGTGCTACCACAAACCTCCACACTGGTATGCTGGTATGCTACGAATTTTATCGCCTTCACGATATTTCAATATCCAACTCACCGCCATCTTCAGGTGAGACTGTTTGTGCACTGTCAGGCCGGGGTACAAACGAGCCACCTTACCTCATGTATCTTCAGTTCCGGTGTGTGTACCAGAAACCTCATTGGAAGATAACAAAATGGGCCGCCGAAATATCGTGTCGTGAGGACGATGAAAAACGTCTTCTTATCCTGGAAGAAGATCAAATTATACTGTGCCTTGTTGGGAAACTGGAGACTCATCCGAGCAAGCAACACTTTTACAATCGTCTGGGGTAGAACCGATATCGTCAAGAGCTCACGAGAGACGCTGCAAGTGGTACCGTGTTGTTTGCAAAAGCATTCGAGTCAGGTGTTTAGTGCCATAACCTATTAACGGCAAACTGCGTTGCACTCCTTATGCACACATCAATCGTAAGTCCCAAATTTATTTCCGGCGTCACAGAGTAGCGATAGCTCGACTCAAACGCCACTGCGATTTGTCATTAAGTACAGATCGTCGGCCACTGGATTGCTCGTGGGCAGAGGTATTGCCTGAATTTGATATTCTCAGTACTAGCACGACAGTTGTGATCTCCGAATATTGAGTTCTGAAACGATTTATGAAGGGGAATGTGGTATGCGTCAATTACGAACAGCCATTCCGTACTCAAAGTTCTTAGTTTGCGTCGTCCGACTACTATGCACACTTCTCGTAAACACTAAACTTTATGGTAGTCCACGACCGTATGGAAAATGCCGCTACGTCGCGAGAAACACTGCGAAGGAATCGACTAGATTTCCATCGATAGGCCTCAGTACCGGATCCGTAACTGGGTTTATGATTATTTCATGTACGGTGTGCAAGATCCTCAATTTACGTATTAATATCTTAATTCCTCTATATCTTATTACGGTCCGGAGTACGATTTCCCACGCTCCCACGAAAGGAATATTGATGGGAGGGAACGATATGTCGTGCGCAGAGTGGAAAAACCGGCTCCCTTTCTGATCTGCTGGCCTCTAGGTTTCTTCCCCTCTTCCTCCATCTTCCAGTTCCTGCTAGCGTAAAGGATTTTTAAAGTAGGAACCGGTGGTGCATCGTGTGCGCTCATCTTGACACGTGACTTCTGTTCACCGTCGGCCAGTCTCTCGCAACGCCGCCAAACGTTTCACGTCTCTGCGTATTCTTGCTGACTAATATCGCTGCAAAAAGATGAGTCCGAGTTCGGCGCCGAAAATGTTGAAAGAAAAACACAAAGCGAATGGCACGTTCTTTGGATGTTGCCGAGAGCTATCATAAGGTTGTTGACGATTCCATGAGTTACATTGTGAACAGTTATAAAACGTGGACTGCGCACTACACTCAAGAGTACGAACGAGTAAATTCATAGATCACATATACACTACTGGGTATTAAAACTACTATACCAAGAGAAATGCAGATGATAAAGGGGTATTAATTGGACAAATATATTATGCTAGAACTGACATGTGATTACATTTTCACGCAATTTGGATGCATAGATCCTGAGAAATCAGTACCCAGAACAACCACCTCTGGCCGTAATAACGGCCTTGATACGTCTGGACATCGAGTCAAACAGAGCTTGGATGGCGTGTAAAGATACAGATGCCCATGCAGCTTCAACACGATACCACAGTTCATCAAGAATAGTGACTGGCGTTTTGTGATGAGCCAGTTGCTCGGCCAACATTGACCAGGCGTCTCCAATTGATGAGAGATCTGGAGAATGTGCTGGCCAGGGTTGCAGTCGAACATTTTTCGTATCCAGAAAGGCCCCGTACAGGACCTGCAACATGCAGTAGTGCATTATCCTGCTGAAATGTAGGGTTTCGCAGAGATCGAAAGAAGGGTAGAGCCACGGGTCGTAACACATCTGAAATGTAACGGCCACTATTCAAAGTGCCGTCGATGCGAACAAGAGGTGACCGAGACGTGTAACCAATGGCACACCTTACCATCACGCAGGGGTGATACGCCAGTATGGCGATGACGAATACACGCTTCCAATATGCGTTCATCGCGATTTCGCCAAACACGCATGCAACCATGATGATGCTGTAAACAGAACCTGGATTCATCCGGAAGAAAAATGACGTTTTGCCACTCGTGCATCCGGTTTCATCGTGGCGCACACCATAGCAAGCGGTCCTGTCTGTGATATCCATGTCCATGTCCATGCTGCTGCAAACGACGTCGAACTGTTCGTGCTGATGGTTGTTGTCTTGCAAACGTCCCCATCTGTTGACTCAGGGATCGAGAAGTGGATGCACGATCCGCTACAGCAATGCGGAGAAGACGCCTGTCATCTTGACTGCTAGTGATACGAGGCCGTTGGGATCCAGCACGGAGTTCCGTTTTGCCATCCTGAACCCCCCGATTTCATATTCTGATAACAGTCATTGGATCGCGACCAACGCGAGCAGCAATGTCGCGATAAGATAGACTGCAATCGCGATAGGCTACAATCCGACTATCAAAGTTGGAAACGTGATCGTACGATTTCTCCTCCTTACACGATGCATCACAACAACGTTCCACCAGGCAACGCCGGTCAACAGCTGTTTGTGTATGAGAAATCGGTTGGAAACTTTCCTTATGTCAGCATGTTGTAGGTTTCGCCACCGGCGCCAACCTTGTGTGAATGCTCTGAAAAGCTAATCATTTGCATATCACAGCATGTTCTTCCTGACGTTTAAATTTCGCGTCTGTAGCACGTCAACTTCCAGGAGTGTATATTCATTTGAACTTTGCAGTCTAAGTTATTGATGTATTGCTCGTCTTAAAATACTAGTAAATGTTTGGTAATAAAGGTTCTTCATAAGAAATCCGCTCAGTTGCGAGTTATAGTACAGATATCGTTAGTGTGGTTTTGCAATTTGAGCTCATCTAGTTGAAAGACGCCATACGCGGAAGGATTCAGAAGTACTGGTAACAAAACCGAAATTATTTAACAGCGTCCCTTCTCTACGCTAAACGTAAACAGGTAAAACGGACGGTATGAAAGGACGCATCACTTTACCTGCCAATACTTGTCAGGTTGAACAGAAAATAATTAAAACTATCTAAAGCCGACCACGATTCGCTGCGGCTCTGTAAATAAAATAGAAGAATTCTTGCGAACGTCGCCTAACAGCAAGAAAGTACATCGAACAAATCAATACCCTCCTTTGCGTTACTGTGGCTATTTTGGAATTAAAGGAAAGACAGAAATCGTGTTTTCCCAGAACATCATTATTTTTTACGAAAGCAGTGGATTGACTAAATTTTTTGTCCCTTTTTCTCCATAAGTAAACGTAGCACAAAGAAAAGTTAATACATCATGGCGACTGTGAAATATGTAAAAGATCTATCTGTCAACTTCAATAACATTCCATTCGAAAATATTTCTTCGCATATCATGCGTATGTACGACCCATAATGCCTTGTCGAAATATACGAGGGCCATTCACTAATAAAAGAAAATATTTGGCCTGGGGAAAAACTGCTGCTAGGGCAAGTTTGGTACTTTTATACCTTTAAGTTGGGATCACTGGGATGAGCCCTGATCAGCTGATGTTTCACATTGTTTATATCCTCAAAAATAAAAGTGCAGTATGGCGATTCAGCCTGAAAGTTCCACATTACTTCACCAACGTTCTGTTATTCGTTTCTTACAGCTGAAGGCGAGAAACCAGTGGATATATACAGGACTGTCTAAAGTTTATAGTGAAGGTTGTATGAATCGATCAAATTTTTTCAGGTGGGTAGAGCAGTTCAAAAATGGCCGCGACTCAGCGACTGGCGGACATCATCGTGGCCAGCCAGTTGCAGCTTCCACTGCCTCACTTGAAAGTCGAATTGATGTTATTTTTTGCCGACCGCTGTGTGACTGTGAAAATTATAGTCGATAAGGTTCCAGTTAGTACTAGCGCAGTTCATAACATTATCTGTAACAAGCTGAAGTTCTGCAAAATATGTGCTATATGGGTGTCGTAGTTTGAAAGTGTGTTCGGAGCTAAAGGAACATTATTAACAGAAAATGAACAGTTCCTCAAGGAAATTGTAACTTGTTATGAAAATTGGATTCAGCATTAGGAGTCAGAATCAAAAAAGGCAAAGCATGAGACATGGAAAGGAAGCACGCGAACCCATCTGTGAAGAAAAAAATCAAAACCCAAGAATCAGCAGGAAAAGTCATTTGACGGTCTTTTGGGACGCTGAAGGTTCAGTTTTGTGATTATCTCTAAGAGCAGCTTGCAATGAAAAGCTAATACTACTTCTTTTATAGAAGGTGAAGCCAGCCATGAGACAGAAACGTCGTGGATCTCAGACGAGAAGTGTGATTCTCCAGCATGACAACACTCGTCCTCTTAATGCTCAATTAACCCGTGAAACCACAGACAAAATGGGATGGGAAGTACAGCCTGTCCTGATTTAGCTCGCAGTGATTTACCCTGATGGAGGCATTACATGGGAAGAGGTGCCATGACAACAAGGACGTGAGAACGTTCGTGATAAATTGGTTCAAACAGTATAAGAAAGTTTGTAGCCAGTTGGAACAAGTGCGTAAACATTGACGAGAATTGTGTTAAAAAAGTAGAAAAAGTATTGTTTTCTATACATAAATTTTTTTTTCTCTAGACCAATTTGTCTCTTTAATTATTGAATGATCCTCATAGCTAAAATCTGGCTGAACTTATTGCCAATAAAGTTTCTCATGTAACTATGTAGTTATTAACAAAATAGAGAAACTTAGTTTATATATGCGCCTCGGAATTCTGCGTATCACCATTCAATGACTGGTGACAACTCACTTAATAAAAGCCTGTAAAAGTTTCCCTGTAAATGAGTGCAGTCAGTTGAGCCCTTTAATGACCGACTTTTTATTTGAAGCTATAAAAACATCTACTACCAATGTATGGTACATATGTACTGAGAAAAATATTGAAAAAAATTTCCTTAAAAATTATTATGCACAACTAGTGCTAGGTATACGGAATTTATAAATAAATAAATTAAAATTATGTTTAATGGAAATTTGCAAGGTATACCGAAAAGATTAACGTTTAATGGAATTGAACAATAGTGCGTACTACATACGTGAAAAAAACTAATCTTTCTAACAATGTGGTGACTACGACCATTGAGGTAAGCCTTAGAAAATATTAATATGCGCAACGGACACGCCCAGGAAATAAGGGAAGACACAAAGACTAGAATTTAGGACCCTGTCTAAAGTACTCCCAAAGGGTAAAACGAAACTGATTAACTTAAATAATGAAAAGGGTGAAACAACATGACACAGATAAATAAAAATTGACTTACCTCGTATCTTCTTATTGCAAAAGTGGAAAAGGGAAACAGCAAGCAGCTCGCGCCATCCAGTATTTCAGTATTAAAATTTTCAGGAACGATAGATAGGTAGTAACTAAATTCAGCCGGCCGCGGTGGCCGAGGGGACTGAGGCGCTCCAGTCACGGTCTGCACGGCCACTTCGGTCGGGGGCTCTAATCCCCTCTCGGGCATGGATATTTGTGCCGTCCTTAGGATAAGCTAGATGATAAGTAGTTTGTAAGTTTAGGGACTGATGACCCCGTAGTTAAGTCCAATAAGCTATAAAAACATTTGAATTTAACAATAATCATAAATGAAAAAAATGAAATAAAGGGGAAACTAACTACCAAATGAGGACGCAGAACGGAAATTGAATATTAGAAATTATATATACTTACAAAATGTTGAAGTAGAAAAATATTACAGAAAATTAAATGAACATCATGCATTACAATAATGGCGTGCTGCAGCATATACTTAACAACTGCCTTCTCCAACGGCGTCCTCGCATTACCTCACCCAACATGCAACTCCTGGCAACTCTCTCCCAAAACAGCTCGAAACTCAAGGGCTACTTACTGCTCTCTCTCGTAGCCAGAGAGCTTACTCTACAATCGAACTTCCAAAGATTACTGTGCCCCTCACAATATACATCTGTGGCCAGGTTACATATGTACAAAATATTACAGAAACCCGACTTTTGTCGGGACCATAGGGACTTTAGCAATTAAAAGTCGATAGCTGGTCAGCTATATAGCTATATAGCAATGCAGTAAACGTCACTATTGTGGCTCTTTTCTATCCAGAAAGTAGCTCATAATGCAACAGTAGTATGTGATTGGCTACTTTTACATGGCAACGGAGGAATACTAAACAAACGCACATGTTGAATGTACATCATTACAGAAAATTGTCAAACTGATTCAGTAGCACTCTGCAATTTTTAATTTCTAGGACGATCTACTAGCTTATGCAACACTATGTACACAAGCATGTCAAATCAAATGTTTGTAGAGCTTATGGGACTTAATTACTGGATCATCAGTCCCTAAAGCTACAAACTACTTATGAAGTAACTTATACTAAAGACAAGCCGGCCGCGGTGGCCGAGGGGACTGAGGCGCTCCAGTCACGGTCTGCAAGGCCACTAAGGTCGGGGGTTTGAATGCCCCCTCGGGCATGGATATTTGTGCCGTCCTAGTTCGTAAGTAGTTTGTAGGTTTAGGGACTGATGACCCCGTAGTTAAGTCCCATAGACTATACAAACATTTGAACTTTTTTTTTTTTTTTTTTTTTTTTTTTTTTTTTTTTTTTTTTTTTTTTTTTAAGACAACACAAACATCTATGCCCGAGGGAGATTCGTACCACCGACCGCAGCGGCCGTGCAGACTGTGACTGGCACGCCGCAGACCGCTCGGTCACTGCGGCCAGCATACAAGCAGCACAAATGAATTTGTGGTAAAATGTTGATCAGAGTGAGAGATGATGAAAAAAATTGGTATGTAGCTGATCAGCTTACACTATCCATTAAAGAGTTAAAAAAAGTCTTTCATCCACGCTCAAGCGTTGAAAGATCGAAAAGATTTTTAATCCTTGGGACTTAACAACTGTGGTTATCAACAACAAACTAACCAGAGGAGAACACATACACCCATGCCCGAGGTAGGTTTCGAACTCCGACGGAGAGAAACCTCGCGCTCCGCTCCTGCCGAAACAAGAAGAATTAAATAACGTACTCTGGGGATACTGCGCTCAGTACACATCCCGTATCCACCCAGCCACTCCTCTCCCTCTTGGTGGAGTGCCAGTGCTCCACAACTGGCCCCTTATCTGCCCATCGGCGCTGTGGAGGGTATTTAAATCCCGTAACGGGCGCTGCGGGGCAATTTAACGGCCCCGCCGACCCGTTTAGCGGATGGCCGCCTCGGTCGATGTCCACTGCTAACCAGGCACTGTGCCGTGCCACCGTGTCACCGCTGACTGCCGAGGAGTCAATCCCACAGCACAGTCACCGTTGTAATCGCAAATAAGGCGTGATTTCTTTTCTCTCCTTTGAAGATTAATTTATATTTCTGAATACGTCTTCGATTCATCAACGTTGTACGTAAATGGTAGATGAAATAACAGGTCAGTACATGCGGGAAATAGGTTTATTTACTACTTCTACATTCTACATTCAAACTCATGGTGTGGCGGAGGGTACTTTGCGTACCGTTGTCACTTATGGTTCTCGGGAAAGATGATTGCCTGCATGCCGCTCTGGGGGCCCTAATCTCTCATATCTTATGTTTTTATATACTCTGATGCCCTATGTTTTGTTTTTCTTTCTTTTCCAATGTATCAATCTATGTTTTATGTACAATGTATGTCTTATGCCGTACATATCCCATGACTTATATCTTAAGCACCATATACTCATCGGAGGTTTTAAGTACTTTTATTACTATGATGTTTTTGTTTTTTATGTATATTTTTAATGTACCCTAATGTCTTACATACCTTGTTTTATGTACCAGTATGTTTTTGTCTTACGTACTATGTTTTATATCCCAGTATGTTTTTATCAACTATGTTCTATGTATTTCCATGTGATGTTTTGTGCTTTAAGTATATTTCTTTTGTGCACTCTGATGTCTTTACCTACTATGTTTTATGTACTATAATGTTCTGATGCGCTATGGTCTATGTACTTCCATAGGTACTATGATGTTTCATGTATTTTACTTCCTTTTTATGTACTCGTCTGGTGCTTTATGTACTTATATGTACTATGACGTAATATATATATATATATATATATATATATATATATATATATATATAAACCTGATGATTTTACATACTAGGTTTTAGGTACCATGATGATGTTATGAACTATGTTTTATATGTTTCATAATGTAGTATGTTTTTTATGTATTACCAGTGAGAAGTAATGAATATGTAAAGTATGTTAGCAATTTCAAACAGCCAAATGATTATGCAAATTTGTCGTTTAATATTTCGTATTATTTTGTAAAGTCTAAACGAAGCTGCAATAGTATCACTAAATTAGAGGGCAACTGGTCCACATCCAATCTTATCCCATTATTGTCTTAAAAATTAAAATGAATCAGTCATTACACATCGTCCACCTTAAAATACATGCAGCATCGGTGTGTTGTTATGCCACGACTTGAGAAGGGGTAAAGCTGGTCTCGAAACATGTCGTTCTGACAGTTTTATATAAGTGACAACTGGTGCTAGAACTGACTAAATACATAGTACAGTTGTGTTATGGCGTCAAACCATAATACATAGCTAACTATGGATAAGGTAGTATGACGGCTAAGAGGCCAGACCCGAAAGAGCACTAGGACCTGTCTTATATAAATAGATGGCAGGTCAAATAAAAGTTTAGCAGCAGTGAAAAAAAATCTTATCCTTGTGGCCGCTTCGCGAGATACACGCACAAGGAAGCAATATAATGGATGACTGTTCATGAAACGTTTGGTCTCGGAACTTTGATAAAGGCGCGTGCCGCGATACAGAACGCCTCTCTTGCAGCGTCTGCGACTCCAGTCTCTTAATCATGCCTGTGACGCTTTGAGGCTTACAAAATGAGTCCGTAACGAATCGTGCCGCTCACCGTTGGATCTTCTCTATCGACCCTACTTGGTACGGATCCCACACTGATGAGCAGTACTCGAGCGACGGACGAACGAGTGTTTAGTAACCTACTTCCTCTGTGGTTGGACTACACTTCCTGAGGATTCTTCCAATGAATTTACGTCTGGTATATTGTTGTTCCATTTCAGATCACCCCTTATATCTACTAACAGGTATATTATGGAAGTAACTGCTTCCAATGTGTGTCCTGCTATTGCATAGTTATATTATTATTGTACTTAAAGCGCCAGTTGTCAATAATAAAATATATATGTCAACACGACATGTTTCGTGACGACATTATCCCGTAATCAAGTCTGTAAAACAAGGAAACGTAGAATAATAATGGCACTATATACAAACGACTGTGCCCCTGAAAACAAAGAAGCTGAAATGAAGGTTCTTAGACAGATACCCATAGAAAATGATTATGACGCGGGTTTGATAGATTAGAAAAGACGATAACACCTAAGAATCAACTACGTGAAGAAAATTCGCACAAATACATGGTTATACCATTCTGGGGGACCAATCTCCTACAAATTGACGAGACTGTTTAAAAAGAGAGACGTTAAAATTGCCTTTAGAACAGGCAATAAGAAAATAGGCTGGAGCATAAGTTGATGCAGGTGAGAGCTCGATGGGGAAAGCGGGGGTATACCAAATAAAGTGTAATGATTGTGAAATGAATTATATAGGACACACGGAAAGGAACTTTAAGGTGCGCTTTAAAAAGCACGGAGCAGCAGATAATGTTATATTGTAGGTAGGTTAGTTTCATTGGAATATTTGTTGCTACAGTCGTTTGTATATAGTGCCCTTATTATTCTACGTTTCCTTGTTTTACGGACTTGATAATGGGATAATGTCGTCCCGAAACATGTCGTGTTGACATATATATTTTATTATTAACAACTGGTGCGTGAAGTACAATAATAAGTGTGAAACAGTTGTGTGATCCCGTCTAAACAGATGATGGATAGTTATATATTAATAGATCGTTCTTTCTATGTAAATGCGCTGCAGACCATTCTGCCTTTCGGTACCCTTTTACAGTATTGCGACTTCTCGATAAACTATAGCATCATCCGCGTAAAGCCCCATCGAACTTCCTATGTTATCTATAAGGTCGTTTATAAATACTGTGAAAATCAATGGTCCTACAACGCTCCCTTGGGACATGCCTGACATCAGTTTAACATCTGAAGAATAAGATGCAGCGTTCTATTACCAATGGTTTCGACAAATATGACACTCAAAACATAGAGCCACAGCCCTCGAGTCAGTTGTTGCATATGGCACATCATCGTCAACAGTGAAACACAAAATTCTACAAATACTATGTAAATGTATGTGTATGATGCATGTTCCGTATCTTCTCATTCTCTACTGCACCGATTTCTATCAAACTTGATATATATATATATATATATATATGTATACTCCTTACCAACAGACGAGAATCGCTTTGGTGGCAAGAACTATCTACGACGCACACTTTAAGAGATAAGACATCGTAAATAGTGAGAGGCACCCCATCAGGAGATGCGTGATTAACGAGACTTTATTAATCCACTATTTCGTAATGTTTACCCTTATGAACTTGGAACGAACTGTAAACATAATTTGAAACCGTTACGAAGCTCTTTCTTCCTACCAACCCGACTAAACGTTGAAAGGAAAAAAGTTGATTGCTTGCCACTTTTCCCGCTGTTCATGCAGTAGAAGTATGGCATTCGACATGACGTTAAACTTTACACTGGTAATTTTATCGCGAAGACAGACAATATACACGCAATCACAAACTATACTTTCGAAATTGTATCATAATAAGACACATAGTTCTTGAATATGAGGTCATAAACAATTTGCTCCATGAAAAACTGCCACATCACGCAGGGTTATGTATAACCTACTAAGTGTATTTGTGATACAGACAGTATGCACATATACCACTGAATGCACCGACGCTGCTATGTCATAGTACGGCTATTAGTTCAAGAGATATGACGTCGAAAACAATGAAATAAATGAAAATCGCATGATGCCGTGACTTATTACGTCGATGTTACCAACTCCGTTCGTAACACATTATGAAGACTGTTTAATAAAATTCATGTTGAAAAATAATCTTGATAGCAGAAGCTTGATTTATTTAACCGATTTCGACTCTATTATCCTCAGAAATACATAAACAGCTTATGTGACTGGTGCTGACGTATCCAGGGCCGACATTACTGCACTCTGGCTGCACGTTGGTAGCTGCAGTCAACAACCAGCCACATAGGCTCTATATATGTTCTGAAGATGACCTAAGATAAGGTCGAAACCCGTAGAATATATTAAAAAAAAAACCTTCTGCGATCCAGACTATTTTTCAATATAGACATCTTTATAGCCAATTCTCGTACCAGTTATATAAAATTGTCTGAACGACATGTTTAGGAACCAACCTTATCCCATTCTCGTCTTAAAAATTAAAATTAGGCATCGTCCACCTTAAAATATATGCAGCATCGGTGTATTGTCATGCAATAACGACTTGAGAAGGGGTGAAGCTGGTCTCGAAACATGTCGTTCTGACAGTTTTATATAAGTTACAACTGGTGCTAGAACTGACCAAATACATAGTACAGTTGTGTGTTGGCGTCAAAACATAATATAAATACCTCTGTAGAAGATCGCTGTTGCTCCCTTGATAATGTTCTCCAAATTAATCAGCTTTTCAATGTTCCACTCGACGAGAATGGAAACCAGTATTATCGTAGGATACATGGTTCAGGAGATACATCGTCGTAGGTATCAGCAGAATAACGATACTGAAGTGGCTAGAGAGTCGGGTAGAAAACGATGGGCAGAGTAGAAGGAAGGAGCTGGACTATGCTAGGAAGCGAATAAATTAACAACCGGCTAACATCAGATACTAACGATAGTAAAATAGTAAA
This sequence comes from Locusta migratoria, assembly GCA_026315105.1. Classification (NCBI taxonomy): domain Eukaryota; kingdom Metazoa; phylum Arthropoda; class Insecta; order Orthoptera; family Acrididae; genus Locusta; species Locusta migratoria. The sequence goes on along the minus strand of CM048744.1, from coordinate 647,101,949 downwards.
ATTAAAATACCACAAGACAAGTGTTTCGAAATGACTCATAGCGGCCGCGGTGGCCGAGGGGGCTGAGGCGCTCCAGTCACGGTCTGCACGGCCACTACGGTCGGGGGTTCGAATCCCCCCTCGGGCATGGATATTTGTGCCGTCATTAGTATTAGTTAGTTCAAAAGTAGTTTGTAACTTTAGGGAGTGATGACCCCGTAGTTAAGTCCCATCAGCTATACAAACATTTGAAATGACTCATATGGGGCGAACAACATGTGTGTACGGTGTTTCGTTCGTGAGTTTTAACTCATTAGTATTAGTTAGTTCAAAAGTAGTTTGTAACTTTAGGGAGTGATGACCCCGTAGTTAAGTCCCATCAGCTATACAAACATTTGAAATGACTCATATGGGGCGAACAACATGTGTGTACGGTGTTTCATTCGTGAGTTTTAACTCATTAGTATTAGTTAGTTCAAAAGTAGTTTGTAACTTTAGGGAGTGATGACCCCGTAGTTAAGTCCCATCAGCTATACAAACATTTGAAATGACTCATATGGGGCGAACAACATGTGTGTACGGTGTTTCATTCGTGAGTTTTAACTCATTAGTATTAGTTAGTTCAAAAGTAGTTTGTAACTTTAGGGAGTGATGACCCCGTAGTTAAGTCCCATCAGCTATACAAACATTTGAAATGACTCATATGGGGCGAACAACATGTGTGTACGGTGTTTCATTCGTGAGTTTTAACTCATTAGTATTAGTTAGTTCAAAAGTAGTTTGTAACTTTAGGGAGTGATGACCCCGTAGTTAAGTCCCATCAGCTATACAAACATTTGAAATGACTCATATGGGGCGAACAACATGTGTGTACGGTGTTTCATTCGTGAGTTTTAACTCATTAGTATTAGTTAGTTCAAAAGTAGTTTGTAACTTTAGGGAGTGATGACCCCGTAGTTAAGTCCCATCAGCTATACAAACATTTGAAATGACTCATGGGGCGAACAACATGTGTGTACGGTGTTTCATTCGTGAGTTTTAACTCATTAGTATTAGTTAGTTCAAAAGTAGTTTGTAACTTTAGGTAGTTATGACCCCGTAGTTAAGTCCCATCAGCTATACAAACATTTGAAATGACTCATATGGGGCGAACAACATGTGTGTACGGTGTTTCATTCGTGAGTTTTAACTCATTAGTATTAGTTAGTTCAAAAGTAGTTTGTAACTTTAGGGAGTGATGACCCCGTAGTTAAGTCCCATCAGCTATACAAACATTTGAAATGACTCATATGGGGCGAACAACATGTGTGTACGGTGTTTCATTCGTGAGTTTTAACTCATTAGTATTAGTTAGTTCAAAAGTAGTTTGTAACTTTAGGGAGTGATGACCCCGTAGTTAAGTCCCATCAGCTATACAAACATTTGAAATGACTCATATGGGGCGAACAACATGTGTGTACGGTGTTTCATTCGTGAGTTTTAACCGTCCACAGTTATGTCCGACACACATCGTGAAAAGACAACAGCGTTTCGACTCCATTTCTTCGTACACATATAATTCTATCAATCCTGTACTTCTTCTGAAGAAGACATAATTACTTTTGTCTTAACCATCAGTAAAGGGTCTATAAACCTATTTTCCGTTACTGATTGGCTGTTATTTCTTTCCTAAATTTCTAATTTCACTTAAGTCACTCCCGTGAAATGTCGTGCCTGCGGTTTCTGAGGATCTCTGCAACACTGTGAAGCCAAGATTGCAGCAAAACAGGTGCGACGTCATTAAGCCGTAGGGTTATCTCCTGAGAGTACCCCTTCCCCTCAGAAAACAATGGACGTGGCTTACAAAACACTAGTTCCACCAATTCTAGAATATTGCTCGTCGGTGTGGCATCCGTACCAGATGGTAATAATGGAGTAGAGTGGAAATCCACATAAGATCAGTTACCTTTAGCAAGCGTGAATGCGTTGCGGAGATGCTCAGATATGTCCATTGCCAAAAGCAGCAAGAGAAGCCTTCTGATACGTGGCATGGGCTGTTGTCGGAGTTCCAAGAGAGTACGTTATCCAAAAAAATGTTCTAATGTTTGTGAAGGTTATAGGACTTAACTGCGTTGTCATCAGTCCCTTAACTTACAAACTGCTTATGAACTAGCTTATATTAATGACGGCACAAACATCCATGCCCGAGGGGGGATTCGAACCCCCGACCGTAGTGGCCGTGCAGACCGTGACTGGAGCGCCTCAGTCCCCTCGGCCACCTTTCAAACATCAAATTCGCTTCGTAATTTCTCGGCATGAAGTTGATACAATGCTGTGTTACATGCTATTGATTGCTTAAAAATTAATATGTGGCGTCCACTAAAAACAAGTTTATTTTGAAAACAATCTTTTTTTTCCCAGAGTACCTTACAGAACTGACTTTCATAGGACTACCGTCAATAAGGATAAAATTAGAAATATTTGCGTTCACATGGGGCCGGCCGCGGTGGCCGAGGAGACTGAGGCGCTCCAGTCACGGTCTGCACGGCCACTACGGTCGGGGGTTCGAATCCCTCTTCGGGCATGGATATTTGTGCCGTCCTAGTTCGTAAGTAGTTCCTAAGTAGTTTGTAAGTTTAGGGACTGATGACCCCTTAGTTAAGTCCCATAGACTATACAAACATTTGAACATTTGAACGTTCACATGGGGTTATACAAGCAGACCTTTCCTTCCGTTGAACTAGACGGGATTGGCACAGGAAAAGAGGAAGTGACACTGGCGACTTCAGGTGTCTTCACGACATAGACGAGACGGGTTGCAGAGACAAGAACAAGAACTGTTCCATTCTGAAGATGATCCAGAAGAATTGAAACATATTAATGTAAATAAAACATTGGAAACTGTTGGATGACAATAAGAAAATATATTAGTGCAATTGCTAACTCTCGCATGTCGATTATGTCGAAAGTAGTAAGAATTATGCTCTATTGAACTGTGTACGGATCTGTTACAGATGTAGTCTTCACGTAAAAATCTTCAAATGTTTGTAAATCTATGGGATTTAACTGCTTGGTTATTAGTCCCTAGTTTACAAACTACTTAAACTAACCTAAGGACAACACATACATCCATGCCCGAGGTACGACTCGAACCTCCGATGGCGAACATCCGCGCGCACCGCAGCATGGCACTTCACTGCGCACGGCTATTCCGCCGCGGCAGTCCTCAGGTCGAACCGTATACACGTCTGCTTTAACGACCAGCAACGACAACAGCCGCAAATATTTCCTTCTACCTGTCAACCCACAGTGAAACATCCTGTTCATACACAAACATTTGCGAAATAATAATGGAATATAAAATGAAGATAAATAGATAATTAATAAAAGCTTTTATTCTAACATTTGCAAATTATGTAGGCAACGCTAGATACTCATTTGAATAATGTTTAGACAAACGTGTATATTGATATGTTGCAAGTGGTCCTACACAAACAAAACAAATTATAAATAAACCTTTTAAAATCATAAGAACAGATGCTTTAACTCTGTTATGAGAATGGTAGCAGAAATTTCCAACCAAATAATCATTGATAACGATCAGTCACTAAGTCCACTTCGCGATTAGAACAACATACAATAAATGTCAGCTCAAAATCTTAGTCCGACAAATATCAACACTTGTAAATTTTTGTATACAATCATATACACTGTTCAGTTACAATTTCGAAATGAAATAGGAACAACGTAAAGTTGAAACCGGAACTCTTCAACCTTGCCAAAGTTAAAGTGGCCGTTTGGTCTGCAGAATTTAATACTGTGACAAACGAAGCACTTCAGCTACCCTGGCAGGTCCTCCGAGGCGAGACATGCAGTGTTCCTAAAGGCCCAAGCAGTTCTCCTCATGAACAGTCCAAGTACTTTATCTGACCACAGCAGTTTTATGCTCCAACCACTTTCACATTGGGAGGTCGTCATAACTTGCTCTCCAATACTAGCATTCATAACATGAAAGGTTTTGACTTAACTTTGAAACTTCTAAGCTAACTTAAAATTTAGATAATATTCAACAGGAAGGATATATACGCTCAACTTGTGACCATATTTATCATCGCATATTATGAAAATTAACAAGAGAAAACAAGGGTAATGCAATGGAGTGTAGAATTACATTAGGTTACGACACGATATAGATGGTAGATGAGTTTTTTAGCCGGCCGTGGTGGCCGAGGGGACTGAGGCGCGTCAGTAACGGTCTGCACGGCCACTACGGTCGGGGGTTCGAATCCCTCCTCGGTCCTCGGGCATGGATATTTGTGGCGTCCTTAGTATTAGGTAATTCATAAGTGGTTTGTAAGTTTAGGGAATGATGACCCCGTAGTTAAGTCCCATAAGCTCTACAAACATTTGAACATTTGAGTTTTTTTATTTGGACAATACAATAACAAAATCAAATGTTTGTTAAGCTTATGGGACTTAACTACGGGGTCGTCAGTAGTGGCCGCGCAGACCGTGATTGGCGCGCCGCAGTCCTCTCGGCCACCACGGCCGGCAATAAAATAACATACTGTGGTCGCTGTACAGGGGATAACATTCGGAAAAACAACAGGAAGAAAATTGGTTTTCCTAAAGGGAAAGTTGTTAATATCTAATATTAATTTAAGGAAGTCTTTTTTAAGGCATTTTTGTGTAGTGTTGGCTTGTACGAGACTGAAACTTGAACGATAAAATGTTCATACAGGACGAGGATAGAAGCTTTTGAAACGTGGTGCTACCGAAAATGCTGAAGATTATGTGAGTAGATCACGTAAGTAAGGAGAAAGTACTGAACAAACGTGACGAGAAAAGTAATTTTTGAAATACCTTATCTAAAGGAGGCATAGATTGTTGGGATACGTCTTTAGACATCAATAAATCGTGAATTTAGCATTAGAGGGAAGTGTGTGGGGTAAAAATCGCACAGGGAGAACAAGAGACGAAAATAGTAAGCTGGTTCAAATGACTGTGTGTTGCCGTTCTTACGACGAGATGAAGAGACTTCCTCAGGACGGTGTTGGGTGGAGAGCTACATGAAGCCAGTCTCCGGACTGAAGACCACAACAGCAAAATATCTTATCCACACTTCTTCTTATTGTTCTGTGGTCACTGACGGATATTGTGGTGAGACATTAATTAGCATACGCTTTCTGCTGCCCCGCCCTTAAGGAAGAATTATACTACTCACAGTGACGCTCACTAGAATAAGTTTCCTGGTGGTGAAGTCATTAAACGTGATACAGATGGTAACTAACTTTCCTCCTACACCATAAACTGACGACAGGAGATTACAGCCTTGCTTTATTTTTAGATACTGTAACTATTGAAACATCAGGGGGAAAGTACGTATACAGTACTAGTACATAATTTCATATAATTTCATTTTTCTGATGGAGATGATGAGTGTACGTGCATGTGTGTGTGTGTGTGTGTGTGTGTGTGTGTGTGTGTGTGTGTTTGTTTGTTTGTTTGTTCTACTGCAGGCTGTAAGTTTAGGCCCGTTGCGGCTGCTTTATTTGTTGTGCCGGTCTTCTTGCTGGTCGGCTAGTACTGCTTTTCCCAATGGGCACATATTCAAGAATTGTCCTTGGGGGGGGGGGGGGAAGAGACTCTCTGGGCTCATGCGTGGTGTATGTTCCACAGTTCCCATTGATGATATTTCGTGGAATATTTAATGAAATTCCTCTTCTCCAAAGTATCTTTGTGCGACCTTAAATCGGACCGTAACCTTTATAATGCATTGCCATAACACCAACATGGAAGTACCTGTAAGAAATACTGTGTTACGAAAACTAAGGGGAACTAACTAGGGAGCACAGCTAACCACTATTCGGACTTCAGCTTCGGCGTTGTGCTATTCTGTGGACGAATATGCAGTACCTGTCATGCATAATTCCTACCACGTGTCGCATAAATACTGACTGCATGAGACCAACGAAAGTGGAGCAGCTCTGTCAGCTACCAGGTATAGTTCCGCCGGACATCAGGCGTGAAGCTGCTGCGCAAGAGCTCTGACATCACAAACTCACCCACTATTTGGCCTCTCCCCAGCACCATCATGCTTAAAGTCCAGAAATTATTTTGTAAGAGTCTATGTCAGCAACAACAACACAAACAATGCGATAATGTGGAAAGAGAGACCAGCAATTGCTCCTCTAGGCTGTAGAAAACCTAAAGAAGAGTCTACCTCCCGATCATAATGAGAGCTGGTGTACCTGGAAGCCCCGCAACAGGTTACGGACTGCCGCGGTGGAATGGCCAAACACATTGAGGCGACATTCCCAATCGGAGGTTCGAACCCCCCCTCGGGCATGGATGTTTGTGCTGCCTTTAGTATAAGCTAGTTTATAAGTAGTTTGTAAGTTTTGGGAGTGATGACCCCGCAGTTAAGACCCATATGGTTAACAAACATTTGAACATTTTTAGGTTACGAATTGGTGTTGAGCGGTGTAAAGTGAGCCTAAAAAAATGGGGATACGTTAGTGGACCCTCAACCTGTGAGTGTGTCGAGGAGCAGAAAGTGTTTGGCCTGTACAACCGTCATTTGTGTCCGTCATCCTGCAATGAAGAGGATTTAAGGCTGGCCAACTGTAATGGCTTGGACGTAGCCCGTTTATGGGCTAAATTTGATTTAATGATTGTCACTCTCTCTCAATATAAATGTATTTATAATTGTTTATATATGTAAAATACAGTTGTATGCAAACATTAATGCGTTGAACTTTGCCCACTTATGGGTGCAAACAATTTATTTCCAGATTTATCTTTTTTTTTCATTTAAAATGTTAATACCTGTTATCCAGGCACTTGTTTATTATATAGCTGTTAAGCCTTCTTGTAATTAACTTGTAATTGAAGCCTTTGACATGAATAAAGAAATAATGCTTTAGTCTCACAGTCCTTTTACCACCTAGTGTAATTAGTGCAATCACCTTGGTTTTCTCTTTTGAGATAGTTAAATTCATATCTTCCATAACTTAACATATTTGAAACAACCATCTTTGTAACGTGTCCTCACCACTAGCTAAAATACTTGGACATCAATACAGAAGAGGTTTCTTAAATATGGTGTTCTATTAAAGTGTCAATTTTTTGATTTTGTAGTTTCAATTTCCTCATTACTTCTTCAAGGCAATTGTTAAAAAGTGCAAGCAACGAGCTGTAGCCGTATCAGACCTTAATGTGCTGTCTTCTCATACAGTTTTCCTTCTTTTGATTAACAATTGTACATCAGTTAAATGTTTTGCGATGCCTGTTAATTTTATTATGCGGCGTGGGAGTATCCGAGCGGTCTGGAAGGCAACGTTACGGATCGCGCGGCTTCCCGCGTCGGAGGTTCGAATCCTCCCTCGGGCATGGATGTTTGTTTTGCCTTTAGTATAAGTTATTTCATAAGTAGTTTGTACGTTTAGGGACTTATGACACAGCAGTTAAGTCCCATAAGCTTTACAAATATTTAAACATTTTGAATTCCATTATTTTCTAAATTTTCTTTCTCTTTACATACTTCCAGATAATCTATTAATAACAAATTGTCTGTATCATTTTGACGTTTCCGTTTGTTTTATTCTGAATAATTTATCGATGTACTACTTTCTTTTCGTAATTCTGTTTCTCCAAATGGATGTTTTCAGTACTAACTTGTAGTTGTTTCGTAATTATTTTTACCTACATTTTATACGTTTCAGTTAACAGGATAATTCCCCATAATATCAGTGCCTTCACTTCGGCTCTTTAGTTTCACATAGGAATAACTGTAAGCGTAGGCTTCTTCTGCCATTGTTACTGTCGAAAAAGTTCTTCATAGTATGAGTCCACTCAATCTAAGAATGTACAAAGTTTCGGTCACAGTTGCAAGTAGCCTTCCTGAAGGTATTTGTCTGATTAAAATAAATTTGGGTCAAATCTGTAAAAGTTAATCCCAGACAAATAACCAGACGAACGACACTGGCAACAGTGGCCGAAACGTCGGACAGGTTTACACTGGCAATGTGGTCTCCTACTCTGAAGAATATTATTGACAATAATACTGTCCATTCTTCTAAAATTGTCTTCTGAGCCAAGCATTTTAAACATAGCTCTCACCGTCTCTGCAGACTAATTTAATTAGTATAAAGGTGAAGCAATGTATTAAAAACAGTCTCAGAGTTGTGAATTTCTGTTTACATTGATATTTATAATTTATTATTCATATCTGGTTTATATCCTTACCTGGAGATATATTAAATCTTAGATTTCTCCAGAGCTTCTCATACTGCTTGATTCGATTTTGTCCACTTTTCGATATACTAGCAGCTCTATTTTCCCACCGTTAATTTTTTTAAATGAAAATTCGCCGGATCACAGTTTTTAATTTAATCAGGACACCTGCAATTGTAGACATATCCATGTCTACAGCTTTCTTGTAAGAATTCGATGTCATTTTGCCATTTATCAAATACATCACATTCAACAACATTAATCGATTTGCTACAAAAAAGTGTGTGTTATCAAATGTTCAAATGTTTGTTAAGCTTATGGGACTTAACTACGGGGTCATCAGTCCCTAAACTTACAAACTACTTATGAACTACTTACGAACTAGGACGGCACAAATATCCATGCCCGAGGGGGGATTCGAACCCCCGACCGTAGTGGCCGAGCTGACCATGACTGGAGCGCCTCAGTCACCTCGGCCACCGCGGCCGGCTGTGTGTTATCAGCGCTATGTTTAGGCTATTGGATTTCAAGTAATTTTATGAGCAGATGTAGCAGATGAAAAAAAATTATAAAATAAAGCTGTAGGTTCCAAAAGACATTAACGAAACACTGTAAAAAAACAACACAGTACAAATAGTTCTTATAACTTGTATTTCTGACTAGTGGATGCAACCTGTGGTGCTACGTATTGTCTTTAGATAAGTGCGCAGTCTTTTAAATCTCTGTAACCAGGTTACTACCACTCACGCAGCCGCACTTTTACAAGAAAACGATGTCTAGATTGTTATACGAATTGTTCTCATAATAAAAGATTATACTTTACACAGGCATCGCAGATTAACCTTATTGTGTCATGTTCAAAATGTTTGTATAGCTTATGGGACTTAACTACGGGGTCATCAGTCCCTAAACTTATGAACTATATAATTCTAAGGACGGTACAAATATCCATTCCCGAGGGGGGATTCGAACCCCCGACTATAGTGGCCGTGCAGATCGTGACTGGAGCTCCTCAGTCCCCTCGGTCACCGCGGCCGGTCTATTGTGTCATTCTCGCTCCATTTTGTACTACTGATGGAACTGTAGTTGTGTAGAGGATATTTTCGTACGCTAAATTTGTAATACGGGACGCATTCAAGAAAGTAATTTTCGCATTTCTTTTTAAATGAGAAAACCTTTATCGGTAACGGGCAGAGCAATGTTTGGTTTATTTCTCCATGTAGTTACCAAGAGACTTTTCATATTGTAGTATCTACCTTTGTATTCCTGTGTCTGCCACTTCTGAATAGAACCATTGTGTGAAGTCTGCAGTTCTTCGTCGCCGTCAAAACTGTAGCCGGAGGACAGGAATTTCTTGAGTTGCATGAAAAGATTATTTACTGCAGGAGTTCAGATGCTCTATGAAATTATTTTTCCCCATATGACTCGGCGCACAGTAACTATTTTCAAAAAATTCGGCTATGGTCTGTTAGATATTCGAAAAGATAGTGCTAATCCTGCTCCCGAACGTCTTTCCTTGCACCTGAAGAAATTCCTGTCCTCCGATCTGTGATGTCACAACGGCGAAGAGCTGAAGGAGCCTGTCACAAGTTGGTTCCAACCACAGGCTGCAGACTTCTGCGACAAAACGAGTAAAAAGTTGATCCCACCATGTGACACGTGTCTCAGTCCTTTTGCTGATTATCCTGGAAAACAGCTGAAAATTCCCTGTAATTATATCTAATATGTCTCCCTACGTAGGTGGGTGCTAGCAAAATATTTACACATTTAGAAGTAAAAGTCGGTGATTGGAATTTCGCAAATAGATCTCACCGACACGAATAACGTCGTTCTTTTAATGATTTCCATCTCAAATCATGCAACCATTCCGTGACGCTTTCCCCCTGTAAAGTGATAAAACAAAACTAGCTGCCCTTCTCTGATTCTTCTCAATGTCTTCCGTCAGTCCCACCTGGTGAGGGTCCCACACTGGGGAACAGTACTCCAGGAGAGGACGCACAAGTGTGATGTAGGTAGTCTCTTTGGTGGAGCTGTTGCATCTTCGAAGCGTTTTGCCAATGAAATGTAACATTCGGTTCGCCTTCCCCACAATATTTTCTGTGTGTTCTCTCCAGTCTAAGTTGTTCGTAATTTAACTGCTAGGTACTTTACGACGTTAAGGTTTGACTGATTTATCGTGTAATTGAAGTTCAGCGGATTTCTTTTAGTAGTCATGTGTATTACTTCACACATTTCATTACCTGGTGTTAAGTGCCAATTTTCGCACCATGTAGAAATTTTGTCTATATGGCTTTGCAGTTGCTTTTGATCTTCTGTTGACTTCACTAACCGATAAACGGCATCATCATCCGCGATCAGTCTAAGAGAGCTATTCAGATTGTCTCCTATATCGTTTATTAATACAAGGAAGAGTAGAGGACCTATAAGCTTCCCTAGGGAACGCCAGATATCACTCTTATTCCCTCTTTCATTCCTGCCCTACATATGAAAACTTACTTCGATCAGACGGTGTCTGAAAAAAGGTAGTAAGGTACCCTCTGCCATATGCCGTACGAAATGTTGTGTAGACACTGACCTTCCTTTTCTTTTGCTAGGATGTGCAAAATTTCATGACCATCGGAATACAATAGCACACAATACCTCACCAGAGAGACACGCTATTTTATAACCATAGATACCACGAAATTCAGAATACGAAATCTTTGTGAGCATAGCCACAGTCAAAGATAGCACAAAATTCAGAAATAAACATTTCAGAGACCATAGATAATAAGTGGATCACAACAAAAGACAACACGAAATTCAGAATATAAAATCTCTGTAAACATATACTAACACAAGAGCTCTCAAATGGTAAAGTCATTTAACTAACAAAATGACTTTTTGTCAAATGTACCCGCATAATACGATATAGGGGTACAGATGCCATATGTAACAACAGCAGATAAAATGCAAGTAATATATTTTAAATTTTTATAATGTACTATATTTCCTTTCGAAAGATATTTGGTAAAAAAATTATTTATACTTTTGCAGACCACTCGACAGTGCAATAAGGCTGAAACAGCTGTAGTGGAAAAATAAAAATACTTAGCAGCATTCTGAAATAAAATAAATCATTAAAACTATAGTTAAGTGTCGGATTGTATTATAAAATACCATCTGCCATGAACCGAATGAATTACTACGTAGACAGTGACGTTCTCCTTCATTTTAAGCTAGAGTGTGTAAAATTTTATCGCAATCGGAAGAACGATATGGTAACGCATAAAATGGGCATCTGATCCTAAGTTGAGGTGCCCGTACAAAATTCAGAATTTCGCTTTATCAGATGTTTTTTAGTTTCTCATGTTATCACTGACAAAATAAAATGTTCAAAATAGTCGTTTCTGAGTTTTGGCGAGACTAACGTACAGCAATTGATTTATGTCTATATGTGGTGCTTCGTTGTGGTAAAGCACGTAAAACGGACTAATTTCTAAGAACAGCGTACAACCGACGGTACGGGTAAAATTAGTTTCTGGAAAATGTACTTCCAAAGCATACTATCCCATTGCGCTCTTAGTAAAATTCACAGAAACTAATGTAATCGATATCGTCAGTTGTATGCTGTTCTTTGAAAATCAGTTTTATGTGCTTTGCCACAACTAAAGAAAAATTAAAAAAAGTCTCGATCGTAAGAGAATCTTATATTGTTCTTAGGCAACCGGTTTCAGTCTCTCACAAGCAGACTGAAACCGGTTACCTAACAACAATAAAAAACGTCCTGCGATAGAAATTTTTATATGTATATAATTTCATTAACGATCGGTTTTTCCTCAAAATGTTTTATAAAATTACAACGAAAGAAGACTGGAAAGTATCACACATTCTGCGGAAATATATCACAATGGACAACTCTCCAACGTTTACTCTTGCAAAGTTTACTCCCAATCTGATGCTAGCAATTCAAGGATTTCGTCAACTCCGACCAGTGGCGTAATGAAAAGACTCAAGTGAAGTATTTTGACTCTCTGTAATTCGTTACACTATCGCTACTTCAAGAATGGCCTTCGATATCATACATCTAGAATACAGAATATTTTCCAACCTAGGCTTTTGGAATTTTACCGTAGTAATCTCAATAGAACCTTTGAATACAAAGGTCGGCGAACTAATTCGACTGAAATGCTTCCATGCGGTTTATCTTCGCGTATGACGGTGCTTACATATCTATTAGTAATTCGACGTATCATTCGCAGGGTTTCAACACACTTCACTAACCACATTTGCGAGAGTGAACTGTGCAAGACTGCAGTTCCACGCCGTGGTACTGGACGTGGGAGAGATGCGCCACGCCCCCTTGACATTCACGCCGACTCGTCTGCCCCAGGATGTTCTGCGCATGCGCGACCTTGTTCCCTTGTTTTCCTTCACTCCGCACCGCATCGTCGCCCGAGCGCCTTCTGCACGTTTTCGTTCCGCTAATATCCACATAATTGTATTCGTCCCGTACACGAGTGTGTGTTCATCACACTGGAAAAACATCTGTTTTGCAAAAACAACTTTTCCAATACGTATTACGAGTTTTGTGGTAGTATCAGACTTCCTTTTCGTCACCGAGGCAGGACGTAATGACATTTTTTCGACGTCAAACTTTTTTAATATTCTGCAAAGCTGCTTCCAAACACTAAATATTAAAAATCTGGCAATATTCTACTTTTCATAATACAAATAATGATGTAGTAGACGTCTCAACAGCCAGAAGGCTTCCATCGGATGATAGCGTAATATAGAAAGACGATTCAACGCTGGAAAATTTTTGTAAAATGCACGAGGATTTACAGTGGATCGACAGTTGGTTCAGACAGTTGCAGCTGATTCTCAACATAAAACAAATCGACGTATTGAGAATAAACAGAAAAATTCTTTATCGTATGACTACGATTACAGAGGGTTACTCGAAGCAGTTATTTACATATAATATCTGGGAGTGTTCATATGGCACGATTTCAAGTGGAACGTCTACATAATTTTAAGTGTATTTAAATTGCAAGCAAGACTGACATTGATTGGAAGAAACCTCAGGAAGAGTAATGCATCAGCGAAGGAAGTAGCGTACCAAACACTGTTTCTATCAGTACTTGAATATTGCTCTTAAGTGTGACATCCATATCAGGTGGAATTCATAGAGAACATATGGGGTGTTTCAGGATGTCTTGTAAATATTTTACAATAAAAATCCCACATATCATGTGCCAAATGTATATTGTCTACTGCTGAGCAGATTACATTTTCATTTAGTATGTTGCCATACCGGTTGCTGTGTAAGAGTGTATTTATCAAATGCCAGCAGGAGAGTGTTGATGTTCAAGTCGTGCTTTACAGTGAAGTTTACATTGTGGTATCTTGGCGATGTCTACTGTGCTGCAGCGTGTAAACGTTCCGGACGTATTTACACGTGCTTAATATGCAGATATGCTATTTGTGTTCGAGTTCTGTAATGGAAACGCTGCTAACCGCAGATTACCGAATTCCAGAGTGTTTACTCGTGTATTAGCCGCACGGAAATGGCTGAACGGTTATATATGCCATGTCAGGGACTACGAGAGCGCTCCCGCCGGAGTTTCGTGGTCTCCTTCGGACATGTATGTGGTGTGTGTGTGTGTGTGCGTGTGTGTGTGTGTGTGTGGAGAAAGAGAGAGAGAGAGAGAGAGAGAGGGGGAGAGAGAGAGAGAGAGAGAGAGAGAGAGAGAGGTGTCCTTAGCTCATGCTAGTTTAAGTACGAGGAGCGTCCAGAAAGTAAGTTCCGTTTGGTAATAAAATGAAATTGTACACAGATACAGAAGAAATTTTTATTTTACAAAATTCGACAACTCTTAAACTATATTTTCACATAACTGCCGAAATTTTTCAGGCATTTGTCATAGCGTGGCACCAGGTTTTGTATACCTTCTTCATAGAAATCTGCCGCCTATGTTTTCAACCAGTTGGAAACAGTTTCTTTCAGCTCGCCGTCATTGGCGCACTAATTGTAAACCTACGGTTTTCCTGGATCTTGTCATCAATCGCGTGAACCAGTTCTTCTGTAACCAAAGGTGGACGCCCACTTCGTTCTTCATCGTGCACATCACTGCGCCCGCCATTGAACTGTCGGACCTATCTTCTCACCATCGAATCACTCATCGCATTTGGTCCGTAAACATCGCAAATTTGCCGGTAAATTACACTTGGCTTCACTTCCTCGCATTCAGAAACCGAATCACCGACCTGATTTGACAGGCGGCGTGATTTTCAGTCAACGCCGACATTTCAAACAAGCACAACAAAGCGGTCGAAACTGACAGCGATCTCCAAATGGCGCACGTTCTTCTCCTTGACACACATCGTCTACAGCGCATGTGCAGAACTGCAATCGCAGCGCTGCAGCGAAGATAAATTGAAACGGAACTTACTTTCTGGACGCGCCTCGTATTTTGTAAGCGTAAGAACTGTTTAATACAGTAGTTTGGTTCCATATAGGAGGTTTGGAACCTAAATAGTAGCAACACTTCTGTGGAGACACTATACAAGGGAATGTACTACTGTCGCAGATAGCTCACGTTGTTGACATACCTACGTCATCTCCGAGCAAATGGACTCGCCCGTCCCACGTTACCGGCGTGCGCACAATCGAGGGAAACACAGTCACTTGTGAGCGAGCGGTCTAACGTAATGGTGTCATTACATTTTCGAAGCGGGAACAACGTATTGGATCCAGATTGAATGTACCAGAGGTAATAGAGCACGAGAGTGCCATCAAGGTCTAGAAGAGGCGTGCGGGGAATCGGAATCGCTGTACAGAACAGTGACAAGTTGGATAGAAGCCTTCAACGATGGTCGGAAAACTGTGTCAGACGTACATCGAACATGTCGCCCTAGCATCTCTGAAGAAGACGTACGTATTGTTGCCGCGTTAGTGAAAAGTAATCTACGCCAGACGATTCGTGACCTCGCTCACGAAACCGGATTATCGCATACGACTGTGCTTCGCATCCTTGAAGGAACGCCTGGGCATGCGAAAAATTGCATCACGAAGGGTTCAGCATGAATTGACGGAAATGCAGGAATGAATGCGTTACGACGCTGCTCAGACGCGCTTGGAGCGCTATGAGCGCCTAATCGCTGTATCGTAACACTGGAGGAGACATGGGCCACATAGAACGAGCCAAAACTGAAACGCTAATCTAGCGAATGGCGTCATTACGGGACGCCGCGAAAGTCGAAAGTGCGTCATAGCGCCAGTAAGGTGAACGTCATGGTTATTCTCGTGTGCGACTGTGATGGTGTTATCCTAAGGCACTGCCTTCCTCCACGGCAGACCGTCAGTGGACGGTATTACTGTTAGTTTTTGGAGCATCACCTGCGACCAGCTGAGCGAAAGAAGCGACACTTTCTGCGTAACCCAGCCATCAGTTTGCACGGCAATGCACGACAGTGGCGTCCTATCCGATTCACACCACTTAACCAGGAAGCCGACATCATCAATGAGCTACCTGTCCTTTCTCGTTAACGTAACGGTCGAATACTCCTACCGGAGTTGAAGAACGAATATTAAACTGGAAACAACAGATAACGTAAGGCTCAGCCACTCACTCGTGTAAACAGCGCGTAAGGACTTAGAAAATTATGCCTATCTGCTGATACAATTATCTTAGCTTAACACTATAGATTCACCATGTGGCAGTCGAAGTAATTACAAATACGTGCAACCATTTTCAGCATTTTTACTATGGTTATCATTTTTCTCATTATTTAAAGATTAGGCTTGTAAGCGTACTGTAGGCTACATCTTTGACTGTCCCAGTGAAATCGACTGTCGATCACGTCCAAGGAGTCGAGTTTAAAAAGAGCGGCAGTTGGTGTGGGTGGCTGAGAGCGGGCAGATGTAGCTAACTACAGCAGTGCAACTAATTGAACAGTGACTCTTACTGATGAGGCACGCTAAGCTATCGTGTTTCTTTACACTCAGTGGAATATGTATTTCTGTCAAAGTGTGCGCTAACGAGTGTCGTGTCGTCGAGAGAAATAATCAACCACGTCGAGACGGTAACGGTTTTATATATGTATTGGATCTAAATGAAGAAGGTGTGACTAACGTGGAACTTTCATCTCGTACAATACAAACTTTCGTCGCAACCGTGACATCAAGATTATCGGGGGACCGCGTCGCGGTCGAAAGTGTCGAACTGGCAACAATTGCTGTAACTGAAGTTGCACTACCATTGCATGTGAATAACATATTGGGTTAGCATATTGTGTAATATGTGATAATATCTCAAGCTATTCTTTATTGTACTCGCTTGAGTACTGTTGATTTAGGACGATGTGTGAACCTTCAACCTGTACGTTATTCTCTTTGTGTTACTACGGTGCAACCAAATATTATTGTATGAGTTTCAATACACTGATTCAAAGCTGAATTAACGTGTGTTAATGAAGAGACTCCTTTATTGACGATATTGCATCAGAGTGAAGTGCATAGTTTAGAAGTAGAGCGTATTAATGGCTCAGGGGAATAATGTGAGCAGGTACACTGTCAGTTCCAACTAAAAATCCACTCATAATCATCTAACGATCATAATCGAAGCAACATGTATAACTAACATAATATACATACAAATATTTATTCCCCGAGCCCATTACAGGCTTTTACAAAAAAAGAATATGTTTAAGTATGTGGAATCTAGAAAAGCCTATAATTGCACAATTCGTAATGTATTAATTTTTTTTAAAAAATTACATTCTTAGGTTAAAAAAAAAAAAAGACTTACTCCAGTGGTACTCGAACTCGTGCTCGATTTTGGAAATGGGTTCCATATATCCGTCAATGTGCAGCTCAAAACGAAGACAGTTTCATTCCTCCAGAATCCTTCGTAGGGAGACTTTGATACCCCCCAGGTCTGCTGCACCCCTTCTTTGTCCTAAGGGGATTGATGACCCAACAGTTTAGTCCCCTCAAAAATTCCAAGAACAACAACAACTTTGCCGTAATTACGATGAGAAATGGGTGATATCTAATGATTCAAAAAGGTTCAAATGTTTGTATAGCAATGGCACCAAACTGCAATGGTCATCAGTCCCTAGACTTACAAACTACCTAAACTAACTTATGGTCAGGACAGCACACACACCCATGCCCGTGAGGAAACTCGAACCTCCGACGGAGAGCAGCCGCGCACTCCACAGCCAGCTGGCTTAGTGCACATGGCTATTCCCGCATGGCCTTAAGACTTGCATTAATTAATAATTACGCTCATATTATTGTTATTGTTCGTACAACCTAAATTAAACAGCATTTTATACTACATTGTACGTAAGCTTTATTTATATTCAAGTTTTGCTTACTGCACGTAGCATATTCCAAAAAACTCAACAACTTTACCGGAAACAGCAAGTGCGTACCTTTGGACTTTTGACATGAAGAAAGTGTCGCTATCGATCACATGACTGGATGCACTCGCGCCCGGCCTAAAGTTGACTCAGCGTTTTTATGACATGAATTTACGATGCTGGTGCCATACGGGCAATAAACGAATGATTGAGAAAAATGACATTTTGTACCCAGCCGTGATGCGAACCCGCATCTCTTACTTACTAGACAGTCCCGCTACGTTTATCTGGTAGTTCGGTTCTTTTTGCGATCGTTCGATCGTATTTGTTCATGGTAGTTCGTTAGGTTTTTGTCTCAGACTTGTTTTATCACATAGGGTGTCGAGGCATCTGATCGATTGCGCTGAGCCACGACCTGGGGGCTACTGGGGACACGTGATCCACACCATTGCGAGGACTGCCTTAATAACGCATCTCGTGAAAAATTACGTAATGTGTATTTTCTTTCAGTCACACATTCTGTTACCTAAAACATTGTAAACAAGTCAGGAAAAAAAAGTGTTGTCTGATTTTTTTTTTAAACTGACGAGCTATGGCAAATAATTTTAAACAAATCTAGTTTATATGTACATAACACAGTACATGCAAAATATGTATGTGTCTTTTACAACTTAGACATGGAGCACCATATCGCATGCGCTATTTCAGTAAAAAAAAAAAAAAAAAAAAAAAAAAAAAAAAAAAAAAAAAAAAAAAAAGATGACAAGTAAGACCGTCGAAACTGGTCTTCTAAAACAAAATAAAATATTCAAAAAGTGATCTTGACATACCGTATATATTCTTAACAAAAATTTAGATCAGTTTAGTAGGAAAAACATAAAATGAATTCCAAGCCGCAGTTGTTTGTTAAAAATCTTTAATGACCATGCAATTGATGCACAACTAGTTTCGACGTACTATGCCGTCATTATCAAGCGCTCAGCATTGTAAATATCAGCCCCAATAAGGAAGATTTATAAAAATACTAGGTTAAGACAGAAATATAAAATAGGATACATTACATTTATGAAAATGATCAGAATAGTGTTATAAAATATAATCCTATAGGTATCATTGTGGGCAACAGTTGTACAAATTATTCGAAAAAACACTGAATTTTTATAAATCTTCCTTGTTGTGGATGATTTTACCAATGCTGAGCACTTGAGAAAGACGGTATAGTACATCGAAACTAGTTGTGCATTAAATGAGAGGTCAGCAAAAGATTTTTTTAACAAGAAGTTGCGGCTTGGAATACATTTTATGTTTTCCCTATTAATTTATCGATTTGCACTCATAACTGACATTGTAACAGATTATAATAATTTAGATCGGTCCCTCGCTTGAAAAATGTCAAGCAAATACAACATTATTTTGTTATCTGTTGAAGACTAAAGCGAAAGGTTAGCACTGACATTTACTTTTCACTTATTTGTCTGAAAGGTTTTCAACACCTGATACTTTAAAATCCTTCCATACTAACAGGGCAAGTTGAATCTCGTATGACTTTGTTGATGTCTTTTACTCAAATTAGCCTTCAGGAACCAATTTGAACTACCGTAAATATCTCTCGCGCCTCAGTGATCGGAAGAGTTAGGTGATGATTATGGTTAAGTTATCCAAGCAATGAGTGTTTCTCGGCAGCATTTTATGGCAGCAGAGCCGTAAAGGAATTGCAGGGTGACATAAAAGTTTTAGAGCCCACTTTATCTGCACGTCTCATACTCCGGCGATGCCGATTATGACTTGCTGCAGCGATCGCTTTGAGCACCAGTTTCCTTCTCCTCTTCCTTGCTAAATGAAACTGCTAGGGTACTATAGACAAAGCGAAGGAGCAGTTGTAATATTCCCGCTCGAGAGTCGAACGAAAAATAGAACAGTTTCCTAGAGCCTCTCAAAAATGTCGAGCCGTGCAACCTACTCCTGGAGGATATACTAGCTTGACAGGTATTTCTGAGCAATGCATTTGTCGGATCAAGCCCCAAGTTCTGTATACAAAGTTTCGTAGAAGGCGAGTATCGACCAACGGAATGATTTTAGCTCTCCGAGGATTCACTGTCATGTGAAATTTTAAATATTTTTTCATCGTTTGACTAATTTTTTTTTTATTGTACTACCCAGATTTAGGCCTTAGGCCATTCTTCATCCCAGTATAGCGTTTGAAAATGGCGTTAGGCCTATATTTCGATACTATAATACGAAACAATTAACAGTCAAATGTCGGAAAAATTAAAAATAAACAAATAAATAAAAGAAATTTTATTTGCTTTTCCATTGAAGAAACCTATCGTTCTCCTAAGAGCTCGAACTCGAATACAACGCAAAGTTGACACTCAAAAACAATTTAAACAGGCTGAAAGCTGGAGGAACTGGACTAAAAATAAACATCGAAGAATTTTTAAGGAAACGGCTGATTCAGAAGTAAGAAACAAGAAAGAGGAAGACCTTATAACCCGCTTCAGTTGGATGAACGCTTACATTTGGATGAACACTTACCTCCTCTGTGGACAGGAGGAAAATCGAATTTTGAAGGGAAGCTTTAAGACTTCTTCCTCTCATCCCGAAATATGCAAGTCAAATGTACCGATCCTTTCAGAGAGGTGTTACTGTGTGGAAGACGATATCGATGGTTTCAATGGACAAGTTAACTAGGAAATAGAATGCGTATAATGACAAGTAATTGTATTTGTTTTTATTTCTGCAAGTTCCATTAAATTAAATTTTACTGCTTTTATATAGCACGCGCTGTTGTGAAATGCGGTTAGTAACTGTTACTCCCATGTCGAATATAGGGAACCCTATCTTTGATATTCGTCTTTAATGTCATTTGCATTGTTGCAATATTTCGTGTTTCAGAACAATTTATTCAATTTGAAAAGGTCCTGTTTTAATAAACTCAGCTTTTACTCATTCAACGATTTTTAAATTGCGAAATTAATTTTTTCTTTACTTAAGCTTTGTTTCCAATTAAATGACATTATCGAGTTGTTTTATGGTAATTTTCATAAAAAAACGTAATGTATTGTTCAGTTAAGCATAATGAGTCTAAGCGACTTAGCTCACAAATGGCAGCTAAGCATTAATAGACTAACGAAGATTTTATTGTTCAATTACTTTGAGGTCCCACTGTTATGTGAAAATGGGGAAAATTCAACAATAAATACATTTTTAAGGGAAATGAAATTTTAGACTCGTTTATTTCAGTTGAGTAATGTATAACACTGTCCTAATGAATCAGTTTGTTACTAAAACCACGAAGTAGTTTTTCATCGAAGTCCATGATTGTGAAGTAGAAGTAGGCTACACAGCGAGACCCTATTCAAAGGTTGTGTGCCACTTCATCATTATATATTGCCTGTAGAAACAAAGAAGGTAGACCCTGGCGTAATGTAACGAACAGCTGAAACAATGTCTATGTATATCGTACATTCCATAACATTTTGACACGAAGACATTATTGCCTTGGACATAAATTTAACACGTTTTTTGAAGAATGAATTTCGTGGGCTCAGTATGTGTTTCTACTATATTTCTACTGCTGTTTCTCGTTTTAGATTCTTTCATTGTAGTCAGGTACATAGGAAGAGGTAGATCTGAGCCTGCGGAAGAGCTCCATTGACGCATGACTGAAACGTGAACCGTTGTGAATGGCAGAATTGATGGGACATATATATATTAAATCTCTAGAAGTGATGGGATGTGCGATAACACCCGAGGACTCGCAACTCCTACGCCGCTCAACAACATCTTGGAGAGAAACGCTCAATATGGTCCAACATTCGGTTAAAACTAGTTGGTAGTAAATAACCGCCGGCCGCGGTGGCCGGGGGGAGTGAGGCGCTTCAGTCACGGTCCGCACGGCCACTACGGTCGGGGGTTCGAATCCCCCCCTCGGGCATGGATATTTGTGCCGTCCTTAGTATAAGGTAGTTGATAAGTAGTTTGTAAGTTTAGGGACTGATGACCCCGTAGTTAAGTCCCATAAGCTTAACAAAATTTGAACATTTTGAGTAAATAACCAAACTTTCCTTCTAGACTCTTTTACATGTAAAATTATTATACGGGCAATGTTATCTCAAAGAAACATAATATTTCCAAAAATATGCGAAAGAATTAGATCTAAGACCATCATTCTTGAAGTGTACACAAGGTCTGTGCAATAAATTTGGAAAATCGGTAATTTTACGCCAGTGGAGTGTTGAAGCTAAATTTGCTTGCTGTTCCTGCCCACGCCTGTTTTGAAGGTAACTGCCGGACGTTTCATTCACTGGGTTTGATCCAAAAAATAAATAAATAAATAAATAAAAATTAAGAAAGAATTAAAAAGAAAGAAAAAATCGAACCTCCGACGCGGAAGGCCGCGCGATCCGTAAAGAGGCGCTTCAGATTGCTTGGCTACTCTCGCACTGCGCACTAGGTTTGCATGCGACACAGAAGACGAAAACCTAATTTTGTAAACGGTTTTTTCGCTGACGAGTTTAGATATTAAGGGCAGAAGCCGGCCGCGGCGTAGTGGCCGAGCGCATTGAGGAGCTATGCTCCGATGCGTGAGTTCGCAATCCGTCGGAGTTTCGAATCCTCTATCGGGCATGGAAATTAGTGCTGTCTATAGTATAAGTTACATTAGTAGTTTAACATTATTTAGCAGAAGTAGATTTGCAATCCCAGTCAAACAAAATGTCTCGAAAACAGCTGTTTCAGTTACTGATTTAGTCAGCTCAATCGCATTTTCTCTTTAATTAAACAGATTCTTTTTCAATGCAGAAAGTGTCACTGTGGCCATATGAGCCTAAAAATCTGACAAGCCAAGAACGTTACACAAACGATTGCGTTACAATGGGAATGATAACCAGTTCTCAAAATAGATTTCCAAGTGTTTACACGAGGACTGGAACTTAATAGTGGCAACTGTTTACTCAGAACCGATACAAAAGCGTCATCTTTACACCTGCTACTGGTCTTCAAAGTACTCACCAGCGTTGAGTAGAACCCGTTGAGACCGATGTGGAAGACATAGTATACCGTCACCAGAGCCAGTTCTGTTGTGGTGCGTATGGATCAGTCTACTGCGCGGTTGCTCACTGTGGAAGTTCGAGTCCTCCCTGGGGCATGGGTGTGTGTGTGTTGTCCGTAGGATAGTTTACTTTAGTTTAAGTAGTTTGTAAGCTACGGACTGATGACCACGCAGTTTGGCCCGATAGATTTACAAACATTTGATTTTGAGCAGTCTACTGCTAGTTTTGAAGCGAATGCCACGAAGTGATTTCTTCGTCTTCGGAATGAAATCAAAGTCGTAATTCGATGACTGCCGACGCGCTTGTATCAGGAATGTCATCGAAATGGAGCTCGGTAATCGTAGAATGACTGGCCGAGAAATTGATGAAGACTATAAATTTCTCTTGTATCATCCTGACACAGCATCTCCGAATGCGTCTTGTTGCCCTGGAATTTGTCCTACGACTCATGAGTCAACATCACAAATGCCAGAGCCTCGCAATCTCTGAAGAGGTTTTGTATCGCGAAAGTGGTCTCGATAAGAAGTTGAATCCCTTCGAAAGTATGAAGATTTCTCCCGATCCGGCAAGAGGTTTACCAAGACTGCTTCCGTAAATGGAAAGAACGTAGGATGTGGAGTATCAAAAGTGGAGGATACTATTTCGAAGAAGACCATGAACGATAAGTATTCGATAAGGGATATTTATTTGATAAATGTTTTTGGACAGATCTCGTAACTCATTTCCGTAAGTTGTTGTTTCTTGGTATTGTTTATCGCTGTGGAACCGGCTCGTCTATATCGTGCTTGACAATAATTACTACTTTTACAGTTCTTATAATAAGAATTACATAAGTTAATCTTTAAAGTTAGCCGTTGTTCCCCACTAAGAACATATTTGTGTTACCGATTGCTCTGGTTATATTACACGATAGTTGCGTGCACCATTTTTCAGTTTATAGTGACTGTGCTGTGTAATTTGATCAAGCTTAGTTTCTGGAATGGTTGGAACGACACGTTTCGTAGAATACTCGTTTCTCTAACATACATTCTGTACCTTTCGAGAATCTTGCAGGATGCCTCCCTCACAAGCTCTCGTAAAAGTTCCTTACAAAATCCACCTGGGTAAGCATTCATCTGCGGGAAACACGTATGATCGGGTGTCGCCTGCCTCCTTATTGTTTCTGCTGGTGACCTTGGCGAATCAGGCACGGAGAGCCATTAGCAAGTCACGACTGCCGCGTCACCGCTTACCAAGAGGGGCCCATATCGCAAACAGCCACGTCATAAGTCATTGAGGAAAAATTAAACGCTGCGGAAAAGCCCGCTGGGATTTCGCTCGGCGCCTCGAGTGCAAATGATCCTGTCCTGTCACAACGAGAAGTTTTTGTTACATTTTTGCAGCCACTCAGCGTTATCTGAGAGGATGCACAGAAACGCTAGTGACATCATCATATTTTATTCGATAAATATGTGCATGAACTAAAGAAACAGTGGTGACACGTATCAACCGTATTTATTAAAATTCGTAAATGAAATTCTTGTTATCAAGTTATGCGATACAATTTAGAGTGGCCACGCGGGAATAACCGTGCGTTCTGGAGTGTCATTAGCTATGGTCGCTGCCGCTCCCGCCGGTGGTTCGAGTCCTCATTCGGGATTGGGTGCCGGCCGCGGTGGCCAAGCGGTCTGCGGCGCGCCAGTCACGGTCTGCACGGCCACTACAGTCGGGAGTTCGAATATTTGTACTGTCCTTAGGATTAGCTGGTTCGTAAGTAGTTTGTAAGTTTAGGGACTGATGACCCCGTAGTTAAGTCCCATAAGCTAATACAAACATTAATCGGGCTTAGGTGTGTGTCTGTGTCGTCTTTAGGTTAAGTTAGTTTGAATAGTTTGTAAGTCTAGGAACCCTGGTCCCTTAGGTGTAAGTACATTTGAACAATTTAGAGTGCAAAAAAGCGTTGCCTGACAATTGAATACAGTTGCTCGTGGCGATAGTTTTAAGAAAGAGGGGTGCGGAAGTCTACTTAACAGCAGAGTTTGCTTAAATTCTTTCGGATTTCTAATAGTGTTTGACTGACCGTGACGTCTGTGTAAAACATGTCGCTGAATGCCAGAGATTCGAATTATAGTTCAGATTCTGTGCACTGTTTTGTCACTTTTACTGTGTTGACATACAATCTAATTTCTGCAGGTGTAACACTAATAGCGGGAGTGCAATCTACAAATCACAAATTGCGCATAATTTAAAAATAATGATGTTTTGATTAGAAAAGTACGGCGAAGTAAATCGGCAGTGTTCACTTTAAGACTCCACTCTGTCATTTGCTTTAAGGTGACCTGGACGTGTAAGATACTATGTACATTACCTACTTTCGGAAAGAAGCATGACGAGTAGTTGCCATTCTATGCCTACATAGTACCATTTTAGGGTTTTATGTCGGAGATAACGTTTTTATGCATCAACAACTTCCGCATTATTAATATAGTGCTCCCGATAAAAGTACAGATTGTGTCGGCACATTCTTCCTAACGTGTTGGTGTAGGCAGCGGCACAGTGGATGACAGGAGTTGAAAAAACCCAATCCGACAGCCAAGAAGAATGTGTATTTACGTTTCATGCTTTATAAAAGAAATCGGAGTTGTTCAAGTGAACGTTTTTGCCAGGAACATCGATAACGAGTCAGTACATGAGTGTAACAGTTTGTTTTATACATTGGAAATTGAGTGCCTACGAAATTATAGAAAAGTTGATCCATCATATTTCTGGCTTGCAGCCGGATCACGTTGGCGTCTTGCCACGATATTTCAGCTGACAAACATGCAGCCATATTCAGGTGAGTACGAGACTGAAGATTACTGGCGCGCGTCGTTCTATATATCGGATGATTGGCGCGCCGGCGTCTGCGCAGTGGCAATGTATACTATAGTTACATTAAAATTACTTGCAAGTTGACGTTTGTCAGCTGCGGATACAGTGTTGCCACGACAGCTGCAGGCTGAGTGCTGGCGCTCCGTACAGGCGGCACTGCGCCGAGGACTGCTAGCGATTTGCACACGTTCAGTACCGGTAGTTGGTGACGGCCGCGGTGGAGTAGCTGAGCGGTCTAAAGCATCTCGCTGCGGAGCGCGCGGTTGCTCGCCGTGGAGGTTCGAGTCCTCCCTGGGGCCTGGGTGTGTGTGTTTGTCCGTAGGTTAGTTTACCTAGGTTTAAGTAGTTTGTAAGCTACGGACTGATGACCACGCAGTTTGGTCCGATAGATTTTCAAACATTTGAACATTTTCAGTTGGTGACGATACTAATTAGTCAAGTTTTAAATGTACTGAGATTACCTTCACAGTTAGATATTGTTAGCATTGTTACATCAATAATACTGTTAACATTTACTGTTGACATGCGATTTTACAAGACTATGATGTCGAACACGAAAATGAAAGCGAGTACGGCAATTATTTTCGCAGTAACGAATACAACGAAAAAAGGAGGAATACTTTCTGAGAATGGATGAAAAAAATACGTCTGTGAATGGAAGTAAAAGAACAGAGTTGTTTTGTGTTATTTACTGGCTAAAATTTTAATGTGATATACGACAGATTAACAAAATTCGTTAATGAAATTAGCGATTAAGTGATTAAGTGTAGCGCAACGGAGATTATTGGCGACAGGCAGTTTAGTGGTGCAATACCAGCCAACACAATTAGCAAAACTGTTATTAAGACCAGTGAAGCAATTATAGTTGGGCTGCAATGATACAGTCAGATAACAAACGTAAAATATATATTTTTACATTTTTTTTTCGCAATCTGATAACGCTGATTCATATTTAGCAGTCACCATATTTACATATATACAGCAGGGACTTCCATGTTTCCAAGTTAATAAAGAAAGACATGACACAGTCAATACGCCGTTCATATTGTTAATACGACCACTGTTCCATAGTTTTATTAAAACTGTACAGAGTTAAAAGACCCCTTGAAAAACTGAATCTGACATTCTCTATACTTAGAGATTAAGTGAAAAGTGAACACACTAACGCTGTGTGGCTGGTTCATGAACCTTTGTTAATATCTGAATGTAGAATGCTGTCAACAAGTCAATAATCGACAATTAAAACTAACATCTACGAGTAAATTCGAAACAGACGTCAATGCTACAAAACAAACTAAAATTTCTCGCCTTAATTAGTTACATGAAACTGTCCTCAATGAGCTGACGCGTTACAGCTTATAGGCGAAACAGTCACGACACATACATTGCAAAACGAAGCTCACCGTTTAAAATTAAGGACATTTTCTGTATCTTCACCGACTGCTAACTGCAAGCTGTTGCATCGGAGGAAATGGTGTAGATACCACTCATTTCCGAATCACTAGAAGTTTCTGAGGTGGATGAACCGCTGAAAGTAATGATAAGTTCCCTCACAGAAGACCTCCATTATTCCCTTTGAATGCATCACAACAGCCCTCCAGACATTACGACAACACCAAATAACAACACACACGCACAACGACAGGAACTAAAACGGTTGCTAACCTAAGATGCACGCTTCTACACAGCACCAGCCAAACAATGGACGCGAGCTGTCCACCTGTTGCAGCAACTTGGCAACATGGAGCAGTCTGGTGGCCGAGTGCACCAACCTCGGTCAAAAAGCACGATAATCAAGGGTTCCGAGAACACGATCAAACGTTAACCGCAGTTAAAACGTCTCTGCGGTGCATCAACGTTAATCACCGGTCAGCAAACCGTAGTCAGCCAATCGTACATTTGATCTTGATCAAGTCCGTGTAGCGCAATGGAAGGCACCCAAGTGATGCAAACGTGTGAGTTGAGCGTACCTACCTGTGTATTCTCGAATATCTTTGGTGAATGACGACAGCACCACGGGATTTGTATGTTCAAGATTGTAAATACGGTAAAATTGTACGACGCTTCTCGCCGGGCTGCAGTGGTTATGTTGGCATCAATGGTAATGACGGCAACTAAGATGACCAATAAATATTTTTTCGTGACATCTTCAATTAAAACAAAAATTATTTTCTTCTGAACGGACAAGGGTACATACAAGAACCTTTCAACCATAGAGCAGGTACAGTATTAATTTTGCTGCGTGTGAAACGAGCAGCAATAACATTTACTCTATAGCGTGTGAAAAATATTAACGCAATTCTACACTTAAAATGTTCATCTGTTGCCAACATAAGCACTGGAGCCCAGCGAGAAGCGTCGTAAAATTTTACCGAATCCAGTCATATTGCAAAGAGAAATGATTATTAAAAAACACCCTAAGACAGATTTATATAATTACTTAAATTATGATGTATTGTTTCCAACAAATCAACTCAAATGTCATTGTTGTTCACAGCGTACTTTCCCATGCACCGCATGTTCCCCTGGTAACAGAAATATACAGATAACATGTTTTAATAACACGAAAGCCTTACGATTATAGTGACGGAACATATCGTAATTTTTATTCAATACTTTTTCTGAATTTGTTAGTTACCTTACTGGAAATATTCATTAATTATGGCGCGGCGAACTGCTCTTCCTGGCAATGTGTCGTCGCGATATATGTTACTATTATCACCAATAAGTATGTTAAATGCACCAGTTGCATATGCTCTTAAGGTAATCAATAGTCTGTTCATAGACGAAATAGGGTTATTTCTATCGGTAGGAAATTCTAACCTGTCGCTGATTTGGTTTAACAATCACCACATTTTCTCTGGACAAACAAAATCTTTCTTCGAACTTTTTGTCACTGCAATCTTCAAAA
Source organism: Locusta migratoria (assembly GCA_026315105.1). Lineage (NCBI taxonomy): Eukaryota > Metazoa > Arthropoda > Insecta > Orthoptera > Acrididae > Locusta > Locusta migratoria. The sequence goes on along the minus strand of CM048744.1, from coordinate 647,073,590 downwards.
GAGTCCCCCTTTCCACTATCACGACGTTCCGGTTTTGATCCCGATTTAAATGATTGAGGTAAAATAAATCTTTGTCAATTCCGTCTAAAACAGCAAAACGCGTCGCCATCTTGTTACTGCACACTCCTATAACCCTGATCATCTCGACAAAACCGGGCGTCAGCCGCGATCAAATTTAACCGCGATCAACTCCCTCGTTTAACTTTGATCGGTGTCGGTGCACCAGAAACTTGAGTTGACCACGGTTAAATGCCGACTTGACCGCGATTAACTTTTGACCGAGGTTGGTGCACTCGGCCGTGGATGTCACGTTGAGTGCTCTGATTGGAGGAAGGCAGCTCCAGCCCGTGAACTGTCAACTAGCAAGTAATTTTAATCAGAGTATAGCGCACCCACTGTCAAATTAGGCGCTCTCTGCTGCAGAAGCGGGCTGCGTCTGCGTGCTGACGTACTTACATTCGCGCCATCTGTCGGAATGCGCCTTCGCGCATCTAACGCGCGGTAGCCGAAAGAAATCGGAAGTCGTACTAGATGTAGACCTATGTCTCTGTGAAGCGATAAAAGAGATTGCGCGTCCCATACATTAATTTGTCATAAATGCGGAAGAGTGGAGGAAATGAAAGATCGGGACGAGGAGATAAGAGGAGGAGAAAATTGATGTAGGAGGTTTGGGAAGGGCATATCCTAGGGTAGGGGAGGGGAAGGAGTGACAGAAAGAAGATTGAGGGAGCGGGGGAGGAGGTGCTGAAAGGATCAGAGGACGAGTTGAAATGAGAGAGGGGTAAGAAGAACAGAGAGAGGGACGGGGGGGAGGGGAGGAGAGTTGGAATAGGTTTGTTCAAATGTTTGTAAAGCTTATGGGACAACAGCGGGGTCATCAGTCCCTGCACTTACAAACTACTTATCGACTAGCTAATACTAAAGACAGCACAAATATCCATGCCCGAGGGGGGATTCGAACCCCCGACGAGGAATGTCCTCATGCATCGGAACATGGCATCTCAATAGTTGGAATAGATGGATAGAGAGTGGGGGGGGAGGAGAAGATTGGCTAAATGAATATCGGAAAGAACACTTATTTTTGGAAAGGTTGTCGTGAATTACAGGTACCATTATTTGTATCAGGATGAGAAGATGGAAAGAGAAAGGTTGGAAGCGTCTCTTTGGTCTCACAAAATTCACCGATACTTCGATATCAACACACAATTTAATATCAGGCAAGGAGATGAAGCGCTACACGTCTGTTGTTTATCGATGCCATACCATAATGTTTCAAACGTTTGTATAGTCTATGGGACTTAACTACGGGGTCATCAGTCCCGAAACTTACAATCTACTTATGAACTACTTACGAACTAGGACGGCACAAATATCCATGCGCGAGGAGGGATTCGAACCCCCGACCGTAGTGGCCGTGCAGACCGTGACTGGAGCGCCTTAGTCTCCTCGGCCACCGCGGCCGGCGATGCCATACCCTCTCCAGAAATAATGACATTGGAAGTAATCTCGCTTTGGGTATCGAAAATAAGAGTTATGCAATTTGTGCCAAGAAAGTGAGGTAATGTGGTACAGTGACAATCCTTTTGTACACGCTTCAAAATTTTTCCCCTTAGTGGTAAAAGTAAGACTACGGGTCACGTCATGTACACTGCGATATATTTAGCCTTGACTGTACAAAGCAGGCAACCGGTAACGTCGCTGTGAAGAAACTTAAGCAGATGCGTCACTTCGCGACTCCTCGTTGCTCCCGCAATTGCCGAGAGACTTCCTGTCGAGGGGAACCTTTGGACTAAACGACATCTCTACAGCATCCACTTATCCCACTAACAAAAGCTTGTAATTAAGAAGTATGTTTGTGCAATGAAGGCTTTCACGACCGGATGTCATAGTTGCTGGTAGAGCTTCCGGGTTATAAGGCCGTGGTCCATAAAACTTTTCAGTTTCTCCTAACGTTTCGTCCAGAGCTGAGAAAAGCCACGTGATTTTTTTAAAATTATTTTTATTTCTCTTTCACAAGACAGAACAAGTAGTTCAAGCACTTTCAAACAAGAATCTCCATTTACAAACGTCTGTCGAACACTGCACTATAAATCGAATGCTATATGACTTATTCTCCTTACATGGACACATTCAATTGCGACAGTCTGTGGCACGGTGGTAAGGCGCCCCATGCGAAACAGCTGTTCGAGTGAAATCCCTCTTTACATTAGAGCCAAACCTTTAGTAAGAAAATGTAAAAATTTCTTAAATCGTCGTTTCCCGAAACTTAATAGCATTCTAGATAACTAATAATTCGTTACGATCGGGAATATGCTCTCGCGTGAGGACAGAAAGCAAAAATGTTTCTTTTTTTTAAGACTGTAACAAATAAATGGGGGATCCAGCTGCTTTAATTCTGATTCTGAGTGCCTCACCAAAGTTTCTGGCATGTGTTACACTCTTTCCACACAGTTCTAAATTCTTTTCTTTTTCTTTTTTTTTTTGTAGTTAATCCTTAATAATAAGAATGGAAAATACCGCTAGATCGCTAAAATAAATACAATTTTAGCAATCAACACAGTGTATTATTCTTATTGAGAAAAAAAGTCGGTCACAGACTCTTACAGGTAATTGCACTTTCTTTAGACTTCTCCATATTCAGCTTCTCTCCCTCACTGTTATTACATTTGTCTCACATGTAATGAATTCTTCTTCCGCTACTTTGACTGTCTTCTCTCTTTCTCCCACTCTTCCTCGTCACTATTCCCTTATCTGCCAATTTTTTCTGCCCCCCTGCCTCCCTCACCCTAACTACTGCTGTTTCGTTCTTAGTTACTTGCAACATCCTCTCTTTACATTCATCCACGATTGTCTCCCTTCCACACAAGCTACTAAAAACGCCTTCTAGAGGTTTTGAACCCATACTGCGCAACTGTAGGGGATATGACGTGAGGGAAATAAGGTACTTCTTTTCTCTTATTATGGTTAGCCGATTATTCGGTTTGCGAGACCTCCAAGCCCACGTATGGGCACCATTCATATCTGTTTTTCATTTCCTCTTTAACTTCTCTCGTTTGTTTCTGCCACTACTCCTTTTCTTATCTCTGTCATTTACTGACACTGCCTTCCATTGACCATCAATTTTTTCACTCTCTTTGCCTCCCATCACTTTCTATAACCACCATGGATGTCTTCTTTCTTTCCCACTGGTATGTCTTTTTTCATTTCTATCCTTCCCGCCCCTCCCTCTCTCTCTCTCTCTCTCTCTCTCTGGTACTCCTTGTAGATGAAATAGAGCTATTATACTGGTTCTCCGCTTTTCTCCCAGAATCTTTTGACGAGTATATTAAATAGCGTTTTCTTGCACTAACAGAAGTTTTTCCGCTGGTTCCCAATTGTTTACCTGTTACAGGACGGTAAACTGTTTGTATAAAATTAATTATATGGCCAGTAAAGTACCCACAGTTTATTCATATACTTTAATAAATTTATATACTTCGACGCAATTTAGTATCATATAAGTACCACAAAAAATCTTCTCGTAATCGACGATAAATCTCCTTACATTATTTCATTTGGATAACTTTTTCTTTTTTTAAATCGGTAAAATAAAACAATTTCACCACTGCGATCAAGACTGTTGTTACAAGACAAATCTCTTTACACTACTCTAAATACACAAATTAGAAACAGTGTTGCATCACCACAATAATAGCGATTATGACCCCCTACACTCAAATGTTCAAATGTTTGTAGAGTTTATGGGTCTTAACTACGGGGTCATCGGTCCGTAAACTTACAAACTACTTAAGAACTAGCTAATACTATGGAGGGCACAAATATCCATGCCCGAGGGGGGATTCGAACCCCCGACCGTAGTGGCCGGGCAGACCGTGACTGGAGCGCCTCAGTCTCCTCGGCCACCGCGGCCGGCACCCTCTACATTAAAAATAGCTATATACGAAATGCCGTTTGTCCTTATTGTTCATAAAATCAGTTGTGCGACGATAAACTAGAAATACTGTGTTTGCGTTCCAGTTTACAGCATATACCAGTAGCAGCAGCAATACCCGGTAACACGTTCTTTGCACTGATGCGTACCTGTACTCGTCATGGCATACCTTCCATTAGGTCATCAATGGAATGTAGATCCAGATTGTCCCGTTCCTGAATGATGATTCCACGTATATCTCTCATTGGTTGGTGGATCGTCTCCTCCAGAAACAGCCCCTGTGAATGTATCTCAGTCATGTTCGACATAGATCACGCCTGGAGATCATGATAGTCATCCTAATCTTGCTATGTATGTGCATTTACAAGAGCTGCACGATGAGCGCAAGAATTGTCTTCCATTAAGACCAATACTTGGCAGATATGGTTGCACTGTACGTTGGAAGGTGTCACCTCTGGCCGACGATGGCCCCACATAATGCTACCCAAAAACATCGCGGAACCAGTTTCGACAAGTGCATTCAGCACGCTGTTGGACCCGTCTGTACCGCGCTGCATGCTGTATAGCAGTAAAAGCTGGACCTTACCATGAACATCTGGAGTGAAGAGGCAAGTGATGCAAGTCGTGAAATTTGAGGCGCTGCACTAAAATCATTATTCACCGAGGTTTCGTACCACTTCGGGTTCATCGGAGTTGCAATCCGTCAAGTAGCGTTGATCAGCCGTTGTGATAGTAATTGCAAAACGACATATTGATCATTGCTGTTTACTTCTTATCTCAATACTACCGGTTTCGGTTAGTTTACCATTTTCAAGCGTCAGCAGAGTTTAGCTAATGGCTTAACATATCGTAACACAAAAATTCAAATTTGTAAGATAAGTATTTGTCATCATTACTGCACTCCTTATCGATTTTTCCACAGTGACTGACTGCTACAAACTGGCAGTCTTTGAGTGGTTACAATGAGGCATGTCATCGACAGTTCCTGTCTCTGTGTACCTCCCCCACGCCCGAACAACAAGTGTTTGTAAATCCAAAACTTTTCTGTGGTTATTAGTCCCTAGTCTTACAAACTACTTAAACTAACCTAACCTAAGGTCAACATCCCCCCCCCACACACACACACAAACACAGACGGTCGCAGTGACCGATCGGTCTGCAGCGCGGCAGCCACAGCCTGCACGGCCGATACGGTCGGGGGTTTGAATCCCCTCCTCGGGCATGGATGTTTGTGTCGTCTTTAGTATAACGTACTTCGTAAGTAGTTTGTAAATTTAGGGACAGCTGACACCCCAGATAAGTCTCTTAAGCTTAATAAACATTTGAACACAGACACAGACACACACACACACACACACACACACACACACACACACACCTAAGCCCGAGGGAGGACTCGATCATCCGACGGCGAGCAAGCGCGCGCTCCGCAGCTAGACGCCGTAGTGCACTCGGCGATTCCACCGCGGCTCTAGGGCAACCCAAAACCAAAATATGAACCCACAATCTTTGTAACATAATGTGCGCAAACCGGTTATGACACCTTAAAGAAGAACAGAAAAAACTTTTTTAACTTTAGATCCTTCCTCTTTTAACGCGTTATGGCAGGACACCACTTAAAGGGTGAGAATTGGAGGCGGACTGCAGAACAACTCTACTGCCGCCAACTTACGTTTCGCGTAAAGACCCCAAGGATAAGGTTAGAAAGATTAGGAATCGTTTGGATGCATACAAGTATTCGTTTTTCCCCAGTTCTATATGGGAGTGGAATACAATTCAAAGTAACTAGTGGTGGTACTAGGAACCCTCCGCCATGCATCTTTGGGTGGACTGTGGAGTATGTAATGTAGATGTAGATATAAAAACTAGATTCACAATGAGCCAGGGGACATTAATGGCAAACAAGAGCTTACTTGTATCAAATATAGGCTTCAATTTCAGGAAGAAATTTATAAATTTTTACTTGTGGAGCAAGTAGCACAGCATTTCCAGTGACTGGAAGTTGTTACCCTCTTTGTGATATGGACGGAAACGTACTGCTGTAGAGAGTTCCATACATGCTGGAAACGTTTCTGGAAAGTAACTCTGCCGGCCGCGTTGGCCGAGCGGTCTGCGGCGCGCCAGTCACGTTCTGGACGGTCACTACGGTCGGGGGTTCGAATGCCCCCTCGGGCATGGATGTTTGTGCCGTCCTTCGTATTAGCTAGTTAATATGTAGTTTGTAACTTTATGAACATACACCCTGATAGTCGTGATAGTCACACATAAAGATGCACAGCGGACGCAGCTCAGCCTGTAGACCACACGATGGCCTTCACAGGCTTCCCTGCCTCTGGTGGGACAGAAGACGTCTGCATTAGGACTGATGGGATGATGAACAAGGCAGGCCCACCGTCGAGGTATACTGCAGGGACAACCGTGGGACAAGGAACGGGCAACAAGGATGGAATAGGGACACCAAGGGTACCACATAGGCCTGGTGGGTGAAAACCAACCATTGTCAAAGGTTCGGAGCTGATAGGGGGTAGAAAACAGGATCAGAGGTAGCTGTAAAGCTGGTGGAGGATGTGACTCAACTAGTCTAGTCCCAGAGGAACCAGGTTAAAATAGGAGTGCTGCCCCACAGGCAGACAGTGGCTGTGAGGATGGCGGTGGTTGACTGGAAAGAGAAGGCATGTAAAATCCGCCTATGTACAAAGTTGGGAGAATAACCCCAGTCTGTGAAGATCCCAGTGAGACCCCTGGCATACCCGAAAATGGACTGCATATCATTGCAGACGCTACGACTGTGCGTGGCTAGACTACACGGAAGGGGTTTCATGATGTAGAATGGGCGGCAACTGTCAAGCTGGACGATCTGCCAGTGTTTTGCTGGCCCAATACTGAAGAATAAGTCCCATAAGCTCAACAAACATTTGAAAATTGAAAGTAACTCTGGTACATGTAGAATTACTACATAAAAAATAAGCGTCAATTTTTCCTACTAATTCCAAGTCCAGCAGTGTTACAACGTGGCACTACGAATGACACAAGCGCGTGGGAAGCTGTGCTCAGCACTGTTGTGGTGAAGATTTGCTGAACACTGTTGTAGGCCGTTTAATGCTGCGCCGAGTCCCTAGTAATTTGAAAGCACTCTCGGTGGCTCTCGCAAGCGTAATATTCCTTTGTGGGCCGTTCCCTTATTGGCGGCGGGCTCCACCGGCAGGCAGGCGCGCTCATTGGCCGGGAAGAGTCCATCGGCGGGCCAGTTAGCCAGTTAGCGCCGGCTGCGGCTGCGGCCGCACAGTGGCTAAACAATGCGCGCGCCACGGTTACGGCGCCGGTTCCGCGTAATGAGCGGCGTGGCGCGTGCAACTGCTGCCGGCGGTTGCTGCGCCCCCAATGCGCAGCACACAACACTGCCGCCACACGCCGGGCGTCGCGTTCACTGCTTCAGAACAGACACCGTGCTGGCAAATTCGGCTTTTCCTGCCCCTCTATCCTACACTGGCACTGTGAACTCAGTCGGGCTTGGTGGTCTTGGGGTAAAGTGATCAACTGGAAACAGAAGGGTCGCGGGTTCGAAACACGGTCGGACATCGGATTTCTTCAGTCCGCACTTTAACCCATCCTTCACCTCTCAACGATGTGAGGAATCGCCAGAAACGACACGTGGTTCGGATTCCACGTTAAGCTGTAGGTCCCTTTCCCCGGTTTAATAACTGGGGTAGGCTAGGGACACGCAAGTCGTCGAAGTGGCGTCCAATTGAAAGACTTGCACCAGGCCAATGAGCCACACGAAATTATTATTATTATTATTATTACTGTGAACTCAAATGTTCAAATGTTTGTAAATCTATGCGACTTAACTGCTGCGGTTACCAATCCCTAGGCTAACAAACTAGTTAAACTAACCTAAGGATAAAACACACACTCATGCCCGAGGGACGACTCGAACCTCCACCGGGAAAAAATCGCTCGCTCTTCAGAAACGTGCCTTAGCGCGGTCGGACATTCCACCGCGACACTCCACACTCTCATCTGCGGTAGTTTCGATACGGTTATATGCCGAAAAGTAGTCCCGTTGATTTTTTTTGTTTTTTTGTTTTTTTGTTTTTTGTTTTTGTATTCTATCTGTTCATAACTGGGGGCTGGCGCCCAATAATGACTGGGGTACGCCACTTTTACTGCATTATGCAGTTTACCTTACCAAATTATTGGATCAATGAGCTCTAAGCCCGCACATCATATGCCTCTGTAACTTATAAAATAATAGGTGACGGGAAATTTTAATACGGTAGGTCAACACAAGAAATGTTATACTTTCTGTGGAGCTATGAACATAGTTCATTGTATCATTTTCCAAAGAGTTACAGCACAAAGATATAATTCTTTAAATGGAACAATAGTTTTTTCTATCGTTCATTGGAATCGTTGAAACCAGCTGCGTCCAAATCAATTTAAGCTACATTCCTATCACTGTTAGTTTGGGAGCTACAACCCTTCAAAGTTTCAGGGACACATACCACAAACGCTGCGTATAATGCAATGCGCCTTCTAAATGTGGTGCGGTCGAGTTGTAGCGTCGCTGGAGTCACGGAGCGAGAAGCTTCCTCGATGCGCTGTTAGACTGCCGACTGTCGCCACACACGGCCGTATACCCGACAGTTGGAGCCACACAAACAACCGGGGCTCAATATACCACAGTTACTGACATCGCATGACGATGGCATAAACGAACAACGAGTACGTTGCTGATGCTCGGCGAGTGCCGACACGATGCCACTGAAGCATATATATATATATATATATATATATATATATATATATATATATATATATATAGGGTGTTACAAAAAGGTACCGCGAAACTTTCAGGAAACATTCCTCACACAAAGAAAATATGTTATGTGGACATGTGTCTGGAAACGAATAATTTCCATTTTAGAGCTCATTTCAGTATTTCTCTTCAAATGTAAATTGAAATAATTCGTGCGGACCATTGTCAAAATACACTCTTCCTGTGCTGCTAGAACATGTGCCTTTACAAGTACGACACGATGGAGATCCTGCACATTTCAGTCGACGTGTTCGTACGCTTCTCAACAACAGATTCGGTTACCGCTGGAATTGTAGAGGCGGACCAATTACATGGCCTCCACGCTCTCCTGACGTCAACCCTCTTGACTTTCATTTATGGGGGCATTTGAAATCTCTTGTCTATGCAACCCCGGTACTAAATGTAGAGACTCTTCGTGCTCGTATTGTGGACGGCTGTGATAGAATACGCCATTCTCCAGGGCTGCATCAACGCATCAGGGATTCCATGCGACGGAGGGTGGATGCATGTATCCTCGCTAACGGAGGACATTTTGAACATTTTCTGTAACAAATTGTTTGAAGTCACGCTGGTACGTTCTGTTGCCATGTGTTTCCATTCCATGATTAATGTGATTTAAAGAGAAGTAATAAAATGAGCTCTAACATGGAAATTATGCGTTTTCTGACACATGTCCACCTAACATATTTTCTTTCCTTGTGTGTGAGGAATGTTTCCTGAAGGTTTCGTCGTACCTTTTTGTAACACCCTGTATATATGCTGCCAGAGACAAGTGCAACCCACCACCTAAAGACTGATCCCACACTTTTGCTCTTACCTGCTGACAAAGGGTCAACAGTAGTTTCGGACTGCAAAGGTTGCCTTGTGGAGGGGCTCCACCAACTTTCAGAATCATCCACCTACAGCCTCACCACAAACATATCTAAAGTACATCAGTAAGCACCTGAATGGTACAATCGCACGCCAATCTATTCATGGACCATCTGGTGGAATCCAACTTGACTGATGTGATTCATTGACGAAACTTTCATTATTGAGAGTGAAGGTGAGGGCTATTGAAACATTCTTCCGTGACCTAAGCGCCTTCTTCCTCTTTCATCTAGTTCTCTCGCCATCAGGCCGCCTTCCTTTGATCTCTGTATCACGCTTGACTGCATCAGTGCCTCATTTAGTATTGGGCCAGCAGAACACTGGCAGATCCTCTAGCTTGACAGTTACCGCCCATTCTACATCATGAAGCCCCTTCCGCACTTCTGTACAGGGCGTTTTTGAGTATACTGATTACATGCACGATTAGTGTTGGAGGGTTGGTATGAATGTCGTGCCGTCTTCCCAGATAGATGTTGGTTACAGATTGAACAACATTAGTGTTCACACAAACAATGATCACAACAGTGAAATTGCTCTGGTTTCAAAATAGCAGGAGCAGAACATTCGTGATACAATAATTAGCATGATTTTAAAATAAACTGTACAGAAACTGAAGATACTCCAACATATGCTATCGTATACTGTGATTTTAACAACTATAATGTTGAACTATTTGTGGTTTATTCTGTTGTCGATGAAAATGTCCGCTAATATAAATCTAGGGCTACTTCTCCACGGTCGAATAAGTTTTGACTCGAACAAGGGATGTCAAATCGGCGGTCTGCGAGCAGCAAGCGGCCCTCTAAACGGTTTCACAGTTATTCTTACTTTTCTTTAGGCGAGTGTTACTGCTTCATTCTTCTACCTGTGTTTACACTTCGCCTGAGGTGCAAGGGATATACTCCTGATGTATCAAACTGAAGCCGTAGCTTCCTGACACATGTGTACTCATGTAAATTAACCACATTTTGATGGTTTGTGCTAAATAAAATAAACGGAGACAACTTTACATGACGAGCCCCATAGAATATACATCGGCTCAACGAGACACCCTTTACATGGTCTCGTACAAACGTTTCTGTTGTTTTGCCTGTGTACCAGCTTCCTGTGACTACTGTCTCTTCAGAGACCCCAAAGATGAATCTGCAGGCAAAGAACTAAGCTATGGATCACGCTTAACCAAGACACCAATATTACGAATAATACAAACACCAAAGGCTACGTTCAATGATCGAAACACGTACAGTTCACAAATTACGTAATGTAATGGTGGCAGCAAAGGAATTTCCCGCTTTAGTAGATTACCTTCGGGCCTATGAATATCTTCTGCACATCAGTTTACTGGCAGGGGAAATGCGTGCGTCTGCTGTGCTCTGCACTGCTCCACGACTCATCTCTTCCTTCTTCGGAAGGGATTGAGATTCCACGACGTGGGCGAATCACAGGAGAGGCACAATGTAATATTTTAGAATTTTCAAGACGAAAAAAAGACGAGACTTTTTTTTGTTAAAGTCGCCGTTCGTAGCTTGTTCGACTCAAAAATAATTCGACTCAGTTAGTAGCCCTAGATCTATATTAGCGAACATTTTCATTGATAACGCTGTCAGTTGTTAAAATCACAGTGTACAGTAGCATATGTTGAAGTAGCTTCAATTTCTGTAAAGTTTATTTGAAAATCATGCTAATGATTGTATCACGAATGTTCTGCTCCTGCTATTTTTAAACCAGAGCAATTTCACTGTTGTGACCATTGTTGGTGTTACTATCCTGTTCAGTCCGTAACCAACCGTGGGAACACGGCACGACATTCATATCAACCGTCCTACACTATCATATCGTGCATGCAATCACAATGGTAAAAAAAAAAAAAAAAAAAAAAAAAAAAAAAAAAAAAAAAAAAAAAAAAAAAAAAGAAGAGAGAGAGAGACTGGGCAGAAGTGCGGTTCTTCGAGGTTTTATGTCGGGTTCATTTATCTCAGATATGAGGGATGAAGTGAAATCTGAGCTTCAGGATCGATGAGCGCAGACATCTACACTGGAGCACTGCCAGCCACATTCAAGACAAACTGCAGAGAAGGAGCACTGTGATTTTCAATGGAAACAGGAAAGATACTACACAACAAGTAAGCAACAGCGGCTTCAGAAAATCAAAGATGATAAATGTCAGAAGTTTCGATGCTCCTGACATTTATCATCTCTGGTTGTATAATGGCGCTGCTGCCTACGTGTTTGTTTTGTGGTATCTTTCTTATTTTCATTGAACACGAAGGTATTAAATGCCCATGCACAGTGCCCCCTCCCTGCAGCTTGTCATCAAAATGTTTGAGAGTGTTCCAGTCGAAATATCTGCAGTCACTTATCCTGTTACCCGCCTGCACATCCGTAAGTGTTTTGCAGAAGGGGTAACGTGTTTCGTACAGTCCTTGGCCTAGTGATCATTTCTCTACGTAACTGTAGTTATCGGAGACTATAGCGTCAATATTAGGCAATTACACATTTCCTGCAATCCAGCCGAATTGAGCAAATCGGTTGGTTTCTTTATCTTTTCTCCTCCCCCCCTCCCCCCCCTCCCCCCCCCATTATTTTTGAGTCGTCTCGGTTACTAACGATTTCTTGCTCGCTAGTGGGAGTGATGATCTTTGACAATACATGTAGTGACCGCGGACTGGAGGGCGCTTATGGGATGTTGAGAGGCCAGTTTGGGATGCGAGCAGTGGAGGACGGGATGTGGTAGCGCGTGTTGACAGAGGATTCCGTCAGCCGGAACCTGGTATTGCGAGAGACAGCCGACACATTGCTTTGTGGTGGATGATAGCCTATGGTGACCAGATTTCCAAAATCAAAATAAAGCTTGTACAATACGACGGTATTGGTGTCATTAACTAACAGATAAAAGTACGAATTAAAGCAGGCCTCTCCAACTCGGGTGCTTCGCGGGTACCGGACGGTACCGCGAAAAGCACCGGTGCTCTGCTGCAGCAGTCGGTGCTGTGTTGTGGGGCACGTGACGTGAGCGAAGCAGGCACAGCGCAGTTATATCATGGCAGTGGTAGCAGGGGGGCGTGTTGTCGCAGCGCTTAGCCAACCGACAGTCATGTGGTGTTTGTGAATTATTGACACGAATAATAATAATAATGCCAAATTTTATGCACAGACAAAAAGAATAATTTAATTGTGCTCCTTATTTTGCACAATTTTCAACACTGGTGATATTTGGTATCACTTTGAAGCCACTAATTTTCGCATATTAAGGCACACTCGTAAAGGCAGTTGCAATTAGAAATACAGCTTGCAACGATGCATTATACTTGAGATTGTTTTGTTTTGTTAATATCCGAAACTGAAAACATTTGTTCACACATGAATGTTGTTCAGAACACTGCAACGCATTTTAGGACAAGGGCATGAATCCTCGCGAATTCTTCTTGTTCAACGCCTTTATAAAAATAGAATTTACATCACTATTGTAATTCTGGCAGCGGTCTGTCAAAATTGAATCGTACTGTAGTTTTTTTCAGTTCAATTTGGAGACAAGCTAGGGATATCCTCTATTTGTGATGGATAACGCTTTATCTGCAGCAGAATTAGTGCCAAATAGAGCCAGTAATCAGCTGCAAAGTTTTGCACCGGATATATTCAGATGCTAGGAAGTTGAAAACTAGAGACCATTTGGCATTCTTGCGTCACAGTTCTCTGGTGCACCAAAAAACGCATCACAAAAACTTTTGAGTGTACCTTTAGCTGTTTTATTTCTTCAAACCTATCTTCAAACTTTTTATGCAGTCATTATAACGCTTTAGTGTACTCCCTAATGTGGACATAAGTACTTAATTTAAGGATTCTGAAAGGGAAAATTTTCCAAATTTTCTTCTCGAAGCTGACTTTTAGAAAGAAAATTCTGCAAGTTAGAACTTCCAATACGATCACACATAGTACCGATTAATTTATGTTTACCCTGTAAAGATTTATTTAAGTCATGTAAATAACCTGTGATATTTTTCTTGAAAGCGAGGTCAGCGATCCAAATGTTCACATGTTTGCAATCCTACGGGACAAAACTTCTGTCGTCATCGGTCCCAAAACTTACAAAGACCCTATGCTAATTTATACTAAGGACAATACACACACACACGCAACCCCGTTGGAGGGCTGAAATGTTCGACTCGAGCGGTCAAACGATCCGTAATATGTACAATTATTTAAAAGAAAGATATATTTTTGTTTTTTTCTTTTAGAATAAACAAGACTTACCTCTTAATGTAGTAATCAGTTCCCTTCTGTCTAGTTCGACAATCCTCTCGTGTGTCACGAAACCTTTATTTTCGTAGTAATGGCGCTTTGTCGGTGCTTTGATAATAACGGTAGAGTAGCGTGTTACTTATTGTGTTTTCCCATCAGGCTTGATATTAATGCATACATAATATAGGAAGCAACAAAGTCAGTCGCCACACCCTACTCCCCAGCACTAAGCTAAGGTCTCATATTTCGTATTTCTCGTATTTAAATTAGCTTCTCTCGAAATAACTTATTTTTAAGTACTGTGCGTTGCTGAACACGAAAAGTATTCAAGTGCAGAAAGAACATGAAACCGACAAGACAAGCATAGAAATCGGAGTTTTTTGCACGATACAAACTACATACGTGGTAATACCAATAAATAATATACACCAAGTCAAACTCTAACAGAGAAAATTAATCAAACATACTCGCTCAACAAAAAGACAACTCAACTACATTACTAATTAAACAAATACTTTGTTTTTTACAGTAACCACAAGCAAACAAGTATTACTTTTATTACTACTTACGCAATTTACTTTTTTCCCTCAATTATTTTTGCAGAAGAATGTATGACATTCATTAGCCAAGTACTTTCAGATAGATTTTCTTCATAATTATCACAAGAAGTATATTGAACATGTGTTCATTCTATAAATTGTTCATATTTTGCACACAAAATATGCGTTTTTGTAGTCCACAATCTATTTGTGATGGATAACGCTTTATCTGCATCAGCAAATAGAGCCAGTAATCAGCTGCAAAGTTTTGCACCGGATATATTCAGATGCAAGGAAGTTCAAAACTGGACACCATTTTGACCGTCTTGCTTCACAGTTCTCAATTATATAATAAATTTTCCCTTAACTTTTTTTCATCCAGATTCACTTTCTGAAAACGCTGTTTTTCGCATCTTTCAAAATATTTTCATCAAACTCTGGTATACTTTTAAGACTTTACTGTACAGACTTCCAAAGAAGAGGACATTCGGTTTGAACTCAGTTGACAGGTTTCAGCACATGAAATTGGTAAACCTATTTCGCGATATAATCAACAAACGGCTCGTGAAATAATCTTTAAATGTCCAAGAAATCAGTCTCGTTCATTGCCCCATCTTCCAACGACGAACTAATTTAACATAGTTGGAGAAGCTGCCCATGTCATGTGCAAGCATTACGTAGTACCTACCGAAGAAATTTAAAAATCGTGCATTATTCTCTGTAAGTTCAATTTCCTTAATTTTTTGATTATGGGCACATTTGTTTACAACGTAAATATTACTTAAAATACATTATTGCAAAATATATGGGATTATTAATAAAAACGGGACAATATACATCCCATATCTATTTTGGCGGGACAACGATACACTTAAGCTAAATAAGACACGATCCCGTTAGCCTTCCGCTACCATATTCGGCAACCCGAGTGTTCGAGTATCAGTCCATCCTCAGCTAGTATAGTTGTTTTCACCTGACTGACAGCCGCCAGTGGCAAGAATCAGGATACTATGAATTTCGTAAGTGACTTAGTAGAATGCCGTGGTTGGCAAAATTTAGATTGTTCATTTTTTTATTTGGAAGTGTGCACCATTGCTTTAACTGATGTTGTGAAATTCTGTGGTTACTACTGATTACTATTTCATGGCAAATTGTACATTAGTGGCCGTTCCATAAGGCCATAATGTAGCGCCTGTCTTGGTTCGTTGTAAGAAGAAAGAAACGAGATTATGACTTAAATCAATCTGCCTGACTTTCGCTTCCCAATTGACAGGTGACTTACCTCTTAATCTTCTGTTGCTGTGACCGTTGCCAGCATCAACCTCCTGTCTTCTAGCAGGGTTTTCTATTATTTTGTAAATGAATAAAAATGGTAGCAACAGGGGAATGCTACCAATAAGAAGTCGGACAGTTCACTGAAGTCGGATAGTTCATTGAAATAATCTTTGTATTCTGAAAACAGCTTATAGAATTACGAGGTAGCCTGTTACACCTTATTAAACGATTACTGATTCTTGCTGCAGGACAAGACATACAATAGAGAGCAAGCATCGAAAATGAAACACATTCAAATAGTTCGACCAGCCTTTAACGAGAGAGAAAGAGAGCGTATTGAGTTTCATGAAGATTTCTGTTGGTCATGAGAACAGTAGACTGGTCCCGAAACAGAAGCAGCGCAAAAACTGAAGGAAAAGCTTCTTAGTAATCATCGCGCCTATCGCCCGATGTGCAGACCGTTGCGTATTTATTTAACTCGCGACCGAATGCAATTACTTCACTTAAATTGCGAATACCTGCTCGATGGAACTGAGAAGTTCCCGTCGGTTAACGAAATATCACCAAGACTGAGCATGGCGGCTTCTACACAATAGGCGATCGCGGACCTGTCCTCCTAAGAAATGCAAGCGTCTGAAGCAACTGCCGAACTAAGAGCGGCCACGTCGCTCACGCCAGTTTTGTTAACGCGAGTTTCGCACCGCTGATTCTTCCGCCGGCAAAACTAGTGTTGTGTTACCAACCTGACCCACAGTTAAGAGTTCGTTATGACCTGCAAGGGCCGATTTCACGCCTCCCAGGGTGGCGCCTGCCTTGGCGGCAACTCGTCAAAGACGGCAGGAACAGAAGTGTCCATCCGCGAAGACGTTGGCTCTCTGGGTTTGAACTTAACGGCTCCGGTAGCCTTTGGGGCTAATCGCCATCTTGCCAATTTAATACATTAATTAATACAGGACACGGAAAATTATTTCGCCCCCACGATGCGATGGTTCTCTGGTCAGGCAGGCAAAAGGTAATTTTAGGTTGTCGGGGAAAATTAGTTTTATATGATTTTATTGGCCATTAATTTTCCAGCTTTGTGAATATTAATCGAACGTAAAATACTTCAAACGAATCGTCATTTTTCATTAGATTGGAATCCGTCGTCAGAAATTTTAGAATTATTTTATTTATGCCCACTCTCTTTGTCCTAAAGGCTGGCCATGTGGTTCCTAACACCTTTGTGCTGGTCTGGGAAAAGTCTTAGCTCTACAATATGTTACACTCCCAGAAAATTTTCTGTACAAATAGAAAGACAATTCGATTATGTTGCGATGACGGCAGATGCCTCCTGAGATATATTAGATGTACTGCCAGCCAATAGTATAGTGACACAGTTTCCAGAGTGCCATCCGTATGTCCGCTTTAATAGGAAATGAAAAAGAAGGCTGAATGTAATATCAACGTGTCAGGCAAACAGGTTCTCTGCCAAGCAGATGCACTCCTGCTTCCTACAGCATATTGAGCGAAAAGGGTCAAATTCTGAGCTCGAGTAGAGTGTTGGTCCTTGCATAGAATTTCCCCAAAAGTTGGACGTACTACGTCAGATGCAGAACGATACTGATTGAAATGGTAACGTGAACAATTTCACGTCCTAAGGAAAGTGCATCTCGAGGCCAACGAGAAAGGCAGGCTGCAGTGCGCACGTGACGTCACGTAAGCTAGGTAGTCCTGAGCAGGCGAAATCGCTAACTGATTGGCCGGTCGCTGGGGCACAGCCTACTGCTTCATAGCGGCCGGCCACTCATCTAGCGAACGCGTCGGCTCAGGACTACCTTGCTTACGTGACGAGACGTGCGCGCAGAGGCCTGTCTTTCTCGTTGGCCTCGAGAGCGTCTAGGCAACTCAGAAGCCCGGCAAGATGGTCATATTTTGAAGGCATCAGTGGCAGATTGAACAGCTACTACAGTGTATAAAACAGCGACTGCGAGCGTAACTTCCCTACTCCGGACGCACTTTAATTAGCTGCACGGCCTTGTGCACAGTGAATGGTGAGAGGAACTGCCTGTTTCTCAAGTGCTTTAATGCTACACAGTCTTCCCGCCGTTATTATCAACGAGAAACTTATTCAGATGAACATAGAGCAGGCAGTAGTGAGGTCTGTGAAAGAGGTCGGGAGCCTCTTGGTGGCTGCGGAAAACGTGTTCTGATTCGCAAGAATTTTGTAGGGAGACAGCGAGTTAATTTGTCATCTTCGCTACGCCATCCCATTGGGTAGGCAATTAGCCATTCTTGCAGACTGGTGCGCCTGAGGTGCGAGGACGTGGTCGCTGGGGCACTTGCCATAGGCAGTCATGCAGACGGTAAGTTCGGTGAAGGTTTCCGTGCCGTACCGACCTGATGCTTAGTGGAGTTACATGCAGATTCTGTCTAACAGTTCGCAGTGAGAATACGGTCGTGATTATTTTCCAGCTCACCTGTTGCCATCGCTTCTTGTTGCCGAGCCTGCTACGGTGCCGTCGCCTGTAATTTGGATTGGGTAAAGTACCGCAAGCACCATCGCCAGGACTTATGTAATTCCTCTGTCTAGGATTTTTCTTTAAGTATTGTTTTATTTAGATTTGTCTTTTCATTCTGGGTATCTTAGTTGCTATAGATGACTTTAGATTTTTGTGTAGATAATCTTTTAACATCCTGTTTGTGGAGTTTCCCGATTATTTGACTCTGACAGTCATTGCATTTTTTTTTTTTTTTTTTTTTTTACGAAAATTGTAAAATTCAGTTATGCTTTGCTTTGCATACTTTTGTCAGTTTAGTATAGTAGGGAATGTCATTTGCTTTAAAGTACAGAGCTGTAATAATTTTTATTAAATTTGTTATGAGTTAGGATGTTCGACGTTTGGTTGAAATAAATTTGTTTTTGAGTAGCTCTTCTTTCCTTTAAGACATCCCGCCTCACTATTTTGGAGTGGTCAATAGATTAGTTAAATTCAGAGTGTACTAATTAATATTCATTTAATTATTTCATGGTACAGCTCATAACTTGCTCAGAGTAGGAATAGATATTTATTTATTTTAAAGATACCTGTGACCACATCATAAGCATGAAGGCTATATGGTCAACAATTATATATTTCCTAATTTTGTGAAACATGGTGGGGGCCCAGATTTATTAATTGATATTCAATTAAACTGTTATAAAAATATATGTAGGGAAAATTTAAAGGTGCTACGGGAAGAAAAGGAATTTCTGCCATACTTTGACCGAAAGAAGAGATCGATTGATAGGACACATTCTTAGACATCAAGGAATTATGAATTTAGCGTTGGAGAGAAGTGTGTGGGCTAAAAATCGCAGAGGAGGCGAAGAGATGAATATAGTAAGCAAATTCAACTGGATGTATGTTGCCGTTCTTATGAGGATATGAAGAGGCTTGCTCAGGATAGAGTAGGGTGGAGAGCTGCATCAAACCAAACTGAAGACCACAACATATACGCTCCTGGCCATTAAATTTGCTACACCACGAAGATGACGCGATACAGAAGCGAAATTCAACCGACAGGAAGAAATGGCGTGGTATGCAAATGATTAGCTTTTTAGGGCGTTCACACAAGGTTGGTGCCGGTGGCGACAGCTACAACGTGCTGACATGAGGAAACTTTCCAACCGATCTCTCATACACAAACAGTAGATAACCGGCATTGCCTGGTGAAACGTTGTGATGCCTCGTGTAAGGAGGAGAAGTGCATACCATCACGTTTCCGACTTTGATAAAGGTCGGATTGTGGTCTATCACGATTGCGGTTTAACCTATCACAACATTACTGCTCGCATTGGTCGCGATCCAACAGAATATGGAGTCGGTGGGTTCAGGAAGGCAATACGGAACGCCTGCTGGATCACAGACAGGAGCACCTGCGGTGGTTCACGCAACGACGAACCTGGGTGCACGAATGACCAAACGTCATTTCTTAGGATGAATCCAGGTTCTTTTTTCATAAATGGGCCTGCAGCAGTGAGAATATCGTAATATGACATTTTTAATAAATATAATAACCTTTACTGCTACTTATTAGCTTTATTTAATTGTCCACTACACCTGTTTCGCCGTATTTGGCATTGTCAAGTGATCTGCAATATTTGAAATAAATTTTGTGAAAATATTTTTTTTTCTTTTTTTTTCGAAACAAATAGGGAGTACGTTATACAGTTTTAAATTTACTACATATTTTCCATTTGTTGCTAATACATACACAGCATCTGTACCTCTATGTGATTTTATAGGTACCTTTCTTAGAAAGTAGTTTCTTTAGTAATTTTTAATGTAATGACTTTCTTGTTTTACAGTTGTTTTGATGCTAAGTGTTTACAAAGATGTTATGTTGCATTGTATCTTTAGTAATGGTCTAGCTTCTCTGAGATGGTTAATTTCGAATTTTGTGATATCTTTGAATGTCAATGTATTTACAAATGTTTTATACTCTGGATTTTGTAGTGTCTCCGATTATGAAATAGTGTGTCTCTTTGGTCTCTGACATAGAGTAGAAATATATATGGAGTGAGCATTCAGATGCGCAGAATAGATCTTGTGTCGTCAACATCTATTGCCGTTATGGTCACGTGATCTCGGGACGACGTACTAGTTTGCTGTAATGGGAGTGACCTAAACAGTGACTGTCCGATAACAGTAATGTCTGTGAATGCTACTTTGCAGTATCTGTGACATTTAGTTCTGATTTGTCACGGTTTAAACCAAAAGGTTGCTAATTCACAACTTATCCTTTCAAAACTTTACCAATTACGACTTTCCAATTTTTGCGAATTCTACGATAAATCACCAGATATTCTTTTTCAAGGTGACACACTCACACTTAGAAACTGGCGGTCATTGGCGAATATATTTGCTAACTGGTAATTCTGGGTAAAATTTTACTTACATCCTCGGTAGCTTAGTGTGCTGATGTTGAAAAAAAAAAAAAAACATTTAATGGTCTTTGAAAACTTAGTTACATAGAATAATTTTCCGTGTTGACCGAGAAATAAATAATTAATTATGTTCTTACTCTATGATCAATAGATTCTTGTATGTACTCATGTGTGGTCAGCAAATTTATTATCTTCGTAAAGTTAACATTTTGTTGGCAACATTACCAAACTGGGTGGCCGAGGCCAGAAGTGAAATTTTACAGTATTTCTGTTCGGGTAAACTGTGTCAGTATAACGAAAGCGATAAGTTCTTGACTGTAAAGTGTGTAAATTCATTGAACAGAATATTGTTAAAGTCGTTAAGTGATTTGAAAGGATGAAAAGCCTATTCTCTTGGCAAAGCCATTCCATATTTTGCAGTTTTCTGTCGTAATTGATAAGTCATTGATTATGTATTTTAAAGCTGCTAATATGCAAATGAAAAAGGAATCAACGAGTTCAAAATTTATCTGTGAATGGCAGTACTGGAAAAAAAATCAATTTCATGAATGGACTAGGTTACTGTTATACATTTGGTAAAATGTGTCCAACTTTATCGTGTAGGCCATGCTATACATCATTCTCTTGCAACAAACTTGATTCGACAATCAGATTCGTTGTCTTCAGCAATTCTCAAATGAGTTATCATGTTTCAACCTCATATAGTGCAACACACCCAAAATTCCAGGGTGTTGCAAAATGACTTGATAGTAATCCTGCACCTTCAAAAGTCTCTGGAAAATACGAAAATGGACAATAATACTAATTTTATAACCTTAAAACTTTGCGGAAAGCAAAAGGCTAATTCACAATGGCTGTCACGTCAAGTTGTACGTTATGTCACGTTAACTTTCTTAGCCCTGTACTGAGCAATAGGAGCAATGAAAGTGTACGTATAACTATCACTCATGATAAAAAAAATTTGGCGTATAGTGTCAGGTTGAAAAATGTTCAAATGTTTGTATAGTCTATGAGACTTAACTACGGGGTCATCAGTCCCTAAACTTACAAACTACTTATGAACTACTTACAAACTAGGACGGCACAAATATCCATGCCCGAGGGGGGATTCGAACCCCCGACCGTAGTGGCCGTGCAGACCGTGACTGGAGCGCCTCAGTCCCCTCAGCCACCGCGGCCCTGCTAGTGTCAGGTCTGAGAAAAAAAATGATGAAATTAATTAATGACCATAGTAAAGGTCATGTTATTGATCAATTTTACGGGGGAAACTGCTGAGAAGAAACCATCATTTCAGATTATCGACATTAATTTTGTAAGGAAACCAATCACCAATATTCGAACACATAAACCAAAACTCAGCGTTGTTCGCCTCAGTAAGTTTTCATTTCGAGATATCTGACATTCCGACATCACTTCCGGAAATTCACTCAACTGAGAAAAATTCGGTTCTTAATGGTACATTTGCAGATCACCACGGAAACAAATCACAGTCATAAACTGAAAATTAAGAAACAACAAAAGCATAAAATCAACTATTATCACAGTATAGCACGACGAAAATACATTGGATTTCTATATCACCAGACGACGACGATGTTGAATCTTTTCTAATAACGCGACATGACGCAACGCGACGTGATGCTTCGGGTGAATTAACGAACAGCGTCATCCCTAGATAACGTGACAATTCCAGCTTAATGTTGAGAACATGCGAAGAATGCTATGCTCACTCTAGAGATATTTCTACTCTATGGTCTCTGAGGTATTGCTTGCCATTTGGAATTTTGTAATATCTTTGAGTATGAAAATTCGTTCCTCTGGTGTCTGAGATATTGTATGTTAATCGAAATTTTGCGTTATCCTTGACTGTGGAACATTACATCTCTGAATTTAGTCGTTCTCGAGCTTAATTAGACCGATAAAATTTTGTAAATAAATTTTGTGTTTAAAATCTGTGTGTTCATTGAGAATTTCGTTAGGTGAAGCTTACATGTGTATGTATATTTCTAATGTGCATTTCAGTGCCTTTTGAAATTTTGTGTAATATTTTTAAAGCTCTCTCGATGTTTGTGGTGGTAAGGTTTTCAATTTTCAAATGCTGGTAGAAAGTAGATGGATTTGCTTCTGTCATTCTTGTATGTTCGCTGAACCTCGTTCTAAAACTTCGTCCCGTCTGACCTGCATAAAATTTGTTACAATTTTCGCAAGTGATTTGGTAAATTCCTGAACAGTTAAAGTTGGTTGTGGTTGCTATGGCTTTATGAAGTTTTACTTGTAGGTTGTTTGTACGGAATGAAAATTTTATTCGTGTTTGTTTGAATAGCGCGTTGATTTTGTTTGATGTATTACCTATGAAGTTTGTAGGAATATATTTGATTTTTTTATGTTCTGATTCTTCCTTTACAAGTTTTATTTTTGTGTGTATAGAAATTTTACTTTTAGGTTCTTTGCATGTATCATAAATTTTGTGGACTATACCAGGATTTGTATAAGCTATATATTTTAAAATTTGGATTTCTTTATCAATACTTTCTTTTTCAAGGGGCAGGTTGTTAATTCTATTTATCACTGAATGAAAGTAGGCACATTTTTGCGATGTAGGGTGGTATGAATTGGCATTTATTATGTTGTCTGTTGTTGTTGGTTTTCGGTAAATTTCAAAGGAATGAAAAATGTGTTTATTGCTAATTTTTAAATCGAGAAAATTGATTGAGCCATTCGTTTCTATTTATTTCGTAAATTTACTTGTTGGATGTAATTTGTTAAGTAAACAGTGTATTTCATTAATTTCATTATCTGTTCCTTGTATCAGCATCAATGTATCATCAACATAACGGAAATAATATATTATTTTATTTGTTAAATCAGAGCAAGTGCTAAAAATTTTGTTTCTAATTAGTTTAAAAATACGTATAACTGCCAAGATTCTCGCTATTGAACTTCCCATCACTACACCATCTGCTTGGTTGTATATTTTTCCATTAAATTGATTACTGATGCTTTTATTTATTTATTTATTTATTTATTTTTTTAATTTTTTTATTTTTTTTTTATTTATTTTTTTTTTTTTTTTTGTATATAAGTAGGTTTGCTTCTATAATTTGTATGGTCTCTTTTATTGGGATGTTTGTATACAGTTTTGTTATGTCAAAAGATACAAATTTACTGTTTAGTGGGATAGTGATATTTTTTATGTGTTTGAAAGAAGACGTGAATTTTTGATTGTGTATCTTTTCTTGTACGTGTATAGTTTGGTAAGTAGTGTGTTAATTTTTTTTCTTATAAGATATGCTGGGCTATCTATACAGGTCTTAATGGGGTCGAATGGGATCGATTGTTTATGTACTTTGGGTTGTGCTCGAAGTGTTGGTGTTTTAGGGTTCATAATAATTAGAGATTTCTTTTCATACTCGGTTATTATATCACAATTTTTGATACATTTTTAAATCTGAGCAGCATATTTGTTAGTAGGATTTCGCGGTATTTAAATTGTATTATTATCACGAAAGAAATCCATAACTTTTTGTATGTACTCAGTTTTTTGCATCATGACGATACTATTACCTTTGTCTGATTTTAGTGCTATTGCGTTATTTGACAATATTTTTTTGTTAATATTAGTTAATGTTTTTATCTCATTCTTATTTTTTTGAGAGGTGTTTTGGTTATTTATTTTTCAATAATTTTGGCCATATTTATAGTGAGTTCGTTTTGTTGTCTAATTGGTAAATTAGTATTATCTATTGCAATTTTACCAGTTGTTGTTGTATGTTTTATTGAATTTTTATTTAGTTTTGGTGCAATGTTATATTTCATTCCTTTATTGAGTAAATTTATTTCGTTATCTGAAAATTCTATTTCTGTTAGGTTTTTAGTTCGGGGATAAAACTGTAAAGTGTTGTGTGGTTTTTCGAATAATGGTGGTTGTTTTTGTGTTTGTATTAATTTTACGAATTTTTTGTTGTGTATATGTCGAATCTGTTTGCTGATATGAATATTATATATAATTATAAATTTATATATAATATCAAAAACCAAAGGAGAGACACTATTACATAATTCTAAATGGGTTATATACATTTCTTGATTTAGTACTTCCTTGCGGTGATACTTAAAGTTTATTTCTTCTTTGATCCATAGTCTTGCACCATAATTCTTGATTTGTTGATTTGGAGTGGTTTTAGCTATAATTTTGATGTTTATATATGAAGGAATTACTCCACATTTTAAGCACGTTTTGTTATATTTGATGGCTTCAATGACCTTTATGATTTTTAATTTTAAACGTAAAAAGCGCAGAAATATGCCAGTCTTTTCTCTTGATTGTGTCATCAAAACTTTTTTCATAAATGGGCCTGCAGTAGTGAGTATATCTTAATATGACATTTAGTAAATATAATAATCTTTACTGCTGATTATTAGCTTTATTTGTTTCGGAAAAAAAAGAAAAGAAAATATTTTCACAAAATTTATTTCAAATATTGCAGATCACTTGACAGTGCCAAATACGGAGAAACAGCTGTAGTGGACAATTAAGGTAAAAAGGTAAAGCAGTCAACAATCCGAAGATTGGTTTGAACACCACAGTGCTTTACTAGGCATGGTCCTGTTTGGAGGTGGTATGCCATTGCCTTCCTCCGACCTGACTTACCCAGCCAGTTATAGGGGGACCTACAGTTTAACGTGGGTTCCGAACCACGGTGCTACTCGGTATTTTTCACATGAGGAATACTGCCAGAGGTGAAAGAAGTGGAAAGTGACAGATAAAAATCCTAGGACCTGGCGGGGATCGAACCCGCGACGTTTGGATTTGTAGTCTAGCACTCTATCACTGCAACCGAGGCGCACCAGTGGACAATTAAATGAAGCTAATAAGCAGCAGTAAATGTTATTATATTTATTTTAAAAAATCCAGGTTCGTTTATAGCATCATGATGGTCGCATCCGTGTTTGGCAACATCGCGGTTAACGCACATTGTAAGCTTCATCGCCATACTGGTGTATCACCCGGCATGATTGTATGGGGTGCCACTGGTTACACGTCTCGGTCACCTCTTGTTTGCATCGACGACGCTTTCAACAGTGGTTGTTACATTTCAGATGTATTACGACCCGTGGCTCTACCCTTCATTCGATCCATGCGAAACCCTACATTTCAGCAGGATAATGCACGGACCTTTCTGGATACTAAAAATGTTCGACGGCTGCCCTGGCCAGCACATTCTCCAGATGTCTTACCAATTGAAAAAGTCTGGTCAATGGCTCGTCACAATATGCTTGTCACTACTCTTGATGAACTGTGGTATCGTGTTGAAGCTGCATAGGCATCTGTACCTGTACACGCCATCCAAGCTCTGTTTGACTCAATGCCCAGGCGTATCAAGGCCGTTATTACGACCAGAGGTGGTTGTTCTGGATACTGATTTCTCAGGATCTATGCACCCAAATTGCGTGAAAATGTAATCGCATGTCAGTTCTAGTATAATATATTTGACCAATGAATATCCGTTTATCATCTACATTTCTTCTTGGTGTAGCAATTTTAATGGTCAGTTGTATATGTAATAAAAAAAGGTACTTTGTTTTGTTTGTATGTACCACTCATTCTCCTTAGTTTCACTTGTTTCTTTTCCCTTATATACGTAGTTTCCAGTGGTAGTTTTTTGTGTTAGCGTCAAAGTGGTTCTTTATTTTCATTTTTTTTCCCTTGTAGTTCCTTTTTTTATTGAGGAAAAAAGTTGAAAAATACGGTATAGACCACTTGGCAAATTAAAAAAAATGATAAAAACAAAATAGTTGTGCAGAAGAAAAAAGCAGAAAACCAAGAAAACAAAAATAATCCGCGGAGTGCGCGACTTTTCGCCGTCGCAAGTTCTTGTCCTCCGTCCGGCCTGGGCGTATTTGTTGTCCTTAGCATCAGTTAACTGTTCAAATGTTTATTTACCTTATTGGTCTTAACCGCGGGGTCATTAGTCCCTAAACTTACAAACTACCTTATACTAAAGACAACACAAAGATCCATTCCCGACGAAGGATACGAACCCCCGAAGTGGAACGGCCTCGCGTAACGGCCCATAGCGCCTTAATGCGCTCGGCCACTCAGCAACGGCAGCATAAGTTAGTTTGTAACCCTAGGGACTAATGACCAGAGTAGTTAAGTGCCATAACTCCCTAAACATTTGAACATTTTGAAGCGACGACCACACAGTTTGGTCCCTTATGTTTACATACATTTTAATGTTTTGGGAATTGATAACTTGCGAGCCTAAGAAAAGCGCACAGGCGTGGACTAGTGGCATCCTATTTTTTATACACAGGAATATGTGAATCAAACGTTCTGAAGGGGAGTAGGAAAGTACGTAACATGTCGGACTACCTAGTGATCCTAATATCGCCAGTTGCTGCAAATAATTAGACTTTCCAGAGCAGCGTACTGTAATGGTGTAGTGGATCCTATTGTAGAGATGTTGTTGCTACCTGAATGGAATTAGAAAACTTGTGACCGCATTTGAGCTTCTCTTTCAGTTTAGATGCGTCAGTTATAGCATAGCAAAGGTGACGCAAAGCGTTCTGGCAGCTGTGTCCA
This sequence comes from Locusta migratoria, assembly GCA_026315105.1. Classification (NCBI taxonomy): domain Eukaryota; kingdom Metazoa; phylum Arthropoda; class Insecta; order Orthoptera; family Acrididae; genus Locusta; species Locusta migratoria. The sequence continues at coordinate 647,046,425 of CM048744.1, read as the reverse complement.
GAGAACGCCACTCGTTTTGGGAGCAAAATTCAAATGTTCAAATGTCTGTATAGCTTATGGAACTTAACTACGTGGTCATCAGTCCCTAAGCTTACAAACTACTTCTGAACTAGCTAATACTAAAGACGGCACAAATATCCATGCCCGAGGGGGGATTCGAACCCCCGACCGTAGTGGCTGTGGCCAGCGGTGCAAAATTCATTATGATAAACATCTCACATGTTACTTTCTTTAATGCGTACTATGAAGTGTGCGTGTGAATGAAGTAATGTATAAGCCATATGCAAATAATTTGCTGTTTATTATTCTTGCTTAAAGTCACAAATTCAAACGACTGGAATAATTTTTTATTGCTTCGGTAAAGGGCTAACCTCACATAAAATAGGGAAAACGCTAAGGAACATCTGGATAACTGAAAAAATCGATAGTGTTAATACTGTACCGAGACTGCCTCTTCAAATTAGATTCGTTTTATCGGTGATACTATATAGCCCACTCTACGGCGATAAAATTTTGTATAGTTGATGTTCTAAACAAGAGGAAAGGCACTGTGTATACAGTAATACTTACGGTGCATAGCGGAGAGCACCATATTCCAGATAACAATTTAAAATTTCACCATGAAATTTTTGCAGATAAGTGTAACTTTTTAATACTCAGATGAGGCAGCAGATCAACAGTAGCGGAAGGTGGATAAATTATTGAGGAGGAGGAGGTGGGGGAGAAGGAGGGGGCGAGAGAGCGAAGGAGGTTGAGGAGGACGAAGTAGAGGATAGGCAGATAGACAGAGTAAGGAGGAGTGAAGGAGATTGGCCGAGAGTATGGAAGAGCACATGAACTAACTAAATAACAGAATAAATAAATACCCTAGAAACGCCGGGTTTTATGGCAGTTGACACAAAGAGAATGCAAAGAAGACAAAGAAGAAGGCGGAAATAGACATAGAGATAGGGAATGTGATGGTCAGAGAGCATATCCTGTAACCGTGCATGTTTAGCAAATTCGTGGCAATGTCGAGTCCGCTAGTTGCTAATAAATATTAGAGACTTTTGACAAACTCTTAATAACATTATAAACACAAACAAAAGACTGTATTCAGTACAATTTTTTTCTTCTTAACAATCAAAGTTGTGTTTAATTGATTAGAAACGGAATTTGAGACTGTCTCGAGAAATTCCGTTGTTCAATTATTATCGCACCGCCTGTGGAAGAAAGATCATTCGTTTGGATCGCAGCGACTGTAACAGTTTATTTACTGTAAATGCAAATATGAAGGCCAACAATTTGCCATGTAATTAAATACACTTTACCGGGATTTCAAGGCAATCCGAGGGTGTCTTCATCAGAAGTATTGATAAAGCTATGACATGAGACGTATAAAATTAGTACATGTTTGTTAACTTTTATTTGTATACAAACAAGGACCTTACAGATTTTAGCAATCTTTACAACTTTTGCAGTGAATATAGCAGAAAACTGTCTAAAAAAATGTTTCTTAATATGATGACATAGTTCATCGAAACCGGTAAAGAGATCAATAAATAAACTAGCAGCCGGCCGCGGTGGCCGAGGAGACTGAGGCGCTTCAGTCACGGTCTGCACAGCCACTACGGTCGGGGGTTCGAATCCCCCTTCGGTCATGGATATTTGTGTTGTCTTTAGGGACTGATGACCCCGTAGTTAAGTCCCACAAGCTTAACAAACATTTGAACATTTTGAATAAACTAGCGATCTTGGCTGAAGTAACTTTGTTTTATATAAATTTTTATCGCTCTCCATAGCCATAATACGCCGCTTAAGTAAAAAATTAGAACATGATGCGTTCAAGTCGCATATGTCACGTAAATACTAATAGGTTTATGAAAATTAAAAACAATATAGCTAGCCACTCTGGGCTGCCGCAATGCTAGCTGTTGGGAGCGGCAATGGAATCTTATCACTGTGGTCTTAGGCTGCTCCGACAGCGAGCACTGAGGCAGCTCATAGTAACTAGCCACATTGTTTTTAAGTTTCATAAACCAGATAGATTACAGAACCATCAGTTTGATAAGTCATGGTTGCAAAATTTTAACACGAATTATCTACAGGAGAATAGAAAAGCTGGTAGAAGCTGACCTCGGAGAATATCAGTTTAAATTTTGGAACACGGGAGGCAATACCCACTTTACAACTTATCTTAGATTAAGGAAAGGCAAAGCTACATTTTTAGCTTTTGTAGATTTGGAGAAAGCATTTGATAATGTTGACTGTAATACACTCTTTCAAATTCTGAAGCCAGCAGGGGTAAAATATAGGGAAAGGAGGGTTATTTGCAATTTGTACAAAAACCAGACAGCAGTTATCATGAAAGGGAAGCATTAGGAAGGGAGTAAGACAGGGTTGTAGCCTTTCTCCGATGTTATTCAATTTGTTCATCGAGCAGGCGGTGAAGGAAAGCAAGGAAAATATGGAATAGGGATTGAAGTTCAGGGTGAAGAAATAAAAACATTGCGTTTTGCTGATGACACTGTAATTCTGTCAGAGACAACAAAGGACCTGGAAGAGCAGTTAAATGGAATGGACAGTGTGTTGGAGAGATCGTATATACATTAGCAAGAGCAAAACGAAGACAATGGAATGCGGACTTAGAGAACCAGGCGATGGTGAAGTAATTACATTAAGTAACGAAACAATAAGGTGGTAGATGAGTTTTGATACTTGGGTAGTAAAATAACATATGACGGTCGCAGTACAGAGGATATAAAATGCAAAATGGCTATGGGAAGAAAAGCATTTTTGAAAAAGAGAAATTTGCTAAATCGAATATTAATTTAAGTGTAAGAAAGACTTTTCTGAAAGTTTGTGTGTTGGGTGTTGCCTTCTACGGGAGTGAAACATGGACGTTTAACAGTGCGGACAGGAAGAGAATAGAGGCTTTTGAAATGTGGTGCTACAAAAGTTTGCTGAAGTTTAGGTGGGTAGATCGCGTAACTAATGAAGAGGTACTGAACAGAATTGGTGAGAAAAGGAATTTTTGGCATACCTTGACTAAAAGAAGGGATCGATTGGTAGGACACATTCTTAGACATCAAGCAATTCTTAAATTTAGCATTGGAGGGAAGTGAGTGGGGTAAAAATCGCAGAGGGAGACCAAGAGACGCATGTAGTAAGCAGCTTCAAATGGATGTGTGTTGCCGTTCTTATGAGGAGATGGAAAGGCTTGCTGATGGTAGAGTGGAGAGCTGCATGAAACCAGTCTCCGAACTGAAGACCATAACAACAACAACAACAACAAAACCGATTGTATTTAGCTGACATGATTTTATACTTCTGATGAAGACACTATTGGATGATGTCGAAATCCGGGTAATTGTATTTATTTGCAAAGTAACTTGTTGGCCTGCTTATTTGCATTTACAGTAAACAAAAATCATTCAAATTATCATCTATACATTGATGACTTGCGGTTATAGACGTGGATGGGAAACATCGATGTTTTTCCGCTGTTAGTAGGTCGCGCGACCGCCTGGCGCCGCTTCTGCCGGCCTTGGCGCCGCTGCCCCGTTTCGGTGCTGGGTCTGCTCAGCGCGTGACCCGCGCGTCCTGTTCAGCGCCTGCCCTGCCCTGCCTGCAGCGGGAATCCTGTTCACACGGGACCCTTCACTCAACCACGCGCGGCCGTCTCCGCTTGCCTGCAACAGGTGCGGCGTGAAGGGTCTCTGTATGTGATTCACATGATACTCGCAGCTAAAACGTGTTGCATCACCAGTTTTATATCCACAACATTTGACATAATCGAGTAGGGAGAGCTATCTGTAATTGTCATATAGACTTCATCTACATCTACATACATACTCCGCAATTCACCGTAAGGTGCGTGGCGGAGGGTACACTGTACCACTACTAGGCATTTCCTTTCCTATTCCATTCACAAATTGAACGAGGAAAAAAAGGAAGGCCTATATGCCTCCGTACGAGCCCTAATTTCTCTTATCTTGTTTTTGTGATCTTTACGCGAAATGTAAGTAGGCGGCAGCAAGATCCTACTACACTCAGCTTCAAATTCCGGCCCTCCAAATTTTCTTAACAGAAATTCACGAAAAGAACGTCGTCTTTCTTCCAGCGATCCCCAATTGAGTTGCCGGAGCATTTCCGTGACACTCGCGCATTGGCCGAACCTACCGGTAACAAATACAGTTGCTCGCCTCTGAACCGCCTCTATGTCTTCCTTCAAACCGATCTGCTGCGGGACCCAAATACTTGAGCAATACTCAAGACGTGGTCGTACAAGCGTTTTATACGCGGTCTCATTTACAGGTGAAGTACATTTTCCCAAAATTCTCCCAATAAACCGAAGTCGGCTGTCCGCCTTACTCACAACTGTCCTTACATGCTCGTTCCATTTCATATCGCTCTGCAATGTTACGCCTAGATATTTGAACGACGCGACAGCATCAAGAAGCTCACTACTAATGCTGTATTCGAACATTATAGGATTCTTTTTTCTACTCATGCGCATCACCTTACATTTTTCTACATTGAGAGCTAGCTGCCATTCTTCGCACCAACTAGAAATTTTGTCTAAGTCATTCTGTATGCTATTACAGTCAGTTACAGACGACACCCTCCCATACACCACAGCATCATCAGCGAACAGCCACTTCACATAGAAGAACCTCTAGATCGAATATTACCGGCCGCGGTGGCCGAGGGGACTGAGGCGCTCCAGTCACGGTCTGCACGGCTACTACGGTCGGGGATTCGTATCCCGCCTCGGGCATGGATATTTGTGCCCTCCTTAGGATTAGCTAGTTCATAAGTAGTTTGTAAGTTTAGGGACTGATGACCCCGTAGTTAAGTCCCATAAGCTACACAAACATTTCAACATTTTTTAGATCGAATATTTTACTTAATACTAGTGACTAGTTTCGACAGGGGTTGTTGAACTTTTGTTAGTAACACCCGTCAATTCGACGAGTGTAACTCCAAACCAACTCTCTAGTCGTGTACATTTGTTCACCAATTGTTCCTAGAAACGTCACAACTCACTGACAATTTGAACGTAGCCGTTATTTTGATGTTACTAAGCTAGGGTTAACCCCAAAGTATATTTGCTAGACCAATTAAATATAGCGACTAGAGAACAGCTGTCACAATTCAGTCAGCACAATATATGTTTGTCTTCACTTAAAAAGACCGAGTTATATTCATTGCTGAAAAAGTTAACAAAATAATTAGCAACATGATGTGCCAAGCTCGTTTCAGGTGCGTCTTGTGGTGTTTACGTGAAGAGCCTGAGGCAGAGTTGGAAAACCCGATTTTGGAGGTCCATGTAAACGGGGTCAGTAGTACCGACTGAAAACAATATTGCTATACGAGGCGATCCGGAAAATAAAGTTCCCTAAATTTGTAAAACAAGAATAACAACATAGTTACATAAAAAACTTTAATAGTAACAGGTTCAAGCAATGTTTGAGCTATTTTTTTCATAGTCACCAAACCGTGTCTTGGTCTTATATAATAAACGAGGTGCTATCCAAAATTTTTGTGTCTGGTGCTGTCATCCGTTGAAAACCTTACCTTTGGACTAATGGTCACCATCACCCTCGAAGTAGTTCCCATCTGCACGTACACACCGGTCCCAGCGCTTCTGCCCTTGGCCAAACGTTTTCTGGAAGTCCTGTTCTTTCAGGGCGTTCAGCACTGCCAGTGGTGGTCTGAATCCTCTCTTGAGTGTCGAACCGACGGCCTTTCAACTTGAATTTCAGTTTTGGAAATAGCGGGAATTCTTAAGGTGCTAAATCTGGCGAGTACGGTGGGTGGTGTACAACCGCCATGTTGCTTTTTTGCCATAAATGTCCTGGTGAACGAGGACTTGTGACAGAGAGCGTTATCGTGATGCAGCAGCCAGTTTCCTTGACTCCGAAGTACGGGCTGTCGTCGCCACACGTTTTCACGGAGCCGTCACAAAACGTCACAGTAGTACGCGGAATTCACTGTTTGGTTTGATGTGACGAATTCTTTGTGCAAAATTCCCTTGCAAAGAAATCGATGATCAGGCTCTTCACCTGTCTCGCTTTTTTGGGTCTTGGAGAGCCCGGGCTCTTCCACTAGGACGATGGTAGCTTTTTTTCTGGGTCTACATCTACATGGGATACTCTGCAAATCACATTCAAGTGATATTGTCAATTGCACATTACCGAATGCTTTATGTAGATGTTTCTATTGTTCTGCCGTCTTATTTCGATTATCAACTTCAGTGTCAGAGCTGAGTTTCCAAAAAGGGAAACTCATTTTCAGCTAAGTGATGGTCAACTGCCTTTTCCACACTTCTTTTCGTGAGCAACTTGAAAACATGAGTTGTTAAGCTAAATGTGCTACAGTTCTCACACATATCTGCCCCGATTATCATCGGAATGATACCTTTCCGGAAGTGTGTTGGTAACTCCAACTTCTCATCTCTTCTTCTACACACTAACAGAAATACTAGATTTTCCCATTGTCTTCAACAGCCTCTTAAAAGCCAATGATATGCTATCCATCGTTTCCGATTTATTTGTCCTCTACTAGCCAAAACTGTATTTCTATTATTCGATCCCCCCCAAATAAATGAGTAGCGTTGTTACAAAGTCTTGCTCCTTATACAGACCTTCACTCATTTTTTCAACTATACACTGTCTCCTTTACGTTTCACATCAAAATTCCTAATGCAACCAGTATATTCTTAATGTTGCTTCCTTATTCATCCATTTAACCAAGGCTATTTTCAGTAACAAATACAATATAAATGACGGCAGAATTTTATGTTTTTCGGACTCAGGATACCAAAAACTCTTTCTTTTTTGACTAAACAACGGTTTCCCACTGAGAACGATTTGACCGAACAAAACAATTTGATCTGAATTCTATCGATTGCCATCCGAAGCCTGTACATTCGGGCGTTAAAACCGGCTGCACTGTAGCCGCGCATGTAGTGCAGTACCGGTGTCAAATGATCGGCTGTCTGCAGCAGAAGTCTGTCGTCGGTAAAATGCAGCGATATCGGAACCACTGTGACATTAGCCCAAGCTTCACCTTTCATCGACGGCGAAGGCATTAGAGGAGCAACTTGTGGTCAGATAAGGACTTGGTAAGTAATGGTTTCCAGAAGCTATTAAGAAAACTCACGTTAAACATAAATCTGGACCAGATACGGGAACTTTCATCACCACTCCACCACAATTAGACTCCAATAGGTTACATTACGTTTCTAGGTGTGAATGAAGAATTATTCTTAATGTCACGCACTTACCATTCTGAGGCCTTTTGTGGTAGGTAACCGTCATGTCTGTGGTAAATACAGTGTTTTGAAGTACAGACTTATTATCAGAAAAAAAGTTTTCGCAAATTTTGCCTTTTTTACTATTTATTTAGATTAAATAAGAATAAGCATTGGAAATTGTTCATGTAATACCTGAAAGATAATAATGATCCTGTTTACACCTCAAACGCACCTACAAACATATCATGACGAATTCTTGCAGCGCAGGAGTGGCTGCGTGATCTAAAGCATCATGCTACGAACTGGGCGGTAGTTTCCGACGGGGGTTCTAGCCCACCCTCGAGCACATATGTGTTTGTTGTCCTTAGTGTAAGTTGAAGTAGTTTCTAAGTATATGGATTGATGAGCATTGCAGTTTGGTCCTATAGGTTTACAAACAATTTTTCACGAGTTCTTCATAATGCCAGGCTAACACGCAAACCAACATTACAATCAATACACCGAGTTACATTTCTTATCCGCTTCTGTTGTTCTGCACTTTTATTTTATTCAGCGTATGTTCAAATGTTTGTAGAGATTATGGGACTTAACTACTGGGTCACCAGTCCCTAAATTTACAAATACTTATTAACTACCTAATACTAAAGACGACACAAACATCCATGCCTGAGGGGGGATTCGAACCCCCGACCGCAGCGACCGTACAAACCGTGACTGGCACGCCGCAGACTGCTCGGCCACCGCGGCCAGCTTCAGCGTATGGCTTACAGAATTGTATACTTAGTACATACAGTAATTCATAAGAACATGATATGTGTAATTACAAGTAGTTCACAGCAATGTAAAATTAAAAGAAAAAAAAAAGAAAGAAAAAAAGAGCTGTAGAGCGGTAGCAGAAGAAGCTCCTTTTCTCGTCACAGTTGGATATCGAGAGATTCCAACCAGTTAATTGCCGCAGGTGTTGCATCTACTAAGTCTTTCCAGGACCCATGAATTTTCTTATTGGGCAGTCGCGTAGAATGTGTTCCAACGTTTGTGCCGATGTTCCGCAGTCGCATTGGTCGTCGTCGGTAACTCTCCACTTGAGTAGCGTTGCTCTGGTCACGGCGTGGTCAGTTCTGTGCAGTCAAGGGAGCTCCATACTTTTCTTGGTAGGCTAGCACCCGGAAGTTGGATGGTCGGGTCTGTACTGTCTAAATTCTTGTGCCTACGGAAGGACGCCCACTGGTTTTTCCATTCGTCTTTTAGATTGTAGCAGTCTGGGAAGAGTTGGCCAGTGCTTACCCATATTGGTTCTCTGTATTTAGTCGGGGGTGTGATACGTTGTTCGACGTTTCGTGAATAGCAAAGTCTCTGGATCGTTTTGAGTTTCATCCATTCATGTGTTACTACTTGTTGTCGTCGTAGATTTGGATCAGCAATATTGGCAAGAAATGACAGACAAGGTGTTGGTGTGAATTTTAGAGTACCTGTCACTATTCTCATATCATCATTTAGATCGACATTCGACATCTATTATGTTGACATGAATACTTCTGTTCCTAACGGGAGAACAGTCTTCGGTGACAGGATATATTTAGCAGAAGATTAGATCACAACTCCGTTAATTTTACGGCATTTATTATTCACTGTTATTGTCGAAAACCGACGAAGGATTATCGTCAGCAGTTTTTATCTATGCTGTATTTATCCTGTAGTCCCACTTGTAGCCTAAGTTTCGAATGACGATAGAACCGTAAAGGTGGCGAGACACATGACTGGATGCATGCTTTAGCTTCCGCCCTCATCCCCTCCCCCTCCCCCCCCCCACCCCCGCCCCCACCTTCGGAGGTGTTGTGTTCATACAGAGCCTCAAGAGTGCAGTTCGTGGTGGTGATGTACGCGTTCACAAGTGAAATGCGGTGTAAAGGTAAGGAGACGACGGTGAAAGGGAGAAATGTTATAATTAATCAAAGTGCACACATCTCTCTTAGAAATTGCCAGTGCACTCACCACGACCGAAGTACAGTGTTTTCCCAAGTGCCTCAAACAGAGTTCTGAATAGGTAGAGGTATAGCACTCCTTCTATACTAAAGGAGACACGAGAAAAAATAATAGTCACGATGAAGTCAAATCCGAAGGTGTAGGCGTCTGAGATTAGCGGAAGCCGTGAGGAAACTTCTCGCACCTGTGGTCCACAGAAGAGTCGTTAAAACAGGTTTTAAATCTTGTGGATTATAACGTCATTGTTCCTGGAAGGAAGCCATATCTCAATCGTATGAATCAGAAAAACCGACTACAATGAGATAACCAATATGTGGTGAAACCAACAGAATTCTGAGACTTCTGCTCCAAAGACAGGAAATTTTTCTTATACAAGGGTGATGGAAGTGCTACAGTGATGAGGCTATCAAATGCAGAGTAGGAGTCTAAGAAAATGGGAGGCTAGGGACTTTATGGCTTTATAAAGCTTTCGGGAATTATCGTTCATAGATGGGATCATGGGAAATGAATTCAGAAGGGTTCTTCAAAACGATCTTAATAAGAGTACAGAAGAGCTAAAATTGGGGGAGTGGGTGATAATTACTAAATGTTCAAATGTTTGTAAATCTATCGGACCAAACTGCGTGGTCATCAGTCCGTAGATTACAAACTACATAAACCTAGGTAAACTAACCTAAGGACAAACACACACACCCATGCCCCAGGGAGGACTCGAACCTCAACGGCGAGCAACCGCGCGCTCCGCAACGAGACGCTTTAGACCGCTCGGCTACTCCACCGCGGCTGATAATTACTCCCAACAGGACAATTATCCAAAGTATACTGCTGAAACTGTTAGGATTTGGTTCTTGTGCAACACACCCCACACATTTAAGCCAATTGCAAGATTTAAATACTATAGAAAATAAAAGGAATGAATTTGAAGATAGTTTTAGGAAACATACTATAAGTAAAGCCCATCTGAAAAATCTTCTGCTGACGTAGTGGAGAAATATGGACTATGCAGTCACCAAAATACTTCCAGTCAGTATCCAAAAGACTATCAGCAGCCGCGGTGGAGTAGCCGAGCTGCGGAGCTTCGAGTCCTCCCTGGGGCAAGGGTATGTGTGTCTTGTCCTTATGTTAGTTTACCTTAGTTTAAGTAGTTTGTAAGCTACGGACTGATGACCACGCACTTTGGTCCAATAAATTTACAAACATTTGAACATTTTGACTATCAGCAGTAATTCACAGAAAGGGGATGGTAACTAAATACTAGATAATAGGTATTCTCTGCTTAAATACTCATGCCCAGATGTAATCAATTTTTTCTGTTAGTAGAAATAAGTTTCAGTTTATATTTTTAGTAGACTACTCTTGTACTAGGTGAATACCTGACGTCACCCTGCTACTTATTTATTCAAGCCTTAGAAAATTTCTCCTTCTCTCTCTCTCTGCCGATCTTAACTTTCCTTCTCGCTTTATCCATCTCATCCTCCACCCTCTCCCTCCCTCTCTTTCTTTCTGTTGATATACTCATAGCCCCACTCTTGGTTCATCTCCTCCCAATCCTCTCTCTGACCATCTCCCCTTTCCTCTGTGAGTCACCTCCTCGTGTCTCAGTCGACTTGCTTCTCCATCTCCTCAGCCCACTGCCCTCTCCATATGTGAAAAACTATATAACTGTTAACTTTCATGGCGATTGGTGAAGTGGTGTCTAAGATTATTGCAATGTACCCTCTAATTGTACAAATGTTTGTATATACAAGGGACATAACTGTTGCTGATATCTATCCCTAGGGTTACAAACTACTTAAACTACCTTATGCGAACAACAACGCACACGACAATGCCCGAGAGACGACTCGAACTTCCGACGGGGAGCAACTGCAGCAAGACGCCTTAGAGCGCTCGGCCACTCCAACGCAGCGAATATAGCCCCGCCGAGCATCGTATGAAATCTTAGGTAGTCGGTGATGACTCTCTTGTTTTGAAGACTAAGGATGCAAATATCCATCAAGGTGAAATAAACGTACATTTTGTCAAATTCCGTAGGTGAAGTACCTCTGCTATGAACCTTACAAAATTTTTCGTAGTGACTCCTGAAGATCATGTGTGTAAAACTGCATTAAGACCGGATTAAAACTGCAGATTTTGTTGAAGTATCCTACACCATGAGCTATACGAAATTATATGTGACTTTTCTCCTGTGACTTTCCTCCCGTTTTTGCGGGTAAGGTATGTCAAATTTCGTGGACTTCGGAACAAAACTATATTTTTATGCAATACAAACACACAAATAAACACACGAACACTCTACTTAAATATAAAGAACGAAGAAAAGAAGACGAGGGAAGACTATAATTATGACCTCATCGTTGAATAAATATCTAAATTACTAGTAAACATCTTTATGTTCAATAAGCCGCGGTGGAGTAGCCGAGCGGTCTAAAGCGTCTCGCTGGGACATGGGTGTGTGTGTTTGTTCTCAGTTTAGTTTACCTAGGTTTAAGTAGTTTGTAAGCTACGGACTGATGACCACGCAGTTTGGTCCGATAGATTTACAAACATTTGAACATTTGTTCGAATAAATGTTCAAATGTTTGTTAAACTTAAGGGATTTAACTGCGGGGTTATCAGTCCCTAAACTTACAAACTATTTATGAAACTGCATTAAAAAAATTTGAAATGTCTTGGTCGCATTGTTTTTATTTTTTCATTACGCGTTTCGATACATCATCATCACATAACTTTTTGAAAAACGATGGTAATTAAAATACATCTTACTGGAGATGACTAAATAAAATATAAACTACCATAATGGCTGTCTAATCAAGGTGTGTCGAATAGAATCTCATGCCAAACTGTAGACACATCTTGACTAGTCAGCCACGATGGTGGTTTATATTTTAGTTAGTCATCTCCAATAAGATGAATTTTAATTACCATCGTGTTTTTAAAAAGTTATCTGATGACGATGTATCGAAACGCGTAATGAAAAAATAATAACAGTGCAACCAAGACATTTCAAAAAATTTTTATGCATGCCAACGTATGGTAGCTGTCCACAAAAATGGAAGGAATTTTGAACCAAGTGATATACTTATGAACTACCTTATACTAAAAACGACACAAACATCCAAGCCCAATAGAGGATTCGAACCCCCGACGAGGAACGGTCTCGTGCATCGGAGCGTAGCGCCTCAATGCGCTCGGCCATTCCGCTGTGGCTATGTTCGAATACTCCTGTATACCTGTGTAGGTATGAAAAGCGTAATATTATAGCGGCTGCCAATTCTTCTTCGCCGAGGCGAACGTAATATTACGGCGACCGCTTTGTGAGTGCAAACAGGTAAAATCTACGACATGCCTATCAAAAGAGTTTTCCCGCAGGAACTGGTAGAAAAACAGGTAGCTGTTTGTATGAAAAGTGAAAACAATGTGGATTGTTGGACAACGTAATATTACGGCGGTTGCAGTTTCGCCTTTGCCGCGCCCGACGTAATATTACGACGTTCGCGCGGCAAATGCTAACGGGAAAAATATACGGCACGCGAGTGAGACGAGTCTTCCCGCGAGTACTGGTAACAGCGTAATATTAGAGCGGCCGCTAATTCTTCTTCGCCGAGGCGAACGTAATATTGCGGCGACCGCTTTGTGAGTGCGAACAGGTGAAATCTATGACATGCCTATCAAAAGTGTTACCCCGCGGGAACTGGTAGAGCAACAGGTAACTGTTTGTACGAAACGTGAAAACAATGTGGAGTGTTGGACAACGTAATATTACGGCGACTGAGTTTCGTCTTTGCCACGCACGACGTAATATTACGACGTTCGCGCGGCAAATGCTAACGGGAAAAATGTACGGCACGCGAGTGAGACGAGTGTTCCCGCGAGGACTGGTAGGATAGCAGGCGGCTGGGGAGCGCGCCTGATTGGCTGCCAGCAGCGGCGGCCGCGACGTAAAACAAGTGCGGCGCGCTCCCGCGGGCACAGTGGTGCCTGCACCGCCGCCATGACGTCGCTCGACACCCAGCAGGTAGGAGCGCCGGCTACACCTCGCGCGCAGCTGCTCGCTCGCTGTTGACAACTGTCTTGCTGAGTGTGTACGGCGTCCACCAGAGAGTGGAGCTCGCACGAGACAGACACCAAGCTGTCATTGCCCTTTCTTTCTTCTATCTTTCTCTTAGGCCCTGTTCACGCACATGCGGGGTCGGCCTTATTAAATTCGGATGTGGCGTGTGTTAATATTTAGGTCGTTCCTGCCGACATCCCGTGCCCCACGGGAAGAAATGTGTACCCCAAATGTCTGCGTAGAGTGTTATATTGGGAAAGTGTTAAGTGTTACGAAATGTTTTCGAATCGTGGTACTAAGGCGAGACTTGTGAACCAGCCCGATATTCTCCTAGGGGGATGTGGAAAACCACATCCAGGCTGGCTGTCACTCCGACCCCCTTCGTTAATCCGGCGGGAGGATTCAAACCGGGACTGTTACGCCTCCACGTCTCAGAAAACGGTGCGTTGGACCGCAGGGCTAACCGCGAGTGTCTATCAAAACATTGCTCTAGCCCAGGGGTGGGTAATTGTTTTGGCTCGGGGACCGCATTGCAAAAAATGTTCAAATGTTTCTAGAACTTATGGGACTTAACTACGTGGTCATCAGTCCCTAAGCTTACAAACTACTTATGAACAAATTAAGACTAAGGACGGCACAAATATCCATGCCCGAAGGGGGATTCGAACCCCCGACCGTAGTGGCCGTGCAGACTGTGACTGAAGCGCCTCAGTCCCCTCGGCCATCGCAGCCGGCTATGAATTGCACCATGGAAGTCAATAAATATGGATCAGGTAGTCATAGTGTTCTTCAATTTAGTTTATTTTCATCCTATCACCCATTTTTTAAAAACTGAGATTGATAGTTGAAATTCTCATCACAGCGTACAAGTTAATGTCTGCTAAAGAGCTTGATTGACCTGAGGCTCAATTTTCTTAAAGTCCTGTAGTTCTATTGTGAAATCATTCTCCAAACTGGCAGATGATGCCTAATCTAACCAGAAACACTTTCTGGCACTTTCTATTTTAATAGTAAATGGAAATGATAAGAATTGCCTTCATATGCTTGACTATAAATAGACATAGTTTTTTATTTGAATGCTTTTACATATATCCACATAAGCAAACAATCCCTTTCCCTCCAGTGTCACATTTAGCTCATTCAATATTTAAATATACCTGCTGCATACATCATCTCGTATCTCTACTCCTCACATCCTATTACTGTAACGAAATGGTGAGATATATTCTTCGTGTTCAGAAATAATTTTATCCCATAATGCCCAGACTCTTATTAACACTTTGACGAGGCTCAACCATCTCACAATGCTATGATAAATTGCTTCTTCATACTCTGCCAATAGATCCTCCATAAGGGATCTGAACTATATGTAATGGAGCGCCTTTGCTCTGATTGTGTTCACAATACCAATGAAAGGACCTACGTTCCCATCAGCCACCGCACGAACTTAAACACATTTTGTGCGCACTGAAGTATCCACTGTGCTTGCTGTAGTTGATGGGAGTGCTCTCATAATTCAGTGACCCAAGGAAAACTTTGTCTGCCGAAAATAAGATCTACACTGCACTTGCATATGACGTCCATCCTATTCGGAATTTTGTTTCGAGCAGGAAAGAAAACCTTGTCTCTCGGAAGATTTTTGACAGTGTTTTGGCGGGCCACACAAAATCCTTTGGCGGGCCGCTATTTGGCCATCCCTGCTCTAGCCGGTAATAAAAGAAGACAGCGTATCGTTTGCGTTCTGATGAGATAAAAAAGTTCGCCACACAAAATTATTTTTACTTGTTTCCAGAATACTGGGTGATGCAGGCACCAACTTGATTTATTAACCAATTTTCTGTCATTTCGAGTCGAAGTTGCAGACAAGTAACGTTTTTTTTTTAAATTATTTTTGATCAGCGGTTTCGAACATTTCAGTCCATTTTTAAATCGATCAAGTTGTTCAAATGTTTGTAAATCTATCGGACCAAAGTGCATGGTCATCAGTCCGTAGCTTACAAACTACTTATACCTAGGTAAACTAACCTAAGGACAAACACACACACCCATGCCCCAGGGAGGACTCGAACCTCCACGGCGAGCAACCGCGCGCTCTGCAGCGAGACGCTTTAGACCGCTCGGCTACTCCAGCGCGGCGACCAAGTTGTCATATAGTCCTTAGTGACACATGTCTCTCCGTAGGTTGAGAGGCCTCTCTGTTTGATAGTGCGTTTGGTATACATACAAAAAAGAACCACGTTGTCTACCATAATACTGTAGGACTTACTGTCCATTATTGACAGTGATACTTCCGTGTTTTACTTCAGTAAAATGAAATGAACTCGCCTTCAGTCACAAAATTGTGTTTCATTATGCACAACGCATTTATAACCCTGGGGGCTAATCGTCAAGTGCCTCTATAGCTTTTTACACATGTTTAAAGGCCTGGATCTGTTAAGATCAAAACATAGTTTGTAACAATTGACTTACTTATTAAAAAGTGGTACACAAATAAGTCTGATGCAGTATGATAATTCTGTCCTGGTATAAATATTCATCAACACAACAAACACGTCCCATCGTTTTTATCTATGCACTACAGTAAGTCAATTATTAAATCACTTTAATTATATGAACCTAAGTTTTCCATATTGTTACAACCTATGTTTTGATCGTAACAGCCTCAAGCCTTTAAACGTGTGTAAAAATTATAGAGGCACCTGATGATGAACCCTCAGGGCTCGAAATGCATTGTGCGCAATAAAACACAATTTTGTGACCGAAGACGACTTCATTTTATTTTGCTATAGGACTTAAATTGGATGATTTGAAATTGGAATGATGTGCCCTAAACCAGTAACAACAAAAATAAAAAAATAAAAATAAACTTATTTCTGTACAACTTCGACTGGGAATTACAGAACTTTGTTTTCCAAGTGAAATTTTATTTTGAAATAAAAACCGTCATTGTAGCACAGCAGTTCGTTAATTCTTAATGACACGTTTCTACATAAAAACAGGGCATCATCAGATTATCTGCGGCGACAGAGACAATAATTACAAAATAGAACATTGTAAACGAAGTGGGGGACATGGACTTATTTTGTGGTAAAGAGGAGGGGAGGAGCGAAAATAACAAAACAAAACATTTTAGAAGGCGCTCTTCGTGGTTTGACACCTTTTGTTGGCTTTATGTCATAGCAATGTTAATAAGACGCATACATTTTAAACAAAATATACTATGCCCTGTCTTTTTTCACTGCTCTGTTTAGTAATTCTTAATTTACACCTGTCACGTAGATAATCTTATGATGTTCTGTTATAAGGGCGACACACGTCATTATGGATTAACAAACTACTGTTCAACAAAGATAATTTTTATTTCCAAATTAGAAGAACTAGGTCAAATATTCTCTTCATTTCGACGACCGAATATTGTCTGATGGGATATCTGTGAACACGTATCAGTCTACAAACGCAAAGATTATTCGTTTTATGCGGATTAATTTTCTAATTAATTCCCAACTCCTGTCGCGTGCTTGAGAATTCCTCGTAGCTTTGTGGGTCGTATTCTGCATTGCACAGTTGATATTGTCAGTAAAGGAGGTCTATAGCATTGCACAAACTGTACAGGACTTGTGTCCTTCGCGCAAATCTCTTTGCTGGGCGAGTTGACAACGTAGTTGTCTTTTTGAGTCCTTAAAAATACAAAGTTTGCAGTTGTATCACTGTTGCTCTTTCCTGTTAATCTGTTTACCTGCTACAACCGAGTTTCAAAGTTAATATACTATCATATAACTACTTCAGTAATCAGAAAAATGTTCAAATGTTTTTTAAATCTATGGGCCAAACTGCGTGGTCATCAGTCTGTAGCTTACAAACTACTTAAACCTTGGTAAACTAACCTACGGACAACACACACACCCATGCCCCAGGAAGAACTCGTACCTCAACAGCGAGCGACCGCGCGCTCCACAGCGAGACGCTGTAGACCGCTCGGCTACTCCACCGCGGCTCAGTAATCCGAATCATGAGTCACAAAATTGTGAGAATATGCTGCTGCCAACAATCCATTAAGAATACTGCTTTGTGAAGTTAATGTTTCAAAGTCTTGTTTCACTATTTTTAGGCATCAATTATCCATGTTGTCCTTATGTGTCAATGGTGGCTGCATGAATTCCTTTATGAGAGAAAAATATTTCGAACAGCCACTTGTAACTTCCACAATAGTCGACAGGTCTAAACTATAACAGCGTTAATCGTTATTTACCCGAAAGGGATTTCTGTAAGTATGCCCGCGATATAGTTCAGTTGTACACTTATTTAGAAGCATGTACAAATACTGCTATTATACTGTAAAATTCAGATTCCATTTTAGGGTGCTGTGACGTCTAATTTCACCAGTAAGAGAGGAAACATTTAATATATATTTTTATTTTTACTGTTTGCGCGAATGGTAGTAGTGTATCTGACATGTTTCGTACAAAGTAAATTTTCTAATACTGTTCTACCGGAAGAAATGCTCAGTTTCACACGTTGACACGTAGAATTTCATATCAGTAACGAAAAATAATAATATATAAGGAACTTATAGTTCGATGGGGCGATCTATAATTTTTTAATAATGATTTTCCAGCCAAGATCGCATTTTTTCATTTATTATGTTACCGGTTTCGGCGTGCTCGACGCCATCTTCAGACCTGTCGTAATTTACATAACTTCACGACATTTTTATATACTACTGGATGTACTCTTTTAGTATATAAAAATGTCATGAAGTTATGTAAATTACGACAGGTATGAAGATGACGTCGAGCACGCCGAAACCGGTAACATAATAAATAAAAAATGCGATCTTGGCTGCAAAACCATTATTAGAAAAACGTAGGTAGATTTGGGGAGGACACCACTACGTGTCGGGGAATAGACGCACGCACGTGAGTCGTAACCTTGGCCAAGGCCTGCCCGTTCCAGGAAGGACGACACGCCGGCTGTGTTGCAAGTGGCCGCCCGGGCTGCGGTGATTTCATTTGCGGTCTGGCTGCGGTCAGCAAGTTTCGTTATCGGTTTCCGATTATGTGTCAACTGCGTCGGGGAATCCTGGAGGAAAAACTGCTGTAATCAACAGTCTCCGTGGCGTTATTGCCAAATAGTTAATGAAATAAAAAAATCGCACTGCCTTTTTTTACGGCCCACTTTAGATTTGTAGTTTTATAAGATTTCGCAAACATTTTGGACCAAAATAATAAGGTAAATAATAAAAAATGTAATTTATAAGAGTCTCTGAAACCCTTTTAGAAAAAAAAATCTTTTTAGGTAGTGGCGCGTTTTGAACCACTTCAGCGTCACAGTTCAACGCATTGCCCACTACGCTACGGCCAACGCTTCGAATTTGCGTTCTCTAATCCTGTACTATTGATAACCGTTATTAACTGATGCTAATATGACATTTGTAGACACAAGATTATCATTTATCGTACGAAGGACGAGGTTTTTTAGTTTATTCTTCAGTGCGCCATTGCTTTGAAATGACAACGTGTAAGTTAAAATAAGAAAATCGGTACATCCAGACAGACATCGTCAAAACGCCGTTATTTTTGCAAATATCTCTGCAACGATGCAAGATATGAAAAAAAAAACATAATAGAGAGAAGTTGTAGAGAATTTTCCCATCTACAAATGAGGTTACTCAATTTTCCTGTCAGACGAACGGTTCGTTTACAATTAAAATTATATTACAAACGGCTTTTTTCTATTACTACAGTACTTTTTGTCCCAAAAATTTGAAAAAGGTAGGTTCTGATCTCTGCAGGCCTACAAGTATGTCTGTAAAATTTGGTGTTGATCGGTTGAACGGTTCACATACATACCAAAATCGCCGTTAGTTTTACAAATATCTCTCAAAACGATACGAGATACGAAAAAAGCATAAGAGAGCAAAGTTGTAGAGAATTTTCGTGTTAGGTGAATGGTTAAGCCGTTATTTTTATTTAAATTTCGAGCTGTCAAAAGATGATCGCAAAGGCCCACTTTTAGTGTTACTACCGTAAGGTAAAGTGGGCCAAAACGTACATAAAAACCAATGGCAGAATTAAATGTGTTACAGGAAGACAGTCTTTAGTGATGTGAATAACAGAAGAGCAAAGCACGGCACAAGGACAGCTACGATTTCGAGATGATGTGACTGTTCCTAATGGCACTGGTATATATCGAGAATGGTCACCTTTAGGAGCTAAAACAGATGAAATATGTTACGATATAATTAGTTTCTCGTAGAATCCCAACGTTTATTTATTGTATCAATAAAAATATCTATTTTTTCAGTAAAATAAATGATAATTGTATATAAAATCTACCTTTGAATTACCGACTGAATTTCAAATGTACGTAATAGAAATCGTTGTTGTAACAAACATTTAATGATTCAAAAGATACTGACTACAAAGTGCTATTTTACAGTTATTTACACTACTGAGATAAAAGTTATGAACATGAAAACAAGAGAAAACACCTTTATGTCACTGGAACTGATCAAGGAGTTCCATGGTGGATACTGCCGTTACTGCTATCCAGCTATCCACACAAATGGCTCATGACGATCTTCAACAGCGATCCAGTTGTTTAGTGTCTCTATGCTTTCCAATGTTTGATTGAGAAGTGTGTGGCAACGATTCAGCTTGTGTGATAGTTCATGAAAATTAGTCAGTTTCTGTGCGTACTTTGCACATCGTTTCTGTTTATCTGTCATGAGAGTAGCCTTGTAACCTCTGCGTCAAGCTCTCGCATACGTATATTGATTACACCTTGTTCAGAAGACACAATTCCATTGCATAGAGCCAGATGATGTTAATAACGCTGACATAATGCTAATGGTCCACGTGGATCCAGCCGCTCAAGTACCTGAGGATCTAGAGCTGCTGGTAAGTTGAGAGTACCTCGCATGATATCTACTGCATGAACATTGACACCATCTGTAACCTAATCAGATCAGGATCTTTGTTCGTAACCATCAAAGGAGCACATGTTCAAAGGAATGCGATGTGGATGTGCGATACACGACCTCCATAATTTGATTTCCGCATGCTTCCGTCCAGATGTGTCGCAAAATATTTCTTAAAAACTCGAGAGCAGTTGAAAGTTGTCTTTACATTTCTGCTATTTCCACCGCCCTTCAATAGAAGACTAACAAAATTTTCAGCTTAGTAGTGCAGAAGACATTCTGTTTCACGCCCTTCTCCCTCCGAACAAAGTTATTGTATGTTTAATAATCGATACCACGTTTCTACACAGCCTGTCATAATATCCGCTTTTGTCGACAGAGATTGTTAAATACAATTATAATACACTGTTGACCATGCAAAGAGCAACTCCAAGTTGGACTGTTGGACTGGATGTATCACAGTAAAATTTATTTGGGAGATAAAACGTTGTACAAAAATCACATGACACCACATCCGTCTCGTGTAGAGTGAGGAGGAGGATGAAATTTGTATTGTTACCGCCAGGTTTGTTTATAATCGCTGCTACACGCCTCGATATTGAAAAAAACAATTTCTGATTGTGATTATGGTGTACAACAGTCCCGGACCAGTCGGTGCGCAAACATCGACCAGACACTCTCGATAGTCGATAGATCGGGAAAAGAAACCGAAGGCTGAGGCAGCAATGCAGTATGACTGGCAACGAAGAAGTCTTGGAAATTGCGTACCAATGTGGCCTTCGGGAAGATCCAAAGGTATGGCACTATGTGACACTGGCTGATTCATGTAGCGGCTATGCGCATTGGGGGAAGAAGGGTTGAATCCAATAGCAGTCCCGATACAGTACCAGGTACAGTGTGCCTATGCATACGGCATAGTTCCACAGTCTATCACCTCGGTGTCTGTAGAATCTCATCCATTGAGCTCAAAGATAATTTGGCGTTAGTACTCTGTATTACGAAATTAGGCTAGACGCTATAATGGTGGTCATATACGAGGGTTGGCATTTAAATAGTGGCAACTATTTATTCACAACCGATACTAAAGCACTACATGTTTGCACCTGTTACTGTCCTACAAAGTAGTCACCAGCGTAGTGTAAAATCCATTGCCAGCGATGTAGAAGACGTAGTATACCGTTAGCAGAGCCTGTTCTGTTGATGGTACTACGAATGAAACAGTCTACTGCCTGTCGAATCTCTGGAACACTTGTGAAGCGAATGCCACGAAGTGGTTCCTTCATCTTAGGAATTAAGTCAAAGTCAAAGAAGTTCGGGGACTGTGGTTGATGGTACAGTACTTCTCAGTCCAATCGACCGAACAGAGCAGCCACAGCTTGCGTTGTATGCGCCCGCGCATTCTCGTACAAAATGATGGTGGGTTGCGCAGAATGTGTTGCCGCTTCTTTCGCAAAGCTGGTCGCAGATGATGCTCCAAAAACAAACAGTAACATCTCCTATTGGTAATCTGCCGCGGAGGAACGTAATGCTTTAGGATAACACCATCACAATCGTACATGAAAATCACCATAACTTTCACCATACTAGGGCACTCCATACTTTCGACTTTTGCGTCGACCTATAGTGACGCCATTCGTTTTATTGGCGTCTCAGTTTTGGCTCGTACGATGTGGCCCATAATCAGACCGCTACGTTAGATCGCTTGCTCACAAATTACTGTTGTTTCCCTCGATTATGCACACGCCAGTGATGTGGGACGGGCGAATCCATTTGCTAGGAGGTAAGGTAGCTATCAGGCTTGATTCCATAGTGGAATATGTGCTCCACGACTGTATTTGAATTAGGGAAATTTTTCAGCAATCAGTCGTAAAAATATTTATTTATTTGCAGATCTAGATTTCGACCACTGTGTGGTCATTATCAGTACGAAAGCAACCTCCAATATGGAGCTCGAGATGTTTCAATTGTTTTAATTTTTTTAAGCACTGATAATGATCACACAGCGGTCGAAATCTAGATCTGCAAATAAATAAATATTTTTACGACTCATTGCTGAAAAATTTCCACAAGTATTGTAACTATGTGAACAACGCGTGCTATCAACGGAAATATTAATTAAAGTTCCAACCATAGTATCTCAGATCAAATGTTCAAATGATTTTAAATCTATGGGACATAACTACTTTGGTTTTCAGTTCCTAACCTGTTACTTAAACTAACCTAAGGACAACACACACATGCTCGAGGGAGGACTTGAACCTCCGACGTGGAGCAACCGGGCGCCCCGCTGCAAGGCACCTTAGAGTCCTTGACCATCCCGCAGTGGCGATCACTTATCTGACCCTCTTTACACAGCTGTCAGTACCATAATATTCTTATATAGAAATTAGCATTCGGAAATTTCTAATCTTAGTTGCTTTAGAATAAACTATTACACAGTAGCCGCTACCTGTTGAAAAAGTTATTAACTTTGTACGAATTAGTCGAGCCATGAAATAAACTGTATTTCCGCAACAAAACAGAAAGAATATAACTACAAAATGCATAGGTGAGTAGTATTTTTATTCAAAATTACGTTTCTAGCCACAAGGCATTTAATGAATCAACTGCGCAGTACAGATGGAAGTATAAATATAACGCAAGCATGGTTTTCTACACAGCGTGTATATGCAAGCCGTTAGCTTTAAACGGGAAATATGTATAAACAAGAGGCAAATATAGAGCTGAAAACGAGATGTAGCGTACACATCAGTTCAATTAATTCAGTAAATGCAGTGTGTTGGAAACACTAGTTCCGAATAAAAGTAACTAAATTATAGAACTGAAATCCCTTTCCTTAGAGTTCATACGCTACAAAATACTTCACCAATTAGTTTACAAAAGGCATCAATGTTGATTAATTATTTTTGGGAAGACGCAAAGCGAAAAATTACGAGGGGACTTACCGTCACGATTTTCACAGCTCCAAAGGACTGCAGCTGTTTATACTGACATCAATGCTCTACTCAGACAGTCGGGATGGTGAAGATAGAATAGGAAACCGTCGGTATAAAAAAATGTCATTCCAATCCCGGTTAATTTATAAACAGCAGAGACAGCAAACCCTCAGTACTGGTTATATAATCCCCATAATTTCATATGAGGCTTTATTTTCAGTCATATGAACGTTGTATAAAGTGTCCAGTCACAAACAAAATTTTCGGAATACCAACTGCTCTCGCATTTAAACATTTGCAACGTCACGTTACCTCATTCAGTAGCGAAGCACGGTTTTAATCGGACCTCCAGAAAGCCTAGAACCGCCACGAAAATGTTTTCTGTAGATACGGATGGAATATTTGTTACCTCCACTTCAATTCAGAGCAGCTTATGGTAATAGGTGTGACGTTTCCTGCGGTGTAATTTCACATTTCGCAAAAACTTAAATACCTTCTGATCACCACTACCACCACTACTGCAACATTAATAGTGTATCTATATCATGAGGATAGTGTGTACATTCAATTAATATCTTTTAGTATATGGCTGATAAGGAGAGTCATACATCGATATCCGAAACGCCTACCACAATTGACCAGACACATAACGTCGATATGTGCATTCGAGTTATGCTATAATTCACAGCGGAAGCTAAAGAAATTTGCATTAAATGACTCAACTTCCATTCACTATTTTTCACGAAGACGAAACAACGCTCATTCATACCCATGTGATGAGACCGATATTTTTTCCCGACTGTGACAGCGTTAATAGATTTCGTATATAAAGTCGCACCTTTATGCTTCAACATACAGACTGCAGGCTGCAGTATACACAACACCCACCAAAAAAAAAAAAAAAAAAAAAAAAGGTTCCGACAAGATTAGGGTCAGGTTTCTTACACCAAAACATTCTCCAGTAAATATGGATTATAATGCCTTTCAGTATTTGTCATCTTTGATGCAATGAAACGCATATCTTATACAACAAAATCTTTTCTTCCCCACACTCTGAGACGCGGTAATATGTATGAAAAGAAAAGTATTTCGTATACTTGGGCTCGTAAATACATACTTCAAGAGCTATGAGCCCTTGTTCAATATCGGAGATACGTTTTACATCGAAGACGAGCAAGTGCTAAGGTATTCATTTTATATTTCATATTTCGTAGAAAAACTTTCCTGTTTTGTTCCGTACAACCTCCTACTAACATTGGAAAGCAAAGAGCTTCCAGGAGAGAATGTATATTTCAGACCTGAACAATTGGTCATGACTATATTTATTCAATTTTTTTCTAATTAGTTTAGAAAAGTTTTTTTTTCCTTTTGGAAAGACAGGGAACTTATAAAATGTTTAATATGAAAAAAATCACTCCAATTTTTTTTTTCAAATTTTGTTGTAAGGGACCGGAAGCCAAATTTTGTCGGTGTTTTTGTTTTCTTGTTCAAAAAAATCAAATGTTTTTTAGCCTTAGGGTCTAAACTATTGAGGTGTTCGGGGCTCTAGATTTACAAACAAACTAACTTAAAGGACACACACAAACACACATACCAATGCCCAAGGAAGGACTCGAACCTCCGACGGGAGTATCCGCGCGATCCGTAAACCTTGCAGCTTGTGTTCTTGAAACACTCAGGATATGGCAATAAGATCTGTACGGCAGAAGTGTGTTTTATGCTATTGATAGAGATGGTGCAAATGTGAGAAATAGTTTCGTTTCAGTGGGAAACATTAACCTACGTGATTTCAGGAACAAACAAATTACTACGGATATTTTAGCTGGTAAGCCTGAAGAAGCAGGATACAAGGGGAATACAGATTTTCGGGTGGAACCTACAGCGTATCCTCCGCAGAGAGACAGAATATCTAAATCCACAAGTCTGCCGAGGTTTTCGAAAGCGCTATAAACGGGACTCCATTGTCTTAATCGAGGCAGTTTACATCCTCAAAACAAATTTCTGCTGAAGAGCTGTATTATGCGTCTCTTGCTTTCTTTATGGGGACATTCCGTCTTGATTTACATAAAAATTCAGTAGTTTATTCTGTTATAAAAGTGGTAATTTATTTACCTGTCAATCCAGATGAAACTGAAGACGAGCAGTTCCGTTTTACGTCCAGTTCGTTTCTCTCTTTCTACGCTGTCATCATAAGAATTGTGTGCAATGTTATGTGTTAATATGGGCGAGAAAATTGGATTTTTTATGTAGCCATAAAAATATTATAGGGCTATTACTCTGGGCTTCTGAAATACTGTGAATATACTCCCAGACCTCGTTAACAAAGACACGTCTCGCATATACGATGTCACAGATACGTTGGTTGTAATAAAGGCTTCACATAAATTGGATATAATAAAAAGTCTGTCGGAGTAAAGAACGATGGAGTAGTCGTCTGCCACTGTACTGTCTACAAGCGGATTAATGTTGGAAAATGATAGTTTGTCTCGTAACAACTTGTAATACACGTAGTCCATACAGGAAGTTTAAAGAAGAAACGGACACTTCGAGAACATGTATCGTGGAACATTTCGAAATAACATTCCGAAAGTATAACATTACAAAAACGTGTGTTCAGTTTTGAACAGTTTCCACGGTAGTCTCATGAATGACGTGATAAAGGTCAAAGAGAAAAAACAAGGCATATTTTTTATGTTTCATTATTCACTTTCCTTCGAAATCGTTCAAAATTTGCAGTACTTTTTCAATGCGATTTTCACATTTAGACAGAAACTATGTTTAGTCTAAGTTTGTTTCTACACTCCTCTTTGTCGTGCACAGTAGGAAATAAAATACAAGCAAATATTTCCCTCTGAATTTTGTAATTTTGGTCTGTTTAAAAACTTAGTACGTACAACGTCCGGGAAGGATATATTTGATTAACTCTGCAACTGACGGTAAGAAATGTGAATACAGAACATTGGGTTGAAGTCAACTCCAGGACGTTTTGTAAAAGAATCATTCTCCGAGTTATTCGTTGTAATTTTTTTCCTTGACAACCGAATATAATCTCTAGTTACCATTAAAACCACTGAGACACAACGTTGAAATTTACCATTGATTATAATTCTGCTTTTAGTGGGCCCTGCACAAAATTGCAGCATTTATTTTTCGTACTTTAATAATTTTAAACTGCAAGTATTATACCGATTTGTGACAGAACACAATTTATATTGACTTGGACTTTTATAATATTCAAGTTTACGTGACACGCATGGTACCGCTATACAATGATAAGCAAATACACTAACCTCGACAATTATGATTAGTCCTTGAGGTTTATCAACTCGCCGTGGAGGTTCGAGTCCTCCCTGGGGCATGGGTGTGTGTGCTTGTCCGTAGGTTAGTTTACCTAGGTTTAAGTAGTTTGTAAGCTACGGACTGATGACCACGCAGTTTGGTCCGATGGATTTACAAACATTTGAACATTTGAATTTGTTTATCAACTTTACACAAAACGATTCTTTTTATTTAATTAATGCTTGCAGTCAGAAATCAGTATTGCTTACACAAAACATACGATACCTATTTTGTGAACTATACATTTGATAGTGAATTTGTTTTGTCTAATCTGCAGGTGATGTGGCTGTCAGAAAAAGTTGAGTAACATTCAAATTACTTATCTCTGACATCTGGAGTAGGAAGACATTGTTTGTGTGTCTATTAGATCAATTAACATATTTTTGGTTCTATAGTTTAATTTGCTATTACACTTTACAACAAAAAGTAACCAACTACTTAGCCAGATAACTAGTAGTATTTCCTAATAATTGTGGAATTCTTAGTTAATATTAATAATTTGTTTGCTACAGAAATTAGATGTCAATCTGTGTTTCCCTATAAACAACAATTATCAGTCGCATTACGCAAGTACATACTCTCATTCTACCCTCACACTCTACCAAATGTTTGTTTGCACTTTAATTAATTTACGTATTTCATGACTGTCACGTGACACATTTCCACACTGTACATTTTCAGAGACTAATTACAATAGTCACAGTCCGTCTGATTCACACAAACATTCTAATTTAATTTGTTTTATTTTTAATTAATACGACCGTTTCAGTAGGTCGAGGATAATTTTTAATCCATAGTAAATAATATACGTGGATTAGCCGTTGCGCACAAAGTAGCTAGCACTGCCCGGTTTGTCTTGAACATTGTGCTGCCGATACCAGTGTTGTAAACGTTACGAGCTCCATCACTCATCAAGCGTGTCATCGTTGCACGTGAAACATACATTTGTACGAAAGCTTCTTATTGAAAGGATTCAGTCGCTCTATTAGTGTGATCTACTTCATTACGGCCCACTTTAGATTTGTAGTTTTATACGGTTTTTCAAACATTTTGGACCAAAATAATAATCTACATAATAAAAATTTAATTAATAAGTGTGAAACCGTTTTCGGAGAAAAATATTTTAGATAGTGGCGGGTTCTGAACCACTGACCTTCAGTGTCCCAGTTCAACGCATTGCCCACTACGCTACGGCTAACAATTAGAAATTGCGTTCTTTAATCTCATACTATTGATGGCCGTTGTTAACTGATGCTAATATGGCATTTGTAGACACTAGATTATCATTTATCGTACGAAGAACGACGTGTTTTTGTCAGTTCTTCAGTGCACCATTACTTTGAAATGACAACGTGTAAGTTACAATTAGAAAATCATCAAATACGCAAAGCAAGATGGCGTATGCCAGAGAGAGTTCAGGGCGAGGAATGTCACGTGACATCTGCGAACGGATGGTTTTCGTTAATTCAATGGAGAGTGTCAAAACTCCGTCTTAATTTGAAAAAGGGAGGTTCTAGTCTCTGTCGACCTAAAATTGTGTCTGTAAAATTTTGTGCCGATCGGTTGAACGGTTCGTCTTAAAAACAGGGAATACGTTACGGACAGACAGACAGACATCCCAAAATCGCCGTTATTTTTGCAAAGATCTCTGAAACTATACGAGAATTTATAATAAGAGAGCAAAGTTGTAGAGAATATTTTCCTCCACAAATTTGGTTATTCAATTTTCGTGTCAGATGAATGGTTAAGCCGTTATTTTCATTTAAATTTCGAGCTGTTAAAAGACGATCGCGAAGTCCCACTTTTAGTGTTACTACCGTAACCTAAAGTGGGCCAAAACATGAAACAAATATAACATGGAAACTAAAAAGAATCCTCAAACAGATACCTTAAGAAAATAAACTGAGCCTGTATCAGAGCACAGTTGACAAAGGGGACGTTCTACACGTATTTGACACAGTTCCACTGTGTAAGTCACCGAACGAAGCATCGTACCAGATTTGTGATTGTATTCAGGACTCTTTAGCAGAGAGGACATCATGTCGTTCAGCGGAGCAAAACCTTCAGACGTAATTTCGCAGCTATCTGACTAATTCGTGGCCTTCGCCGGTTACAGTGTGTTTTAAGTGATTTAGTTTCAGTGTAGAACGTTTAAGGTTTCGCGAGTCTCTACTTCGTCTACATCTACATCCATACGCACAAGGCACATCGCGTTATGTGGTGGCGGGTAGTGTCTGTACAACTGTCTCTTCCGGCGCCTACAGCAGGGGCGTATGGTTCGCTGAAGAAACGATTTTCGCTATGGCTTATCATAGGCTCTAGGTTGTCTACTTTTGTGATGGTCCATGGTATAGCCCATTGGAAGACTGCAACACCAGACGACTTGCACAAGACCGAGAGTCAGTAGCTTTTACTCGCATGGACATCAACTGCTGTTTGTACTGGTGCAAAATAATGCTCAAAAATGTTCAAATGTTTATAGAACTTATGGGACTTTTTAACTACGGGGTCATCAGTCCCTAAGCTTCCAAAGTACTTACGAACTAGTTAAGACTAAGGACGGCACAAATATCCATGCCCGAGGGGGGATTCGAATCCCCGACCGTAGTGGCCGTGTAGACCGTGTCTGGAGCGCCTCAGTCCCCTCGGTCATCGCGGCCGGCAAAATAATGCCTTCCGTGCAACGCTTGGTATGTATCATCCGAAGCTACCCTAAATGGAATGCGTCAAATATAATACTAAAGTAATTATAACACATTTATGTCGTGGGCATTGTCTGACTAGTCGATCGTTATTATTGATTACGGCTATGGATATTGGCTGCCTTCCTTTGAAGGGGCACGGGCGATTTCCTTCCACATCCTTACCCAAACACTCCGAGCGTAAGCTCCGTCTCTAATGACCACGCTGTCGACGGGACGTTAAACTCCAAGTTTCCTTCCTTCCTTGGCTGACTTCCACACAGCTATAATTTGAAGCCGCTACATTAGTTTTATCCAACTACGCAATGTACGCCGCTTTAGAATTTGATGTACCGATTGAACAGGGAAATCCAATAAAAACAGAATATTGTTCTCCTTACCTACACTACGAAACCAACTCTGATAAAACTTGATTTCAGTCTTATGGTTCAGTATACATTTCTAATACAGCAAACATCAAAACGCTTTTTTTTAAGCCACAGCTGTGTCAGATTTACTCATTATCGTGCCGTGAACTTACGGTGTAAGTAGTAAACCCAAGCACAGGGTGTAGCGATTGGTATTCAGTACAGGTTCGGATCAATATTTTTTCGTCGCCGTTTTCATCTAGGGCCAATGTCACTCATTCAGCTCTTGATTTTTATTGAAAATCGTACCATCCTGCTATACCATTACCCCTGTAAGTGCCGTTTCTAGTATAGTATGTCTCTCTAGACGAAATTACTAACATCGACCACATTTACCAGACCGTTGCTGGTGTATGACGTAGCACAATCCATAATTTTCCCGTGAATTGCATTCCTGTGTGATGGCAGTGTCTCTACTCTTATTCCTCCTATCAAACGTTACGAAGTATTTTGTTTTCAGATCTAATTAGTATGAATTACCTACGTAACGAACGCTACCCTTCAGCTGACCAGCCAAGTCAAGCGAGATTACAAATGTTGTTGTAAATATAGTCATTTTTCAACCACGTACCTGTCTAATTATGCTAATGGATGCGCCGAAACGTTTCAGTGAGTGACGTGTTTGATAATTGTTTATAGAAGAGGTGATTAGGTAATGAAATGTGTCGTCAATAGCATTAACGTCGGCAATTCATTTACACAAGAGCATAGATATTTTTCAACGAAATATCTTCCAGTAAATAAATTCATTCCAAATTTTCTCTGTGAAAGTTATCCAGAACACACAGTTTCTACCATTTTTCTCGGTAAATAAATTTTACTGGGCGTCAATTTCATGTTAACTTTCATCTCTTTTTCTATGTAGAATTTATTCTGTGCATTTTAAACCAATGAAAAAATCATTCTGCAAAAATATGTCAAGTAATTAATTTCTAGCCAGATTGTTTTAAAAATCTGAACTATCTACCGAGCATCAGAATGGAAAAATCAGTCTTCTTCCCGCTATCAGTCTGCTGTTTTCCTCCATGGTTACCGGATTCTGATGTAAGAGTTAAATACTGAAATATTTATGTTTCAGTTAGAATCTATGTTTCACATTTGTCTTACGCTTTCAGGTAAACTTTCTTCGCATTTCAGGCCTGATAACTTAATTTTAAAGTTTGTTTTCTTTCCAGTAATCATGTTGATAGAAACCTGACGTAGACAGCCGGATTGTTTAAAGGGACAGTGACCGCATGCAAATGCTTAAGTCGCTGTGTTTAATTTCGCCAAGTACTTTCTTCCATCTTAGCCATGTTCCCGCACATGCAGGTTCGGCTCTGTTAAATGTGCTTTTGGCGTCTGTTAATACTTACGGTGTGGTAGGATGCCCTTCCTGTCGTCACGCCATGCCATTCCTCCTCCCCCCCTAACCCCCCGGGAGTAGATGTGTACTCCGAATGTGTGCGTATAGTGTTATATGTGTGAAAGTGTAAAGTGTTACGACATGTTTGCGATTCGTGTAACAGGCGGGACATGAGGATCAGCCCGGTATTCAGCTAGGGGTATGTGGAAAACTGACTAAAAACCACATCCATGCTGACCGGCTTCTTTAGAATCAAAGTAACAGAATAAGAATTTAAGAATGAATTCCTTCTTTTGACATACATAGTAGATGGCCAGTGTATTAGCACCTAACTTAGTAGAATTTCGTAGACTAATGTGTAGTAGACATTCTGCTGAACTTTGGATATCATTTTTAATTAGTAAATAAATGTAGTCTAATAACTGGTAATAATGAGTAATTCTGTTAAATGCGTAATACTGCAACTAGTGACGAACGATTTTGTAAAATTATATATATTTTTGACGAATTACAGCGTTCAAATGAATGAAATAAATCGCAATTTGCGATATTATGGCATCACTGTATTAGGTTTAGATGGAATACCAAACTGTGGCGAATGAAAATTTGTGCACGGCAGGGATTCGAACCCGGGATCTCCTGCGTCTGCCTAGTAAGCAGGAGATCCCGGGTTCGAATCCCGACCGGGCACAAATTTTCATCCGCCACAGTTTGGTATTCCATCTAAACCTAATACAGTGATGCCATAATATCGCAAATTGCGATTTATTTCATCGATTTTGTAAAAAGTATTCAGCTCTAATATATGTGTCCTGCGGTGTTCTGGTTGATACGACGTCAATCTCTACGAAGTACATACGTGTACTTTTTATGTTCGAAAGAACATGTAGTAGAGTAACGTAAATATATTCACGTTACCTAGCCGTTTGGTATTCGTCGCGACTCTGTGTTAGTATCCAACATATATATACGCGACGGTGATAACTACTGTCACTTACGTTTTCTCTTTTCAATTTTATATTTTAAAAACATTTCCAACAGTCGTCGCAACACGATCTTGACATTACGAAAAGGCCGAAGCGACGTCGGGTTCCAACCCGTCGGTGAACAGCCGGGACTTTCAAGGTGACGGCCCGCATGTGTTGTCTGAGGATGCCCGGGAAAAGTCAGAGGCAAGCATCCGGCTTCACGCCATCACCTACCGTCAAAATATTTTCACGCTTCAACTAGAGTACAGGTATTTCCCTTCTGAATGGCACAAAAGTAATAACAGCAAGCAAACACGGCGCGACAGCCATCAGAGAGACGTGTCAGCTTTAAATGTCAACTACTGCTCAGTGACATTCCGGCTGGATACAAATTTTGTGGAACTTATTTACAAAGCCGAACGGGAATTGCGTCAGCTTCCGTTCCGTGAACGTGCGTTATATTCCCGGGAAAATTCACTCCCCATTTGCCACCTGACCTTGCGTTTGAATTGCGCCTCGCGGAAGTAGTTAGTCTCGGGTGATTTATTAATGAAACGTTCCGCCAGCTTGTTTTCCGATAGTTGAGAGCACTAGTTACAACACCAATAAAACCCAGAGTCGAATCGATCTCTCGTGTATAAAACAGCTTCAGAAGTCTGATAACTCTGCAAGTGAGTTTATGGGTTAAATATTTGTCGTTAAGCATGTAAGAAGAGTTCAGGAGAAGTGCTGAAGTTTGCTTGTAATTTGTTGGAAGTCGGTAAGTGCTTTTGTTATCAAACACCGGATGGATGAAAACTACATTTTAAGCCAGAGAAACTCTTTTATGCCTCGCCATCTTTCATCTTTATGACGGGAGTGTGTGTGGTACAATGATGTTATTCTTGTAGGTACCCTCCGAGGTATAAGAAGATAGTGACCGAAAAGTGTGCTACGAGTAGAGCTGTTAGCAACTATTGATAAACTACGTCGTTTTTGATGCTGAAGTTTTACTTCATTACCATCGGCAATGTAACGAATCAGACAGTTTTTTTTTCTTTTCTTGATTAAATGGCGCTGTCAGTAAGAAAAAGTTTTTTAATTATGAGTAAACTTTGTTAGAAGTCGCTAAGTGCTCTTGTTCTCAAATACTAGCTGAATAGTCCGCTTAATGGAACGTCTTCAATTGAGCAGTCTTAAGACAAACTCTTCTCTAATGACCACGCTGTCGGCGGGACGTTCCTTCCTTTCAAACCGTAACATTTATTGTATTAAAATTTTACCTAAGATGAAAGGGTAAGGTGGTACAAATTCGATATAGATAAATTTCCTATCAACATAAGGTTTCGCGCCATTTGTCAGTCTCTTAGTGTTGGTAGCACTTGCCTTTGTGTGGCGTTGTTGTGTAGCAGGTTTGTACAGCTCCTGCTGTCTTTTCCAAGAATACACCACTGTGGTTAAAAAATATAATTTTTTCTTATTAATAGGTAACTGAAGCTACTTAGACTAACGCCATTTCCTAGCACGATGCTATTGGGAACATTTTTCCAACTCCAGAGAAAAGGGAAACATAGACATCAGTTAGACTCACTTCAGATGAAAACCTTGAAAACTTCCGCTGCAAGAGGAAACTTTTTCAACAGGGCACAAGGGGAGAAATTAACAGATCCAACAAGGACAATTTACAGAAACGTACGACTGTGAGTAATGAAAGAAATGTACCAAGCTTCAAATCGCCAGCAAACAACAGAGATTAATTGGTCTGCGGTCTGCACGGCCACTACGGTTGGGGGTTCGATTCCCCCCCCCCCCCCCCCCCCGGTCGGGCATGGATATTTGTGCTGTGCCGTCCTTAGTGTTAGCTGGTTCATAAGTAGTTTGGAAGTTTAGGGACTGATGTCCCCGTAGTTAAGTCCCATAAGCTCTACAAACATTTGAACAATTTCGAGTAAGGCGGACAGCCGACTTCGATTTATTGGGGAACTTTGGGAAGATCATCTGTAAAGGAGACCGCGTATAAAACGCTTGTACGACCATATCTTGAGTATTGCCACAGACAAATATATACCGACGGGAAACCTCCGTAAGGGCCCGGTCCTACGCTCAGCGTGCGGGCAGGGAGGGTTTCCAGCAGTTCCGTAAGATGTCCCATGATGACGCTGCGGTCAGAAGCAGCCCTTTAAACTGGCCAGAACAGGCGGCAGCTAGCGGCTGCCCCCACCACCACCTCCACTCAAACGCCAGCAAGCCGGACTCAGCCGTGTCCTCGTGGCAGGTGGCACGAGCTCTCCCCTCACCCTCCCCTCCACGCAACCCTCTGATGTGCGAGAGGCACCCTAAGCCAGCGATCCGCCTTACACCTGCTAGCATCTTACGGAACTACGAGGGGAGCGTAGGACAGTGATTAATGTGGGGGGGGGGGGGGCTGCTCCTCTGTATATGTTATTCTGTGGTATTGCTCAAGTGTTTGGGACCCGCGGTGGATCGGTTTAAAGGAAGACGTGGAAGCAGTTAAGAGGCGAGCAGCTAGGTTCCTTACTGGTAGGTTCGACTAATGCGCAAGTTTCACAAAAATAGTTCGGGAACTCAAATGGGAATTGTTGGAGGAAATACGATGTTCTTTTCGAGAAAATCTGTTGAGGAAATTTAGAGGGCCGGAATTTGAAGCTGACCGAAGAACGATTTTCCTGCCGTCTACTCAAATTTCGCGTGAAGATCCCAAAGAAAAGATAAGAGAAATAAGAACTCCTGCAGTGGCGTATAAGCATTTTTGTTTTCTCTCATTCTATTTGGAAGTGGAATAGTTCAAAATTCAAATGTTTGTAGAGCTT
This sequence comes from Locusta migratoria, assembly GCA_026315105.1. Classification (NCBI taxonomy): domain Eukaryota; kingdom Metazoa; phylum Arthropoda; class Insecta; order Orthoptera; family Acrididae; genus Locusta; species Locusta migratoria. Next base: position 647,011,722 of record CM048744.1, on the reverse strand, counting down.
ATGGGACTTGACTATGGGGTCATCAGTCCCTAAACTTACTAATTACTTATGAACTAGCTAATACTAAGGAACCCCCGACAGTAGTAGCCGTGCTGACCGTGCGCCGCAGACCGCTTGGCCACCGCGACCGGCGAGTGGAATAGGAAAGGAAATGTCTAGTAGTGTTACAGTGTGCCCTCCTGCACACACTTCACGGTGGATTGTGAAGTATATACGCAGGTATAGGGGTAACAGTTCCCTTGGCTATTGTGTTTGTTACTAAGTATAATGTAAACAACATTTGACGTCTACCTTAATGCGAGTGTGGCTAGAGGTTCTGTAGCTGATTGCGGTCGTCGGTGCCTATCTACAGGCTCCTCCGGTTGAGGAAGGTGCTGAGCCTTGTCTCCTTCCGCAAAGAGACAGTCTCGTAGCAGACGTAGAGAGGACAGGGCTGCTGGGAGCCGCGGGCCTCAGATAAGGGCGTGACTTGCTGGAACTGGAACGGCGGCGGCTGGAACTGCTCCAGGCGCGCGCTCCGTTACTCCGCCGACTTACGAGCCGAGCCCCGCGGGCCGGATGCGACTCTGGCCGTTGCTGGGCCCCAGCCTCTGCCAGCTGCAGGTGTGTCCCGCTGCTCCTGGCTACGAGGCCGGCCCAAGCCCCCACAATCGCGTAAGCGGCCGACTGCGAACAGCGGACAAATTGAACAGCGCCTCGGCGGCCATTGTGGTGGCAAACTTCCGCGCCAACTTTAAATGTCCGTAAGATTATTTGACGTTATTCATTTGAATTAAGACTATGTCCAATTGAAATATATAAGTACAAAACAGCTCCAGTCTCCTTGAATATACAGTAACTATTGGTTGTGTGTAAATTTATTACTCATACGGTATGGAAATTGGCCAACAGCGTTTCCTCTTCCTAACGAAACCGAACTACAACATGTAGTTTTTTTAGCGTTCTAAGTGCAGCGTATGAACGGAATTTACCATCAGACACGATTTTTTGGCGCTTTCTCAGTATATTCTACGACTGTTAAACTTTTCACAAACATTAATAACCGAAGGGTTTCACACTTTACGTCTTTGCTTTAGTGCTGTATTCTCCAATATTTATATATTTCATAGATTAAAAAAAAAAAAAAAAAACGCCCGCAGCGGTGGCCGCACGGCCACTACGGTCGGGGGTTCGAATCCTCCCTCCCCCCCTCGGGCATGGATACTTGTCCCGTTGTTAGTGTTAGCTAGTTCATAAGTAGTTTGTAAGTTTACGGACTGATGACCCCATAGTTAAGTCCCATAAGCTATAAAAACAAAACATAAAAATAATCAAAGAAGGCTGCCTGAAACAGCTAATACTAAAAATCGATTACGAAAGTGAAATATACCATCAGGTACATAACTAAAAATAGCTTCTTACGTTGTCAATACAGCAACCAGACAAAACCAAATTCATTGAAGAACACGAAGTATGCCATAACTTTTTCTTAACTAATGCATCTAACATTAGTATTAGGGTATCTAGCAAGAATATTAGCATTTTTAATGCTGTAAGCCAAATACCTTACAGCAGAGTGAACTGCTCAAAAGTCAGCAACTACTGCCATAGGGTTGAACTTCACAGTGTGCATCCAGTGTGGCTATGTGTCATTCATATATGGAACTATAAACAGTTCTTTCAGTTGTTATAGCTATATGTAAAGCAGATTACCTTTAAATTCTGCATTACAAGTTGTTAATATTAATAGTGAGGCAACTAATTACGTAACCCCAAATAGGTACTTTACACAATCATAAAATGAATCTTTTTGAACTTACTGTACACCAGTACTGCATAATGTAGCTCCTTTTTAAAAGCAACCAGTATTGTAAAAGCCTGTTATTTATTTCATTCAGTCCTATATCGCCCTGACTAACAGACTGTTAATCAAGAGTAACTATCTCTGAACATAAGTAGTAGGGCTACTTATATTCCTGAGAGATATAAATGGAATACAGTATTCGATCTTTTTAGTCCTTTTTATTGATTTATGTATTTAAACGCTGAGCCGCTCTTCACCATCGTGCTTCATGTACACTGCGACAGTCAAACAGATGTGACTATCAATTGTGTGTATATCCCGCAGTAGCTATTTAATACGATTTACCTGCTAACATCACTGATATTTATTTGACCTTCCCACTACTATGGCGACCGGCCGAAGGTTCAAATTACCCCGCAACACCAGCGCCGTTAGGGAGTCTAGTTATTTTTACAAGGTCTTTGGTCCGACCGTACCAAGCGCACAGTGGCGCCTGCGTGCTACTGTGCGCTCCACACCACACACCGCCTAATCATTACGAGAGATTGTAGACATATTTTATGTCGAACTAGCTGAACACCGCCACGCTTCTTTGTGGCTCACTCTCATATACAATAAATAGTAAAGGAAATACTGTAACTCATGTCAACTTAGAATCAAGGAGAGAATGCTTCAATCATATCAATATCGTTCATTATGCTGCTGTGGTTATCTGAAACGAAAGTTATAAAAATATAGTTTCGCAGATGCCCATTATCAAACTGCGTGGTAATGGTATATCGCCCCCAATTTGCGATTGGATAAGGGATTTCTTGTCAGAAAGGACACAGTTCGTAGTAATCGATAGTAAGGCAACAACTAAAACAGAGGTGATATTGGGAGTTCCACAGGGTAATGTTATTGGTCCTCTGCTGTTCCTTATTTACATAAACGATTTAGGGCAAAATCTAAGTAGCTCTCTTAGGTTGTTTGCAGATGACGCCGTCATTTACCGTCTAGTAAAATCATCTGAAGATCAAAACCAACTGCACAACGATCTGAATAAGATATCAGTATGGTGTAAAAATTGGCAATTGACTCTAAATAATGAGAAGTGTGAAGTCGTCCACATGAGTACGAAAAGAAATCCGTTAGACTTTCTTTACAAGTTAAATCAATCAAAAGTGAAGGCCGTAAACTTCACAAAATACCTAGGAATTACTATTACTTCAGACTTAAATTGGAAAGAACATGTAGATAATATCGTGGGAAAGGCGAACCAGAGACTGCGTTGTATTGGCAGAACCCTTAAAACAAGTAACAGAACTACAAAAGAAACTGCATACACTACGCTTATCCGTCTATTTTTGGAGTATTGCAGCCGAGCGTGGGATCCTTATCAAGTGGGTTTAACGGAGGACATCGAAAGAGTCCAAAGAAGGGCAGCTCGTTTCGTATTGTCACGATAGAGGGGAGACAGTGTTGGAAATGATACTGGATCAGGGATGGGAATCATTACAAGAACGGCGCTTATCGCTGCGGCGTGGGCTACTTGCGAAAATCCAATTGCCAACATTCTCCTCCGAATGCGACAATATATTGTTGACTCCCACTTACATAGGTAGAAATGATCATCAGAATAAAATACCAGAATCCAGACCTCGAATAGAGAGATCAGGTGTTCTTTCGTCCCGCGCGCTATTCGAGAATGGAATGGGAGATAAATAGTATAAAGGTGGTTCGATTAACCCTCTGCCAGGCACTTAAATGTGATTTGCAGAGTATCCCATGTAGATGTAGATTTTAAACGCATAAGATATATTGCATTTTTTGTAGTTCGTTTTCTCCACACACATACAGATCGGTTTACCGACAATGAACTATGTGATGCATAATTCACCTTAGTAATGGGATATTGTTGTCCTCCCAGTCATCCGACTTAGTGAGTGACTTTGTAAATGAATCTACTGCGTTTCGCTGCGTATTACTCGGTATATAACAAGGGACATTGCAAACACAACCTTCGAGACAATATCCCAAACATTTGAGCAATACTCAAGACGTGGACATACAAGCGTTTTATATACAGTCTTTTTTACAGATGAAGAACATTTTCCTAAAATTTTCCCAATAAACAGATGTCGGGTGTACTTTATATGTTCGTTTAATCTGATATCGCTCTGCAATATTACGGCTAGATATTTGAACGATGCGACTGCATCAAGACGTTCACTGCCGCGGTGGAGTAGCCGAGCGGTCTGAAGCGTCTCGCTGCGGAGCGCGCGGTTGCTCGCCGTGGAGGTTCGAGTCCTCCCTGGGGCATGGGTGTGTGTGTTTGTCCGTAGGTTAGTTTACCTAGGTTTAAGTAGTTTGTAAGCTACGAACTGATGACCACGCAGTTTGGTCCGATAGATTTACAAACATTTGAACATTTTTTGAAGACGCTCGCTACTAATGCTGTATTCGAACATTATGGGATTGTTTTTCCTACTGATGCTCATCACCTTACATTTTTCTACATTTAAAGCTAGCTGCCATTCATCACATCAACTAAAATTTTTGTCTGTCATCCTGTATGCTATTACAGTCAGTTAAAGACGACACCTTCCCATACACGACAGCATCATCAGCAAACAGCCGCAAATTACAAGTTACTCTATTCAAGAGAATATTTATATAGATAGAAAACAACGGCGGTCCTATCACACTCCCTTGGGGCACACCTGACGTCTTTAACAATGACTATATTGAAATTACGACTTTATTAGGTATGGAACAACTCATTTCCAAGATATGGCATGCTTTCAATTCAAAAAATGTTCAAATCTTTGTATATCTACGGGACTTACTACTCTGGTCAAAAATCTCTAGGCTTACAAACTACTTACACATATGCTATCGACAACAAATACACTCATGCCAGAGGGAGGACTCCAACCTCCGACGGTGAGCAGCAGCGCGATTCGCAGCTAGGCTACTTAGTACGCTCGGCCTCTCAACTGCGGCTATGTAACCTCAATATTTTCTATAACTAATGGAAGGAGTTATTTCCCACTTAACGGAATGTCCACATCACTAGACTTGGAAAGTGCAAGAATCTCAACTTGGTGAAAAACTGGAGACGACCACATTTGGAGCTTAATGGTTCAATTATTTGGAGAGATGAATTGCATAATGCAGTAGAAATAGTCATCTCCTATCACTTCAGGCACCAGTCGCGACTACTTCAGGGTGTTGCAATTTATGTTGGCATCAGTGTGTATTTTGTTGCCCACGACGTATTTAGTCGGGTTGGCAGCAGTGCGTATTTCGTTGGCCACAGTGTAATTAGGCCCGCTTGTGGCGGTGTCGGGAGGGATAAGGTGCGGCGGGCCCGCCACTCCCGCGGTTTTCCCAGAAGCGGCGCGGCCGTGTGACGTCACGGTAAGAGCGCGCCGCTGCGGGGCCTGGGCGCTGGGCCAGTGGGGCTTGCGCGCGAGGCACCTGCTGTCGCATTCCCGCCCACCAGTCGCGCGTACTCCCACTCACGACTCTGGCCGTGCCTGACAGCCGGCCACACTCGCCGCCATTCCCAGCTCTCGCAAGAACCGACAACGTTATCACCGTCATGTTTGCAGCTTTCGGAGTGCAGGTGCAAACGGGGGAAAAACCTCTAGCTTTAAGCACAGTATGTCGTGCAACGTGCTAGCATGGCAAATGAGACACTAGTCAACGACACTAAAATGACAGGAAGACATTTAACGTCCCATACACGTCGTTTACAAATAGCGTCCACAACAACCTCCTAAGACATAAAATTTAATAGCCAACCTGGCAATGCTTCACAATTGCTAATCCCATTCTCTACGTCTCTCTCTCTCTCTCTCTCTCTCTCTCTCTCTCTCTCTCTCTCTCTCTATCCTCCTCCTTCTTCCTCTCCCTCTATTTGTCCACCTACCCCTCGTCCTCCCCGCCGGCCGCGGTAGCCGAGGGGACTGAGGCGCTCCAATCACGGTCTGCACGGCCACTACGGTCGGGGGTTCGAATCCCCCCCTCGGGCATGGATATTTGTGCCGTCCTTGTTCGTAAGTAGTTCATAAGTAGTTTGTAAGTTTAGGGACTGATGACCCCGTAGTTAAGTCCCATAAGATTTACAAATATTTGAACATTTTCGTCCTCCCCCTCTGTCCATCACGCCGCGATGGAGTAGCCGAGCGGTCTAAAGCGTCTCGCTGCGGAGCGCACGGTTGCTCGCCGTGGAGGTTCGAGTCCTCCCTGGGGCATTGGTGTGTGTTGCCCTTAGGTTAGTTTATCTACGTTTAAGTAGTTTGAAAGTTACGGACTGATGACCACGCAATTTGGACCGATAGATTTACATACGTTTGAACATTTGAATCTGTCCATCATCTTCACCCTGCTCTCAGTACAGCTCTTATCCCACATTATTCACCTTCGTCTCCTAATCCACACATGTCCCTTGTATCTATAATTTCCACCCACTTTCCTTCTGATATAGTCAATGCCTATGTTTACCTGCTCCTGCCTCCCCTTCCTCCCTCTCTCCCATCCTATCCCTGTCTTCGTACATCTTCTCATCTACATCTACATAGATGCTCTGCAGATCACATTTAAGTGCCTGGCAGAGGGTTCATTAACCACTTTCATAACCTTTCTCTACCGTTCCATTCTCTAACCGCGCGCGGGAAGAAAGAACACCTGAATCGTTCCGTTTTAGATCTGATTTCTCTTATTTTATTGGAATGGTCATGTCTCCCTACGTAGGTGGGTGCTAGCAACATATTTTCAATTCAGAAGTAAAAGTCGGTGAATGACATTTCGCAAACAGATCTCACCGCAACGAATAACGTCGTTCTTTTAATAATTTCCACCCCAATTCGTGGAACATTTCCATGCGCTTTCCTCCCATGGTACGTGATAAAACAAAACGAGCTGCCCTTCTCTGTACCTTCTCAATGTCTTCCTTCAGTCCCACCAGGTGAGGGTCCCACACTGGCCAACAGTACTCCAAGAGATGACGCACAAGTGTGAAGTAGACAGTCTCTCTGGTGGAGCTTGTGCATCTTCGAAGCGTTCTGCCAATGAAACGTAACCTTTGGTTCGCCTTCCCCACAATATTTTCTTTGTGTCTCTCCAGTCTAAGTTGTTCGTAATTGTAACTCCTTGGTATTTGGTAGAATACATCCTCGAACAGTATAAGGGAGCTATTCAGATTATCTCCTAAATCGTTTATAAACACAAGGAAGAGTAGGGGACTTATAACGCTTCCCTGCGGAACGCCAGATATTACTTCTGTTTTACTCTACGACTTACCGTCAGTTATTACGAACCGTGTCCTTTCTGATAGGAAATCGTGAATCCAATCGCACAATTGGGGCGATATTCCATAAGCACGCAATTTCATTTAGAAGCTCCTTGTGAGGTATAGTGTCAAAAGCCTTCTGGAAATCCAGAAATAGTTAATCGATTTGAGATCCCTTGTCGATGGCACTTATCAGTTCATGTGAATAAAGGGCAAGCTGTGTTTCGCAAGAGCGATACTCCTCCTATGAAAAATTATATATACCTGTCCAAGTGTAACATGTTGAAGTGTAATATAAGTTCCCATCTGTCATGTTCTGTACAGCGGCTTTCAGAAAGTAAAAGACTTCTCCATGGAAACATATATACATGTCCAAAGTGGGATGGTGATGAGTAAAATGGCGATGAAAACAGTTGGTCGGTCAAATGGCGTAGAAATCTCTTGCAAGGCACCCACCCCATTCAATATGCGTTGTTACTTTATTAAACAGTACTATAAGAGACGCTTGCCATAGGCGGTGAAGCGTCTGTTATTTATTTACGCGTTTCGAACTCGTCATCGTCAAGATCTAAAACCTGGAGTACAGATTCAAATAATAGTATAATTGAAATACTGAAATATACTATAGTTCAGCAGGGCCATGGCGTTATACAATTGTACGAAACTTTACACCAAGTTTAGATTCTGACAATGACGAGTTCGAAATGCGTAATCATATCACAAACGCTTCACCACCTCTGGCCTTTGTATTTGTACAGCATCCCTTAAAGCACAGTTTCATACCGAAAACTGAAAATGGGCGCATATCTCATTCATGACTTCATGTCACATGTGGAATTTATGGTGGATTCCGCAGCATAAAAACCTTATATGATTTTTATACTTTTATAATTTTTTTCGGTAGCATAATGGACAAAAAATTACCCATAATCCTACCAAAAAACGCACTTTCACTTTTCTCAAATTTTGCGGTAGATTTTTGAAAAACTGCAGTGATCTGTTGAAACATTTTCCTGATAATTACGAACATAACAAAAATAAATGACAGCCAAATCGGTCACGCCATTCTGAAGTGATGCTCTTAACACACATGCGGAAATTATCAGTCTTTATTGCTAAAGGGAGAGTGAGAGAAAGCCCAGAGAACTTTTATATTCATACGGGGTTATTCAAAAAGAAGGGACTGATTTGAAAGATTTATATCTTCCAAACTACAAAAGAGAGAACCACAATTCCAGTGTTCCTCGACAGACAGCTGTGTAAATTTTAAACATAAAACACATTCCCTGAAGACTAATGCCTGCTGTGTCATATCTTTTAACGAAGTCTATGGACCTTTCCTGTCCATGGAGAAAACTATGACAGGGTTAACCTGTCAAAATTAGTTATTTCCTCAACTTGGAGAAGATTTAGATGGCGTCATCTTCGTGGATGGTTTCCCACCTAATTTCTGTACCAACATCGAACATTATCTCAGTGACACGATTCCAGGGTGTTGGATTGGATGAGGAGCAGCACAAGATGAACTACAACGTAGTAGTCGATGCCTTACCATCGATTAGTACGAACTGTGTCCTCTCTGACAGGAAATCCCGTACCCAGTCGCAAATATGGGGCGATATACCGTAACCTCGTAATTTGATTAAAAGCCGTTTGTGGTGTAGGGTGTCAAAGGCCTTCTGGAAATCAAGAAATATGTAATCGATTTGCGAACCCTTGTCGATAGCACCCATCACTTCGTGTGAGTAAAGAGCTAATTGTGTTTTGCATGAACGATATTTTCTAAATCCGTGTTGACCTTGTGTCAATAGGTCATTCTGTTCATGATAATTCATGATATTTGAATACAGGATATGTTCCAAACCCTGCTGTAAATTGACGTCAATGAAATAGGCCCTTAGTTTAGTGGGTTACTCCTACTGCCTTTCTTGAATATAGGCGTGACCCGTGCAACTTTCAAATCTTTTGGTAGAGATCCTTCTTTGAGAGAGCGGTTGTATATGGCTGTTTAGTAAGGAGCTATCGCTTCAGCATAATCAGATAGCAATCTAATGGGTATACAGTCCGGCCCAGAAGACTTGTTAAGTGATTTTAGTTGCTTCGCTACTCCGATGATATCTACTTCTATGTTACTCATTACGGCTCCTGGTCGTAATTCAAAATCTGGAATATTGGTTTCGTGTAATTTTTGTGAATGAGTTTCTAAATGCTATGTTAGTAACTCTGCCTTAGTAGCGCTGTCATCGACAGGATCGCCATTACTATCACGTAGTGAGGGTATTGTTTGTGTTTTGCTACAATGCTACAATGAAACTGTCATTTCCCTGTTTAAGGCTTACATGTAATTATAGATATGGTGCCCATTTTCTCGAACAAATTGTCATTCGTACGTCTGTGCATAAATTCAGTTGTTGATATGGTGTCTGTTGTTTATGAGCAGAGCATTCCAGAGCGGATGCAAAATGAAGTCCGATCCCTTGCTCACATAAGGTTGATAGCAAGTGGGGTGCTATGGGCTCAACTATAGTAGTATGCGATTCGGTGGTAATTTGGCTGAACGAGAAGTGTGTCTGGATGCCCTAAAGGTTAAGGCGACCGCTGGACCATAGCGAGAAATCTGCGGTCGACTCCCGTCGCGGCACAAATTTCGAAATTCGTCATTGAATTTAATTCAAAGCCTTGAAACTATCGATACGCTCAAAGATTTCTAATTATAATCAAGATTGTGCCCCAAATAGCTAGGCAATACCTCTCAACCACGCAAAACACAGTCTCCGAAGACATGTCAGTGTTTATTGCAACTAGTAATGTTTACGATATAATTAAGATTCTAAATCAAAACATGAAACAATCATTTTCATATGTTTTCGGCTCTGAGACCAAAACCTGAAGCATTTTCTCGTGGAAGCTCATGGATCAAATGATCCCTCCATGCGATTCTAAGACGAAAAATCTATTTGCTTTTTTTTTTTTTTTCCTAGAAAATCTTGGATGTTCTTACTGTCAGCACCAACCAGTTTCTCGATTGCTATTTCCTGTACACCATCTGAGTTCTATTCAGTGAAAAATTCATAAAAATATTAGTAATCTTCCTTGTCTTAAAGAATTAGCCCCGATTAACCGATAACACACTATACATCCCTAGACCCTTCTTACTTATTGGTACATCTTGTTACGATAAATCAAAACCATTAAAATTTTTTAATCTTTTTATGTTGATTTATATATTTTTGGATAAAGAACGCCCCTTCCCATTCCCTCTTGGTAATGCGTGTTACTAGTGTTAGAACTGCGCGGGATAATGGGGAAAGTGCATCGCAGACAGTGTTCGTATTTTTTTTTCTTTTTTTTTTTTTTGGTGTTTTCTTCTTCTTTTGATGGATTACATGTCTGATATGGTCCTTCTCGAGTAATAATCTCTAACAACATTTCATATATTTAAAAAATTTACCCAACAGAAATACAATACTGGCCATTAAAACTGCTACACCAAGAAGAAATGGATACGATAAACGGGTATTCATTGGACAAATATTTTATACTAGAACTGACATGTGATCACATTTTCACGCAATTTGGGTGCATAGATCCTGAGAAATCAGTACCCAGAACAACCACCTCTGGCCGTAATAACGGCCTTGATACGCCTGAGCATTGGGCCAGCAGAGCTTGGATGGCGTCTATAGATGCCCATGCAGTTTCAACACGATACCACAGTTCATCAAGAGTAGTGACTGGCGTATTGTGACGAGCCAGTTGCTTGGCCACCATTGATCAGACGTTTTCAGTTATTGAGAGATCTGGAGAATGTGCTGGCCAGGGCAGCAGTCGAATATTTTCTGTATCCAGAAAGGCAACATGCGGTCGTGCATTATCCTACTGAAATGTAGGGTTTCGCAGGGATCGAATGGAGGGCATAGCCACGGGTCATAACACATCTGAAATGTAACGGCCACTATTCAAAGTGCCGTCGATGCGAACAAGAGGAAACCGAGACGTGAAACCAATGGCACCCCAAACGCTTGGTGATACGCTCTTATGGCGATGACGAATACACGCTTCCAGTGTGCGTTCACCGCGATTTCGCCAAACACGGATGCGACCTTCATGAGGCTGTAAACAGAACCTGGATTGTGCTGTTTCAGGCTTTCCCGACGTAACATATTCTTGAACGGTTCACGGGAGTACCGTCGGATACTATTGTAATAATCGCACAATATTTCTGCGAGACAGCTGCTCGCCATCTTCAGGTGAACTGCCGCTGTTGCTTCTCTGCTCGCAATATATATGGTGGCTCGTTACCACGGCGCAGGCGCCGCTGCTGTGACGTCATGGCAGACCAGAGCGTCGACGGCGTGAACATGGAGAGCCCCCTACCGGAGGGCCGTTGAACGGGCCGCTGGTGGTCTGCGCAGGCGCGGCGCGGGCAAGAGCGGCCGCTGGCGGTGGACCCCTTGTGCGCGCGCCAACCGGAGGAAAAAGTACGTGTTTTACGAGTCTTGACTTTGATGACCCATCTGCGTCGATTGGTGACCATCGTCTGTCTGCGGCTGACGTTGTCTCAGTACTGCCAAGGCCGGTTCCCATGCTTTACTAAGTTGGAATCCCGTGTCTCTATTAATTAAATTTTTTGCAATACGTATTTCGACGGCCTCTTTAATTATTGAGTCCCAATAGGTGGAAGCGGAAGAAATGATCTTCGTCTCTTCGTAATTAATGCAGTGTCCCGAATCAAGACTGTGTTCAGCTACAGCCGATTTTTGTGGTTGACACAATCTTGTGTGGCGTTTATGTTCGTCGCATCTGTCTTTCACAGTGCGACACGTCTGTCCAATATAAGACAATCCACACTGGCACGGGATTTTGTATATTCCCGGTCTTCTGAGGCCGAGGTTGTCTTTAACGGATCCCAGCATTGTCTGCACTCTCGCTGGAGGGCGGAAGACACACTTTATACTATGTTTTTCAAACAGTCTGCCAATCTTGAACGACACACCACCGACATAGGGCAGAAAAACCATCTTAGTGGAGCTCTCCGTTTCTTCTAGTTCCTCTTCAGGTTTCGAGCGAGCTGGTCGAAATGCAGCACGAATCTGTTTCTCAGTGTAGCCGTTCTGGGCAAACACAGAGCGAAGATGGTTGAGTTCTGCTTGTATACAATCTGCATCTGAGATCGCTCTTGCTCTGTGTACGAGTGTCCGTAGTACACCGCTGCGTTGAGATGGATGATGACAGCTCGTAGCATTCAGATAAAGGTCGGTGTGTGTAGGTTTACGATACACACCATGTCCCAAGGAACCGTCTCCATTTCGGCGAACCATGACGTCCAGAAACGGGAGCTTACCATTTTCTTCCAATTCCATAGTAAAACAGATGTTCGGGTGGAGTGAGTTGAGATGGTCTAGGAACGAATGCAGTGTGGCAGACCCATGTGGCCATACGACGAAGGTATCGTCCACATACCTCCAGAAACATTTGGGTTTCAATGGCGCCGTCTGAAGGGCTTTATCCTCGAAATCTTCCATAAAAAGATTAGCTACTATGGGAGACAGAGGGCTGCCCATAGCAACACCGTCAGTCTGCTCAAAATATTCGTTGTTAAATAAAAAGTAGGTCGAGGTGAGCACATGTTTAAAAAGATGTAAAATGTCCTCTTCCAGCGCGGCCCCAATGAGTTGTAAGGCGTCCATTAGAGGCACCCTGGTGAACAGGGAGACCACGTCGAAGCTCACCAATAGATCTGTAGATTCCAGGCGTAGGTTCTTGAGACGCCGTATAAAATCTTCCGAGTTCCGAATGTGGTGTTCACATTTTCCGACCACAGGGCTGAGGAGAGTTGCCAGATGCTTAGCCAGATGATAGGTTGGGGCTCCAATATTGCTTACAATCGGTCTTAGCGGAACTCCACTTTTGTGCACCTTTGGTAAACCGTAAAGGCGAGGTGGGACAGGCGCTCGTACTCTTAAACTCTTCTTCAGAGGTTCCGGAAAGTCGCTGGATTTGAGGAGGGCGGATGTCTTCCGTTGTACTGCATCCGTCGGATCTTTCTGGAGGCGACGATACGCTGAGTCCTGTAGTAAATTCATCATCTTGTCAGTGTAAGACGTCGCAGGCAGAAGAACAGTAGCGTTGCCCTTGTCAGCTGGTAAAATCACGATCTCTGTGTCTTCTCTTAAAGAGCGGAGTGCTTTCCTTTCTTCAAAGCTGATGTTTTGCTTAGGTGCGGGCATCCTTGTTATGGCCCTGCAGGCCTCTCGCCTTATTTCTTCAGCAGTATCAGTCGGAAGTTTAGAGACACCTTGCTCAACCGCACTGATGAAGTCCTTGATAGGTAAGGTTTTCGGAGTGGGCGCAAAATTAAGTCCCTTTTCCAACACTGACATCGCGGGTTCGCTCAGTGGTTTATCTGTGAAATTCAACACAGTCCGTCCATTAAATGTGTTTTCTTGCGATGATCGACGTGTAAGAAGCTGGAACTTGGAAGTTTGACGCGCCGTGGTTTGCTGCCGCGTCCAGTCCGAAAGCGCCCATGAAGCGGTGTCCACCCACTCCCAGGAATCCACAGACAGACAAGACGAGATCTTCAAATGGAGTGAAAGCAGATTTTTGGAGACACTGTCTAATTCACGCCTGGTGTAACGGATTCTTTCTCTCACCAGTGCCTTGCTAGCACGTTGTTTAATCCTCTTGGCAGCCGTCGAGTCGACATAGTGAGTGAACTTAGCAAATGTCGGGATAATTTGCTGGTCCCGACATCTCAATAAAAATGCGAGAGAGCACAACAATCGGTTCTTCTTGTTTCGAAGTTTATCGAACTCACGTATACTGCTGACCATCTCCTCCCCGTAGAGGTACCAGATGTGCTGTTTCAGGCTTTCCCGACGTAACATATTCTTGAACGGTTCACGGGAGTACCGTCGGATACTATTGTAATAATCGCACAATATTTCTGCGAGACAGCTGCTCGCCATCTTCAGGTGAACCGATTGTTGTGCTCTCTCGCATTTTTATTGAGATGTCGGGACCAGCAAATTATCCCGACATTTGCTAAGTTCACTCACTATGTCGACTCGACGGCTGCCAAGAGGATTAAACAACGTGCTAGCAAGGCACTGGTGAGAGAAAGAATCCGTTACACCAGGCGTGAATTAGACAGTGTCTCCAAAAATCTGCTTTCACTCCATTTGAAGATCTCGTCTTGTCTGTCTGTGGATTCCTGGGAGTGGGTGGACACCGCTTCATGGGCGCTTTCGGACTGGACGCGGCAGCAAACCACGGTGCGTCAAACTTCCAAGTTCCAGCTTCTTACACGTCGATCATCGCAAGAAAACACATTTAATGGACGGACTGTGTTGAATTTCACAGATAAACCACTGAGCGAACCCGCGATGTCAGTGTTGGAAAAGGGACTTAATTTTGCGCCCACTCCGAAAACCTTACCTATCAAGGACTTCATCAGTGCGGTTGAGCAAGGTGTCTCTAAACTTCCGACTGATACTGCTGAAGAAATAAGGCGAGAGGCCTGCAGGGCCATAACAAGGATGCCCGCACCTAAGCAAAACATCAGCTTTGAAGAAAGGAAAGCACTCCGCTCTTTAAGAGAAGACACAGAGATCGTGATTTTACCAGCTGACAAGGGCAACGCTACTGTTCTTCTGCCTGCGACGTCTTACACTGACAAGATGATGAATTTACTACAGGACTCAGCGTATCGTCGCCTCCAGAAAGATCCGACGGATGCAGTACAACGGAAGACATCCGCCCTCCTCAAATCCAGCGACTTTCCGGAACCTCTGAAGAAGAGTTTAAGAGTACGAGCGCCTGTCCCACCTCGCCTTTACGGTTTACCAAAGGTGCACAAAAGTGGAGTTCCGCTAAGACCGATTGTAAGCAATATTGGAGCCCCAACCTATCATCTGGCTAAGCATCTGGCAACTCTCCTCAGCCCTGTGGTCGGAAAATGTGAACACCACATTCGGAACTCGGAAGATTTTATACGGCGTCTCAAGAACCTACGCCTGGAATCTACAGATCTATTGGTGAGCTTCGACGTGGTCTCCCTGTTCACCAGGGTGCCTCTAATGGACGCCTTACAACTCATTGGGGCCGCGCTGGAAGAGGACATTTTACATCTTTTTAAACATGTGCTCACCTCGACCTACTTTTTATTTAACAACGAATATTTTGAGCAGACTGACGGTGTTGCTATGGGCAGCCCTCTGTCTCCCATAGTAGCTAATCTTTTTATGGAAGATTTCGAGGATAAAGCCCTTCAGACGGCGCCATTGAAACCCAAATGTTTCTGGAGGTATGTGGACGATACCTTCGTCGTATGGCCACATGGGTCTGCCACACTGCATTCGTTCCTAGACCATCTCAACTCACTCCACCCGAACATCTGTTTTACTATGGAATTGGAAGAAAATGGTAAGCTCCCGTTTCTGGACGTCATGGTTCGCCGAAATGGAGACGGTTCCTTGGGACATGGTGTGTATCGTAAACCTACACACACCGACCTTTATCTGAATGCTACGAGCTGTCATCATCCATCTCAACGCAGCGGTGTACTACGGACACTCGTACACAGAGCAAGAGCGATCTCAGATGCAGATTGTATACAAGCAGAACTCAACCATCTTCGCTCTGTGTTTGCCCAGAACGGCTACACTGAGAAACAGATTCGTGCTGCATTTCGACCAGCTCGCTCGAAACCTGAAGAGGAACTAGAAGAAACGGAGAGCTCCACTAAGATGGTTTTTCTGCCCTATGTCGGTGGTGTGTCGTTCAAGATTGGCAGACTGTTTGAAAAACATAGTATAAAGTGTGTCTTCCGCCCTCCAGCGAGAGTGCAGACAATGCTGGGATCCGTTAAAGACAACCTCGGCCTCAGAAGACCGGGAATATACAAAATCCCGTGCCAGTGTGGATTGTCTTATATTGGACAGACGTGTCGCACTGTGAAAGACAGATGCGACGAACATAAACGCCACACAAGATTGTGTCAACCACAAAAATCGGCTGTAGCTGAACACAGTCTTGATTCGGGACACTGCATTAATTACGAAGAGACGAAGATCATTTCTTCCGCTTCCACCTATTGGGACTCAATAATTAAAGAGGCCGTCGAAATACGTATTGCAAAAAATTTAATTAATAGAGACACGGGATTCCAACTTAGTAAAGCATGGGAACCGGCCTTGGCAGTACTGAGACAACGTCAGCCGCAGACAGACGATGGTCACCAATCGACGCAGATGGGTCATCAAAGTCAAGACTCGTAAAACACGTACTTTTTCCTCCGGTTGGCGCGCGCACAAGGGGTCCACCGCCAGCGGCCGCTCTTGCCCGCGCCGCGCCTGCGCAGACCACCAGCGGCCCGTTCAACGGCCCTCCGGTAGGGGGCTCTCCATGTTCACGCCGTCGACGCTCTGGTCTGCCATGACGTCACAGCAGCGGCGCCTGCGCCGTGGTAACGAGCCACCATATATATTGCGAGCAGAGAAGCAACAGCGGCAGTTCACCTGAAGATGGCGAGCAGCTGTCTCGCAGAAATATTGTGCGATTATTACAATAGTATCCGACGGTACTCCCGTGAACCGTTCAAGAACCTGGATTCATCCGAAAATATGACGATTTGCCAATCGCGTACCCGGTTCGTCGTTGCGTACACCACCGCAGGCGTTCTTGTCTGTGACGCAGCGGCAAGGATAACCGCAGCTATGGTCTCCGAGATGATAGTCCATGCTGCTGCAAACATCGTCGAACCGTTCGTGCAGATGGTTGTTGTCCTGCAAACGTCCCCGTTGACTGACGGATCGAGACGTGGCTGCACGATCCGTTACAGCCATGCGGATAAGATGCCTGTCATCTCGACTGCTAGTGATACGAGGCCGTTGAGATCCACCACGGCGTTCCGTATTGCCATCCTGAAACCACCGATTTCATATTCTGCAAACAGTCATTGGATCGCGTCCATCGCGAGCAGCAATGTCGCGATAGGCTACAATCCGACCTTTATCAAAGTCGGAAGCGTGATGCTCCTTCTTACATGAGGCATCACAACAACATTTCGATAGGCAACGCCGGTCAACTGCTGTTTGTGTATGAGAAATCGGTTGGAAACTTTCCTCATGTCAGCACGTTGTAGGTGTCGCCACCGGCGCCAACCTTGTGTGAATGGTCTGAAAAGCTAATCATTTACATAACAAAGCATCTTTTTCCTGTCGGTTAAATTTAGCGTCTGTAGCACGTCATCTTCCTGGTGTAACAGTTTTAATGACCAGGAGTGTAATTAATTCCTACGCCTAAGCCTTAGACCAGACGGAACATGCGACTGTGCAAAATCAACTAAGTGAGCTAGACGCTGCCACCTCATTTGACGTTCGCTGTACACTGTAGCTCTCTTACTGTGGGAATAAAGGTCACAACGTAATGCAGGCGCAAAGCCCGTCAGACTTCTTTCATTTTCCTTGGGGGAAGCACACGGCAAACGATTGTGCCACTCGACCTTGCATTGCGTCTGGTAAGTACAGCTGTTTGAGACTGTTCTTTTTTCGCGGCTACGTAGCTGCTGGTACAAAGTTTAACATGATTCAAGCATTTCATTACGTGGCATACAGTCCACGGCTACGTAGATAATGGTATGAAGTTTTACACGCCTCAAGCATGTTATTGCTTGGTGCATAGTTCAAGAAAACAGTCGATAGTTTATACAATGACTGTTGAGGTGGCTCACTGTATCTTACCTTTTTAACTACTTTCCTTGTGGGCAATTTGGTACATCGTTTAAGCTGTTTTATCAAATGTTTTAATGAATTTAGATAGAACATTATCTCACAAACCTACTGTGATTGAGCAAAGAAAGCACAGGTTACGTAAGAGCGCTTGAAAAACTATTACCAGTTTCGGCACATCACGGCTGCCATCATCAGATCTGTAAATTATTAATCGGCTGACACTATGTCACAAATATTTTGTGAACTAAGAAAAAACAACCATATGCCAATCAAACTTTCCTATACAGTGGAACCGAAAGCGGAGGAGCTTATAATATGTCAGTGTCAGCTATGATGCAAGCGCTTTATAAAGTAGCTTGTAACACTTGCACTGGGTAGTTAGATCGTTTCTCCTGACTTAAGTTACTTTTAAACGTTACACTAGATACAAAAGAATGTAAATCTTTCCTTCTAAGGGAAGGACTGTTAAAAGGCAATAAAATAATTCAGTGGCATCGAGTGAACATCTATCTTCTATTGGGGTCCGACTCCGGGTTTCTCAGTTGTTTGCTAGGGATCACATAACATCACGTTAAGGCTTCATATTGTTTTACTCATCCGCTATATTATTCCTCGTTTACAGTCCATTCTCC
Source organism: Locusta migratoria (assembly GCA_026315105.1). Lineage (NCBI taxonomy): Eukaryota > Metazoa > Arthropoda > Insecta > Orthoptera > Acrididae > Locusta > Locusta migratoria. Next base: position 646,993,293 of record CM048744.1, on the reverse strand, counting down.
ATAAGTGTCCATATGAAGTTGGACAGCTGTTTTGTAACTGCTACCGCAGTCTGTGTCTGTGGATATTGCAAAGTCATGACCTTGGTCATCTCGGCTTATATCTGCCCTCATCGTTCGGTGCCAAATCCAGTGAAACTCGTATGGGGATTTTCTTTGATGATGATTTGGCCGTTAGTCCACGCCGGGGTCGTGTTCGGCCTGCCTCCTGGTGCAAGTCTTCAGGTGACGCCGCTTGGGCTACGTGCTTATCGCTGATGTTGGAATGATGATGAGGACGACACAACAACCAGTGCCCGAGAGGAGAAAATCGCCAACCCGACCGGGAACTGAACCCAGGTACCCTGCATGGCGACTCATAACGCTGGCCACGAGGTTAAGGAGGCGAATGTGATTTTCTGAAACACAACTTTCTTCGCCTTCCTCTTACTTGTAGCGCTACAAGTTTATTAGCCTGTCAGCTGGGTTTTCTTATTGGATGAATACAAAATAACGTTCAAACCTATTGGACCAAACTGATATGGTCATCAGTTCCTAGACTTACAACTACTTAAACTAAGTTACACTAAGGACAATAGACACATCCATGCCCAAGGGAGGACTCGAACCTCCGGTGTGAACTGCCGCCTAGTCCGTAGCATGACGCCATAGACCATGTGGCTAATCCGCGAGGCAATGGATGATTCACAGGCTTCCATATTTCTTTTGGTTTGATTCATAATAGATTCTTAACAACAAGTTTCTAATTACGATTTTGTGTGTTTGTATTGTACTTGCAAACGCATTGTAGTATGTTACTCGTACTTTGCTTTTTTTCTCACTGTAGTAGTATCGAATGAAACAAAACATTTCTTATTTGTTTGTATTCCATGTAAAAGAGCAGCTACTTTCGTTGTATAATGCTGTGTGCTCGTTCGTTGTTGCTTTCGAATACGCGTGTAAACCGATTGAATTAAATGGATTGTATATGTGTCACAAAATGGGTGTGTAAATTTTTAAGAGAGTTGAAGGATGAACGTAGCAGTTACACTGATTTCCTGTAAAATGCATTGTTTGTAATACCTTTCCATTAAAAACGTATAAGCACTTTTGCGTAACTACTGTTGCACTTTCTTTTCCTTTTTCTTTCATTTTGACATTTACCTGTTTCGATCCTTCAGGAACATCTTCAAAATCTTTGTAGTTGTGATTGCAACACTTCTATGTTAAGATAAGTACTTATCATAACACAGACGAGATGTGTTGCAGTCGCAACGACATCATTCTGAAGATGCTAAGAATAGATTCTGAAGATGATCTAGAAGGATATGTAAATTTCAAAAAAAGTCTCATCTGTTGACTGATAATCAGACAATAAATTATTTCTCACATCCATATGAGCTTTTTAGGGTTTTGAGTCTGAGCTGCTAGTAGGTATTGGGCAACCCCAGGCGCACGGCTTACCCACGCTTATAGACCGGCCGACCCAATTGTTTATATTTCCTTCTACTTCGACCATCGTACTTCATGGGTCGCTGCAGTCTCTATTTTCATACTGCATATAGTGGTCAAAGCACAGTCACTAATAATAGCCGCGGCGGAGTGCCCGAGCGCATTAAGGCGCTATGCTCCGATGCGCGAGGCCGTTTTCCGTCGGGAGTTCGAATCCCCCCCTCGGGCATGGATATTTGTGTCGTCTTTAGTATAAGGTAGTTCATAAGTAGTTTATAAGTTTAGGAAATGATGACATCGCAGGTAGGTCACTGAAGCTTAAACATTTGAACTTTTAACTAATAATAGAAAATTTTAATTTACAGGACTAGATTCAGAGCACTATGACACCATTCTCATATGTATAAATAAAAGAAAAGTCACAAATATGATATTACGGAGTGGCATTGTCCTTTAGATATATTTTAGAAAATACATGAGATTTAGCGGAGGCTGCTATATCCAAAACATATAATGTCAAATCATTTTGGATCGTTAGTCAATCCACACCTTTACACACTCTACTGGTATTGTGATGCGTTGATCACTTGATCATTTTGCATGCAGGCACATGCTTGTCCTAAGTTTGTAATATGCATCCCTTGTAGGAATGGATCTAGAACACAGTAGCAATTTGTACTGTGTTTTGTACAAAAGATGTCAAGATATCGATCCAAATCCATCAGAAGCTATCTTGAGGTGTAGATTGACTTTATAGAAAATGGTTTGATATTTTATGCTTTGAATGCAGCAGGCAGTTGGAGTAAGATGTATTCCTTTGTGTGGCTTTGGTCCATTACCTGAATCAACAGCACTTTAAAAAAAATGTATATAATTTGTGACTTTTCTTCAATTTATACATTTGATAATGGTGCAATAGTGCACTGAAACTAATCATGTAAATTAAAATTTTCAAGTTCTCGGGTTTCGTTCGCGTCAAGTTGTTAAAACTTTACGAGATTTCGGCAAAGCATTCCTTGGCCATCGTTTTTTAATGGTACAGGGTGAAGAAGACTTTAGGCGGTCTTTACTTCTAGGGATTATATGCTAGGAATTACTTGATGACTTTTTTTATTTATTTATAAACTTTAGGGGTAGGCTTTTCAGAGCCGCATATTCGGCTTCATAAGGTAGGCCTACCTCTGATTTTGTCTTAACAAAATCAATTTTAACTTGCAAAAAAAAAAAAAAAAAAAAAAAAAAAAAATTAACTTTTAATAGTAATGTGCGATAATTATATATTTTTGAACATATAACAAATTCAATTTGTGTAGTTAGTGATCTTGGGTGCGACTCCGTAGCACAGTGGTAGATTGCCAGCCTACAAATCCAAAGGTCGCGGGTTCGATCCCCGCCAGGTCCTAGATTTTTTATGTCACTTTCCACTTCTTTCACCTCTGGCAGTGTTGATGATGTGAAAAATATCGAGTAGCACCGTGGTTCGAAACCCACGTTAAACTGTAGGTCCCCCTATAACTGGCTTGGTAAGTCAGTACAAAGGTCGGAGGAAGGCAACGGCATGCCACCATCAAACAGAACCATGCCTAATAAAGCACTGTTGTTTTCAATCTTCGGGTTGTTGACTGCTTTACTTTAGTGATCTTGGAACCTTGAAGCGATGCCAGTGCAGTAGGATTGTTCTGCCTAGTTTGTATATGTTGTGGATGGTTCAGGAGGGCGTCCAACTTGTGGTGTACATTCGTTGCTCTCTTCCGAACTGCCTCGATGACGGTGTGTGTGGATGTCTACGTTCCCGGTGTATCTGCTGGCTCCAACAATTTAGCGTAAGACCATGTTCTGGATAACCAGTATCCGTGCGATTTGGGTAGCTTTCATGCAATATTTTTGCGAGTACAGTGGCTTTTTGCATTCTAAGTTTTGCCGTTGTGCTCATGTTCGTACTAGCGAAGAATGGCGAGAGCTGTTTTGCCATCGCGTATGCCTTGTCCCATGGAGCGTCCACATTCTTATGGAAAAAGTGCTTGTCCAATGTGATCCCAACATAGATCGCCATAGTTGTCATGGAATGTATTGTCCATTCTACGTGAGGTATATCGCTGTAGCCTTGGCAGGTTTAACTGCACCTTGTTCGTCTTGCACCAATCCTAGATTGCGTCAAGTTGCTGTTGGAGTCTTCTAATGTGTGCTTGTACGTTGTGTCCTGTTGTAAAAAAGAGAGCGGTGTCATTTGAAAACTATGCGATGTGTACTTTAGCGGTGACGGCATATCATTGGCGTAAACAATGAAAAGTCTGGGTGAGAGCACCGATCCTTGGGGAGGTCCGGCCTTTGCTTTTCTTCTACCTGACGCTTGTTCGTCTATGACCACTGGAAGCTGTGGATGAGCTTAATGTAGCAGTCAGGTATTGAATTTTGCTCGCTGATTTTCCTGATGAGCAGTTCTCGCGAAATCTTATCATATGATTTTTCTATGTGTAGAAAAGCAGCTGCTGTGGAACTTGTTCCGTTAATCTTAAGAGTTGTAGCTCCGCCAAAAGCTCCCTTTGAAATCCAAATTGTTCTGGGCGGATAGTCCCATCTACTGTCAGAGGTTATAGGACCCGGTGTTGTGTGATTCTTTCAAAGGTCTTGCTTAGACCGTTGAATAAGCTGAAAGGTCTGTAATTCAGAGTTTCCTTCGTGTATTTCCGTGGTCCAAGTATTGGAACAATTTTGGCAAACTTCCATGCTGTTGGAAAATAGTGCATTAGCACGCATCCATTGTAAGTCATGGTGAGTAGGACAATTGGCTTCCTTGGAAGGTTTAGTAGGTGGAGGTTGTTAATCTTGTCCAGTCCTGGAGCTTTGTTGGTGCTTTGTCTTTTTATAATCATCCCGACCTCACTTCGTGGTTTTAGACGTGGGCGGAGTTGGATTTCTGCAGCCATAAATCTATCCACCAGTTGGTTTTTGGTGAACTCATGTTCCCTTTGGGCTATGTTCAGTGGTTCTCGAAGGAGATGTTGTTTGGCTGAGATGGTTTCAGCCTTCGTCAGTGCATCGTCTGTTAATCTTTCTTGCGTCCTTAAGGGTCTTTTAGGATGTTTCCGCTCTAATGTTCCTTACGACCTTCTCATCTCTTGTTTGGAGAAGAAAGGTTGACATCTTATCTTCCCATTTTTCTACTAGAGGCTGCTGAGGACGAAAGAGCGTCTCGTAAAGTAAAAGTATGTCCACTTTGTGCCGTCTAATGAAGTCCTGAAGTTCCACCTTCTTCTTCCTTACTCCAGTGGTGTTCCAGATACATATCTTCAGGTTGTTTGTATATGCCGACAGTTTGGTCTGAGCCTTCAAGAAACGCTAAAGTCTCGACCAGAATCAGTATTTTTGACATCTTGTCCTTCGTTGCCAACATCTTCCTATCGGCAGCGATCAGTTTGGACAAAGAATTTTGACTGTGGTCACTTCCGTCAGTGCGGCATCTGCGTCGTTTCCTCTTGGCGTCCTTGGAGGACCAGGACCAGCGTCATTTGTTCACTGTAATGTGGAGGCGCAGGTCCTTCGTTGGTGTAAAGTCTCGTTCAATCTAGCAGTTGTTCTTGAAGGTGGCGATGGTAGTTTTTGTCCTGTTGCTTTGTTGGTGTCTGCCACTATCAGTTTAACTTAGTCATCTGTATTCCGTTTTTTGGGCTTGTTTTGGTTGGATGGTGTTCTGGTGTTCTTTAGGAGCTTCTGAAATTCAGTGCACCCTTTCCATGATGCAGCGTGGGCTCGCTTGCAGCTAGCGCATTTTGGCGTCGACCCCTGCGGCTTGGCGCATTCGGTGTCGAAGTGACTGCTAGTACGGCCCTACGTATACTAGCTGCCGCATGGCCGGCACGGAACTACCTTGCTTACGTGGCAAGACGTCTGCGCTGGGGCCTGACTTTATCGTTGCTGCCGGTTATAACGTCACTGGTGCCCCGCGACATCGCCTGTGCTGTCAGTGTTCGATGCGTCCGTCTTCTCCGCGATCGCTGGATTCCACACCCCGCTGAGCTGCAGGCCGCTGTGTGTTATCAGTTGTTTTAATTCCGATGGCTTCTTTAATTATACAGTCGCAGCCGGCGACTACTGTATACAAGATAGTACTAGCAGCCACTAGGCACTCTACCACTTGACAATGGCTCGTGAAGTTTTAACTGCTTGACGCGGATGAAAACCCGAGAAATTTTAATTGTATGTCACAGCGGCGAGACAGCGCATTCTTATATTTGTGACTATGGCTTGACCCGCTCGCTTAGCCGTGTGGTCTAACGCACCGCTTTCCGAGGAGTACATGCCCTGGTACGAATCTGCCTGACGGATTAACGAAGGGTGTGGGATTGCCGGCCAGTCTGGATGTGGTTCTAAGCGGTTTTTAACATTTCACTAGGTGAATAACGGGCAGATCCTCAATTCTCACCTCATTTACACGATTCGCTAACATTTCGTAACACTTTACACTTTCATACATATAACACTATACAGTAGCGTCCAGAAAACTCGGCCTAATGTGGACCGAAGGTTGACCGATTTCAAATGTTCAAATGTTTGTAGAACTTATGGGAGTTAACTACGGGGTCATCAGTCCCTAAGCTTACAAACTAATTATGAACTACTTAAGTCTAAGGACGGCACAAATATCCAAGCCCGAGGGGGGATTCGAACCCCCGACCGTAGTGGATGTGCAGACCGTGACTGGAGCGCCTCAGTCTTCTCGGCCACCGCGGCTGGCGAAGGTTGGCCGAGTTTTTGAAACTGCCGGGTTTTCGAGAACGTTGATAAAAGTGTAGGTAATATTTTTGTTATATTATTTATATTGTTATTTTAGAATAAAATACAAATGACGGAATACAGTAACACAAAATAAATTAAAGAAACTATCTATGAAATCTATCCCTTCTCTTAGTCAGGATATGCCAGAAACTTCTTGTCCCTCCAATTTGGTTAAGCACCTCCTCATTAGTTACGTGATCTAACCATCCAATTTTCGTCATTCGTCTGTAGCAACACATTTCAAAAGCTTCTATCATCTTTTTGTCTGAACTTCTTATCGTCCACGTTTCACTCCCATACAATGCTACAATCCAGACAAATGATTTCAGAAAGGACTTCCTAACATTTAAATTAATATTGGATGTTAACAAGTTTCACTTCTTTAGAAACGCTTTTGTTTCCATGGCCATTCTGCATTTTATATCTTCTTTACTTCGGCCATCAGAAGTTATCTTGCTACCCAAATAACAAAATTCATCTACTTCTTTTATTGTTTCATTACCTAATTCCTTCAGAATCGCCTGATGTTCTGACATTGCATTCCATTACCTTCGTTTTACTGTTGTTAATGTTCATCTTATGTCTTCCTTTCAAGACACTGGCCATCCCATTCAATTACTCTTCCAGAGCCTTTGCGGTCTCTGACAGAATTACTATGTCATCGACAAACCGCAATGTTTTTATTTCTTCTCGCTGCACTTTAACGCCCCATCCAAATTCCTCCTTCCATTCCTTCACTGCCTGTTCAATGTACAGATAGAACAACATTGGGGAAAGGGTACAACCCTCTCATAGTCCCTTCGCAACCTCCGTATCCCTTTCTTGCCCTTCGACTGTAATAACCGCTGTCTGGTTTTTGCATAGGTTGAATATAACTCTTCGCTCCCTATATTTTACCCCTGATATCTTCAGAATTTGGAAGAGTGTATTCCAGTCGACATTGTCGAAAGCTTTCTCCAAATCGACAAACGCTAAAAACGCAGGTTTCCCTTTCCTTAGCCCATCTTCTAAGATAAGTCGTAATGTGAGTATTGTCTTCCGTGTTCCTAGATTTCTCCTAAATCCAAACTGAGCTTCCCCGAGGTCGGATTCCACAAGTTTTTCCATTCGTCTATAAATAATTCGTGTTAGTATTTTGCAACCATTACTTATTAAACTGATACTTCTGTAATTTTCACACTTGTCTGCACTTGCTTTCTTTGGAATTGGAATTACAATATTATTCTTGAAGTCGGAGGGTATTTTTCCTGTCTCGTGGCTATTTGTGGTATATATGTGAAGCTGACCTCGGGGAAGATCAGTTTGGGTTCAGGAGAAATGTAGGAACTCGGGAGGCAGTACTCACTTTACGGTTTATATTAGAAGATAGATTGAGAAAAGGCAAACCTACATTTCCAGCTTTTGTAGATATGGAGATGGCTTTTAACAATGTTGATTGGAATAAACTCTTTCAAGTTCTGAAGCAAGCAGGAGTAAAATATAGGGAGCGTAAGCATATTTACAACTTGTACAAAAACCAGACAGCGGTTGTCAGAGTTGGAGGGCATGAAAGGGATGCAGTGGTTGGGAAGGGAGTGAGACAGGGCTGTAGCCTTTCTCCAATGTTATTCAATTTGTACATTGAACAAGCTATAAAGGAAAGCAAGGAGAAATTTGGTGAAGGAATAAAAGTTCAGGGGGAAGAATTAAAAACATTGCGTTTTGCCGACGACATAGTAATTCTGTTAGATACAGCAAAGGACCTGGAAGAGCAATTGAACGGAATGGACAGTGTGCTGAAAGGTGCATACAAGATGAACATTAACAAGAGCAAAACTAGGGTAATGGAGTGCAGTGTAAGAAAATCAGGTTATGCTGAAGGAATTAGATTGGAAAACGAAGCAATAAAGGAGGTAGATGAGTTTTGTTACTTGGGCAGTAAAATAACAAATGATGGTCGCAGTACAGAGGATATAAAATGCAGAATGGCAATGGGTAGAAAAGCGTTTTTGAAAAAGAGAAATTTGTTAACATCGAATATTGATTTAAGCCTAAGGAAGTCCTTTCTGAGGGCATTTGTATGGAGTGTTGCCTTGTATGGGAGTGAGACATGGACGATAAACAGTGCGGACAGAAAGAGGATTGAGGCTTTTGAAATATGGTGCTACAGAAGAGTGCTGAAGATTAGGTGGGTGGATCGCGTAACTAATGAGGAGGTACTGAACAGAATTGGGGAGAAAAGAAATTTCTGGCATACCTTGACTAAAAGAAGGGATAGATTGGTAGGACACATTCTTAGACATCAAGGAATTGTGAATTTAGCATTAGAGGGAAGTGTGTGGGGTAAAAATCGCAGGGGAAGACCAAGAGATGGATACAGTAAGCAGATTCAGACAGATGTAGGTTGCCGTTCTTATGTGGAGATGAAGAGGCTTGCTCAGGATAGGGTATTGTGGAGAGCTGCATCAAACCAGTCTCCGGACTGAAGACCACAACAACAACAACATGTGGTATGAAATAAAAATTGTCGTTTTCAGTTTCCGTGGCAATAAAGAGAACATTCTATTTTTATGTAAAGGTTGGTGTACCCCTAAGACATGGCGACGCAGCCTTTGCTTTTCCCTGACGTTTGTGTGTCCGCAGTTCCAGGCGTTGTGCGGCTGCAGCGGCGGCGGCCCGTCGTACCTGGGCCCGTCGCTGGCCGGCACCTGCGGCGCGGGCGTGTTCGCCGTGTTCATGGGGCTGCTGGACCAGTTCCTGCGCAGGCAGTGCGACATCGCGGACCCCTGCGGCCGCGTGCGCGAGCCCGACCCGCTGGCCATGCGCGTCGGCGCGCCCTACGACTTCATTGTGGTGGGCGGAGGCAGCGCGGGCGCCGTCGTCGCCGCCAGGCTCTCCGAGGTGAGGCCACTCCCTCCCATCCACCACTCTCCCCTGTCCAGCAGGTCATCCGGCGCGTAAGGCCGTCTACATCTACATCTACATACATACTCCGCAATTCACCGTAAGATGCGTGGCGGAGCGAGGGTACACTGTACCACCACTAGGCATTTCCTTTCCTATTCCACTCCCCAATAGAACGAGGAAAAAAATAATGCCTATACGCCTCCGTACGAGCCCTAATTTCTCTTGTCTTTGTGATCTTTACGAGAAATGTAAGTAGGCGGCAGCAAGAACTTACTACACTCAGCTTCAAATTCCGGCCTTCTAAATTTACTTAACAGAAATTCACGAAAAGAACGTCGTCTTTCTTCCAGCGATCCCCAATTGAGTTGCCGGAGCATTTCCGTGACACTCGCGCATTGGTCGAACTACCGGTAACAAATCTAGCTGCTCGCCTCTGAACCACCTCTATGTCTTCCTTTAAACTTATCTGCTGCGGGTCCCAAACACTTGAGCAATACTCAAGACGTGGTCGTACAAGCGTTTTATACGCGGTCTCCTTTACAGGTGAAGTACATCTTCCCAAAATTCTCCCAATAAACCGAAGTCGGCTGTCTGCCTTACTCACAACTGTCCTTACATGTTCGTTCCATTTAATATCGCTCTGCAATGTTACGCCTAGATATTTGAACGACGCGACAGCATCAAGTAGCTCACTACTAATGCTGTATTCGAACATTACCGGATTGTTTTTTTCTACTTATGCGCGTCACCTTACATTTTTCTACATTGAGAGCTACCTGCCATTCTTCGCACCAAGCAGAAATTTTGTCTAAGTCATCCTGTATGCTATTACAGTCAGTTACAGACGACACCCTCCCATACACCACAGCATCATCAGCAAACAGCCGCAAATTACAACTTACTCTGTCCATCAGATCATTTATATAGATAGAAAATAATAGCGGTCCTATCACACTCCCCTGGGGCACGCCTGACGATACAGTCGTCTTTGATGAACACTCGCCGTCGAGAACAACGTACTGCGTTCTATTACTTAGGAAGTCTTCCAGCCAGTCACAAATCTGTGAACCTATTCCATAAGCTCGTATCTTCGTTAGCAGTCCGCAGTGTGGCACCGCGTCGAACGCTTTTTTGAAGTCGAGAAAAACACAATCCGCCTGTTGCCCTTCATCCATGGCTCGCAAGATGTCATGTGAGAAAAGGGCAAGCTGAGTTTCACATGAATGATGTGCGCCTCTCACGGGGCGCGGAAACTCACTTGGAAGAGGAAGTGTTCACGCCGCAGCTTAGAATTACGTTCCACTACCATGCGAAGCGTGGAAGGAAGTAGCCAATATGTTAGATTTTTGCTTCGTGGAGTGGAACGTGGCCAATGAGAAGCGGCCTGGTTTTCACGTGACAAGGAGAACTTTTGAGCCGACATATTGCAAACGGAACTCGGTATTTCGTACCTTCCTTCGTTGTAGCGTACGAGATATGAATCTACATACATACTCCGCAATTCACCGTAAGGTGCGTGGCGGAGGGTACACTTTACCACTACTAGGCATTTCCTTTCCTATTCCACTCCTAAATAGAACGAGGAAAAAAAGAACGCCTATATGCCCCTGTACGAGCCCTAATCTTTTTGAAAGCGTCAGAATATTGAAGAAATTTTTCAAATGCGTCATTTTAGATATGATTTGTTACAATAAATAACCGGAAACAAGATTCTCATAGCTTTGAAGGTTCTCGTATTTAACGCGTGCCAGTTAATTAATTTGTACAATGTGAAAGAATATCATTCCTTTGCTACGGTATAACGCATTCTATCAAAGAATGGTCTTTGTCATAGAAAAAATTGCGTGTGTCGTTTATTTTCTCAAGAAACTTACAACACATTTGAGACCTAAATTTCTCTTTAATTCTTAATTGTAATCATGAACGGAAGACAGACACATAAAGTAAAAACTTATCTAACCAACTCTAAACTTTGTCAAGACTTGAATTCATACTAGCTTATGAATTTGAGGTTCTACACGTTCTTGTTACTGCGATCATGGTAAGAATTCCGGGCTAAATTTGGAATCTAAATTACAAATAATCGTTAGAAACTAAATAAGACTACAAGAAATGCTTTATTGTTCCCGTAATGCATGTACTATGATGCGCTCCGAAAGGTATTAACGAAAGTTTTCGGTTTTAATTAGAGAAAATGTAGTTGGTAAGCAGGAATTCATTCCGGTATAACAATAATTACTTGCTAAATACAATGCACAGAAATAAATATGCTTTTGTTTAGAGTGGTTATTTGAATTATCGTATCATCTGCTGTATTTATATCAATGATATGCTCACATATAGGGATATAGGGCGGTAAGAAACAGCTGAAAAACTTGTAGCCGCTGTGGAGTAGCCGAGCGGTCTAAGGCGTCTCGCTGCGGAGCGCGCGGTTGCTCTCCGTGGAGGTTCGAGTCCTCCCTGGGGCATGGGTGTATGTTTGTCCTTATGTTAGTTTACCTAGGTTTAAGTAGTTTGTAAGCTATGGACTGATGACCACGCAGTTTGGTCCGATAGATTTACAAATATTTGACCATTTTGAAAAGCTTGTACAGGTGTTGCAGGTTAGTAGTGGTGCAATTGCCGAACGCTCTAAGGTGTCTTTATGCGGAGCGCGCGAATGCTCGCCGCCGGAAGTTCGAGATGTCCCTCGCGCATCGCTGCGCGCGCGTGTGTGTATGTGTGTATGTGTGTGTGTGTGTGTGTGTGTACTGTACTTAGTACAACATGGTTTAAGTAGTTTGTAAGTGTGGGGACTGATGAACACAGCGATTGGATTCACGATTTCCTATCAGAAAGGACACAGTTCGTTGTAATTGACGGTAAGTCATCGAGTAAAACAGAAGTGATATCTGGCGTGCCACAGGGAAGCGTTATTGGTCCCCTACTCTTCCTCGTGTTTATAAACGATTTAGGAGATAATCTTAATAGCTCCCTTAGACTGTTCGCGGATGATGCTGTCGTTTATCGGTTAGTGAAGTCAACAGAGGATGAAAAGCAACTGCAAAGCGATTTAGACAAAATTTCTACTTGGTGCGAAAATTGGCAATTGACACTAAATAAAGAAAAGTGTGAAGTAATACACATGACCACTAAAAAAAATCAGCTGAACTTCAATTACGCGATAAATCAGTCAAACCTTAAGGTCGTAAATTCTACCAAATACCTAGGAGTTACAATTACGAACAACTTTGACTGGAGAGAACACATAGAAAATATTGTGGGGAAGGCGAACCAAAGGTTACGTTTCATTGGCAGAACGCTTAGACGATGCACCAGCTCCACCAAAGAGACTGCCTACATCACACTTGTGCGTCCTCTCTTGGAGTACTGTTGCCCCTTGTGGGACCCTCACCAGGTGGGACTGACGGAAGATATTGAGAAGGTTCAGAGAAGGGCAGCTCGTTTTGTTTTATCACGTTACGGGGGGGAAAGCGTCACGGAAATGTTGCACGAATTGGGGTGGAAATCATTAAAAGAAAGACGTTATTCATTGCGGCGTGATCTGTTTGCGAAGTTTCAATCACTGACTTTTAGTTCTGAATGTGAAAATATTTTGCTAGCACCCACCTACTTAGGGAGACATGACCATCCCAATAAAATAAGAGAAATCAGATCGAAAACGGAACGATTTAGGTGTTCTTTCTTCCCGCGCGCTATTAGAGAATGGAACGGTAGAGAAAAGTTATGAAGGTGGTAAATGAACCCTCTGCCAGGCACTTAAATGTGATTTGCAGAGTATCGATGTAGATGTAGATGTAGATTACAGTCCAATAGGTTTACAAAAAATCTTTGTAAATCTAAGGAACATAACTACGTTGGTCATCAGTACCTAGGCTTACAAAGTACTTAAACTAATTGCAAGTAACTTAGGCTAAGGATAACACAAACAACCATGCCGGAGGGAGGACTCGATCCTCCGACGGTGAGCAACCGCGCATTTCGCACCAAGGCGCCTTAGAACGGTCGTCCACCCCACCGCGGCTTAGGATCACAAACATTTAAACATTTGCTGCAGTTTACTTTGTGTTGAGTAGTAATTGTTAATAGGACAATCTGATACGTTAGAAAGGAAGAGTGAGAGAATTCAAGCAGTCTGTATTGGTAAACGTCTTCTTATTTTGATGTCTTAAAATTAGCAAGAGACCGATGCAAATATTGGATACTGAAAACATGCAAAGTGCGAAGTGGAGCCAACGACTCAGCAGCCTCGTGCACTGCTCTCGTTTTTCTCTGCACTTTGGTTGTATGATGTTTGACGACTGTCCTTAGCAACGGACCAACTTATTTCGCTAACATGACTTTTATGAATAGCGTCCAATGCAGTAATTTCACTTTCGAGATGACCGTGCACAGTAGAATTCAAACGATTCATAAGGTGGTTTGTTTTTGTGGCATGCAAACTGGAGGTTATTGCATGTATTACCGTATACTTTCATCTGCGTCACTCCACCTTAGTCTATATTGGAGAATGAGATGTTTGAGCACGCAAATGAGGAAATGCCTCAAAATAGCTTGGAGTTTTCAAGCGCCTGAATGTTGGCACTTCATACAATTGCAACATTCTTAGGTAGTTGTTTGATTTCAAAATTTGCTCCAAAAAGTGATGCGGACCTAAAATTTTATGATATACTATGTTTGCTTGTGTGGCCATCTTCCGCAGCAACTGTTGAAATTAATTATAAGAGGTAATCCGTATTATGCTAACTGAAGTTGAAGTCAGCATAAGACGGATTACCTTTTATAATCAGTTTTATTATATATGATGTTACACAAGACGTTGTCCTTAGAGAAGTTAGATTGGTATTCCTTGTAGGGAATAAGATTTTCAGCAACCCATATTATGACGTTATAGCAATGATAACCTGATATGTGGCCTCAATACTCTCCTCTTTAGCAAACATTCATCAGTGTCAATCTTATAAAACATACGTGAAGCAAAATCATTCGCATTATCAGATAGGTAGGTAGGTTGTAGCAGCTCCACTTTGTATCCCGTAAAATGAAGACGTTCCTTTAAAAATAAAAACTGCAGTTTCCTTTAGTTCTCGCGACAAAAATGCAACTATTTCTTGTGTCTTCTCGACATTCGTCTGTAGGACCACATTTCAAATGATGCTTTCCTGTTATTTGTCTGAACTCAAAGTGCACGTGTCACTCCCGTAAAATGCTACACTCCAGATATATGTTTCCGGAAAGGAGTTCCTAACGTTTAAATTAACGATTAAAAGATTTGACCGCCATTTGGCTTGCAAGATATTTTATTTTAACAATCCGGATTTCGGCTTATAGGCCTTTATCAAGTGTACAAATAGTCCAATTATTTGGTATATGTGGATGAACAAACGGTAATTTCTTTTTCGGTATATGCTTGCGTATACATAAATATGTAAGTTATCATTAAGTAAAGGGTCAAAGTAACAAAACATATACATTTTGAAGCAAAATGAAGCATTGCTCTAGTGATCTTGTGACTTTCCATTATGCAACTAACTTAATGATAACTTGCATCTTTATGTATATTCAAGCATAAATCGAAAAAATTACATTTTGCTCATCCACATATACCAAATAATTGGACTATTGTACACTTGATAATGGCCTTAACGTCGAAATACGGATTGTGAACTCAAATGGCGGTCAAATCTTTTAATCAGTAATGTATGACTGTGGCTCAATACAACAAAATATTACTTTAAATTAACGTTGGATGTCAACAACTTTCTCTTCTTCAGAAATGCTTTTCTCCTACAAAACATGCTGAATTTTATTTCTGTACTTCGGCCACCATAATTTATTTTTCTGCTCAAGTAACATATTTCGTCTACTACTTTTATTGTCTCGTTAACTAATCTATTTCCTTCAGAATCGCCTGATACCTTAGACAACTGTGCTTTTCGCACTAGATTTAACTTACTTCTCCTCGTACTACTAATAAATTTTCCTTGGTGGGGGACTGCTTCATGACCAAGACTGCTACATGATCCGAGACAAGAAACGTGAGAAAGGGAGAAGAGCATGGTGACGTGTCTCTCCATACCGCAATCGTTGCGAGTGGATGACTCGGCGATCGTCAGAAACAAATGGCCAATTTAGAGCCAGAAAGCGAAACTTGGCTGATCCTTCTCCCTTAAGCCGTCCTCTCACGGAACGTGTTGACCCAACGTGGTGTAGGTAAGACGTGCTGTCTCCCTAGCTACAGCACGCATTAAAACGACCCGCTACATCCCACGGAACGTGCTGCTCATGGTGATTTGCTTTGCGACTGCAGCGCTGTTCAGCGCTCGTTGTGGGCTGGCGCGTTCGTTCAGTTTGTTCGTGGTTGTTCGTTGAAGGGTTAGCTCAACTTTTTTATTACAGTGGGCGTTTAGCCCCCTCACCGGACACCTGAGCCACGGCGCCCGGCAAAATAATACGTTAATCTCGGTCACGTGGCTCCCAATTACATATACTACACGTCTCAAACATGTTGTAATATTTATGTATGAAACAGCAGGAGTTAAACACCTTTTATTGAGAAGACAATAGAGTTAAATCAATTACTCCTAACTGAGTCAGTGGCGTCATTGTTTTGGAGTACATGTTCAATATAACAAATTTTCGTTAAAACTTTCGATGAACCACGTGTGTCGGCCTCTCTCAAAAGGTCCGCACTCTGCTCTGATGGTATTAATTGCAGTAAAGATGCGTTCAATAACCGCTCTTATTAGTGATGTGTACACAAAGAAGTTCACAAAAGCACAGAGAAGGACGTCAAGAAGACTGAGTTGATGCGATGGCGCGAGCCTAGGGACTGGCCACCCCTTCCAATTACTTTGCGGCTGACTTTCCCCGTGGAGTGTACACAGGAACACCTAGCCCACTGTGAGCTGTGTGTTTGTAGCACACCATTCGCAGCATTATCATATTAATGTACGGAGGAATAGTTCCCAAAGTGTAAGGAGGTTAAACACTCACTACTCAAGTGGCTAGATTTTGCTTGCATTAAACTTCAAAATTTCATACTCTACATTTCCCTAAACGTCATTCTGAAATGCACTATGAAATTACTTAGTCCAGCTCTACGTGGATAACAAAATTTAAGTGTTAATGAGTCCTACACAGACATTCCGAAGTTAATCATAGAATTTAACCCACCGCATTCAAAACTGTCTCTTACACATGACTTGATGAATCAGGAAGAACTTCTCAAACATATTAAAAGGAAAAACCCGAGACTGACTCAGGGGATATGGAAAGCGAGAGTATCGAAATCAAATGTCAGAATTGTGCAATGACATTTGTAGCGTAAACTGGAAGAAACTTTAAAGATTTAATAAACACATTAACAGAGGGAATGCCCTATCAGCGGTAGCGAAGCACCTCAAGATCGAACAACATTATTTGGGTAGCATCAATAATGTCACGAGGCTAATTAGAGTACTAAATTGCGACCAAATTGCGACCTATATAAT
Organism: Locusta migratoria; assembly: GCA_026315105.1. Lineage (NCBI taxonomy): Eukaryota > Metazoa > Arthropoda > Insecta > Orthoptera > Acrididae > Locusta > Locusta migratoria. The sequence goes on along the minus strand of CM048744.1, from coordinate 646,976,710 downwards.
TGAAGAGGTTGATTCCAAGACGCGCTAAGTCAATTTTTTACCTTTATTGAATACGATTCCTTAGGATGGTCTCTATCTTATAACGAAGCGTCATTCTGAATACGCACTAAGTTAGATATATTATTCAATGGAAAATTTGTTTCTTTTTTTCCAAAGAGCACTAAGTCATGTATGTAAGAAAGCTCCCATTCAAAACGCGCGACCAACGTATACTCACAAAATCTGTGAGAGAGTACAATGCAAAAATAACTACATTGGCCTTGCATACACCTTTAAGACAAGATTAAATAAATACATTTACGTCACTTATCATGTACTATTGCATTCACTTGGAGAAATTAATTGTTATTTAATGTTATAATGGTCTAAAAGGTATTATTTTAGACTGCCAAATGAGCCTCTTCGATGGAAGGTGCTTATGCGGATCGTATACAAAAAAGTACCACCAAACTTTCAGGAAACATTCCTCACACACAAAGAAAGAAAATATGTTATGTGGACATATATCCGGAAACGCTTAATTTCCAAGGTAGAGCTCATTTTAGTACGGATGAGGCTTCATTCCAACGTGATTAAATTGTAAATTCTCACAATCAACATGTGTGGGCTGACGAGAATCCGAACGCAATTGTGCAGTCACGTTACCAACACAGATTTTCTGTGAACGTTTGGGCAGGAATTGTTGGTGATGTCTTGATTGGGCCTCATGTTCTTCCACCTACGATCACTGAAGCACGTTATCATGTTTTCTTTTTTTTTTTTTTTTTCTTTTTTTTTTTTTTCATACGGGATACTGTACCTGTGCTGCTATAACATGTGTCTTTACAAGTACGACACAACATGTGGTTAATGCACGATGGAGCTCCTGCAAATTTTAGTCGACGTGTTCGTACACTTCTCAACAACAGATTCGGTGACCGATGGATTGGTAGACGCTCTCCTGACCTCAACCCTCTTGACTTTCATTTATGGGGGCATTTGAAAGCTCTTGTCTACGCAACCCCGTTACCAAATGTAGAGACTCTTCGTGCTCGTATTGCGGACGGCTGTGATACAATACGCCACTCTCCATGGAAATTAAGCGTTTCCGGACACATGTCCACATATTTTCTTTCTTCGTGTGTGATGAATGTTTCCTGAAAGTTTGGCCGTACCTTTTTATGACACCATGTGTGTGAGATTACTAGTTTAGGTAAGCAATATTACCATCAACTATTTTTTTTTTACATTCTCTAAAAACAAATGCTTACGATAAGCTATAATTTCAAGTAAAGTACCAGTGTTTTGATGTTGTCTACGGCTTGTTTTTCTTGTACAGAAGCACGCCCCTGGCCCTAGTGTGAGAGCATCGCTTTACCGCGCTGTGTTGTTAGGGTGTGGCAGTAACTGTTTTGGTCTGTTGCCCAGGTGCCGGAGTGGCGCGTGCTGCTGCTGGAGGCGGGAGGGGACGAGCCGCCGGGGTCCGCGGTGCCCGCCATGGTCATCAACTACCACGGACACCCCGAGATGGACTGGAACTACAAGACCGAGCCCGAGAAGGCCGCCTGCCTCTCCTACCCCGAGCAGCGCTGCAGCTGGACCAGGGGCAAGGTGACTACTGTCTGCATGCACACACACACACACACACACACACACACACACACACACACACACACACACACACGCACACACACACACTAATGCCTTGTCATAATACCAGCACCGCACCAGGAAGCAAACAAAAAAATGTTCAAATGTTTGTTTACCTTATGGGACTTAACTACGGGGTCATCAGTCCCTAAGCTTACAAACTACTTATCAACTAGCTAACAGTAAGGACGGCACAAATATCCATGCCCGAGGGGGGATTCGAACCCCTGACCGTAGTGACCGTGCAGACCGTGACTGACGCGCCTCGTCTCCCCGGCCACCGCGGCCGGCGGAAGCATACACATTAACCCAAACGTCACGTTTGATTTGTTCCAGCAGATAGACGGGAGTATTTTGTTTTATCTTCTTGTGGAAACTTTTATCCTGTCTTTTTAAGTTGGTCCAAATTACGTAGATTGTGCAGAGCAGATTAGTTTCGGTGATCATTACAAAAATCGTGACAAAGTATTTCTATATTGCCGACGTTGCATTTAATCTGACAAATCGAACTAACTCTAAAACCAAAAAAAATGTTCCTGGCACTAAATGAATACATCTAAGAGGGACATATCAGTTTCATTTTGCTGATGACATTGGAATTCTGTCAGAGACAGCAAAGGACCTAGAAGAGTAGTTGAATGGAATGGACAGTGTGTTGAAGAGAGCGTATTAAATGAACATTAACAAGAGCAAAACAAAAATAATGGAATGCGGCCTTAGAAAATCAGGCGATGCTGAAGAAATTAGATTAAGTAACGAATCAATGAAGGTGGTAAATGAGTTTTGTTACTTGGGTAGTAAAATAACATATGAAGGTCGCAGTACAGAGGATATAAATGCAGAATGGCAATGGGAAGAAAAGCATTTTTGAAAAAGAGAAATCTGCTGACATCGAATATTAATTTAAGAAAGATTAGGGGGGGGGGATCGCGTAACTAATGAAGAGGTACTGAACATAATTGGTGAGAAAAGGAATTTTTTACATACCCTGACTAAAAGAAGGGATAACGTGGTAGGACACATTCTTAGACATCGAGGAATCGTAAATTTAGCATTGGAGGGAAGTGTGTGGGGTAAAAATCGCATAGGGAGACCAAAATACGCTTATAGTAAGCATATTCAAGTCGATGTGGGTTGCCGTTCTTATGAGGAGATGAAAAGGTTTGCTCACAATAGAGTAGGGATGAGAGCTGCATCAAACCAGTCTCCGGACCATAACAACAATAACAACATCATCAGCCTTTTCCCACGTCTTGTGAATCGCCGTTGTTTTTCTGGATCCTTCTCTTACGCCGGCCGCGGTGGCCGAGCGGTCTGCGACGCGTCAGTCTGCACGCCGCTACCGTCGTGGGTTAGAATCCTCCCTCGGGTATGGATGTTTGTATAGTATTTAGTATAAGGTAGGTCATAAGTAGTTTTTAAGTTTAGGGACTGATGACCCCGCAGTTAAGTCCCTTAAGCTTAACAAACAACATATGAACACGGAAATTGATGTACCGATTGTTAGTAATAAGTACACAAGGAGGCCAATGAAACTAAATACGAAAGATATTTTGCCATACATGTGCTGAAAACTTAAATCACGTGTATACATAGTCTTTAAGAGTGGTAAATGTATGTTTTCGTATCTATTAGCTTACCTCTCAGACGAGACCAATGACAAATACTCATCACAATTTGCAAATATCGTAGTAAGTAAGCATCCAAAGCTGAATTACTGGTGCTGTGTTCGAAATGACATAGGAAACTAGCAACCTTTCGTTAAATCGCATTCTGAATACAAGATGCGCCTGTAAAGTTTGGCGCGCGGCTGTTCGCAGTGGTGGTTCGAGTCCTCCCTCGAGCATGTGTGTGTGTGTGTGTGTGTGTGTATGTGTGTATGTGTGTGTGTGTGTGTGTGTGTGTGTGTGTGTGTGTCTGTGTGTTTGTGTGCGTGTGTGTGTATGTTGTCCTTAGGTTAGTTTAACGTAGTTTAAGTAGTCTGCAGTCTAGGGACTAGCAACCATGCAGTTAAGTCTCATAGATTTGCAAACATTTGATCTAAAAAAATCGCTGAATGGTCTCAGGAAATATATGAAACAATATTTACAATTAAAATACCTTTGCTGGCCTTCAAAGTAATCGCCATTGGCTACAATATACCTCTGACATCTGTTGTAAAGCTGTTTGTCAGCAAACACTTCTTGTGGAATCGCTCGAAGCACTGAGGTTACGCGTTGTTGGATCTCCGCAACCGTTACCGTAGCGTAAACGTTTCAGGGCTATTTAAGACGGGGAAACAGATCATCTTCAAGTATCCGTCGCACTAATTTGATGTTGGCTGGGACTATGATTGTGGACGGTCGAACCGAACGTGTCACATCCGCGACACCTTCCTTTCCGTCTGTAAAGAGTTTAAATCAATTCATTCCTCACTTTTACTCTCTGCTTTAACACCATGCACTAACATCTCATGGCTCTCCGTCGCCTTTCTGGCTAATTTGAAATAAATAAATAAACCCTTGATGAAACTTCCTAACAGATTAAAATTGTGTGCTGGAATCGGGACTCCAACTCGGGACCTTTGCCTTTCGCGGGCAAGCGCTCCACCACTGAGCTATCCCGATACGACTCACGTTCCGTCCTCACAATTTTACTTCCGCCAGTACCTCGCATCCTACTTTCCAAACTTCACAGAAGTTCTCCTGCGAACCTATAACTTCTGTGATATTTGGAAAGTAGGAGGCGAGGTACTCGTGGAAGTAAAGTTGTGAGGATGGACCGAGAGTCGTGTCGGGATAGCTCAGTGGTAGAGCGCTTGCCCCCGAAAGGCAAAGGTGCCCAGGTTCGAGTCCCGGTTCCGGCACACAATTTTAATCTGTTAGGAAGTTTCATATAAGCTCACACTCCGCTGTAGAGTAAATGTTTCATTCTGCTAAACCCTTGATGTTAACGCTTTGCTCCATTTGTAATGCAATGATGCGAGTTCTCGTACTAACCCTTTTAGCTGGGTCGCAGCGTGTACCATCGCTTCATTGCAGAGCTTTGCACGATACGGAGAGCTTGTTGACATGCCCCTCGCTCTATATGCGCGAGCGACTCATCTTCGGCAGTGTGGTTTGTAAAATATGAGAACATTCGCCGAACTTTGCAGAAGCACCTTGTACGTTGATGTTTAATACGTTCATTCGCAGTGGCACACGCAGACAGGTCAGACACACTGTCACAACTACCAGGTCGATGGTATATTCAGATGTTTAAATCAAAATATCGAACTATAGTTATTTATTGGTATAGTTATTTCGTTTACTTTTCGGTGAGAATAACTTCGTCGTTATTTGCCAACGTTACAATTTCTGGATTTGGAATAACTGCGAGGAAGAAAAGAGAAAATGGACAGAGGGATCGAGATGAAGAAGATGGACAGACAGGAGAGTAATTTAGAACATAAATTGGAAAGAAGACGTAGATAATGTCGTAGTAAAGGCGAACCAGAGACTGCGTTTTATTGGCAGAAACCTTAAAAGATGCAACAGAACTACAAAAGAAACTGCATACACTGCGCTTGTCCGTCAATTTTTGGAGTATTGCTGCCCAATGTGGGATCCTTATCAGGTGGATTTGACGGAGGACATCAAAAGAGTCCAAAGAAGGGCAGCTCGTTTCATATTGTCACGATACAGGGGAGAAAGCGTTACGGAAATGATACAGGATCTGGGATGGGAATCATTACAACACGACGTTTATCGCTGCGGCGTGGGCTACTTACGAAACTCCAATCGCCAACATTCTTCTCCGAATGTGAAAATATATTGTTGACTCCCACTTGCATAAGTAGAAATGATTATCAGAATAAAATACGAGAAATCAGAGCTCGAACGGAGAGATTCAGGTGTTCTTTCTTCCCGCGCGCTGTTCGAGAATGGAATAGGAGATAAATAGTATAATGGTGGTTCGATGAACCCTCTGCCAGGCACTTAAATGTGATTTGCAGAGTATCCCATATAGATGTAGATGTAGATAGAAGGTATGAAAGGAAGTGATGAGTTACGGAGCGAGGACGGAGGAGGACAAGCTGGAGGATTGGAGAAAGTAGATACAGGGAAACGAGGAGATAGAGCGAAGATGGCGAAGTACAGACTGTATTTTTGATATGAGAATTATTCATCGCGAGCTTACATTCGGTGAACCGTGTCACATCTTTCTACAGAAATCGGTCAGACAAGAAAAAAATAATCCAATGGCCAACAACAATATTTTTCCCTTTCTTTCCACACAGCAACGCAAGTCGGGGTACTGATTTGTGCGATGTATTTCCTCGGCGGGTCTATCTTCGCAAGTAGCATTTCATTAACTTTTCCGTTCATTTCATACAAGGCTTCCTTACAGCTCAGCATGGATGAATTTAGCTAGTCAAAGCAAATATTTACTGACGCAATTCGCGTTGTTATGCTTTTAGAAACGCTCTAGGTTGTGTTAAGTAACGTAATCTCGCCACTATTGATATTTACGCTAGGTTTCCAGTGACTAACAGCTTTGCGATTATGCATGTTATGTATCATAACATGCAACTATGAGCACCTCTGATATCATCTATGCATTTTATACAATAGCATATTACTAGTATTTAGCCTTCACTAATGAAATTAAACAGAGAAGAATATTATTTTTTGTCCTTTTTCAAATAATCTTTTTCCTTTTAACAGTTAACTGTACTATGCACATCAGTTTTTCACCTAAGAAGGGCGTAGGTCTTCTTGTGAGGTGGGATGGAGGTTCAGTTCCCAAGTTCAGTCACATCAGTACCCAAAATTCTTATAAAAGTCAGTCTAGATCGCACATTTTATTTCTTAGGCAACAAGTTTCGACCACTTCAACCTTGTAGACAGCTCCAACTGAGAACAACCGGTGGCCGCCACTGCGGTTGTTGTAGTCTGAAGATGGCCAATTAAGTGGCCGAAACTGGTTACCAAACATATAAAATTTGCGACCTACACCGACTTTCATATGAATTAGTCATTAAGATCGCTATTACTTCATGATGTTTTGAAAAGTAAGTATCCACAATTTCTGCAGCTGAACTGACAATCCGTTTTAGACTGTAAGACAACATGCATTGTGCACGCCTATAAAAGACGAAAGTAATCTTTTTGATTCTAATTTCCCAACTGAAATATTAATCTAAGTGAACCATCACTATGTAGGTTGAAAATATTTGTGCATATGGTAACAGGCATAGCATACGACTAATGATAACAGGCGCAGACAGGGTAAAGTGTTGCAGTTTGTGATGGCCCAAGCCACACAAATTACTTACTGATTAAACCTACAGTTGTTACTGTGTACGAATAACGTGTGCCCTATTGATCAAATATTTGTCGATCACTCACTGATTAAATTAACTGTTCCGTGCGGGGTTCGACAGTTTTGAATTAACGGAATAATTTAATAGATTTCATTTGCCTACGTTTAGTCACAGACTTAATACTAAAACAGATGATACAAATCAAAATAGTTTGCTTCATAGACCGAGATTGCCTGATTGTGTCTCTCGTATTTATATGTAAAGTAATGTGGAGATATTCATATTGCAGTTATTTTAACAATAGTTTTGTAATTGACAACTTAATTCCCTGTTACAAATCACACAGTATACTAGTATACTGTATAGTATCAATTACTTCGATAAAGGAATAATAGGACCTAATATTAATTATGAGCATTAGTAGAGATCACTCATTTCTAACTGTTACATGGTTTTTGACTGTTTTTAAAAATTTTCAGATACAAATTTTTGGAATCTTTTTAAATTAAAATAATACTGGGGTATTTCTGTATAAATGTGTCCAGACATCCAATTCTTCTAGTGATTTCTATACCCATAAGAGATCTTTATCAATTCCGGGTTGTCTTCTATGCTAGAACCATAATGGTTATCCCCTTTCATATGTAGGCAGAATGTGGACTGATAGCCATCATGTATTTACAATCTTTCTTTACATCTTCACGTACTTTCCGATCAACAGCCCCAACTCTATCTGACACATGAATAGATTGACATTTTACATCAACCAGGAAAACTTAGTGTTACGTGAATAGATTTTAGAGTTCACAAGATGCACCACTTAACCTACAAATTTATTATCTGCAGTGTCTTTTAGATTTTAGGAAAGAAAGAGTTTCGCAGTATCTTGAGACTGACTCTAATTCGTATCTAAGCCACTTTATTTACTTTGGTATCTTAAATGTAACACTATAAATTACTTTTTAATAACAAACTCTATTTTTTGCAATAGAGCACACGGACGTTGCCGTAAGATGTCACAGTGCTTACAAGAGGCACTTCAATCTCCTAAAAGTCTCGAATCCCAAATGCAGACTTTTCCCAGCATGCTGAAGACCTTTAATACCAGTAATAGAACTTATCAGCGTATATTACTGCGTCGTTGTATAGAAAATCAACGTTTTACAATCATAGCGATTACTAGAGTAAGGCCATCTGTAATGTAGCTGAAACTTTTATTTACGTAACAATAAAACTACAATATTACGTACTCGGATAATTTTCATCACCCAGATTTGACCCTCTAACATTTCTCTCTCTATTTTACCATGTCAGCTCACATCTATACAAATCATTCATTTGTATAAGTCGCTGGCGACGAAATACGATTGCAGTTGTACAGTAACTCATGACGTTTCAAACTTCCACGAATTAGAAATATTTAAACATTTCGACCGTTTTAGGGCATTAAAATAAATCCAACGGAAAAGTAGAAAATTTGTGCTCGACCGGGATCCGATCCCGGATTTTCCACTTTGGGCCAGCGGTCGCCTTAACCAATCAGGGTGTCCAGACACACTTCCCTTCCAACCCAAATCCTCAACTTGCAGCCTGCCCATTTGAATCCATTTGCTCACAGCCTATACTGGATTCCCGCAAGGGATCGAGCTTATTAATACGTCCGCGCTGAAACTGTTAATTGCCTACTGCTGCAGATATACACTTATTAATATGGTGTCTGTTCTTTTCGAACATAAATAATTGTTTTAAAGTTTATTTTTCTCTATTATTCAATGCGTTACAATAACCAATTCGATTTTTTTCTAGGATTTCAATTGTGAGAAGAAATGTTGACTACATAACTACTGTGGTCATCAGTCCGTACGTTTACAAACTACTTTAAATAAATGTTCAAAATTTTTGTAAATCTACGGAACTTAACTACTCTGATCATCAGTCCCTAGGCTTACAAACTAACTTACGCCAAGGACAACAAATGCCCGAAGGGTGACTCGAACCTCCGACGGCGAGCAGCGGCGCGCTCCGCAGTTAGGCGCGCCGGCTGCGGTGGCCGAGGAGACTGAGACGCTCCAGTCACGGTCTGCACGCCCACTATGGTCGGGGGTTCGAATCCCCCCCTCGGGCATGGATATTTGTGCCGTCCTTAGTCTTAGGTAGTTCATAAGTAGTTTGTAAGCTTAGGGGCTAATGACCCGGTAGTTAAGTCCCATAAGTTCTACAAACATTTGAACATTTGATTTGAGTTAGGCGCCTTGAAACACTCGGGCACTCCACTGCGGCTACTGAAACTAACTTGAGGTCAAATACACACGCATGCCAGATGGGGAGGATTCGAACCTCCAACGGGGAGCACCGCACCTCCCGCAGCAAGGCGTCTTAGAGCGTTCGGCCATTCCACTGTGGCGACAAGAAAGGGACGAAGTTTTCCAGTAAGGTGTATAAAAGGTAGTTTCGTGCTGGCCTTTGAGCATTTGTTTATCTTCGAAAGTGCGGAAAAATAATTTTACAGCATGCTCTTTACCGCTTCCAGATCACGGAAGCACTGTCGGGCTTGGTTAAAGCCTGGATGGAAAACCGACCGGGCAAGAGTAGTCCACTCAGCCCTTGTGAGGCCAACTGTGGAGTTACATGATTGAGAAGTATCTGCTTCGGTCAAGAAAACAGACACAACAGCCGGGAGGGATGTGCGCTAACAGCCCCCACCCCTTTACATACGAAATACGTTGACGTATTCGGATAGGGAAGACTCGGTACTCAGTGCGCATCAACGCTTGCGGAACGTAGTTTAGTTGATTGCAATAAACATACAGGTGAACAAATCAGGACGTTCTGGTCTGTTATTGGAAAACAAACACTTGGAGTAACCTGCGCGTAATATTACTTTGCTATCAGCCTTGCGAAAAATTCAGTGCCTGTAATATTACGTTCTCTGTGTATAAGCGGGAACTCCTACGCCCTTAATATTACGCGCAGCTATACCACGCCCCCTCATTCCTGTACGTATTATTATTGGTGCGGCAGTTACGAGAAGGGGCAAACACTTCCTCATCTATACAGCTCTGCAAATCACGTTTAAGTGCCTGGCTCAGTGTGCGTCGAACCGCTTTCATACAGTTTTTAATTCCATTCTCGAATAGCGCGCAGGAAAAAAAAAACCATACATGTTTCTGATTTACTCCTGATTTCTCTTACTTTATTCTGTTTATCATGTCTCCTTCTGTAGGTGGTTTCCAAGAAAATAAGTTCGCTTTCGGAGGAGAAAGTTTTTGAAAGGAATTACGTTAGTGATTTCCACCCCAAGTCGTGAATCATTTTCGCGACACACTCTCTCCGCTGTATCGCGATAATGCAAAACGAGTTGCCCTTGCTGAACTTCTTCTGTGCTCTTCAGCAGTCCAAGCTACACAGTACACAGCAATAGTCCAAAAGAGGACGGACAAGTATAATGTAGGTAGCCTTTTTTAGTGCTATAAGTGTTCTGCCAATGTAATGTAGCCTTTGGTTTGCTTTCCCCACAACACTTTCTATGAGTTCTTTCCAGTTTAATTTGTTCGTGATTGTAACTCCTAGCTATTTAGCTGAGGCGCGGTGGAGTAACCGAGCTGTCTAAGGCGCCTAGCTGCGGAGCGCGCGGTTGCTTGCCGTCGGTGGTTCGAGTCGTCCCTGGGGCATGTGTGTGTGTGTGTGTGTGTGTGTGTGTGTGTGTGTGTGTTTGTGTGTGTGTGTGTGTGTGTGTGTGTGTGTATGTGTGTGTTTGTTCTTAGGTAACTTTACCTTAGTGTAAGTAGTTTGTAAGCTACGGCTGATGACCATGCAGTTTGGTCCGATAGAATTAAAAACATTTGAACATTTTTTTTTATTTAGCTTAATTTACGACCAATAAATTCGACTATGTTTTCATTCAAAGGATTTCTTTTAGTCATAATATTGACGACTATTCATTATTTTGTGTCAGTTTCCATACCGAAATCCTTTCTAAATCGTTGGCCGCGGTGACCGAGGGGACTCAGGCGCGTCAGTCACGGTCTGCACGGCCACTACGGTCGGTGGTTCGAATCCCCCCTCGGGCATGGATATTTGTGTCGTCCTTAGTGTTAGCTAGTTCATGACCCGTAGTTAAGTCCCATAAGCTCTACAAACATTTGAACTTTCTAAATCGTTTGTCAGTTGGTTTTGATCCTCTGATGATTTTACTAGACGATAAATGACAACATCATCCACAAACAGCCTAAGTGAGTCTTGTGAATCGCTTATGAAATAAAGGAACAGTAGTGGTCCCCTAACACTTTCCTTTAACTCGATGGCTTTCCGTTACTGAGAGCTATTTCATTTGTGTCAGGAACTGGCCAATATTGTATAAACACGCAATTTGATTAGAAGTCGCTTGTGGGGTACGGCGTCAAAAGCATTCCGGATATCTAAATATTTCGAATTGATTTGATATAAATTGTCAATAGCTCTCGGCAGTTCGTGTGAGAAAACAGCTGGCTGAGTAGATGGTAGACATCTTCATCACTTGAACGCGCTATAAAGCTTTTGACATTTTGAAGTGTTATGTGTGCATCCCAGCTTACAGTTATACCATTCAAAACTATTTGAAATAAAAATCCCTTACAGAAATTCGATATTCATCATTCCTGTATACAAATGCATAAAAGTTGTCATTTGGATAAATAAATAGTCCATAACATGGAAATAAAGTTATTCTTTTATCCGAATTAACAGCTTCTTTAGTTTTTCTTTTGTTGTCGAGAGGTTACAATGTAAATAATGGCATCTCTTTTTGAAGAGGGCCGGCCGCGGTGGCAGAGAGGACTGAGGCGCTTCAGTCACGGTCTGCCCGGCCACTACGGTCGGGGGCTCGAATCCCCCCTCGGGCATGGATATTTGTGCCGTCCTAGTTCGTAAGTAGTTCATAAGTAGTTTGTAAGTTTAGGGAATGATGACCCCGTAGTTAAGTCCCATAAGCTGTACAAACATATGAACATATTTTGAAGAGGAAACAGCAAGCAGCTTTAATCCTGTCTAAGAAAAAGTGTATATGATTATTCCTGAATCTGTGCCAACGGGGCAAAATACCGTAAAATTAGCCGATACTGAGTGAAGGAGATTACGAATATGGCTGCCACTGGTGTAAAATACATTAATGATCTTGCCGGAATTCGAGACCGCAGTTTTTCTTCTTCTTCTCTTTCTTTCTTTTTTTCTTTTTCTTTTCTTTGGCGTCAGTTTCCAGTGCTGGCTGTGCTGTTTCTCATCGAACTCGAAATGGAAACATCGAGTCAGTCAGAAATCCCGTACTGTAATTGGTTCTGATGAATTAATTCTGTCGCCATAAAACGTTATTCCAAGTTCTTACAGACGAGCAGCGTTTGATGCATGGGAAGCCAGTGTCAGGTCACGAGGAAAATTTCTGATGTGTAGGTGACGTGTATAGAAGAATGTCAAAAGTCTTTACTCAGAAAGTAACTTCACGTTTACAAAGAAGTAATACACACCCTATTCCGTTTTACAAATGACACATATTTCACTTGATTCTAAACATTATCGTCATTCTTGCGCTCCTCACCAATATTTGTAGAGCAATATGATTTGGGTTAGTACCGTGAAAGAGATTTGTTTTACACATATCTTCCTAATCCAACAAGTCTTACAAGTAATAATGCCACAACTCGTTTTAGGACTGCAGAGGGGCGAGGAACTTGATAAGAAAATTAGTGAACACTACGTAAAGCCCTGCAGACACGATGTTTGCCGTCACTTGGCTTGACTTGGCTTCCAAGTGGCCAAGTGCCATCGGTCATCCGCTGTAACAACTGATACTTATTATCACGGCCCAAGCATCGTATCAAAAACAGAGAAATATACGGAGGTGTACCAAAAGATTTTTAGATCCATGAGAGCGTGTTTGATAGCATCACGTGAAAGTAACTGTTACTAATTTCGTATCACCGCCCATTGTCAATTTGAACTTACAGTGTCCCAAATATAAGTTAGATTGTAATTGCGTGGTTATGGTATATCGCCCCAAATTTGCGATTGGATAAGAGATTTCTTGTCAGAGCTGACAAAGTTCGTAGTAATCGATGGTAAGGCATCGACTAAAACAGAGGTGATATCGGGCGTTCCACAGGGTAGTGTTATTGGTCTTCTGATGTTCCTTATTTACATAAACGATTTAGGGGAAATCTAAGTAGCTCTCTTAGATTGTTTGCAGATGACGCCGTCATTTACCGTCTTAGTAAAATCATCTGAAGATAAAAAGCAACTGCACAACGATCTGAATAAGATATCGGTGTAGAAATTGGTAATTGACTCTAAATAATGAGAAGTGTGAAGTCATCCGCATGAATACGAAAAGAAATCCGTTAAACTTTCTTTACAAGATACATCAATCAAAAGTGAAGGCCATAAACTCCACTAAATACCTTGGAATTACTATTACTTCAGACTTAAATTGGAAAGAACACATAGATAATGTAGTGGGAAAGGCGAATCAGAGACTGTGTTTTATTGGCAGAACCCTTAAAAGATGTGACAGAACTACAAAAGAAACTGCATACACTACGCTTGTCCATCCATTTTTGGAGTACTGCTGCTCAGTGTGGGATCCTTATCAGGTGGGTTTGACGGACGACATCGAAAGAGTCCAATGAAGGGAAGCTCGTTGCGTATTGTTACGATACAGGGGAGATAGCGTTTCGGAAATGATACAGGATCTGGGATGGGAATCAATACAACAACGGCGCTTATCGCTGCGGCGTGTGCTACTTACGAAACTCCAATCGCCAACATTCTCCTTCGAATGCGAAAATATATTGTTGACTCCCACTTACATAGGTAGAAATGATCATCAGAATAAAATACCAGAAATCAGAGCTCGAGCGGAGAGATTCAGGTGTTCTTTCTACCCGTGTGCTATTCACGGATGAAATGGGAAAAAATAGTATTACTGTTGTTCGATGAACCCTCTGCCAGGCACTTAAATGTGAATTGCAGAGTATCCCATGTAGATGTAGATGTAACAATAAAACAGTGATAAAACTGGGAACATGGCGGTCAAAAACAAGCACCCACCAATGCCTACGGACAGTACGTAGCGTTCTGCATTGGATCGCAGAGGGTGTCAACAGCCGGAAACACTCGTGGAACGAAGTCGGACGACCTTTAGGGAGTTTCTCCGATCTACAACTTAGGAGCCCGCGTTCTTCTCGTTGCGAACAAATAACTGTGTTATGGTTACAACTGTTATTAGTCTCAGAATTTATCCTTTCCGTTCGATCTATTCCCCAATTCTACTGACTCCTTGCTTAGTTTTATGCCGTAATATTCATCAGGTTTTTCATGGGCAGCGTTAGAGATTCGCGGCCTGTTGTGTCACGGAATGTCGCCTATCAGGGTAGCTGGTGCTTGGCGGTACTAGCAGCTCGTAGCGGAACGTCACCGCACCGCGCCGGAACCGTTGGACCCGTCAGTCGAGGTGCCGGCGGCGTAAACAGGTCCCAGCGACCGCTCGCGCCTTCCAGTCCGCCGTAACGGCATTTAAATGCCTGCCGCTAGGGCAGCCGATACGTAACGAGGAAACGCGCACCGGCCAGCCGCCTGTTTTTCCATGCCACGTGAGAGACGCGTTCTTCCCAAAACATCGTAGATACCCTTGAGGATTCCTGCAGTGAATGCAGACATATTTAAAGGTGTCGACATAAAACATTTCAAGATCACAGCACGATTATAACCGCCGCGATGGAGTGGCCGAAAGCCCAGTGAACTCGGTCATAGGGCTACATGTTCTCTGTAATACAAGAAAAGAAAAGAAAAAAAATTCTCAACGAACAACGAAGAACGAACATAAACAAAATATCCGCAAAGCTTCGATCTGCCCGAGAAAAAAATAAATACATAAGTGAACTACGTAAAAGGATAACATACACACAAGAGGGAAGACTCGAAATTTGCCGCGTAGGAGCGGCCGAGCGCATTGAGGCTATATGCTCCGATGCGCAAGGACGTTCTCCATCGGGGGTTCAAATACCCCTCGCGTATGGATATTTTTGTCGTCTTTAGTGTAAGGTATGTCATAAGTAACTTTCTGGCAGATTAAGATTGTGTGCCGGAACCGGGACTCAAACTTGAGACCTTTGCCTTTCGAGGGCAAGTGCTCTGCCACTGAGCTATCCTGACACGACTCACGGTGCCGCCCCACAACTTCAATTCTGCCAATACCTCCCTTGCTACTTTCCAAACTTCACGGAAGTTCTCCTGCGAAACTTGCAAGACTAGCACTCCTGGAAGAAAGAATATGGTGGTGATATGGCTTAATCACAGCCTAAGGGATACGTGAAAATAATACATACATACGAATTGAATTGTAAGAAAAGTTGTATCGTATAAAGAGTAGAAGGAGGTGCCCTTGATTTTCAAACAGGGCAGCAAATGCCGGGAGCCGGCCATGACTGAAATAAAGATCTGACGGTTATCGTCGTCAGGATTTCATACTTCTCACTGCCACAACGCACAAGAAGACGCATTTGTATGTGGGACAGAACTTCACCCAGAACGTTGCAGAGATGGTCCTAATTAACGCACTCGGAGGAAAATGAGTTACACAGATCACTACAGAGCCGCGCAAATTAAAATAGTAACTGTGACCTAATAAAGACTAGTGATCTGTGGCAATTACTGTCAGTTTAAAAATACATTGTAGTGCAAAAAAAAAATAATAAAAAAAAATAAAAAAAAGAGGTTGAAGTTTATATGTTCAAAATTTTGATGCTGCCAAAAATATATTACGTTGTTTACAGTACGCACAGTGTTTCGTATTATATTGTTAGAATACTTATGTCTGTATCTGCCCAGGTTAATAAGATGGAAATCGGCATCGTAATAAGATGAGCCCAGGAACCCTGTGCAATGGTGTGAGAAGTGGTAGAAAGTTCCCAAAACCAAATAATGATGCAGTATTTACTCATCTTAGGGAGCAATCGTATTTTATAAATAGGACAGACGACAAGGTCGCATTTTTTTAAAATTTATTTTATTATTATTATTTTTACTCGGACGACCGCTTTCGACTCTCTAAGGTGTCATCTGGTCTCTGCCTATAACAATGCTCCACATAAAAACCGTGCACCATAGGGCAAATGTATCGTTGAGCAGCTATGGCTCAACCAGATATATGCATTAAGATCGTCAAATTATTTAGAGTTTACTGTTTTAACCTTGACCAGCTATTTCTGACTACCGACTAGCACACGATTTTAAATATAAATATCAACCGGTACGATAAATATTACAAAAAACAGTCTCGATCGCAAACATTAACAGTTTCCATTTCCAAACAACTTACGGGCATGCTGCCGGGTGACGTCGTCGACAACCGCCGATATTTCGGCAGGACACCCTGCCATTCTCAAGGCACAACTGCACTGTGCATCGGCGGTTGTCGACGACGTCACCCGGCAGCATGCCCGTAAGTTGTTTGAACATTCATTACGCCGGGAAAAGTTAAAGTTTCTATTTACCCGTTTCGACCTGATGTAGGTCATCTTGGGAATAACAAGTAGCCCATGTGGCCAGTGCTGGAGTCAGCTGGGCTGGGCTGTCCTGGGCTGACCTACATCAGGTCGAAACCGGTAAATAGAAACTGTTAATGTTTGCGATCGAGATCGTTTTTTTTTTTTTTTTTTTTTTTTTTTTTTTGTATTTTTAATCATACCAAATAGATTGCTGTTTTCCTCCTCTGACAATGTTGTCAACATTAATGATCAACCAGTACACCTACTGTTTTCTATGTGCAGTATTGAGATCAAATGATGACAGCACAGAATTCGAAACCGGTTGTCGTAAATAAATAGAATTAAAAATTTGCGATCTTGGAATCTGACCTTCCATTTATCAAATAATGAGTGCCTTATGTAATTAAGTACACTCTATTCGCTAATAGCAGTTCACCTTTACAGCGAGAGCGGTCAGTTCCTAGTGGCTCGATAAACGAAATTTTGCGACTTGACGCACGATTATAATTACGTAAAAGCATTGTAGCATCGACGAAATTCTTTTCCACGAGCGTGCATAAAGGACACGAAACGGTTACGCCACCCGTGTGTAGGTAGTGTGGTAGAGAACTGCGGTGGGGCCGTCCCGTTTGTGACGGCAGCAGTCAGGCAGGCGGGCGTGTCCGGCACCGGCAGTGGTGTGTGGTGCGGGCGGCGGCCATCGGCGCCCCCGGAAACGGCGGTGGCGGCTAACGCGCGCTTCCGGCGCGTCACGGCGCGGAACTCTCGCGAGCGGCCAGCGTGGTGGCCCACATCGATTCCCGACCTCTCAGCCGAGCGGAAAACACACACAAGCAGGCAGGCCGCGAATTGCCCGCGGCGACAGGCCGCCACAGCACGACGCGCTTGAGAGGGACACTTCTGTCATCCGACTCGCGGAAACCGTGCTTACAATTTATTACATGCGATCGATTTATGTCATTTCCGTGCCAACTCTTGTATTGTGACTCTTCAGTTTCTCCCGGCGTATTTGTTGTTCGAACACTCCACGGGTGTACTGCCGGTTCATAGAGTCCAAAGGGCACAGTATTCGGCGATCAGACACTATGAACCGGCAGTACACCCGTGGACTGTTCGAGCAACTCTTGTATTAAATTTCCTGGCAGATTAAAATTGTGTGCTAGTCTTGCATGTTTCGCAGGAGAGCTTCTTTGAAGTTTGGAAAGTAGAAGGCGAGGTACTGGCGGAAGTAAAGTTGTGACAGGATAGCTCAGTGTAAGAGCGCTTGCCCGGGAAAGATAGAGGTCCCAGGTTCGACTACCGGTTCTGGCACTTATTTTTAATCTGCCAGGAAATTTCATATCAGCACATACTCCGCTTCAGAGTGAAAATTTCATTCTCGAAACTCTTGTATTCTACAAGTTACATTTTCATAGAGACAAACTAACAAACGGAAAACCAAGTATGGTAGAAACGAATTTTGATGGGTCGCAGGTATGTTGTGCGGGAACAACCCCAGATCAAAAAGCTAAACGGATTTGTCCCAATGCGCCTTGGTTTCCACGAAATCGAGATCATAGTCGAGCGCGTAACAGCTATACCAGTACTAAATCCCCGTCCGTACGTGAGCATGGTGTTATTAGCAATTACATATCCAGATTCTCAAAATTATCACAGAACAATCCATAAATAATTATATTCAGCGTATAGTTGCCTACTTTCAAGAAAATATGTCGTCAAACTCCAATGGTTCGTTGATAGCCGTTAATCAAGGGGATAGCAAGAAAGTCTGCAAACACATCACGGTATTTTCGGCTCTGCTGGTGTGTCAGCCACACGATGCCATTATGTTCGATCCCTGTCAATACAGAGAAAGTTGTAATTTGCAGCTGTTTCCTGATGATTCTGTGGTGTATGGGTGGGTGTCGTCTTTAACTGACTGTAATAGCATACAGGACGACTTATACAAAATTTCTAGTTGGTGCGAAGAATTGCAGGTAGCTCTCAGTGTGGAAAAATGTAAGGTGATGCGCAAAAAAACAATCCCATAATGTTCGAATACAGCATTAGTAGTGAGCTTCTTGACGCTGTCGAGTCGTTCAAATATCTAGGCGTAAAATTGCAGAGTGATATGAAATGGAAAGAACATGTAAGGACGGTTGTGAGTAAGGCGGACAGCCGACTTCGGTTTTTTGGAAGTATTTTGGGAAGATGTACTTCACCTGTAAAGGAGACCGCGTATAAAACGCTTGTACGACCACGTCTTGAGTTTTGCTCAAGTGTTTGTGACCAGCAGCAGATCAGTTTAAAGGAAGACATAGAAGCAGTTCAGAGGCGAGCAGCTAGGTTTGTTACTGGTAGGTTCGACTAATGCGCGAGTGTCACAGAAATGCTCCGGCAACACAATTGGGGATCGCTGGATTCCTCCAGTTCTCTTCGTGAATTTCTGTTGAGGAAATTTAGAGGGCCGGAATTTGAAGCCGAGTGTAGTTCGATCTTGTTGCCGCCTACTTATATTTCGCGTAGTAATCAGAAGGACAAGATACGAGAATTTAGGGCTGGTACAGAGGGATATAGGCATTCTTTTTTTTTCCCTCGTTCTATTTGGGAGTGGAATAGGAAAGGAAATACCTAGTAATGGTACAGTGTACCCTCCGTCAAGTATGTTATGGTGGATTGCGGAGTATGTATGTAGATGTAGAAGGTATTGATCTCGGGGGCCGAGACCCAGCTGACCGGGATGGTCGCCGCCATTGATCAGCGCCATCGACTGAGGCCCCACACCTGTGAGACGTGTGGACACAGAAAGCGGTGCTCGCGTATGTCGGGTACGGCACAGTCCTCACTATCCGCTGGTGCGCGGAGGCGGATTCAGTTGGTGGCACAGCTGTCCCCGACGTGCCCGCCCTCAGATCGTGCCGGAGGCGGAGCAGGGCGGTTCTGCGTGCGCGCGTCCGCACGCACGTGCGTAACTCGCCGCCCTCTGAGCGCTATGAATAGTCGATGCGCGTGCCGGGCGTAAGGCGCGGGCGCCGCCGGGGCGGAAGCGCGCGCCGTTACAGTTTTCGGGGTGGCCGCGCGTCGTAAGGGGCGCGTGACGCCGCTGCCGAGGCCGCAGAGATTTGTGACGGCGATCGCGCGCGCGCTCAGGAGCTGGCGCCGGGCTCAATAATACAGCGCGCCGCTTCCGGCCCAGGCGGCGGCGGTGGCCGCATTAATAATACAGCAGCGGCCGCGTACCAGCAGAGCAGCAGATGCCGCCGACCCTTCCCCACAGCTTGCCCTGCCCCCACCGCCGCATTCGTTCAGTCGGAAAATCTCCGTCCCTCCATCCCACCGTCCTTCAGCAACGCCAGTTTCCCGGTGCTCAAGGTGACTTACCGGCTTGTCGCAACCGTACTTTATACACACTGCAGTGAACACTACTTGTAGTACAGTAGTCTCCAGTTCCAGTTCCAGTGATCCGAGCCTCATAAAAACAAAAACAAGTTGCAACGCGCCACGGTGGAGTAGCCGAGCGGTCTAAAGCATCTCGCTGCGGAGCGCGCGGTTGCTCGCCGTGGAGGTTCGAGTCCTCCCTAGGGTATGGGTGTGTGTGTTGTCCTTAGGTTAGTTTACCTTAGTTTGTAAGCTACGGACTGATGACCACGCAGTTTGGACCGATAGATTTCTACATCTACATCTACATACATACTCCGCAATTCACCGTAAGGTGCGTGGCGGAGGGTACACCGTACCACTACTAGGCATTTCCTTTCCTATTCCACTCCCAAATTGAACGAGGAAAAAAAGAATGCCTATATGCCTCCGTACGAGCCCTAATTTCTCTTATCTTGTCTTTGTGATCTTTACGCGAAATGTAAGTAGGCGGCAGCAAGATCGTACTACACTCAGCTTCAAATTCCGGCCCTCTAAATTTACTTAACAGAAATTCACGAAAAGAACGTCGTCTTTCTTCCAGCGATCCCCAATTGAGTTGCCGGAGCATTTCCGAGACACTCGCGCATTGGTCGAACCTACCGGTAACAAATCTAGCTGCTCGCCTCTGAACCGCCTCTATGTCTTCCTTCAAACCGATCTGCTGCGGGTCCCAAATACTTGAGCAATACTCAAGACGTGGTCGTACAAGCGTTTTATACGCGGTCTCCTTTACAGGTGAAGTACATCTTCCCGAAATTCTCCCAATAAACCGAAGTCGGCAGTCTGCCTTACTCACAACTGTCCTTACATGCTCGTTCCATTTCATATCGCTCTGCAATGTTACAGATTTACAAACATTTGAACATTTTTGAAGTTGCAACGAACTCCTACTTTTTTGTTTGTACTGAAATGATAAATAATGAAAACATTATTGGAAAACATATATAGGAATTTGCAAATTATTGATAAAGGAGAGGAAGGAAGAAGAATTAGGAAGAAGAGGATTGACAGTGGCTGCCGTAGGGCATTAAAATGAAACAATTGGATTAAAATGAAACAATGACTGTGGAAAAATCGGAACAGAATCGAAGCCTATGAGTGTCCTGTTACGAAGCATACTGAAAGTTGTAAAAGAAGATTAGACTAGGTAATAGGACATATTTGTATCTGTTTAGGGTGTAACTTCGCGGTATTTGTGAGATAAAAAAGGTAAAAATTGATAGGAAGAGAAAGACTGGAACACATGCAGCAGATATTTGAGGACGTAAGGTGGAATTGCCAAAGGGAAGTCAACATGTTGGTGCAGGGAAGCATTCAAAGCGGTCAACAAAGTGACAAAAAAATTTTCTTCGATTTAGATCACATCTGCTCATGACCCCAACAGGTTAAGCACGAAGGATGATCACAATCTGATCGAAATCGATTTCGCGGCCATTAAATGCGATATGATTATCATCATTATACATGAATGGTAGATGTTACTAGATTTCAAGAAAATAATAAAAAGTGAAAATGAAAGCGAAAATCGAACCCGGGTCTTCCGCTTCGGCCCGCGGTCGTCTTCACCATTTGACTACCCGTGCTCGCCTCCCGTCCGTCTCAAATTCGGACGCTATGGTTGTAGTGCCCCTATCGTCAGTGCCCTCTTACACTAGCCATTATGCATTCCCGTGCGAGGTAGAACGTGTGACCGCATCTGGGGTGAAGCAATTGAACCTAACGCCGTCTCCGGGTGTCAATACTTATTATATTGGTGCGGTGTCTGTTCTTTCGGACATCTCCGAAAGAACAGAATTGTTCAAATGTTTGTAAAGCTAATGGGACTTAACTGCGACGTCATCAGTCCCTAAACTTACAAACATGAACTAACGTACAGAAAACGAAACAAACATCCATACCCGAGGCAGGATTCGAACATCCGACGCGAAAGACCGTGCAATCCGCAACCTGGCGCTCCAGACCGCTCGACTACTCCCGCGCGGCCCGAAAGAACAGACACTACATCTGCTGCGCAGCCATATTGCATTCGTAAATTATTGATAAAGGAGAGGAAGGAAGAAGGATTAGGAAGAAGAGGATTAACAGTGGCAGAGGGACGGACGGGAGGCATGCACGGGTAGCCAAATGGCTAAGGCGACCGCTGCCCCGAAGCGGGAGACCCGGGTTCGTTTCCCGACCCGGCTCGCATTTTCACTTTTCGCCATTGTTTCATTTCAATGCCTTAAAGCTTCCCATGTCACTCCTATCATTTTCTCCCTCCTCTCGTTTATCAGTAATTTGCAAATGCAATATGGCTTGCGAAGCTGGTGCGAAAGAACAGACACCACGCCAATATAATAAACATAGATAGGAAGACAACAGCTCAGTGACAAAGCAGAAAACAATGCAATCAGTACCGACGATTATAGCTCGCTGCCTTTTTGCACGAATATCTGTTGTCAATATGGCACGATATCCCCTGACTGATGCCGGCTGCTACCGATCAAAACTCGGGAGTTCTCACGCTGCTGTAGCTCCCATGCAGTAGTACCTGTACAGTACCGTGTTGTGTTTCGTTTTGTTTGTTGACTGTGTGTTCCATTGTACACCTTACAAAGATGAGTGCTGTAACAAAAAAGAGGAAATTTGTGCCTTTGCATCTAAAATTAGAAGCACTAAGACGATTTGAAAACGGGGGGGGATTAAAATTATATATAACTTGCTTTCGAAGTTACTGTTGGTGACTGGCTAAAATAGCCGATTCAAATTGGAACAGTTTTCTTCACAGACTCTTCTATAAACGACATGATTGACATGCCATCTCAGTGTGAGAGTGGTGAGCATGACGAGGCAGAGGCTGCACCGATGATGGCTGCTCTGCTCTCGAGGCCGCCATAAGCTACGTGGAACAACAGCCTGAGTAGAGGCGACACCAGCTCTTGTTCCTGAAACGGTGGCGAGAAACTGCCGCGAGAAAACGTTGTAGCTCCGCCAAACGGAAGACACTTCACGATTACGTCTCCAAAAAAATAATTATTGTTATTCAGTCAATGCATACGTCATACCTTTCTTTTAATAATGTTCATTTTTCAACATTTATTACTTACAGTATCATAATCCTTTTTCCCATTTAATTTTCGATAGAGTTTTTGAAAGTTGGTTCCGGTCCTGTTGACCTCGAACTATTGAGACTCTACTGTAATGAGAGTGACGGCACACAGCATTTACTGCCCGATTAAACTTTTCATTGTTATGTCTGCGGCAATGAATGCAAAGGGTTCAAATTGGCGAGAGTTCTACTGAATATACCTTGGCCATTGTTAGGTGATCACAGTCGCGTCATTGCTGCTGTGTCATCATATTTGCAGTGTCTAGGCCTACTCAAGGACGTCATATAGAGGGTCGTTTAAGGAGTAGACGATACTACTGCCTCCCAATATATCTATTCCTGAAACCAACAGCTCAGTTCAAGAAATCACTACTTCGCTATATATTTTTCAGTAACTTACCAGCGTGTTGATGCGTTATTGATATCACATTATGTGAATATTTTAAACAACTGTTGAATTTTTATTTAATCTTTTGTGATGTGTGGTTGCAATAGACCTAAGATAGCCTGCTTTTCTGTTTTTGAAAATATGGGTGATAGTTTTCTTATTTGTAATGATAATGGCGTTACAAAATATCAGGTATTTTTATGAAATTAAAACTAAGAAATCTTAAATTTCAAGATTAGCTCACGTGATCGCTTTGTCATTGGCTGAAGCTCTGGTGATGTCACATGACACGACAAAGAAAAATTCTAAATAGGGTGTATCTGAAATGAATGTAGGAAATGCGAAAACTGGTAGAGTAGGTAATAATAAGCTTATTTAACGTAGAAACCCATGTCCGAAACACTTAGCACATGGAGCCAGGCGTCGCTGAAAGGCGTCACTTGGCGCGAAGAGGATAGGAACACAACATGCAGCTCCAAGCGACAGCATTATAGCCACAGAAGAATGGTGGTTGGCTCTTTGTCGCCAAGGGGTCAACTGAGGCTCCAAACGAGGCCAACGGGAAAGACAGGTCACGGCGCACACATCATGTCAAGTGATAAAGGTAGGCCTATGCTGGCGCGATCGCTACCTGATTGGCCAACCGCTGGGGCACAAGCCAGTGCCTCACAGTGGCTAGCCACTCAACTAGCGATCGTGTCGCTCAGGCCTCACTTGACGTAAGCTTTTACGTATATGTTACTAGTAGCTGAAAACCCGGCGTTGCCTGGGTATTTATTTATTTATTCATTCCTCCCCCCCTCTCTCTCTGTCCATCTCTTCTTTTCTAAAAACATATTTATGGGATTAAAAAAAAAAGAAATACAGATGTCTTGCATAATGTACAAAATTGTAAGTGTAGTATCCAAACACTAGAAACTCCAGTCTCTTGATGTTAAATGGTAGATCTGTCGGAAATAATGGGTAGTCGATGTATGTACACTGTTTCATTCTCTTCCTTTCCTTGTAGCTCTATAGAAGCGTATTGCTTTCGCATACAGACAAATGCCTTTCAGTTTTGGAGTCAATAGGGAACAAACTTAAACACACAACATCCGTAATGGATAATCTAAATTAAACACATACATTTTTATAGATAACCCATTGTGGCTCTTAACGAGCTAGATTGTTTCGGATCGTTAGAACCGAAACTAGATTAATAGAGTTGACCATCTTGGCTCTGGGGATTTATCCTTTTAATATCAACAAACAAAAACACAACACAAACAAAAATGGCATGTGTCTAGTGGTGCTAGCTGTGAAGTGCTGGATCAACAAGCATAGCAAAATGAACAGAACTGAAGCAGAACAGCTGGAAGCCACGAATGAGCACTAGATGTAAAGCAATATATATGAAATATTGTAAGTACAACACCCAGATATCAATACTATACTTAAATAACGCATCAGAACTGTTCATAACCTAAAAATACTGAGAAATGTAAATATCAAATATTGTGAAACATAATCATGTATATGGCACTGATGATGCCTTCCAAATAAAGGCGAAATGCTTATGGCAATAAAATATTTTATTAAATCAGCTGCATAGTCAGATAACCGATATACCTACACTATAATATTATGATATATCAACTGTGGGAAAAACAGGACAAAAGGAACTAAAAATGTCAACAGTTTCGTTTGGGATTCCTTGTCCTGAGGTGGGAGCAATTTGTGTACTGTAGTTTCTCGTCAGAGAGTACTGGTGACACGTTTCCGCTGTGCGCCAGGTGCTGGGTGGGTGCTCGGTGCTGAACGGCATGATGTACCTGCGCGGGCACGCGCGCGACTACGACCGCTGGGCGGAGGAGGGCTGCGCGGGCTGGGCGTGGCGCGACGTGCTGCCCTGGTTCACGTACTCCGAGGACAACCTGGAGGTGGGCCGCGTCAGCGACAAGCTGCACGGCCGCGGCGGCCCGCTCACCGTCACCAGGTTCCCGCACCAGCCGGACTTCGCCTACGACATCCTCAGCGCCGCCAAGGAGCAGGGCTGGCCCGTCAACGAGGACCTCAACGGCGACAGCCCCGTCGGCTTCACCATCGCGCAGACCACCTCCAGGTAAGGGGCCCACTTCGTATAATTCGAGGCCAACGAGAAAGACAGGCTGCGCCGCAGGTCGTCGTGTCACATGATCGAGGTAGGCCTGAGCCGGCGCAATCGCTAGCTGAGTGGCTGACTGCTATAAGACAGTGAGCTATGTCCTAACAGCCAATGAGATAGCGATAGCGCGAGTCAAGCCTACCTTGATCGCTTGACATGACGTGCGCGCCGCAGACTGTCTTTCTCGTTGGCCTCAGTGAAATTTCTCGTTTGATTATTTATTGTCTCGATGCTACCGCTGGCGCGAGCAGTAGTTGTGATTAAAAATGAGGTGTCAATCTTGTTGGTCTTCAGTCCACAGACTGGTTTGATGCAGCTCCCCACGCTACCCTGTCCTGCACAGGTCTCTTCATCTGAGAACGAGTTCGGCACCTACATCCTTTTGAATCTGCCTACCGTGTTCGTCCCTCGGTCTCCCTACACGATCTTTTACCCCACACGCTTCCTACTAATGCTAATTTGACAATTCCTTGATGTCTCAAAATGTGTCCAACCAATCTAGCCCTTCTCTTGGTCAGAATATGCCAGAAACTCCTTTTCTCCCCGATTTGGTTAAGCACCTCCTCATTAGTTACGTGATCTACCCATCTAATTTTCATCATTCGTCTGTAGCACCACATTTCAAAAGCTTCTATCATCTTTTTATCTGAACTCCTTATAGTCCACGTTTCACTCCCAGACAATGCTACACTCCCAGACAATGCTTTCAGAAAGGACTTCCTAACATTTAAATTAATATTGGATGTTAACAAGTTTCGCTTCTTTAGAAACGCTTTTCTTCCCAAAGCCTTTCTGCATTTTATATCTTCTTTACTTCCGCCATCAGAAGTTATCTTGCTACCCAAATAACAAAATTCATCTACTACTTTTATTGTCTCATTACCTAATCTACTTCCTTCAGCATCGCCTGATTTTCTGACATTGCATTCCATTACCTTAGGTTTACTCTTGTTAATAATGTTCATCTTATATCTTCCTTTCAAGAAACTGTCCATTCCATTCAATTGCTCTTCCAGATCTTTTGCGGTCTCTGACAGAATTACTATGTCATCGGCAAACCGCAATGTTTTTATTTATATTTTTCAGACACTTCTTGGGATAACAATTCCACATTTCAAGTTGAAAAACAATATATTTTGTTCGCTAATTTTTGTTCATTTGTGAACTAGTTTCCGGCGGTAAACATTTGACAGGCGTCGACCAGAAACGCTTGTGCCTATGTTGCAAACATGTTGAATAAAGATACAACACACCAAAACTCTAGTTCCTTGCTTATGACATTAGTTGAACTTGTCAAATTGATCTCTCGCCATGTAGGTTTATGCTGTGTGATAAATGCCTTCTGAGTTATGATTGTACACAGTCAAACATGTGACATAATTAATATTAAATCATTCTAAGCTACGATGAAATTGTTGAACTTGTGACATATGTTAAGATCGTCACTTTTAGTATTCTTTTGACATGGTGTACAAGTGACATAATGCCCTCCTTCATATTTTTATCATATAATTTAAAATTCATCAAAACGAAACCCTTTACATAACATTATTTCATTATATGCTGAAGGTAAGGCTGTCAACAATCCGAAGATTGGTTTGAACACCACAGTGCTTTCCTAGGCATGGTCCTGTTTGGAGTTGGTATGCCGTTGCCTTCCTCCGACCTTCGAACTGACTTACCCAGCCAGTTTTTGGGGGACCTACAGTTTAACGTGGGTTCCGCACCAAGGTGCTACTCGGTATTTTTCACTTGAGCAATACTGCGAGAGGTGAAAGTGACAGATAAAAATCCCAGGACCTGGTGGGGATCGAACCCGCGATCCTCGGACTTGTAGTATGGCATTCTACGACTGTGCGACCGAGGCGTACCATTATATGCTACAGTACAATTATTGAGGTGACATGTTGTGATCAACTTTGGTGTGTATTAAACACTTTTTTACACCGTGTTTATATTAGTTATTGGACAACTTTAATAGAGTTATTTAAATTAAATTTCATATAACAATTTGTTATATTTACTGCATTGTACTAAAGTCTGCAAGGTAAACAAGGTAATAAAGGGAACTGTTACATTTTTATGTAGGAATGTGAACGTTGTTTGCAGCACATGGCTGGTTGACTACATTATATGAAGCTTAATAATGGGGATGTGTTCAGCCATAATTGGTCATTTAGAACTACACTCGGATTTTTGGATAAATGTCTGATTATTTCCTGTGCCTCCAATAGGTTCAATTTCTTACCTTTGTTGGCTATTTGTAGCACTTTTTGGTGTCCTTCTTTTAATACATGGTAGCTGTGTCCATCTTTCAATATATGATCTGCAAACTAACTGTAAATAAGTATAAAAAGTTTTAATATACGTAATTTAGATAAGCAAACGAAGTTGTCTAATAACTAATGTAAACACAGTGTAAAAAACCTTGCTAATGTACACCAATGTTGATCTCAACATAAGTCACAACCTCAATAATGGTACCGTAGCATGTAATGGAGTAATATTAATTACGTAAAGTGCTTCATTTTGTTCAATTCTAAAGAAAATACTACAAGTGACGATCTCAACATGTCACAAGTTAAACAATTTCACCGTAACTTAAAATGATATAATATTAAGTATGTATCGGGTTTCACTGTGAACAATTCTAAATTACAAGGCATTTATTCATACAGCATAAACCTACATGGCGAGTGATCAATTTGACAACTTCAACTAATTTCATAAGGAAATAAGTAGAGTTTTGGTGTTTTGTATCTTTATTTAATACGTTTGCCACATAAGCACTAGCGTTTCTTGTCGATGCCTGTCAAATGTTTACCTGAAGATGGGTTAATAAACCGAAAACTAGTTGGTAAATAAACAAAAAATAGTATAAACTTCCTAGCAGATTAAAATTGTGTGCCGGACACGGGACTCGAACCTGGGACCTTTGCCTACCGCGGGCAAGCGCACTACCGACTGTGCTATCCCGACACGACTGACGATGCCGCCTCACAACCTCACTTCCGCCAGTAGCTCGCTTCCTACTTTCCAAACTTCACAGAAGCTCTCCTGCGAACCATGCAAGACTATCACTCCTGGAAGAAAGGATATGGTGAGACGTGGCTTAGCCACAGCCTAAGGGATGTTTCCAGAATGAAACTTTCACTTTGTAGCGGAGTGTGCGCTCATATGAAACTTCCTGGCAGATTAAACTTGTGTGCCGGAACCGGGACTCGAACCCGGAACCTTTGCCTTTCGCGGGCAAGCGCACTACCGACTGTGCTTTCCCGAGACGACATTGTTTGTTTTCAATTTGAGAAAAAAAGGTGCCTGAGCTTTCGGACTTGTCCGACCATGTTCGAAAGAACAGACACAATCGGTTGACATCAGCAGCCATATATTTACGAATTATAAGTATTTGAAATGGAATGACCACAACAGAAAGTCGTGTGTAACGTAGTTGCCAGACAGATTCACTGGAACAATCCTGAGGAAGTGCAGTCCGTCAAACAAAGGAAGTACGTAATGCTTCATATTGCTTCAATATTAATATTGTCTCTTAATTTGACGCTTTACTTAATGATAACTTGGATATTAGTATATAAATGCCATTTTCGTCATACACATATACCAAATAATTGGACTATTCCTACACTTGATAATGGCCTAAAAGCCGAAAACCGGATTGTGAAAATAAATTACCTTACAGTCAAATGGCGGTCCAATCTTTTAATCAGCACTGTATAACTGGCTCAATATAACAAAATATGGGTTAAGGAAGTCTCTCGTTCAGTCAGCGCTTGACCGTTGCTGATCAGTGTGGGATCCGTACCACCTAGGGTTAATACAAAGAGAAGATACAACGGAGAGCAACACACTTTGTGACGAGCTCGTTTGGTCACGGAAATGATTAGGAAACTCCAGTGGTAGACGGTGCAAGAGAGACGTTCTGTATCCTGGTATGAGCTTCTGTCAGAGTTCCGTGTCGACCAATACAGTGCTTCCTCCTATGTGTATCTCGCGAAGTGACCACGCGGAAAAGACTGGACAGGGCCCACACGGAAGCATACTGGCAATCATTTTTTCCGTGAAAAATAAGCGACTGGAATAGAAGGAAGTGCCAATGAAACGCATCCGCCCCACACCGGAGGTGACGACGATCTAGCACTATCTTATCAAGCAAGGAACCTGGAAGAGTGTGACGGAACCTTGACTACAGATTTACATGCAATGGCGACTACTTCAAGAGTTGGAGACTGAAGCCAAATCCGACTAAAACAGAGGTAAAGGCTTACCACCTTAATAACCATGAGGCAAATCGCAAATTGAACGTGGTTTTAGAAAATGTCCCCATGGAACATAACTCATACCCAAAATACTTGGGGCGCACTTTAGACCGGTCCCTTACCTTTTAGAACCATCTAGAGTACGTAGCAAAGAACGTGAACAACAGAATCGACATGTCAGAAAACTGCCAGGATCAGCATGTGGTGCAAATGCAGATACTTTTCGTACTGATACACTGGCAGAATACTGTGCTCCAGTATGGAATAACAGTGCACATGTACGTAAAGTCAACGTCAAGTTAAATCAAGCTATGAGAATAATCAGTGGCACTACAAAGTCTACACCATTTCCATGGCTGCGTGTATTGTGTAATATTCCACCTCCATGAGTAAGACGAGAAGCAGCAGCAATAACAGAGTTGCACAAGAGCTCCACTCACATGAACTCACTTCTATACAATCAGCTGCAGAATATACCTACCAGCAGACTCGCATCCAGAAAACCACCCTGACAAATGCAAGATGCGTTTTTTGCTTACGATGTCTGTCAAAAATGGAAAGATATTCGGGAAAATTTGTCTCCGGTTAATTCTTGTGTTATTACTGACCCTACAAATCGTGTGAATGGATTTGGTCTTCCCAGAAAACTATGGACGCCCCTGAACCAGTTGCGCACAGGGCATGGAAGATGCAGTGTCTGTTTGTATTAATTGCGATACAAAGATGCCCCAGCATGTGACTATGGTGCACTTGTGCAAACTATGCAGCACCTAATTGAAGAGAGTGCACTACGGAAATTTCATGGAGGACTCAGTGAGCTGCATTTAGTGACAAGAAGAGCTGTAGAGTGGTTAAGAGACCAAGATATTTGATTATAGTATTTTCTCTGGTTACTTTATTTGCTCCTTTTTATTATGCATGTTTGTACAAGTACAAATGTGAAAATTACATAACTGTCAATTTAATAAGTCATAGTTGCAAAATATTAACACGAATTATTTACAGACGAATGGAAAAACTTGTGGAATCCAACCTTGGGGAAGATCAGTTTGGATTTAGGAGAAATGTACGAATACGGGATGAAATACATTACGACTTATCTTAGAAGATAGGCTACGTTTTTAGCATTTGTAAATTTGTAGAAACCTTTTGACAATGTCGACTGGAATACACTCTTCCAAATTCTGAAGGTAGTAGGGGTAAAATATAGGGAGCGAAGAGTTATAGCTAACCTATACAAAAACCAGACTGCGGTTATTAGAGTCGAAGGGCAATAAACGGACGCAGAGGTTGGGGAGGGAGTAAGGGTTGTAGCCTTTCCCCAATGTTGTTCAATCTGTACATTGAGCAAGCAGTGAAGGAACGGAAGGAGAAATTTGACGAGGGAATTAAAGCTCATGGAGAAGAAATAAAAACACTGCGGTTTGCCGATGACATCTGTAATTCTGGCAGAGACCGCAAAGGGTCTGGAAGAACTATTGAATGGAATGGACAGTGTCTTGAAAAGAGGGTATAAGATGAACATCAGCCAGAGTAAAACGAGGATAAAGCAATGTAGCGTCATAACGTCAGGCGACGCTGAAAGAATTAGACTAGGTAATGAGGCAATAAAAGTAGTAGATTAGTTTTGTTATTTGGGTAGCAAGATAACTACTGATTGCCAAAGTAAAGGAGATATAAAATGCAGAATGGCTATGGGAAGAAAAGCGTTTCTGAACAAGAGAAATTTGTTGATATCCAATATTAATGTTAGGAAGTCTGTTCTGAAAGTACTTGTCTAGAGTGTAGCACTGCATGGGAGTGAAACGTGGACGATAAGGATTTCGGACAAAAAGATATAGAAGCTTTTGAAATGTGGTGCCAATTCTGACAGAGACCGCAAAGGATCTGGAAGAGCTATTCAATGGGATGCACAGTGCCTTGAAAAGAGGGTATAAGATGAACATCAGCCAGAGTAAAACGAGGATAATGAAAATTAAATGGATACCTCATGTAACTAATGAGGAGGTGTTTAACCGAACTGGGAAGGAAAGGAGTTTCTGTCATATCTTGACTAACAGAAGATTGGTAGGAGACATCCCGAGACATCAAGGAATTGTCAAGTTAGCGTTAGAAGGAAGTGTGTGGGATCAAAATGTTCAAATATTTGTATAGTCTATGGGACTTAACTACGGGGTCATCAGTCCCTAAACTTACAAACTACTTATGAACTACTTACGAACTAGGACGGCACAAATATCCATGCCCGAGGGGGGATTCGAACCCCCGACCGTAGTGGCCGTGCAGACTGTGACTGGAGCGCCTTAGTCCCCTCGACCACCGCGGCCGCCAAGTGTGTGGGGTAAAAACCGTAGAGGGAGACCGAGAAGGAATACAATAAGCAGATTCATATGGATGTAGGTTGCCGAACTTATTCTCAGATGAAATGACTTGCATAGGACTGGGTAGCGTGGAGAGCTGCATCGAATCAATCTGCGGACGGAAGACCACAACAACAATTTGTACATAGTTTTTGTGTATGTAAACATTTACATATGAACATTTTCAAACAAGACTGTAACGTGATCCAAGCCATAAGAATAAATAAATAAATTACAGTATGACAGAAACTGAAAGGCAGGGGACGCATCTCTTTCTTGTAATGTCGCTTTCGTATGGCGAGTTCGTGGAGCAAGCGCTTTTTTTCGGCCGTGCAACAAGGGAAAACACGGTTTCCCTTTACCAAGCAGAGCACGTAAATTCATTCACGCATGCGAGCTTTGCAGAGGACGTGACGCGCATCGCTGCCATCGCGCTTTGCGGATCGCACGTCGGCGCCGCCCAAAGCGAACGCGCGATGAAGGGCGAAAGGCAGCGCGGGTGCGGCATTCTGGAGCCGAGCGACGCCTCACACGTGGGGCGCGGGGCAGGGTTAGCTCGCAGGCGTCGCTCTGAGGCACCGACCGCCGCGTCACCTGGTCTGCTCCCTATGCTGCCAAATGCTGCTGATACAAAGTTCATATGGCCACGAGAGACCACGAACACCATTGAATGGTTTACCATTCCCCAATTTCGACTATACCCCCGGACGAAACACAACTCCACTATTTGGATCCTGGGCCATACGATGTATGCCATTCTCGAGCTCCGGCTTTCCACTGCTGTTGAGTTCATGGCGTACCTCTGGACAGCCCACCAAAAGTTGACCTTGACCACAATGTATAGGGAGAGTTTTGCCAATTCTTTATCTGCGGCGCTTGTCCACGGTTACCAGTCAGCTCTTGGCCGGTAATGGTGCCGTGTGGTACATTTGTTGTGTTGCCGGTAGTCGCAGACAGTTTTCTGACCACAGATTGTCCCCTTGTGGGAGGTGCTGTTCGTTTTAACGTTTTTTTGTTTTTGTTTTTCTTTGTTCTTTCCTTTGCCACCGTGACTTGGCGGCTGATTGCACTTGATTTTGAACTTGAAATCTCAGTTTTCGGAGCGGGGAACCGATTGGCTCTTTTAATTTATCATATTTCTTCACGCATAGGTTGTGATTGGTGGGGATGGTTTTCCCCCACTTCTTCCCTTTCCGTTTCATTCTACTGTTTTCTTTGTGAGAAGGTTTGTATTTTCTTCTTGTATATGTGTTTGACATTTCATTTTGTAATCTTGAGCCACAGTAAATTCTGTGCCCGCTGTTTTCAAGGTTTTTCTTCACCTTCACGTTCACACGACTTTTTGTACCATATCCTCTTCTCCTTGGGCATGACGGAAGTGACCGTCGTCAGTCCAAACTCAGGAAGCTTCCATTCATTTTCTACATTTAACCCGGGGGTGTTTCTTTTTCTCATCATTCTGCCTTGAATGGTATTATATTTATATTAAGTTTTCTCAGGAATGTTCAGTTTTGTTGAATGTCTTGGTGTGTGATAGGTGGGTTGTAGGGGTGGAAAGGAGACCCAAAAAAAAAAAAAAAAAAAAAAAAAAAAAAAAAAAAGAAGAAAAAAAAAAAAGAAAAAAACACCAACTGCCGGCGTGGCGCAGTGGATAGCGTCACGGACTGCAGTACCGAAGGTCGCCGGTTCAATCTCGCCCACCGGCAAAAATTTATTTCTTTGTAATTTACAATTCCAGGAGGTTCTGCATCTTTCTTACGTTCACTTGTAAATTCTACTTGTTTCTTATGTTAACTGTTCTTCTAATTTCTGGTAAATTCTGTCTGTGTATAAATAGCAGAGCACTCTGCCTGAGAGGCAGTCAGTGCTGCGTGTATGTTGAGTTCGTAATAAACGTGCTTTCAGTATAAGTGCTGTGTTTAGTTGCCTTCGAAGTCAAGCCTACTTCCATTGCAACGTGACAATATTAACACTTTGACTGCCAATCACGTCAATTGGCGGGATGTCGAAACTTCTGTAGAATGACAATTACGTCATTTATCACTTGGTTTATAAAACCTTCCATTCTTGTGGACACGCGACCATACGTTGGCATGTATGAAAAAATTGTTTGAAAAGTCTTGGTCGCAATTAGCTTTATTTCATGACGCGTTTCGAAAACATCATCATCAGAAAAAGATTTACAAAACGATGGGAAATACAACCATCTTGGTATAGATGCCTGATTACAACTTTAAACTATCATCATGGATGTCTGGTGACTGTCACCAGACATCCATGATGATATTTTAAAGTTGTAATCAGGCATCTATACCAAGATGGTTGTATTTCCCATCGTTTTTTAAATCTTTTTCTGATGATGATGTTCTCGAAACGCGTCATGAAATAAAGCTAATTGCGACCAAGACTGTTCAAACAATTTTTTCATACA
The DNA here is from genome assembly GCA_026315105.1 of Locusta migratoria. NCBI lineage: Eukaryota > Metazoa > Arthropoda > Insecta > Orthoptera > Acrididae > Locusta > Locusta migratoria. Next base: position 646,942,199 of record CM048744.1, on the reverse strand, counting down.
TAATTACGTCATTTAACGTGATCTTTGTTTTCGTACTTTTAAACACAAAATTAAGTTTATTGACGGGCTAGATCCACCTTAAATGCCTTACTTGATAAATCTAGAGTCTAAAGCAGCCTATGGATCTTGTAAATTTGGCTTCTAAATCGGCCGACTGGTCGCATCCAAGTATGAAACGGGGCAGGTAGGAAGTGGTGCCCGCTCTTTCAGTAGGTAAATGAACGGTCATGGCTTCACGCTCTCTGACGCTGGACGAAATTTTACATGAATTTGAGAAACATTTTATTGATAATGACAGTGAGGACGACGAAATCGACAATTCAGATGATGATCCAGTCTTTGTGCAACAAGATTTATTGTCATGAAATTATAAATAATCACTGTGAAGCTTACAATTACCATTATAACGTCATAAACTGTTATGATCCTCAAACAGCACAAAATTATATCAGAATTAATACCACAAACTAATATCATCATAACCATCTCAGCTTTTACCGTCATGTGGTGTCGGCGTTATTTTGCTGGATGCTCCTCTTCCACAAATGTCTATCCAGTGCTTCTTCTCTGAGCCACCCTTTCTCCCATAGGTCCCGTGCTACCTTGGTTTTCCATCTCTTACGGTCTTTCTCTTCTCCTTTATCCTTCGATTTCCAGGTCTTCGACTCTTCTCCCCACATAGTACTCCCCTTTTCTCTGCACATGTCCATACCATCTTAGCCTACTTCCTTTTTCCCTATGGGGCCCCACTTTCACTATTCCACTGATGTATTCATTCCTTATTCTATCGTTTCGTGTCACCCCCACTCATCCATCATAACATTATCATTTCTGCCACTTCCATCTTTTAATCTTTGGTTTTTGGAGTTGGCCGAGTGTCTGTACTATATAGCGTCGTATGCCTCACCACAGACATGTATAGCTTTCCTTTCATTCCACAGCTAACCTCCTTTTCACACAATACTCCGCACAGTTTCCTCCACTTCATCCAACCACTATTTATCCTCCGCCTGCAACAGGTAACGAGTAAATTGAGTAGACAAGATAAGCTCGAGATAGTAGCACAGAAATAACTGCATGTAACCTCGTAATATCGCTGACACATCTGTCAAAATAGCTATCACATGTCGACAACATAAGAATTATTTTTTAAAAAATTATACAGCTACGTAAAAAAAAACTACTATTCTAACACATCTGCTAAATAAAAATGAAACATACCAGGTAAAGAGCGATTTTACAACTATAAGAAGAGCTACCAATGTATGTATAAACTGTATATTTCTGAGTTGCAATTACCCTGTTAAATTGAATAGTATACCCATCTATGTAACTTACAGTTAACTAGACGACGGCATTCACGCCGAAGCAGGTCTGTCGAATTAAATAATTTATTAAAAAGCTGTGTCCTTTGAATAATATCATTATAATATCTGTAAATGACATATACGACGCAGTGGAACCAGAATATTGTAAATGAAAGATTACATTTTTCTGTTTTGAAGTGGTTACTTAGGGAAGAGTGAAAGCGATACAGGTTTTTGTTAAGGATATTTTAACATTTTCTCTCCCAGTGTTCCCATATGGCTGTTCCTCTAGGCACAAGCATTTGTCCAAGGATTATAAACCACACTGCAGGACTTTCTAAAATTCTTGGTGACTTGTTTGTTTACGATTAATTCGAGGAAACAGATCGTTACGCAACAGTGCATTGTCAAAATTTGTATTATTACTTGATGTCTATGTGACATGCAGCAAGGCTTTCAATTTACTTGTATTATATCTAGGTACAGAAAACAAAGCATTTTGAATATTTCATTAATAAAAAATTGTCCTATGTCAAAATTAGTAGTACAGAATTTCAAAAAGATGCCATATGGAGTCATTCCAAGTTTCCCTCCAAAACAAAACAAAAATTAACACATATACTTTGTCCCAATTATTATGTATGTAAATATGGAAAGAAATATTTTAGTTCATGTATTAATAAAATTTTGGGTTGAAGGGTTTAATAACCGCTGCAGAGCTATTCGGGAATTAAATTGCCATGAGCCGTATTCACCAAGTTACTTAGAACTCCTTCACGGTGAGCTGGGTTTGTCAACTATCAACTTGCGGATACAAATCACTGTGAAGTGGATTCCTATATCCAAGATTCTTCGTTTGTGTGGCCATAGTTGCTTTCATAATTATGAATAGCAGTGGTTGTCCGTCTTTGCAACTACAATAAAAATGCGATTTTTTCTCACCAGACGCGTTTCGTTTTAATGACTGTAAAACATCTTCAGTGGTCTGTAATAATAGAAATCTACAGTTTGTTTTGTATTTAGATCGAAAACAGTTCTTAAATGGAGCATGAAAAGTAGGCCTAATGTTTGTTACTTACGGAAATTTTGTCTTCTTTTCGTTTCACATCATGGAATGCCGGTCTGTTTAATGCAATACCGCCGGTTCTTCATGCTGTGTCGTTTTCTCACTACTTTCACTGTTCATAGTTGTTTTCCACAGATCAGAAGTGTTTGTTTTTGTTTTTACTGATTCTGCACAGTGTGTTATTGGAGTGTTGCCAACCTCACAAATGTAGTTCTTTCTCTATGTTTTATAATAAATAATGTTTCAGTGTATTTAGTTTTGATGTAAGCGGATTGGAATAGTGGAACGTTATTATTATTATTTTTTGTTTAATTTTTTATTACTATTATATTATTATAATTGTTGTTATTATTGGTGGGGGCTTGAGTAGTAGGGAAAGATGACTGAATGGTGGTTGGATGTGGTGAGGTGTGATGTGAAGTGAGATGGAAGACAAAAGTGATGGACATGAGGTGTGGTGGTGGTTGGTAGAGGGGAGAAATTTGTCACTTGGCTTTTAATAAATATTTAAGGTACTGTATATTCATTGAGAATAGAATAACTAACAGTAATATTAAACTCCTGGGTGGTGGTAATGCAAGTAGTGTGCATGTGTGTGTGTGTGTGTGTGTGTGTGTGTGTGTGTGTGTTTGGAGGGGGGTGTTTTTTTGTTGAATCTGGTATGTGATGTAGGGTAACACTGAGGGGAAAAAATTCATAAGCATATACAAGGTACATTCTACCTTCCTCCTAACGAAAACAATGACCATGAGAAGGCAAAATTCTTTTTCGCTTCCATGATGAAACGGATGTTGGGGTGGATTGAATTTAGATGTTTTCACTACGATGAGGCCACAGAACATAGCTGAAAAACAAGCAGGTTTCAACGCCGCAGACTCCAATGCACGTTATATAAAGTCCTCCATGAATAGCAATAGTAGCTGATAAGGGGCTTCCCATCGCAACAACCTCTGTTCACAGCACTGGTTACTGAATAAGAGATAGGTGAAGTCAAAACATCTTAAAAATGAATTCGTTAATTCAGTTACAAACGTAGCCTCAATTATCCGTAACAAATCAATGGAACTCGAGTATAGAAAGAATACACATCTAAATTGAGTAAATATCAGTCATTCAAATGCAATTCTGAGCCGCGGTGGAGTGGCCGAGCGGTCTAAAGCGCCTCGCTGTGGAGCGCGCCGTTGCTCGCCGTGGAGGTTCGAGTCCTCCCTGGGCCATGGGTGTGTGTGTAGGTTAGTTTACCCAGGTTTAAGTAGTTTGTAAGCTGCGGACTGATGACCACGCAGTTTGGTCCGGTAGATTTACATTTGAACATTTTTGCAATTCTGAAGAAATCTGTCGATGTGGTATTTACAACGTCCCAATGTCACCAAATCAGCAAGATATTTTACTACACAACATGTCGAAGCATCAATGTCGGACACTGTCGGTCTAAGAGGACGCCCTTCCTTATGAACCTTAGGAAGGCCTTATAACCCAGGACGTACTGCACAATAATAACAGGAATAATATAACCCGCATCTGCCGTCAGCGAATAAAAATAGACAGCGTATTTAAAGGTGCACAATTTTTTATTCCGGCACTACAAAATTGCGTAATGTGGTATCTTTAGCTGTAGCCGTAGCGGCGAGTACACGCGAATTTTCGAGGACAGTCAGCAGCGGGACAGAGGGGGAATCGGCTCTGCGTAATCCGGCAGGCATCTCGTAAAACAATAACACCAGTAGCCCGAGCGATTGGCTGTTAATTCGGGCGGCAGGAAGCACGCGCATCAGTCATTAGGGGGGCACAAATAATTGGCTCGTAAGATAAATCAGTCCGATAATGAGAGAGGGCTGCTTGCGGCCGCATCGGCACCCATTAGCCGAGCGCACTAATCTCCACCGCCGCCGCCGTCCGCTGCTGCCTGCAATTCCCACAACGCAGCAGGACACTCCATGGCCCACTATTACCCCCCTCAGCACCAAGCGGCACATTCGCACTCCTCCAAACTCCATTAGATTTAGTGGTAAATTGGCCAGAGGGTCGTCTGTGAAAAACTGAACAGGTTGACAGTTATTGAAGTAGTAGCTGAAAACGCAGCGCTGCCCTACTGTTTACTCATTCTATATCTGGTAGTCCATCTCCCCTCCCCCCTCATTCCTCTCTCTGTTCCCCTCTCTCACCCTATTTCTTCCATTCTTCAAATGCTCCAATTTTCAAATGCTTGTAGAGCCTATGGGACTTGACGACGGGGTCATCAGTGCGTAACTTATAAATTACTTATGAAGTAGCTAACACTAAGGACGGCACAAATATTCATGTCCGAGAGGGGATTCGAACCCCCGACCGTAGTGGCTGTGCAGACCGTGACTGGCGCGCCGCAGACCGCTCGGCCACCACGGCCGGCTCTTCCATTCTCCCACCTCGTCGGTTCATCTCCTCCCTTCCCTCCCCATTCTAGAAAAACTCATATCTATATGTATATATAAAAGAAAGTCGTGTTATTACACTATTTATAACTGAAGAGCGTCTGAACCGATTTGGCTCAAAATTGGTGGGAAGTAGCTTAGAAGCACGAGACGGACATAGGATACTTTTTGTCCCGTTCGACCGCGTTCCTCTGTTACGTGACATAAAACATTTATCTTATATTAATAAAAATGATTTGCCACACGTACGAAAGTGCATCACTTGAGAATAGGTTCACAGATTTCGCTGATCTTTCCTTTGTTGTCTTCGTAATTCACAGGACAAGGTTTGTATGAAAGAAAATTTTTGGAAAATCTACTGGAAAATATCAGTATTGGAGAAAAACTGAAAGTACGCTTCCAGCTCGGCTCAGTTTCTAGATTCTCCAACAGTCAACTTATTTGTAATCTTCTCGGGTTTGCAGGTTTGCAGCCGGATACTAACGTCAACTTGACACAATATTTCAACGGCGCAACTGCCCGCCATCCTCAGGTGAGCTTGCTGGTACACTATCTCGCGAGGATTGTGTATCAGCAAGCTCACCTGAGGATGGCGGGCAGTTGCGCCGTTGAAATATTGTGTCAAGTTGACGTTAGTATCCGGCTACAAACCCGAGAAGATTACAAACACTTATTACGCCGGGAAAACCTTTGTGGTCACAGTCAGCTTACTAGCTTAGCAACTAATTAACGCTATAACGGAGCGAACAAATACGCCAAGGAGGTTAGAATACAAGATTACAACAGCCAGACAGATTTAACATGAAACTTTGTTACTTTAGAAGTCCCTCCTTATTATTCTTACCTCCATGGTCTTACCGCTGTGATCATACCTTTGGGACGTTGCAAAGATAGAATCGATGTCAGTTCGTGGTATTTTTTTAGTGTTAAGCAAACAAATGAAGTACAGATCGTCGTAATATCTGCCAGTGTACGCGCAACGACATGACGATTTAAAAAGCGCTAGGCCTGTTGTTGGAAGTTTGTGGAATAAATCTTGAATTGCCGTGCTTTTCCCATGGGTAGTTGTACGTGGCGTGTTACAGAGTTGGTAAACCATCTGCTCTGTTTTCTCTCCGGCACTGGACTCGCATTCGGAAGGATGGTGGTTCAAATCCACCTCCGGCCATCCAGATTTAGGTTTTCCGTGATTTCCCTAAATCGCTCCAGGCATATGCCGGGATGGTTCCTTTCAAAGGGCACGGCCGATTTCCTTCCCCATCCTTACCCAAATACTCCGAGCGTAAGCTCCGTCTCTAATGACCACGCTGTCGACGGGACGTTAAACTCCAAGCTTCCTTCCTTCCTTTCTCTCCGGACGGAAAGACAAAAAATACCGTCCATCAACAAGCGCTATAATGAACGGAAGACAAAGACTTCCGAAACGTTGTATTTCCATTCCACTTATCGTATTTCAGTTAATTGTTTTGTATCATATGCAATTTCTATCATTAAAGTAAGATCATGCTACACTTATTTTGTTTTCAATTCAAATGTTTGTAGAGCTAAAGAGACTTCAATTGCGTTGCCACCACTGATGAACTACCTTACACTAGAAACGGAAAAAGAATCCATGCCTGGGGAGGGGTAGGGCAGAGCAGCCTCGCGCATTGTAGCATAGCGCCTCAATGTGTTCGGCCACTACCGCTGCAGCCGAATTATTCGGTTGGATAAATCTCAAGAAGACAAACATTTAAAAAGCATTTCTATTCTTCTCACTGCGAGGAAAACATGCTAAGCTGAATTCGAAAAATATGCGGTTTTGTTTTCCTTTTCCCAGTGATTTTTAACAAACAGAAAAGATGTTTTTTGGAATGAAACACATTTAAAAAGGGGAAGGGGATTGATAAAGACGCAGAAAGGAGGAGGCAGGAGATGGGTATGGTGTGTGATAAGAGGGAGTGGTGTGAAGGTATGGGGAGGAGGAGGAGGGAGGAAAGGATGGAGTTAGGGAGATGAAGAGAAAAGGGTATATATCCCATACACATTAGCTACTGCGAAGCGTTTCCGGGTTTGCTGGTATTACACAATTGTGAATGATTCTTCCGGACTGACTGGCCATGAAACATTTCTGTTCTTGACGTATCATCCAGAGCTGCGCCGGACATCCTGAGAGGTGCTCCTGGTGGTGGTGAGTCTTGCCAACTGACGAGTCGGAGTGGGAGAGCGGCATAAATACAGTCTAAATGTGCGTGGTCAAGTTTTCACGTTACTAGCAGAGATATTTGTCAAAGATAACACTTACTGTCGACTACCACTAAACTTAAAAAAATACAACTACCTATTCTGAAAAGCCATAGTCCATATATCATTAAGTTACATGGCTTTCTGCTTCCTGTTAAAATTGCCTCCATGCTTATATATTTCAGTTGCTTCACTACATAAAGGTGGATAATAGTTGGTCGTTGTAGATAAAAATTGTAGTTTCGGATAACTGCGTGATTGCTTGATTGAAGTGCGTGTTAGCCACAGCTGATTTTTCAGTTTTCCCTAGTCGGCAAAGACTTTGTTGTTCTTTTACTCTTGTATTAACGCCTCTCATCGTAGTTCCGATGCACAATTTTCCACTTATACACCCCATATGCTGACAAAGGAGACGTTATACACTATTATCGCATTGCAACATATAAATATGCTTTCCTTACCTCTTCTCTTAAAAAAAATAATATAGAGGTGAATGAAGAGAGAACAGCGGTTGTGTTTTGCCAACACTGTTGTCCGCAGAATTGACGAACTAGACTTTGATCTTATTATTTTATTTTTATAAATAACAGCAACCAGCCACTTTTTTAAACAACGAATTTATTTCGCCAAAATACGTTTCGGATTTTCACCCATCATCATTTGGCGTTCTTTTTGTACATCATTCTTCAGTGGGTACAGTTTGGAGTCAACAACATCAGTTTCGATGCCTTACCTTGCCTGTGCAAGATCAATAATTTCGTTATTTATTTTGATTTTCGTGTGGATTGTCTATAAGATTTCATTTGTTTTTTTAACGCCATTTCTTCGTAATTCATGTGGTTCAAAATGTTCAAATGTTTGTATAGTTTATGGGACTTAACTACAGGGTCATCAGTTCCTAAACTTACAAACTACTTATGAACTACTTACGAACTAGGACGGCACAAATATCCATGCCCGAGGGGGGATTCGAACCCCCGACCGTAGTGGCCGTGCAGACCGTGCCTGGAGCGCCTTAGTCCCCTCGGCTACTGCGGCCGGCTCATGTGGTTCATACGCTTTTTAATGTTTATTTTCCACACACAGAGTGTAGCATCAGCCATGTTGTCGATTAACAGTTTTTGTTTACCTTGCGGTCAAAGATCTTTTGATGTTAATATGGTTAGGTTTAGCAACAAAGCATGCTTTCAGTTGGATGGGTTCACTACTTGCACTGAATTCCACAACAACAACATCCTTTAACACTCAGAGTACGGCTCTGGCGTAATACTCACGGGTGGGTAAACACATATTCCGTCAGATAGGTATTTTTCGGACCAAACTGTTTACAAAACCTACGCTCTTGAATTACCTCATATAACATGCAGACATAACAAGAAGCAACTGTGTAAGATTATTGTCTTACATCCCATCCATAGCTGATTATTGGAGCTCCGTTCGGATTTCTTACTACTGGAGGAGAATGTAGCGACCACACATTTCGCAGGGAACCATGAAATAATGTAGTAATCTGGCTAATTGCAAAAAAGAAAAGAAATCTCCGTGGAGATTGCTGACCAAGAAATGAACAGATTAGTCCCGATGCAAAATTAATTATTTTGTAAATCTAAGGAATTTGACTACTGCGGCCCATAAGTTTACAGACTACTTTAACCAACTGACACTAACTTATCCACAGGACAACACACACACACTCACACACACAGATATATATATATATATATATATATATATATATATATATATATATATATATATATATATATATATATATATGGTGAGGGAGGACTCGAACCTCCGACGGCGGGCAACCGCGCGCGCTTTGCTCCGCAGCAAGGCGTCTTAGAACGCCCGGCCACTTCACCACGGCAGTCTAGATGTATATATAATACTGAGGTACAATTGGCTGAGTTTTCCTCGTGTCTTTGCACTAACACGAGTTGTATGTGCTTAGTTTTTAAACAGATGCTGGAATTTCGTAATGTAGATAGATAAGTAGTTGAAAAATGAAGACATAAAACGAGGGATTAAAAAAATATGCATGTGAATATTGCCTGTAATTTTTCACAGTTAAATTTCGCAGTGCATTGCTACGTCAGTGTCTACGCATTGCAACTGCTGAGGCACGACACCTTCGTGCACAGTTGATTCTTTTTTGACAGTTTATTGTAAACTGCGAAAGTGAAGCAGAGGAACGCCGTCATTATCAGCATGCAAACGCAGATAACGAGATCTGAAAAATGCACACCGTGCGTACACGGATACTTATTTGTTCGTCTTTATACGTTTGATTTGGATATATACTGAGCCTCTTATGTTTATTTTATAAATGTGGCCACACTGTTGTAAAGGTTTGGGACCATTGGCATATTCTTTTATAACACGCGCCATCGTATTCTGTAATGCATCTTCAGTGGTACTGTCAATTAATAACTTCAGCTACATTTCCAGCAACAGACAATAGTAACACAGGGCGATCGCGTATCACACACGTCTCCGGTTACCGCTACGCCACAGGCTCCCTTCGCTGTTCACAGGGTCTCTAATTGCTGCAGCCGTAAGAACAGAGACGATTATAATGATGGTGTGCATTAAGATTCTTAGCAGCTCCGTCATTAGTGGCTACGGGAAATAAGAGAGGCTTGTCAACACAAAATACCGCAGCATATTACTCGCCCTGGAAAAAAAAGGCATCACACAACTTCTGTGTTCCATGGCTAACTTTAGAAATTAAGAAAATCTTACTCACTTTCAGTAGAATTTATACAAATTCCTAACATATATTTTTAAAAACATCTACGAAAATATCCGTTACAGTATTTCTAAATATCCTGCGATTTACAAGCGTTGCACCAAACACGTTCAATAACTATTTTTTTATATTAAGTACAGTAAGTAGATAAATGAACATTTATAATTAATAATATTACTTACAATCAAATGGACGATATTCCCGTCGAAAAGCGGAGGGGATTGCGTCTGCATATTACCTGTAAAGAAAACAGAAGAGGATCAGACAATTGCAGGAAACAGTAGTTCATGTAAAATATTACCTACCACGATATTAAGCGTCGCAGCAACAAGGAGGGGGGAAGAGAGGTTCGGAAAATTTTGTAATGTAGACGGGTAAATCATATGCTCACGGGCATAGAGTTGGGTGGTACTGTCGAAGCTAGACAATATGTCTACCAGACGGCTTCTCGTCATCTGCAGGTCGTTACTACAGTATATATACGTCAAGAAAGCTTCAGATAGTACGAATTATTTATTAACTTTAGTGAAGTCATATACAAGATTCAATAAATGTTTTAAATTTCACCGTGAAACGTAATCCTTTTTTCTTTCTAGGCGCCAAAGAACAAAAAAATCATACACAATATTCTCATATTTATGAAAATACTAGGTCGTAAATTTTCGTTTGCACTTTATAGACGGCAGAAGATAAATTTTAAAATTTGACGAATTTCAACCTCCATATCTCTCACCCCCTTATAGCTATCCGCATGGAACTGCTATGGTGTACAGCGGGAGACTTCGGACAACAATTACACACAGACCATTCGTTTGCGTTCTGCAGTTTTCGCTGCAGAGCGAAATATTACCACACACACGTAGAATTTTATATACGCCCATAACTTTCCTCCCAATATACTCCACCATTTTATCATTATCAACTCTCAAGCAACAATGCAACCAATAAAACCATTTTCAAAGAGTAATTATTGTTCCGCATTTCGCGTTATATTATTCAAATTAGTAAATATCTATCAGATCGCTTTAAAACCGTGCTTAAAACCTTCCTCAGGTACAAATTAATAACTGTACAAATATTTAAGTCTCTGCGTCTTGTCCTTGGGACGTGATAAGCGTGGATGGTGGTTCAAATCGTTTTCCGCTCATCCAGATTTAGATTTTCCGCGCTTTCCCTAAATCACTCCAGACAAATGCCGGGGTGGTTCTTTCAAAGGGCACGACCGATTTGCTTCCCCATCCTTACCCAAAAATTCCGAGCGTTACCTCCGTCTCTAATGACCAAGCTGTCTACGGGACGTTAAACCCTAAGCTTCCTTCCTCCGTTAATCTTTTTTCCGAAATGAATGCAGGAAATGCAGCTACTAAGCTTATTATGCTGATTGATGACTTGTTTTTAACGTATTGTTGGTCGGCAGCCGCGGTAATCATCCCAAAATATTGCGTATGCTGTACATTGTAATCGATACAGTAATGAGTGCGAAACTTCAGAAACGCTTTCAATGCCGAATTCGACAGGTGTTCTGTTTGTCGTAGCCGTATGTTTGGAGTACTGGATAGGAACTAAACACGGTATCGTAGCATGCAAAACATGGCAAAGAAAAGACAGCTCTAAATGTACAGGTGAAACTTAAGATTCAAGGTGAATAGTACCGTTGTACAAAGAAAACAGTAATTGAAGAGAAGTTTGGAATTCCTAGATCTATTTTATCTACAGTATTTAAGAAACGAGAACAAATCGTTGATTTTTGGGCGTCATGTTCTGGATACACATCTAAACGACTTCGTTCTGCCACCTATGAAGACACACGTTACTGTTAGAATGGTTTAATCTTACGCATGCATCTAGCATCCTTTTAATTGGTTCTATGTTTCAGTCAGAAGCAAATGATATTGCTAATGATATATGCACCGAAGATGTCCATTGTTCTGCACGTTGGCTGTATCGCTTTCGAAAGAGACATTCAGCTTCATTTGTACAAATTTGTAGTGGTGCAAATAAAGTTGATGTACAATATGTATTTAAACGTGACGACAGCGTTAGCTTCAGTTATTTCACCGCAGATTCGGTCATATGTCCGACCTCGCACGGGAATCCGTAATGGCGAGTGTAAGAGGGCATGGACGATAGGGGCGCTACAAACATAGCGTGCGACATGTGGGAATTTGAGACGGACGGGAGGCGGGTGTGGGTGGCCAAGTGGTTAAGGCGACCGCTGACCCGAAGAGAGAGACCCGGGTTCGATTCCCGGTCTGGCTCACGTTTTCACTTGTCGCCATTGCTTAATATCAATGCCAAAATGCAGCCACTGTCAATCCTTTCTTTCGCATACTTCTTCCTTCCCTTCCTTTACCTATCATTTGCAAAAGTTGATGTAGAAAGTGAGAACAGCTGGTTTCATGTATTGAACCGAGTGAGGGAAAAGTACGTCTCTTGTTTGTCAAATCACAACCTGGTGATAAAAGGTGATAAATGTCACGGTGGACCACGGAACATATAACGTGTGATTATTGTATGTAATGTAGACGTCACTGAGAAGTTTCGTCCCTGGGTTTTCGGTAAGTTCAAGAAACCACGTTGTTTTGAAAATATAAATATGGACATTTTACCTCATATCTGTTCTCACCATGAGAAAGCTTCGATCGCAAGTGGCTTCTTCGTTTCAAGTCGAATGGTTGCTCAAAATAGACCCGTTCTTCTTACACTAGACAGATGTACTACCCATAACGTACAGGATTCGAACCAGCCAACATAATTGTTCAGTTTTTTGTTTTTATTTTTATTTATTTATTATTATTATTATTAGACCTAGATGTCATTCCTCCCATTACGAGAGCTTATCGTAACTGACTTATAAGAACTGCAGTTCGTGCTGCTGAAAACAATACTGCACCCCAAATGGAATCTGACGCAATAAAAGCCATCACAGCAGCACAGAAGTTCTTTAACAGACCTGGGAGACATATCAACAATGACGATGGCCATCAGTTAGAAGATGCCACCCTAGCTGATAGACAATTCTACAGAACGTTGTGAACCCTGGGTCTAGTTTTGAGGAATTCATTACTGTAGACGACGACGACGCCGTATGTGCTTATGTGGAATCGTATGTACTAAAAGATGTAAAAGACGTGCAAGAATTGCTATTAGAAGAAATTCAGGAGGAACAGAGGTACAATTCCATATATCCGTCAGATTTTTGCAACCTTGGATTCGCTTCAACATCCCACGTGGCTGCTGGTTTTACGAATGCTGTAATTACAATAGTTGAAGGGGGAATGAGGACCTCCGTAGTTTGGTCCCCTAAAACATCCAAACAACAACAACAACAACAGTGCTTTAAATCACAAAATATTATCTCAAATAAATCGCAATTTGCGATCATTTATGGCATCACTATACTAGGTTTACATGGAATACCAAAGGGGGTGAATGAAAATTTGTGCCCGGCCGGGATTCGAACCCGGCATCTCCTGCTTACTAGGCGGTGGCGAAGTGGTCAACGCGTCTGCCTAGTAAGCAGGAGATCCCGGGTTCGAATCCCGGCCGGGCACAAATTTTCAATTACCGCCTGCCGGCCGCGGTGGCCGAGGGGATTGCGGCGCGCCAGTCACGGTCTGCACGGCCACTACGGTCGGGGATTCGAATCTCCTCTCGGTCATGGATATTTGTGCCGTTCTTAGTGTTAGCTAGTTCATAAGTAGTTTCTAAGTTTAGGGACTGATGACCCCGTAGTTAAGTCCCATAAGCTGTACAAGCATTTGAAAATTCACCGCCATTTGGTATTACATCTAAACCTAGTACAGTGATAACATAAGTGATCGAAAATTGCGATTTATTTCATTAAATGAGTTCTTTAATGTCGTCAAAATATATATATAATATTATCTTTGTCCTGAATGTCAACGAACCATGACTATATGTTTTCCAAGAAAGTAGCGTACGTAATTTGTGAGTGCTTGTAATTTTACAGTCACTTTATAGTGTTGTACGACTACAATAAGTGATTGATACTGTAGTCTATGACACTTTAATGTACTGCTCTACATGTTCACTCATTAAATTTCTGTGTTTTTTACTTAGCACGAATTTAACACGACCTCCTGATTTTTGGTCCCTTCTCAATCGTATTAACGAGGCTTTACTGTATTTTAAGAAAACGTCGACAACAATTCACGAAAATTACATGTGGTGGTCATTATTTGCCGTCCCACTCGCGGTAATACACGTTTTAGGTGTTCGTTGGTGTTATTACGAGAGTGATAAAAGATATTCTCTGTTTCTACACTCTACTTAGACATCTGCACATTTTCAAAAAACTAAGTAAACAGAACGGATGCTGTTACACGTTTATAGTTGTACTGAGTCTGCGCTGCGTGAGTCACGAGATAAGTCCTGCGACACCGATATGGGTGTGCAGTGGTCAGTTTTGGGGGTCATTCCTCGTTCATTATGCCTAAAAAGAACTACAAAATCGAAACGACAGTCTGTATAGCCTGTGGGTCACCCTGAAGCGCAGAGCTGGGAAGACGGTCGTAAATATTTAAATTGTTGTGTCATCTAATGTTGCAACCTGAGGTCTGAGGGAATTTTCTTCTAAGTGTTGTCTCAACACGCAACTCCATCCGCCTTTGAGATGTCTGTACGGGTCGATGTATCTCCATCTGCCGCTGCGTTCCAATGAGCAATGTAGTAGTCGCGAAATTGATCCCGGTTGTTTGAATCGCAGTTAAATCGCAGCCCCTCGTTTTTTATTGTTATCATTTTATTTAATAAACCATATTTAAAACCAATCAGAACTGGATCATTTGGCCCTTCCTCTTCTTATCACCTCCAAGTTGAAAATGTTTACAACGTTTCAAAGGAACTTGTTTCCTATATTTGCATTCTGGGCACTTCATTCTCAGAACAATTTTCTTTGTGGTTTTTGCCTTCTTCCTAAATATAGGCTTCGTCTGTCCGATCTGGAGGGGACAGAGCAGAATGCTTGGCGGAGAAGCTTGGAAGCGCGGCGCAGAACTTTCTCTGGCTCCCACGATAACGAGTACACCACTCCCTGGAATCTAATTCTGATTCAGCAGGTTCTCCTTTTAGCTCTGAGAAACCCATCTTTTATTCACACTCACGATACGTTGTTTTAACATTTCCTATTCCCTTTCCTTTCAACGTCGGTTCAATTACATTAACATGTTTTGCTCTCTATAGTAACAACTTTGGTCACATAGCCTTTCCAATCTCTTCCCCCCTCCCCCCTCCAAACATTGCCCTCTCCACCTTGCTCCCACCTCTTTCTGGCAAGTACAGAACATTTCCGGGGGTTTTAGGATCCCGACGACGAATATGTGTAACAAGGCTTACTTTGTCTTCCACGACCTAATACAGATTCATCGCGATTACCTTCGGAATTTTCTATCGACTAACGACCCAGTAGTAAACAAATTGACCGATCAGCTTTTACATATATCAAAACGCTTGAGATACAGCCGAGAAGTACAGATAATGTGTATAAAATTGATGCGACTCACATAAAATTATTGTAACTAGTATTGCCTGTGGTCGAAAATCGACCAATTGTGTTTACAATGGTCACTGGAGGTAAAATTTTAAGTATCATGTCGGCGGCCTCGTGTGATTATGTTGACAACATCAACAACACGATAGGAAATCTTTGTCCATTTGTTCGAACCACATAGAATGACTCGATTAGTGTATCGTACAGACCATGAAGTAAACAAATAATGCTGTTCCTGCTGTATGGTTGACAGGTACTTGTATATACCCTCGTCCGCTCAGTAAAAATAATTACCCTCGTAAAGCGAAGATTCCATGAGAAAACATCAGCGTTCTCAAGCGATTGGCTAAAATGAAGACTCGCAGGATTCTCACTATTCAGCATCTGTTGCCAACATAATCATTGGAGGCCACTGGGATATTTGGTAAATTTAACCGGAACTGGGAGGTATGAAACGGTATCTTTTACGTGATAAGAAAAATGCCTGACACAATAACAACAAATAAAAAGGGAAGTATATACTTCTCATGCCATTTTCGAATTATATAACTTTCATAAGCCTAATATTTGAAATGGAACTACAATTTCGGTGTTCGTATATTTATAAAACACCAAGAAATAATGTTAATTCGATACTGCGATATTCAGAATTCCAGAGCTGACAACGTGTCGACTTCTTAGTTCCACCCGTGCACCGCTACATGCCTCTCCCTGCGCATCATCATTAATATCGGTATTCTAGACTTCGTAGTTCCACCCGAGCACCGCTAGATGCCTCTCCGGCGCAACAACGTTTATATCGGCATTCATATGAAAACATCCATTTCCTTTAACAACTCTTAATCACTGCGAAAATGAAGCATTTGAACGGCACAAGAAAGTGAGTTGGGAGCACTCCGTGTTTCGCTATTCTTTTATTTTAATACTGCAGATGCGCTGCGTTACAACGTCTTTGATCGAGGCGAATAACCAATCAGTGACCTGATTGTTGGAGAATGTAGAACTTGATCCAAGCTGTAGATAGGAATATTTCTACTTCCTTTTTCCTCTTTTAATGGCTAAATGCACACATAATATTTATATTCGTGAAATATATGAGAAACAACCTTTCGAATTATGTTACTTTCATTAGCCTTCTTGTACGAATAAATTAGTAATGTGTACCAAAATTTTCGTGTTAGCGTATTTATATAATGATCTGACATAATGTCAGTCAGAAATGCAACTGGTCATTAGTGACTGTGTTAACTGCCAGCTACAATAATGAACTCATTTTTCCCTAGTCATCAAATTTCAACACTTGCCCCACAATCACACAACATGATTTTAATTTCATACCTTTTACTACACGATGTAGGAGATACAGCAGCCTTCTGAGATAATTTCTTTGCCGTCTTTCGAGGACTTCCATAACGTCCCTGAGAATTCTGCCAATTAAATTTCTACCCATATGGAAAGTATGTACATCCTATGTATGAACTGTGAAGAAAGTTATTAGCATGTGTAAGGCATACTTCGAATAATTAAAAAAAATCTTTGTGAAACTAATGCATCGAGAATGGCTGGTTACTCGCCGAAATGCAGCCTATTTAAAATCGTGTCTCTGGTTTTGGGGTCCTCAGTGTCAGTCGCCCTTTTCTTTATACCTCCTCACGGGATCCAAAGTCCTCAATTCACTGTACAGATCGTGAAGATCTTCCAACCAGGTTACTTTACTTGAACAAGTACTTTACTTTCCTTGCTGTAGACTTTCTATACCTTCTATTCCACAATATCAATTAGCTGTTGTTATGCAATCTGCCATATTTCTGTTGCAACAGTTCCTTGTTACTATAAGCCCTAATTCAAAACATTCTACCAACTCAACATTGCAAGGTTGTCGCAATACCAGGCGCAGGAACATGCAGTTACATTCACTTTTCCGATTAAATGGAGTGAAGCCAACTTCAGAGACTGTTACCACTTCACAAGCAATTTTACGTGATGTGACAAATAATACAAATGTATTCCAAACCACAGTTGCTTGTTGAAAATTTTTTTACTCTTTTAATATTTCATTTGCAATGCACAACCAGTTTCGACGATCTATGCCGTCTTTCTCAAGTGCTCCGTATAAAGGGATTTTAAATGATCAGAAGAATGTTATAAAATATGCTCTTGTAGGTATCATTGTGGCCAGCAGTTGTTTTAGGATCCTGTGCTTCAGAGTGGTCAGTCCTATTCAAGCTAGTAGTCATATTGTTCCAATCTAGGAAAATAGTCAAGCAACTTTCGTCAATTTGATAGTGATTCTGTGTAAGGAGCTCTGGCCAAGCTGAACATAAATTCAAAACTAGATGTAATACAGTGTAAAATCACACTGTGTTGAGTTCACAGGCAACACCTTTCATTAGTGACTTTTATAAGAGTCTTCCATATGGAAGGTAATTTAATTGGCAGAATTCGCAAAGATGTCCGTAAGTCGGTAAGCAAATCATCTCAGTAGGTTGCTGTATCTCCTACATCGTATAGTAAAAGGTGTGACATTAAAATCCTGTTGTTTGTTTGCGGAGGAAGAGTTGAAATTTGATGATTAGGGGAAAATGAGTTCATTATTGTAGCTGGTAGTTAACACAGTCACTAATGACCACGCTGTCGTAGAACATTACGTAAGAGATCAGTATACACTGCACCATTTAGATGACCATCGATGAAATAGGGGACAATTATCCTTCCTTCCGTAATGCCGCACCATACATTAACTCGCTATGGTCGCTGATGTTCCACTTGTCGCAGCCATCGTGGATTTTTCGTTGCCCAATAGTGCATATTATACCGGTTTACGTTACCTATGTTTGTGAATGACGCTTCGTCACTAAACAGAATGCGTGAAAAATAAATCTGTCACCATCCCGTAATTTATTTTGTGTAAATCTTGGTGAAGAGAAATATGGAACGGGTGAAATTTATGTTGGTGTAGAATTCTCAACACGGACGTATTTAAGCTTACCGATTCTCCCTCAATTTGTCTGCTACTGATGTGGTTGACGTTTCACTTGCGGCTGAACACTTCCTGTCTCTTTAAATAACGTAACTATGCGACGAAAGGTCCGGACACTTGGATGATGTCTTCCAGGCTAACGATCAAAATACATAGCACAGGCCCTTGGGGCATTTCGATCACAATAGCTATACACAAATACGATATCGATCTTTTCTGCAATTGAACGGTCCATTTTAACACGAGTAATGTATCACGAAGCAAATACCCGTCCGCACTGGCGAAATGTTACGCGATACCACGTACTTATAGGTTTGTGACTATTACAGCGTCATCTGTCGCAAAGCGAAAAAAGTGTTCAAAATAAAACATTCATTTTTTATTTACGTACTAGACGAATATATAATAAAAATGGGAGTACCTATTTATAAAAAATGCAGTTGATATCCTTTTGACCTGTGGCAGCGCCATCTAGCGGGCCAACCATAGCGCCATCTGTTTTCCACATTCAAGCTAGAAATATTTTGTCCTTTGCAGGTTTTTTTTTTTTTTTTTTTTGCTGTGTGTCCTTATTAAATTTAAACTGTACATCACGAGCTCTTTTAATTAAAAATACTTCTTTATTTCAATGACGATAATATACATCTCCAATAAATCTAATCTTACTACAATTCATCATTCCTTTAATCCATTCCGACACATTCTTGGTCGTTAACTCTACGAGTAATACGATTTAGCAATATCGTTGTTAAACAGTTCAAACACTTGAAACGTACGATAAGCAATAACGTCTCTGTTATTAAAACTCTTAAGTCCACCTTGCGCCTTTAAAGTATCACCATTACCTCGAGCAATTGCAGCTGTGATCTTACGATTACCGTCACTCGGAGTAGTATCAGCTCTACTAACAGTAAACTGGAAAACACCACCACAATACACACTAGGGCCTTGCAGAAACACTTGAGCTCCTACATTACTAGTCGTATTCTTAATGTCAATATCATCAATAGCCTTAAACACAGTAAGCCGCGAACGCCTCATTCTCCGTCTATTAATCATACTGAACGCCTATTCGGTCCAGAATGACCCCGAGAAAGCTGCTAACGGGCCTTTTAAACCTCGCGCGCAAGCGATTACGTCACGGGACCACGCCCTTATCTTATAACCCGGCCAGCCTCTTGTAATATTAGAGAGGCTGGTCTGGCCGCATATTTAGTAAGATTTCACTATCAATGTAGATGACGACCTTAATAAAGTAGTGTATGATATGTCACTGAATGTTTTTAACAGTGTATTTACAGGAAAGTGTGTCATACGACCCCTTTACAAAAAGAATAAGAATAAATAAAATTAAAAAAAGAAAGAAAGAAAAACTTAGATTGCAGCTGGCACGTATGTAAAAATAATCGCACTGACGTTTTTTTACGGCCTACTTTAGATTTGTAGTTTTATAAGTTTTTGCAAACATTTTTGACAAAAATAATAATAACATAATTAAGAGTGTTTGAAAACCTTTGGTAGTGGTGAGTTTCGAACCACTGACCTTCAGCAGCACTGTCCAACGCATTGACCACTGCGCTACAGATAAGAGTTACAACTTGGGATCTTTAATTTCATACTATTCATGGCCGTTTTTAACTGATGTTTAATATGGCATTTGTAGGCACTAGATTATCATTTATCATACGAAGTACGACGTGTTTTTGTTAATTCTTCAGTGCGCCATTGCTTTGAAATGACAACGTGTAAGTTACAATAAGAAAATCATCAAATACGCAACGCAAGATGGCGTGTGCCAGAGAGAGTTCTGTGCGAGGAATGTCACGTGACATCTGCGAACGGCTGGTTTTCGTTAATTCAATGGAGGGTGTCAAAGCTCCGTTATTTTTTGCAAATATCTCTCAAACGATACGAGATATGGAAAAAAACACAAGGGAACAAAGTTGTAGATAATTTTCCCCTCTACAAATTCGTTTATTCAATTTTCGCGTTAGATGAACGGTTTATTTGCAATAAAAATTACATTACAAACGGCTTTCTTTTTTTATTATTATTACTGACGTATTTATTGTCCGAAATATTAAAACGTGAGGTTCTGGTCTCTGGTAGCCAACAATTATGTCTGTAAAATTTGGTGTCGATCGTTTGAACGGTTCGACCTAAAAGGTGGACACACTTTACAGCCAGGCAGACATCGTCAAATCGCCGTTATTTTTTGCAAATATCTCTGTGACGATGCAAGATATGAAAAAAAACCATAATAGAGCGACGTTGTAGAGAATTTTCCCCTCTACCAATTAGGTTATTCAATTTTCGTGTCAGATGAACGGTTCGTTTGCAATTACAATTGCATTACAAACGGCTTTTATTGGTATTACTACCGTATTTTTTGTCCGCAAAATTCGAAAAAGGGAGGTTCTGGTGTCTGACGGACTACAATTATGTCTGTAAAATTTGGTGCTGATCGGTTGAACGGTTTCAAAACAGAGAACACGTTACGGACAGACAGACGGAGAGACAGACAAACTAGCCGTTATTTTTGCAAATATCTC
This sequence comes from Locusta migratoria, assembly GCA_026315105.1. Lineage (NCBI taxonomy): Eukaryota > Metazoa > Arthropoda > Insecta > Orthoptera > Acrididae > Locusta > Locusta migratoria. The sequence continues at coordinate 646,921,396 of CM048744.1, read as the reverse complement.
TGAAACGATACGAGATATGAACAAAACATAAGAGAGCAAAGTTATAGAGAATTTTCTCATCTACAAATTCGGTTATTCAATTTTCGCGTCAGATGAACGGTGTATTCGCAATAAAAATTACATTACAAAGAGCTTTTTTTTGTATTACTGACGTATTTCTTGTCCAAAATATTAAAACGCGAGGTTCTGGTCTCTGGTAGCCAACAATTATGTCTGTAGAATTTGGTGCCGATCGTTTGAACGGTTCGACCTGAAAAGTGGAAACACGTTACAGCCAGGCAGACATCGTCAAATCGCCGTTATTTTTGCAAATATCTCTGTAACGATGCAAGATATGAAAAAAATAATAATAATAGAGCGACGTTGTGTAGAATTTTCCCCTCTACCAATTACGTAATTCAATTTTCGTGTCAGATGAACGGTTCGTTTGCAATTACAATTACATTACAAACGGCTTTTTTGGTATTACTACCGTATTTTTTGTCCGCAAAATTCGAAAAAGTGAGGTTCTGGTGTCTGACGGACTACAATTATGTCTGTAAAATTTGGTGCTGATCGGTTGAACGGTTCAAAACAGAGAACACGTTACGGACTGTGAGGATACAGGGTCTTAGGTTAGTAACCGCTTTGGTAAGTTTTGACCGAACGATAGTTATCTTTGGCGTGCAGCGAGAGCTGCTGGCAACAATGCTTAGGTTGGAATGTTCTTTGTTTGTTGGCCGGTGCAGGGTTGATAGGTGTGGCGATTTTTCGCATTCTTGGCTATCTTTTTCTTAGAATAATAGCCATTCTACCTTTATGGCGACTGGCGATTAAATGTGGCTAGTAAAAGAATTAGTTGGCGACTTAAAGGCTATTTTATTTTACTTCAAATAAGACGAATTTAAAGCAATCCCTCTTGAGACATTGTATAAGTGAAACTGACTGAACATAGCTAGAATACTGGGGAAATGTAATCAGACTATAGAAGTTGCCACAAATGTCTGCACGTATCTTTGATCTGTGTGAGAATGTCAGAGATGCAAAGAAATTAAACTTGCAGACAAAGACGTAAAATACCTCGAGGAGCCTACTTACAAAGGTTCAAGAATAGGCTTTAAACGATGACTCCTAAAATATACTACAACCCCATATGTATGGCTGCTGTAGACATAGCGAGGATTACAGCATGCACAGGGCCATTTAAACAATAATTCCTAGTAACTGCTACCGGGAGACAAGCCGTTATCTGCGCACTTCGCAGTAGTTAGCAACGGTTTGCAGATATAAAATGACAATGTAGAACACACTGTAATTTCCCTGTAGTTCTCATGGCTTGTAAATATCAGTTTTGAAGAACATATAAGTGATTAGTAATCGACGCTATTGATCAGAACTTCCCTTGTTTAAGTTTGTTTTATGTTACGATTGTATTAGTTCTGAAATTAATGCATATAATAGTTAAATGTAGCTGTGTTTAAATTTAGTATCCACTGTATCTCTCAAGTCTCTCTCTTACATTTACAATATGACTATTTCGTCTGGATTCGTTGATCAGTTGGTGGTGTGTGTGGGTTCAGTTACTGGCTGGGCTCAGATGAATGTTTCCTTTAAGAACGAGGTTTCTTGGGTGTCTATGAATTTGAGGACGCCATAGTTTGTGTTACTTGTTACTCAGTAAGCAACTTACTCCCTGAATTTCAGGATTATTGTTGTCGAGACATGGCGTAATACCGTAGCACAATGACGTTAACAGATTATAAATTGCGACAGGCCTACTTGACTATTTTTACTGAGAAAAAGTTGGATATATTTAGGCATTTTATTGATAAAAAGACGGCGATATATTGGCTATTTTTTGTTTAAAATTTGGCGACAGAACAGTGGATAAACCTGGCAACCCTGGGCCGGTGTGCGGCAGTCTCCCGCCGACCGCAGAGCGAGGCGGTAGCCTGCGTTTAGTGGTGGCTTAAGTTTTTGCCATCCCGTCGTATCGCATACGGGTTGCAGTTGCATATTGAAATGTTTCAGTGTGGACTTGTAGTCATTTATCGTAGTGGCAGTTATTTAATCAGTTTATTTAAAGGGAAGAGTTTTTAATATTTGTCGTTCCATAATAAAGGAAGTTAACAATGTTTACTGTTATGGATCAACCTAGTAATTATCCGCATCCTATACCGTCAAATCAATGGAACAATTATTAAATGATTAAGCATAAAATAGAATGTAACGGCAACTTGGCCCATCGAGGATTAGGTGGACGCAGCAGTGACGTTACAGGACTACCGGACAGACAGACAGACATACATCCCAAAATCGCCGTTATTTTTGCCAATGTCTCTGAAACGATACGAGATATGAAAAAAATATAAGAGAGCAAAGTTGTAGAGAATTTTCTCCTCTACAAATTTGGTTATTCAATTTTCGTGTCAGATGAATGGTAAAGCCGTTATTTTGGTTTAAATTTCGAGCTGTCAAAAGACAATCGCAAAGGCCCATTTTTAGTGTTAGTACCGTAACCTAAAGTGGGCCAATATATACCTCATCACTGACATACCCCAAACAGCGTAGTGAGAGTTTCGATTGACCGTGTATTTCCCGTTAGATCCTCCTGGTGATGGTAGTAGCAGCGACTGCACGCCTCCTCGCCCCGGACAGCCAGCAGCAGCAGACGCACAGTGTCTGCCGCTAAACAGAGGCACCGCGCCGCCTGACAGCGCCGCTGCCTCCCCGTGACGTCACGGCCGCTAGCAGATAAATCTCCCTTAAACGAGCGCGCCCTCCAAATGCAGTGCCCGGCCCGCCCCGCCCTGCCCTGCCTGCCCCGCCTGATTTGTGGGGCCCGGATTATTCCCTCCTAATGAGAAACATTATTTTTCCCTGTCGCCATTTGGCAACCCGCCTAAGATCTCCCGCACTTATCAACACGGCGCGGCGCCGCGGCCGGGGCAGCTGCATTAAAACCCGGCTACCTCACGTTATTTGCGCAAACAGTTGCACCGGATTAGGAGTTACGCGAAGTGCTACTATCGTCTTTCCCATCCACACCTTTGTGCTCATTAAAGTTTGCATTCTTTGCGAACTTACAGCGACCACACAAAGTACAGTCAATCAGGGTAACTTTTTACCAGTCAGGGTATCTTTGTATCACTTAATATTTGGCTTTCATATGGCTGATGTTCCAACTACTGGGGATTATTTAAAGCAGAGGTATTAATATTACTTTTAGAAAAGAAAATATTGCAAATAGGTGGAATATAAGCCATTTGAAACCCAAATATTAAGTGGTACAAAGTTACCCTGATTGACTGTACTTCCATCTGGTTAATATTTGCATCATTATATTTGACATTCGTATGTAACAGGGCCATTCTTTACTGATCTTAAAAGTCTGTTCATAATTACATAAGGTTTGACCTGCAGGAGCACGCGGAGCTGACGGCGCCAAATTTCCTCTCCCCCACGGAGCTCAAACGTCATATTTCATTAGCAAACAAATAATAATAATAACATACACACAAGAAACATAGATGTCATTCGCTTAAAATTGTGTAGGATACGTAACCACAAAATAACACAAGAAAGCAGATCAAATACTTCAACAACAAAACAGTTTGGCATATATGTGCCTTATGGTTGCAGATTGCAAACTGTAAAAAAGACCTGCAGGGATGAAGTAGGAAAACCAACCAACCCCAAATGTAAAACAAAGTGTTACATGGTGTCCCACCTATCTTGCTCATCCAAAATATCTCTGCATCAACAACAGGTATTGTAAAACGTCTTTCAGCAGTAGCAATGTACGGCTGAGGCTCGTGAAATATTCTGACATTCTAAGACGAAAGCATATGTGTTTCTTTTAAACAAACTTTTTTTAATGGACACTTTATATTATTTCTTCAGCAATCAATAGCATGACAAATCACATAAGCAATTGCGTTGATTGCATCGCAATACGCCAATTACATCTGGAGATATTGCGAAGCTAAGTTGACGCTTGAAATACGGGAAACGCGCGGCTAGTGCACGTCCTGAGACTCAGGCGGGAACCCCATGCTGCTCAGGACGTCCGCTAGCCGCGCGTTTTCTGTACTTCAAGCGTCAACTTAGCTTCGCAATATCTCCAGATGTAATTGGCGTATTGCGATGCAACCAACGCCATTGCTTGTGTGATTTGTCATGCTACACTCGTATATTGCTGAAGAAATAACATAGGGCGTCCATTTAAAAAAATAAGTTTGTGTTAAAAAAACACACATGCTTTCGTCTTAGAATGTTTGAAAATATGTGCATTCATGAGTCCCAGCTTTACATTGATAACGGTGAAAGACGTGTACAATTTCTGTTGTTGTTCCAGAGATATTTTGGGTGGTCAAGATAGCTGGGACACCCTGTATATGAAATCCTGCAGCGCGGGAGTAGCCGAGCGGTATGGAGCGCCACGTTATGGATGGCGCTGCCTTCCGTGTCGGTGGTTCGAATCCTCCCTCGAGCATGGATGTTTGTGTAGTCTTTAGTATAAGTTAGTTCATAAGTAATTTGTAAGTTTAGGGAATAATGACCCAGCAGTTAAATCCTATAAGCTAAACAAACATTTGAACATAATTCTAACTAACAGGAAGAACTTGTAATAACTGTAAAACTAAGAAAATATTTTCTGTTTCTCACTTTTAAAACAACAAAAATGACCCACTGAAGATGCTACAACTGTAGGGAAACAAGTATATGCATACAGAAACAAAAACACTAGTGTTTTGCTCAAGGCAGATTCTTATCCAGAAACAAATAACTTATATATTTATGAAGCAAACAAAGGAAAAAGGAAGAAACAGGTCTTCATCATCAAGATGATAGCTTAAACCCGCAAATTATTCGCTGTATATACGTGGAACTAACATCCGCGTATTGTGAGAGAACTGCAGTATATTGTCAGCAGATAATTCAGGCAAAATGTTGACAGTTTCCGAAAATATATTCTCTGACAAGGTTACCGAATTACCGACGTGCGTATTTTTTTAAAGATAGGTGAGCATGTTAAGCGATTGAAAACAAAAAGTTTTCATCTACTGCCGGCCACGGTGGCCGAGGGGACTGGAGCACTTCAGTCACGGTCTGCACGGCCACTACGGTCGGGTGTTCGAATCCCCCTCGGGCATGGATACTTGTGCCGTCCTAGTTCGTAAGTAGTTCATAAGTAGTTTGTAAGTTTAGGGACTGATGACCCCGTAGTTAAGTCCCATAAGCTGTACAAACATTTGAACATTTTTTTCATCTACTCCAAAGCGGAACTCTATCAGAATCTTGTAACATCAGATAAGCACCTTTAAATATGGCCCGCTCACGGGTCATTTACGAACTGGCAGCCCGTACGTTTTCGTTGCATGAGAAGGGTCCTGTAGTTTATAATTAACCCTGGTTTTTTCCAAAGTTTTGAACGCTTCTGCTTACTTCTAAAGTAATAAATATAAGATTTATTCATCTTTTTCGCGGTGAGAAAACGTGTCTTTAGTGTTTCCTCGAAAAATGAAAGAGTGAACAAACTGATTCAATATTACAGACATTTTAATAAATATTTCAATTTTGCGATTTCGACTAAATTCCTGATAACATCTTTTTTGAAGTTACCTGCTATCAAGACTGCCTTAATAAAGTATCAAAAATGTGTTTTTGTTTTGTAGCTATTTGCAACTGCAAATGACGCACGTCCACTTGCACCCGAAACTGTATGAACTTCATTTATATGAAGTCGAACATCTTCTTCGCCATAGGGAGAACACCAAATACAATAAGAAACAAACACTATCCAACGGGAAAGTGTATCTTCCGTTTATTAGTCAGATCACAGATCGCGTTGGAAAAGTGCTGAATAAATATGGGGTGGAAACTATTTTCAGACCAACCATGGCCGGCCGCGGTGGCCGAGGGGACTAAGGCGCTCCAGTCACGGTCTGCACGGCCACTACGGTCGGGGGTTCGAATCCCCCCTCGGGCATGGATATTTGTGCCGTCTTCAGTCTTAGCTAGTTCATAAGTAGTTTGTAAGCTTAGGGACTAATGACCCCGTAGTTAAGTCCCATAAGTTCTACAAACATTTGAACATTTGAACCAACCAGGAAAATGGAAGAATATTTAAAATCGCATAAGATGCACGACATCCACTGGATACACCGGGCGTGTCTAAAATTCCTTGCAGCTGCAGTCAGGTGTACATCGGCATTACTAAAAGAAGTGTCAACACTCGTCTGAGTGAAGAGGACCTTCCGCCTAGGATATACACAGAAATCGGCCGTAGCTGCTCACCTTTACCAAGAGAGCGACTATGAAATTAAATTTAGTATTTTATCAAAACTTTCTCACTGCTATGCTTGCACATACAGAGAAGCCATTCAAATTTACAAACACCGCATTAATTTTAATAGGAAAGAGGAAGGTGTAAATTAAAATTTGGATCTCAACGCGGCACAAGCACGTTGACAATCAATAAGGTCGGCATTGCCAGAGACAGTTTTTCAGCCGACGCCACGTGATAAGACTGTGGCGCCCGTACACCATACATGCGGCTCTTCCTCGGGCCCTAGTTGCTGTTGCTGCTTTGCCTCCGATGATGTCTTCCGCAGCCGAAGGTGAAACGTTAGGGGAAAGTTTTACCTATAGACCACGGCCTGTCAGCCCGTAAATCTTAAGCGATGCTATGGTCATCAATTCGCAGACTTACGAACTCCGTAAACTAACTTACAACAAGGACAATACAGACGCACACACACACACACACACACACACACCTCCTATGGGAACGGCCAGTCAGTCCGTAGCATCATGTATATAATTTTTCATCGCTGTTTTTTGTGGGTACGCCATATCTTTCGTATTACTTATCCAAAATTAACGACTGAGGTATCATTTTCAAGGTTTCGTTCTCCACTAATGACGAAAAATACAGAGATAAAGTTATTATTTCACAAAAGAGTACAAAAAGTATTGTTCGTAGAATCCCGGTGCACGATCATAAATGGGACATGTATTTACGGTTGCACACAGAAAGATGCTACAACTTTGTTAATCAGGAATCGTAACGCTAATCAGGGATTAATAAATGGTCCAAGATTAGTGGTGAATCACCTAAGCGAGCCCATTATCACTGTTCAATGACTCCACTAAAACTGTGTTAATGGCCTGCATTATCCTCACACCTTCTTATCCAACCATACCTTTCCAAGTGATAAGAAGACAATTCGCAATAAAAGTAGCCTTCCCTATAGCCATAAATAAAGCACAAGGTCAGACGCTTCAATGGGCAGGATTACATTTACCAGAACCAGTAGCTTCGCATGGACAGTTATACGTGGGTTTTCACAAGTTCGCTCATTGTCATGTTTATGTTTGTGCTAAAGACGCGAACAGCCGAAACGTGAATGATGATCCCATTATAACTACTAACATTGTTTTCAAAGAAGTATTCAAAAAATAAAATTAAAATTAAAAAGTCAGGAGGCGTATCTATTTGTGACGTATGAGGATATAGTGTGAATTATTCGCACGAGTCAGCTAGTAACGCCATAGTCTGCGCGGCCACGAGAGCTTTCAGTCGACCATGAGACCGAAGACTTCAAAGAACTCTACAAGATCATTTCACGATTTAGGTCTTCGAAGAACTAATCAGTACATAGACCATTTGATTACATACATCTCGCTTTCGCATGAGGCTTTTCTTACAAAGTGTTGCTTCTCCCAGAAGTCTATTTAACCAGGGCTTGAAAATAGTTACGATCGGACAGCCAGTAGCCATTAAGAGAACCTGATTAGAAGGACTAAATGTTACCCATCGACCGATTTCAAGAAGGTGTCGGGCACTATTATACCTCAGAAAACACATTGGCGGCACGTTTTCCCAAATAAACGGTTCGTATACAAGGAAATCGAGGTACAGATATTAACCTTACAACGCAAAACAATAGAAGTCAGGTTGACCAATGCAAGTTAGCGTCACAGCCTACTATGTTCACGATCGGCCGGATGAGGTTCAGCCGCGCAGGAACTGTCGTGTGCCGGCCGCGGTGGCCGAGGTGACTGAGGCGCTCCAGTCACGGTCAGCACGGCCACTACGGTCGGGGTTTCGAATCCCCCCTCGGGCATGGATATTTGTGCCGTCTTTAGTCGTAGCTAGTTCATAAGTAGTTTGTAAGCTTAGGGACTGATGACCCCGTAGTTAAGTCCCATAAGTTGTACAAACATTTGAACATTTTTTGAACTGCCGTGTGTTGTGGAGCGTCACGTTACGGACCGCGCTGCCCCTCGCGGCGAAGGTTGAGTCCTCCCTCGGCCATAGATGTTTGTATTGTCCTTAGTATAAGTTGGTTATAGTATTTTGTAAGTCTAGAGACTAAGGCAATAGCAGTTTCTTCCCTTAGTATTACAAACATTTGAACATTTAATAAGGTTTTCGAAGGAACCTGCTGAAGGATTTTGATCACCAAATAGCAAATAAATTTATTCGATATTGAAAAAATGAGTGACGCCTGTAGGAGAGCCTCGACCGCGAGCCAATGAGACACTGCAGTTCCGTCAGCGGACACGAAATGCCGTTAAAATACCACTTTACAAATACAGACCATGCGGTTCACCCAAATCAAGTGAGCCAAATATTACGCTACTTTCCTCCAAATGAGCTTGTTACCCAACCGTAATGACCACGATAAACGGTAATGGTTCTAAGATTAGGCTTACGACGTCCTCTCCTACTGTGTCGTAACCATGGTTCCTTCTCTCTCGGTGTTTTTGACTGAGACTGGACATACCAATAACATGATAAAGCCGTTATAGCGCAAGAACTATTTTTCGTTCTTCTAACGACATACGGCTTACTTCATGCCACCCGCCACGCTCTCCTTCGCCATCCTCTTCATATGAGAGTATCTCAAACATCCAAAGTCCTCAATATTATTTGCTGTATTTATTCCGTTATTTATGATAGCGTTAGGTAAGTGAACATCGCATGTTCGACTTCCAACTGTTCGATTTTTTTGCTTTTAACTGTTTACGTATCAATATAATATATGGACTGGAAGGAGGAGTTTAATCACAGTAATTGTGAACGACTGAAGTAAAGGAAAATATTTTAAGTTGGAAGTGACAGAAATTATGTAGCAAATTAATCTATATATATTATAAAAATGAATATTCATTTACGTGTGTATGTGTATGTGTGTGTGTGTTTGTGTGTGTGTGTGTGTGTGTGTGTGTGTCAGTAGTATATTCCACATCTTTTCCGACAATAGTGGATCAATTTGAATCATTGTTGTTGATACACACATTCCTTTCAATGAAACAACTGCCAGCAGTAGAGAGAAAGTCGGTCGTCAATAAAAGAAAGACCATGTAGTTTATAGAATAACAAAATTAACATTAAAAATTACAGCTCATCGGATGCAAATTGCAGGTTAATTACCTTAACATGGTTTCGGCTTCAACTAGGGAAGCCTTCATCAGAAGTAAAAACTTTTTGTTACATGAAATAGAGAAAGATTCTTGAGCAATAGACCTCACGTTCAAGTTACAAATGTAAAGCTACAAGCGTCAAGATTAAAACGAACACATTTCATGTTACTAAAACGCGGCAAGTTTTAGTTACATGAAATGTGTTCGTTTTAATCTTGACGCTTGTAACTTTACATTTGTTGTTTGAACGTGAGCTCTATTACTCAAGAACATTTGTACATTTAATGTAACCAAAAATTTTTACTTCTGATGAAGACTTCCTTAGTTGAAGCCGAAACCATGGTAAAGTAATTAACCTGCAATTTGCAACCGATGATCTGTATTTTTGAATGTTAATCGTTCACGAAAGGTTACTGTTTAAACAGCCACGTTTAAAATTATGATAAAGTTAATAGTAACTTAGGTGAAAAATTGACGAGAGATCACTTGCAAGCGCTCAACATTTTTGTGTTATACCTCAAGAAACGGAGGCAATTACAATGATGTAAATTATTGGGAAAAGCTGAACATTTCTGCCCAGAAGGGATTCGAACCCGGTCTTACTAGGCAGTCAGGCTAACCACTACGTCACTAGAACACGTCTCTACGGCTGAAGATAGCTTAAAACACCGTTTGACGGTCACAATGAGAGCTGGCACATATCTGTTTTCATAGAGAAAAATATTCAAATGTCTGTAAATCTATCGGACCGAACTGCGTGGTCATGAGTCCGTAGCTTACAAACTACTTAAACCTAGGTAAACTAACCTACGGGCAAACACACACACCCATGCCCCAGGGAGAACTCGAACCTCCACTTTCATAGAGAAGGTTATAATACTGCAAGTAAGGTGCATGGCCGAGAGTGCCCTGCCATAAATAATCTTCGATATCGCTTCACTGTTCACCATGAATGTTGAAAGATTTATATAATTTGAAAGGACGCGGAGGAGGCGTCGACAGACAGGAAGGGGGAAGGGGAAGGGGTGGAAGAAACGGGGGGGGGGGGAATAAACGGGGGGGGGGGGGCGGGGGGGAGGAAGTAGAGGGGACAAGAGTTGGAGAGAGGAGATGAACTAACAAGTCTGTAATAAAGAAATACCTAGGCAGTGATGGGTTTTCGGCTAGTGTAATAGAAACTTGTACAGGCGTCTTGGTTAGAACCAGTAACGCGAATATTTGTATAAATGAATAGCATTACTATCAAATGTTCAAATGTTTTTAAACCTATTGGACCAGATTGCTATGACCATCAATCTCTGGATTTAACTAACTTACGCTAACAATGTTTGTAAATTATATACACAAGTGTATGTATTACTGAAAAGCAGGTGAACATCCCTGAGCCGTCCGCGATGGCCGAGGGGACTGAGGCGCTCCAGTCACGGTCTGCACGGCCACTACGGTCGGGGTTCGAATCCCCCCTCGGGCATGGATATTTGTGCCGTCCTAGTTCGTAAGTAGTTCGTAAGTAGTTTGTAAGTTTAGGGACTGATGACCCCGTAGTTAAGTCCCTTAAGCTTAACAAACATTTGAACATTTTTGAACATCCCTGAATCAACTTCTGTGATGTTTGAGAGTTTACGATTGCAGTGTAAACTAGGTTTTATACATTACAATATAATTAAAATATTTAAGATACGAGGTTTTCAGTATAAGCTGACGCTATAAATTTGATGACTTACCATCGGTCCTCCTCCCATAAATATGCATACTGATCGTCTTGCTCGTAATCTTTAAAACCCCCACCGAACCAGCGACGTCATTCTAGAAAGCCCCCTTCTTGCATCATTGTGCTGAAAGCTCAGCTTTAAAAGTTATCCGCGGTGGTTCCCCGGTAACGGCAAAGTTATAACGGAAGAGGGCGAGTTTTTTTCCAGGAACTGGAGCGGCAGAAACCTGTCCGTACGTCAACCCAACAACCGGAACCCTACAAACCTACTTCACTCTCAGTATGTCGCGGTTTCGCTTCATTGGGTAAGACGTATCACATTCATGTGTCACAACTGATATCGCCTGTTAATATTTAAACTAATTGTGAAAAAAAGAAAAACGTGTAAGTGTGTCGAACCTCGCCGCATTTCTCGAGGATTATTTGTCCTTCTATGCTTCAGCAATGGACGAGCACCTCACCCACCTTTTCATCTGATACACGAAAAAAGAAGATTAAAGTAATTAATGTTACATGTTTTCAATAATGACTAAAACATATAAAACACATTCTCCTAGCCCTATACAGAATCCTATCAGCATACAAATTCCAAACCTGCAACAATTGTCAGACAAGTTACAAAGGACTTTGCAACGTTAGCAGCACGTGAGTATTAAATTAAATCAATTGGGAGTGCGCAAAATAAATAAATAAAACATAAAATTGAAATTTACATATGTGACGGTCAATGATGTTTTCTTCAGTGCTGATCACACTCTGATCGGAATCGACGAAATGCTGCCTTTAATGAGTGAGGGTTGGCACCTACCTTCAATTTTCTGCTAGGAATGTCCGTGCAGTTACGTACCTAGTGAAGTTCCTCTTGTGCGCAAGGTGAATTTTTTCAGCAAGATCAGAATAAAACTTTGGATTGATCTCAAAGACAGTAATAACGTACACTCCACCTTGAACAGTAGGAAATCTGAGTTATGGCAGAGACGATCCTCTTTATTTGAAAGTCAGATCTTCAAAATTTCATTAAAGTCGGAATAAAACTGTAGATTTTTAGAAATTAAAAACGAACGAACAAACTAACGGACACTCTTCTTTATGTGGAAGATAGTCATATTAACTTTACTTTTTTTTCCTGTAACACGTAAAGAAGGCGACTGATGTTAGTATAAACATGAACAATCGTCTCAAGTAGAACCTGTCAGTCACAAGCAGTAAGTGACGCAATTTGTGTAAATAAATGACATTAGTAACTGGTCTTTTGTTCTTCTCAATAAACAACTTCCTAATTGGAAATTATAATCAGTCCCGTGGCGTGTCACCCCATTCTTAAAATTATTTTCTTATATTCGTCATTATTTTTTGGGGTCAAACGCACAGCAATGTAATTATGTGCTATCAAAATATGGCCTCTGATTTTTCAAATCAAATGTTCAAATGTTTGTAGAACTTATGGGACTTAACTACGGGGTCATCAGTCCCTAAGCTTACAAACTACTTATGAACTGCCTAAGACTAAGGACGGCACAAATATCCATGCCCGAGGGGGGATTCGAACCCCGGACCGTAGTGGCCGTGGAGACCATGACTGGAGCGCCTCAGTCCCCTCGGCCACCGCGGCCGGCTCTGATTTTTCTCTTTTCTTTTTAAATACAAATGTGTTACTCAGAAATAGATATATCGTTTTCCCAATCTCTCAACAAATGTCAGAGTAGACACTTTGAACGTATTCCACTACCACTCTTCATATGAAGTCTCGCTTAGTTTATAATGTTTGTGTTTGTGCTTGATGTTTTTGTCTAGTACCATGGTGTTGTGCAGTAAAGGCAGCATCTGTTAGTTTATGTTGTGTGTTGTTTTTATTTTCACTAGCTTAACGCCCACTGTTTCGCTGCCGTAGACTGTTCGCTCTGCAATTTGTTTTTTTCTTTTTCCTGTTATATAATTTGTAGGTCGCTGCGTCGATTGTCAGTGTGTAAATATACACAACGCGCAATTAGTAGCCTAAAAGGCAGAGAGGATACTAAGATTTAATGAAGCAGCTTTTGATACAAATCTGCACACTATGCGCACAGTAGTCTGTGCAATTTAAGTCGCAGATCAGGTATGAAACACTAATAAAACATTGATTCATGTAAATCAGTCTTCAAAATTGCCTTAATGCTGACACTTCTGAAATAAACTTATCATTCCACATTTCTTCCCCTTACGGGACTAATTTTGAAAAATCCCTTCTTCAACGACCTTTGTATAACATCAACAGCTCCACAAACGATCAAATTTCTACACTTAGTGGTTCAAACGTTCGTCTCCTATTTCCAAAAATGCCGAAACAGTTTTTTTTTTTAATTATAACCAAGAATCCAATCGAATTTGTAGTTTTATTTTCAAAATTGCCTCAATAGCTATTTATTTCCAAAAGGCCTTTCATACCCTTATTTCATCCCCTTGAGGAGGGAATACCGAAAAAAAATCATTTATCTGACGACGTCTGCAGTTGGAAGTTTCTGTAGTCAGACTGACAGTTTCCTTACACCTCCGGAAAGAGGTGATATTAATTTATACGCCACAAGGTCACTACAATGTGCTTCAGGTGTATTGTTTACACTTATGAAGAAAGGGTTTTGCGTTTATTTGAACAGTGAGACGTCACGCTTAATAGCTACCTGAGTAAAGAGTTTCTGGAAGGGAAATTGTATTTTAAAGATGAGGCGTAAGGATTCAAGTTTGGGAACAGGTAGAGCGCGCTTTCGAACGCTTGGGAAGGGACTCGTAACTTGGACGCGCTGGTGAAAGGTTGTGACGCTGGGCGGTCTGAAGCGCGTTACGAACTTGAGATTTGAAGAGATAGGCATGTGTGGACTTAGAAAATTTAAGGGACTGTGACTGCAGAACTTAGTCTCTGGTTAAAAAGTGGTAAACTATGGACAGTAGTGGGGACGTGGAATGTGATAATTCAGCTATCGTGGACTCGTGTGATGACAAACTGTGTTTTATAACAAATACTGTAATTAATCGCGGATTTATTTCGAACTGGAATGTTCGATGGACTTCATTATTTACGAGTGATAATTTGGAACTTCTACTCTCAAGTGCGTGTGATACTTATTGTGGCTCTTATGAACAATAGATGGGAAAATAATCAGTTATTTACCGATGTATAAAGTAGAACCACCTCCGGCATTTTCATGTCTTAAAAGAGTAATAAACTGCATTCATATAAAAATTACTTTGTGAGTAAATCTGTTCTAAACATTATCTTAGAATCCATTTCGTTGGTTAATCAGAGCTTTAATTTGTGGTTATCTGCCAAGAAAGAATGATGTACATACGAAAGTCTGTCCTTTTGTTTGTCAGTGATAATATCATCCAAACATTCCAAAGAGCCTGAGCTATTTGTGCTGTCTGACCCTTTTGAGCACGTACCTGTATAGAGCTCGTTTCATGTTTTCATTGTTTGCAACTACCAGCGTCTCGTTCAGAAATAAGTACGTGATGAAAGTAAAAACTGCTACTCAGAAGGACCCTTTTCCTAGCAGAATATTTGCAAAATCTTTACGAACAACTCAGCCATTTTTACTGGCTGGCATTTCGAGGAATTCCCTGAAGTGTTCTCGTTGCATGTTTTCACTGCTGGCACGCAGGAACATTCGTGTAAGACAGGTACTGCCCGTCTGTTGCATAATTTCTGCGGTTCTCTACCATCCAGTCCGAGAAGGCTGACGTTGAGAAAGAGAACAGGCGTTTCACACGTCGTAAAAATGCACAGTAGCACGACCGTGTCTTCCCCATAAGAATTCATCACAGTGTAACCGTACTTGGAAACAAGAACCGTTAGACGGCAAACGCGCCTCTGCGACCGCACGCCGCGGGTGAAATTCGGCCTCATCTGCTGGCATACGTAACTAGATTGGCACCACTGCCGGCCGCAGATATCGATACTAATGAAATAATCTTGGCGTGGGAAGGGGCGGGGGGAGGGGGGGGGGGGTAGCGAAGGCAGCGGCGGCGCGAGCACGTGCCTACTGCGCGTGCAGTACGCTCGCCGCACGCACTAGGGCTGTTATCATTGCGTCATGCACACGAGGTATGACGTCATAAACATCGCGCTGAGCGGCTACAGGAGACGGCGAGCGGCAGTACAACGGCTGTTTGGTCGCGTAAATCACCGGAATGGGTGTGACGTCACCATATTATGGCGCCAGCAATGGCTGTTGCATCTGCGGGCTCAGTCGGCGCATAAGATGGACACTGCAGCAATCAGTCCAGCTGCCTGAAGACTCGGGTAATGGAGAGCCTGATTCGCGGCATGTTCATTCCACTGGCACCTTAACGTGAAACAGATACTCATGAAAGAGGGGGCACATTATTATCACGGCCGCTACTGGTGCGTATTCCGATTGCCGAATGCAAACCCGTGTAGTAAGTGGGATGTGGCCGCCGAAAGACCGATACACCTGTATGCAGGGCTTATTGTAGCCTTGGTACGGATTGTGCACGGTGAATACGATAGTAGCTGTCCACATTTGATGAAATATGAAAGTAGCAGATAGCAAAGTACATGATACATTAGTAACTGATGGGCATAGTGTGGAAAATCTGTTTAACAAGTACTTTATATCTGGTACTGATAGTATGGGATTGTCAGGGTCAGTAAATAATGCCCTTGAATATCTGAAACTAGCAGTTACAAATAATTTCAGTAAAATGAATATTTCACTCACTTCACCACAAGAAACAGCTTGCATAAGAAAATCTTTAAAACAAAGCATTCTAGTCATTACCATAAAATATCAACAAAGTTAATTAAAGCGTGTTGTTGTGAATTTAACACAACTTTAAGTTATTTGTGTAAGCAATCTATTATAACTGGAACATTTCAGGATCGGCTGAAATATGCGGATATAATACCTCTATTCAAGAAAGGGGATAAAGAGATACCATCAAACTACATACCTATTTCACTTTTACCGGCAGTCTCAAAAATTCTAGAAAAGGTAATGTACAAGTAACTTCTCAACCCACCTAACATCGAAGGACATATTTACTGGATTTCTGAAAGGTTCCGTTATCAAGAAGGCTCTTTACACCTACAGTGAGAATGTACTTAATTTTTTAGATAATAAATTACAAGCAGCAGGTATATTCTGTGATTTATCAAAGGCATTTGATTGTGTGAACCATAACATCCTTTTAAGTAAATTAAAATTCTATGGTGTTACAGGAATTGTTGGAAAATGATTCAAGTTGTACCTTGCTAACAGGAGACAAAGGGTGAATTAAGCCAACAGTCATCATCAGATTGGGAAGAAATTACATGTAGTGTTCCACAAGGATCCATCTTAGGACCACTGCTTTTTCTTGTGTACATTAATGACGTCTCATCAGTTACACTATCAGAAGCAGAGTTCGTTTTGTCTGCAGATGATGCAAGTATTGCAAGAAATGGCATGTCGATCATAGTTCTGGAAAGGTCTGCTAATGATATTTTTGTTAATATTAATAAATGGTTTAAAGCCAACTCATTGACATTAAACTTTTAAAAGACTCACTACATGAAGTTCAGAACATGTAAGAGATTCCCATCCAGTATATGCATTAAGTATGAAGAAGAGCAGATAGAAGAGGTTGACAGTATAAAATTCCTGGGATTACAGCTTGATAATAAATTCAGTTGGAAGGAGCACACCACAGAACTGCAGAAACGACGTAACAAATCTGTATTTGCAATACGAGGCATAAAAATAACAGCTTGCATACTTTGCTTACTCTCATTCCATAACGTCATATGGAATATTTTGAGGTAACTCTTCAATTCAAACAAAAGTTTTCAGAGTCCAAAAGCGTGTAATACGTATTATTTGTGGTGTAAATTCACGGACATCCTGCAGAAGCCTCTTCAGAGAAATGGGTATATTAACGGCAGTCTCTCAGTATATTTATTCCTTAATGAAATTTGTCATAAATAATATATTCCTTTTCCCAACGAACAAAAAAGTACTGAAAAGTACTTACTTTAGTTAAAAAAGGGGGGTCCACTACTCAGGAACACATTTTTTCAATAATTTACCAAGAACCATAAAAAATTTAGCTACAAATAAAGATCATTTTAAGAGGAGCCTAAGACTTTCTAGTGGCCAACTCCTACTCCACTGACGAATTCTTAATGATGCAGTTAGCTGTATTCGTACTATTAGTATTATTACATTATCAGCTTGTAAAAAATGTAAGTACCTTTACTAGTATTATTGTATTATAAACTTGTAAAAAGAAAAAAGAAAAAAAATCTTGACTCTTAATTGATTAAAAAATTCTTGCGGATCTATGCTCTACTCATACTTGTATTTAACATAATTTGTAAAGTGAGGGCCTTTAGAAATATAAGTGCACGAATAAATTAAATCCGTCCTGTCTAGGGGAATTTCGTCATCTGTGAGGAACAGGCTAATTATTACATTTTGTTTAATATAAAGGAGACGTATCCCCCAGGGTTTTCCAAGTTAAGAGTTTGACGAGGGAGAATTTTAAGGAGCGCTAAAAATAGAGTGAAAATTAATTAAAATTCCCTGCTACTGGTCTTTAACTGAGTTGAAAGCCGAGCTACTTTGTGATTCTTTAACTGTCTATTCTCGGAAGGTTAGAAGGTGTTGCAAAGACGTGATTTGACGGTCGCTCGACTTCCTGTCCCTTTTCTTTAGGAAGGAATTTGTTCGTACAGAACTGAAAATTGTCTGCTGAATTACAATCTCATTCTGGAAATTTTCCTGCATGCAGCTCATTTCCTATCCTGGAATGATATCTCCTGCCGCATCAGTTTCCAAAAGAATTTATTGACACACAAGTGGCTGTTTTGCAGTCGATTAAGATCTAGAACGTCATCAGACCTAAAAACCTGGGAAGTAAAGCTCAGTGCCGGTAACAAAATATGAACCTAGTACGGACGGCAACTCTGTACTTGATACAGATTTCATTATTGTCACTGAAATTTGCTTTGCAAGTTCAAAGGGCTTTAAACCTGACGATGGCAGATGCAGGAACGACGTTATAAATATATACAACTAGCTGAAAACCCGGCGTTGCCCGGGTATTTTTTTATTTAGTCCTGCAATTTTTCAGGTATATATTCATTTGTATAAGGGCTGTATGTCTGTAAAATCTCTTGGGAATACAATTAGTAGTAAAGAAGTATAGATTAAAACAGGGTGAGTGATGGGGCCGTTTTCCATGAACGTTACTGTTTATGTGCTCATATCTCATGAACTACGTGTCGGAATGTGATACAATTTAGAAGCTACATTCAACTACATATGTATATACTGTCTGTAAAATTTCGTGTCGCTACAATTTGTATTGTTCAAATTATAAATTGTAACGTCGTACCGAGAGCCGTAGTTTTACTCCATAAACAGCGGAAAAGTAGTAAGCTAGAAACTTTTTTCCTTTCATCATTTTACTAGGGTTGCCAGCGAGAAAAAGTTTAATAAAGGTTTGAAATTATGTTTAAAGTTTGTTGCAAGTCGCTAACTACTGTCACTCTAATACAGTGTATTTCGAAGGTCTCGCCGCATTATATGGCATTTTTTGGGGTTTCTATTGGTTATGACGTAATATCTTTTGAACTATGTGCGTATGTGATTCTTAACCATGCAGCAATTGTTACCTTACGGTAAGGAATGTGCGTACCAAATTTGGTTGAAATCGGTCCAATGGTTTAGGAGAAAATGAGCAGCATTGTCGCAAAATGCAGCAGTTTTTCGCGCGTCTCATTGTTTCTGACGTCACATATCGTGAACTATCTATCGTATGTGATTCTTGCACTTATGGCGACCGTCTTCATGGATTGAAGCTTACGTGTAAAAAAATTTCATAAAGATTGGAACAAAACTGTAGATTTTTATGTAACACGTACAAACATATGGACACTCTGCTTTATATATTAGATTTTATACGGTCTAGAAGGTTTTATTCTTATTGACAAAAAGTGAAGATCGCGGGCTCATATTCGAAATTCGTTTCCGTTATACAAAACAAACTAATATGTCGGAGCAACACATTTCGTATTTTATCTATGGATAATTTCTGGAGAATTTGGAGAATGAACAGTACAGATATAAGATAAAAGTGGTTTGATGAACCCTGTGCCATGTACTTAAATGTGATCAGGGGAGTTTTTATGTAGATGTAGATGATACAAGGGACAGAATGTCACGAAAATGAAGCAAATGAAGCAAATCATTAAAAAATAAAGCGTAGTCGTGCTGATAACAAAAGCACTCGAGTCTGTAGCCATACGTCATCAACCCTGAGTTACTATCGATATTTCACACTATCGTGAGGTCAGTAGTGACCCCAAAAATTATTATTATTTACAATTATTTTCATTCAATTTTTATGTTAATTGTTTTATACACATTCATCTCAACTTGTATGCTACTGTTTTATTCTAAATATGAGGTATAAGAAAGCAATACACGCATACAAAACATGTTAATTTTAATGTCCAGATTTTTTCAATTTTCAGAGCATCAGTAAATTTCAAGTAACAAATTTATCATTTTAGTAGTGACTCTTCATTTTGCTTCAGCTGCACTCTTGATTAAGATCTAAATTAATCTCGGTAAAGGGAACTGTAATATTTTAATGCAAAGTATAAAAATTAACAGTTAACAATAAATTCAGATTTCCTCGTTGTGGAACTACTGGATGGTTTCTGTGACCGTTTGAACCTGTTTTTCCAATAGGAGTAACTACTAGAATCATTTTCCCAGATTCCATCTCCTGAGACATCCAAAACGGAAATTGTCTGTATAGTGAGCGTTGTGTTCACTTAGAAAATCACTTATATCGAAATTATGTTACTAGCTCCGTTGTTCCCGTGCAGGTACATTTTCTATAATATCTAAATAATCTCTAACCCCTTCCGCCGTCATAACATGTTTGTCGATGCAAGTTGATTCACTACTCATTGTTAGATTACACACGCAACTCAATAAACACAATGTGATATTGAGAAATAATGTGGACGTAAAGTTGTATCCTGGGGGCTTCAGTAACCCCAAAATCCAATTACTCCGTAACAAACAACGTCATAACCTACACTACCATGTTAGCTTGAAGACTACTGACTATGAAGAGAATACATAAGATCTTTTGCAGAACACTGGCGCCATTCCAAAGAGTAATAAGATAATATTTATTATTGGGCTAAAAATGACCCCAGGACAGTACCTAACGGTTAATACCGGACTGTCGTAACTAATACGATCGTCGTACGTTAGGGTAACCAGATTTCCAAAATAAAAATACGAGACACACAGTATATGGGTACCGATGCCTAAACGTCGTCTTTGCCTGTAACATTAACACATACCTAAACACGCGAATTGATGCACACACAGTATAGAGAACAGAATCAGCGCTTCTCCCCCCCCTCCCCCCGACGCCACGCTCCCCAAGCGCTAACGTGTCGTATTCGGTGGTTCTCATATTTACGTTTGATTTTCTTGAAATCACTTATTTTTGAAAAGTATTATCACAACAGAAGTATTTAATTGCGCGAATAACATAAAAGCAACGGGAGAAGCATATGAATTACGGGTTTTTCGGACGGGACAAACTACGTATAAGGCAATCTCAATAACTAAGACATACCAAGTCAGATGCTAATACAAAAATTAACCAAGCATAGCTACCCCCTGCGGTGGAGTGGCTGAGCGTTGTGGCGCCTTGTGCTTAGCGCACGATTGCTCGCCGTCGGAGGTTCGAGTTCTCTTTGGGGCATGGGTGTGTATGTTGCCTTAGGCTAGTTGAAGTTAGTTTCAGTAGTTTGGACTAATGACCATTGTAGTTTGGTCTAAGACATTTACAAACATTTGAACATTTTGAACATACCTACTCGCACAACTAAAATCGAAATAAATTGCATTACTAATTAAAGAAAGTGTGCCTCGGTTGCACAGTGGTAGAGTGCCAGACCAAAAAGTACAAAGGTCGCGGCTTCGATCCCCGCCAGGTCCTAGGATTTTTATCTGTCAATTTCCACTTCTTTCACCTCTGGCAGTATTGTTCATGTGAAAAATACCGAGTAGCGCCGTTGTTCGGAACCCACGTTAAATTGTAGGTCCCCCTATAACTGTCTGGGTAAGTCAGTTTGAAGGTCGGAGGAAGACAACGGCATACCACCTCCAAACAGGACCATGCCTAGTAAAGCACTGTGGTGTTCTAACCAATCTTCGGATTGTTTACTGCTTTACCCTTTTTTTTAATTAAAGAAATACTTTATTCTTTTATGGGTGTCGCATGCAAACAAGCAATAAAGACTTGTTGTGATTGCGTACGCACTTCACGTATTTCTGAGTGAACTATATTTTGCAGAAGAATGTGTGTCCGTCGGTATTTTCACTACATGAAGTGTTGTGAGAATGAGTTATTATAGTTACTTCTATTACACTATGCACACTAAACATATTGTTTTCATATTCCATAAAATATTTGTAACGTAGAACACTGTTTCCACATCAGCATTTGCTCTGGATATCTTCAGACGCAAATAAGTTGAAAATAAGATACCAATCTTTACCAACTCGCTATACAGTTCTCAATTAATAAATTTTCTGATCACTTATATTTTGAAGCTGGTTCACTTTCTCAATAATCTGATCTTCACATCTTTCTTGC
Source organism: Locusta migratoria (assembly GCA_026315105.1). Lineage (NCBI taxonomy): Eukaryota > Metazoa > Arthropoda > Insecta > Orthoptera > Acrididae > Locusta > Locusta migratoria. The sequence continues at coordinate 646,899,603 of CM048744.1, read as the reverse complement.
AAAATGTTGTTGTTGTGGTCTTCAGTCCATAGACTGGTTTAATGCAGCTCTCCATCCTACTCTATCCTGAGCAAACCTCTTCATCTCCTCATAAGAACTTGAACCTCATAAGAACTCTGCGATTTTTACCTCAAACACTTCCCTCAAACGCTAAATTCACTATTCCTTGATATCTGTGAATGTGTCCTACCAATGGAGCCCTTCATTCAGTCAAGGTATACCAGAAGTTCCTTTTCTTCCCAATTCTGTTCAGTACTTCCTCATTAGTTACGCAAACCACCCACCTTATCTTTAGCATTCTTCTGTAACACCACATTTTAAAAGCCTTTATCCTCTTCCTGTCTTCTTGGAAACTATTTTCATCAAATTCAGGTAAATTTTTAATTCATTACTGGAAAGACTTCGATAGAAGAGGATATTTGAGTCGAGACTAGTTACATGCGTTCAGGAGATAAAATGGGTAAGCGCATTTCACTATGTAACCAATTAACGTTTCGTGAAATGAACTTAAATGTCCAATAAATCTGGTTTTCTCTTTTTTTCCCTTTTCTTTCAGCACGCCGCTTTCTTGCAATGGATTAATTAATCACAGAATTTGTATAGTTGGAAGACTTGCACATGTTCTCTAAACGCATTACTTTTTTAATGCAAAAAAATCTTAAGTTGTACCAGAATGCTTTAAAATTTATTCACCGATTTTGGGCCACCTATGCTTCTTTTGCATTTACAATAAAAAATCAAAAAATAATAAAAAAAGAAATAACGCCCGAACAGTTAAAATTTTAGAAAGATATAAAATAATTGCTTCAAAAATCGTGCGTCATTGCCTTAGAGTTTATGCCTATTTCCTTCATTTTTTTAAGACTACATTTGTTCTCCATTTGGTTACGCTAACATTTATTAATTCACAATATATGGGACATTTACTATGAAACGGCACAATATACGTCTCGTATTAATTTTCTCGGATCAACGGGACTCTTCGGATAAATAAGGGACGATTCCGTAAAGTACGGTACGTCCGGTCACCCTATCGCACGTCACACATACATTTCTGCGGTTTCTTCACGCAATGTTGCACTGACAACTCTACGCCAACTCCGCTGCCTCGAAGTTCTGGTGGTCGGCCATTGCGTTGAACGTGGTTAGAGGTGACGCCTGTAATATAGTATTCTCGGCACACTCGGGCACCCTGTATACGACGGGAACAGCGGCTTTAGCCAGGTGGTCGGTGAGTGGCTTGTGGCGGGAGCTTGGCGCGTGCCCGCGGTTTGCGGCTGCAGACGTCGTGGTGGACGGCGACTGCGGCGCTGCGGCCGTTACAGGCGCCTTGACCTCCGCGGCTCTCTGCCTAGGGAACTGGCGCCAGGTGCGCAGTTAGGCGCGCGGGGAATCACGGCTGCGGCCAGTGACGCGGCTGGCGCGCCAGTGCCAGCGGCCTGACCGTGCCGCCTGAAGCAGGGAGGGGGGGGGGGGAGGGGCAACTCTGCTCCACCTGTCCCACCTGTGCTCTCATTCTTCTCACTATGCCGCCGCTGAGCGTAACGCTACGTGCCGTTAACTGGTGCGTCATCTCGTGCAATGACCTGATTCCCCGGTCACTATTCTTCATTATTGTACCACAATGAAGACTGCTCCAATCACAGCACTGCAGAAGGTGTGACTAGCCTTGGGGGGGGGGGGGGGGAGGGGGGGATCGAAATAAAAAGAGGAAATCTTTTCGATTTATCCGACAGATTTAACCCGGCAGTAGGGTTCTAGAGCTGACTATTTCCCAGCCTCACAAGAAGGTGCCAGGCTTTATTACAATTTGCATTAATTAAATAGTTATAACTAGAGACGAGAATTTCATGCACTATAAATTCCCGAAATAAGCATGCATTCATGCACTATCAAACTGCCAAACATGCACGATCAGTAGAAATAATCATTCAAATATGCGTTATCCTTTTTAATCTGAATTTATTTTTTCAGTTCTATATTTGCACCAATTATCAACATTTCTAAATTCATTAGATTGCCTTCCATAAAGAAAGTTTCTTGCGCCCGCGACTGTATTTATGATACCCAAATGGGTGTTTTCGCAACAATCAGTCGTTATTTCTAAGAAACTGCTTTATTTCGCACATCTAGATTTCGGCAGGTGACATTGCGCATAGGGGTGAGAAGGGAAGATTTCTCGATCTACACGAAGAGCTTGAGATCTTTTGCCACCAAAGATCCGTGGGACGTAACTTAATGACCACGTTACTATGGAAAATACAACCTTTTGGGAATAATTTCAGAATTGTTTTTGTAACAATAAACAAGAATTCGACCCAGAAGAGACGCAACAGATCTTCTTTCCTTACCAATATGTAGGAGCCACTGACATATTTCTATATGAATACCATAAGTATAAATAGAAACTTCTGTATGTAGTTAACAGATTTACATAAGTATCTTGGCAGTGTATTAAATATTTTACGACATATTTTACAAGACCAGTCATAAACAAACAGTTAATTTAAATATTTACATTGTTGCATACGGTTCATTGTTGCATACAGTTCCATTTCACAAGTTGTAACTGGCAATAGCATCACATCTAACTGTGGTAAACAATTTATTACAGACCATCTAAGAGGATGATACAATGCACATGTATAACATTCTAACATAATAAATGTATGGTATGTAAAGTACTCTTCTCTAATTTGTCAATGTTATATTTCATATAATGTATGTATACAGACGATGACTTCTTGTCAATTTAGCATTGATAATGGCAAGTCACTTGCGAAATCTAGATCTGCAAAATAAAGCAGTTTCTTACAAATAACGACTGATTGCTGCAAAAACACTCGTTTGGATTTGTAAATTCTTTTCGTATAAATTCCTACGCTTATCTGTCAAAATAATATAGGTAAACAAAAAATTATAACAAGACGTAATAAGCGTAATTTTCATATTTGAGACAGTGTCAGAAGAGGTTTTTCACTCAGGATTCACACACACTCACTGCGAAGATAGTTTAACGAGTGATTTCAGCGTTAAGCGAGCGCGCTCTGTTCCGAGACCTCAAAACCGCTCTGCAGCTGCGTTATTTTGGCGTCAGCTGGCTGACATTGTAGCGATATTAAAAACTTGCCGCTCGTTGTTGTGGAAAAATAAGGGTGTTGACACGTTTCCAGCAGAGTGCTGTCGATAGATCTCTGGACAGTCATCCTACTGTGAGATTATTTTTCTGTTTTTCCCCCTTATCCTTGATTAAATATTGATTCCTACATCGAAAATGAAGTAACGGAAAAAAAAAAAAAAAAAAAAAGAAATGTCTTCTAAAAACCATTTTATCGAAAACGTGAAGTGGTCTCCTTAAAAACCATTGTAATATTCCGATAACCATTCCTACATTCTATAAAATATATACAGCGGTAACCTTACAGAAATGGAATACCAATAAATGACAGAACAATATATTCATTGCAATTTGCAGATGACCAACTGATTATAGCCCAAGACAATGACGACATAGAGTATATGCCCAGGAAGCTGATTCAGGAATATAAAAAAGCAGGTCTAAATTTCAACTTGAATAAAACGAAATACATGGTAATTGGTGGAATAAATGAAGACTTAATGTTAGAAGCCACTCCCATGAACCACAGACATTGCCGAGGTGGGGTGGCTTGCGTGCCTCAACGATACAGATAGCCGTACCGTAGGTGCAACCACAGCGGAGGGGTATCTGTGGAGAGGCCAGACAAACGTGTGGTTCCTGAAGAGGGGCAGCAGCCTTTTCAGTAGTTACAGGGGCAACAGTCTGGATGATTGACTGAGCTGGCCTTGTAACATCAGCTAATGTGGCTTTGCCACACAGCTACTGCGAACGGCTGAAAGCAAGGGGAAACTACAGCCGTTACCTTTCCCGAGGACATGCAGCTCTACTGTATGAACATATGATGATGGCATCCTCTCGGGTAAAATATTCCGGAGGTAAAATAGTCCCCCATTCGGATCTCCGGGCGGGGACTACTCAGGAGGATGTGATCATCAGGAAAGACAATACTGGCATTCTACGGGTCGGAGCGTGGAATGTTAGATCCCTTAATCGAGTAGGAAAATTAGAAAATTTAAAAAGGGAAATGGATAGGTTGAAGTTAGATATAGTGGGGATTAGTGAAGTTCGGTGGCAAGATGAACAGGATTTCTGGTCAGGTGACTACAGAATTATAAATACAAAATCAATTGGCGGTATCACAGGAGTAGGATTGATAATGAATAAGAAAATAGGAATGCGGGTAAACTACTATGACCAGCACAGTGATCGCATTATCATTGTCAAGATAGATACGAAGCCAACACCGACAACAGTAGTACAGGTTTATATGCCAACTAGCTCTGCCGACGATGAGGAAATCGAAGAAATTTATGAGGAGCTAAAGGAAATTATTCAAACAATTAAGGGAGAGGAAAACTTAATTGTTATGGGAGACTGGAATTCGGTAGTAGGACAAGGAAGGGAAGGGAAGATAGTAGGTGAATATGGTCTGGGCAAAAGGAATGAAAGAGGAAGCCGCCTGGTAGAATTTTGCACAGAACATAATTTAGTTATAACAAACACCTGGTTCAAGAATCACAAAAGAAGGTTGTATACGTGGAAGAGACCAGGAGACACCGGAAGATACCAGATAGATTTTATAATGGTAAAACATAGATTTCGTAACCAGGTTTTACAATGTAAGACATACCCAGGGGCAGATATAAACTCTGACCATAACTTGTTGGTTATGAACTGTAGACTGAAACTGAAGAAACTACAAAAAGGTAGGAAAATAAGGAGATGGGACCTGGATAAATTGAAGAAACCTGAGGTTCTCAAGAATTTCATAGGGAGCTTTAGCCAACAATTGACAGAAACAGGGAGAAATAAAACAGTAGAGGAGGAATGGGTAAAATTGAGAGATGAAATAGTGAAAGTAGCAGAGGACAAAATAGGTAGGAAGGAAAGACCTACAAAAAATCCTTGGATATCACAGGGGATACTAAATTTAATCGATGAAAGGAGAAAATATAAAAATGCAGTAAATGAAACGGGCAAAATGGAGTACAGACGACTAAGAAATGAGATTGACAGGAAGTGCAAAATGGCTAAGCAGGAGTGGCTAGAAGTCAAATGCAAGGATGTAGAAGAATGTATAAATAGGGGGAAAATAGATACAGCCTACAGGAAAATAAAAGAAACATTTGGAGATAAGAAAAACAGCTCTATGAATATCAAGGACACTGATGGAAAACCAGTTCTCAGCAAAGAAGGGAAAGTTGAAAGGTGGAAAGATTATATACAGGGGCTCTACAAAGGAAATGAACTTCGAGACAATATTGTAGGAAGGGAAGAGGATGTAGAGGAAAATGAAATAGGTGATACTGTACTGAGAGAAGAATTTGACAGAGCCCTGAAAGACCTAAGTCGAAACAAGGCTCCTGGAGTGATGATATTCCCTCAGAGCTACTGAAGTCTCTGGGAGAACCAGCCAAGACAAAATTGTTTCACCTGGTGTGTAAGATGTATGAGACAGGCGAAGTACCCTCAGACTTTAAGAAAAATGTTATAATCCCCATTCCAAAGAAACCAGGCGCAGACAGGTGTGAAAACTACAGAACCATCAGTTTAATAAGTCATGGTTGCAAAATATTAACTCGAATTGTATACAGAAGGATGGAAAAGCTGGTAGAAGCCGACCTCGGGGAAGATCAGTTTGGGTTCAGGAGAAATGTAGGAACACGGGAGGCAATACTCACTTTACGGCTTATCCTAGAAGATAGACTAAGAAAAGGCAAACCTACATTTCTAGCTTTTGTAGATTTGGAGAAGGCCTTTGACAATGTTGATTGGAATAAACTCTTTCAAGTTCTGAAGCAAGCAGGAGTAAAATATAGGGAGCGTAAGGTTATTTACAACTTGTACAAAAACCAAACAGCGGTTGTCAGAGTTGAAGGGCATGAAAGGGATGCAGTGGTTGGAAAGGGAGTAAGACAGGGTTGTAGTCTTTCTCCATTGTTATTCAATTTGTACATTGAGCAAGCTATAAAGGAAAGCAAGGAGAAATTTGGAGAAGGAATTAAAGTTCAGGGTGAAGAATTAAAAACATTGCGTTTTGCCGACGACATAGTAATTCTGTCAGAGACAGCAAAGGCCCTGGAAGAGCAATTGAACGGAATGGACAGTGTGCTGAAAGGAGCATATAAGATGAACATTAACAAGAGCAAAACTAGGGTAATGGAGTGCAGTGTAAGAAAATCAGGTGATGCTGAAGGAATTAGATTGGGAAACGAAGCAATAAAGGAGGTAGATGAGTTTTGTTATTTGGGCAGTGAAATAACAAATGATGGTCGCAGTACAGAGGATATAAAATGCAGAATGGCAATGGGTAGAAAGGCGTTTTTGAAAAAGAGAAATCTGTTTACATCGAATATTGATTTAAGCCTAAGAAAGTCCTTTCTGAAGGCATTTGTATGGAGTGTTGCCTTGTATGGGAGTGAAACATGGACGATAAGCTGTGCGGACAGGAAGAGGATTGAGGCTTTTGAAATATGGTGCTACAGAAGAATGCTGAAGATTAGGTGGGTGGATCTCGTAACTAATGAGGAGGTACTGAACAGAATTGGGGAGAAAAGAAATTTCTGGCATACCTTGACTAAAAGAAGGGATAGATTGGTAGGACACATTCTTAGGCATCAAGGAATTGTGAATTTAGCATTGGAGGGAAGTGTGTGGGGTAAAAATCGGAGAGGAAGACCAAGAGATGGATATAGTAAGCAGATTCAGACAGATGTAGGTTGCCGTTCTTATGTGGAGATGAAGAGGCTTGCTCAGGATAGGGTATTGTGGAGAGCTGCATCAAACCAGTCTCCGGACTGAAGACCACAACAATGTTAGAAGAAGGGTTGGGAACTATAATAACTACAGAGGAATATAAATATTTAGGAGTGAAAATTACAAATGTTGGGAAACAGGAAAAAGAAATTAGATCAAGAGTAAATGGGGAAAGACGACAATTTCTTTGTTGAATGGAATTCTGTGGGACAAACACAGAACTACAGATAACAAAATAAAGATATATATAACAATAGTTAGGAGCATTATCACATATGGACAACAAAATGGCTACTGAAATTAAAATTATTAGCTACAGAAATGGATTTCTGAAGACCTTCATCAAGAATATCAAGAAGAGAAATAATAAGAATTGAAGTAATCAGAGAAAAAATGTAATGTAAAAATTCAATTATTGAATTCATCGAGCACAAACATCTAAAATGGTGTGGACACGTCAGAAGAATTGGACAAGAAAGGCTTCCAAACTGCATACTCGACTGGACACCCAACGGAAGAAGAAAAAAGGGACGACCACCTACCTCATGGCTGCAGGAAGTTCAGTCAGCAATGAGGAAGAACACCATTCCTGAGGACTTATAGGAGGACAGAGAAAAGTGGAGAACAATAATTCGTAACTTAATGTAATCTAATATAGGCGCTGGAAAAATGTACTTATATTGTAAAACCAGAATAATAAACCATTAATTTCCACCTCTACTCACTTACGGCAACAATCGCGATACTGTATACGAAAACAATCACTGCTCTTACTACATCGTGCCCGTCGATCCATTTTCACATAAGTTTTGCTCTATCAGACCTAGAAAGAACCATTATTAATGTATAGTGGTGTACCCAGTAACCGTACTTGTAGACACTCTGCGGTACAGATCACCTGCATAACTTTGCGACAATGACAACTTGACTTCAGAAAAGGTAGAATAATTTGGTTCAGTGATGTGTGGGTTCGTACTTAAGCAAAATACTACGAAACGGTGAACAGTCTTCTCATAATTTATTGAATTGCTGCACTCGCTTTTAAAATAATAAGTCATGGCCACTCTCTATATATTACTGCCATTGCGCCGACCGAATAATGAGAAGAGAGGCGTGAGCTGTGGAGCATCTGCTATAATGCTGCAAACACACTTTTCATTATGCGTAGTTTAAGTACTGCAGCTCTTACTACTCAGTGAAGATATCAACGATTGACAGCAGTGAGAGAAGTGACTGTTGCTTTCTAGCAAAATCAATAAATCCCAACTAGGATGCTTGTTCTCACTACGAAGTATTACAAAAAGAGCAAAATTACTAATGTTACTTCTTTCGGTAATTAATAATTGTTAATATTCACAGAATATATGACATCAACTTCAATTGGGCAAAACAATATTAAACAAATAACAACTGCAGGATCAGAATTAACGTCTGTTCTTTCGGAACAGACGCCACAGGTATATATATAATAATTGATAGGTATTTAAAAAAAGCTGATATCACACAATGTATTATAAGCTTTAAAACTATTCAGCATGCAGTTTAAACGTCTAAAACATGCTTTAATATCGAATAAACTACGAAATATGCATTTACCCCCATGGACAATAACATACATGCAACGCGCATTTGCATGAAATTATCGTCTTCGGTTACAACGGTTTTGTTTATAGATTCGAATGGTACGTAAATTTCGCCTCGATTGGTGTGTCATAAGTTCTGGCCCGATTGAAATTGATAAAGTCCATAAAATGAATCGGCGGTAAAAAAAAAAAAAAAAAAAAAAAAAAAAAAAAAAAAAAAAAAAAAAAAAAAAAAAGAATGGAACTAATTTCCCCCTGTAATCTAATGTAACAGCACGTTTGCCTAACCTGGAGACCATCACCTCGCTGGAGCTCAATACTTAGCACCAGCGATTTGCCCTATAAATCCGCAATATGGCGAACAGCCCAGTGGCGTACTAAGGACTAGGGTGGGGGGGACGGACCGCCCCGGGCCTCTCGGTGAACCAACGAGGGTGGTTGTTATTTTATTTATTTATTTTTAGTGCCCTTGCCCTCTCGTTCTGTGGCCTGCAAATCTCGGAAGCTATTTTTCTCAGTCTCGTGCCTCTCGTCCAGGGGGCCTCCAAATCTCAAAAGCTTTTTTTTTTTTTTTTTTTTTTTTTTTTTTCGACAGCCCTAGTCGGCTACTGGAGCAGCCACAAAGCCCGTTCCAGCCGTTGCTTGTAATGCTTGGACGCGGCGTCTTCACTGGCTGCCCCCACTTCAGCCGTTTATCAATCACTGCCACAGGACAGCGACCCAAGAAGCATGAAGCCAGGCCACGCAGCTCGGAGCCAATGTCATCAGTTTCTTTGCAGATTTCTTTGCTCCAGTGAGGCGTAGTGGCCTGCACTTTGGATGCACTTTACAATGCTTTTGCTACAAGTCTCCAATTTTTGTCGGCGGAATCATATTGCGTTTATTTCCCTCCCTTCAACCCTGCCTGTTTTGCGTTATAACAAGAAAACAAAACAAAATCTCCTGATGCAAACTTTCGACGTGCGAGGTAACAACTTCAACGTCCTAACTATCTCGCTAGTCTTGGAAGTTTATCGACGTCGAGCTGCCTAGTACAGGTTGCGGTCCCTGTAGCGGAAATTCGTTCTGATTCACTGTATCAGCCACGCACTTCAAAAAAAAAAAAAAAAAAAAAAAACGAAATCTTTTCATTCTCCACTCCGAGGAGTGGAGCGGGCTCTTTGAGACCCGGTCCATAAAGAATCGCGGTTCTATTCAGACAATTATCAGACTAGCTGATAGTGGGGCAAAGGGGGATCCCAATTCGGAATAAGTGGGAGGGGTTTACCAGTTCCGTCATACGCCTTACAACCAAGGAAAACCTCCGGAAAACCTTGGTCGGAACCGGGGGATTGGGGCCAATTTAATTTATCTCTGGGACGTTGCTCCAGAGTAAAATGGATTAAAGGGGGAGAGTGAGTGCACTCACGTCAATCCAAGATCGGACGCCCGAGTTACTCTCGTAAACCAGGAAGCGCGGTATCCTCTGCGTCGTGCTGTGCGGATGCACACGATGCACTTCACAGTTATAATGAGTATATATATAGTTATAATGACCGCTAATGCCCTCGAGTTTACACTGTAGAAACGGGACAGTTTGCATACCGAACACTAGAGGCGATCACATTAAACATACTTCCGCTGTAGCTTTTGTACTGCTTCTTGTGCCAAATTGTTGTCCTATTCACTAAAAGATAAATTCAGTATTCTCTCTACTTACGCTTCGTGTCTCTTTAAGGGCTGGACGAGTTAATGAAATCCTCTTTTACTTAAATATTTGTTGTCATTTTTTGTCCTACAGCAAAATGTTTTCAGAGTCAGGTAGAGTTTCATATTGTGTCGCTTTATTCATATCATCAAGTATAAAAGGCTACCTTATCTTGCAATGTCAGTTTCAGAATGTACTGAGCATCTATTTTAACTGAACTATCGGATACTGGCAACGGTCACAGCAGCACACATTAGGCAGGTTTATTAATTGCGACAACATTTCATTTTGTTCGTGCTTCGACGAGTTCAAATGTGGCAACAACTATAGTGTGTAGGGATGTGATACACCCCATTTGACGAATGTATGACGCGATGTTTCATTATCCGAATGTGAATAACGTAACGGTAGACATTGCCGAGTTAGGGGCGTCAAATTAATATCAGATACGGGTTTCTTCCGTAATGCCAAGGACATCATGCGGTTCATGTATTTCTAGGCAATCCTTGCATTTCTAAATGCCTATGAAACATCAGAGAAAAATACTTATTGTCATACTGAATTAGGTGCATTTAAGACTTTTTTAATGACTGCAGTTCCAGTAAGATTGCATAGTCTTCACATGTGATAAGCACGTTCTTCAAAATAGCACAATGGCACAAAAAGAAATACCAGATATTTATAGTGTGGAGAATAAAAGAATTGTACTGCTTTGTAAAATACATTCATGAAAAACCATATCGAATGTAAAACACATATTTTTTATAAATACTGTAGCACGTTCAGGTATTTTTCTGCATTTTTTATCTCTCGCTGATGTTACCGTGAACGACATTGGACTTCCCTTCTTTCAATGATCCCTGTTGCCTGAAATCGCTTCCAGTTGCTGTAAATTACACTTTGGGACACTCCAATAGCTACAGCCACCTCCCTTGCTTCCTGTCCCGCTTCAAACCTTCCTATGGTTTTCCATGCACAGCGTGAGATGTAGTAGGCAATTTATAAAGCTAAATAATTACCGTTTTATTACCCAAATATCAAACCAAACAAATTATTTCAATAGACTTTCAACTGTTAAATGCCAGTTTACGACTTCTGAGCCTGAGTAGACTAAGATACACAATTTCTGAATAAAGTAATTTCCTATAGAAGACTCGTACATTGATAGGGGAAAAAGTATTTCATTATAAAGTACGAAAATGAGCAAGATCACATGGCCACGAAACTAAAACCTGCTAATATGCATTTTATGAAAACATAAACAAAAGTAGTCTGTCTATATATTACATTGTATGTTTCAGTAGGAACTGGCCATGAAAACACAAACCTGATAAATATTGCATATAAATTTGCCAGCATTAACAACACTGTAGATAAACTAAACCTATAAAAATATTTTTTATACAGTAAAACAACAAATACCTTACTTTATCATTTTGTAAATGGTAGGAACATTAACCATTCACTATTTATACTAGTATAAATGTCCAATTTATTGTTATATTTTATAGTTAAGCCTATTTCAGAACTTTAATAGTAATTACGAAATCGGTATTATCATGAATTGATGTAAATCAGTTAGTACCATAATTTTGGGACGTAGAACTGTTATGTTGTCATAACATTGTAAAGTTCATTGTTTTTCCTAACTTAAATATGTGTAACAATACATGGCATTGTTCACAAAATTATATAAGGAGGCCCCACAAAAGCTCCAGATCGCCAGTTTTGTAATCCCTTCCGAAGCTTCACTATGCCAGTTTGGACACCGATGTTCTTATTGTTGTGATGCACTGTAGGGTAAAGGATATGTTGAATTTTTATTCACTACCAGGTGTCTGCTCCAAGTTCTTCCTTTAATTTTGACGCACACATAAAATAGAGAAATTACTGCAGCTGCACGTATTCTGAACGAATTCTAGGGACTCCTGGAAGCTGATAATGTAACTGCAGTTTTATAAGAAGTTTCTACATCCACGAGATGTTAAGGTAACTCTCTACTGAACTTTTTTGTGGACAGCGACCATACGTTGGCATGCATAAAATTTTTTTGAAATGTCTTGGTCGCACTGTTTTTATTTTATAATTACGCGTTTCGATACATCATCATCAGATAACTTCTTTAAAAAAGGGTAGTAATTAAAATACAAGTTATTGGAGATGACTAACAAAAATAAAACCATCATTGTTGATGTCTAGTCAAGGTGCGTCGACTAGAACCTCATGCCAAATTGTGTTAGTGAACATTTCAACGTTCAATTGTTTGTATAGTCTATGGGACTTAACTATGGGGTCATCAGTCCCTAAACTTACAAACTACTTATCCACTACTTACGAACTAGGACGGCAAAAAATATCCATGCCCGAGGGGGGATACGAACCCCCGACCGCAGTGGCCGTGCACATCATGGCTGGAGCGCCAGAGTCCCCTCGGACACAGCGGCCGGCCATTTCAACGTTATTTCGTCTTAAGCGGGTAAGTCACGTTGTTTGTGCTTTGCACTAACTTCTCACTACACTATGTAAAACCAATTCCTTATATAATTTTTTTTGTAGAGTATACAAAAGTCAACACCAACTCCCTCTGCAGCAAGTGTCTGTAACCAGCACTATCTCGGTTGACATAGTCTCCACTCCGTGGAATCGACAGAAAGGCGTCGAACCATTTTACTTCGGAAGGTAGACATCTCAACAGATTCCCTGTTTAGGCCAGTACCGATAGCTTGTGGAACGGTCGCCATTGCCTGCCCGCAGGAACGGCAGCCGGCTGAGCAGCGCTAGGGCGTTCCTGCGGCCAGCGCGCGACCGGCCCAACCTGTCGGTGGTGCTGAACGCGACGGTCACCAAGCTGGTGATCGACCCCACGACGCTGGCCGCCACCGCCGTCGAGTACGTGGTGCGCGGGCCCGAAGGCGAGACCACCAACGAGACGGCCGCCGTCTCCAAGGAGGTGGTGCTCAGCGCCGGCGCCGTCAACTCGCCGCAGGTGCTGCTGCTCTCCGGCGTGGGGCCCAAGGACGAGCTGGAGAAGGTCGGCGTCAAGGTCAGTGGCCGCCCGCTCCTGCTGATGGTGCCGCTACTGTACAGCGCGCACCGCCCGTGTCACAGGGAGAAAGTGTAGTCAGTATCTTGCTTCTGTACAGTGTAGCATGTTAGTTTGGAATGGTCGACGTCAAGGTCAGTGAGCGCTCGCTCCTGCTGATGATGCTGACCCTGTACAATGCGCACCACCCGTGTCACTGGGAGGAAGTGTAATCAGTACCTTGCTTATGTACAGCGTAGCATGTTAGTTTGGAATGGTCGGCGTCAAGGTCAGTGGGCGCTTGCTCCTGCTGATGATGCTGACCCTATACAATGCGCACCGCCCGTGTCACTGGGAGGAAGTGTAGTCAGTACCTTGCTTATGTACAGCGTAGCATGTTAGTTTGGAATGGTCGACGTCAAGGTCAGTGGGCACTCGCTACTGCTGATGATGCTGATCCTGTACAAGCGCACCACCCGTGTCACTGGGAGGAAGTGTAGTCAGTACCTTGCTTATGTACAGCGTAGCATTTTAGTTTGGAATGGTCGGCGTCAAGGTCAGTGGGCACTCGCTCCTGCTGATGATGTTGACCCTATATATAATGTGCACCACCCGTGTCACTGGGAGGAAGTGTAGTCAGTACCTTGCTTATGTACAGCGTAGCATGTTAGTTTGGAATGGTCGGCGTCAAGGTCAGTGGGCACTCGCTCCTGCTGATGATGCTGACCCTGTACAATGCGCACCGCCCGTGTCACTGGGAGGAAGTGTAGTCAGTACCTTGCTTATGTACAGCGTAGCATGTTAATTTGGAATGGTCGGCGTCAAGGTCAGTGGGCGCTCGCTCCTGCTGATGATGCTGACTCTGTACAATGCGCACCACCCGTGTCACTGAGAGGAAGTGTAGTGAGTACCTTGCTTTTGTACAGTGTAGCATGTTAGTTTGGAATGGTCGGCGTCAAGGTCAGTGGGCGCTTGCTCCTGCTGATGATCCAGACCCTGTACAATGCGCACCACCTGTGTCACTGGGAGGAAGTGTAGTCAGTACCTTGCTTATGTACAGCGTAGCATATTAGTTTGGAATGGTCGACGTCAAGGTCAGTGGGCACTCGCTCCTGCTGATGATGCTGACCCTGTACAATGCGCACCGCCCGTGTCACTGGGAGGAAGTGTAGTCAGTACCTTGCTTATGTACAGCGTAGCATGTTAGTTTGGAATGGTCGGCGTCAAGGTCAGTCAGCGCTTGTTCCTGCTGATGATGCTGACCCTGAACAATGCGCACCACCCGTGTCACTGGGAGGAAGTGTAGTCAGTACCTTGCTTATGTACTGCGTAGCATGTTTATTTTGGAATGGTCGGCGTCAAGGTCAGTGGGCGCTTGCTCCTGCTGATGATGCTGACCCTGTACAATGTGCACCACCCGTGTCACTGGGAGGAAGTGTAGTCAGGACCTTGCTTATGTACAGCGTAGCATTTTAGTTTGGAATGGTCGGCGTCAAGGTCAGTGGGCACTCGCTCCTGCTGATGATGCTGACCCTGTACAATGCGCACCACCCGTGTCACTGGGAGGAAGTGTAGTCAGTACCTTGCTTATGTACAGCGTAGCATGTTAGTTTGGAATGGTCGGCGTCAAGGTCAGTGGGCACTCGCTCCTGCTGATGATGCTGACCCTGTACAATGCGCACCACCCGTGTCACTGGGAGGAAGTGTAGTCAGTGCCTTGCTTATGTACAGCGTAGCATGGTAGTTTGGAATGGTCGGCGTCAAGGTCAGTGTGCGCTTGCTCCTGCTGATGATCCTGACCCTGTACAATGCGCACCACCCGTGTCACTGGGAGGAAGTGTAGTCAGTACCTTGCTTATGTACAGCGTAGCATGGTAGTTTGTAATGGTCGGCGTCAAGGTCAGTGGGCACTCGCTCCTGCTGATGATTCTGACCCTGTACAATGCGCACCGCACGTGTCACTGCGAGGAAGTGTAGTCAGTACCTTGCTTATGTACAGCGTAGCATGTTAATTTGGAATGGTCTGCGTCAAGGTCAGTGGGCGATCGCTCCTGCTGATGATGCTGACCCTGTACAATGCGCACCACCCGTGTCACTGAGAGGAAGTGTAGTGAGAACCTTGCTTTTGTACAGTGTAGCATGTTAGTTTGGAATGGTCGGCGTCAAGGTCAGTCGGCGCTTGTTCCTGCTGATGATGCTGACCCTGAACAATGCGCACCAACCGTGTCACTGGGAGGAAGTGTAGTCAGTACCTTGCTTATGTACAGCGTAGCATGTTAGTTTGGAATGGTCGGCGTCAAGGTCAGTGGGCGCTTGCTCCTGCTGAAGATGCTGACCCTGTACAATGCGCACCACCCGTGTCACTGAGAGGAAGTGTAGTCAGGACCTTGCTTATGTACAGCGTAGCATTTTAGTTTGGAATGGTCGGCGTCAAGGTCAGTGGGCGCTCACTCCTGCTAATGATGCTGACCCTGTACAATGCGCACCGCCCGTGTCACTGGGAGGAAGTGTAGTCAGTACCTTGCTTATGTACAGCCTAGCATGTTAGTTTGGAATGGTCAGCGTCAAGGTCAGTGGGCGCTTGCTCCTGCTGATGATCCTGACCCTGTACAATGCGCACCACCCGTGTCACAGGGAGGAAGTGTAATCAGTACCTTGCTTATGTACAGCGTAGCATTTTAGTTTGGAATGGTCGGCGTCAAGGTCAGTGGGCACTCGCTCCTGCTGATGATGCTGACCCTGTACAATGCGCACCACCCGTGTCACTGGGAGGAAGTGTAGTCAGTACCTTGCTTATGTACAGCGTAGCATGTTAGTTTGGAATGGTCGGCGTCAAGGTCAGTGAGCCCTCGCTCCTGCTGATGATGCTGACCCTGTACAATGCGCACCACCCGTGTCACTGGGAGGAAGTGTAGTCAGTACCTTGCTTATGTACAGCGTAGCATTTTAGTTTGGAATGGTCGGCGTCAAGGTCAGTGGGCACTCGCTCCTGCTGATGATGCTGACCCTATATATAATGTGCACCACCCGTGTCACTGGGAGGAAGTGTAGTCAGTACCTTGCTTATGTACAGCGTAGCATGTTAGTTTGGAATGGTCGGCGTCAAGGTCAGTGGGCACTCGCTCCTGCTGATGATGCTGACCCTGTACAATGCGCACCACCCGTGTCACTGGGAGGAAGTGTAGTCAGTACCTTGCTTATGTACAGCGTAGCATTTTAGTTTGGAATGGTCGGCGTCAAGGTCAGTGGGCACTCGCTCCTGCTGATGATGCTGACCCTATATATAATGTGCACCACCCGTGTCACTGGGAGGAAGTGTAGTCAGTACCTTGCTTATGTACAGCGTAGCATGTTAGTTTGGAATGGTCGGCGTCAAGGTCAGTGGGCACTCGCTCCTGCTGATGATGCTGACCCTGTACAATGCGCACCGCCCGTGTCACTGGGAGGAAGTGTAGTCAGTACCTTGCTGTACTGCTGTACTGCTGTACAGCGTAGCATGTTAATTTGGAATGGTCGGCGTCAAGGTCAGTGGGCGCTTGCTCCTGCTGATGATGCTGACCCTGTACAATGCGCACCACCCATGTCACTGGGAGGAAGTGTAGTCAGTAAGTGGATGTCAGCACATGTCGAAATAGATTTGTTAACTAGACAGCAAACTAAACCTCAATTAGCTGCAACGAATCTGGCAGAGGAACGCGAGTGAAGAGAAAGACACAACATCAAAAATCACTAAAATATCAGAGAGTCATTCAAACGCAATCCCTGCAATCGACGTAAGAAATCCGCCGAATTGTTATTGTGGTGTTCACACCTGCCTACCATTGGACTCAACAAACTAGCAAGATGTTTAGCTACACGATACGTCGGAGCACCTATGTTGGACACTATAGGCCTTAAAGGAATGTTCTGTTTATGGACCTTAGGAATCTAGGTGGTACAGAACAGTAAGAATTAAGACTCTTGATGGTCACCTGTGAGAAAGGACTTTTCTTCAGGAGGTTATTAATCTTTCTCTCAACACTATTTGTGGGGTCAGCACCGATCCTTCGATATGCCGAATCAAAAAGGTTTTTGTTTAAATTCTGCTCGGAATCTGCCACTGTCTCTCGTCAAAAACAGAGGGACAAAATTAATGCTGCCTCACCTGTTGATTAACAGTCACTATCGATATTTTTCATGTTTTGTCATCTTTGGTTGTGTTGACTCTGCTGTGACTTGTATTGTGTGTGTTATCTTCCTTATTTATCGTTTGCAAACCGAGGTATTAAATACGGTAGCACATTGCGTCTTTAAGTACAGTTGTGCCTTGAGAATGGCAGGGTGTCCTCCTGCCGAAATATCCGCGATTGTCGACGACTTCACCCGGCAGCATACCCGTAAGTTGTTTGAACATTCATTACGCCGGGAAAAGTTAAGGTTTCACAGAGTTGTTGTTGTTGTGGTTTCAGGTGGTGCTCGACCTGCCCGGCGTGGGCCGCAACCTGCACAACCACGTGGCGTTCTTCCTGGACACGGAGCTGCACAACGAGACGGACCGGAGAGACCTGGACTGGGCGGCCGCCGTCGAGTACATGACCGACCGCAAGGGCCCGCTCTCCAGCACAGGGCTCTCACAGGTCACCGCCAAGCTATACTCGGGCCTCACGACGCCGGGGCCGCGTGAGTAGAGTAGCTACTTGCAACACTTCTCTACAGTACACAGTCGCGTTGCTTTAGTCTGGAGACTGCTTTGATGCAGCTCTCCTCCCTTCTCTATCCGGAGCAAGCCTCTTCATCTCCCCATGAGAACGGCAACCCACATCCATCTGTATCAACTTACCATATTCGTCTTTCGGTCTCCCTCTGCGAATTTTCCTCCCACACACTTCCTTCCAATGCTAAATTTACGATTCTTTCAAGTCTAAGAATGTCTGCTACCAACCGATCTCTTCTTTTAGTCAAGGTATGCAAAAAATCCCTTTTCTCCCCAATTCAGTTCAGTACCTCTTCATTATTTACGCGATCAACTGACCTAATCATCACCATTTTTCTGTAGTACTACGTTTCGAAAGACTTTATCGTCCAAATTTCACTCTTGTACCTGGAAACATTCCACACAAATGCCTTCCGAAAAGACTTTCCTACACTTGAATTGATATTCGATGTTACCAAAAAAACGCATTTTATATCGTCTATTCTACGACCACCCAAGTAACAAAACTCATCTATCGCCTTTTATTGTTTCGTTACTTAATCTAATTCCTTCAGCTTCTCTTAATTTTCTAAGACTCCACTCCATTACCCTCGTTTTGATCTTGTTAATTATAATTTTATAAGCACCTTACAACACACTGTCCATTCAGTTGCTCTTCCAAGTCCTTTTCTGTCTCTAAGCTAAGGAAGGAATCTTAGGGCTTAACGTCCCATCGACAGCGTGGTCATTAGAGACGGAGATTACGCTCGGAGTTTTGGGGGAAAGGAACCATCCCGGCATTTGCCTGGAGTGATTTAGCGAAATCACGGAAAACATAAATCTGGATGGCCGGAGGTGGATTTGTTTTCCGTCTCTAATAGAATTAAATTGACATCAGCAAAATGCAATGTTTTTATTTCTTCACCTTGAACTCTAATTCCTTCTCCAAATTTCTCTTTGCTTTCCTCCATGGCTTGCTCAGTGTAGAAATTTAATAAAACTGGAGAAAGGCTACAACCCTGTCTTACTCCCTTCCCAACCAGTGCTTCCTTTCATACTCTTCAACTATAATAACGGCTGTTTGGTTAATGTACAAGTTGTAAATAACCTTCAGTTCCCTATATTTCAACCCTGCTGACTTAAGAATTTATATTCTAATCAACAATGTCAAAAGCTTGTTGTCTTGTTTGTCTTTCCTTAATCCATCTCCTAAGATAAGTCGTAAGATGGGTACTGCTTCCCGTTTTCCTACATTTCTCCTGAATCCAAACAGATTTTCCCCGAGGTCATCTAATGAGGAAGTGACCGCCGCTGTGACAGGCTATTTTTCAGAGTTTGATAAAGCCTACTTTGCCGGTGGATGGAAAATATTAGAAACTCGCAGGACGAAGTGTTCAGGATGGACCAGGTGTATGGGATACCAGTTCGATTTAACAGAGAGTACGCGAAGCAACTTGCCCCTCTTATTACAGCAGTGTTCCGCAGGTCTCTAGAAGACCACAGCGTTCCAAAAGATTGGAAAATGGCCAAAGTCATCCCCTTTTGAAGAAGGGACGTCGAACAGAGCTAAAGACCTATATCTTTAAACTCGGTCAGTTGTAGAATTTTGGAACACGTACTATGTTCGAGTATAATGACTTACAAGTTATACCAAAAGAAATAAAATAACTTCTATCATTAAACGAATAAACAGAATAATAATTATTATCACCAGATATTAAATAATAAAATAATAGAAAAGAATAAGAAGCTTTTAAACCAGTAGAAAAAAAAATAAAAAAAAAATTAATTCAACTTGAACAAATACCTCAAGAATTAAGTCGTTAGAATAAAAACCAGCCAAAAAAGGTATATCACCCCTTTTGGAGGGTAGATATCTAGTCTGTAGGAATCAGCATGAGTTTCAAAAAAGGCGATCGTATGAAACCCAGCTCACGCTATTCGTCCACGAGGCTCAGAGTGCTACAGACACGGGTTCTCAGGTAGATGCTTTGTTCTTGACTTCCACAAGTCGTTTGATACAGTTCCCAAAAGTCGTTCAATGAACAAAGTAAGAGCATATGGACTATCAGACCAATTGTATGACTGGATTGAGGAGTTTCTAAATAACAGAATGCAGCATGACATTCTAAATGGAGAGAAGTCTAAATGGAGAGTTATGTCAAATGGCGGATGATGCTCTAATATATCGAGAGGTTTAACAATGGAAAATTGTATTGAAATGCAGGAGGATCTGCATCGAATTGACTGATAGTGCAGAGAATGGCAATTGAACCTCATTGTAGACAACTGTAATGTGCTACGAATACATAGAAAGAAAGATCCTTTATCATTTAGCTAACCTATAGCAGGTTAGCATATGGAAGCAGTTAATTAAATAAATTTACGACCATATAAAATTAATCGTCGGCAAAACAGATGTCAGAGAGAGAGATTCATTGGAAGGATCCTAAGGAAATGCAGTACGGAAAGAAAGGGTTACTGCTCGCTTGTTCACCCACGGCTTGCATACTGCTCACCGGTGTAGAATCCGTACCAGAGGGGATTGATACACGAGGTCGAAAAGATCCAATGGAGAGCAGCGCGCTTCGTTACAGGATCATTTGGTAACCGTGAAAGCGTTATGGAGATGATCGATAAACTCCAGTGGAAGACTCTGCGAAAAAGACGGTTTGTAGCACGGTACGGGCTTTCGTCGAAGTTTCTTTACCGAGGAGTCTAGTAGTATATCTCGCGAGGAGATCATGAGGATAAAATCATAGAGACAAGAGCCCACACAGAGGCATACCGACGATCTTTCTTTCCGCGAAGAATACGAGACTGGAATAGGAGGGAGAACCGCAACCTCCGCAACACACCGTCGGGTGGCTTGCGGTGTGTGGATGTAGATGTCGAGACATAAAGATAGTTTTCACTTTAAAACAATTTTATTGTATTTTTACCAGACTTATCAGTTTGCCCTCGCATGTGGCTTTAGCGCAGTATGTCTTGCTCAAAATACCTAATACAGTTTACGAAACTGGAGATGTGCCAGTGCTGGTGGGGTCAGCCTGTGCAGTAGTCTGGAGAGTTTGCGCCTCCCTGACTGAGCTGCGGCGGAGTGGCCGAGCGCATTGAGACGCTATGCTACGATGCGCGAGACCAACACCTCCTAGAGACAAGGCCTTACAACAGGCCGTGGCTACGTCATACTTAGAGGCCCCGGCCGCCACCACACTGGCTGTAGGCTGGGGCACGCCCACCGCCGCGCAGCCGTCGGCCAGTCAGATGGCGGCCGGGGCTTCTAAGTGTGACGTAGCCACGGCCTGTTGTAAGGCCTTGTCTCTAGGAGGTGTTGGCGAGACTATTCCCCCTCGGGTGTTCGAATTCGATGGATTCGAATGGATGTTTGTGTTTAAATGTTAAATCACAGTAAAACTCAGTTTTTACAATTTCTAACACATAATTTGACGAAATCTGACATTATGATTACACATAATGGGCATGTGATAAGTGAGACTGAACAGTTCAAATTTCTAGGTGTTCATATAGACAGTAAGCTGTCATGGAAAGCCCATGTTCAGGATCTTGTTCCAAAACTAAATTCTGCTATATTTACCATTAGAACAATATCTGAGATAAGTGATTTTTCAACACGAAAAGTAGTCTATTTCGCTTACTTTCACTCACTTATGACGTACGGCATTGTTTTTTGGGGTAACTCGCCTGATGCAAAAAGGATATTTCTGGCTCAAAAACGGGCGGTTCGAGCAATATCTGGTGGAAGTTCGCGAACGTCATGTCGACCCCTTTTCAGTAGTCTGGGAATATTGACTCTGGCGTCACAATACGTTTTTTCTTTAATGTCTTTTGTTGTTAATAATATCAGCTTATTCCCACGAGTTAGTAGCTTTCACTCGGTGAATACTAGACAGATGTCTAATCTACATTTGCACCACACCACCTTAACACTTGTGCAGAAAGGGGTGCAGTATTCTGCGGCATCCATTTTCAATAAGCTGCCAGAAGAACTAAAGAATCTTAGCACTAATCCACATGCTTTCAAATCTAAATTGAAGAGTTACCTCGTGGCTCACTCCTTTTATTCTGTCGAGGAGCTCTTAGAAAAGTTAAACAATTAAGCTAATTCATTTTTTCTTTATTGATTCTTTTCACTTTGTCTTAAGATTGTCGTGTGCAAAGGACTACTTAAAATTTTTCTATTACCATTCTTGTGTAACAATGTATTGACTTGTTCCATGACCATGGAGTCTTACTCCTCAAGTGGGTCCTATGGAACAGAAAAAATAAAAAAAATAAAAAAAAAAATAATATA
The DNA here is from genome assembly GCA_026315105.1 of Locusta migratoria. Classification (NCBI taxonomy): domain Eukaryota; kingdom Metazoa; phylum Arthropoda; class Insecta; order Orthoptera; family Acrididae; genus Locusta; species Locusta migratoria. The sequence goes on along the minus strand of CM048744.1, from coordinate 646,877,468 downwards.
AGTTAGTTTATAAGTAGTTTGTAAGTTTAGGTACTGACGAGCCCGTAGTTAAGTCTCATGAGGTTAACAAACATTGGCACACTCGTGTGCGGCAGTGACGGGCGCGCAGGCGGACCCGGACGTGCAGCTGTTCTTCTCGGGCTACCTGGCCAACTGCGCGGCCACGGGCGAGGTGGGCGACAAGCCGGCCGAGACGGCGATGCCGCGCCACGTGGCCATCTCGCCCGTGGTGCTGCACCCCAAGAGCCGCGGCGCCATCAAGCTGCGCTCCGCGGACCCGCTGCAGCCGCCGCTCATCTACGCCAACTACCTGGACCACCAGGACGACGTCAAGGCCCTCGTCGCCGCCATCCGCGCCGCCATCAAGCTCGCCGGCTCCAAGGTCAGTCCACAAGTCTGCCTATCGCATTCTACTCACTTCAAAAATGTTCTGCATCACCTTGGTTCCAAAGTCTCCTGCAAACTGACGCTGACAACGGGAACACGAATTTTGATGAGTCGCAGGTATATTGTGCGGGAACTCCTCCAGACCACCAGGCTAAAAGGATTTGTCCCAATGCGACTTGGTTTCCACGAAAATCATGATCAAATCCAGCGCGTAACAGCTATATCTGTTCTGAGCCATCACGAGCATGTTAGCACAGATTCTGTGATGTTAGCCAACGTGGTGTAATTAGCAAGGCGCTGGCCTGTCACGCATACGACCCGAGTTCATATCCTGCTCGGGTTTATTTATTTATTTTGGCCCACGGTTACGATAGTAACACTAAAAGTGGGCCCTTGCGATCTTCTTTTGACTGCTCGAAATTAAAATTAAAATAACTGCTTAACTATTCATCTGACACGAAAGTTGAATAACCGAATTTGTAGAGGAGAAAATTCTCTACAACTTTGCTCTCTTATGTTTCTTTCATATCTCGTACCTATTTGCAAAAATAACGGCGATTTTGGGATGTCTGTCTGTCTCTCCGTAAGCAGTTCCCTGTTTTTAAGACGAACCGTTCAACCGATCAGCACCAAATTTTACAGACATGATTGTAGGCCGCCAGAGACCAGAACCTTCCTTTTTCAAATTTTTCGGAGAAAAAATACGGTAGTAATACATAAAAAGCCGTTTGTAATATAATTGTTATTGCAAACGAACCGTTCATTTGACACGAAAATTGAATAACCTAATTGGTAGAGGAGAAAATTCTCTACAACTTAGCTCACTTATTATTTTTTCATATCTCGTTTCGTTTGAGAGATATTTGCAAAAATAACGGAGATATGACACCCTCCATTGAATTAACGTAAACCAGCCTTTCGGAGATTTCATGTGACATTCATCGCCCAGAACTTTCTCTGACATATGCCATCTTGCGTTGCGTATTTGATGATTTTCTTATTGTAACTTACACGTTGTCATTTCAAAGCAATGACGCACTGAATAATTAACAAAAACAATGTCTACAAATGTCATATTAGCAGCAGTTAACAGCGGGCATCAATAGTATGAGATTAAAGAACTCGTTTTTTGATTGATAGCCGTATCGTAGTGGGCAAGGCGTTGGACTAAGAAGCTATAGGTCGGTGGTTCGGAACCCGATACCCCCCTAAATTCTTTTCCCTGAAAGGGTTTCAGACACTCCTGTTAATTATTTTTTTATTATTTAAATTATTATAATGGTCGAAAATGTTTGCAAAAACTTATGACACGACAAATCTAAAGTGGGCCGTAAAACACTTCAGTGGGATACTTTTTTTTTCTTTTTACACTTGTCCGGTGATTGACTGTGTATAATTATATTCCATATTTCTTACTGTAAAGATAAAGGTATATCAGGTAATTACAGTTACATGTGAACGATACGCTACGAATGACTACCCGCCTGGCCGCAGCATAGCCGGCCGCGGTGGCCGAGGTGACAGGCGCTCCAGTCACGGTCAGCACGGCCACTACGGTCGGAGGTTCGAATCCCCCCTCGGGCATGGATATTTGTGCCGTCCTAGTTCGTAAGTAGTTCATAAGTAGTTTGTATGTTTAGGGACTGATGACCCCGTAGTTAAGTCCCACAAGCTTAACAAACATTTGAACATTTTGAACATTTGCCGCAGCATAATAAGCCGCTGGGACGCGTCAAATGGACACACTGCATTCGACGGTGTAACAACAGTGGGGCCGGGGGCTGATAAAGCAGCTAACAAATGCTGCACAAATGTTACAGCTGATAACTACACACGGCTTACTGATTTTTCAGTCGCCGTAAAAGTATCCTTCGAAGTAAGGAATAAAATAAAATAATCGTGCGCAATACATATTTAGCAATTAATATAAGCTATTATCATGACCAATTACTCAAGCATTAACATAAGAGTGGCTATTAAAGCATATAATTATGCACAATCAATCGTCGGACAAGTGAAAAAAAATTGATTCCAAGCAGGATTTGTACACGGGTCGTATGCGCGACAGGCTAGCGCCTTCTAATTACACCACGCTGTCTCACGTGCTCCTGGTGACTCAGTACAGGTATAGCTGTTACGCGCTAGAGTTGGATAGCGATTTTCGTGGAAACCAAGGCGCATTGGAACTAATCCTTTTAGCTTGGTGGTATGGAGGAGTTCCCGCACAATATACCTGCGACTCATCAAAATTCGTTGGCACCATCCTTCCCCTTGTGAGTGTGTGTACTGAATCGGGAACAATGTTCCTTAAAACCCCATACACGAGCAACAAATCGCTGCAATCCGTCGCATGGGATATCGCTGCAATCCGTGGCTCGCCTCCACCTCGCCACACACGAGCGACTTGTCGAGCAATTTCTACGAGAATTACGAACGCAGATGTGTAGGAAAATTCTGAAATGTAGTGATCAGCGTTTTGAAGCTTCTGCTGATAGCACTAGAATTGGTAGGACGTTCATAGTAAATTATAGGGTGCACTTTGCATTACTTCTTAATATACGTGAAAACGCTGGCCTCCTTTGCTCAGAGAAGTTCGAATCCTCGAATAATGATTCATTGTAACGTAAAGTTATTACTGAACGTGGAAAAGAGAAACAATCACAAACACGGTTGATAACTAAAGAAACGAGTCACAGGCATATTGGCACAGGTCTCTGCTAAGCATCCAGGCAACCATATTGCATCGACGAATCGCATGCGATCTGCCAGATTGCCTGGGATTTTCATGCGATCAGCGATTTATATATAATACATTTATTTAACATTTGAATTACATTAAATATACAATGGTTTCATAACTTTGATGTTAACAGCAGAACAGCAGACACACAAGAACCATGCACTCTTCCTCACTTGTTTCCTTCTTGGTAACAATGATTACTTTCGCTTCAGTTTGTCGCTAAGATTGTCCTTATTTGGTTTTTCTTCATGGCTCACACTTGCATAGCACCTTCGAAAATCATTGCAACTGCTTAACCACTTTTTATTTATTTATTTATTTTTATTCATATATTTCAGCATATTTCAATTTCTCTTGACCTATCTTAATTCTTATTTTCTTTGTCTCGTATTAATATTATTATATCGAACGCATTCATCAAAGTAGTGATGTCCGCCTAATCATAGCTCACAGCGCTGTTTCAGGGTTCTACTGAGGCCTTCACGGCTACCGTAGCGGCCACGGGGCACACGAAGTCCCCACCGTACTTCATCCTCAGCAGCAATCCCCTACTTTGGCAGTGAAGCCATAATCAGGCTAACCGACTTCAATTTAGGTCTTTGTTATTTTATGTTCGAGGAGCAAAATTTTTAACTTGTTGCCAAATTTCTTTTTATGATCCTCCCATCTGTATAGTTTATAGAATTCACCCTTAATAAATTCTTCGTATTCCTGTATACAGTCATTCTCTTTCTTTGTTATTACGTAATGTACGTAAATGCCTAATAGCCATAGTACAGCGTTATTTTTTTATTCTGGAAAAATACTTCTTCTGGGTAAAAGATGTTATTCAAGGTAATTTCTCTTCCATCGCTACGCTTGAGGAATGCAATCTGCTTCTTCACTGCAATCCATATGTCCTGATAGCCTTTACAAACGAATCGATGGTTTAACGTATCAATATCATTACATTCTTGACAGATGTCGGTGACGCATCGACCAATTGAGTGTAGTTTCTGATTTGTGGATGCTAAATTATTAATAACTCGTTACCAAGTCGTTTTGATATCAGTAGAAAGGACTCTATTATTGATGTTACGTCATACATATTTCCAATTTTTCCCTGGGTGCTTTATTTCCATTCTATTTCGACAGCGTGGAGGGTATAGTGCATCCATGATCGCTGCGATTTGTCCACACACGTGTGATTTAAGAACCGAGGATTGCTGCGACTCGATGCTCGTCTGTGAGGCCCTTTAGGGTGAAACCATAGTGGAGCGGCGAGTCAACAGCCAAGAGGCAAGCTGCGCTCCTTTTAAAAATGCTCGCAGTCCAATGGGGCAACACATAGTGGTGCGGCAAGCAGCGCTTCTTGTCTCTGCTCGGGAATTCAGCCCCTATTTCTTTGCAACTCTGCTCCAGGCTTGGCGCGTTGCTCGGAACGGCTTTATACTGTATTCTTCCTACCCCCGTTACATTTATTTAAAAAAGGATATTGTTACTTAATAGTAAATGCACAGTTATGCACTCTTGTTTGTCAGTATTCAGTATTAACTATTTCCTCAAATTTCTCACATTTGTAGACGAAAACCGCCGATAAATGAATTTGTTATTAATAGAATGAAGTTGTAGTCATAATAATTTTACCTTGGGCGACCATTTGTTTACTACCTTTATTACTAAAACTAATTTTACATAAACGTTGTTTTGCAATTGGATCATCTGCCTTAAGCAAAACTAATTTTTTTTTTTTTTTTTTTTTTTTTTTTTTTTTTTTTTTTTTTTTTTTTTTTTTTTTGCCTATACGTGTATCATTGTAACTGCAGCTTCTTCTGTGGACTTTTATTTATTTTCCGTCATTACATTTCCTGATATTCTTGTCTTTGTAATTTTTTATACTTTTATTTTGAAAAAAGCAGGAATTCTTGAATATGTAATACGAGGAAATACAGACAGGCCCACGGAAGATGCTGCAACTGCAGTGAAACACGTATGGATAATAAAAGGAAGAAGTATATACATGTGGCGTCTGTTCCAAAAGAACTGATCCTGCACTTAATAATCTTTCATTTTCACAATATATATGTCATCACCTGCGAACGGGCAAAGCTGAAAATGTGAATCTAGCCGGGATTCGAACCCGGTCTCCCACTTTCTAGGTAGTTCGCTGACCAGTAAACCATTGGAGACATACTAATCACCGCACCTGCAAGGACTACCTAAGCACGCCTCCCGTCAGATACAAATTCCCAGCCTCGCCCATTCGCAGTTGATGTCATATATTCTGTGAATATGAAAGAATAACAACTGCAGGATCAGAAGTGACGTTTGTTCTTTCGGAACAGACGCCACATATGTGTATATATACAGGATGTTTCACTAAGTGTGTTTGCCTCTGTAACTTATAAAATAATAGGTGACGGGAAATTTTAATGCGGTAGGTCAACACAAGAAATGTTACACTTTCTGCGGAGCTATGAACATAGTTTATTGTATCATTTTCCAAAGAGTTACACCACAAAGATATAATTTTTTAAATGTAATAATAGTTTTTTTCTGTCGTGCATTGGAATCAGCTGCGTCCAAATCAATTTAAACTACATTCCTATCACTGTTAGTTTGGGAGCTACAACCCTTCAAAGTTTGTAATGAGTATGGAAATTGTATCTGGTCATTCAGTACCAGGTTTGGGGAAGGGTACATTGTTGGAATCTTAGGCAAGGGAATTCTACATTTGCAGACCACCTGCTAAAAGAAGGCCACAGTTATAATGTAACACATGAAATCCTACATCATGTACAAAAAGGAAGGAAAATGAACTTCTTTGAAGAAATGGAAATTAACAGATATGTGTACACTTCCCCAAACCTGGTACTGAATGATCAGACATAATTTCCATACTCACCATTTCTGTCTGCAGAACCTAATCACAACCCTGTGCAGACAATGTAAACTACCATCTCCTACCCACTTCTCTCATACTTCTACTACTGTTTCATAGCCATGTTATAAAAACCCTTGTGTAATCAGAACGGTTTTGCTGCTCACCAGATATAAATTGTAATGCCTTATTTTACTAGTTATAAAATTCTTGTGTAATCACAACTGTTTTGGCTGCATATGTGATATAAACTTTAATGTTTTATTTTACTAGTAAACGTAGTTTAACTTAACCAGTTAAAAAAATTTTAACATATATTTACAGATGTTTCATTCAAATTTGTCACATGCTTCCATGTTCCAGACATTGTTTAATTTAACCAGTTAAAATTTTAACATATATTCACAACGCTTCCATGTTTCTAGACATTAGACCTATTTAAGATAAGATACGTTGTAATCAAAATATGGACGGGTGTACTGCCTGTATATAGTGTCTATAGTCTGACCAGATTCCGTGTCAGTGTTGCAAGTCATATATTGGACAGACGATGCGTACCGTCGAGGATTGATGCGTTGGACACCAGGGGTACACACGGTTGATGTATCCGAGCAAGTCGGCGGTCGCTGAACATTTTTTGTCGGAGAATCACGCGATGGAATATGAACGCACTAGGATTCTGGTACCGACGTCCAGACACTGGGATTGCGACGTTAGAGAGGCCATCGAAATTCGCACAAGTGACGACCTCATAAACCATGGCTGTGGCTATAAACTTATCAATGCTTAGGAACCAGCGATTGGGTTAATTTAAATCTAGCAAACGTAACGTAGTGACGACCAGGGCGGAGAGAGTCATGACATCATCTCAGACGCCGTCTCAATCGGTTCCATTGCGAGACCGCGGTGCGGGGCGCGGACCACGGATGGGTCGCTGCGCGGGACGAGGGTATTTAAATGGCCCGCAACCGGGCTAGAACCCAGTTCCCTTCGAGCAGCCATAAGCGTGTGGATCTCCGTGCCGGCGCGTTTCCAGGAGCTCAGTCCGACAGTTCACCTGATGATGGCAACATGTATGACCGCCGAAATATTGTGCCCGTTGGACACTATAAACCGTCAGTACCCGTGGATATTTTGATTATGAAATACGGCGGGAGAAACTCAAGAATCACAAGATACGTATTGATCAATATTTTTCAGGAAATTTCTATTGTTTCACTTTACATACCTTATATTGTCATGTATTTTATCAGTGTCAGGAATTTACACCACAACTTGAATTGTACTATTTTCCGCAGGTTAGTTATAAACCAAAATACTAGTCTCTTTTGAAAGTTATACAGGGTGTTACAAAAAGGTACGGCCAAACTTTCAGGAAACATTCCTCACACACAAAGACAGAAAATATGTTATGTGGACTTGTGTCCGGAAACGCTTAATTTCCATGTTGGAGCTCATTTTAGTATTTACGGATGAGGCTTCATCCCAACGTGATCAAATTGTAAATTTTCACAATTAACATGTGTGGGCTGATGACAGTCCGCACGCAATTGTGCAATCACGTCATTAACACTGATTTTCTGTGAACGTTTGGGCAGGAATTGTTGGTGATGTCTTGATTGGGCCTCATGTTCTTCCATCTACGCTCACTGGAGGACGTTATCATGATTTCATACGGGATACTCTACCTGTGCTGCCAGAACATGTGCCTTTACGTCACAACATGTGTTTTATGCACGATGGAGCTCCTGCACTTTTCAGTCGCTGTGTTCGTACGCTTCTCAACAACAGATTCGGTGACCGATGGATTGGTAGAGGCGGGCCAATTCCATGGCCTCCACGGTCTCCTGACCTCAACCGTCTTGACTTTCATTTGAAAGCTCTTGTCTAGGCAACCATGGTACCAAATGTAGAGACTTTTCGTGCTCGTATTGTGGACAGCTCTGAAACAATACGTCATTCTCCAGGGCTGCATCAGCGCATCAGGGATTCCATGCGACGGAGGGCGGATGCATGTATCCTCGGTAACGGAGGACATTTAGAACATTTCCTGTAAGAAAGTGTTTGAAGTCACGCTGGTACGTTCTGTTGCTGTGTGTTTCCATTCCATGATTAATGTGATTTGAAGAGAAGTAAAGGCACATGTTCTAGCAGCACAGGTAGAGTATCCCGTATGAAATCATGATAACGTGCTCCAGTGAGCGTAGGTGAAAGAACATGAGGCCCAATCAAGACATCACCAACAATTCCTGCCCAAACGTTCACAGAAAATCTGTGTTGATGACGTGAATCGAGGAAGTACAGTACACAATAACGAAACAATTCGGTATTTTGACAATTGTTTGCCCGAATTATTTCATTTTACCTTTAAAGAGAAATACTAAAATGAGCTCTAACATGGAAATTAAGCGTTTCCGGACACGTGTCCACTTAACATATTTTATTTCATTGTGTGTGAGGATTGTTTCCTGGAATTTTGGCCGTACCTTTTTGTAACAACCTGTATATATAGCGCGTTAAGTTGTTTGAAACTTGTAATGTTTATCTGATGATGGCGTAACAGCCGAAAACTGGTTCGTAGACCAACAAATTTGCAGAATATCTCACGGTTATCCCGTGTATTTTATTCATAATGTATCAAATATTCTGTCAAGAACCGCCGGTACAGTCGGTGAACATTGCTTTGTTTGGTTTGTCGGGCAGGTGATGCGCGAAAAGCACGGTCTGGAGGTGGTGAAGACGCCGGTGCCTGGCTGCGAGTCGCTGACCTGGGGCTCTGACGAGTACTGGGAGTGCGCGGTGCGGCGCGAGACGGGCCCCGAGAACCACCAGGCGGGCTCCTGCCGCATGGGCGCCGCCACCGACCCGGACGCCGTCGTCGACCCGCAGCTGCGTGTGCGCGGCCTGCGCAACGTGCGCGTCGCCGACGCCTCGGTGATGCCGCGCGTCGTCTCGGGCAACACCAACGGGCCGTGCATCATGATCGGCGAGCGCGCCGCCGCCTTCGTCAAGGAGCAGTGGCGCGACCTCGGCAACCGCGTCGGCGTCGAGCCCGCGGCGCCCGCCGCCGCCACCGCGCAGCCCTACCCGCCCGCCGGGAAGCCCGCCTTCGGCGCCTCGCCCTTCGGCGGCGGCGACAAGTACCCCACCTCCAAGCCGACGGCCTTCCCGCCCAAGCCCGCCTACCCCTCGGCGCCGTACCCGCCATCGGGGTACAAGCCGCAGGGCTGGGCCTTCTCGTACCTGCCGCCGGGCCAGTGGATGCATATGCACCGCCAGCATCCCCACCTCCACCCGCACGCCAACTTTCCGGCGCCGCCGCCGACGCCGGCCGCCTACATGTTCCCGCAGACGTCGGCGCCCAAGCAGGAGAGGAACTACTCCAACCTGAAGGCGGCGGGCACGTCCAGCTGGGACGCGACCAGGATCCCGCCCTTCCAAGGGTACAGTGCCAACCCTTCCGCTTGGGGCGGCAGCGGAGGCTCGCAGCAGTGGTGGTCCCAGAAGGGTTAAAGAACGTTGCGTCACGCCACAGACCTAACTAACCAGAGGAAGTCTCCTCCTACACCCCCGCCCCAACTGCCCCACGTAATAACTGTCCAAAGATGTACTCACAGTTCCGTCAGACGCCAGCAGGTCAGACGGTTCTTGTGATTCATTGCAGAGGCGCTTCTGCTCGATGACTATTACTAAATTTCTTGGTTACATAGCTGTGACGTCAGGGCCTTTAACTTTTGTTTTTTCCTACATGGAAATCCCCACCCCTGTACTAAGCCACTGTCCTAGACTTCCTTCGTAGTTCCGTCAGACAGCAGAAGTTAGATGGCTCTTTCCCTTCATTCCATTAGGCTCTGGCCGAAGCGCTTCTGGAAGTATCCCTCTGACGTCAAAGAATACTTTCGTGCGTCCCCCCCCTCCCCATGTTTCCTTACTCTGCACACTTTGTTGCATCGCATCGTTTCTTACGGGTGATCCCTTCCTGTATATTTTTGTCTGTGGCCACGTGCACGACTGATCTTAACAAACTCTATTTAAAGGAGTAAGTGTATCCAGAATGGTAAACATGTAATGAGTATGTAATGTCACCCACAAGTGCGACTGCTGTGTCTCAGTTTAGAGGTATAATTTAGCCATTGTACAACAATAACAGCACGACGTACAAATCTCTACGTACATGCTGGCATTTCCTGTACGGTTGATTATGATTAATGTGAAACTTATTCCTTATACTGTTCAATACTGTTCAGACGTGTAATTATTCTGTAACTTAACGAGAACATTTGCATTTAGTATTACTGGTTTCACACTATTGTGAAACAGTTGTTCGGGTTTAGTGTTTCTTGGAACGTACCAAACTCTTCCTTATCTTCTGTTGATTCTTATGCCCCTGAAGTGATTACAAAATAATGACGGATTCCACACGATTACCTGCGTAAGCATTCTCAGACAGCCATGTCGTATGTGAACTACTGTAAGAAGACTCAGAAGGCGGCCTGGAATATCTCAATAACCTTATCCGACGTCGTAAGGGCAAGTCATAATCAGCCAACTTCATGGGAATAACGTTTTACGTTTACATGCTCTGTGTTACCCTGAATGATACGTATTACATATGTTACTGGTAAATAAACACGAATATTTATTGCATAATAAGACTGTAGTGATTTGATCAGTTGATGTTGTAGTCCAAGGTTTTAAATTAAAAAAAAACTTGTTTTTAACACTATTTCTTCACTTCCCAGCTGAGTAAAATGAGCCTCCGTCACCTCCTAAAGTATATTTGATGCTGTTTTATACTTCAGCTGTATTTTTCTTCATGTTTCTTTTTTCCAGTTTCTTCAGCAACTGCACTGACCTTCTGAAATACAAGGAAGCCAACAAGATAATCGAACAGCTACGATTCACTTAAATCAATCGAGAATTATAAGACACATTATATGACATCGTAGGTTGTGGAGACAATCTAATATATTAATTATATTTGAAAGTAGAAAGCCAAGATCGCAATATAATTATTAAATAATAATAAATTTATTACGATCTTGGCTGCGATCTTGGCCTTCTACTTTGGGATATAATTATAACACAGATTGATCTACCCTCTTGGATTGACAATGGAAAGCTAAACAAAGGATCCTGTAAAAAAAATCCTTCATTTTTTAATTCACTGTGTAAGCTGCACTAGCGTTTGCCAAAGTTTTTCAATATGCGACCGCCTTCCAAGTAAAAATACGTATTCAGCCGAACTCCCTCGTCACGAACCGTACCAAAACTATATTAAAGAAATCAAATTAAATCTTACTTCTTTTGGTTCAGATTTAAACTGCGGTACAAAGTTCTCTAAGAGTTTTTTTCGGAATGGAACACATTATCCTACTTTTACATGATTTCCGACAGAAAAATATATTTTTCTTAACGAGTGTTTCGCATTTCAGGCAAGACTCAAAGGCCAATTATGCCCATTAAGAAACGTCCCACTGTATACAAAATTTGTAAAGAAGTAGATTTTTTTTGGAATTACTTATTGCATCAAGATGTTTTACATATCGGTTGCTTCCTGGGAATAGTGTTCAGACTTTGTTGTTATTCATAACTGACACATTTTTATTATGATTATCCACGTTCCTGTCAATTCATAATGAATGTTACACAATGCATGCGTTTTTGTATTACTGATCCCCCTAGTTATTTTATGTTCAGAATCAAATGTTTGTAAATCTTATGGGACTTAACTACGGGTTCATCAGTCCCTAAACTTACAAACTACGTATGAACTACCTTATACTAAAGACAACACAAACATCACTGCCCGAGGGGGGGGGGGATTCGAACCGCCGACGGGAACATCCTCGCGCATCCGATCATAGCTCCTCAATGCGCTTGGCCGCTCCGTCGCGGGCAGTCAATTTATGGTGCAAGTACTTCCTCTTGTGACGGTGACCCCTCCCCCCTCTTGTGAAAAACACTGAGCTACACAGGCGAGCACTGAACACGTTAGGTAAACACCCTTAGCAATGAGATTCTCTTATACCGAATAGAGCGCAGCTCAAAGACTACTAGTTCCCTCTACCTCTCTTACACATATGCCTTTAGCTACAATTTGGAAACATAAGAAATTGTTGAAAAATTATACACACATGAATGTTCTACATAGAGTGAGAGACACATGATTTAGTCATCAGTTGAAAAATGGAGTAGTGTAGGTTACATCAAAATGAAACAAATGACGGGGCGTCCTCAACATACTCTATTGGGACAAGTAACCAACAGTCGAAAATGGGTAATTATTGCGTTCTGGACAAATTCAGCGTACGCCACAAAACAACATCGAAGTTAACAGCAAGTTTTCAAAGTTATGATCGACTGCCTCAGTGCATGTCTGGGATAAGGACGCTACGCACGCCACGCCATATAGGTAGTTACTATCGAAGATTCTCTGTCAAAAAAAAAAAAAAAAAAAAAAAAAAAAAAAAAAAAAAAAAAAAAATTGAGTTCACTTCCCGAGACCCTACACATTATTTACTACTAGCTGAAAACCCGGAAACGCCCGGTTATTTATTTATTCCTGCCTTGAGTTAGTACTTCTCCTTACGCTTCTCTCTCTGTCCAACTCCTTTATCTAAAATCATGTTATGTTTGTCGGAGAATATATAAGAAATAACGCTGTCTTGCGTATTGTACAAAATTATAACCGCAGTATCCAAACAGTTGAATTATATGTTGTACAATTGTATATTTTTTGTTCCTTTGTTATGTGCTGTATGTGTGTAAAATCTCTTGGGAATACAATTAGTAGTAAAGAAGTAATCGATTAAAAGGTGGTGCGTGATGGAGCGGTTTTCATGAACGTTACTGTTAATGTGCTCATATCTCTTGAACTACGTGTCGTACTATGATACAATTTAGAAGGTACACTCAAGTACATGCGTGTATACTGTCTGTAAAATTTCCTGCGGCTACAAATTGTAGTGCACAAGTTATAAATTATAACGTCATACCGAATGCCGTAGTTTTACTCCACAAACAGCGGAAAAGTAGTAAGCGAGAAACTTTTTTCCTTTCATTATTTTGCTACGGTTGTTAGCGAGAAAAAGTTTAATAAAAGTTTAAATTTGCAAGTCGCTAAGTAATCACTTTCTCATATAGTGTATTTATAAAGTCTCGGCGCATTATGTGGCAATTCCTATTCTTTATGACATCATATCTTCTCAACCATATGTGATTTGTAACCCTGCAGTAATTGTTACCTCAGAGTGAGGAACGGGTATACCAAATTTGGTTGAAATCGGTCCAGTGGTTTAGGAGAAAATGAGCAGTATTGTCTCTAAATGCAGTAGTTTTTCGCGCATCTCATTGTTTATGATGTCATATCTCGTGAACTATATATCGTACGTGATTCCTACACTTACGGCTACCGTCCTCATGGATTGAAGCTTACGTGTGCAAAATTTCATAAAGATTGGAACAAAACTGTAGATTTGTATGCAGAATGTACATACAAACATACGGACACTCTGCTTTTACATGCTTTACAATACCTTGGAAAGCAAAGAAAGTTTGGTTGGGTGACAGGTTCATGCGTGTATTCCTGTCCGGCCTGTAACATAATTATCCTCGCAAAGCGAATATTTCGTTGCGAACACTAGCACATTACGCCACCGGAAACTTGACGCCTGGACGATGCGCAACCCTCACCATCCGTATATTGCACATGCTGCCGCATTATGCTCAAAAATGTTCAAATGTTTGCTAAGCCTATGGGACCCAACTACGGGGTCATCAGTCCCTAAACTTACAAACTACTTATGAACTACTTACAAACTAGGACGGCACAAATATCCATGCCCGAGGGGGGGATTCGAACCCCCGACAGTAGTGACCGTGCTGACCGTGACTGGAGCGCCTCAGTCACCTCGGCCACCGCGGCCGGCCCGCATTATGCCTGTAATAAGTAAATCAAATCAATAAACATGTAGATCCGAATACTACCAAACTTCACAGGTACACTCTCAGGGCCTATCTGAATATTGTATAATGTTGTCATCAAAATCGCTCGAGCCGTTTTCGACTTTATAGATGACTGACATACGGACAAACATTCATATATATATATATATATATATATATATATATATATATATATATATATGAGGCGCGTCCAGAAAGTAAGTTCCGTTAGGTAATAAAATAAAATTGTACACAGATACAGAAGAAATTTTTATTGCACAAAATTCCACAAGTCTTAAACTACTTTTCCACATAACTGCCAAAATTTTGTAGGCACTTGTCATAGCGTGCCACAAGTTTTTGCATGCATCCTTCACAGAAGGTTGCCGCCTGTGTATTCAACCATGTGGCAACAGCTCTTTATCATCGTTGAAGTGTTGACCACCAAGGACAGATTTTAGGTGTAAGAAGAGTTGAAAGTCGCTAGTAGAGAGGTCCGAGGTGTATGGAGGATGATCAAACAGGTCCCATTGAAATTTCCGTAAGAATTGTTTGGTTACATTCGGTGTGTGAGGTCAGGCATTATCGTGAAACAAATTTTTTGACAGTAATCCTCTTGTTACACCTAAAATCTGTCCTTGTTGGACAACACTTCAACGATGATGACGAGCTGAAAGAACATGTTACCACATTTTTGAATAAACAGGCGGCAACATTCTATGAAAAAGACACACAAAACCTTGTGCCATGCTATGACAATTGCCTACAAAACATCGGAAGCTATGTAGAAAAGTAGTTTAACAGTTGTAGATTTTTGTACAATCAATATTTTTTCTGTATCTGTGCCCGTTCGTTATATATAACCAAACGGATCTTACTTTCTGGACGCGCCTCGTATATATTGGCTACTCAGATTTCGACCAATAAACTAACAATTTCAAGTTGTTCAGTTTTTTGTATATACAAGACGGCTAAAGGTGAGCGACAGATGATCGAATTAAAAGGGGCTGGTTGCAGACAATGCGAGTACGAGGACTTACCAAGTATGAGAAAGTAATGGTTAGTACATTCATCCAGCATGGGTGACTGTATCTAGCGGAACCAGTTCGGTAAGTGTGATGTCACCGGTACTATAAAAAGAAAAACTAAACTCCTGCCAAGACGGGGACTGACAATACACTGACTGGTAATTATACAATGATAACGAAGAAGATCGATGTGGCGAAACTAAACTACACACGGCGCCTTAGTAACGTGTAGCACATGAAATGAGGCTGTTATAAAACGATATTTGTAGCTGCTCTTAAAATAGTATCACAAAAATATAATTTGTGACTACGGTTTCCTGAAAGTATTATGTAACTCAGAGCCAGTCCAGATACAATGAAATTTCATGATATTTTTAAATGCTTTATTTCCTTCAGAAACTTCTCATGAAATGTTAGTTAACTAAAGATGGATGGAAACAGTACAAATACGCAGTTTTTAGGTTTATGTTATGGTATTATGGTATACATTGGCAAATTCGTCTCTGTATTGAAACTGTAATTCAGCACTATCTCCAAAATACGGATTAAACAAAACTGGTACAAAAACTGATCGTTGAAAACGAAAGTGTGGATCTTCCTCTGAACTTTATTCTTAAATTTTTAAAATTTTGTGAGTACACTAGGAGATTCTGGAGTGCATTCCAACTACCGCGTCATCCGTTCAAAACGAATCAACGTGCCACATTCGTTTTGCGTATTGAGATATGTTGTGGTACAAATTTCCGGTTAGTGATTATTTTAGTTATGACGAACAAACATGAGAAAAAAATTTGTTATTGCAAAGTATCACATCATCATAATCATCGTCATTTTCAAACTCCAGTTTCCCGGGTGTGGTGTAAAAGCGCTCGCCATCTCCTCCTGTCTTCATACATCTTCTGTTCCAGAATGTCTTCCCATTTGTGTCCTTTCTCCTCCATATCTGATGTTACAGTCTCTATCCAGCGTTTCCTTGGTCTTCCCCGTGGTTTTCTTCCTATGAGGTTGAGATTTAAGTACTTTTTAGCAGGACTTTCACTATTCATTCTCATTAAGTGTCCATACCACTGAAGTCTATGTTTCTTTATGATGCTGGTGACAGGAACCTCAATACCAGCTACTTTTCTATTCACCTCATTCCTAATTTTATCCTGCCTGGTTGTTTGATTCATAGTTCTAATGAATCTCATTTCCATTGCCTGAATTCTACTGAGATCTCTGTTTAGTAGGGTACATATTTCTAAGCCGTATGTAAGGATTGGAACGAAATACTTATGGTACAAGGTTGCTTTTGCTTTTTGTGGCATTTTATGGCATTTTGTGGCATCCTTATTTGACTGCAAAAATGGATGTTTCTGTGTTCTGCTTAGTACTTCCTTCTTAACGGTCTTGTCTTTAGAGATCATGCTTCCTAGGTATTTGAAATGAGAAACAGATTCTACTTTGGCCCCTTCTAGAAATATATTTGATGTTGTTCCCTGCCTGTTGATGGTCATTCCTAATATCTTTGTTTTACTTATCTTTAGTACGAAATTTTTGAATGTGTTGTTCCAATCATTCAGTTTCCTCTGTGCCTCAGTATCACAAATGTACGCTAAATTAGATATACACTACACCTAAATTATTCAATATTTACAGGCTATAGATTTTACAAGTGGCTTTTCAATCTCAACAGCTTGTAGACGCTGTAAACATACAATCTCTGACAATAAAATTCGGTGAATGAAGTCGAAACGGACGATCGCTTCGCAAGACACCAAAAGAAACGCACACGATTCTGGTACGTGTTTATGGGAATCACGCACTGTCCATTAAGTGTCTGTACGAGGAGGCCGGGAAAGTGTTTTGAAAATCCCCGTAGCTGACGACGGGCGACCGCCCTCAGTTACGGAAACATTGAGAAAGTGACGAAATCGATCACGAACGATCGTCGATTAACTGTGCGCATGATAGCGGAGGAAGTGCCGATTAACCGTGACTCCGTGGTACAACTCCTTACCCAGAAGTTAAGGACGATAAAACGTGGTAGTAGTGTACCACAATACTTGACTGACAATCAGAAGCAGGCACGTTTAAGGGCCCCAGAGGATTTTCTTGAAACGGCGGATGCGACACCCAAATTCATGAACCGTTTTGTCACTGGACAAAACCTGGTGTTTGCGGTACGACCCTGAAACCAAACGGCAAAGCATGGAATGGTGTTCTCCGAAATCAAGTTGCCGGACAGACGACAGAACCGAAAAATTACGCATAAAAACGGTGCTCATCACCTTTTACGATAGTCAGGGCATTATCCATAAGGCATGAGTACGATAAGAAATCAGTTAAACTTTGTTTACAAGATAAATCAATCAAAAGGGAAGGCCATAAACTTCACCAAATATATAGGAATTACTATTGCTTCAGATTAAACTAGAAAGAACACGAAGATAATGTCATGGGAAAGGCGAACCGAAGACTGCGATCTATTGGCAGAACCCTTAAAAGATGCAACAGAACTACTAAAGAAACTGCATACACTACGCTTGTCCGTCCTCATTTGGAGTATTGCTGCCCAGTGTGGGATCCTTATCAGGTGTGTTTGGCGTAGGACATCGAAAGAGTCCAAAGAAGGGCGTTTGGTACTGTCACGATACAGGGGAGACAGCGTTACGGAAATGATACAGGATCTGGGATGGAAAGCATTACAACAACGGCACTTATCGCTGTGGCGTGGGCTACTTACGAAACTCCAATCGCCAACATTCTCCTCCAAATGCGAAGATATATTGTTGATTCCCTCTTACATAGGTAGAAATGATCATCAGAATAAAATACGAGAAATCAGAGCCGGAACGGAGAGATTCAGGTGTTCTTTCTTCCAGCGCGCTACTCGAGATGGGAATGGGAGATAAATAGTATAACGGTGGTTCGATGAACCCTCTGCCAGGCACTTAAGTGTGATTTGCAGAGTATCCCATGTAGATGTAGATGAATTTCTACCTGGGGAACGAAGGAGGCGGCAAGGCACGTTGAAATTTTGACCCGTTTCATGCAACGTCTACGTACAGTGCGACCCCAGTAAGCACAAGATTCCCGCTTTTTGTTCACGACGACGCTCGCCCACACGCAGCCTACATCGTCGAACAGTTCTTGACATAAAGGGGCTGTGCAGTTTGAACATCCATCACAGTAACCGGATCTCAGTCACCCAGACTTCTTGCTATTTCCTCAAATTCGCTTTGTTAGGAAGGAGATTTGACAACATTACTGACATCCAATGAAACGTGACAAGGATGTTGAACACCATACCATAGAAAGACTTTGTACAAAGTTTTCAGTACACGTATTGCAGAGCTCAGAGGTTAAAAATGTTCAGATACTTGTAAATCGAAGGGACTAAGTTCCTAGGTTTACAAACTACTTAACCCTTTGAAGACTGAGTTTTTGAACCCTCGCCTGCTTCTATCATCTCAGTTATTTTGGTACTGTTGATTTACGTAGGATTCTGAGGTGTAGACATACCATTATTCAGCCATCTGCACTCACTACTTCCGACGTTTCGCTTTCTTCTCGCCTTAACACCTTTGTAGGGTTCGGTTCGTGAATTGATGAATCTTCAATTGCTCTTCTTACTACCTCTTAAACTTCGTGATCTTAGGTTTCTCTTGCAGAGTCCGCAGCTGAGCCTATACTTATTATTCTTTAGCCGCGGTGGAGTAGCCGAGCGGTCTAAAGCGTCTCGCTGCGGAGCGCGCCGGTTGCTCGCCGTGGAGGTTCGAGTCCTCCCTGGGGCATGTGTGTGTGTGTTGTCCTTAGGTTAGTTTACCCAGGTTTAAGTAGTTTGTAAGCTACGGACTGATGACCACGCAGTTTGGTCCGATAGATTTACAAATATTTTTATGTATTATTCTTTAATTTCCTCGTTAGTCCAACCAGTCACAAACAACAAGTACCACAGTTTCAGTTCTTACATCGAAAGTATTCGCGGATTCTTGAAAAGGCACCACCATTCATTCACAGAAGCGAGCAATCGCATCGCCACGACGTCAGATACAGACAACAGAAAAGCGAAAACGAACCTGTACGGTCGTAGGCTGGTGGGACAGTGAGGTCGCCGCCGTACCGGTACGGTCACCGTCCCCAAGGGGTTAAACTAAATTATACTAAGGACAATACGCAACTATACCCGAAGGAGAGCTCGAACCTCCGGCGGGAATGTCCGCCCAGTCCGTTGCGACTACTGGAGATATTACACTCTCTGTCTTCCCATACAATTTCCCTCTAATATCATGCATATTACTCCCTGATTGCTTAAAACACACCCAAACATATTTGCCTTTCTTCTTGTCAGTATTGCAGCGGCACCCTTCGGAGGTCCGAGTCCTCCCTCGGGCAGGTGCGTGTGTGCTGTGCTTATAATAATTTTAAGTTGTTTGTAAGTCTAGGGACCGATGACAATCCCTTAGGTTTACAAATTTACCTCTTCCTTCTGTTCCGATTTTCTCACTGTGCATGATCCGCTTGCATACTGTTCTACAAATTAGAAATAAGTAAGACATTCCTGAATTTATTCAAAGACCCAAAATGAACAAAGATATTCAGAGAGTTGCATTAATGTAGAGAACCACTTTGCACCGTTAATTTCCGCTCTTGATGTTTAATTATCTTTCTCTGTATTGTATTTCTCATCCATTGACGTAACACCACATTCACAATGTGTTGTCAGCAACAATGAGAGAGAAAGAGGCGGTCATAAATATTACAGTTAAATGCGCAACAGTTGCTAAAATATTCGGAAGTTACCAGGAAAAAAGTAGCACAACATTAAAATAAACTATAAACTTATTCCTAGTGCTGTGACAACTACATTTCGAAGGACAGATATGAATAACCGTAGGTACGGAGGAAACTTATTACTAGTAGTGTACATGCAGGGAAATATCTGAAGCAAAAATAATAATTAAACATAGAAATATAAAATACAAAAAAAAGAAAACTACTACTAAACTCCGCACAAAAAGATGTAAACAAAATTCTTGATAAAGAAATTAATGTATATTTCAGCCCACTGAAGATGCCTTGCATAAAATAAAGGTGAAATGCTTGTGGGAAACAAAAGTATTGGTATATAATCAGGTCAAACCCTACTCCCTACGTCCCTACGCCCTCGGGGAGGTATTGGACAGCATGCATCGTCCAACAACACGCGGTGTTTGTCCAATAAAAATATAATGAATGAAATCCTAGGAATCGAAGTTTTAGTCAGCAGCAAGTGGTTATTTTAAGCTACCCACCTGAGGATATATCTATGTCACGAAACCGCTAGTGCTTTTAAAAAAGTGCATATGCAGCTGCAATGGCGCGTTAATTTAAGAGTAATGACGTTGCTGTACCTATTGGTTCGAAAAATATTAAGTGTCCTACCCACGTTATCATCGGTAGTTTTAGCGAGGATTTCATAACGATTGTTTTCGTTTTTCTTCCGTATCACCTGTCATGTTTATAGAAAACAGACAGAAAAGTTAACCACAATAATAATACTGTCAAATGCAATGCTAAACAAACACCATAACAGCTAGAACACGTAAGAAATAAAATGTTCAAATGTTTGTTAAGCTTATGGGACTTAACTACGGGGTCATCAGTCCCTAAACTTACAAACTACTTATGAACTACTTGCGAACTAGGACGGCACAAATATCCATGCCCGAGGGGGGATTCGAACCCCCGACCGTAGTGGGAACACGTAAGAGATAAACTAGAATTTTTGACCATTTGAATCTATATACAGTGTATTTCAGCAAGAATGGTAAATAATTTTGGATGTGGTCGTGTAGGCGAATTTCAATAAATAATGCCACACAAGACGTGTCCATTTTTATTTAGTATGGACACACAGCTGTTACTATCTGTTAGTATGTTGCAAAATAAAAAAAGGGAAAAGAAACCTTAATGAAACAAGGACATTGACAGTTGATGTTCAAAAAACTCACCACTAAATTCAGTGTATGTTTTACTTCTCTTGATGACGTGTAGCTCTTCTAAGGTCGTCTTGGAGTTCTTTTATGAGGGTTGCATTATTCATAACCCGATAAAATCGGCTCTTGTATTTACTTTTTCTCCGCCTTTCAACGATCACCAAAGGCAAAAATCCTAAAGGGGTAAGGTCCGCGGACCTTGGTGGCCTAGAAAGGTGCCTGTATCTGCCGATCCATCTTCAGTCGAATGTTAGCTTTGGATGATGTCTCACGTGACGACTAGATCTGCAGAAGCCTCGTCATGCTGGAAGAACATACGCATTCTTGTAGCCAAAGTAATTTGTTCCAAAAATGCACGAATCTCGAAGAAAGTGCGGATAACTGGGTTCTGTAAGAGGATGCGGTAACACAGCAAGTGCACCATAATTTACACAGACCAGTTCTTCAAAATGTGTCTTCAAGATGGAATGTGGATTTTCTTGGGACTACCGATGTGAATAACAAGAGTTATTCATGACGTCACGTGTGAAAGTGGCTTCATCAGTGAAGAGTGAAAATGGGATTACTTGGAGATTTTCAAGTATCCAACGGCCAAACTTGGATCGGCTATCTTCATCTCGTAGTCGTAGTTGTTGAATGAACTGTACAAATCGGATGTAATACGTGCTTACGTAATGCCTACTATACTCTTGTATGTGGAACACTGATACTTTCAGAAATTCTACGTGTGCCTGTTGAAGCAAAACTTATTACGGACTAAATAACGTCTTCTATTTGATACAGTCTGTTCACTTCCACGTCTGAATGCACCATGACTACTGGGCGCTGTGCCAGTGTCACTCAGTGTATTGAACTCGAGCAAACGCTCTTGATACGGGTAGTCTGCACTTAGAAAACTGTATGCTGTATACTCTGCAAGCTGCAGCAGTGTTTCCATTATAAAACCCATACAGAAATATCATATCGGCATAGTCAGCTTGTGTAAATACGCGCGGCATGTTTATTCGCTACAGTCTTGGCCAATCGCAATGAGAACTTCAGTGTAAGTTAAAGCATAACCTCACAACTTGAACATGAACATTCTACTGCTGACGTTCGATAAAAAAAAGGCGCATTGCAACCGGTACACCAACAAACGAAATAAAAACACATTGAATTCAGTTGTATCTCTGTACTCAATATTAATTATTGGACAAATGTTAAGCCTTTTATTACAATTAGTGTGTAGTATCACCTTCTAAAATATTTACTGTTCCTCCTGAAAGACCCAGTATAGCTTTACCTTGTTAAGACCTGTGATCCAGTGCGAAAGTTATGACTTAAAAGCGCTATAGGGCCTATCAGTTTTAGCGGGAACCGTAACCTCGCGTTTGAAACGGAAAAACAGCACTGAATGCTATTTCGGCGACTGCATTCTCAATTTTTCCGAGTCCCACATAATGCCATGTCAACTGCACATTAAGTGTTAATAGTCGAGTGGACTTGGGAGTTATTTTATTTAGGAATTTTCACAGTTCCCTTTCACAAGTGACTTAAGCTATTAAAAGTTGTCCTGCTGCATGAAGTTAAAGAAAAGCAATTAACAATACACTTTAACTGTCGAGGGTAAAGAGTGGTCAAAAACCGACATAAAGAAACAATGATCTGCACTCACCCCTACCTTGGAATAGTGAAGAGAAAAACTCGCATGCGAATTTTTGACGTACCAACTTCATTAACCACTAAGATATTCATAGAAACTAAGATTACCAGAACGGGTTTGGAGGCGATCTGATCGTTTTATAGTTTTCAAACTGAAAAGCCAAGATCGCATATTAATAATTTATTAAATGACCACCGGTTTCGGTGCACTGTGTCACCATCATCTGGTCTCATATATGTTATAACCTGGTCAACTTGTTAAAACAATTGGGTATAAATTAACAAGTGCAACATTGCACTTTTTATATAGTGACTAAGAGCAATGTTGCACTTGTTAATTTATACCCAATTTCTTTATCAAGATGACCAGCTTATAACATACTAGCTTAAACCCGCAGCTCCGCTCGCGTGTTTGTTGATTACCATAGATAAGCTTTCAGTACTGTGCTATTTATTCTTATATTTCCTTATTCGTATAATAATACTTTCAGAGAAAGAGCTGAAGACAATGTAGCATGCATAGACCAAAGACATGGTCTGTGGCATCACGTTTCGCTGTATGTAACCTCCTTGCTATAGAGTCGCAAACTTCATTGCTGGCCTTCAATCCGATTTTTTTTTAATAATTTGACGACTTTACATCCCCTTATAGCTATTGGCATGGAACTGCTATGGTGTACAATGGGAGACTTCGGACTAAAATTACACACAGATCATTCAGTCGTGTTCTGTAGTTTTCGTTGCAGAGCGAAATATTAACACATACACACACGTAGAATTTTATATACACCGATAACTTTCCATCCCATTATACTCCACCCTTTTATCATAATCAACCCCCAAGCAACAATGCAACCAATAAAACCATCTTCAAAGAGTAAATATAATTTTCAAAGAGTAATTATTGTTCCGCATTTCGCTTTATATTCTTCAAATTACTCAATA
The DNA here is from genome assembly GCA_026315105.1 of Locusta migratoria. Taxonomy (NCBI): domain Eukaryota; kingdom Metazoa; phylum Arthropoda; class Insecta; order Orthoptera; family Acrididae; genus Locusta; species Locusta migratoria. Next base: position 646,853,960 of record CM048744.1, on the reverse strand, counting down.
TCTATCAAATCTCTATAAAACCGTGCCTAAAATCCTCCTCAGGTATACTGTACAAATATTTAAAAAAAATTTCAAATGTTTGTAAATCTTATGGGACTTAACTACGGGGTCATCAGTCCCCAAACTTACAAACTACTTATGAACTACTTACGAACTAGGACGGCACAAATATCCATGCCCGAGGAGGGATTCGAACCCCCGACCGTAGTGGCCGTGGAGACCGTGACTGGAGCGCCTTAATCCCCTCGGCCACCGCGGCCGGCCAAATATTTAAGTCTCTGCGTCTTGTCGTTCGGACGTGATAAGCGTACACCGAACAGACATTCACATTAATATATATAGATAAATAGTTATCCGATCGCCATAAAACCGTGCCTAAAGCCTTCCCCGGATAGACATTAGTAGCTGTACAAATTTTTAGCTTTTTATGTCTTGTGATTCAGACGTGATAACCGTACACCGAACAGACATTCACATTTATAGATATAGATATGAGACCAGATGATGGTGACACATTGCACCGAAAGCGGTCGTCATTTAATAAATTATTAATATGCGATCTTGGCTTTGTATTTCGAAAACTATATTCATAGAAGCAGTTATGCATAAAACGGCCCAACAACTAAAGATGGCAATCCATGGAAACGATGAAAATTAATCCTGGGAGGGCCACCTTTAGGCCTGTGTCAGCCGACGCACAGTAGTGGCGCCACTGGCGACCTCAGTAGTGGCGCCACTGGCTGTCATGTGGTGTGCTGGGTTGCGTGTTACGGCCGGCGGCGGCAGTCCATTAGCCGACGGCAAATACTGGCGCCCTGATGCACTCGCTGCCACCCGGCAACTGCTCCGTCCACTCGGAGGCTCACCAGTCCGTGGGGCAGTCACTGGGCACTGCGGTGCGTGGAGCCTTTTAGCAGCGGATCGCTATACGTTGGAACCAGGACCATTGTCATCTTGGAAACATCCCTTAGGCAGTGCCTAAGTCATGTCCCCACCGTATCCTTTCATCCAGGAGTTGTAGTAATACATTAATGATTTTTTTAAAATAACTTGTGCGATGCTTGTCGCTGACTTCTGCCCTCTCTCTGCCAACGTATCGATAAACATATGACATTTGTCACGTTCAATTTTTTTTGCAACAAGCTGAAGGGAGAGAGCGGAACTATTCGTCACTTACTTTCTTCTCCTTCATGTGCTAGGACGTGTCCCAGGATTTGGTCAAATTAATGTAAGTGTGAGCTTAGTTTTTTTTATTAATTTCAACTAGCTTATATGCCCGTGCTTCGCAACGGTTGTTTAAGAACGTCCTATGTATATCATGGTTCTTTGGGTTCCGGACTTAGGTCAGCAAAACACAATCCTTGTTGGATCTCTCTGTCAATAACTCAGTTCTCCTAGCCAAGATGTCAAATTTAAGTAGAAGTCATTGTCGGAAACGATGAAAGTTCATAAAGTTTTTCATACTAAGAGTGAAATTTATGTAAGTCCGTGTTTCGGAACTGTTGTTGTTATGGTCTTCAGTCCGGAGACTGGTTTGATGCAGCTCTCCACCCTACTCTATCCTGAGCAAGCTTTTTCATCTCCGCATAAGAACGGCAACCCACATCCACTTGAATCTGCTTACTATACGCGTCTCTCGGTCTCCCTCTGCGATTTTTACCCCACACACTTCCCTCCAATGCTAAATTTACAATTCCCCGATGTCTAAGAATGTGTCCTACCAAGCGATCCCTTCTTTTAGTCAGGGTATGCCAAAAATTCCTTTTCTCACCAATTCTATTCAGTACCTCTTCATTAGTTATGCGATCTACCCACTTAACATTCAGCATTCTTCTGTAGCACCACATTTCAAAAGCCTCTATTCTCTCCCTGTCCACACTGCTTATCGTCCATGTTTCACTCCCGTACAAGGCAACACTCCACACAAATGCCTTCAGAAAAGACTTCCTTACCCTTAAATTAATATTCGAAGTTAGCAAATTTCTCTTTTTCAAAAATGCTTGTCTTCCCATTGCCATTCTGCATTTTATATCCTCTGTACTGCGACCATCGCATGTTATTTTACTACCCAAGTAACAAAACTCATCTACCACCTTCATTGTTTCGTTACCTAATCTAATTCCTTCAGCATCGCCCGACTTTCTAAGACCGCATTTTTTATTTTTGTTTTGCTCTTGTTAATGTTCATTTTATACGCTCTCTTCAACACCCTGTCCATTCCATTCAACTGCTCTTCCAGGTCCTTCGCTGTCTCCGACAGAATTACAATGTCATCAGCAAAACGCAGTGTTTTTATTTCTTCCCCCTGAACTTTAATCCCTATTCCAAATTTTTCCTTACTTTCCTTCACCGCCTGCTCGATGTACAAATTGAATAACATTGGAGAAAGGCTACAACCCTGTCTTACTCCCTTCCCAACTGATGCTTCCCTTTCATGCCCTTCGAGTCTAATAACTGCGGTCTGGCTTTTGTACAAGTTGTAAATAACTCTCCTTTCCCTGTATTTTACCCCTGCTGACTTCATAATTTGAAAGAGTGTATTCCAGTCAACATTGTCAAATGCTTTCTCCAAATCTACAAAAGCTAAAAATGTAGGTTTGCCTTTTCTTAATCTATCTTCTAAGATAAGACGTAAAGTGAGTATTGCCTCCCGAGTTCCTATGTTCCTCCTGAATCCAAACTGATCTTCTCCGAGGTCAGCTTCTACCAGCTTTTCCATTTTCCTGTAGATAATTCGTGTTAAAATTTTGCAACCATGACTTATCAAACTGATGGTTCTGTAATTTTCACACCTGTCTGCGCCTGATTTCTTTGGAATGGGGATTATTACATTTTTCTTAAAGTCTGAGGGCATTTCGCCTGTCTCGAACATCCTACACACCAGTTCAAATAGTCTTGTCATGGCTGGCTCTCCCAGAGACTTTAGTAGCTCTGAGGGTATGTCATCTACTCCTGGGGCCTTGTTCCGACCTAGGTCTTTCATGGCTCTGTCAAATTCATCTCTCAATATAGTATCTCCTATTTCATCTTGATCGACTTCCTCTTCCCTTCCTACAACATCGTCTCGAAGTTCATTTCCTTTGTAGAGCTGCTCTATGTACTCCTTCCACCTTTCAGCTTTCCCTTCTTTGCTGAGAACTGGTTTCCCATCTGAGTTCTTGATATTCGTAGAGGTGCCTTTCTTGTCCCCAAATGTCTCTTTTATTTTCCTGTAGGCAGTATCTACTTTTCCCCTTCTTATGTATTCTTCTACAGATTTACATTTGGCTTCTAGCCACTCCTGCTTAGCCATTTTGCACTTCCTGTCAATCTCATTTTTTAGTCGTCTGTACTCCATTTTGCCTGTTTCATTTACTGCATTTTTATATTTTCTCCTTTCATCAATTAACTGTAGTATTTCCTGTGATATCCATGGATTTTTTGTAGGTCTTGCCTTTCTACCTATTTTGTCCTCCGCTGCCTTCACAATTTCGTCTCTCAATGCTACCCATTCCTCTTCTACTGTTTTATTTCCCCCTGTTTCTGTCAATTGTTGCCTAAATCTCCCTCTGAAATTCTCCAGAACTTCACTTTCCTTCAATCTATCTAAGTCCCATCTCCTTATTTTCCTACCTTTCTGCAGTTTTTTCAGCTTCAGCCTACAGTTCATGACTAACAAGTTATGGTCAGAGTCTATATCTGCCCCTGGGTATGTCCTGCAGTTTATAACCTGGTTCCGGTACCTATGTCTTACCATTATAAAATCTATCTGATACCTTCCGGTGTCTCCTGGTCTCTTCCACGTATACAACCTTCTTTTGTGATTCTTAAACCACGTGTGAGTTACGATTAAATCATGTTCCGTGCAAAATTCTACCAGGCGATTTCCTCTTTCATTCCTTCTTCCCAATCCATATTCACCTACTATTTTTCCTTCTCTTCCTTTTCCTACTACCGAATTCCAGTCTCCCATGACAATTAAGTTTTCCTCCCCCTTAACTGTCTGAATAATTTCCTTTAGCTCCTCATATATTTCTTCGATTTCCTCATCATCGGCAGAGCTAGTTGGCATATAAACCTGTACTACTGTTGTCGGTGTTGGCTGCGTATCTATCTTGACAATGACAATGCGATCACTGTGCTGCTCATAGTAGTTTACCCGCATTCCTATTTTCTTATTCATTATCAGTCCTACTCCTGTGATGCCCCCAACTGATTTTGTATTTATAATCCTGTACTCACCTGACCAGAAATCCTGTTCATCCTGCCACCGAATTTCACTAATCCCCACTATATCTAACTTCAACCTATCCATTTCCCTTTTTAAATTTTCTAATTTTCCTACTCGATTAAGGGATCTAACATTCCACGCTCCGACCCGTAGAATGCCACTATTGTCTTTCCTGATGATCACATCCTCCTGAGTAGTCCCCGCCCGGAGATCCGAATGGGGGACTATTTTACCTCCGGAATATTTTACCCGAGAGGATGCCATCATCATATGTTCATACAGTAGAGCTGCATGTCCTCGGGAAAAGTAACGGCTGTAGTTTCCCCTTGCTTTCAGCCGTCCGCAGTAGCTGTGTGGCAAAGCCACACTAGCTGATATTACAAGGCCAGCTCAGTCAATCATCCAGACTGTTGCCCCTGTAACTACTGAAAAGACTGCTGCCCCTCTTCAGGAACCACACGTTTGTCTGGCCTCTCCACAGATACCCCTCCGCTGTGGTTGCACCTACGGTACAGCTATCTGCATCGTTGAGGCACGCAAGCCACCCCACCTCCGCAATGTCTGTGGTTCATGGGGGTGGGTTTCGGAACTATGTAAATTAAATGTTAGGTTGTGTTCATAAAGTTACATATTGCAACAGCAGCGCCGAAAGCGGCTGGCAAATTACATTTCTGAAAACGATATTGCATAAGTGCGAATATTGATTTGTAACAGTTTTCACAAATATCTTCTTGAATAGGAATTTGGAATGAATTGTAAGACTGTGTGAATCATGAGACTTTATACAAAAGAGTTTCGCGTCAAAGTGCTGGTCATAATAGGATGTGACAACAACGGATGTTCAAAATATCCACGGGTGTACTGCCGGTCTATAGTGTCCAACGGGCACAATATTTCGGCGATCATACATGTCGCCATCATCAGGTGAACTGACGGACCGAGCTCCTGGAAACGCGCCGGCACGGAGATCCGCACGCTACGGCTGCTCGAAGGGAACTGGGTTCTAGCCCGGTAGCGGGCCATTTAAATACCCTCGGCCCGCGGAGCGACCCCTCCGCGGTCCGCGCCCCGCGCAGTGGAACCGATTGCGCCGGCGTCTGAGAAGACGTCGGTGTGAGGGCTCTGTCCGCCGTGGTCGTCACTTCGTTACGTTTGCTAGATTTACTCTTAATTAACCCAATCGCTGGTTCCCAAGCTTTGCTAAATTTATAGCCACAGTCACGGTTTAAAATGTCGCCACTTGTGCGAATTTCAATGACCTCTCTAACGACGCAGTCCCAGTATCTCGACGTCTGTACCAGAATCCTAGTGTGTTCATACTCCATGGCGTGATTCTCCGACAAACAATGTTCAGCGACCGCCGACTTGCTCGGATACATCAATCGTGTGTGCCTCTGGTGTTCAACGCATCGATCCTCGACGGTACGCATCGTCTGTCCAATATATGACTTTCCACACTGACACGGAATCTGGTACACGCCCGCCTTCCTCAAACCGAGATCATCTTTAGCGCTCCCCACCAGTGCACGAATTTTATTCGGCGGACAAAAAACAGTTCCAACCTGGTGTTTTCTCAAAATGCGTGCGATCTTCCCTGAGAGTGCGCCGGTATATGGAACGAACGCAGTGCCTACATCCTCCCTTGCGTTTTCATCCGTTTCCACAGGTTGTGTTGTGGTGGTTGGGCGGAGAGCCCGCTGAATCTGCCACTCTGAGTACCCATTTTTTCGAAATACAGTTTTCAGGTGTTCCAATTCCTGGGGTAGACTCTCTGTGTCGGAGATAGTGCGCGCCCTATGTACTAGAGTTTTAAGTACCCCATTCCTCTGTGAAGGGTGGTGACAGCCGTCTGCGTGTAAATACAGATCAGTGTGCGTTGTCTTCCGATATACACTATGACTCAGGGTGCCATCAGCTCTTCTCTTGACCAAGACGTCAAGGAACGGCAATTTACCCTCCGTTTCAGTCTCCATAGTGAATTTGATGTTGGGGTGTATGGAGTTCAGATGTGTAAGGAAGTCAAGGAGTTTATCCATACCATGTGGCCAGATGACGAAAGTGTCGTCCACATAACGGAAAAAGCTAGTGGGTTTCCATTCAGATGATGCCAGGGCTTCCTCCTCGAAATTCTCCATGTACAAATTTGCGACCACAGGGGAGAGTGGGCTACCCATGGCGACTCCCTCCGTTTGTTCGTAGTATTCGCCATTGAAAAGGAAATACGTGGAGGTCAAGACATGCCTAAAAAGTTCGGTGGTCTTCTCGTCAAATTTCTGACCAATCAAATCTAGTGACTCTCGAAGGGGCACCCTCGTAAACAACGAAACGACGTCAAAACTCACCATGATATCTGACTCATCCAGCCTGAAGTTGTTAAGGCGTTTCACAAAATTCACGGAATTACGGATGTGATGAGGGCATTTACCCACATAAGGACTTAATATTGTTTTGTGTCTCTGTTCATAGTCGGTAATGTGAGGTTGACGAAAACATGTGATCTATTTTAAAAAATTGCGTATATTCCTCGTCGTTATTAAAGTCTGAAACGACCGCATCGTCTGACGATTGAAAGAATAAACAGATTCTGACTCGTGCTGTTAAGTTCGTAAGTCACAGAGATATAGCTTTTCCTAAGAGTATTTATTGCATATTTCGCGAATTTTTGCTCGTCACACTCACCCACTGCCACCAAACTCCCTTACTAACATCATTAGGCCAAGAGCTATCTACCACCACAACCACGAGTGGGTGGCATTATGTGGTCATGGAGAAATGTCTGTCAGCACGTACACACACAAGCCTTTTATATATAGATATAGATAAACCCCCACAGTTAATTTGAAATATCTTACTTATTTACAATCCCTTCGCCATACTCACTAGTTTTAAAGTAATTTATTTTCAGTAGAACCAGTACTTCATAAAGTGATGCTCGGGTATTGTTGCGATTTGTTTCGCGATTGTACTAGAACATTCTCTGTGTAACTTTTATTTATTTCGTGTCTATGAATGGTTTATTACATTTTAATTCCCGCAGAAAAATCTTTGCGATGTTTATGAAGACCGATAATTTTGCAGTTTTGGCGACTATCATGATTAATTTTCAACACGGTCATAGAACAATAGTAAACGAAATGCACAATCCCAGCATCAATTTATCGAAGTAATATTCCAGTCATCTCAGCTAGAATCACTACAGAATATGACCTAAATGTCTGTACCAGCTCTCAATAAGGTAAAAATCTAGATTCCGCCGACTTTTTTCTGTAATGTTGCTTTCTGGTGTTGTATTTGCTACCGAAATTACGATCACTACCATTTAATGGCGGAATCCAATAATTTTGTTTAAATTGTCCCTTCCTTGTCAAAATTGCTTAGTAATCTTATTTAAAAATATTTCACTACCTGGTAAAATTTCATTTGCGGTCCCCAACCTTAACTTTAATACGCAACACCCATTTTCATACGAAAGCAGCATTACACAGTGACACCCGTGCAAGTTCCCGTGGAGAACGTCTGTCAAGCTTGGAAAGTAGGAGGCGACGTACTGACGGACGCTGTGAGTGCTGACCATGAAGCGTGGCTGGATACGTCGCTAGAGGCTTGCCGGCGAAAGGTAAAGGTCCCAGGTTCGAATCGCGGTTCCGGCACACAGTTTTAATCCACCAGGAAAGTTCTTAAAATGACTCGCCATCGATTGTGCCCCAGTGACATGGCGCATTCGTTGTTATCTATATCTATAAATGAGAATGTCTGTTCGTTGTACGTTTATCACGTCTGAACCACAATATATTAAGAGCTAAAAATTTGTACAGTTACTAATGTCTACCTGGGGAAGGCTTTAGGCACGGTTTTATGGCGATCGGATAGCTATATATATATATATATATATATATATATATATATATATATGTCTCTTCGGTGTACGCTTACCACGTCGGAACGACAAGTCGCAGAGACTTAAATATTTGTACAGTCACTAATTTATACCTGAGGAAGGTTTTAGGCACGGTTTTATAGCGATCTGATACATATTTAGTAATTTGAAGAATATAACGCGAAATTCGGAACAATAATTACTCTTTAAAAATTATATTTACTCTTTGAAAATTGTTTTATTGGTTGCATTGTTGCTTGAGGGTTGATAATGATAAAAGTGTGTGGAGTATATTGGGATGGAAAGTTATCGGTGTATATAAATTCTACGTTGTATGTGTGTGTTGATATTTCGCTCTGCAACAAAAACTGCAGAACGCAAACGAATGGTCTGTGTGTAATTGTTGTCCAAAGTCTCCCGTTGTACAGCATAGCAGTTCCAGGCCGATAGCTATTAGGGGGTGGAAGATATGGTGGTTGAAAGTCGTCAAATTATTAAAAAAAATTCGGACTGAAGGCTAGCGATGACGTTTGCGACTCTATAGCAAGGAGATTACGTACAGTGAAACGTGATGCCACAGACCATATCTTCGGTCTATGCGTGCTAGAATGTTTTCAGCTCTTGCTCTATAAGGGTAAGCATACGAATTAGGAAATATAAGAATAAATAAATAAAGCAGTAAAAAAGAACTTTCTTTTAATACATCTCTTTAAAAAAATCGATTTGGCGTTTCGCGCATCATCTTTCATAATCAATCAACACGCGGGCGGAGCCGTGGGTTTAAGCTAGTCTAAAATAAAGTGCACGAACGAACACAAACCATCTTTGATTATCACGTAAAAACAACTCCCACTAATGTAGGTACTACTTCAGGCGATCAAACAATTGAGTAAAAAATTATTTCAAGCCGAGACTTTATATTAATTACGATGAGCTGTTTGGATGATCTATTGGCATCATTATCTGATCATCAAAATTGAGTTTTGAGAATTGTTGTTCTGAGTCCGTATCATATAGAAAAAATTATGTAAAATGTTTCAAAATACATCAACAAGAATACAAAATTCAATGTTTCAATGCTGCATCTGTCAACCATTATATTGAAAAGACCAGGTATGTTATCACTAATCGTATTGTATATACAGGGTGTATCTAAATTCGCGCAGGCTTCGCAGCGTTATTCCTCACATGCTAGCAATTTAAAAAAATGCCTGTCGCAAAATTTCGTCGTGCGCATATTTCCGGCACTAAATGCACGTCGAAGACGCTACAGAGCGTCGTAGTTGCTGGAGGGGATTTCAGACTATGCCTCTGTGCAGGCTGCACCAGCCCATAGTGGCTAGCTTTTTCTAAAAATTTCTTTTTAAATTTTGTGACGTAAGCTTTACAGCTGAGTAGTATATTTTATTATGTGACTTGCTTTGTTTTATAATTTCTGATAAAAGCTATCTTAGTCAGTGCCGAAACCAAGTCAAATAATTCTTAATTTGTGACCGAGGGTTGCTTTTTACCCATTGACAACAAAATTATTCAATTGTTTGGAAAAAAAAAAAAAAAAAAAAAAAAAAAAAAAAAAAAAAAAAAAAAAAACCTTATAGCAGTCGGTATCTCGCCTTGTGCCAATAGTGTGTCTCGCTACATTTGAAAAAGTCTGAAGCCCAACAACATTTATTTACAGGGGATAAGATAAATGGAACACTTGATATGGATGTATTTCATCTGGTTGGGTGGGGTCTTGTTCACCGAGAAGAGCAAGGTCACGGTTACTGACCTGCCGAGGCCGTAGGTCTCTTCGCGCCAAAACTATCAGGAGACGATGCTATTGGCGAATTATTTCAACCGTAAAACTGTGGAATGTTTCAGACGATTCTGAAGCTTCTTTCTGACGGGAAAGGTGCTCGGATGGCAGAAAGTGGTATGGGCGAGACATTCGAAATCGGAGCTGTGATTAGCTCTGATGCGAGCGGCAGGAGAAAAGTGGCTTACCACAAAATGAAATGTAAGCAAGATGGGGTTACTAGCATTTTTCATTACATACACGAATTTAATATTTTGAATGGATATCTGGACATCGTACTTCCATTACAGATTCATTTATCGGAAACAGCAATCATGTCATTAGATACGAAACGTCTAAACTAATTTAAATGTAGCCATTACCCAGGAAAATTCGGCACTGCTGCACTTCCCTGCGCATTTGCTGGCGGAAACGACGTAATGGTAGCAAAGTGGATTGAGAGCCCGGCGCTCGAGTGGCATTTGGACAGCGCGTACGCCACCGCTGCCAAGCGAACATGTCGGCATTCGCAGCGCGAGAGAGACGAATAATAAAAAAAAAAAGCGCGACACGAAATTAATTTCGCGCGGCGAACAGCGTTTCGACTAATTCTGGCGGGGAGAGGTTGTCGTGACGGGGCGGCAGCGCGCCGTATGGACAGGATGATATAACAATTTCCCGTGTTGTCACCGGAGTGAAATGTGCCGCCGACACCGCCATTATCGCCGGCAAGTGCGGCCCCGGATGACGGGCGTGCCAACTGTGGCACACAACAGTTTGGCAGGCCGGCCCCCCGGGGCGCGGCGTGCCAGCCGCTAATGAAATACTGCCGCCGTTGGCAGCCCTGCGCGCCAGTGCTGCTCGCCCGCTGCCTTCTGGCACGGTGGCGTGCTGTGCTTCACCAGGTGAAGAACCCACCTAAGGCCGTCGGCACATCGAGCTTGTTGCTAAACGTGTACGGTAAATGTACTTAGCCGGAACACTGCTGAAAGTTGAAATAAGCAGTTCACATGATATAGATGAAACAATTAATTCCTCTAACTGGAGAATTATCAAAAATGGGGTCCCACAAGGTTCCGTCTTGGGTCCCTTGCTGTTCTTAACATATATTAAAGACTTGCCATTCTTCATTCACGAAGATGATAAGCTAGTACTTTTTGCTGATGATAAAAGTGTCATCAGGAATTAACTGATGAAATTGTAAATGATATCTTTCAGAATGTTATTAAGTGGTCTCTACAAATGGACTTCCATTAAATTTTGATAAAACCCAGTATATACAGTTTCATACAGTAAATCGAATGACACCATTAATAAATTTAGAATTTGAACATAAATCTGTAGCTAAGATAGGAAAATTCAAAAATTTTAGGTGTTTGCATTGACGAGGGACTGAATTGGAAGAAACATATTGAAGATCTCCTGAAACGTTTAAGTTCAGCAACTTATGCTATCTGAGTCATTGCAAAATTTGGTGATATACGTCTCAGTAAATTAGCTTGCTAAGCCTATTTTCATTCATTGCTTTCGTATGGGATCATATTGTGGGGCAATTCAACATTGCACTAAAGCGAGTAATCAGAATAATTGCTGGAGCCCACACAAAAGCATCCTTGCAGACATTTATTTAGGGATCTAGAGATCTTCACTGTAGCATCACAATATATATATATATATATATATATATATATTCACTCATGAAATTTGTTATTAACAATCCGACCCAAGCCTGTAGCAGTGTGCATAGCAACAACACTAGGAGAAAGGATGATATTCACTATTCAAGGTTAAATCTAACTTTGGCTCAGAAAGGAGTGAATTATGCTGCCACAAAAGTCTTTCGTCACTTACCAAGTAGCATCAAAAGTCTGATAGATAGCCAACTAGTATTTAAAAAGAAGTGAAAGGAATTTCTGAATGGCAACTCCTTCTTTAATGTAGATGAATCTTTGGATAAAACTTAAAAAAAAAAAAAAAAAAAAAAAAAAAAAAAAAAAAAAAAAAAAAAACACACACACACAACAACAAAACATAAACAACAAAAAGTGTAATAAGAAATCCTTAAAATATTGATTGTCAAGTGTAAACAACATTTAATAGACTGACACGTTCCACATCATTACGAAATGTCGTATATATGCTCTATGGAACAAGTATTAATCTAATCTAATCAGAGCCCATCGTGCTGTTGAACGCTCGGAAACGGCTAGACTTGTGCATTCGAGACACTAACGCAGTCGCGAAACTCTCTGCAGGAAAAAAGTGCAGCTGAATAGAGAACCTGTATATTGGGAGAGTGGCCATGCGTGAGACCGCTCCTGATTGACTGACAGACCAGGACTCCATGTTTTTACCACATTTTGTGGGCTTTAAGTGTGAGGTGAATAGCTACAATGTGTGTTTCTGTACCGTGGTGTGTATTAAAAGCTTCTAAAAGCGACTCCACTGTACAGTTACGTATTACGGCAGGCAATGCTCCACTTTCGCACGTCTTTTATTGTTTATATATAAGTAAATTATTGTTCGTAGGTCGTTGACGATAACGTTAGAACTTCGCGGCAAATTTGAAGATTATTTGTAGGTTTGAAGTGATTTCAAATGTTCAAATGTTTGTTAAGCTTATGGGACTTAACTACGGGGTTATCAGTCCCTAAACTTACAAACTACTTAACAACTAGCTTATCCTAAGGACGGCACAAATATCCATGCCCGAGGGGGGAATTCGAACCCCCGACCGTAGTGGCCGTGCAGACCGTGACTGAAGCGCCTCAGTCCCCTCGGTCACCGCGGCCGGCTGAAGTGATTTACTGAGTGTAATTAGTAATGTGTATTACATGACCATTAAGGGCAGTCAAGAGAAGTGCCTCGTTGTTCCCATGTTGCCTGTAAAAACCGAAGTAAACTTTGTTATATGATGCTTGTATTCGCAAGGAATCAGGATATACGAAAACAGTGAGCAGTGTAAGATAGACGAGAAAGCGGGAATAGTAAAGGCAACTTATGAAAACCAACTAATTATTCCTGTCTGTGTGCGGTAAATATTTTCTGCTCATCCCCACCCACCCCAAAGCAAGAAAGGCACTGATCAAATACAGCAATGGAACTACTGCCTCCGAAATTCCCGTGTGGTGTAGTGGCTGCGTACTGAATTCATAATGTGAAAGTCGCGAGTTCGAATATGGTAAGCGGTAAATTTTTTTAAACAGCATTTTCTAGCTTCTTGTAAGTTCATGGTTCTGGTTTTTGACATGTCGTGCTACAAGGTATGTTTTAACATGACTACGGTACCTTCCCCTTGGCTGTGTATTATTGGCTATTCTCAATCCTATAATTGGTTACGGAAAGTGACGTGAGAAAGGCAGGGGGGGGGGGTGACTATTGACTCATTGTAGATATTCAGTTACCTATTTTGAGTCTGTTTCTACTGTTTAACTATAGATAGTATCGGTATTTTTCCGATATTCTGTGATACAGTGTCCCTAAAAGTATCTACAGCATGACGTTTTTTGGTATTTCCTACTTCAGTAAAATGTTATAAGATCGACAGCACACTTAAAATGCATTATATAGTATCGGTATAGTATGGGTATTTTTCCGATATTCTGTGATACAGTGTTCCTAAAAGTAGCTACAGAATGACGTTTTTTGATATTTCCTACTTCAGTAAAATGTTATAAGATCGACAGCACACTTAAAATGCATTATATCGTGGCGGAAAGTGATGATACTGTACTAATTTCATCTATGGATACGCAGACAGGAAATTTTGTAATAGCATTATTTTCTTTAGATACGTAACACGAAATACCTCTCTTTCTTATTAATCAACTGTCAACTGTCGAAATTGCAAGAACATTGTAAAATCTGGTATTAATAACCGACAGTCATAGAAACTGTTTCACGAGGCTTATTTGCTTACAGTTTTTTGATGTGTCTGTGAACGTATATGAATGACATTTCTTTAACCACGCACTGATTAGTAAGCTAGAAGATGTGTTTTGCTGTCGTTGGTGGAACTGATGCCTTATTTCAGTCGTCAAGTGGCTGCACTTCTGCCAGGGTCGCTATCTTAACGCACATCCCGCGCGCAGTCTGGTAAAAACATGGCGGCCAGCGGCCGGTTGGCCACTCTCTCCCTATATATATATAGGCTCTCTACAGTTGAAGAGATGCTAGCGCTCCAGGCGGCCAGTAGGGAGTAGCAGAAGAATGACATGATGCAAAAGGACTCCATATTTTTGTAGTGCTGGCACAGCAACCCCCTTTGCCCATCATCTTAAATCTTCAGGCCATCATTCCCATCCCTGGAAAACTTAAAATATCCTTCACGTTTCTAGGAAAGGCCACACATTAAATCTGTTGGAGGAATTTGAAATATCCAAACACATATTTTTTAAATCCCCGAACCTTTTAAACACTCAAATTATATGGAAACATCAAAACGTTTTCGACATAATGATGGGCATCTTCTGGTAACGGCTGGCACCCATGGTAAAATTGTTTAGATAACAGTTGGTTTACGTTATAGGAGGCGATCTATTTATATTATTGTAAAAAGATATAAAATAGCCAAGATCGCTTATCATCAGTTTTTATTAATGACGACCGGTTTCACTGAACTATGTCAGCATCATCAGGTCAAATAAAATATTTTACAAGGCCATAATCTGTTAAAAGGAGAAACGGATATTTAAAACATGCAAGTCATTATAATAAAACTAGAAGATACGTCAATTAAATCCATAAGAGCAAGATCGGGCATATTTAGAGATGAGACATACCTTGTAATGTCAAATAGTTGTTATATAAAACGATTTACAGTGCATAAGTGCACTAAGTCATTATAATAAAACGTAATTAACACAGTGAGTGACAAAAGCAAACTGATACATGATACAAGTCAAGGGTAAAAAATATGGCGCCAGATGGCAGCACACACCAATGTAATGTTGAGATACAATGAGGTTAAAAACGTGTTGTACAGATTATAAAAATAATTTAGAAGTCATTTTAAAAATAGACTAATATATACATTGATGGCGTAATTAAGTTTGTGCATACCATAAAAATATCTGTATAAACTGACAGTCATTTATAAACGAAAAACTAACACAGTTAAAATGTAGCGGTCATGCAATATTGCTTTGTGCATACCATAGGAATATCTGTATAAAACGACTGTCGATTAAAAAGTATACAACAGTGGCCACAATGCAGCGGTGATGCAATATTAGTTAATGCATATCACAAAACACTTGTATAAAACCACAGTCAAGTGTAAAAGAATATACAACAATGTCTACAATGTATAAGTCATAAAATATTGGATAGTACATAAAACACAAACATCTGTATAAAAGGCAGTCATAAAAGAATACATGATAGTAGACACAGTGCAGCAGTTACGAATTATAGATATGGCTGCAACGACACAATAGGTCAGCCAACACAGCACAAGGTTGTAAAGAATATACAACAGTAATTATAGTGTAGCAGTCGTACTATACTGGCTGTGCATAAAACAAAAATATCTGTGTACAATAACCATCAATATAGTGGTCAACAAAAGCGGTTTGTGCATACCATAAAAAGATCAACATATAACAACAATCAATTATAGAAGTATAGAATAGTAGTCACAATGCATCAGTAATACAATATTGGTTTGTATATATCACAAAATATCTGTATAAAGCTCCAGTCAACTATAAAAGAATATAAAACAGTGTCTACAATGTATCAGTCATACAATACTGGATAGTACATAAAATACAAATATCTGTATAAAAAGACAGTCAATTACAAAAGAATACATGACAGTAGCCACATGCAGCAGTCAAAAATACAAATATCTGTATAAAAGTCAGTCAATTATAAAAGAATACATGACAGTAGCCACAATGCAGCAATCACGAAACATAGACACGGCTGCAACACCACAATAGGACAACCAACACAGCACAAGGTTTTAGTTATGGATCAGACCAAATGCTTATAGAGGGGCAAACATCTGAAGGTTTAGGTAGGAAAATGCTCCAGGTCTAGGTTTTAGACATGATGTTTAATGTTAAGGTTGAAGATTTTTTCCTTTCTTTACAATAGATCATCAAAGATGGTAAAAAAATTTTTTTTTGATAAAACTCAAGCTGGTCATTGAGTATTTTATCTGGGGCTTTCTTGTTGCTACTATAAATATGTATATTTTCTAGTAAGTCTAGTTTTCTCCCTTTTACTGTTTTGTGTAATATTTTCATGTTATGCTCAATATTATTAACATTATGCTTTGCATCTTTTAAATGTGTGCCAAAAGCCGTTTTGTTTTGAGAGTATGTATGTTCTCGGAATCTCGTGGTGAAGGATCGTCCTGTTTGTCCTATATAAACAGTCACAATCATTACATTGTAATCTGTACACTCCGGATTTGCTATAATCATTCTTTTGCTGTTTCAAGTTGTGATGTAACCTTAATTTAAGGGTGTTTGAAATTTTGAAGGCTAGCTTAACATTGGCTTTCCGAAACTTGTGTTCTATTTTGTCTGACAGGTTGCCTTTGTAGGACATTGATACATATTTAACCTTTTCATTATTGGTTCCTTTTTTATTTTTTACATTTTTTTGTGTAGATTTGTTTTTTAATTTTTTATAAGTTTTCATTACCACATCATCATCATATCCATTAGCAACAGCAATTTGTTTAAGGATGTTCAGTTCTTTTTTAACTTCTGCTGGTTTAAGTGGGATCTTTAGAAGACGGTATATCATAGAATTGAAAAAGCTTAACTTGTATCTTAGAGGGTGGCAAGAGGAAGCATGAATGATAGTATCGCATGTAGTTGATTTCCTGTATATGCTTCACATTAGAACTAGAACAGAACAACTCACTTAACTTTCTTGATCTTACCATTAGAAAAGAGAATAAAGAACATGTATACAGCATATACAGGAAATCATCTACATGTGATACTATCATTCATGCATTAATGCATAAGCATTTGGTCTGATCCATAACTAAAACCTTGTGCTGTGTTGGTTGTCCTATTGTGGTGTTGCAGCCGTGTCTATGTTTCGTGATTGCTGCATTGTGGCTACTGTCATGTATTCTTTTATAATTGACTGACTTTTTATACAGATATTTCTATTTTTGACTGCTGCATGTGGCTACTGTCATGTATTCTTTTGTAATTGACTGTCTTTTTATACAGATATTTGTATTTTATGTACTATCCAGTATTGTATGACTGATACATTGTAGACACTGTTTTATATTCTTTTATAGTTGACTGGAGCTTTATACAGATATTTTGTGATATATACAAACCAATATTGTATTACTGGTGCATTGTGACTACTATTATATACTTCTATAATTGATTGTTGTTTTATGTTGATCTTTTTATGGTATGCACAAACCGCTTTTGTTGACCACTATATTGATGGTTATTGTACACAGATATTTTTGTTTTATGCACAGCCAGTATAGTACGACTGCTACACTATAATTACTGTTGCATATTCTTTACAACCTTGTGCTGTGTTGGCTGACCTATTGTGTCGTTGCAGCCATATCTATAATTCGTAACTGCTGCACTGTGTCTACTATCATGTATTCTTTTATGACTGCCTTTTATACAGATGTTCGTGTTTTATGTACTATCCAATATTTTATGACTTATACATTGTAGACATTGTTGTATATTCTTTTACACTTGACTGTGGTTTTATACAAGTGTTTTGTGATATGCATTAACTAATATTGCATCACCGCTGCATTGTGGCCACTGTT
This sequence comes from Locusta migratoria, assembly GCA_026315105.1. Lineage (NCBI taxonomy): Eukaryota > Metazoa > Arthropoda > Insecta > Orthoptera > Acrididae > Locusta > Locusta migratoria. The sequence goes on along the minus strand of CM048744.1, from coordinate 646,836,313 downwards.
GTATACTTTTTAATCGACAGTCGTTTTATACAGATATTCCTATGGTATGCACAAAGCAATATTGCATGACCGCTACATTTTAACTGTGTTAGTTTTTCGTTTATAAATGACTGTCAGTTTATACAGATATTTTTGTGGTATGCACAAACTTAATTACGCCATCAATGTATATATTAGTCTATTTTTAAAATGACTTCTAAATTATTTTTATAATCTGTACAACACGTTTTTAACCTCATTGTATCTCAACATTACATTGGTGTGTGCTGCCATCTGGCGCCATATTTTTTACCCTTGACTTGTATCATGTATCAGTTTGCTTTTGTCACTCACTGTGTTAATTACGTTTTATTATAATGACTTAGTGCACTTATGCACTGTAATTCGTTTTATATAACAACTATTTGACATTACAAGGTATGTCTCATCTCTAAATATGCCCGATCTTGCTCTTATGGATTTAATTGACGTATCTTCTCGTTTTATTATAATGACTTGCATGTTTTAAATATCCGTTTCTCCTTTTAACAGATTATGGCCTTGCAAAATATTTTATTTGACCTGATGATGTTGACATAGTTCAGTGAAACCGGTCGTCATTAATAAAAACTGATGATAAGCGATCTTGGCTATTTTATATCTTTTTACAATAGTTTACATAACACATCAAAATCTGTATTTGTCGTCGCCAACGAGGTTAGAATACAGGGAGAAGCCATTATGCTGAAAAAGTGTAGCCTGCCTCCGCCATATTGCTAAGTTTTGGAGAAGTGTTCGTATTGTAGAGCTAATGCTTTATGTAACTTAAAACAGGATTTAAAAATCCGGCGGTTTTGCCGTAATATACAACATTATAAAAGAGTGCAAATTAGCCGTTGAAAATTAACTTTTCAAATATATTATGATGAGTATTTATTACTATTTATTCAATTAAGTATATTGTCTGAAAGTACATACTTTGCACTGACTGTCAGTTCAATGTATTAACAGTAAAAGGTTCGACTTAACGCATAGTTTTAACGGAGAAGTAGCATTCCAAAACTGTCCAAGATGGTGGACAGTCTTCAACCAACACCACCTAGAGACTAGGCCTGACAACAGCTCGTGCAACGTCACACAGAAGAGGCCGCGGCCGCCATTTTACTGGCTGCACGCTACGAGGCAGTGGGCGTGCCCTAGCGGCCAGCCATTCAGCTGGCGGCCGCGGCCGAGCTGAGCTGTTGTCAGGCCTTGTCTCTAGGTAGTGGTGCTTCAACTGACATATGTGCTAGGCACAGATAACGCCATCTCCCTTTATTCTAACCTCCTTGGTTGTCGCACACAAGCGTGCCATCTACGAGCCTTTTGCGCACCTTCGACGCGAAAGGTTGAAAGTTACTGGCAAAGAGAGAGAATATTCATAGAGGGGCGGTGACACGGTCTTTAGCGCTCCCTGCGCTGCCACGCTGTACTAAAAGTCAACATATTATCGGAAGTAAGGCAGTGGCTTTCTGAAATTGAGACAGTACGTGTGCGAACCAGTGAGATAAGCAATTCTTCCTATATACATATTATAAATGCGAAAGTTTCTATGTTTGTTACCGCATCGCCGGCCGCGGTGGCCGAGGTGACTGAGGCGCTCCAGTCACGGTCAGCACGGCCACTGCGGTCGGGGGTTCGAATCCCCCCTCGGGCATGGATATTTGTGCCGTCCTAGTTCGTAAGTAGTTCATAAGTAGTTTGTAAGTTTAGGGACTGATGACCCCGTAGTTAAGTCCCTTAAGCTTAACAAACATGTTACCGCATCACGCTAAAACTACAGCAATGATTTAGATGAAATTTCATATAGAGATGTCTTATGTCTTGGATTAGGACATAGGCTACTTTTCAAAATGATTATTACAAGTTATCTATTTGAAATTTATCTATAGAAATATGTAACGGTTGTAAGAAGTATCTAATATAACAGCAGAAGAGCATTATAGAGTATGTCATGTTTAGCCGCGGGGATTAACGCATCGTGTCGTAGTATCACGTTATTTTGGGCAATGGTTCGGGTCCTGCCATAGTGAAATTTTTTTTTTCTTTGTTATTGTTATCTTTTTACTTTCGAATATACAAAAAGATTCTTGGATACTGCCAAAACGGCTTAACTGATATATAATAACATACACAAGAAATCTGAATGTTGGCGTTTATGCCGCATTCATTTTCATTTGTTGTAACAAATGAAGGAAGTATGTATATAAATTGAAGACTTTAAATAAAATATGCTCTAAGTACCATGGCAAGAAAAACATTGACGTTTTGTGTAGAATGGGATCTAGATACCAAGCCCTATTTTGTGCACAAAGCGCGAACTGCCACGTATAAATAGCGTACGTAAACTGAAACGAAAGTAGTAGCAAATGCACTCAACAGAAGGCAGGCGGTACGCTGCAGTTAGCATATGAAACGTTATAGATGTTCGAACATTGTGATGTTATCGTAATTCTTTAAAATTCTATTATCTTTAGATTTCAATGAATAATAGTTTCTTTGGTGATTTCGATTATTTATAGCATTCGAACGTTTGCATTTAGTTCTTTTGTTGGTTCGCTTTGCATTTGTAGGATCTCAACAGTTCGTTTCTCCGTTAGATGTCTTTTTTATCTCTTTACTTTTCTCCGTTAGGTTTGTTGTTTATTTCGTTACATTTCTCCGTTAGGTTTGCTGTTTATTTTTTTCCTTTACTTGGCATTTGTTTTCGATTGCTGTATTGTTGTTATTGTAGTTACTTACTGTCTGGGGTGCCATCCCACAAGTTGGAGCTGAAGGTGGGTGTGCCTATTTTATTGATGCGTAACTTGGATGCACCACGATTATGCAATGGCATCAAGTTACGCATCACGGACCTGAGAAGGCATATCGTGCAGGCCACCATCATTACCGGTGGAGCCAAGATAGAGACTGTATTAATACCACGAATTCCCATCATCCCAACAAACTTGCCATTCCAGGTTAACCGGTTACAGTTCCCATTGAAAGTGGCCTTCTCGATTACTATAAACAAGAGTCAAGGTCAAACATTAAAAGTGGCAGGTATTCATGTGGCCACCCCATGTTTCTCGCACGGACAGCTCTACGTAGGCTGCTCCCGTGTATCGAGAGCTAGAAATCTCTACGTATACTCGGAGAACAAGAAGTCTCGAAACGTCGTTTACAGGGACGTATTGCAATAGATTTTTGGCTCTCCATCCGTTCCAAGACAATTATATATTCCGTGCTAACAATGTCGCAAACACTCATGTAGTTATTTATGCCCTTTCTTGGCGCTTTAATGTCTGACTTGAACCGCGGGTAACACCGTGGGGAGCAGCTAGTTTAGAAATAATGCCCACTGTTTGTGAAACGTATTACTGTATTGCTGTAAAAAGTTAGTCTCCGAAACGTCTACCATTCTTCGAAAATTTCCTCTTGGAAGCGGCGTACAAAAATAAATGTAGATTTGTCTTAAACTCCCAGGCCATATCGTTTAGTTGCAAATGCAGCTAATCCTTGAGGCTACTGTACTTAAAGCTGTTGACACTTTCGAGAAATGATTTATATGTAAAGCTTTTATGCACTATGCACGGCGGTAAAATTGTTCTGGCTAAAACTGAAACACGCAAACACGTATAGTTCAGTAATATTCTAACCTATTGTCATGTAACACGCCGCCGGCCGCGGTGGCCGAGGGGACTGAGGCGCGCCAGTCTCGGTCTGCTCGGCCACTACGTTCGGGGGTTCGAGTCCCCCCTCGGGCATGGATATTTGTGCCGTCCTTAGTGTTAGCTAGTTGATAAGTAGTTTGTAAGTTTAGGGACTGATGGCCCCGTAGTCAAGTCCCATAAGCTATACAAACATTTGAACATTTAATGTAACTCGCCCCTCTAGACTTCCGATAACATGGTGGACGGTGGTTCTATTTGCTTCACTCTGGTAGCGGTGTTGCCTCTCTATGCTAGTCGTATCTCTTTTGTTTCTAGCGAGCAGTCCGCGGTTGTGACAGGGAGCGGCTCTTACGTGAGTAAACAAAGATTCGCGCGGCGAAATGTTTTACCATTGACTTCGTAGCCCCCAGTCTTAAGCAACAGTTACCACATCTGTTGTGAAGGTTCTATTTTATTGAATTTAATAATTTGTCGCTCTGCAACCTCAGAGGTAAGTAATTTTATTTGTTGAACTATGCTCTTCAGCGGTATTAATCCAATCTTCATTCACTCCATGCCAAAACGTGAATGTGCTCATGTGGCCGCAGTTTTAACAGTCTCCACCTCCCCTATTTCTAATATTTCTCGCTTAGGAAAGATTTAACATATTTTTAGTTCTGTTTTTCAAACGAGTTTGTAAAATTTCCCCTCCTTCAAGGTATGACGATGCCCAGAAGAGGCGAAAAACGTCCTGTATAAATAAATGAAACATCAATTTTGTGCAACAAAGACTGTTTTTTACAAAGTGAGTAGCTGCTCTTTTTGATGTTGTTACTTTGATATTTCCTAGTCACTAAACATTGTAGTGAATTTTAATTATACAAATATGGAAACGTCATTCAAGTAATATTACTCCTTCTGTTAATGGCAGTCTATAATAGCAAAATGTCAGTGCAGTGTAATTCGTATTACTGACAATAGCGGAGTCGTAATCGTATCGCCCGAAAGCGGAAATGAAATGCAGCCTAATGAAACCAATTAGTGCTTTTTAACAAAACTGCGAACGTCCATCCCGCAGGCGACGCCTGTGTAATTTAAATGTGCGCGTGCGTCAATGCTACAGTGTTGAGTTTCTCTGTTTTCGTCGCCTTGTGTTTTATATGAACTTCACATTTTTTTCATTCCATTTCACGCAGTAATTTTTCTTCAATTTTCGCCGGATAATGCATTTCTTATCTCCTGTTTGTACTCCTTTGTATGTTTTGTCTCTCTGCCTTTTTCGTATAATTACTGCTGTAGGCTGTAGAGCACCTTAAGGGCTGCCAGTTCGCCCCACCTGGGGACGGAAATAACAACAAAGAAAATGAACGCATTCTATGTGCTCAGGCACAAAAGAAACTGATTATGATTATATTCGTGTCGGCGGTGGATACTTTCACGTTCATGAGGTTTGTTTAAGTTTAGGGCATTCTAATATTTTTCAAAACTACGTTCATGAGGTTTGTTTAAGTTTAGGACATTCTAATATTTTTCAAAACTAGGCGTTTAGTTTCTACATCTCTTTATATACGCTGTTTTCGCCATGTTCTTGCTTCTGTGCCTTGCGTGTACTTATGAACATTTTTTTTAGCTATTGGGCTGGTATCAAAGTGAATATCTTGAAGAATGAGACGTAGTAATATTGTAAGTTTATACACAGGCATTTTTGTGGTGTCGCACAAGTATGAAGTGCGCGCCACGTACTTCCGCCGCGCGCCGCCATGCACGCACGGTGCGGCGTTCTTACGACGTCAGCCACGAGCGCCCTCTGCTACAACTCCGCTCGTGGCCACCACTGAACGACATCGTTCACTTGGGACTGAGATAGGAACCAGTTAAGACTTGGCTATCGGATAGGCACTAGGAATCATCAGTAGGCAGTCCTCTATATGTATCAGCATTCTGCAGTCAAGAACTATGTTAAGTATTACCAAGACTCTATGAAATATATATCTAGTGTTTCTAGTTTCTGCTGTCACACTGGCTGGTCACCTCCATACCTGCACAGGCGTGCATCCTTTATTCCTGTGTCGGTCTCTTTCTACTCGGCCACCTACGACAACCGGCGGACGAGACACAAAAGCGGCGACGTGGCTGGGACACAAAAATATTATTTATTTGCAGCTACAGAATCACTTCTTCAAACCAGTAAGTAAACCAGTTTGGAAAACATGGTTTCCTTATTTGGAAAAAACAGCGAACTTATAATTATTTAATGATAAAAATAACAGTCTAGTTCGCAAATTTTACAATTTATTATGATAGGTGACCGGTTTCTATCAAAGATTAGATCATCTTCAGACCTCTGAAAATAGAATAAAAGACGATATGCTATAGAGGAAACAGGTACACTATTAGTAGCTACAATAAATTTACAAACAGGATTAAAAAATTACTTAAAACAGTATAACTCGCTGTAGATGTTCAGGCGGTGAGCGTGCGGCGACTGCTAACCAGCGAGAGAATGCCGTACGTTATAAAGGAAAAGCACCGCACAACGCGTGAAGCATCAGCGCATCATGAACCAATGAGGAACATCATGTAGTAAAAGATAACACAAGAAATGTATATGTATATATAAATAATCCATAATGGGTATAAAAATGCATTCTGTTAACAGTAAAACATAGTTGCCATGTCTATAATAAAGAATAATTGAAGCATTAGACAATTAAAAGAAGTTGTCTGTTTAGGAAATATCTGCCATTCATTGGCAGTTTATAATAATAACTTTCAAATCGAAGACAGTGTGAGTCAAAGATAAATTACAGCGATGCCGGTGGTTGCCGTGTATACGGCGTCGTGGAAACATCGATAAGTAGTCGTGCCAGTGGTGCAGCAGACGACGTGCCAAAGATGTAGCTGCCAGGGACGCGGTTGGTCACCGTGGAAACAGGCCGCGATAGCAGAGGCGACCGGTGTCAGCACGTACAGCAGCGAAGCAGACGACGCGTCAGAGATGTAACGGCCATGGGACGCCGTCCGTCACCGTGGAGACAGGCCATGATAGCAGCGATGATCGGTGTTAGTACGTACAACGGCAAAATGCCCCCGAAAGTCGTCGATGCCATATGTATCAGGTGATAATAGTATTTAATTTTATTATTGGTTACCAATGAAAACAGTAAATTAGTCAAGGTGTTAGAATATAAGTGCTGTGCAACAAATTCTAGTATTTTGAACTATCACGAAGGACACAAAATTCTAGAATTTGTTGCACAGCACTTACGTTGTAACACCTTGACTAATTCACTGTTTTTATTGGTAACCAATAATAAAATTAAATACTATTATCACCTGCTACATATGGCATCGGCCACTATTTAAGTTCTAACACTCGTATGATAAGCACAACATACATACCCTTGACCGACACAGGACCCAAACCTCTAAGAGGTGACAGCCGCGCAATCTGTAGCCTGCACGTTCATCCCGCGCGGATATTAACACAATAAGAGCAAAACTAGAGTAATGGAGTGCAGTCTAAGAAAATCAGGTGATGCTGAAGGAATTAGATTAGGTAACGAAGCAATAAGGGAGGTAGATGAGTTTTGTTGCTTGGGAAGTGGGATAACAAATGATGGTCGCAGCACGAAGGATGTGGGATGCAGAATGGCAATGGGCAGAAAAGCGTTCTTGAAATAGAGAAATTTGTTAACATCGAATATTGATTTCCGCCTAAGGAAGTCCTTTCTGAAGGCATTTGTATGGAGTGTTGCCTTGTATGGGAGTGAAACATGAACGATAAACAGCGCGGACAGGAAGAGGATTGAGGCTTTTAAAATGTGGTGCTACAGAAGAATGACGAAGATTAGGTGAGTGGATCGCGTAACTAATGAGGAGGTACTGAACAGAATTGGGAAGAAAAGAAATTTCTGGCATATCTTGACTAAAAGAAGGGATAAATTGGTAGGACACATCCTTAGACATCAAGTAATTGTGAATTTAGCGTTGGAGGGAAGTGTGTGGGGTAAAAACCGCAGAGGAAGACCAAGAGATGGTGACAGTAAGCAGATTCAGACAGATGTAGGTTGCCGTTCTTATGGGGAGATGAAGAGGCTTGCTCAGGATAGGGTATTGTGGAGAGCTGCATCAAACCAGTCTCCGGACTGAAGATCACAACAACAACGACAGCAAAGGAAGTGGCTCGTGGGTAAAGTTGGAGAGTGGGCACTATCGTCAATAACATACGGATAATTCTATATGTATTTACTTGCGTTGGCTGTGAACCATGAAAATCCAAAGTGGCTCTGTATTAAAACTTTACTAAGGTCTACCTGTTAGAAAGATGTCGCTACGGAAAGTGAAAATCACCATAAAGCTCCTAAGTGCTGGAACTACTCAATGATCAAGCCTTCCTTACGTAGGGAAATGTGCAATGCTGCAGTCACCGCAGAATTGCGTTTAATATCCCTCGTCTACTCTCGCCCAGGGGTTTTGCGTCCGCGATGGTAGATCACTGTTGTTGTAGAAGTCGATCTGTCTATCATGGTGGGCCCATCCAGAGTGTGCAACTCAGCAACTTGGTTGGTTCCACCAAAAACAGTCAGTTCATAGTTTCACTCACCTCGTGACGATTCTCTTCTTCAGCAGCCTATCCAGTGCTGACCTGACTAAAAACAAGAACCGTAATTGCACTGTAAAAAGCTGTGTAGAAACATTAGGTGGAGATTCTGGTTTCATTCAGTTTCATTTTTCTTAAATTGCTTTTATGTTAACATGAGATTTGGTACGATGTAATTATTATTTAACGCTTTCTCCAGGATACAGTTCACCGCCAAGCATGTGCCAAATGACATATTAGTTACACCAACAGTCCACGCTCACTACTAAAGCCAGTTAATTGTAATTTAACCTGTCATCAAAAGTGTTCTTAAAACATATGTTTATTTTAATATGCTCGCAAATTGCTACGCAACTCAGTCCAGGTAAATTTTCAAACATTCATGATTAACAGTTTCAAAATTGCATAATATTATAATTTCCATAAAGAAAACCGGAATTTCACTACTCGACTGTCCACACGATATAATAAGCATGTTGATGCACTTTTTAATCCAATAAACGAGCACGTTCCGCAAAATAGTTCCAGTAAGTTCGGAGCACAATCATGGAGATGTTATCAATTCCGTGTATAAACTTCGACTCCTGTCTGGCACCAAAGCAAGCGTGAAACATCCCTAATGAAAGAGCGCAATGGTGTAATTTGTTTGGCTAAATATATATTAACCAATCAGATCACAGAAAAAGTCCGCGCTTCCTATATACGCGTATCGAAAACTACAAACTTTCCAGAACTATGGACGGAAAAAATATTTAGAAAATAGCAAAATAATAAAATATCCACGACTTTAAGTAATTAATCATCTTTAAGTGTACTTAAAATGTTCAAATGTTTGTTAATCTTAAGGGACTTAACTGCGGGTCATCAGTCCCTAAACTCAGGAACTGATGGTAGTGGAGATGCTGATGGATACGTCGGGAGATGATGGTTTCAAGAGGTGAACACGGTGAGACAGATGGGACGGTAGGATGAGGTCTGGGATCGGATTTTATTACACATCATTGCGAAACGTCGTATTTATAAGCTATGTAATTTAATCTACTGCAATAAGCATCATTTCAGAACTTACGCAGAACGTTCGAATTGCGTGTTAGTTCTCCGAAATGACCGCTCAGTCAGGAAAAGGGCTATATTTAGACGCCTTTCAAATTCAGGCTTGGTACCTGTTTGTTTTACAATTTGATATCACGCTGTACCTCATGGCTTCAACATTCCCTATTAAAGGACACTCACAGGTGGCACTCTGAGAGCTACGTCACTATGCTACCTGTTGGCGGACAACGATGAAATCATTATGAGCGCATCTACTGTTCCGTAGGTGGCATCCTGCGTCATCATATGGAACTCACGTTGTCTTTTCAAGCGTTCTAATTTATTTCGGCGGTTCATCAGACCGTGTTTTGCTAAAGTTTAGCTCTGGTAGACAAACATCGAACTCAGAAAGTCAGCCGAGATGGAATGGCCGAGTTAACCCACAGGCACCTTTGTACCTGCTCCCACTCCTTCCACACTGCCCTTGCATCACAATGCAATCTCATCCTCTACACCTGCATCTTCCCCAACCTGTGGAAAACCTCCTATATTCTTATATTCCCCAAACCTGGAAAGCCTCCTTTAGATCCCTCTTCCTATCGCCCTATCAGCCTCGGTGTTCAGCAAGGTTTGGGAAACCATCCTTTCTCGCTGCATTCATCACCATCTCCTTCAACACAATCTTCCTCTACCAGTGTGGCTTCCGACCCTCCTTCCCACTTCCTTTCCGTCCAGTTAAATTCCCGCCGCGCCGCCATCTTTGTCTCTCTCGACATCGAAATGGCCTGCGATCGAGTACGGCATTCCGGTCTCCTTTTCAAACTCGAAACCAATACCCTTCCCCTTATTTACTCCCGTTTCATCGCATCCTTTCTCTCCCACCGCACCTGCTATGTCACCTCCAACTTCCACTTTTTCTACCCTTCCGCTGTTGTACCCCTGGGCTTTGTCCTCTCCCCCCTTATTTACTCGGCTGACATGCCACAACCACAGCCTCCTGTCCATCTCTTTCAGTATGGGACGACACCGTCTTCCTAACCCTCTCCCTTGCATATTCTCAGCACCTTTTCCAATCTCACCTCTCCCAATTCTCCACTTGGTGTAACTGGTGGCTGCTCTCCGTCAACCCCACCAAATCGCAGGCAATCATTATAGGTCGTTCGGTCGTACTACCCGATCTTTCCGTCACAGCGAGCTGCGCCTCACACTCCATGACCATCCCGTCCCATCCCCCAAACCTCCATCCTCAAATATCTTGGCCTCTGCTTCCGTCGCTGGAAGTCTCACCTACAAACAGTCGGCCAAAAAGCCCTAGCCCATCTCAACCTCTTCAAGCTCTTTCCAGCAGGACATGGGAACTTAACCCTTCCACAATCCTATACACCTATCGTACCTTGATGCGTCCCGTCCTTTGCAGTTACCATCCCACTTTGGTATCCGCCCCCCTCCCAGAACCTATTATAAATCTGTCCAAATCCTAGAACGCCATGCTCTCAGTCTCGTTTACCGCATTCAGGTTCCTTCCCCCACACGGATCCTCTATGATCTCATTACTTTTCCTCACCTTCTAAAATTCCTTGAACATATCAGTATCCTCTAAACCACTCACAAAATAGAATCCTGTCACTCTGTTGTCTCACTCCTCCTGCTGAACCCCTCTGCCATGCCAGAACCAGAATATCTTTCCCGTCTTACAACTTCACAGTCTCCACATCCTCTCCCAGGGTCACTTTCGCCACCTCCCTCTCCCGGATGACGCCTTCCATCCTGATATTTACCCATCCTATCAGCCCTAATCCCTCCCCTACCCATATATTACGTGTCCCCCCTACACTTCCCTCGCTTTCCTCCCCTGCCTGGATCTCCCCCTCCTTCAGAGTTCTTACGTTTTCCTTTCCTTCTTCCCCACCTCCCTCCTTCTCAACCCTCCGTGCCTTCCTTCCCTCGCCTCTATCCCAGAGGGGTGTCAGTGCTTTACTTTTTAACAGTGTTTTTAACAGTGCACCCTACTAAAGTGATGTGTCAGTATCAAGTTGTGAGCGTGATCTTAAGAATTCAGCAACCGCTGCATAAGCAGAACATTTTGTTGCAATGTGTTTTATTCTCCGTCTGTTGTCGTCGCCATTAACTGTGCAAAGTCCGTGTTTTTAGCCACCGTGGCAGTTTTAATGCTGATTATGTGTGTTTTAAAGCCTTCGTAGCATTGTTTCCAATTCGCCAATTTCATCTTCTTTTTTATTGTTTAATTCAACATGTTTTAAACTACCATTACCGACTGTCAAACTCATATGTACACTGGGCTGAAGAGCAGCGTAGGAGGCTGGGGCATTAAAATACAAAAAAGAAACAAAAAAAGAATGGCCGAGCACTCTAAGGTGCCTTAATGTGGAACACGCTCCCCGTCGAAGGCCTCTCGGGAATGGGTGTGTGTGTGTGTGTGTGTTTGTGTGTACTGCCCAAAGGTTAGTTTCAGTTAGTTTAAGTAACATGAAACCGGTATTTCACCCTGGGACGCATCACGGTCGGTCACCGCAAGTTTACTTCTGCCAGTGCCTCGCCTCCTACTCTCCATACTGGCATGAAAACTTGCAAGTGCCCCCAACTGGCTGTGTCGAACGGGGCGTTCTAAAATATTAAGCTTTGATAGAGACTGTGCTTTCGCTGAAGGTAATTAGGCATAGTGGACTAACACTGCACGTTAACCAGCTGTTCACTAGAAGAATTTTATACAAAGGGCATCCACAGCTAAAATTTTTATACATAATTAAATGAACTTCGAAACAGCTACAATTGTTGATGTTAAAATATCTGAATTCTAAAGTTATAATAACTGAGAGAAAGGTCATTGATCGACATTAGCTGTATTTTTAAATCTTGGAGATCTGCAGAACCGGTTTCGCAATAAATTACAGTTGCATCTTGATACAAAGATTTGCACGTATAAATAGCGAAATTACCAACAATTAGGAAACTATATTGAGGCATTAGGTTAGCTTTTCCGTAATTATCATAAAAAAGTATTTACATTTTTTTCACATATGCCTTTCATCTTGGCTAAAGCGGATTAATTGGATAGGTCCATAGCTTACTTTTCTCCCTCAGGTCATCAGAGATGGAATGACTTGACCATCCAGTTCGTGTCATGTGGATGAAATTGTTAAAAACTGTTAAAAAAATCCCGGCCTTGTCTGTTTTATGTAGTTTGGCCGGTTTGTCAATTAGACAGAACTACTGTTATAGTTATTGGAAACCGCGAATGATGTAACAAAACTGATGTCGAAGCCCATGAATAAGTGAATCATAAATTTACGGGTTGCCGTTGGTGTAATAAGCAACATCTGGTGTACCATCGCTGTTGCGAGAACCGTCCATGTTGCGAAATCGCCGTAACTCACAAACTGTCATGTTAGGACTTAGCTGAATAGTGACGTACGTTTTCGTACGCTTTCGTACGCTGTCGACGTCGGCAGTGGAATCAGACGTAACGTAGCGCGCTGCAGGAAATGGAACAGGAGCAGGGAAGTTAATAAAGGCAGACAACATCGCCCGCCGTTCACAGCGGTAGAGCGGTAAATATTTCCAAAGGCTATTAAAGCAAAATGCTTCTTGTCAACACCAAGAACGTCCCCTTTCGCACGAAGACGTTTCGTCCATAGTTTGTGCGCCTCGCCTCACATTGGGATGGTAAATATTTCTTTCCATTTCGGTGTGACAACATCTTTTGTCCGCTAGTGCTTTGTTGCGAAAGCAATACCGACACAGACAATATCGCGAGACACACACACACACACACACACACACACACAGACAGACAGACAGACAGACTTTCTTGTGCGCGCTTCTCGGCGACGTTCACCGGAGAATGAAGGCGCGGCGGCGGCGGCGGCCCGAGGCAAGAGGAGGAGGAGATATGTCCACCGTTCTGTTCGCCATAATGTTGACTCTGAGTCGTCCATATGAAATCTCCATTTCACAGACCTGGCGCGGACGTGGAGGACAAAAGGAGTGGGGGGAGTGGAGAGGGGGGAGGGGAGGAGGTCCCCCTCGTATTTTCGTCGTCCCGGCCGAGAGCAGGGCAAACAACAATCCATCACCGAGATGGGCCGACCCGCGCGCGCGCCGGCCATCGACCGCGCCGCGCCGAAGCAGCCGCGGCCATTGTGGCCGCCCTCCAGAATAACGAGTTATTTGCGGCTCCTTTCACCGGCCGCGGCCTCATCAGGTAATTAATTATTGACAGAGCGGCGTGAATAGCCTAAATTAAAGCCGCGGCGGGAAATAATTTAATTTGCGAGACCCTCCGTGCAGAGAGTGCCGTCGGCTGTGGGGTGTCGGCGCGCCTCGACAAAAGCGGCGTCGCTGCTGCTGCTGCGACACCCACACTGTGCTCTGCCCGCTGTAGGCCGTGTTCACACTGCCGGCCGGGCCGAGCCGAGCCGAGCCGAGCCGACAGATTAAACACATTGTTTCTAATCGCACTGTTCACACCTCAGGGTTGCCAGGTGTGACGATTTTTAGCATTCTTGGCTTGATGCAGCTCTCCACCCTACTCTAGCCTGAGCAAGCCTTTTCATCTCCTCATAAGAACGACAACCCACATCTGTTTGAATCTGCTTACTATAAGCGTCTCTTGGTCTCCCTCTGCGATTTTTACCCCACACACTTCCCTCCAATGCTGAATTTACGATTCCCCGATGTCTAAGAATGTGTCCTACCAAGCGATCCCTTCTTTTAGTCAGGGTATGCCAAAAATTCCTTTTCTCGCCACTTCTGTTCAGTATCTCTTCATTAGTTATGCGATCTACGCACCTAATCTTCAGTATTCTTCTGTAGCACCACATTTCAAAAGCCTCTATTCTCTTCCTGTGCGCACTGCTTATCGTCCATGTTTCACTCCCGTACAAGGCAACACTCCACACAAATGCCTTCAGAAAAGACTTTCTTACACTTAAACTAATATTCGATGTTAGCAAATTTCTCTTTTTCAAAAATGCTTTTCTTCCCATTGCCATTCTGCATTTTGTATCCTCTGTACTACGACCATCAAAACTCATCTACCACCTTCATTGTTTCGTTACCTAATCTAATTCCTTCAGCATCGCCTGATTTTCTAAGACCGCATTCCATTATTTTTGTTTTTCTCTTGTTAATGTTCATTTTATACGCTCTCTTCAACACACTGTCCATTCCATTCAACTGCTCTTCCAGGTCCTTTGCTGTCTCTGATAGAATTACAATGTCATCAGCAAAACGCAATGTTTTTATTTCTTCCCCCTGAACTTTAATCCATATTCCAAATTTTTCCTTGCTTTCCTTCACCGCCTGCTCGATGTACAAATTGAATAACATCGGAGAAAGGCTACAACCCTGTCTTACTTCCTTCCCAACTGATGCTTCCCTTTCATGCCCTTCGAGTCTAATACCTGTGGTCTGGCTTTTGTACAAGTTGTAAATAACTCTCCTTTCCCTATATTTTACCCCTGCTGACTTCAGAATTTGAAAGAGAGTATTCCAGTCAACATTGTCAAAAGCTTTCTCCTAATCTACAAAAGCTAATAATCTATCTTCTAAGATAAGACGTAAAGTGAGTATTGCCTCCCGGGTTCCTACGTTCCTCCTGAACCCAAACTGATCTTCCCCGAGGTCAGCTTCTACCAGCTTTTCCATTCTCCTGTAGATAATTCGTGTTAAAATTTTGCAACCATGACTTATCAAACTGATGGTTCTGTAATTTTCACACCTGTCTGCGCCTGATTTCTTTGGAATGGGGATTATTACATTTTTCTTAAAGTCTGAGGGTATTTCGCCTGTCTCATACATCCTACACACCAGTTCAAATAGTCTTGTCATGGCTGGCTCTCCCAGTGACTTTAGTAGCTCTGAGGGTATGTCATCTACTCCTGGGGCCTTGTTCCGACCTAGGTCAAATTCATCTCTCAGTATAGTTGGCTATCTTTTTCTTATAATATTAGCCATTCTAGCAGTCTGGCGACTGGCGATTAAATTTGGCTATTAAAGGAATTGGTTGGCGACTTAATGGCTCTTTTTTTTTACTTCAAATACAACGAATGTAAATCAATCACTCTTTAGACATTACGTCAATGATACCGGTTAAACTTCGGTAGAATGCTGGAGAAATGTAATCAACCTACACAAGTTGGCACAAATGTTTTCAAGTATCATGGATGTGTGGGAGAGTGTCACAGAGATGTAAACAAACTCAGCTTACAGACTCTTGAAGATAGACGTAAACTAACTCATGTACCCTACTTACGATGGTTCAAGAACAGGCTTTAAGTGACATCTCGAAGTATACTAAAACACCGTATGTATGGCTCCCGCTGAGAACATGAGGATCACATTATATAAATTACAGCATGCAAGGAGGCATTTAAATATTTTTTTTCCGCGTTCCATCCACACAACAGAGCAGAAATTCGTAACAATTGCTACTGTGAAGCGAGCCCTTTGCTACGCACTTCACAGTGGTTAACAATGGTTTAGAGAGCATAAATGTCGATGGAGAACACGCGGTAATTTCCCAGTCGTTCTCATCGCTGATTTTTCATTGTGTAATGACGCATTATTACGAATTAAAGCCCATCTAACCTCAAAGTATGAAATTCTTACTGCATTATTATAAATTACTTCACTTCAAATGTTGTAATGATTTTGTGTGTATTAAAGAAATGTTTGAAAGATTCAATAACTCTATTTAACATCTGTAAATATTTGCTTTTAAGAAGATGAAAGTGATTCGTAATCGAACCTATGCATGAGAAAACATCTTGTGTAAGATTGATAGAATGATTCTTGAACAGTTTTGTGTTGTAATTTTTATAAGTTATGACATTAATAAACGTGATAGTTAAATGTAGCTGAATTTCCGGAGTCTCTCTATTATATTTACAATGTGACAATATTTTGACTGCCGTCATTGTCAGTTGGTGGTGTGTCTCGGTTCAGTTCTTGGATGGACTCAGATAAATGTTTCTGTGAAGTATGAGTTTCCTTGGAAAGTTCAGTCTGATGTCTGTGGATGTGAAAGTGCCACAGTTTGTGTTACTTTTTACTCAGTAACAAGCTTACTCCCTAAATTTCAGGATTATTATTGTCGAGTAACATGCCATAATTACCATAGCATAATAATGTTCACAGATTAAAGGTTGCGATATTTGGATATTTTTACTGATGAAAAGATGGCGATATTTTGGCTACTATTTGTTTAAAATTTGGCGACAGAGCAATAGAAAAACATGGTAACTCTGTTCACACTGCCGGCCGGGCCGAGAGGACTCCGCTTCAGCCGGCTCACGCCGAGCCG
The DNA here is from genome assembly GCA_026315105.1 of Locusta migratoria. NCBI lineage: Eukaryota > Metazoa > Arthropoda > Insecta > Orthoptera > Acrididae > Locusta > Locusta migratoria. Next base: position 646,819,704 of record CM048744.1, on the reverse strand, counting down.
ACGACATTCATAATGTTTAATATTCCCGGCGCGAGCCGATTGGGCTATGAAATTGCTTCTGCAGCACAAGAACTGAGCTATTCCGACACGACTCACGATGCCGCCTCACAACTCTACTTCCGCCAGTACCTCGCCTCCTACTTTCCATCCCTTAGGTTGTGGCTAAGCCATGTCTCCACCATGTCCTTTCTTCCAGGAGTGCTAGTCTTGCATGTTTCGCTGGATAGCTTCTGTGAAGTTTGGAAAGTAGGAGGCGAGATACTGGCGGAAGTACATTTCTGAGGCGGCATCGTGAGTCGTGTCAGGATAGCACAGTCGGTAAAGCGCTTGTACGCGAAAGGCAAAGGTCACAATTTCGAGTCCCGGTTCCGGCACACAATTTTAATCTGCCAGGAAGTTTCATATCAGCGCGCACTTCACTGCAGAGTGAATGTTTCATTTTGGGGGCTTTTTTTTTTTTTTTCTTTATAATGAGAACGCCATTATGGTTAACCAAAGCTGTTTATTTGATGACTCAGTGCTACCGGTTTAGGTTTTAAACTATTTTCAAGCGCTAGCAGGGCTTAAAAGCTAGCACTTGAAAATGGACCTATGGACCTTTGAGGCGTATCCGTGGAGAGGGGGGGGGGTGACTATGATTGTGCAGGCTCATAGGATCATGTGGGGTCTTGGTTGGAAACGAGATGGCAACACTGCTCCACTGCTGCCAGAACAAGTGCCGGCATGTTGGACTAATTACAACGTCAATAAAAACGTGCGACTGTTGTAGTTAATGAAATTCTATTTCTGAACTAGCGAATCGCCAGGTTTCGAACGGGTGGAATTCATATTCAGTGTCACTAAAAAACAATGTGTGTGTATGTATTTTATTCGTTAGTGTGTTGTACGTAACATGATTAAACACAATTCAAACTAACAAAATCTTCAGGGTGTTTAATCCGTATTTACATACTAATATCACTGTGTAACGGGCCAATTGTATAAACATCGCTGACTGGAGTGAGTGGCAGGTGAAGGCTAGCAGAGGCCCGACGCGGAGGGAATAGAAAATGAAACTCCACGTCCACTTGGAAATACATGTATTACTATAAAAGAAAGTAACTTTTGCAAGAACCCTAGGCCGAGAGACACGGGCTAGTTTAAAAAAAAATAGCTTTAAGAGATCCGGAGGCCCGAAGAACGATAAGCCATTGGCTCTCAGAAAATAAAAATAATGCATTCCATGTATGTATTTGGAGGCTCTTTCAGACGAGAGGCCAACGGAGGTGCGCCACCCTCCCCCCTCCCTCCCTAGTTCACCACTGCTGGAGATTGACGTTAGTTTAGACACTAAACTCTGTTCAAAGCTCCGCTCAAGTCAATGGATAAACAAGCAGCCCTCGGTCGCAAATTGAAAATTATTTTACCAGGTTTCGGCAATGACTAAGATTGCTTTAAATGCAAACGTAGGCTTACGCGGTTGTCGTCACTATCAATAAAATTCTTCCGGGTATGAGACCGCGCCGTCATTTTATAAACTATACCGACGTTTCGGCTACTGTTGCAGGCGTCCTACATCAGACACACAGACCCTGATGAAGGCCGCCTGCAACAGTGGCCGAAACGTCGGTATAGTTTATAAAATGACGACGCGGTCTCATACCCGGAAGAATTTTATTGATAAGAATGCCTTCATCAGAAAATATAAAACAAAACAAGTCACATAATAAAATATACTATTCAGCTGTATAGCTTACGTTACAAAGTTTAAAAAGAATTTTTTTTGGAAAAAGCTAACCACTATGGGATGCACGCCTTGCACGGAGGCATCCGATTTACTAAGTCTGATGCCTCCGTGTAGGCGTGGAGCCCACATGGATTTACGGCTGAGGATCTGGAAGACCAAACATCTTGAAAGTGACTAGAGATGATGCAGTGATAACCAAACGTATCTCGAAGCACGTCTCTCACCTGGCGAGTGACATCTTTCAATAAAATGTTGGTGTGGACACGGTTTCGTTCTCGTAGTGCCAGAATCACGCGTAGCACAAGGAAGGGTTTATAACGTGCAGCTGTTCCAGTACACCTGAGAAGCACACATGGTGTCATCTTCACGAAGAAAAATGGACCGAAAGTGAAGGAGCTTGTGAAATAACAGCAGTCAAGTGCAGCGGATGTTCTTCCACAATGTGCCCGGCAGTAGAACACATGCGACAGTTCTGTGAAGTCACAGCACTATGCAGATCAAAATGAGCCTCCTTCAGCCGAAGAGTATTCCCTGGCCAAAAAATTGCCAGAAACGAAAGACGTGGCGTTGTAGCCTATCCTGGGGCTGCATGCGCCTCTAAGGCTGTGTTTATAGACCGCGGTTGCTCCGCGGCAGGGCAACCGCTGTGATTTTGTGGAGGCACCGCTCGTCATTCACACAGTAATAGGGATGGCGGTTATCGGTGAAACAACCGGTTTTCGGTTATACCTGTTCTTTTCATCTTCAGTTTAACCGCACTGTAAAAGTTGCGCAAGATAACCGGTTTCTTAAATAACCGGTTTTCGGTTTTTATTGCTATTATTTCCAGTAGAGTTCTAACGAAACATATTTTGCTGCCGAAACAGAAACCGTAATCGAATTTTCGGTTCTTCTAGTTTCGGCCGAAACCGAAACTTACGAAATTTAGTTAAAATTTAGGTCAATTTACGTTATACGACAAATCAGAAGTCTTTCCATATTTTGCAAGATCCCCTCCCAATACTACACCCTCTTGAGTGTGTGTAAGCGTAGCCAGGAGTCCGTAGAAGACGATATACGAAGCATACAGATTTACTGGCCTAGTATTTCCATCCGGTAGTTGCGAATACTGAGCCAGCCACTCCGTAAGTTGGACTTGTGAGCCAGCGCATACGAATATCTCGTTAAATACACAATATATATAAGTTACAGTTAGAAAATGAACTTCAATCAGTACTGCAGAAGTATTTCGAAAAATAAAATCACAGTTCCGACTAACAGTATGATTGTTGCCAGTGTAAATTTACGCAAATTGAACTAGGAAATCTGTGTACCACATGATCAAAGAATGATCAAATGGGTGTGAGTTCTTATGAGACGTAAATGCTTAGGTCATCGGTACCTAGACTTACTTATGAACTAGCTAAGACTAAGGACGGCACAAATATCCATGCCCGAGGGGGGATTCGAAGCCCCGACCGTAGTGGCCGTGCAGAACGTGACTGGAGCGCCTCAGTCCCCTCGGCCACCGCGGCCGGCACACTCGGGATGGTGCCATTTAGACACAACCGATGTCTGGTGCCGCATGACCAGGCGGAGGCAAGTCTCGTACACTGCCCGTGCACACGCGTCGTCTAATAGGCCACGCCACACGGCAACAGGTGCGTCGATGCCTCAGTATCTGCACCAGTTCGCAAGTTCTTATGCCACGCGTTTCTGACTGCCGGGATTGTTGTAAAATAATCAATGACCGCTTTTCTTAGTTTCTGCGATGACCCAATATTTCACAGCAGTGGAAGTTTTAGGAGTAGGCCTAAATAATGGAGTCTACTAGTTCTATTTCTGTTTTAAATTATTTACAAAAACCACATTTTGAACCACTACTACAGGAAGTAGTCGTACCGGTTGTTTTACCCGGTTCTTGGCAACAACTAAAAAACCGGTTACAACCGACACCAAATAAATACCGAAGAAAACCGGTTATTCAAAAGTAAAATACCGGTATCGGTTTTGACCGGTAGGTTTTTTCCAGTAAGTGTTTCAGCCGCAGTGACCTTGAGCAGCCTGTTCCCACCTGGTGGCCAGACATATGGCGCACCAAACAGCCCAATTAGCCGCCGTGTAAGCTGTTTGAAAGTGCAGCCGCCGGCCGCGGTGGCCACGGGGACTGAGGCGCTCCAGTCACGGTCAGCACGGCCACTACGGTCGGGGGTTCGAATCCCCCCTCGGGCATGGATATTTGTGCCGTCCTAGTTTGTAAGTAATTCATAAGTAGTTTGTAAGTTTAGGGACTGATGACCCCGTAGTTAAGTCCCATAAGCTTAACAAACATTTGAACATTTTTTTTTTGAAAGTGCAGCCGCTGGTTTTTGACGCCGCAGCGGAAGAGCGGAGGGGCCGCAGCCGCGCCTATAAACAGGGCCCACGTTGCCTTATGAGAAACAGAGCACTGAAAAAACCGCTGCGATTGCTCCGCCTCGGAGCAACCGAGGGCTATAAACAGGACCTGAGGGAGAGAGAATTCCCGCGCCACAGCTCGAGTAATGTCTGCAGAAATTGAGGCATGTACAGCCCGGTCAGCTGCAGCTACAGCAACTCCATCAACAGCCGCCATGGAAATGGGATGCCTCTCTCTCCCTGCTGCACAACCTAAATAAGCTGTTTCTTCTAATTTCTTGATCATGTCCTTTACCCCATTTATTGAAAAGTGCCTCTTCACAGCTGTTTCCATCGGCGCTGCTGTGGCTGCCGTTCTGATGAAATAACTTTACCAGCAGTGGGTGGTTTTGTGCAGTTCGTAAGGGAAAATGCAACCGTCCTAGCCCTTTATAGACACAAAAATGTTCGTTAAGCTTATGGGACTTAACTACGGGGTCATCAGTCCCTAAACTTACAAACTACTTATGAACTACTTACAAACTAGGACGGCACAAATATCCATGCCCGAGGGAGGATTCGAACCCCCGACCGTAGTGGCCGTGCAGACCGTGACTGGAGCGCCTCAGTCTCCTCTCCGCGGCCGGCGTTTATAGACAAATATCAAAAGACATCAACATGCGTCGTCAAACAAACAACAGCATACTAGCGTCAAATCAACGACATTCTGACTGCTTACAGCCCCATGTTTTCGCCCGGTGGGACTACTTATTTTCATCATACTCCGTGATCTCACCGATAACATACCCGCGAAGTTTCAGCGTCCTGCGATGTAGTCTATACAGCCAGCACTAGGAACAACGTCAGTTGAATTATATGCATGTTATCTTGATATGGGGGCATCTGCAGTCATATACTGTCGTTTTGACATTAGGTCAGAAAACGTTCAATTATAACCTCTCTGTATTATGAGACCCTTGTTGTGAGAAATCGAAGGTGAGAAAAAAATTCCGTTTCACTATTGCGTGGCTGTATGGGATTTTAGTTTTAACCCCACATTATGAATTCAGCTTTGTAAACATTATAATTCGGTGTTTTCTTTATTAATACAGTGAACTAAACATCAATATATGTTGCTTTAAATTTTTGATCGAAATATTTTTTTAAATTTTTTAGTTATTACTTCATGTATTTCATGCACAACGTATACGTCTGTATCGAGGTATTTTATTATTTGGGACGTCAGTTTGTTTATAGTTAATACTGTCAGATCAATAATGCTAGCATAATCTTCGACACAGCACCAAAGACAAGACAATTAAATGCTGAAATAAAATAAAAGGAGCCACACTCACACTCACAGACACGTACACACGGCGACGTAACGCAACCTCCAAGATGTACAGATTAATGCATCAGATGTGGCAATTCGACTTTCAGAACTGATGCACAAAATACGGTATAAATCAGTTTTTAATACATTGTTGTTGCGGAACAACACTGGGAATGAAAGGGTTAAGCAGTGTGAAGATCATTAATTCTGGCAGCAGAAGCACACCGACTAAAGTTAATGTGTGATCGAACAGAATTTATAAAGATGGTTTACCGAGAACTATGGACAAACGGCCGCACACCGCAAGCAAAGTGTCACAATTTATTGGAACAGCAAGAGGACTATCATTAACTGCAACTGAACTGTGAACTGTACTACCTAACCAAATAAGCTATTACTGTTACGTGATTAGTACGGAGTAGGACAATGTACGCGCAATTATACTCCGTAATTAACTATGTCGCGTGTGTTCGCGTTGTCACGTACGACAGTAAAACCATGACGACATTTGCGGCAACATTATCTACTGAAAGGAAACTGGCTGCTGACAGAAGAATAAAAGGCTAATATTTCCTTGCTAAACATCTAAAAGAGGAGAACTTGCTTATAGATTTATCGGGTATTTCAGTTTCAGAATATTTAAATCAGAAAATGTTCAATATTGGCTTTCGTGTGTGGCAAGGTGATTCATAAGATCATGGCATATTGCAAGTGACCGAGTGTTTTTCAACGGCATTTCCCATGGCGAGCAGTATGACACTACGATGATGATGATGATGATAATGATAATTTGCGTTTTAAGTCGCTCAACGGCTAAGTCATCAGCGCCCGATGACACTGACGTCTAGGATGCTTGCAGCCTCTCTCATGGATACGTTTCTTTAGAGATACACATCACAATAACTCTGTTTGTTACGGAGTTAGAGTCAACTCGTAAGATTACTTTGAAGTAAATGTTTTTCTAAAGTGGCCACGAAATGTACGTCTTTTTCTGTGCTGTTAGGAACATTTTTCATTCTGGTTTACAACATTTATTGTTGATTAGTTTTATGGTAGACGGCAACTGTGACTTAGGTCTTCAGAATTTCGTCGTGTTAAATTAAATAAAAACTGTTTTTACAATTATTTTTATTGTAGTTACTTAACCCTTTATTTGGTAATGCTGCTCTCAAGCAAAATTAAAATTGCTGACGGTTTTCTGCAACGTGTTTAAAGTTTCACTCTTGAATGGGCAATGGTGGTTGCAATCAACATGTAAGCTCTAATACAGAGTGAATCACGTAAAACTTGCACCGCAAATATTGAGGAAACGGTAAGTGCGATTGATTTGCGGTTTTCACAGACTGGATTGGTAGTCAGGGGATCGTATTTTTAGCAAACAAACACATTGTAATATTACTTAGAAAGTGTATTTTTATGCAGACATACAGTTTTTTTTAAATGGAACAATGGTTGCTTCTATCATGCACTGGAAATTTTCACACCAGCTGTGTACAAATAATTTTGAATTACATTTTTATCGCGTTTAGTTCGGCAGCTACAACCGTTCAAAGTTTCGAAATAGATGGGGAGGAAGAGATGGACAGAGATTGAGAGGAGGGGTGGAGATGATGCATATAAGATGGACAGGAGGAAAGAGGAGGTGGAATACCAGAAATTTAAAATAAATGAATACCTGGACAACGACGGGAGCTAGAGGTAATTGCCCATAAACAACATTCACTAGCTTCTGTTCCCTGTGCTTCTTCTGTGGGTTCGTAATCATCCCTGCTATAAATGTGGTTTAAACCAGTATCGGGTTCCTGTTGCTAATTTCTTCGATGGCCCATGTCAAATTTAGGAGGTCTGCTTTGCACTGCGTTTATAAAACCACAGCAAAAGTATGATAATGAGCTCAGTAAGCTCCGAAATAAACTTATCATCATCATCATTAGAGACTGATTATGCCTTTCAGCGTTCAGTCTGGAGCATAGTACCTCTAATAAAATTCCTCCATGATCCCCTATCAATGCTAACATTCATGCGTCGTCTGATGTTATGCCTTTCACTTCAAAACCATTCTGCACCGAATCTAAGTACTTTCTTCTAGGTCTACCTCGACTCCTCTTACCCTCCACTGACGCGCTCATGAGTCTCTCAGGTAACCTTGCTTCTCCCATGCGTGTAACATGACCCCACCATCTCAGTCTGTTCGCTCTAACTGCTTTATGGACACCCTCCTGCCATTTTTCCCATCTATTGGTACCTGCAATCATTCTTGCTACTTTCATATCTGTAACCTCTATCTTGTGAATAAGGTAACCTGTATCCACCCAACTTTCACTCCCATACAACAAAGTTAGATAGAGCGGTGCACTGCTAACTTAGTCTTGGTACTGACTTCCTTCAAACTTTTTTAAACAAAAAAAAAAAAAAAAAACAAAAAAAAAAAAATAATAATAATAATAATAATAATAATATATAATGCCGCCCTCGGAGGCAAAATGAAAATTATTTAACCCTGTTTCGGCAATAACTAGGATTGCCTTCATCATAATTTATAAATTAAATCAAGCCACATAATAAAACTTAAAACTCAGCTGTAAAGCCTACGTCACAAAATTTAAAAGGAAATTTTAGAGAGAGCTAGTCACTATGGGCCCGCACAGAGGCATCAGACTCTCCCTAAAAATTTCTTTTTAAATTTTGTGACGTAAGCTTTACAACTGAGTTGCAACTTGTATTATGTGACTTGTTTTAATTTATAATTTCTGATGAAGGCAATCCTAGTTATTGCCGAAACCAGGTTAAATAATTTTAATTTTGCGACCGAGGACTGGATTTTTATCCTTTGAAGTTGTAACGGTCGCTGATAATATCAGCTATGAAACTTCCTGGCAGATTAAAATTGTGTGCCAGAACCGGGACTCGAACCTAGGACCTTTGCCTTTCGCGGGCAAGCGCACTACCGACTGTGCTACCCCGACACGACTCACGATGCCGCCTCACAACTTTACTTCCGCCAGTACCTCGCCTCCTACTTTCCAAACTTCACAGAAGCTCTCCTGCGAACCATGCAAGACTAGCATTCCTGGAAGAAAGAATATGGTGGAGACATGGCTTAGCCACAACCTAAGGGGATGTTTCCAGAATGAAACTTCACTCTGCAGCGGAGTGTGCGCTGATATGAAACTTCCTGGCAGATTAAAATTGTGTGCCGGAACCGGGACTCGAACCTGGAGTCCCGGTTCCGGCACACAATTTTAATCTGCCAGGAAGTTTCATATCAGCGTTCACTCCGCTGCAGAGTGAAAGTTTCATTCTGAATATCAGCTATGTTTAAAAAAAATGCAAAATAAACGCCTGCCGGTCTGGGAAACCACTCGCCGAGGCCGCACCTGCGCATCCCTCACGGCCGGCGGCTGCCCTTGCTTGAACCATCCTCACACGGTAGGTGTTGTCCCAACGTGGCGCAGGCCAGACGTGCTGACTACCTAGCTACCAAATGTTCAAATGTTTGTAAATCTATCGGACCAAACTGCGTGGTCATCAGTCCGTAGCTTACAAACTACTTAAACTAAGGTGAACTAACCTAAGGACAACACACAAACACACACACCTCCACGGCGAGCAACCGCGCGCTCCGCAGCGAGACGCTGTAGACCGCTCGGCTACTCCACAGCGGCTACCTAGCTACAGCACGCTCTGAAACGACCTGCCACGGAACGTGCTGCTCATCGTGATTTGTTTTGCGACCGCAGATGTGCGTAAAATTACACGGTATCTATGTTAGCGATCGTCGAAATATTTCTTATGCTAGCTCAATCTTACAAAAATTGTATTTTTTCCCCTTCTTCAAGAAACAAAGACGGTAAATTTATCCGACAGCGATTGCGAATAATGACGTAATTTACCGCAAAATCACTTTTTGCAAAAATTCTTTACAAAATTGTGAACGGTGAAATCCATCATTTGCACCTGCTCCAACTGTCTTGCTCTTATATTCCCATTTTCCACGTTGTACATATTTTGTATATTTGGAGATAATAGGTTCTGCCCGATACGTTTTACTTGTTACACACGCGGGACAGCGCCCCAGATCGACAATGTTCGTTGTGATCATTTTTAGTATTGTATGTAAAGTTCTTCCAACACTGCGTCTACTTCCGTAACCACGGGCTAGCCATGTTCACTTTGCACTGTGAAACTGTACTATTCTAACACTGTACTGAACTGCAACTTAATTTAAACACCGTGGGGTAAAAAACCGAGTGACGTAGGGTACTGTCTTGAAGTTTATTTGTTCCTGTGGCCTAGAACGAAAAAACTTAACACATTCTCTCGTGGACAAAGTTCGTTCTTGTTTCTAACAAATAACGTCGCATACCGTATATTTTGATTGTATTAAATTAACAAATGAGTTACATAAACTGTGTAACTAAATCGTTAAAAACATTTGGGACATTGTAGATGCTAACCTGTTACTTACATCTGTTTTCCTCCACAACTCGTGACGCTTACGACCACGCTAATACGTCGTTTTAAAAATAAATAACAACGAATATTGGATATTATACTTCAATTATAAAGAAAGAACCGGGAATGTTAAGGAAACAAAAAAGGAAAAATAAAAATATTTTGGAAGTGCACAGACGCGAAAGTGTTCCGGTTGCTCTCTCTCGACAACATAGCCTGCGACATTACCAACTACACTATTTAGATATACTACTCTTCTAAAACCAGTTGTAATATGCTATTTAAGTATGACACAACGAAGACGCTTCTTTCATAGAACGCGTTGTACCATAGCAAAGGAACGATATTCTTTCACATTATACAAATTATAACAGTGACACACGTTAAATAAGAGAACCTTTAGAGCTATGAAAATGTTGTTTCCGGTAATTTATTGTAACAAATCATATCTAAAATGACGCCTTTTCAAAAGTTCTTCAATACTCTGATGCTTTCAGAAAGGTTATATAAATACTAGCTTAAACCAGCGGCTCCGCTCGCATGTTGGTTGATTGTGATAGATAATGCACGAAAGGTCAAATCGATTTTTTAAAGAAATATATTAAAAGAAATTTCTATTATACTCTTTTATTTATTTACTCTTATATATTTCCTTATTCGTATGCTTATCGTTACAGAGAAAGAGCTGAAGACATTGTAGCACGCATAGACGACTGATATGGTCTGTGGCATCACGTTTTGCTAGTCGTAAATGTCACCGCTGGCCTTCAGTCAGTTTCTTTTTTTTTAATAATTTGACGACTTTAAACCACCATATCTTCCACCCCCTTATAGCTATCGGCATGTAACTGTTATGGTATACAACGCTACAAGGCTTCAGAAACAATTACACACAGACGATTCGTTTGCATTCTGTAGTTTCCGCTGCTGAGCGATATATTAAAACACACACACGCGTAAAAATTTATATACACCGATAACTTTCCATCCAATATACTCCACCATTTTATCATTATCAACCCCGTCAATCAACAATGCAACCAATAAAACCATTTTCAAAGAGTAATTATTGTTCCGCATTTCGCGTTATATTCTTCAAATTACTAAATATCTATCAGATCGTTATAAAACCGTGCCGAAAACCTTCCTCAGGTATAAATTAGTAACTTACAAATATTTAAGTCTCTGCGTCTTGTCGTTCGGACGTTATAAGCGTACACCAAACAGACATTCACATTAACATATATAGATAAATAGCTATTCGGTCGCCATAAAACCGTGCCTATAACCTTCCTCGGGTAGACATTAGTAACTGTACAAATTTTTAGCTCTTGATATCTTGTGGTTCAGACGTGATAAATGGAACTGTTATGGTGTACAACGCTACAAGGCTTCAGAAACAATTACACACAGACGATTCGTTTGCATTCTGTAGTTTCCGCTGCTGAGCGATATATTAAAACACACACACGCGTAAAAATTTATATACACCGATAACTTTCCATCCAATATACTCCACCATTTTATCATTATCAACCCCGTCAACCAACAATGCAACCAATAAAACCATTTTTAAAGAGTAATTATTGTTCCGCATTTCGCGTTATATTCTTCAAATTACTAAATATCTATCAGATCGTTATAAAACCGTGCCGAAAACCTTCCTCAGGTATAAATTAGTAACTTACAAATATTTAAGTCTCTGCGTCTTGTCGTTCGGACGTTATAAGCGTACACCAAACAGACATTCACATTAACATATATAGATAAATATCTATTCGGTCGCCATAAAACCGTGCCTATAACCTTCCTCGGGTAGACATTAGTAGCTGTACAAATTTTTAGCTCTTGATATCTTGTGGTTCAGACGTGATAAATGTACACCGAACAGACATTCACATTTATAGATAGAGATATCATACGCTATATTCATATATCGTACGCTACAACAAAAGAGTGCGCCTCGGTTGCACAGTGGTAGAGTGCCACACTGCAAATCCAAAAGGTCGCGGGTTCAATCCCCACCAGGTCCTAGGATTTTTATCTGTCACTTTGCACTTCTTTCACCTCTGGCAGTATTGCTCATGTGAAAAATACCGAGTAGCACCGTGGTTCGGAACCCACGTTAAACTGTAGGTCCCCCTATAGTTGCCTGGGTAAGTCAGTTCGAAGGTCGGAGGAAGGCAACGGCATAGCACCTCCAAACAGGACCATGCGTAGTAAATCACTGTGGTGTTCAAACCAATCTTCGGATTGGATTGTTGACTGCTTTACCTTTTTACAACAAAAGAAGGCGCGAAATACGGAGCTCTGTTTGCAATATGGCGGCTCAAAAGTTCTGCTTGTCACATGAAAACCAGGCCGCATCTCATTGGCCACGTTCAACTCCGCGAAGCAAAACTGTAAGATACTGGATCCTTTATTCCACGCTTCGGAGGGGAGTGGAACGTGAAATTCCACGCTCCGGCGTCACCACTTCCTCCTCCACGTGCGTTTCCACGGCTTTAGCGACGCTGTGTGCACGGCCGTCGGCTCGGGGCGCTTCGCAGTTTCGTCCCGCGGCCACGACGCCCCCGCCCCCTGCCCGCTCGGCCCGTCGCCACGAGAACCGGCAGCGCGCCCTGTCGGCGGAAGTGTCGCGTGAAATAGAACGCCAATAAATCCAGCCCGGCCGCCGCGCCGGCACATTATAATCCCAGGCCGGCACAGCACAGGGCACGGCACAGCAGAACAGCACCCGTGAGCCACGGGCCTTATTTGGCGATTTATACCGAGCCGCTGCCGCCGCCACCGCGACCGCCACGGGAAGCCATAAATCCTCCTCACCGAATCCAATATTAATAAATTCGCGCGGACAATGAAAGTTAAGTCGTTCGCTTGCAAAAGTCGGCGCGCAATGAAGGCATTTTATTGCCCCGTGTGTTTTATTAAGAAATATTACGCCCCGTGGGACGCGCGCGGGGGTGTACATTTTGTTTCCTCCTTCTCGCTCCCTGCCGTGCACTACGCGGCACCGCTGTTGCAATGAAACGTATTTTGCGGGTCTGAGCAGAGATTCTCGTCTTTGTGAGCAGAGATTCACCCAGTGATCTCAATTATTAACACTGGATCATTGATCTCTATACTCTCTGGATGTTGAACTTTACTTGTCTTAGCGTGCCAGCCATAGATATTTATATTTAGTTTCTTGCCAAATTCAAACATGGCTGCTAAGAAGCATTTAAAGAAAAAGAGAAGAAAATATGTTTCGATTCCGTTCCCATATCATCCTACAACATCGAATATTGAATTAAATTCCAAGTCAAGAAGTAAGCAAGCAATTCTTTGTCACGTAATAACTGATGGAAACTCGTTTGCCAAATTTAAACATGGCGGACAATGCTAAATCGTGTACAAAACATATGAATGTGCAGGCACGCTGCAATTCAATGCTCAGACACCAGAGTTATACATCCAGTTTGTATAGAGATCACTGCACTGGATACACACTCTGTAGTGGTTAGGATCTGAGAAAATCGTGACGCTCTATTGTGGTTATGTTGGCAACTCCGTACGTATAGGTCGTGTTGTTCTTTTGAACCTTGTGTCCTCTGAAAATAAGCTATGAACGATTGATTACTTTAATAAATACATGATGATGAAGTTAGTGTCGCTTATGGTTTTAGGGAAGTCAAAGGAAATGAAATAGATTTCAGAACCATATGTGAGTTATATTTTTCTTCATAACTAGTGTTTCTATCACATTTCATTAAATGAATAAATTGCACTGTTGTTAGTGCACCTCGGTTGCACACTGGTAGAGTGCCAGACTACAAATCCAAACGTCGCGGGTTCGATCCCCGCCAGGACCAAGGATTTTTATGTGTCACTTTCCACTTCTTTCACCTCTGGCAGTATTGCTCATGTGAAAAATACCTAGTAGCACCGTGGTTCGGAACCCACGTTAATCTGTAGGTCCCCCTATAACTGGCTGGGTAAGTCAGGTCGGAGGAAGGCAACGGCATACCACCTCCAAACAGGAACATGCCTAGTAATCCAAACGTCGCGGGTTCGATCCCCGCCAGGACCTAGGATTTTTATGTGTCACTTTCCACTTCTTTCACCTCTGGCAGTATTGCTCATGTGAAAAATACCTAGTAGCACCGTGGTTCGGAACCCACGTTAAACTGTAGGTCCCCCTATAACTGGCTGGGTAAGTCAGGTCGGAGGAAGGCAACGGCATACCACCTCCAAACAGGAACATGCCTAGTAAAGCACTGTGGTGTTCAAACCAATCTTCGGATTGTTGACTGCTTTACCTTTTAGACGGTATTTCTAGTGTTCAGTTTTATATTTGCCTTTTGTCTATACTAATTTCCGTTAGAGCTTACGGACTGAATATACACTATGTGCAAAATCATGCTTATATCATACGCTTCGAATCTGCCGTTATTACACTTAGTTGTCTACAACAGTGTAATTTATTCATTAATTCCAAAGTGGGAGAAACACTAGTTGTGAATCAAAATATAACTCAAGTATACGTTTTCCACGACTCGTGTCTTTTTCTACTGCTTCGATGCAGGAGTTCTGTTAATTACATGTCTCGAATATTTTGTATATATTTTTCATATTTTCAGAACAGATAATGCCCGTTGTATATGTGTTAGTTTCTACGTAAGCAACTAGTAGAAACGATTATAAATGTCAGAATGTTAAATTCTTCGTAACCACATAATACTGACAGCTGGATGGTGTATGACAGATATACGTTCACTAACATGGCGTCGACCGTCACGACTTCATAATACACAGTACTAACTCCAGATTATCTTTGAGCTCACTGGATTCAACACTAACGGGAAGTCACAGACATAAGTTACTAGACTGGCAAACTTGCCTCCCTTACTGAAGTTTGATGCCGCCATCTTGCCTCACCTAACGTCAAAAAGTTTCCGTACGGTACTACTATGATCTTCTGAGACGATATGACGTTTTAAGCTTTACTACTTTGTTTGGATGTGATTTGCATTTGAGCTAACACTTCCCCAATTCTGAATCGTATTATTGGAAGAACATGTTGTGTACGGTTAAACATTAACACCTAGGAAAAGACTTTCTACCATTTTGTCGTGTTGCCAGCATAATCATGAGAGGTCGGCGGAATAATATTACCCTTACGTGCAGTTAAAGTACAAGTAGTTATTTGAAATACACTAACAAGAATAAAGCTATGTGTTATCCACGACAAATAATACATTTATAACGGTCATACTACTAAAAGAAAGAAAAAAACTGACCGGAACTGGAAACAAATTAATAAAAACAGGAAACGCGACTCATTAATGTGTGCGTCAAAGCAGACTATAGATTTCGTAAGAACTCTCAAAAGAATAAGGGTACACTTTTATAATGACCATACTACTGAAAGAAAATCCGAAGTTGATGAAATTGGTAACAGATTAATAATAACAGCAAATCAATGCTACACATTACTGTAGGTGTTGAAGCTTACTCAAGCTTAAAAAATTTCAGCCATATACAAAACACGAATTTCCTACATTTCAAAACACTAAGGACAGCATACTTACGTCGGTTCATCCGTATTTTTACGGCTATTTTCTTTAATAACACACGCGACTGCTCTTACGTTTATAGTATAGAAATATGGCGGCGAGACTTCACTGACACCGATGATACAGTATATGGCATTGCCAGTCTAGTAATGTATGTCTGTGCGGGAAGTACATCAATCGTCTGTAGAACATATTGCTATTTTGCCAAAATCACTTTTTTATCTATCAGAATTACCACTTTCGACTGATCTTGCAGTCATTATCGGATCTATGAAAGGAGAAGATTAATCAACGTACCTTCTACTTATTACCCACGAACGCTAAAAAATCGTAGCTTATACATTTCATATTTGACTAGCTGAAAAGCCAGCGTTGCCCGGATATTTATTTATTTATTCCTGCCATTTTTTTGGGTATATATTCATTTGTATAAGGGCTGAATGTAAAATCTCTTGGGAATACCATCAATAGTAAAGAAGTAATAGATTAAAACTTGGTGTGTGATGGGGCAGTTGTCCATGTGCTCGTATCTCATGAACTACGTGTTGTACTGTGATACAATTTATAAGGTACACTGAACTATATGCGTGTATAATGTCTGTAAAATTTCCTGTAGCTACAATTTGTAGTGTACAAATTATAAACTGTAACGCCATACCGAGAGCCGTAGTTTTATTCCATAAACAGGGAAAAGTAGTAAGCGAGAAACATTTTTCCTTTCATCATTTTACTATGGTAGCCAGCGAGAAAAAGTTTAATAAAGGTTTGAAATTATGTTTAAAGTTTGTTGCAAGTCGCTAAGTACTGTCATTCTCGTACAGTGTATTTCGAAGGTCTCGCCGTATTATATGGCATTTTTTGCGATTTCTATTGGTTATGACGTAATATCTTTTTAACTATGTACCGTATGTGATTTTCAACCATGCAGCAATTGTTACCTCGCGGTAAGGAATGTGTGTACCAAATTTGGTTGAAATCTGTCCAATTGTTTAGGAGAAAATGAGCAGCATTGCCAGAAACTTTTTTCCTTTCATCATTTTACTATGGTAGCCAGCGAGAAAAAGTTTAATAAAGATTTGAAATTATGTTTAAAGTTTGTTGCAAGTCGCTAAGTACTGTCATTCTCATACAGTGTATTTCGAAGGTCTCGCCGTATTATATGGCATTTTTTGCGATTTCTATTGGTTATGACGTAATATCTTTTTAACTATGTACCGTATGTGATTCTTAACCATGCAGCAATTGTTACCTCACGGTAAGGAATGTGTGTACCAAATTTGGTTGAAATCTGTCCAATTGTTTAGGAGAAAATGAGCAGCATTGTCGCAGAATGCAGCAGTTTTTCGCGCATCTCATTGTTTATGACGTCATATCTCGTGAACTATACATCGTACGTGATTCTTACACTTACGGCGACCGTCCTCATGGATTGACGCTTGCGTGTACAAAATTTGAGAAAGATTGGATCAAAACTGTAGATTTGTATGCAACACGTACACACATACGGACACTCTACTTATATATTAGATATCTACATCTGGATCTGTGGGAAATCTTATATCAGTAACATGTAGCTCTGCCTATACGGTAATAAGGTTCAAAAGAAAAACAGATCGCTCTCAGCAGAAACAGGTGTAGATTTATTTTTGTGTCACAGGTAGTTGAGGACATAATTTGGTCGACAAACAAATTCCTGTACAAAATGTTCAAAGGTTTGTAATAATAAGGAACCAAACTGCTCATGTCGTCAGTACCTATATTTATAAACAAACTCACTTATCCCAAGGACAACTCACACACCTATGGCAGAGCGAGGATTCCAATCTCCTTTGATGCGGGCGCGCAATCCTTCCTGGTCCTGGCTTACCTAGAAAAAATAAAATAAAATAAAAAGAATAAATCATCTTGAATACTTCGAAATCTGGAGCATTTACGTAATTACTGTAAAACGTCTAAGGGTTTGGTGAGGTCGGTATCAGATACAACATTTATAACAGCTTTTGTCAGGATATATGTCATGGTGCTTCGTCTAATACAAAACAAGATGTAAACAGATAACTTAGTGTTTTACATTTATAAGTTTCTTTTTCTTCGCCCCACAGTGTCACTGACATCGTATATAGGGAATTACATTAGGTTAAACCAATACTTGTATCTATCTTTCACGAGATATATCTTTCAGCAGAAGAGCTATCGTTGCATGTCTTTTGGTAATCAGAAGGGTTGTTATTATGCTTCAACTGTCTCTTACTAGATTTTTCGGTGTTATAATGTAGTATCTCATATATTATTTTAGTTTTATCTTTTTTAGGTGCTAGCAAATTCGGAAATGATTCGTGAATGGAAAAAAAAACCATTAAAGACTATGTGACATACTACAGTATAACACCCAAAAAACTAATAAAGGTCTGCTGAAGCAAAATAACGGCCCTTCGAATCAGTGGCGTAACTATGGGGGGGATGAGGGGGATAGAACCCCCCTCCCCCCAGAACCCGAAAAGAAATAAAAAGAACGAGAAAAAAAGAGAAAGAAATCGTATAACAGCAGTCTGGTAAAGGTAAAGATTGGAAACTTCGGACGTTTTACAACAAGCTTTCATTGTATGGGAGTGAATTAGTTTCTTCAACGGGAGTGGTAGATGGTAATCTGTCTGGAAACTGACTAAAATTTTGCTCGTCAGGCAGATCTATTCCCCCCCTCCCCCCCCCCCCCCCCAAAAAAAAAGCCAAATCCTAGTTACGCCACTGCTTCGAATATCAGAAGGTACCTGACGAGCCGGCCGCGGTGGCCGAGGAGACTGAGGCGCTTCAGTCATGGTCTGCACGGCCGCTACGGTCGGGGGTTCGAATCCCCCCTCGGGCATGGATATTTGTGCCGTCCTTAGTATAAGGTAGTTGATAGGTAGTTTGTAAGTTTAGGGACTGATGACCCCGTAGTTAAGTCCCATAAGCTTAACAAACATTTGAACATTTTTTTTGTACCTGACGACGTCTCTTGAGCCAAAGGACATATCTCGTAGAAGAAAGAAATATAATTACGGTTTTCTGGTTTAATTGCGTTTAACCTAACGTCATTATATCTTAATTTGTTGTTCACCATCATTAGTATCACTTTTCATCTGTGTTTTTTCATAGGTGAATTCCTTTCAGACATTGTACTCACCCAACCCAAGTGACTTAGCATAATTTTTCACAGAGGCGCATAAATAATCAGAAATAAAAACTGACCACAGAGACTCGTATATTAACTACACTGGTCATGTCGCAGGTATTATTGAAGACAGACGCCGTCACATTACCTATACTCCGTTCACCGAAACGAGAGACGTACTGTAAACGTGGCAAGGCGCATGACCACAGCGCTGCTGTCGAGGGGTGTACATTACAAGTCAGGGGCGCTGCAGTCAGCGAGGCCGTCAAAGGGGGGGGGGGGGGTAAATTTGACTCGCGCGCTTTGCTTGTGTGACGTCACCTGGCAGCAAGCGTCGAGCAGTTGCCGCAATAAATGCAAGCAGCAGGGGGGTGAAACTCATATAGGGATTTCCGGTAACACGATGTTGGTTCGCTGCCAGGCCACATAGGGCGCTGCGAGCGTTGCGATTTTTCATCTCGCTTTTCTATTGGATGATTTACGCTTTAAAAGTCCTCCATATTTGTTTTGATTCGTATGTGGTGCTCTGTGATGAGGTTCTATAGCAACGTCTTCCTAATTGCGATCTTCTGTGTGCATTTTATTTTAATTCGCAGTGTAAATATATTGCTGTTATGCTGCTTAATTTTTGTCCGCATCCGTAATATTAGGCGGTGTAATGATGATACATTATTTACTTTACATTTATTTCCATGTGATAACGCCACACGGCGAAAATCGCAGTACCGATTTTTAGAAACAAACAATTTTACGGTCAAAAAGATTACCACGACATCATTTACGAAGTTTGGCCGACTGTAAACAACAGCCACAAGCAATTAATGTTAGTTTTTGATTTAAATTTCTCGTATATATTACTTTCCAAGGTCTCAAAAACCTTTCTATGAGGTCCATCCTCAAAGAATAAATGAAAAATATTGTCATCTAACACCAATATAACGTTTTCTCATTCGTGTATTTAGAAGTAAATCTATGGATTTTCGCGACAAATTTTTCGGATTGAAAGTTCACTGCCAGGCCACTAGTAGCGTTGCTGTCGTTCTGTGTTTCCGTGTGACATCATGGTCTTTGCACTTCTGTTATTTTTGGTGTTCTGTGTGCAAGCAGGACGTTGTGTTTTGCGCTCGCTCGTTTCGTGACCTCTTGAGAGTTCGGATACAAAGTAGCTTTCTTGTATTAGGGAACAATTTTTCCATGTATTCTTTCTGTAATTATAAGTACGAATACTTCCTGTTGTGTTGTTGCGGAGTGCAATAACAGTGGACGCAAGACGGAAGGCAATTTTGTATCATCGGTTTTCAAAGGATGAGAAACTTCAGCGCATACGGATCTCTCACTGTAAACGACAAGACGAGATAAATGTCAAAATGCCACAATTTGTTCGGAACATTTTTGTGAAGCCGATTACAAAAGAGACTTGCGGAATGCGTCTTCGTTATTGGGTAAGGACTCAGATCATCGATAGTTCATTGATAACATTCTGTGTATGAACTAGTATGCAGTTCAATGTTCATAGTAATTAAATGAGTACAACAAAAGCATTAATGCGAAAATAAGTTGCTAAGTTTGCGTTGTAACGAAAGTTTTTTAAAATTTTTTTAATTTTTTTTTATTTTAAATTTTTATTTATTTATTTATTTTAATATAATATATAAAAATGAAGGCCTCTGTTTGTCCGTATGCTATGCCTGTCAATGTCATTCAGTCGATTGCGATAAAGCTTCGACAACTTATTGCATGAACTAGCGTCACGGTTATAGGCATTGTCAAATTTCTAAATTCGCACTGTAAGGGGGTGAAATCCTCATGATATACGAAACAGAAGCACATTTTCTCTCTGTCTGTCCCTTTAAGCTTCTATAACTCAAGAACTACTGAACGTATCGAGATGAGGTTTCTTTTAAATTGTAGATCTCACGAACATCTAAGAAAAGTCCGCCAGAGCATATGTCTAACTTTTACGAATGAATCAGATGTACCATTTTTCTCTCCTAAGGCGCTGGTGCCGGATGGCTTCAGACTACATAAATAGTGATTGTTGGAAATCTATAAAAGTTAGACATGTGCTCTCAGGGACTTTATTTTAGATCTTTATGAGCTCTGCAAATTAGAAAAAAACCTCATCACGATACGTTCAGTGGTTCTCGAGTTAAAGACGTTTTAATATTACCTGTGCCAAATCGCCGGTCGGGACGGGTTAGCTAGTTATTAATAATGTTTGAAGCTTTTCTTTTTCAGTCCTTTCTATGTTAGTGTACTTATATATTAATCACATGCGTGTTCAACCGCTTAGAAGCAATGTTTTTTGTCGAATGAGAAAAGAAAAGACGGAGAAGATGAGTTCACAGCGGCCTTATAATACAGCGGCTTGCTGCCGAGTGACGTAATACAGCGCTAACCAATGACAGCGAAGAAGCCCAAACTGGCATAACTTTCTAGTCTACGTACCCTGGGCGGTTTGAGGATCTCTCATCTTTAAAGACTCTTGAAAGACTATTGGTTGATTATTATAGTAATGTATAATCATCTTAAAACAATGCGAAAGGTAACTGAGAATGTTACTTCTCTGAACACTTAAAAAACACAATGCATAAAGCAGGAGGCGGCGTTATCCTCGAACCACTGAATGGCTGATCCATTTACTATTTGGACGAGACGTGGATGAACGCTGGACATGCCCGAAGTCAGGTCTGGGTAGATGGCACTATAAAGCCCTCAAAACAAGCGTTTCTATCCCCATTATCCACCGGAAGCAAGGGTCCATCAGGTGAAGGGAAAGTCTGATTATCTCACACATTGTCAGCAAAGCAGGGTTCGTTGAAGATGTTTGTGGACTTAAGAATCCAAGAAAAGTGGAGATTCTCATGAGGAGATTTGCGTGGAAACCTTCGAGAAATGGTTTCAAGGTGTTCTTCCTCGGCTTCAGGAAAGCGCAATTGATAAAGCGCCGTAGCATTCTCGTAGAAAAAGTTCCCAATGCGAATTACAATAAGCACGAAATATAATAATAAATATAATAAGTGGCTACACTCTATAAACATCGACGGTATGTTGAAGAAAGAACTTTTACATATAAGTTAAAAATCAAAGAACAGCACACAACGAATACGTGATAGATAATTTGGCGAAGAACGCAGGGAAAACCGTTCTTAGCATTCCTCCGTACCACTGTGAATTAAGCACCATCGAGTTAGTGTGGGCCACAAACAAAGGCTACGTTGCAGCGGAGAACATAACATACAAAATTCCGGAAGTTGAACTGCAAGAAGAAGCAGTAAGAATAGTGATTGCAGAACACGTGCGTCCTCCGTGTCGTAGAAAAAAGCTGAAAGTCAAATGAGGAAATTATAGAGGAGAGAGGAGCGCTTTGTTAAGAACCTCAATCAGAACAATTCCTTTAACATTATTACTCGTATTGTTATTAAAAATTGTGTTAATGGAACGTTTTGTTAGTAACCTGAATCAAAATAAAACTGCTTCGACAGAATGAACTCAGTTTAATCGTACTATTAACATTATTGTAACTCGCTTTTAATTCTCAAAGCAGTCTGCGAGATTTTTTTCTACTGTTTATTTCGTTACATTGTTGCCCAGGTTTCTCAAGGTCCGCTGTGACGTCAGCTCAGCAGCCAGCCGACGCCGCCAGCTGCAAAGTGTGCGCCAAGGATTTTGTACACCCCTTCGTATCACGTGAACACCGAATGCTTTCGCGGAAAACGAGCGTAGCCGCTCACGTGACACTGTTTACGTTTCGTCCCAGCTCTCGGTGAACGGACTATAGACAAACCTCAAGAACTTGGTGTAAGTACGAAAAACTGCAGCAAAAGCCACCGTATTTATTGACCATTAACAGAAAAATTGGTGTTCCCCAGTGAGTTATTTTTTTCTCTACTCTCGAGTCCATCTTCCTTTCTCTCTCTCTCTCTCTCTCTCTCTCTCTCTCTCTCTCTCTCTCTCTATCTATCTATCTATCTATCTCTCTGTTCCTCTCTCATCACTCTGTTCATCTCCACCTTACCTCTCTCGGCCCATTTCTTCCACACCCACTCCTTCTTCCGGCTTCCTTGGTTCATTTGCCCCCACAATCTACAAAAACTCATATAAACTTCCGTGGTGATTGGTGAAACACTCAATTTTTTTACAAGGTACGCTCCACCATTCATCATAAAAAAATTACAGCAGAACTTTAGATCATTATGTAATAGAAATACATTCAAAAACGATCTGTCAGTTTCTCTAACGTTTCCAATTTTCCGTTGGATATCCCAAAATTTTATTAAATGAAAACCTTGTCTTGAAATTTACAAACACAGTAAATACATTTAAGCCAAAGCGGACGAGGTGTTCTCAACTTTTGGAGTGTCCATAGAAAATAGGGAATGCAAATGTACATCTACTGTTCAAAATAATTATGGGATGAGGTGAAACATCATACACAATATACATAAATGGTAACGTATTTTATTCATTGGCTACAATTGTAATTTGTGTGTGATACAATATGATATTTTGCTGTTCCAGCTCTTTACTTGCGTTTTACATGGCGTTTGCTTAGAGTGAGGCACGATGGGCTACCATAATAAGAAGTCATTCTCGTAGTCCTCTAATACGATGTGTGATCACCTCGGACGGCTAGGGCAATTGCACACCTGTGTGGTAAGGACTGTATGATGTTATCAGATCGTAAAGGATATTCTACCACGAGTGTAACATCCAGCTTTACAAACGTTGTGGAAGATGCTGGTTTGATTGCAACGCGTGTGCAACGTTCAACCCAGACTTTCTCTAACTGGCTTAAGTCCGGTGTACAAGCTGGCCACTCCATTCGTTCAATTCCCTCAGCTTCAAGCATGTTGCCCGTCCCATGCAGCTCTGTTATCGTCCACCATAAGGAACCCATCTCCTACGGCACCAACCTAGGGTACAAAAAGAGGTAGAAGGAGCTCATCTCTATCAGTCAAAGCACCATTCAGACGACATATAGATCCGTACGTTCACCAATACTGACTCCTACCACGCCATTCGTCCACCACCATGTCACGGTGATGTTCCCTGCAAGTAATCAGGATTATTTAGAATTCCACGTTCTCTCCATATGAGGGAATGGCTGAACACTAAACTTGACCCATCTGTAAACAGATCTCTATTCGTTAAGCTCCAACCTACTGTTTCTACGCCCAGTTCTGCGGTGACGTGGTTTTAATCACACACACATCTTAGGCCTCCTTCCCGAAGGCTATTTCGGACTGTTTGTGTTGATATTGGACCGCTTGTTGCTGCCTGGTGGGTGCGTTGCCGCCGAGTTTCAATCAGCCACCTGCATCGACGGTTTGTTAACCGGAGATAACGGTCATCTCTTGCTGATGTTACACGTCGAAGACATTGGCCTTGCCTTCTGTTAACGGTTGCTGTTGTCTGAAATGGCGTCCAGGTCTTGCACATTGGGCTCTGCGTCTGGCCCGCTTCAAACCTTCATATGACTCTCCATGCCGTAACTTCTGGTAGGTCAAGTGGTTGTTGAATTGCACTACCTGATCGCTATACTATCTGTACCCAAATGCTTGTGTAATTCGTCTGGTAGAATAAACACAACGCCAACCTCCTCTGCAGCAACTTTCGATTGTCGTAATGTTGTTTTTCCACTTCGTAGTACCGACAGAAAGACATCGAATCATTTCAGTTCATTCTGACGATGACAATACTTCAGAACATAGATATCTCAACTGATACCCTAATTGTTTCGACTAGTGTACGTACATGCTTACGTAAATTTTAAATGTCCGAATGGAAGGACTTTATTTTTGATTATTAAGTCAACTAACAATAGCAATATTGCGATCTTGACTGACTTGTTAGTCTTGGTTGAATTAATAATTGCAAATAAGATCGCTGTTCCATGACGTTTCAAAAATAATTATTTTTTTAATGCTGAAACGTTTATGAAACAGTTATGTGCCGCGCCGGGATTCAAACCAATATTTCCTGCTGACTAGGCAGTTTCGCTGTCCACTACGCCACCTCCACTGCACAGAGGACCCTAGCACGCCTCTCGTCAGACCGAAGTTTTTAATTTAAGCAAACACTTCTGACTAACGCCGTTCCCTGTGAAAATGCCAGAGAACTCTTCTTCAGCATAGATTCACACGACGCTGGAACTCTCACGAAAAGCAGTGAGTGAAGTGACCAAAGACACTACGTCAGCAGTCGAAAATTTGTGTCATAGGGGAAGCGTGCTTGGATTGTACGTGCACGTAGGCTGTCCAACTGCCTGGCTGCAATTTTCAACTTTCAAAATGATTTAATAGACGTATGTGGTATCAGCATGATGGTGCACCTGCACATTCCGCAATTAACACTAGGCTGACCCCTGACAGGATGTTCGACGGGTGTTTCATAGGACGTGGAGGACGCATAAATTGGCCAGCCCGTTCTCCTGATCTTACACCTCTGGACTTCTTTCTGTGGGTTACGTTAAAGGAGAATGTGTACCGTGATGTGCCTACAACCCCAGAGGATATGAAACAACGTATTGTGGCAGCCTGCGGCGACAGTGCACCAGTTGTACTGCGGCGTGTACGACATTCATTACGCCATAGATTGCAATTGTGTGCAGCAAATGATGGCCACCACTTTGAACATCTATTGGCCTGACATGTCGGGACACTATTCCACTCCGTAATTGAAAACGGAAACCACGTGTGTACGTGTACCTCACCCCTCATGGTAATGTACCTGTGCGTCAGTGAAAAAGACCAATAAAGATGTTAGCATGTGGACGTAATGTGCTGTTCTAGTCTCTTCTGTATCTAAGATACATCACCGATCCCTTTGGATCCCTACTTAATTCGGTGTTCTCCGATACACACGATCGAACAGCGGAGGAATGATACTCAAGCGTCAACTTTAGGTTACAATATCTCCGGATGTAATTAACATTTTACAATGCAACAAACGGCACTGATTACGTATTTGTTTATATGTTCAGATGTGCTAACAAAACTAAATGCGTTCCATTTAAAAAAACGTAGGTTTGTGTTAAAAACATACTTCCGTGCATTTCATTATGGTTTGTATTAACCAATTACACTAGCCCCTCTCCTCACGTTCGGTCTGTGGAATAATTTCGTCAGTATTTGATATGGTTTACGAAATATATCGGTGACTCACCTTGTATATATATATATATATATATATATATATATATATATATATATATATGTGTGTGTGTGTG
This sequence comes from Locusta migratoria, assembly GCA_026315105.1. Lineage (NCBI taxonomy): Eukaryota > Metazoa > Arthropoda > Insecta > Orthoptera > Acrididae > Locusta > Locusta migratoria. The sequence continues at coordinate 646,793,898 of CM048744.1, read as the reverse complement.
TGTTACAAAAAGGTACGACCTAACTTTCAGGAAACATTGCTCACACACAAAGAAAGAAAATATGTTATGTGGACATGTGTCACGAAACGCTTAATTTCCATGTTATAGCGCATTTTATTACTTCTCTTCAAATCACATTAATTATGGAATGGAAACACAGCAAAAGAACGTACCAGCATGACTTCAAACACTTTGTTACAGTAAATGTTAAAAATGTCCTCCGTTAGCAAAGATACATGCATGCACCCTCCGTCGCATTGAATTCCAGCCCTGGAGAATGGCGTATTGTATCACAGCTGTCCACAATACGAGCACGAAAAGTCTCTACATTTGATACCGGGGTTGCGTAGACAATAGCTTTCAAATGCCTCTATAAATGAAAGTCAAAAGGGTTGAGGTCAGGAGAGCGTGGAGGCCATGGAATTGGTGCGCCTCTACCAATCCATCGGTCACCGAACCTGTTGTTGAGGAGCGTACGAACACGTCGACTGAAATGTGCAGGAGCTCCATCGTGCATGAACCACATGTTGTGTCGTACTTGTAAAGGCATATTTTCTAGCAGCACAGGTAGAGTATCCCGTATGAAATCATGATAACGTGCTCCAGTGAGCGTAGGTGGAAGAACATGAGGCCCAATCAAGACATCACCAACAATTCCTGCCCAAACGTTAATAGAAAATCTGTGTTGATGACGTGATTGCACAATTGCGTGCGGATTCTCGTCAGCCCACACATGTTGATTGTGAAAATTTACAATTTGATCACATTGTAATGAAGCCTCATTCGTACTAAGATGAGCTCTGACATGGAAATTAAGCGTTTCCGGACACATGTTCACATATTTTCTTTCTTTGTATGTGAGGAATGTTTCCTGAAAGTTTGGCCGTACCTTTGTGTAACACCATGTACATATATAAAGTGTGTCCCAGCTGTCTTGTCCACAAAAAATATCTCCGGAAAAATAACAGCTATTGGAAAACGACTTTCACCGGTATCAATGTACGGCTGGGGCCCATGAATGTATATTTGGGAACATTCTAAAACGAAAGCAAATGGGTTTTTTAACACAAACTTATGTTTTTTTTTAAATGGACACCCTATATTTTTTCTTCAGCAATCCATAGGATGACAAATCACATAAACAATGGCGTTGATTGCATCGCAATATTCAAACTACATCCCGAGATATTGCGACGAGAAATTGACGCTTGAAAAACTCGAAATGCGCTGCTAGCGCACGTCCTGAGGCTCAGACGTGAACTCCACGCTGCCCGTAATCGCGATGTGATTGACATGCGTAATCGCACTTCCATACTTATCAAGAGGTCCGAAACGAATAATACGGTCTGTTGCCATCACATCGCGATTACGGGCAGCATTAGGTTCACGTCTGAGCCTCAGGACGTGCGCTAGCAGCGCATTTCGGGTTTTTCAAGCGTCAACTTCGCGTCGCAATATCTCGGGATGTAATTGGAATATTACGATGCAATCAACGCCATTGTTTATGTGATTTATCATGCTCTGAATTGATGAAGAAAAAAATATAGGGTGTCCATTTAAAAAAAATAAGTTTGTGTTAAGAAAACACATTTGCTTTCGTCTTAGAATGTTTCCAAATATGTACATTCATGGGCCCCAGCCGTACAGTGATACCGGTGGAAGTCGTTTTCCAATAGCTGTTATTGTTCCAGAGATATTTTGGGTGGTCAAGATAGCTGGGACACCCTGTATATAAATTGCGACTGCTCGCTGCTCAACTTCTTGTGTCTAATTTGTTACAGGTCTCGACTTCGTATCAATGGCTTTCGTTTCTCTAGTGCAATTACTTCCTGGTGAGAGAATTCCAATTCATATGCGGTGGGTGGGCAGCATTTTAGCCTTCTTGGACAGGTGACGCGGCTGGTCAGGATAATAGGACGGCGGGTTCTGGTGCCACCAGGAGGAACCCTGGCCGACTCGGCGGCAGGCAGCAGGCGGCAGGGAGTGGATTTCCATTGGCACGGCGCGGCGTGTGATTTATGCTGCGCGCTGGTTTCCATAAATCAGTTGGGCCGAATATCGGGGCCGGACCTGGATGAAAGCGGCCGCGATCTGCCGGCCCGTCACCGCGCACCGCGCATGCGCCGTGTCGCCGCTAATGAGCTTCCTGCCGCTGCTGCTGGCAGGCACCAGGGGACGCTGCCAGCGCGCTCCTCACCAGGGGCAGGGGGCGCTAAAGCCTATCTCTAGCTGTGTGTCATTACCAGTGGCGTAGCTACCATAGGGCTAGGCGGGGCAGTGCCCCGGGGCCCCCCGAGCTCCAGGGGCCACTCGGCCTTCGAGGGCAACGATCGAAAAAAGTTACAGTAGAGCGTCGAAGTTTTTATTTAATATTTTTACCCTCGCACCCCATCCTCCATCATATCCCCTTCCCCTCAAACCAAGTTTCCCACAGTAGCCGCACTGGGCCACCGGCTGGCGGAACAATGCTTCTAATTGGGCCTTCACAAGACGCCACTATGTGGCGCTGCTGACAGGCGAATGTGTCCAACAATCGGCACACTTCAGTCGGCGTAGCAGCAGAAGAAGAGGCAGCATCAAAGCTGCTCACAGCAACAGCTGCGGCTCCCAAGTGTTGCGACGTGCAATGTGAAGGATCGCATTCCTCCAAATACAGTATAAATACATTTACTGTACAGTACTTCTTATTGGTAAACAGAATATCCGAATAAACCTGTTTTCCGAATATCCATGTCCCCAAATTACTTTGGATGATAGACGTTATACTGTATATAATATTTTAGTTAAATCGACTTTTAATTTCACCTGCCGAAATTGACCCCAACACTGACAGTTCGCCAATTATGTAAGGAAATTATAACAAAATATGCATTATTAGAATGTGAGGTTACGGAAGTATTTACCGAAGTTTTATTCTTCTGCAGCAACCGAAAGGTAGTTCAGCAAAATTAAAAATTATCAAAACGCATCTGAGGTACAGTATGGCTCAAGCTCAACTCGGTCATTTGGCACTCATAGCAATCGAAAACAAGGGTGCATCAAGTCTAGATTTAACAGACCTTATTGATGATTTTGCAAAAACCAAAGCCAGGAAAATATTGTAAAATAATTGTTAAAATAAAACTGATTACTTTTTAATTGTGGACCCATATTATTACTACAATGTACTGCAGTCACAAAAACGCTTACCGATAATTACCGATCAGAAATCATATCTTTGCCAACATCTGCAATCTAACAGTTTGAAGCATTGTATTACTCCAGTAAGTATTCTTTCATTCAAACTTTGGTGCGTGAGGAAGCACGAACGAAATCCCCACGACTTGAAAAACGCCAGTCATTAAGTGCGTGATACACAGTGAGGCGCGAAAAATAATTATGAATGTTTTTCGAGGACTAATAGTATTCGTGTTACAAGAAATAGAAAAATTCCCAACATTTAGAAAACAATGTTTTAACACATTGACTGCCACGTGAGATAAATCCAAGTCACAGGAAGTCTTCGCTTCGGGCCACGTGAAGTAAATATAACTCACGGACATTTTTCCATTTAAGTCTCCGTGGTGCAGGTGTAACTCACAGTAGCGTGCTGTGACTTGGTGTTACAGTACGTTATGGCCCCAGTAACAAATCATCTTCGTGGCCTCCAGTTTTCAAGAGCTCAAGAGTAGTTATTGAAATTGTAATCGTGAATTCTATATAACTCACATGGCCCAGTCATATTGGAGTTTCCTTGTTTTTACAATTTATTATTTGGTGTTACATATTACTCACACAGTAGATTGTATATCACGTACAGTTTTAATTATATTCTCCAACTGTAACTGCAACAACAATGAAACAGACTGAAAAAACTGGGTAATTCCACTTTGTATCTGTAACACCTGCATGCACTGTGCTTTATGAAGAAAAACTCTTCCAAAAAAATATAAGTCAATTCCTTACATATCCATGTAGTTTGTTTACATTTCTTGACAGCTTGCTCTCGTCCAAATCCATTCTTCATATTTTCGTAGCATCCGTACACCTATGACTTGCGGCTCCCATGTTCACAAGAGCAGGCAGCTCGGTGGCTACAGTGTATGTAGTATGGAGTAGTCTCAGTCACTTCCTCTTTGAATTCTGTGATTGAGATGATCTTCTTGTTGATGTATCGGTAAATCAAAAAGAGCATTTACTAGTGCTGACCCTGTCAACAGGTCAATTGGAAGCTTCCTGTACCATTTCACACCCCGCCTTAGGCAATATAGGACTTCATTTGGCGAGAGAGATCTATAAATGACTGATTATAGTCAGTTATCATTGCTGATTTTTTCTTTGTGCCCCTCTTGGTTTGAACTTAAGCTTCTTCCTCTCCATGAACAGTACTCAGCATCAACACATTCCTCTTGTTTTTCCATTTCAGTAGTATCTTCATCTTCTTCACTTATGTCCATAACTTCATCTAAAAGCTTCTGTACATGCCTTTGTTCATCTACATAACTTCTACGAGACACTTCCTCCTGCTACAATATCACTGTGTTACAGAGCAAACAACACTAAATAAAGACTGCAGTGACAATGCAGAAAAATAATAATGGAATTGTACGCAAATAATGTTGTGGAATGAAAGACTTACAGGAGTACCAAACCAAAATTATTAGCGACATAGCAAATGACACATCTGGCACTTTACTCTGGCGCCATGTGAGTCATATGTAACTCACACAAAAAACATAAATAATATTTTCAACTTATTTGTATTTAAATAGCTTACTTCAAGCAGACTGAAGCAGAATATGGAAAAAAAGTAAATGGTCCCTGGGGGACGGTAACCCAAGTATACCTTTGTCAGCCAATATGTTAATATTATTATTATTATTGTTGAATAGAATGGACTAAGATAAAATATTCAATGTATACAGCATATTTAAGTACAGTAGAACACTATTGGGAATATGATTTGTTGTGGGGATGTGACAGGTGACAGCAGAAAGGGGTGGGGGGGGGTTGGAGGGCAGAAGGTGCGAGAAAGGGCAGACCGCTGGAATGGTCAGGCATTGCCGTTCTTTGTGCGCCTGCAAAACTAATAGCGAGAAAGCGAGCCTCATGTCGTCTACCCCATTACGTCGCAAAACGAAATTACAAGGTGTTTTACAAAGTAATACCGACCCTTCCACAGTGCACCTCATAAATCACAGATGACGTACTACGCAGACACACCTGGAGAGTGCGCATTTTCCACAAAACGCGTTGCTCCAGTAAACAGGCATGTTTATTTTCCACAAATGCGTTAATAATGTAATTTTTGCGTGAAAGCATAACAAACAAACAAACCTTCCCAATTATATTAGAGAGTACGATTAAGTATTACCTGCTGCGTAAAAAACATAATAATTTACTAACTACTATTTAGGTTTGCCTTATTATGTCTTCCAGTGGGCGATAAGGAGCTGATGATGAAGTAGTTTTGCATCTGTACAGTATTAGTGTAAAGAGGGCCCCAATGTCATTTTTGCCCCGGGTCCCTTGGTGACATAGCTACGCCACTGGCCATTACCAGTTTGTTCAACGCCTGTCGCTCCTGACTTGCCAACTATGACTATCTTCTGCGGATTCGTGGTTCGTTTCTGTTGTTGATATTCACTGATTAAACACGGTACACTCCAGTCACGGTCTGCACGGCCACTACGGTCGGGGGTTCGAATCCCCCCTCGGGCATGGATATTTGTGCCGTACTTAGTATTAGGTTTGTAAGTTTAGGGACTGATGACCCCTTAGTTAAGTCCCATAAGCTTGACAAACATTTACAAACACGGTACACTTCTTCCATACATGATGCATCTCCACCGGTGCTAGGGAGGAGTTTTTTGCTGTTATTTACAGATATAAACATCGTGATGCTTTTAATAGGACGCTCAACTGTATTGGATTACTTTGTACGGTCCCACTGGCACACGCATTTAAAGATCGAGGACGAAACTCATGCCCTAAACGACTGTCAATGTACAAGTCGTTTCTTCAAAAATGGAAAAACAATAGAAACTGAAATCCAATGTGTGTAATTCTAAAGGGCCAAACGAACTACATCTACATGGATATTCTGCAAGTCACATTGAAGTACATGGCAGAGAGTTCATGATACTACTTTTATATTTCTCTATACTTCCATTCTCTAATAGCTCGGGGAAAAGAGGAACATCTAAAACGTTCGGTTTTCGATGTGATTTAACTTATTTTATTATGATGATCATGTCTTTTTATGGAGGTGTATGCTAACAATATATGTAGGCATTAGATATAGAAAAAAATTTCGCAGGATACAACTTCCTTTTAATAATTTCCATAACACTCCCTCTCCTATAGCACGATAATGCATAACGATCTGCCCTTCGCTGCGGTGGATTAGCCGTGCGTACTGGAGCGTCGGCCAGGTATACATTGGAGAAACAGGGCGGCCGATTAACACAAGGATAGCTGAGTACGAGAAGTACATTCGGCTGGGACAGCATACGAATTCGGCAGAAGTTGAACACCAGGAACTGTGCGGTGAACAGATAGGTTTTCAGGAAGTCACTGTATTGGCAAAACACCTCCTCACTTTGAAGTGTAAAATCATGGAAGCAACAGAAATAGCTAAGTAACCGGAAATGTGAACAGAGAAGACGGGTATAGGCTTCCGGCGTCTTGGTTGCCAGCAGTAGCAGTGCTTCGTGACGACACCGCGCGCAGTGCAGTCCATAGGGGCCCGCATAGCCCGGAGACAACAGCGGCCGTGCGTACACAGGGTGAATAGCACGCTCTAGCCGGCGCTAGGCATCAGTGCCGCGTCATTGCAACCACCTGCTCCTCATTCGCCAGTTTCAAGCAATGGAAAACATTAATGCAAACACCAATCAAGGACTTCCCTTTCCACCAATAGGAAGAAATAAAGAAAACATCTACATCTACATAGATACTCTGCAAATCACATTTAAGTGCCTGGCAGAGGGTTCATTAACCACTTTCATAACTTTTCTCTACCGTTCCATTCTCTAATAGCGCGCGGGAAGAAAGAACACCTAAATCGTTCCGTTTTCGATCTGATTTCTCTTATTTTATTGGGATGATCGTGTCTCCCTAAGTAGGTGGATGCTAGCAAGATATTTTCACATTCAGAACTAAAAGTCGGTGATTGAAGCTTCGCAAACAGATCACGCCGCAATGAATAACGTCTTTCTTTTAATGATTTCCACCCCAATTCGTGCAACATTACCGTGACGCTTTCCCCCCCGTAACGTGATAGAACAAAACGAGCTGCCCTTCTCTGAACCTTCTCAATGTCTTTCGTCAATCCCACCTGTTGAGGGTCCCACAAGGGGCAACAGTACTCCAGGAGAGGACGCACAAGTGTGATGTAGGCAGTCTCTTTGGTGGAGCTGGTGCATCTTCGAAGCGTTCTGCCAATGAAACGTGATCCTTGGTTTCTCCTTCCCCACAGTATTTTCTGTGTGACTCTCCATTCTAAGTTGTTCGTAATTGTAACTACTAGAATTTACGATTCAAATGTTCAAATGTTTGTGGGACTTAACTACGTGGTCATCAGTCCCTAAACTTACAAACTACTTACGAACTAGCTAATACTAAAGACGGCACAAATATCCATGCCCGAAAAGGGATTGTAACCCCCGACCGTAGTGGCCGTGCAGACTGTGACTGACGCGCCTCAGCCAGCTCGGCCACCGCGGCCGGCAGAATTTACGACATTAAGGTTTGACTGATTTATCGCGTCATTGAAGTTCAGCGGATTTCTTTTAGCGGTCATGTGTATTACTTCACACTTTTCTTTATTTAGTGTCAATTGTCAATTTTCACACCAGGTAGAAATTTTGTCTAAATCGCTTTGCAGTTGCTTTTGATCCTCTGTTGACTTCACTAACCGATAAACGACTGCACCATCCACGAACAGTCTAAGGGAGCTATTCAGATTATCTCCTAAATCGTTTATAAACACAAGTAAGAGTAGTGGACCTATAACGCTTCCCCGGGGAACGCCAGATATCACTTCTGTTTTACTCGATGACTTAGCGTCAATTACAACGAACTGTGTCCTTTCTGATAGGAAATCGTAAATCCAATCGCACAATTGGCGAGATATTCCATAATCACGCAATTTCATTAGCAGCCGCTTGTGGGATACAGTGTCAAAAGCCTTCCGGAAATCCAGAAATATGGAATCGATTTGAGATCTCTTTTCGATGGCACTTATCACTTCATGTGAATAAAAGGTAAGCTGTGTTTCGCAAGAGCGATACTTTCTGAATCCGTGTTGACAATTGGTTAATAGGTCGTTCTCTTCGAGGTAGTTCATAATGTTCGAACGAAGTATATGTTCCAAATCCTACTGCAAATCGACGTCAATGAGATTGGTCTGTAATTTTGGGGATCACTCCTGTTGCCTTTCTTGAATATTGGTGTAACTTGGGCAACTTTCCAGTCTTTGGGTACAGATCTTTCGCTGAGTGATCGATTGTAACTTATAGCTAAGTATGGAGCTATTGCATCAGCATACTCTGAGTTGGTATAGAATCTGGCCCGGAAGATTTGTTTTTGTTTAGTGACCTAAGTTGTTTTACTACTCGAGGAACATCTACTTCCATGTTTCGCATGCTGGCAGCTGTTCTTGGATTGAATTTTGGACTGTTCACTTCGTCTTCTTTGAGAGGTGCTTATACCGGTGCTAGGGAGGAGTATTTTGCCGTTATTTACAGATATGAACTTCGTGATGTTCTTAATAGGACGCTGAACTGTATTGGATTACATTGTACAGTCCCACTGTCACACGCATTTAAAGATCGAGGACGAAACTAATGTACTAAAAATAGAAAAACAAAAGAAACTAAAATCCAATGTTTGTAATTCTAAGGGGCCAAACTACGTCTACATCTACATCTACATGAATATTCTGCAAGTCACATTGAAGTGCATGACAGAGAGTTAATGATACTACTTTTACGATATTTATAGTTACATTCTCTAATAGCTCGCGGAAAAGAGGAACATCTATAACTTTCGGTTTTCTATGTGATTTCACGTATTTTATGATGATCATGTCCTCTTATGTAGGTGCATGCTAACACATTAGCAGTGATTTGATACTCATTCTGTAAACGTGGACCTATCCATCACAACGCTGGTAAGTTTTACATCTGCACACTCGCTCTGCTTACCACCATCCATTCAGAATTGTTTTTTTAGATTCTCTGACTTCCACTTTAGGAAGTTTTTGTCCCACCTCTTATAACACTTGATGATGCTTTTGATTAAATCCTCAGATTTTATCCAGTCCAAAATGCTGAGCAACGTATGCTTTTACACCAACTAATGCCATCCAGCTATATCTGAGGTATGTTCACACCCCCAATTTATTGTTTCCTGATATTGTAGTGGATAGGTCCGTGGTATGAAACTGACATATTTGTATATTTTCCCTGTTACAATGTTCTGATGATGCGCCAAAAGCGCGAAACGCGTTAATAAGAAATAAACATAATAATTTGCAGCAGAGACTGCCTTTCAATTCCAATATCTAATAGTTATTAGGATGGAAAACAGAAGCAGGCATCCTACCTATGGGCTCCAAATAGCAAAACTAACCGAGCTGAAGACGTGTATGTACTTGAAAATTATGTAGAAAAATAAAGATATGTTTTATCTTCGATGTCTAATTGTATTTGTTTTCTTTTCATACACAACGCCCACAGTCGACATGGGAAAAGAAGCAAATCGGGACTAATGGAAAAATAAAAAAAAAGAAGATACAGATTTTCAATTTTATTACTAATCATATAATTCTGTTCGAATAAGTTGTATAATCTCTGAACTCTGATTTTTGGAGTTTTAATTTCACGCAGACGACATTCGTCAGAATGAGTGGACGGCATGAAACTGCTTCAACCCACTTCTGAGTCAGTGGTGGTTACATCTGTGCACTAATTCGTACGGTGACAATAATGCCCCCCCCCCTAATATTCTGAAAAACGACAATACCATTTGACGAAAAGCCTCCGTCTGCGTAAAAAGTGAACAGCGTGTCTCCCCAGCGTAGCCGTAACAAGTGACTCGTAAAGCATCGCCTGGGGGGAAGAAGACGACGGCTCATATCTCGGCGAGGCCTTACGACCTGTTTACTCGCCGCCGCAGGTGGCTGGGAATTCTTGAGGAGTGCGCCGTTACGCCGCGCCGGCTTGTACAGGTCGCGCGCTTTTATCTGCGGGCGCGTTCGTTCCCCGGCGGCGGCTGCAGATTTTACGGGGCAGATTACGCTCGCCACGAGAGGCCATCTCCCTCGGAATGACTCCGGTAACGGCGGCAGCCCGCGGGGGCGGCAGGCCCGCGATGTCATCGCGGACGTTAGCGCCCCAAGCAAACGGCGATCAGCGCCTGCCGATGATCGCTGCAGGTGGTCGACAAGCCCTCTACGCCTGCCGCAGTCAGCTTTCTCAGTCCTCTACTTCTATGAATGCGGCGTCATTGGCATTACATTAATATATACCAAAACAGTCTCGAGTGCAATTACTTTTAGTTATATCGATTAGTTTCGGTAATTTTTGGACCATCTTCAGGACTGCAACTACATTGATGTCGTGCAGCTGGGCAGGTGCTTGGGAGTCTGCAAGCTCCACGACATCAATAGAGTTGCAGTCCTGAAGATGGTCCAAAAAACGGACCGAAACTAGTTTGTTGTTTTGGTCTTAAGTCCGCAGACTGGTTTGATGCAGCTCTCCACGCTACCCTGTCTTCTGCAAGACTCTTCATCTGAAAATACGTTCGGTAGCCTACATCCTTTTGAATCAGCTTACTGTATTCGTCCCACGGTCTCCCTCTACGATTTTTACCCCACACACTTCTTTCTCATGCTAAGTTAACGATTGTTTGATGTCTCAGAATGTGTCCGACCAATCTATCCCTTCTCTTAGTCGGGATATGCCAGAGCCATATTTTCTCCCCAATTCGGTTAAGCAGCTCCTCATTAGTTACGTGATCTACCGATCTAATTTTCATCATTCGTCTGTAGCACCACATTTCAAAAGCTTCTATCATCTTTTTATCTGACACCTTATCGTCGACGTTTCACTCCCATACAAAGCTACACTCCAGACAAATGCTTTGGGAAAGGTCTTCCTAACATTTAAATTAGTATTGAACGTTAAAAAGGTTCACTTCTGTAGAAACGCTTTTCTTTCCATAGCCATTCTGCATTTTATATCTTCTTTACTTCGGCAATCAGAAGTTACCTTGCTACTCAAGTAACCAAACTCGTCTACTACTTTTATTGCCTCATTACCTAATCTAATTCCTTCAGCATCGCCTGATTTTCTGACATTACATTCCTTTACCTTCGTTTTACTCTTTTTAATGTTCATCTTATATCTTCCTTTCAAGACACTGTCCAGTCCATTCAATTGCTCTTCCAGATCCTTTGCGGTCTCTTACAGAATTACTATGTCATCGGCAAACAGCACTTTTTATTTTTTCTCCCTGCACTCTAATGCCCTCTCTAAATTTCTCCTTCCATTCCTTCACTGCCTGCCCAGTGTACAGATTGAACAATATTGGGGAAATGCAACAACCGTGTCTTACTCCCTTCCCAACCTCTGCGTCCCTTTCTTGCCCTTCCACTGTAATAAACGCTGTCTGGTTTTTGTATAGGTTGAATATAACTCTTCGCTGCCTATATTTTACCCCTTCTACCTTCAGAATTTGGAAGAGTGTATTACAGTGGACATTGTCAAAAGCTTTCTCCAAATCGACAAATGCTAAAAACGTAGGTTTCCCTTTCCTTAATGTATCTTCTAAAATAAGTAGTAATGTGTGTATTGCCTCCCGTGTTTCTACATTTCTCCTAAATCCAAACCTATCTTCCCCGAGGTCGGATTCCAAAAGTTTTTTTCATTCATCTGTACATAATTCGTGTTAATATTTTACAACCATGACTTATTAAACTGATAGTTCTGTAATTTTCACACTTGTCTGCACTTGCTTTCTTTGGAATTGGAATTACGATATTCTTCTTGAAGTCGGAGGGTATTTCCCCTGTCTCATACATCTTGCATACCAGGTGATACAATTTTTCATGACTGGCTGTCCTAGAGATATCAGCAGTTCAGACGGAATATCATCTACTCCAGGGGCCTTGTTTCGACTCAAGTCCTTCAGCGCTCTGTCAAATTCTTCTCGCAGTATCATACCTCCTACCTCATCTTCCTCCGCTTGGTCTTCCCTTTCTAGAATACTGCCTTCAAGTTTATTTCCTTTGTATAGGCCCTCTATATATTCCTTCCACAGTTCAGCTTTTCCCTCTTTGCTTAGTACTGGTTTTTCGTTTGAGTTCTTGACATTCATACAGCTGCTTTTCTTGTCTCCAAATATCTCTTTTATTTTTCTGTAGGCGGTATCTATCTTTGTCCTAGTTATACATTCTTATATGGTTCTGCATTTGTCCTCTAGCCACTCCTCCTTAGCCAGTCTGCACTTCCTGCCAATCTCATTTTCTTACATTTGTACTCCCTTTCACCTGTTTCACTTGATGAATTTTTATATTTTCTCCTCTCATCAATTCATTATATCCTGTGTTATCCAGGGATTTCTATTAGGCCTATTAGGCCTTCTGCCTACATGATCCTCCGCTGCCTTCACTACCCTATCTTTAGAAGCTACCCATTCTTCTTCTTATATAAATAAAAATCATTGCACTCTAGACTTTTTTGTAAATATAAATTTACATCTGTATATACATAGATACTCCGCAATCCACAGAAAGGTGCGTGGCTGAGGGTACACTGTATCATTACTAGGCATTTCCTTTCCTATCCCACTCCATAATACGAGGGTTATTCGAAAAGTAAGGTCCGAGTCGCAGTAAATATTTGAAAGCAAGGACAGAACACGCATGCGCGCCGACTCCTGAGATACCTTGCGCGTTAAACTCCGACAGTATTGTTGTTACTGCTGTTGCGTGCTGTTGATAGTGTCAGTTCACAATGTATACAACAATCAATCAGCCTGCCTTTTGTGAAGTAAGGGTAGTGATACGTTTTTTGTCTGCAACGAACATTTCAGCGGCAGTTTACTGAAGTGTACGATCCGAACGTAATGAGTGACAGTAAAGTGCGCAAGTGGGTGCGAACCTTTAATGAAGGATTAAGATTCACGATTGACGATTCAGTACCTATAGTAGTTTCTTGGCGGAAAGCGCTTCGACACAGCTGAGGAAGCTATTAAAGACTGGTTATCTTCGCAGGTGACCGATTTCTACGGCTTAGGCATTCAAACGCTTGTTGAAAGATATGGCAAATTCTAAATAAGTATGGAGATTATGTAGAAAAATGGAGGGAATGTCAGTAAAACAATTGAGTTGGAAACAAGTTTGATTTTGGTTGTTTTTGTATTAACCGGACTTTACTTTTGGAATATCCCTCGTACAAGGCAAAAAAAAGGAATGTCTACATGCCTCCGTACCAGCCCTAATTACTCATGTCTTTGTGATCTTTATGCGAATTGTAAGTAGGCGGCAGGATGGTCTTTCTACACTCAGCTTTAAATTTCGGCCTTTTAAATTTCCTTAACAAAATTTCTTTCCTCCAACGATCCCCATTTACGTCACTCGTGCACTCGAACCTCGCCTCTGAACTCCTTATATGTCTTCCCTTATATTGATCTTCTGCGGGTCCCAAACACTTAACCAATACTCAAGACGTGGTCGTAAAAGCGTTTTATACGCGGTCTCCTTCATAGATAAAGTACATCTTCGCAAAGGAATGCTGTTATCCGAAAAGTGGAACAGATTGGTCTCCAAAAATATGTGATTGCCATTACGGCTTAATACACTATGTACCGTTTTCTGAGATTTCCTTACATTGATTTTCATCAGGTATGGACAGTGCGGATTTTTTAAGGGATGCAGTACCATCGATGCTATCCATGCCACACGCCTTTTGATGGCAAAGCACACCGAGAGACAGAAGAATGTACACATGGCATTTCTAGATCTAGATCTAGATCTTTTGACCGTATCCCGCACGATCTTACCTGGCGAGCTCTTTATTGTTATTGTGTCCCTGAAGAGTATGTAAGCTGCGTGCAACTTCTGTACCGCAATTCCACTACTGCAGTTCGGAGTCCTGTTGGTATCTCTCCGCCTTTCGGTATCACTGTGGGTGTTCATCAAAGTTCTGCCTTTTCACCTTTACTATTCATCCTCTGCATGGATACGGCAACAGCTGACATACAGACTTCACATCCGGTTGCCCTACTTTATTCCGATGATGTACTTGCCGAACAAACCCGCCCAGAACTCCAACACCAGATTCAAACGTGGAAGGACAGTCTGACTGAAAATGGACTGCACGTCAAGGTCCAGAAGACTGAATACTTAGAACGCGGCTCCAAAACCAGAGGCACCATCAGTATCGGGGAAGAAGACCTGCAGAAGACCATACATTTTAAGTTGTCAACTCAGACTGTGACACAACTCTCGATACTCGGACGAGAGTGACTGCAGCTTGGGTCAAGTGGAGACAGGTCACTGGAGTGCTCTGCGATAAAAAGATGCCTCAACGTCTAAAGGCAAAAGTTGACAAAACCATTGTACGTCCAGCAGGAATCTATGGGACTGAGTGTCGCCCTATGACGAAACAGCAGGAGCAAATGCTACACATACCATGGAGATGAAGATGCTTCGTTGGTCCGTGGAGCTGACCCTATGTGACCATGTAAAAATACAAAAGTCCGGCAAAAGTTTGGTGTGGCGCCCATCACAGACAAACTGAGGGAAGCCCGTCTTCGCTGGTACGGCCACGTCAGCAGAAAGGAGGACAACCCGGTTGCGAAGACAGCACTCCACATCAACCCAGGAGGAACAAGACCACGAGGGAGACCGGCAAAGAGATGGACTGACAACATCAGGGCAGACATGGACGCTGTTGGTTTAAGGCAAGAAGATGTCAACGAACGACAGAAAGGAGACGCAGCAAAGTAGCAGATCCTGCAAGTCGGGATTAATGCTTGGAACGAGAGATGGACAGAAAATTCTGTACTGTGTACTTTGGCGCGTGACGGACGAATGTGGCTCGCTTCAGCGCAGTTTCGTCAAGCGCCATTGCCGTTACCATCTGCGTCTACATATTTACTCTGGAAATCACATTTAAGTGCCTGTAAGATGGTTTATAGCCCCCTATCTGCGAACTGCAGAATAACCTTCCTTGTGGTCAATTTACACTTGCGATCGATGGTAACAATGGTCCCGGGGCTTTGAGTGCCTCTCTGACGACTGATTGGTTCTTCTGACCTCTCTTGACGATGTGTTCGGCCATGCTTGAACATCGTCGAACACTGCCATCGTTGTTATTCACATGTCCAGCGTTTCATTGACTACTGCAAACGGATTCCTTGAGCCTAACTTCACGTCGGCTGTGAACTGCTGACATATATGTATCAGATGTAACTCCATGTTGTCTTGGACTGTGGAACCGCGGCTAGTCGAACAATGATGCAACATTGAACCAACAGTCGTAAATATTTTGCGTTGATTTTAATTACAGGAGCTCTTTAGATACGACAGTAATCATTCTCAGGCCTTATTAACGACATTGCACATTGCACGTCCAGTCCTACACTTCTCTACGCGAAAAGGGGCGCCTGACACATGGACATATTTCATGGGTTGTTCCTTTCATACTCCTCCCAAAATACGTGAAGCAGGCAGCTGTCATTAGCAGAAATTTCTTTCCCAATGTCAAAGAAGTGCACATATTTGTCACTGGACGACATTTCCGGAAGTGAGTTCCTCATAAAATAATATTCGGTTTCCTCTACAACTTAAGAAAACAAGTTTATAACAAGAATTTAGGAAAATTCGTTATCTAATTTTAAGTGAATACTACCCGAGTGTGTGAATCTCAGCATGCCAATTGATATTTATTTATAAAGAACAGTCTAGAGTGCAAAAAAATTACTTTTTTCCGGATAGTTTCGGTCTTGTCTTAGAACATGTTCAGGAAACATCAATGAAGCTATATATCCTGGAGATGGTCTAAGACAAGACCGAAACTATCCGGAAAAAAGTAATTTTTTTGCACTCTAGACTGTTCTTTATATATAAATTTAAATAAGAGTGCTGTTACCCAATAAATGAAACACAAATGTTTCCAAAAATATCCAATTGATATTGCTAAAACTAGTAATCAATCTTTATTATACAGTGGTTAAGACCAAAAAAATAATTTTCGTAAGAAGACTTCAACACAAATGTCAAGTGATAATTTGTAATGAGTGCAATATTGCTCTGGGCAGGTTTCTCGTCCGGTATTGCCCCCTAGTTCGTGTTCCCCAAACTTTCATTTTCCGAGCTTCTGACGTCACAAACTTGCAAAATTTATACTCGCAACGTGGAGATGCAAAATCTATCAGCATCCATTACCGCATCGCGACGTCCGGTCTCCCCCGCTCTGACGGAGGGAAGTGTAATTTAGCCGCTAAACTGCATTAAGGCACGATCGAAGCGAGTGCCGTGATGGGCGGTCATTTGCCAGACGGCGGCCGTCGATTTAGCCGGGCGGACGTCAGATGAGCTAAATATCAGGTGGCGCTGCCGGGAATACCCGCCGTTCGTGTACATTCCTCAGCGACCTGTCGACTCCCGGCCCACCGGCTGCTGGCGGTGTCCCCGCAGCCCCTGGCGGGGCGGCTTCCCTTCCTGACGGGAGGCGCGGCGGGCTGCCTACGTGGCAGGCGGCCGTGAGTTAACCGCGATGCTATCTGGCGCCGCTACGAGCGACGCCGTTGCTTACCCGGCCTTCTTCCTCCTCCGCTCTTCGCCCGACCTCGCACCGGGAGTTAGTTCGGCAGATCGCCCGCAGATAGCGTACCCCGTCGACCTCCTAAATATTACGTCGTGCTTGGCGGCGTAGCGCCAGAGAAAAACGGCCACGATTTATGACTCCTGGGCCTCGGCAGGGCGGTGGGGTGGGGGTAGATGGAGTATGAGGGGGGACAGGGGGGATGAGGAGGGAGGATGAGACGGTGAAGACTGGTGCCCCGTTCCAGACACTACGTCTACGGAGCGGAAAGATTTTGAAACTCGACCTGGCGGCTCTGATTTCTCGGTGAGCAAAATTGGAAACTGCGTAACTCTCAGGTGTGACACGGCGGTTTCGAAAACTTTCTGGGATGTGAAAACCTCCGACCTTCAAAGTGGAACCGACATCGCAGCTCTATTTACGAAAATGTAATGACACGTTACTTTTGGTAAACGTGTTCCTTGAGTTGAAATATTGCAGTGGGCTGGCAATACTTTAAATTTGTTCCGCAATTTATACTGCACATTATTAGCAGCTTGAGTTCTCAGAGCACCTGGGGTGCACTGAAGAGCCGGCCGCGGTGGCCGAGGGGATTGAGGCGCTTCAGTCACGGTCTGCACGGCCACTACGGTCGGGGGTTCGAATCCCCCCTCGGGCATGGATATTTGTGCCGTCCTTAGGATTAACTAGTTCATAAGTAGTTTGTAAGTTTAGGGACTGATGACCCCGTACTTAAGTTCCTTAAGCTTTACAAACATTTGAACATTTGAACATCACTGAAGAATAAATCCTAACGTACTGATGTTACTTGTAACAAAAACGCAATAACACTTTTAAATAACTGGCTGTAAATAATGTGGGAGAGGGAAAGGTCTCGAATATTTATATATAAAGCAGTGTGTTTGCGTGTTCTTTTTATTTATTTATTTATTTTTAATTTTTGTGTCTGTGTACATATTGGAAACAAATCTCCAGTTTTGTTCCAAACTCTATATTTTACTCACTTAAGCTTCAATAGATGAAGACTGTCGCCGTAAGTGTAAGGATCACATACGACACATCGTTCAGGAGATATTACGTCATAAACAACAGGAATCGCATAAAAATTCCACATATTGCGAAGAGGCTTCATTCATACACTGTATGAAATTGAGAGTACTTAGTGACTTGAAACAGACTTTACAGATGAATGGAAATAGGTTCCTCCCTTACTACGTTTCCGCTGTTCATGAATTAAAACTACGGCATTTGGTATGACAGCACAATTTATAATTTCTACACTACACATTATTGGGTCATGAAATTTCCCAGACAGTATACACACGTATAGCTGAATGAATCTTCGAAACTGTATCACAATACGACACGTAATGCATGCGATATGTGCACATAACACTAAAGTTGGTGTAAAACCTCCCCATCACTCACCAAGTTTTAATCTAACTACTAACTACATTCGCAACAGGTTTTACAGACATAGAGCACTTATACAAATGAATATAAACCTGGAAAATTATACAACTGTACAACATACAACTCAATAAGTATCAGATTGTACCAATTTCATATGGCATTTGTAGTTAGATTACTGTCTTTCATTGTTTGGATACTGCACTGCAACACAGCATTATATCTTATGTATTCTCCTATAAATATAAAATGTTTTCAGAAAAAAAAAAAAAAAAAAAAAAAAAAAAAAAAAAAAAAACAGATGGACTTAGAAGGGATAGAAGAAGTACTGACCTAAGGCACGAATAAGTAAATAAATGCCCAGACATCGGCGGGTTTCAGCTAGTTAAATATATAGGAAAATGATTCTACATACGCCTTACATTTATATTTCCAATTGGCGAATCGCTTTAAATTGCGTTATCTGGTACTTAACCATCCGATTTGTTGATGGAACTGCAGGTACTTCCATATGCATTGTGCGTTTCCATATGTTTGAATTTGTATGTATACAGTACCGGAATGAATTATCAACATCATCATAAATTGCTAATCTTGAGACAGTACTGTCTCTCTCTCTCTCTCTCTCTCTCTCTCTCTCTCTCTCTCTCTCTCTCTCTCTCTCTCTCTCTCTGTGTGTGTGTGTGTGTGTGTGTGTGTGTGAATCCGACGTTCCATGTGTTGCAATTTCTTAGCAATTTTCCATCACCGTTTATGCGAGGGTTCCGTAAATGAACTCACATGTAGACACTTCGTTTGTGCTTCGATACCCAGTTTAAGGCCCTGGTTCAACACACGCTACCGCCGTTGTATTTTCAGACTGAACTGGGTCCGTGAACCTACTATTTTAACTAAAAAAATTACTAGTAGATAGTTCGTTGCACCTCCTCTTTAACTGCAGGTGGGTGTATATAATAGTTTAATTCTTATAACCTCATATTCCGTTAGGAACTGGCATATGTAATACTAAAACTTTAACTTATTAATCAAAAGCAGATACGTTTTTACTTGATAAATGTATTTAAG
The DNA here is from genome assembly GCA_026315105.1 of Locusta migratoria. Classification (NCBI taxonomy): domain Eukaryota; kingdom Metazoa; phylum Arthropoda; class Insecta; order Orthoptera; family Acrididae; genus Locusta; species Locusta migratoria. The sequence continues at coordinate 646,774,606 of CM048744.1, read as the reverse complement.
TATTTTATTGTCCCTGAAGCGCCCTTTAAATTTCTATACGTCTCTGTGTCATTGCACCAGTCTTATATTACGATACTTGTTCGGTACCGGTGCGAGGCGCCACAAGGGCGCAGCAGCGACCGGACGCCGGGGCTGCAGGTAAGGGCGGCCGCTACCTGCTCCTGCCCGGCCCTCGCACAATGAAACGACCGGCACTGGGCCGGCGGGGGGACTCGGCCGGTGACCGACAACCTGTTCGGACGCATGTGTTTCTGCCTAAGAATGTAGCGCTTCTCACAAATACAGTCCACTTTTACCAGACATGTACTTTTATTTCATAACGCCTTTCCTTTGCAACGAATGATTGCATTCGTCTGGACTGTGGAAAGAGCGAGGCAGCGCAGAATGTCCGCGCGTTTTGCGGCTGCCCAATACTATTTGGCGCGTTGGTGCACATCACCTCTGTTCATTTTTGTAAGAATAGTTAATAGTGCACTTTCTTCCCTATTGATATATGGATTTCTTTTTATTTTACTCTTCCATTTATTTTTGTTGCATTTGCCAGCAGTTAAGAAACTGGTAACATATTTACTGTTTCTTGTCTTTACTTTTGCTAGCTGTAGTATGCTGTAAAGATTGCGTAGATTTCTGTGTACTGATCTTTCGAAATCACGTGGCCATCACGTATTTGTCTTCTGATATGTACATATTTTATTACAATATAAGTCGATGAAATTTTGTCTGTGTATTAGACATCTTCGAATTTTCAGTTAATATAGAGATATTAATGTCATCATGGCAACCTGCTTTCTATGTAAGAAAATTTTGTTTCATAAGGTAGCTCATTCTTGAAGTTTTGAGTGTGAGGCCTACATATTACCACGCGATATGAGCTATGAAAGTTACCTCACAGTTTGCGTCTAGCAGAAGCTCACATTATCCCGTGTGGCGATGGTTCAGAGTTTACTCGGTAAGTCGTTTTCGATACGCTGCAGCGCGAGAACAACGGAACGCTCTATCCGTCACAAACTTTGCGGCACCAGATGCCGCCACAAGTTCGCGAGTACCCGTACTTTACTTCATCAGCTGATGGACAGCTGCTGTCATATGTTGCCCTTTAAAATAAGGGGAATCTTTTTTCTTTTAATTTTTTTCACTGGTGTAGAGGGCGCTATGCAACTGTTACACAACACATAGTTGAATAATTAAGCAACCTTATAAATATTTTTTTTTAATTTCAATCAATAATACACTGCGTTTCTACGGGGACGTCTAAATATTATGTTATGTTGACTTAAGAGAAACTAATTGGACCACGAATAAGAAATAATCCGAAGAAGCACTATAGCAGGCATGGACATCATTTCCGCCCGGCGGGCGCACCCAAACCCCGCGGTCTGAGTTCAATGTAGTTTACCGCCCCGGCCACGAACATGTGTCGCTAGTGTCGGCAACGGAGCGAGAGAGAGAGAGAGAGAGAGAGAGAGAGAGAGAGAGAGAGCGCTTCGGAAAGAGTGAGACGCGCTGGACTGTCCCGCGGTCACATCCAAAGTCAACGAAGTAACGGAGGAAGCGCAGCTCTGTAATGTGGTCCAAGAACGGTAAAACAAGCAAACTACTTACTGTTTAGGTAACAGTTTGAGTTTGTATGACAAAATCAGTACGCGAAGCTTTAGAAAATGTCCGAAAACTTAGTAATTTTGTGACCCAGATTTGATTCTATTAGTATTGTACATGCACACTCGTCATATATACAGTAGGCTTCTTCTAAATGATATATGTTTCTTAAATGGACTAGTATCATAAATGTGTGTTGCTTCAAGCTTTCCCAACTGATTTCTTCTAAATATGGTTCTCTATCGAGACGTCTGATGTTATTGTCGTAAGTGCACAATATTTCGTCAGGTGCGATGGACACTTGACACCTGACACCTGAAATTGTTAGCCTGGTGTGATGACGAAGTATTGTGCAGTTATGGCAATAATAAATGACGTCTCGACTGAGAATCATATTTAGAAAGATCATAAGTATACTATTTAAAAATAATTTTATGTAAGGGCTATTGTGTCTCATTCTTCCAAGTAAATATATTTCGTTACAAAAACTTACAAAAATGGTTTTAGGTGTATTTCCCCCAGTTCCACTGAAAAGATGCTAGCGCACTTCAGGCGCGAGCCGTTTTGATGAGTGCACTACTTCCCCCACCACTGATTGTATTCCTTAAAAAGAAAGGATAATTTTCGACACCTCAAGCTCAATCCAACAGATATATTACGTAAATTATATCAATGCGAAAAAACAATTGAAGTGTAGAATTGTATGATCATTTTGGATATTGCTAACACATACAAAAAAGAAATGCAAATTCTTTTTAAACATATTTATCAATGGTGTGAACTGTGCTGTGTGGCAAAGGCGCCCGCGGGGTCGATGTTTGGCAATGCCTGCACTGTAGGATGACGCGATTTCAAATCACACTTCTGTAGTAGATACACGTATAGAACAGGCCACCCCACTTTTATATGTCGTAGGTAGCACTAAAGTCCCATATAGTAAGAATAAAGAAATTTTTACATGACTTAAAAACCCTTTGGAACACCTGAAAATGGCAGAGGAAGACAACTCTTTTAGGTGCTGCATACTTACGGTATAATATGTAAAAAGAAGAAAAAGAATTTTGGGTAATTTAGGAAAGAAAAGATGGGCCTTCACTTTTCACTTAAGTACATGCAACTTGACAAATCAATTAGGAAGACAGAAAGCAATCAGAAAATTGGTCTGAGTCTGATTGTAATTGTTCAGAAAAGTAACATAATGGGTGTATGTTCTGAGTGATTCAGCCTTATATTAAGACGACAGCGAAGGAACGATGTTGTTATCGCACAGTTCAGGAACATCAGAAGCAACAATATTTACTCTTTCTATCAAAAGTTGTTAGCACTACGAACGGCCAAGACTGCCTTGCTTTCTGCATTTGAGAGGACGGCGCGTCAAACCCGACTCCGACCATCCTCACTTAGATTTCCCGTCATTTTCCAGAATCACTCCAGGCAAATGCACGGCCGAATTCCTTCCCCCCAGTCACTAAAAAATCCAAGCGTGTGCTCCATCTGTAACCACCAAGGTGTGGACGGGACCTTCCTTTTTTTGCCTAGTTTCCACCTGAAGTTGATTTAGCAATATTCTTATGTAGTTAATAAAGAAATTTTGGCACACTCCAATGTGACCATATACAGAAGAAAAAAATGCTTTGGTGAGGCGTGTGTCAACAGCTGTAATATATTTCATAAAATGCATTTTTTAAAACCATCAGCTATTTATTCAAAACCTTATACATCTACCAGTTTCGGTCATAGACCATCTTCATGGATAAAAAAGTGTTAAAACAGAATGGTACAATGCATCAAATAAAATACATCCAACTGAGACCAACAAGAGTCAGTATAACTAAAAGTTCAAAAATTACAGCGGTCATCTTAGATAAAATCTATCAGTCAAACATCATTGACGGATAGATTTTATCTAAGATGACCGCTGTAATTTTTAAACTTTTAGTTGTACTGACTCCTGTTGGCCTCAGTTGGATGTATTTTATTTGATGCATTTTACCATTCTGTTTTAACACCTTTTTATCGATGAAGATGGTCTATGACCGAAACTTGTAGATGTTTAAGGTTTTGAATAAACAGCTCGTGGTTTTTAAAAATGCATTTTATGAGAAGAAAAAAAGGCTAGTACAATGTATGGTTCTTATGGTAGAGACGAATTATTCAGTCATGCTTTGTCTGCTGTCTAATACGCGGTGAACCATGCAGCGACATTCACGGTACACATGGTTTCCTCATAGAGAGCGGAACTATTCCTCATACTGTGCCATTGATGATTCGAAGAATTAGCTGGCTGCTACATGATGGTGCTCCAGACCGCCTTTAGTGTCCGGATTATCTCAATAGTAGGTCCAGTTCCATGGCATGCTCCTCCACCCTATCTTAATCCAAGCTATTTCTGTGCTCTATTGTCTTCAGTTTGGAGAATGAATTGATGCAGCTTTCCACGCTCCCCTTTCCCGTGCAACTACCGTCGGGGCTTCGAATCCCCCTTTGGGGCATGGACGTTTGTGCCGTCTTTAGTTTCCATCATATCCTTTCTTCCAGGAGTGCTAGTCTCGCATGGTTCGCAGGAGAGCTTCTGTGAAGTTTGTAAAGCAGGAGGCGACGTACTGGCGGCAGTAAAGTTTTGAGGCGGCATCGTGAGTCGTGTCGGGGTAGCACAGTCGGTAGAGCGCTTGCCCGCGAAAGGAAAAGGTCCCAGCTTCGAGTCCCGGTTGCGGCACACAATTTTAATCTGCCAGGAAGTTTCATATCAGCGCACACTCCGCTGCAGAGCGAAAGTTTCATTCCAGTATAGCAATAGTTTCCATTTGCAAAGAATCGGCACAGACAACTGAAAGTTATTCTAACGCTAGTTAAATGAAATTTCTCTAATTTTGTCAGAAACGACAGTAAAGACAAGGTAGGCCATAACAATTTTACCAGTAACATAATGTTTCAAATATGAGAGATGTTTGTAGACAGTAACAAGGTTTACCATTAAGAAAAAAATAATTGGTCATCAGTGCCCCTATGTTTGCTACTTTCATAATATTTCATATAAACACTAGTTGATACCGCACTGATTTTAGTCGCATAGAGAAAAAATGTTTCAATCACAAATGTTTAGTAAAATTTTTGTCTAAACACTATAGGGACACATAAATACTGTAAAATCCACAACTTTTCAAGAATTTGAAAATAATAGATTCAAAAAATAAACAAGTGAAAACAGCGATGATAAGATTTACTGCAATATTAATCTGAACACAAACAGTTATGTATCTATTACCTGATGCAAGATCAAAAAACCTGTTTTGTACTAGTGACCTAAATTGGCTCTAATATCTGTCTGTAGTAAAATATTAATATTACTTATTGTAATAAGTGAATAAAACACATTCAAGTGACTTAACGCTTAACTGAAAGTACGTTACTGAATTGCTGCTGCTGGAGCGAAAAGAAAATATTTGTTACTGACATTTAATTTGCTGCTCCAGAAATTATGATTTTTACACAAACTGCACTTCCGCAAAACTTTCTTGTTAATAACGTCAAGTATATCTGAAATACACACATAAAGTTGGGACCAGGGCTAGGTTAATGACTCGAAAATCACGGTTATCACTAATTAGTATTCATCTAAATTATTATTCAGAAAATAAATAAAAGAGCAGTCCAGACGATTTTACAATGTTTAAAAACGCGACATGTTTTGGAATCCCGTACTGGAATGGAGTTGCTCCCTTATTGTACAACATAAGGCGCAAACATTTCCGAACGTGGGTGTTGCCTTATGGCACTGTTTAATCTTCTTGGCTTCAGTTTACAATTCCCAATGTTCCCAAAGTTTTACTGCCACAATATAATAATTGCCACCACACTGTCGAGGCTATTTTTAACAACCTTGCTGCAGTCTAGCCTCTCTGTAGCCAAACACTTTGCTCGACCGCTTCTGACGGCGACTGCACTGTACGGCAGCCGGATTGCGACTCTAGTTCACGCCTCGCTGGCTGCCTAGAGGCGCTTTTCACACGCGCTAAACCTTAGCGCCTTCCACGTCATCAACACGGGAGTAACCTTTCTTTTACACTTGACGTATCCTGCACTACGCTCTGCGCTTGAAGCAGTTTACATCACAAACAATCGATATCATTAAACATTACTTTACAAAACTTACACTTTAAATAATAATGAGAATAACAAATATTGTTCTCATTACAGATTCAGCTTACATTGTGTAAGGTAATAATATTTCAATATGAAGTACTACTTACATTTCGATTACGGTACAAAAATCCATTTATGAAACTGTCAGCAAAAAAAATGTTGAAAATTTGTGTAATATAACGTACCGTCACGACGTAAGGAAGTACCCTATTTATTTCGTCATCTGATTGTTTTTATGCATCTTTTCTCTTTCCTTTAGGGGGGAAAAAGGGGGAAGAGTAGTAACATGCGCGTTACCAAAGAACGAAGTTAGGGGGAAGAATGAGGCAGCAAGATGAGGTACAGAAAAACTATGGGGCCATCAAGACATTGAGAAATGTGAAGTCAGGGAGTGTAATTGAACCGCCGCGTGATGTACTGAAGGGTTGCGCCTGTCAGGGCGGCTACCCGCCCTTCAGTCGTGGTGTGCCAGTTGCCAGCGCACTGGCTGCGCAGCGCCAGACGCAAAAGCAAGCAGTGCAGTAGTATCAACACACTGAAAGCATTAGGGTGAAGTGAGTGAAAAAAAATTATTATCTGAAAACAAAAAAAAATATGAGTGTGTAGGAAACAGAGTTTCTGTTTCATGAAACCGGTGTTATGAAGTCGAACACGACCAAAATATTGACAACTTTGCAATAACTACTTTTCCGATGGAAAAATATTACTCGCAACCATTCTCTTGGAGCAATGGTGTATACTTTTGTAGCACTTTAAATTTTTTGGGTAAGCGGCGTTGCAGCTTAGAAGCAAGGAAAACGAGGAAATGTTCACATCTTTTCCATATGACATTCTCAACCACAAATGAAATTTTGTTGGAATTATTCACATCTCACAGTAAGACTGCGACTTCATGGGCTGATTATACTCTCGGCGACTTATATTTGCCAATACTGTATCTGCTTTTAAGAGATCACCTGTATAGCCTACCTTATTTGTAAGATAACATCGTTTATTTTACGTCTAGATTTTTTCCTTACGTATCGAGATATATCGAAAACCACTTAAAATCCTTTAAACACTAGATTCTTTATAGCTCTCAACTTGCATTTGTGCTTTAACTATAACAAGAGATCGTTAAAAAAATCACCTGTCTGAAAAATTTAAAAATTCTATTTTTCGAGATATATCGATTTCTTTTTTTTTTTTTTTTAAAAAAAAAAGACTTTTTAGAAAATTGGCTATATACTAAAACTATGCTGGACGGATATGAACGAAATTGGAACAGACGTAGTTTATATCCTGATTAATACAAGGGTTACCCTTCGGAAGCCACCGTATGGTACGTGGCGGATGGGCACGTTACAATGGTTTAATACGTCTGTTTGTCTTCACGCTGAAACGACTGCACGCAATTGAATGAAATGTTGAAGTTATATATAGAGAACAGTCTAGAGTGCGATAATTTATTTTGTTCCACTAGTTTCGGTCTTCTTTTAGACCATCTTCAGGAATTCAGCTCCATTGATGTTTTGGAAGTGGCAGATAACTTGGAGCCTTCCAGAGCGTCACTATTCGAAAAAAAAAAATTATCGCACTCTAGACTGTTCTCTATATATAAATTTAAATAAGAGTGGTGTTGCGCAAAAAGTGAAAAAAAAAAAAAATGTTTCCAAAAATATGAAATGTAGAATGAAGATAAATATATCCCAAATTAACAGATGGGCGTAAGTTTCCCTAAATTTGCCACTTTCAAAATATTTAATATAAATACTGTGGAAACAGTACAACTAGCTAATACCGTACTGATTTCAGTTGCATATAGAAAAAAAGTTTCTAGCACACCTGATAATCAAAATTTTTGCCTCAATACTATGGGGAATCTTAAACAGTGATAATGTAAAATCCACAATTTTTCAAGATTTCGATACTAATATTTTCAGAATATATTCAAGCGAAAACACCGTTGATTTACTAAACTTTTAATCTGAATGAACTGTACTCCCACAAACAGTTATGTATCTGTTACTTTATGCAAAATCAGAAAACTGTTTTGTACTACTGCAGTTAATTGGCTCTAATATCTCTCTGCAGTAAAATATCCATATTACTTATTTAAATAACTGAATAAAGCAGATTCAAACGACTTAGTCTTTAAATGAATGTACGTTACAGAATTACTACTGCTGGAGTCAAAAGAAAAATTATATTAAATGACATTTAATTTACTGCTCCAGATAAATAAATCATTATTTTACATAAACTGCACTTTCTTTAAAATTTCTTTTTAATAACGACAATCTGATACAGTGGAGGATACGTTACAACAAACATCTAAATTGTTTGAGTGTTCAACATGAAAGTTTGCACAATATGTGCATATTTTCATGGAGGAGTTTTTTTATAATCTGGAAGCCACTAAATTAGCACGGCGGGGGTACCTTGCGACTTTGACACCAAAGGGGTAGGCGAAGGTTCCAGGTTCGAGTCCCGGTTCCGGCACACAATTTTAATCTGCCAGAAAGTTTCATATCAGCGCACACTCCGCTGCAGAGTGAAAGTTTCATTCTGAAAACATCCCTGAGGCTGTGTCTAAGCCATGTCTCCACCATATCCTTTCTTCCAGGTGTGCTAGTCCTGCAAGGTTCGCAGGAGAGCTTCTGTGAAGTTTGGAAAGTAGGAGGCGAGGTACTGGCGGAAGTAAAAGTTGTGAGCGGCATCGTGAGTCGTGTCGGGATAGCTCAGTCGGTAGAGCGCTTGACCGCTAAAGGCAAACATCCCAGGTTCGAGTCCCGGTTCCGGCACACAATTTTAATCTGCCAGAAAGTTTCATATCAGCGCCCACTCCGCTGCAGAATGAAAGTTTCATTCTGGAGACTTCGACACCGTTTGACCAGTCACCATGAAACTTGGTGCATGTATGAATGTTTTCATATGTAGGAGGGAGAGGAGTAGGTGGAGGAGACAGAAATGGGCGGGAGGAGACGGGAGACGGACAGAGAGAGGAGAGAGGAGGATAAAGAGACATGGGATAAATGAGTTGCGTGTGGTTCCGTCTGACTGGACGAAAGCAGTGATAACACCGATTTTGAAGTATAGAAACAGAAAATATTGTAATAACTACAAATCTCTTAGCGTTGTGGCCACAATATTCTCGGGTATTGTTGAAAGCAGAATGCGAGTATTGGTTGAAGTTGGATTAAAATCAGTGTGGCATCAAACTGTGATGTGTGGATCCCACCTGCAAAGTGTAAAGATAATCTGCTGCACTAAAAAAGAAAATTGTTGTTTCACAGTTACATATAATGTAGTCTTACGATTATAATATGGGTGGAACAGACAGAATGGACCAGAATGTGAGTTGCTACAGATCAAATATCAGATCCAAGAAATGGTGGTGGCGAATTTTTTGTGGGGTCTAGATGTGATAATTCAAAATTTGGGGTTACTTCACACACACTCTGGCAATTAAGAAATGGATCTACTCACATTCAGAAGAAGTGTAGCAAGAGAACTCTTGCAAAATTATGGGAAACAAAAATATAAAAAGCAGGACCAAGTGTCACTCCAGTTGCTAGTAGAGTTTCTTTGGCGGTCCGTTTCGACGAAAGAAGTCATTTTATTGTTCCTCAAAACAAAAGAACAAGATGTGCACATTGTAAATCACACAAAAATGTTCAAATGTTTGTATAGTTTATGGGACTTAACTACGGGGTCATCAGTCCCTAAACTTACAAACTGCTTATGAACTACTTACGAACTAGGACGGCACAAATATCCATGCCCGAGGGGGGATTCGAACCCCCGACCGTAGTGGCCGTGCAGACCGCGACTGGAGCGCCTCAGTCCTCTCGGCCACCGCGGCCGGCTAAATCACACATAACTCGCAAGTGCACAAAATGTAATGTAGCCTTACATGAAAAAAGGTTTCTATTCATTTCATTCTCTAAAATAGGACGTTTGATATTTCATATGCTCAGTGGTGCATTTGTGCACCACATCATATTTTGTAATGTGCATGCAGAAAAAAATAAAAATCAATTTATTCACGCTTCTTTTATCTTATTGAACCTATCCTAGTAAAATGAAACATTTTAGTTACAAAAAAAGCTCTGGGCAGTAATGGGTTAACATCAGACGACGCAATAAAGTTATCATTATCAGGGGTTCATGTAAGGATTTTATTACGGGGATTATTCTCCATACTGAACGATGAAAGGCATAATCTATAATAATGATGATGATGATCAAGAAATAACCCATAATTAAGTAGTTGCATTCAATAAATGATGATTTGGAAGTAACAGGCTTAACATCTGACGAGGTAATAAAGTTAGCAATATCAGGGGTTCATGGAAGAATTTTAGCATGGGGATTATTCTCCAGACAACGATGAAAAGCATAATCAGTCTATAATAATGATGATGATGATGATGAAATAATCTATAATTTAATAAAAGGTTTTCAGCCAAGATTGCTTTCTTCATTTAATTACATAATCGGTTTACATGACTTCTCTGCTATTACAACAATTTTTAACATAGCAAAATGGTGTACATCCACATTGAACTGGGATTCTGAAGTGGCTCTGGGGTTCAGACGTTTTATCATTGAAGTGTAAATTTTATTTTGATACACATCAATGTGGATGTACACCATTTTGCTATGTTAAAAGTTGTTGCAATTGCAGTGAAGTCACAAAATTACTACAGGTCTGAAGATAGCGTCTAGCAAGCCGAAACCGATTATGTAATTAAATGAAGAAAGTGATATTGGCTGCAAAACCTCTTATTAAACAATACTAGATCGCCCCAAAAATGTGTTTCTTATATAATCTATAATTGATTACAAAGGCAATTTAAAACTGGAATTCACTTCCACCTCCCTGCACTATTTCTCCTTTTTTCGGCGAGAATTGGGTGGGTTAGCTGTGGGGCAGTTGAGTCATCGCGGTAGCCGCTAGTCAGCAATATGTTTGATATTTTTATCTTTTTCGAACAGTTACATATTCTATGGTTGACAGTTTCTCGATTTATGTTTACGATCTAGTGAATTTATTAATTAATAAGCAAAATAGAAAGTTACATCACCAATAATAGCAGCACTGCCGCTGAGCGTCGGTCATGACACAGCATTGAAGCCAGCGCTGTGGCTCGTCGGCCTATATCTTATCCTGGCACTGTTACCTGAGCTCTGGGCGATCGGACGAAGTCGTCTGCGTTCGTGCAGCTCCGGAATGTTTATGCTCTCTACCAACCTTACCGACGTAAACAACAGTATGCGCCGTAGCCATTGTGTCTTTATTGTTGATTGTTGGGTGTTGTTAGTCGTTGTAGTTTCATATGTAACAGTTATTTTGCACCAGTTTTATACAAATAAGTTTCCTTTTCCGGTTACTCAAACAGAATGGAGAGACACAGCACTGACAGCCGCGACGGATGATAAGGTGTGCAATGAGCTCGTAATTTCGGTAAGTTTTTACTTATAGTGTTCACAAGTTTATGATTTCGAATAGTTGTACATTAAAGTGATGCTTAATTTCGTGTTGCTTCTGCGACACATTAAGCCATTACACTTCTATTTAAAAGCTGTAAGATGTTCGGTATGAGTTGGCTGCTCTGGGAGAAGGAGGCGGGGCCTAACCTAACAGTCAATGCGCTGCGAGCCGAATGTAAACATCCGCTCCCAACAGTCTCCGCTCAGGGCTCAGCTAAAAGTGCGAGGATAATATCATCATCACCGTATACGTGACCACAAAGGTTTTCCCGGCGTATTAACTGTTTGTAATCTTCTCGGGTTTTCAGCCGGATACTAAAGTCAACTTGACACAATATTTCAGCGGCGCAACTGCACGCCATCCTCAGGTGAGCTTGCTGATAGACAATCTCGCCGGAACTGAGTTCCCAGTGCAATCGGCGGCTCCTTTATACATCGAGGAAGACTCATAGCGCGTGCGCAAGAAGTGACAGTAACTGCCCTCTGGCGCACAAGACATACAGCGCTCCGGTGGTAGAGTCCGGCGAAATCGATAATCGATGATAAAGAAAATTATTATTCAGATTTATGAAATACCAACCGTTGTTTTTTAACATCTGATAACACAGGGTTCCAGGATTTACTAAGAAGGTAGCCTTTGTCTCTGTTAATCAGATTGTCAGATAATCGAATCTCTATGGATTCCTTTAAGACACAGTCCCAGTAACGAGATGCTGAAGCAACTATGTGAGTTTCGTTATATAACATACTATGTCCCTAATCGAGACCATGCTCAGCTACCGCTGACTTCTCGGGCTGGAGAACTGGTTTCCTATCTGAGTTCTTGATATTCGTAGAGTTGCTTTTCTTGTTCCCAAATGTCTCTTTTATTTTCCTAAAGGCGGTATCTACTTATCCCCTTCTTATATATTCTTCTACAGATTTGCATTTGGCTTCTAGCCACTCCTGCTTAGCCATTTTGCACTTCCTGTCAATCTCATTTCTTAGTCGTCTGTACTCCGTTTTGCCTGTTTCATTTACTGCATTTTTATACTTTCTCCTTTCATCAATCAAATTCAGTATCTTCTGTGATATCCAAAGATTTTTTGTAGGTCTTGCCTTTCTACCTACTTTGTCCTCTGCTGCCTTTACTATTTCATCTCTCAATGCTACCCATTCCTCTTCTACTGTTTTATTACCCCCCGTTTCTGTCAATTGTTGCCTAAAGCTCCCTCTGAAATTCTCCAGAACTTCGCGTTCCTTCAATTTATCTAGGTTACATCTCCTTATTTTCCTACCTTTCTGCAGTTTTTCAGCTTTAGCCTACAGTTCATGACTAACAAGTTATGGTCAGAGTCTATATCTGCCCCTGGGTATGTCTTACAGTTTATAACTTGGTTCCGGAATCTATGTTTTACCATTATAAAATCTATCTGATACTTTCCAGTGTCTCCTGGTCTCTTCCAAGTATACAACTTTCTTTTGTGATTCTTAAACCACGTGTTTGTTACGATTAAATCATATTCCGTTCAAAATTCTACCAGGCGGCTTCCTCTTTCATTCCTTTTGCCCAGTCCATATTCACCTACTATTTTTCCTACTAACGAATTCCAGTCTCCCATCACAATTAAGTTTTCCTCTCCCTTAAGTGTATGAATAATTTCATTTAGCTCCTCATATATTTCTTCCATCTCCTCATCATCGGCAGAGCTAGTTGGCATATAAACCTGTACTACTGTTGTTGGTGTTGGCTTCGTATCTATCTTGACAATGATAATGTGATCACTGTGCTGCTCATAGTAGTTTACCCGCATTCCTATTTTCTTATTCATTATCAGTCCTACTCCTGTGATACCCCCAACTGATTTTGTGCTTATAATCCTGCACTCACCTGACCAGAAATCCTGTTCATCCTGACACCAAACTTCACTAATCCCTACTATATCTAACTTCAACCTATCCATTTCCCTTTTTAAATTTCCTAATTTTCCTACCAGATTAAATACTTTACAACTGTAAAATGTGCCTTCCGAAAAAATCAACAATTAAGTCGTAATAATCTTAAACAGCTCATAAGGAGATACCATAAAGCGAAGTCCCTACAGTTTGAAGAAAGAGTCAAGGCAGGTTTCGGTCGAGGAAGAATCCAAAAGGAATGTTACTATTTTGCACTCCGATATCGACAATGGCGCCAGTAGCAGTACTCCCGCTAAAATATTACGACAGATAAGGGTTGGGAAGTCTTCTGGCATTGCAGCACAGTATATGGCGACTGCCATGAAAGAGTGTCCGAGTAATACCAGTTTTTATTTATCCTCCAACCCTATTTAAACTTGCGTATCTTAAATTTCGGGTAGGGTAATGCTTTTTTTTTTTAATTGCTGATTTCAATAATATAACAACAAATTCGGAGACTGAAGGCGATTTTTCGTGGCTGCACAATACTGTTACGAGTTACCGATTAACGTTAACTTCCGTTAAATTGTCCGCAGAGTAACGCTTTAACGTTAAACGAACTTTTTTAGTAACGATTTAATGAGTAACGAAGTTTGATTAACGGTGCCCAGCTCTGGATCATCCTATTCCGTCTAGAAGCGATCGTATGAGCGCATGCGATCGTATGCGTGTATCTTGTGCAAGTAGACGCGTCTACAAGTTACGTGGCCAGCGTAACCGGTGCATCGTTGGTAATCTAGTAAGCTCCCACTTCCCATGTATAATGTGCTTAACGGAGTGATACTCTGAGGCGCCACCTGTTCGCTTCGCTGCCGGCTGTGTTCGGGCAGGTGGTGAGGTGCGAATTGCGAGCCGCTGGACACCTCTGTCAGACGGAGCGTGCAGACAGCGGACAGGGCGGGCGACGCTGTCCTGGGGGAGCAGTTGCGCGCCCCAGCTCGCGAGACAATAGGAAGGGGTGGAGGGTGGGGGGAGCTGTAGGGCAGGGAGGTGGGGAGAGGGCGGGGGAGCCGCGGGGTGTGCGCTGGACTCCGCCTGCTGCGCTCCGCTCTGCCGCAATCCGTCACACCGCTCCCAGTCCTCTGCCCCTAATCCCGCACTTGTTGCCTGCAGGTCGACACCCCGTGCACTCGTCCATGCTCGTACGCACCGCCGTAGCTTTTGAGGAAATAGAGCGATAAAGACCCCTACACACGCTCCGATTTATCGTAAGACCAACGAGATGTCCAACGAACCAACCAGTTGCTAACAGCCTACACACGTTCCGACCAACTGCACGCAGCTTCACCCTGTTCTGATGCCTGTTTGTCGAACTGCTTTTGTTCACTGTGCAGGCGACCTCAGACACGGAAGTTGGTCGGGAAGCACTACACACGGTACAATTTGCCGGGTGAAGTGGTGGGGGAATCGGAGATCGGGTGGTCAGGCACAACCAACCAGCCGACAAGAAAAGTTGGTCGGGTAGCGCCAGAATCCGCCAGAATTGGCCCAATAAATCGCATTGTGTGTAGGGCCCTCAAAACTGCCCAATGAAGCATCATATAGCGGGTGGCTGCAATTAACGTTTACCCAACTTAACGTAAGACGGCAACTAATTCACCTTGCAAGTACCAAACTTCGTAGCGTTAACGTCCAGATTATGGGGTGTATGGTTTTTTTGCATCATAGCGTCACCATCCATTTCTGACTGGAGCCACCAGGCATTGTTATCAGTCATCGTGGGTCATAGTCACACAAAGCAGTACACTTGTTGACATGTCGATATGTGATTGGACAAAATCAGCAGGGTATTATTGGCGATCAAAACAACAGTAATGCTGCAGCCAGAGATCGCCGGCTGAAAGACTTACGGAATGCTCTTATTTCTTCACCTGCTGTGCGGGGCATGATCAAGAAGTTATAATCAACTGGAGAACTGGGCGTTGATCTGGGAAAAGGCAGATGGCCGGTTGCACCACAGGTGGTTGATGAAATCGCTGTTGCTATGGCAGACAATGTTACGCACAGTTTCCGACCGGCCATGCAGTAGCCGTGACCGAACTCACAGTCCACACAAATGTATTTTTCTCTTTCCTTTTCATCTCGGTGCACCTAAAGTTACACAAATTCAGTATCTTCCTGTAATAAGAAGTGCCATGTGACTCGGTTCTTTCACGGTATCAGAGTAACGTTGGTGGAACGCTCAACAGTTGAGGACTGACAGTCCCACGCGATTATTGCGTTACATACCGGGCGATCAGAAAGTCAGTATAAATTTGAAAATTTAATAAATCACGGAATAGTGTAGATAGAGAGGTAAAAATTGACATACGTGCTTGGAATGACATGGGGTTTTATTAGGAAAAAAAAAAAGGATTGCTAGACGCGTGAAAGATCTCTTGCGCGCGTCGTTTGGTGATGATCGTGAGCTCATCCACCACTTTCGTCATGCTTGGCCTACCAGGTCCACAGACCTCAGTCCGTGCGATTATTGGCTTTGGGGTTACCTGAAGTCGCAAGTGTATCGTGATCGACCGACATATCTAGGGATGCCGAAAGACAACATCCGACGCCAATGCCTCACCATAACTCTGGACATGCTTTACAGTGCTGTTCACAACATTATTCCTCGACTACAGCTATTGTTGAGGAATGATGGCGAACATATTGAGCATTTCCTCTAAAGGACATTGTCTTTGCTTTGTCTTAATTTATTATGCTAATTATTGCTTTTCTGCTCAGATGAAGCGACATCTGTTGGACTTTTTTGAACTTTTTGTTTTTTTTCTGGGTTCTAATAAAACTCCATGTCATTCCAAGCATGTGTGTCAATTTTTACCTCTCTATCTACATAATTCCGTGATTTATTAAGTTTTCAAATTTATACTGACTTTTTGATCACCCAGTATAATTAGCGTCGTTAGTAAGCCATTATTCCCATATTATAGTTCATTTTCAAGGTGTCTCCTGTTATTTCAGAGTTGTTCTCCATTAAGTCTTTTTAGGTTCATTTTACATATTTATTATATTTACGTGTTTCTCTTTATTTATTGTGAAATGGATGTATATGAAAAAGTCTGCAGAAGAATTCGGCTGTATGCAAGACACCTCTTTGCAGTTTTTCACCCAGAGTCAGAAAGAACCAGAAAGGTGGTTACTGCGGCCTAGCATACAGAGAGGACATTATGCGTACTATGACAGGTGTTTGAAGCAAATTATCGTCTCTATTTGGAACATGAAATTGTTGTTGGTATCGAAAGTTAAAAAAAAGGGAAGAGTGCGACTGTATTGTATAAACTCTCACACTGTAGTAACACTGTGTGCATTCCGTGCTACAAATATGCAATATTTTCTTTTCACGAAACGCAACATGTATAGTCTATTATGAAACTTAGTATTTCAGTGAAATTAGACCGAATTTACAGCTCAGTCAAAGGTATCGACGTAAAAAACTACAAGCTAAACATAGTAAATTGCATCCTCTCCATTACTGAATCGTCTCCTGCTACTAAAGTTATTTAACGCCGTGCGGATTGTCAGTATGCGCGCGACTACTGGTGGTGTGAAAAGTAGCACGACTACTGCAGGGTTACATCTGCATCTACATATATACTCTGCAATCCACCGTACGGTCCGTGGCGAAGGGTACACCGTACCACTACTAGGCATTTCCTTTACTATGCCACTCCCAAATAGAACGATGAAAGAAAGAATGTTTATTTGTCTCTGTAAGAGGCCTAATATCTCCTGTCTTTGTGATCCTTACACGAGATATAAGTAGGCAGAAGGTACTGCGAACCATTCTCAATTGTTATCCGTACAAGAACCACATTGTACGGCAATACGCACAACGACGTATTATCTTCATTTTCCCACAAGGACAGGATGAGGATTATCCCTTGATCAGCCTATGGACAATTTTTCTCTAAGGATTGAGGTTGCAACACAGAATTCCCGTGTGTGGGGATCTTCACCTCCAGTCACGTGTCACCATACGGAATAGCTTGACGGCTTCCTCACTGTCCTCTTCTTTTTTGAGCAAGTTGGTTCTCAAGAACTAAAAAGGACGGAGTGTGTCTGACTAGTATTAGGCCTACTGTGATGTGCTCCGCCAGTATGTCGTACGCCTCACTCCCCCCCTATAGGAATTATGCGTTGAATTCGAAAGTTTTCGTTCAAAACGGGGTACCACCAGACATAACTCACGAAGTTGAACTTTGGAAACGACCTAATTAACATCCAATTACTTGGCCGGCACGGTCCTCTGATCTCAATCACTGTGATTTCTTAATATTCATAGAATATATGACTTCAACTGCGATTGGGCAAAGCTGAAAATGTGTACCTAGCCGGGATTCGAACCGGGGTCTCCTGCTTTCTTGGCAGTTGCGCTGACCCCTACACCACTGGGGACACAGTGATCACCGCACCTGCAAGGACTATCTAGGCACGCCTCCCGTCAGATACAAATTCCCAGCTTCGCCCTGCCCACAGTACTCAAACTCGTAGTTATGAAACTAATTCCCGTAAGAGTAAGGGCTTCAAACTTTCCCACCCCTCCCCACTAACGATAGGATCATTGCCCGTCTCCGGCATATTATATATATACATGTGGCGTCTGTCCCGAAAGAACAGACGTCACTTCTGATCCTGCAGTTGTTATTATTTAATATTCATAGAATATATGACTTCAACTGCGATGTTCAACTGTTCTTTCGGAACAGACGCCACATGTATATATATATAATATGCCGGAGACGGGCAATGATCCTATCGTTAGTGGGGAGAGGTGGGCAAGTTTGAAGCCCTTACTCTTACGGGAATTCATTTCATAACTACGAGTTTGAGTACTGTGGGCAGGGCGAAGCTGGGAATTTGTATCTCACGGGAGGCGTGCCTAGGTAGTCCTTGCAGGTGCGGTGATCACTGTGTCCCCAGTGGTGTAGGGGTGGTCAGCGCAACTGCCAAGAATGCAGGAGACCCGGGTTCGAATCCCGGCTGGGTACACATTTTAAGCTTTGCCCAATCGCAGATGAAGTCATATATTCTATGAATATTAAATAATAACAACTGCAGAAGTGACGTTTGTTCTTTCGGAACAGACGCCACATGTATATATAGTGGTTTCTGGTTGTGGGGTTACTGAAAGCAGGGTTTACCAGGGGAGTTCACCCATGTGCTGATACGAAGTGTAGCATATTAAGAGAGGTACTCATAATACCCGTGTACATTAATGATTCTTTTCATATTCACAGAATGTATGACATCAACTGCGAATGGGCGAGGCCGAAAAAGTGTACCCATCCGGGATTCGAACCAGGGCCTCCTAATTTATAGGCAGTTGCGCTGACCCCTACATCACTGGGGACACAGTGATCACCGCACCTGCAAAGACTACCTAAGCACGCCTTCCGCCAGACACAAATTTCCAGCTTAACCCTGCCCACAGTACTCAAACTCGTAGTCACTATGTACTAATTCCCGTAAGAGTAAGGGCTCCAAACTTGCTCAACTCTCCCCAGTAACGAGAAGATCACTGCCCGTCTCTGGCATTTTTGCGTCTAATTCCAAAGAACAGACGTCACTTCTGATCCAGCAGTTCTTATTCTTTTCATATGGGCAAAGCTTAAAATGTGTACCCATTCGCAGTTGATGTCATATATTCTGTGAATATGAAAAGAATAACAACTGCTGGATGAGAAGTGACGTCTTTTCTTTCGCAATAGACGCCACATGTATATATATTATTCATTCTGCTGTGCAGAATGCAATACAGCGCTTTGAGCTTCTTTTGTACCGGTATGGTATGAGGTACCGTAGCAGCAATACAGAAGCCTTTCATTAAAAATTTTACGTATGATATCTTCCCGGTGTCCTTTACATTAATGCTACAAAAATTGGTACTGATAGGCAATTCGTTTGTGCTCACACGAAATCAGAAATTCTAACCTGCTGGTGATAAACCAAACGCTCGAATTCGGCAACTCCATATCTGCTGCTGAGGGGTCTATATTTCCCTAGCTCCTGCCAGTCGCCCGGTCTGGGAAAGGGTGACGTCAATGAGCAGCTACGGATACTTCCTGCACGACGCTCGCTGCAGGACGTTGAGCACTCGGCTGTTACGCATAATTCGTTTAATGTCTTCCATTAGCTTTCTTGTAATCTACTGAGTCATTCACACTATTTTGTGAGTACAAGTACTTGGTTTTATAAACGACCAGATGACCCAGTGAACTTCGTATCACTTACCTCTTAATATAAACCATATTGACTACAATAACTATAGTATGCAGCATTGATTGTTTTTTATTAATGTTTTTGCAGATCGATTTCGATCACATAGTGATCATGCTCAATCCAAAAAATGGAATCAAACCTCATAAACCATAATGATTTAAATCATAAGTATTTTTGACCCAGTAGCTTTGTAAAGGGATCATTGGATAGTCTAAGTATCGGCTCGATAATGAGTGGAAAGAGAGGGCAAATCACGCACACATGTCCAGGATAATGTTCATGTCACTTTCGTGCAAGTTCATGGAAGGTTTAACCGGCTCAAAATATGGAAAAATTGCGAGGAAAATTTTGATTTAAACATGTAAAATAATGACTTGGTTGTTGTGTTGGGTGCGTTCAGCAATATATTTTGAAAGAGTAAATTTCGCTTTACACGATCTGAACTCGTAAATGAACTGTCAAAGGTAAAAATGAATTGCTAAAACTCGACAACGGCTGAACCGATTTGGCCCTGTATCATTACATAAACCACTGAAGGTATTGTGATGAAATCTGGTGTGGAGATAGCTTGAGCGCTGAAGTACCGCAAAAAATACTTTAGAAAGTGTGAACTCAAGATATTTTTTGATTTGAAGTATGTAAAGCGAAATTTCGAACAATACTTACTCTCTGGAAAAGCTATTTACTCTCTGACTTCTTAACTATTTTTCAGAAGTTATAATCAACTTTTAAAAGTGCATTACCCTTTTGTAAAAAGTGTATAGAACAGCAGAACAACAGAGCCACCTGTCCTAGGAAAAAATGTGTATATAATGAACAAACCAAAAAAGAATTTCTCCTCGCCGTCGTGAGAATATTGAGTTATAGAGCTGAATTCAAACAAAAACACATTGAAAAATGCACTTTCGATTTTACTCAAATTTTGCAATTTTCCGGTAGATTTTCCAAAAAAATGATTTTTATTAATAGAAAAAAATCGCTTTTTGTTTTCCTAAATTTTCCTACTTTCTGGGCAACTTTTCCAAATTTTTATTTGATGCAAATCTTCCTCTTGCTTTCAACATAAAATGTACAAAATTTTATCGCAATTGGACGAACGGTATTGATAGCTGACTGTAAAAAGCTGCTTCATTTTTTTTTTTTTTTTTTAGATTTTCCTCTTTTCCGGACAACGTTTTCATATTTTATCACCGTTTAAACCTTCCCTGGACTTACACGAATATTTCAGGACTACAATTAGCCAAATTAGTTTAGCCGTTCTCGAGTTTTAGCGAGACTAACGAACAGCAATTCATTTTTATATATATAAACGATTTACGAGACAATCTGAGCAGCTCTAATCTTTACAGATTAGTGACGTCATCACAAGATCAAAAACAACTGCAAAACGATATAGATAAGATATCTGCATGTTTTGAAAATTGGAAGTTGACCGTAAATAATGAAAAATGTGAAGTCATCCACATGACCACTAAAAGAAAACCTTTGACTTTCATATACATGGCTAATCAGTCAAATTTACAGTCCATAAATTCAATGAAATTTAAATTTCCATCAGCTTTAATTAGAAAGAACACACAGAAGATGTGGTACCGAAGTCGAACCAGAGTTTCATTGGCATAACAGAAGATGTAACAGTTCTTCTAAAGGACCTGCCTATACTACAGTTGTGCATCCTGCTGTGCATTGCGGGATCTCCAACAATTGGGGCCGATAGACGGTATAGAGAAAGTTCAGAGAAGGGCAGGTCATTTTGTATTATTTTGATACAGGGGAGTGAGAGTCACGGAAATGATGCAACAGTTGGGGTAGAAATAATTAAAAGGAAAGCCTTATTCTTTGCTGTGAGATCTGTTTGGGAAATTTCTTACAACAACTTTCTCTTTCGAATGCGAACATATTTCATTAGTACCCGTCTACACAGGAAAACATGATTATCATAATAAAATAAGAGAAATCGGACTGAAAACTGAAAGACGTGTAGGCTCCTTTTTCTCGTGCGCTACTGGATAATGGAACAGAAGAGATATATAATAAAAGCAGTTCCATAAAGCCACTGCCAGCCACTTAAATGTGATTTCAGAGCAAATATGTAGATGTGTTATGCTGATGCTATACCGTACATTGTAGCAGAGAACCAAGCGGTTTTGTAACATAATGTATAGTTTCAGAAAAGCAAAATGAGAAGTTATCTGTTTGCAAACGAGAAGACTACGCCAGTATTAAAAATGCAAGAACATATGTCTAACATTTACATCCACTGGATTACACATGGATCATGTAAAATGGGTTGTTCGGTATGCCTACAAAAAATGAGCTGAAGTCAAATACAACACAATCTTAGAAAATATTGATCTTCTATGAAAAAATCATGGTCCTTCAGATGCAGACAGAAAAATCGACGTAAAAAAATAAAACTCCACAGTTAACGACAGAGCAAAGAGGAACAGGACTCTTAAAACACGATTATTTTCATCTGTATAATTTTTGACAAATTGCAGCCCTACAAGTTGATTTAAATTAATTACAAAAACAAAAACAAAACAAAAAAACGTATCTAAATTTCGACCCACTACGGAGATCATCATCAGAAATGTAAGATTACCACACGAGGCTTTTACAGGATTGAGGAATGCTCATGTTGTGTAAAGAATTAAGAAACAATATGCTAATTATTGGCTAGCAGTCTGAACAAATAAACATTTTTAACATCATGGCCATGATCTGCTGTCACATCGGCAGCCCCTTATCGGCTTACATGTTAAAAAAATTTATTTGTTCAGACTGTATATAATAACTAGCATGTTTTTAAATTCTTTATACAACATGAGCATTCATTCTCATGTGGTAATTTTACATTTCTGATGATGACCTCCGTAATTTTTTTTTAAAGCAGCTTTTGGGGGCTGCAATTTGGCAAAATTATTTTAAATCCAGTTGCTGCGTGAAAAGCCATCTTCAAAATTGTAATAATTTTTATCTGTCAAGAAAACCGAACTGGAAATGTCAATTATCTCTTTCTGAAACCTGCACTAATAAACAAAACGCAATGATTTAAGGACTTGAACATAGTTCTGAAGAATAACGCTTAACTATAATAAAATATTGAAGCTAGTAAGAAATTACAAAAAAAGGCGTAGCTTTTAGCTACAACAAGAACAGAACTTCTGTAATTTTTCTTATAATTTTCTTTGCTAAATTGCTTGTTATTCTACCATACAAAATTTACTGTGTTGGCTGGTCTCAAATGTTTTTGCTGACGTAGCCTTAATGCAACTGAGGATTTTGTACAAGGCGCCGAATTATGTCCACGTTTATTGTGTTGAATGACATAGGAAAGAAATTCATTCTTCCTAGAATAAACAGGCACATTGAAAGGTAACGCGAAAGTATTTTCAATGTGTTCTGAGCTCCACTTCATACATTTTTATTTAGTAAACACCGTTTTGTGCTCAGGTAAAACATTCAGTTGTAACCTCTTTGCTTTTTCTTTCATCTTACGATAAGAGAGGGATGAATTTGGAAGTGTGGAAGCAAAATATTATTTTGTTTAGATACGTCGCATTTCCTGAAATTATTACTAATCTTTTAATTGCTGACAGAACTACTCTGATGGCCGTATCATATTTTTTAGCATCAGGCAAGTCAACTTTCGATCGCCTTTGAGGTGCATAACAGAACTCTGGAATACCTGCTGAGCTATTTTCAGGCCGTGCTGCACAGTAAGTATGATAGGTTCTCCAGAAATCTCACGAAGAAAGTTTCATAGAATTGCGTGTTCTGGAACGAGTACGCGCTCATGCTGGTCTGCGAAACTCGTAAATTAGTTTTCGCTGCCTATTGTGAACAATTTAAAAAGTCACGGTAATTGTGAAAATTTTAAAAGGTCACTGTAAATTGTAACTGCCGAATTATCAAGTGTTTTCTCCAGATCCTGAAACGCTTCTGCCTACAAAGACCGAGTTTATATCCAGCGCATACAGCGTTAATGTACTGTACTAAGTTTACAATAAAAAGGTCTAAAATACGCATACTTGGCTTATTTGTCACTTCGATGACCTGAACTTGAAGGGCACAGGGAGACCCGACGCAAGTACGCCTAGACACTAGCCAGTGACGAGAAAGGGACGAGGCGTGTTTACACTATCTGTAGTCAAAAGTTTTCAGCTCTGGTGGCACACTGGGAGAGTGCGGCTGAATAAGAGTATCGGATTAACTGGTCATTTCCATTCTCATTTTGTGCTCATTAAAAGTTGCAGAGTGTGCCCATTAGTTTCCGTGTTATGACGTAATAACAAGGGAAAGTTTCACTAGGACCACCCGGAGCTGGATCCTGTGATTTTGTGAGTCTGTACCAAAATCACAGTTTCACTAGCTTATGTAATTGTTAAGTTTATGTTTCTGCCCAGATCGCGTGCTCAGACATTTACTTCGATTTACCGGTTTCGGCGGCTCTTGCTGCCATCATCAAAACTGTCGAAAAGTGATTGCCCGACTATTCTGCATACTTATGTCTGTAGTTCGTGTTGCTGGTTTGTCAGATAGGTAAAATATTGTTGAGTCGGCCGCGGCGACCGAGGGGACTGAGGCGCTCCAGTCACGGTCTGCACTACCACTACGGTCGGGGGTTCGAATCCCCCCGTGGGCATGGATATTTGTGCCGTCCTTAGTATTAGTTAGTTCATAAGTAGTTAAGACCCATAACCTCTACAAACAACGAAACAAACAAAATATTGTTGAAATGTGAGTGCCCAACTATTCTGCATACTTCTGTCAGGAACATAAAGTTAACATAAAAGCAGATCGCACCCAACATTACGTGTAAATTATTATGCAATTGTCAAAAATGTTCAAATGTTTGTATAGCTTATGGGACTTAACTACGGGGTCATCAGTCCCTAAACTTACAAACTACTTAGGAACTAGCTAACCCTAAGGACGGCACAAATATCCATGCCCGAGGGGTGGGATTCGAACCCCCGACCGTAGTGTCCGTGCAGACCATGATTTTGTAACAATGCAAGCTGCAGTTTCTCGTGGAAACGATGTTAGAAATCCCGGATGTGGTCTTGCGGAATGACATGCCACGCAGTTTCGATCTGGTTCTTGGGCCAGAATTCGTGCCGCTCGTGCAGAACGGATGACTTTTCATTCGGGAAACAAATCTGGGGATTGTGCAGGCCAGGGTAGTTGATGTGCGCCTTGAAGAGCACGTTGGGTGATACGGAATACATGTGGACGTGCATTGTCCTGTTGGAAAAGCATATCGCCTTAATGGTGGATGAACGTTGAAATACGGGTTGAATGATGGTTTCACCGTGTCTCGCTGCCCTCCTAGTTCAGGTCATCGAAGTAACAAATAAGCCAAATATACTTATTTTACGACCTGTTTATTGTAAACTTAGCACAGTAGTAATGTAGACTTCCGTGGCTGTTGTCACTATCAATAAACACTTTCAGTGTTATCGCAATTATTATACTTATATATTTATTAGGGAAAATTCATTTTGAATAGAAACAATTTTCTTCCTTCTTTCAGATAATTCGCGTAATTTTTTTCGTGAATTCTAAAACATCCATGTGTTGGATTCAGTTCTGGTGGGGTGTGGACGTTATTATTATAAACGCATATTTCGCTTGTTAAATAATATTTATTTACAATTGCTTTACGTTACATTTCAGTAGCATTACATTACGCTGTATGACGCGAGGCGGAACTGCTGCAGCAGTCCACCGGCTGCGGAGCACATTCGCTCCCGACTTCTGCACAAGTTCGCCGTAGCGAAAGGGTTAAGTTTACAAAATGATCACGCGGTCTCATACCCAGAAGAATTTTATTGATAGCACAGTACGTTTACGTTGTATGCGCTGGCTACAAACTTGGTCTTCATACATAGAAGCGTTACAGGATCTGGAGAAAACACTATATAATGCGGCAGTAAAAATTTAAGTGACCTTTTAAATTGTTCACTGTAGGCATCGAAAACTAATTTACGCTTTTCAAAGACCAGCATGAGCGCGTACTAGTTCAAGAACACGCAATTCTATGAAACTTTCTTCGTGAGCGTCCACTGTTCAATGTTCCCTCGACGATCACCAGAGGAGAACGGCCAGCACATGACATGGCACATCACACCATGGTGATCATGCGTGCCGTTAGGGCGTCTTCCGCTCCCGTCCCATCATCATTCAGCCAGCCTGCAGTAATGTAGCGATAAAGGGCTTATGGAAGGACGAATGGAAACGTGTCGTCTTCAGATTCTACCCCGTTGCCTATAATGATCGTACTACACGTGTGTGTCGTCCTGTAGGAGAGCGCGAAAATATAGTGTGTGTGACAGAGACACACGAGGCCGACACCCGGCGCCATCTTGTGGGAAGCCATATCCTACATTGGCTTTTCTCCTGCGGTGATCGTCGAGGAGTAGAGGTCTGCACCTCGCTCGGTTGCTTGCTCGAATCGCGTGATACATGTCGTTCTATGACAGTCCGGCAGATGTCGGTACTGCAGATTGCGGCAAGGCGTGTGGCTGCGCTCGACTTCCTCCTCGCTCGTTCGAGCGGCGCACGCTCGACCGGCCCGACCGTCCACACTGCCCGCTCGCCACTCGGTCGCCCACCGCAGCGCCACTCGAGTCCAAGGCGAGTGTCGGGAGCAAACTAGACGCTAGAGAATAAATCCTGACTGCGAAATTTTGAATTGTTTCCTTTCCCGGGTGCTTCGAAAGCTGTTCTCTCGATCCACTTGAACTAGCCATTCAGTTTCGCATTTTGCACTTTACCATACAAGTTATTATACGTGATTAATATAAAGTTTCTGTGCTAAGATCATTTACTAAATAAGTTATCCATGATCTTTCTTTCTTTCTTGTCCCCATTTTGTGGACTGTTAGTGCCTGTTTAGTGGTAGCGTCTCTACCTTTTCCAAGTTAATCCTTAAAGGGAATGTTTCCAATTGCATCATTTATATAACCCCACTGCCACTGTCGTCGTTCTTATCTACATAATAATGAACGCATGCAAGCTTTTGTACAATATATAGTATCCGCCCTTTCTTCCGTCGTCAGGGTCATATGCTCATATATCCTGTACCTGTTTTAAATCCTCTTATTCCAATTGTTTAGTTTACACAGCTGTACGAATTTGTAGTGCTCCTTGTGTTTCAGTGATATCTGTTTTATATTTATTTAGGGCCGTCTGAAGAATGTCACCCGGGTGCACCAGCAAAAGGAATGAACTGCACGTTTTCGGAATGGCGGGATAAGAGATCCGCCTAGGTACATTGCAAGGGAAGTGACAATTAGGGGGACAACTAGCCCTAAAGTGACCAATTTTTTGTGCTCAAAAAATTGTTTTGATTTAATCGAAGTTGAATCTATGAAATTTGTCTTTTATCAAAAGATACTTTCATACCAAAAATCATTAAAATCGCTTCACTAATCTCTAAGTTATTGCCATTTTTCTATTTTAGCCCAAATTTTGGAGGGACCGTTTCACCCCTTAAATATGTTTTTCTGCCGCTAAATAAAATAACGTGTCTCGTAGTTTTTCATATATTATAAAATATGCATATTTCATAAAAATCTGAGAGTGACACTTGGGTATATTTCCTTGTGAGTACAGCGGCAGCGCTACGCTGTGCGGCCTCTGCCCGCCCCGCCCCACGCAGCCTCGTTCGAGTGGCAACACGCTCGCTGCGAGCGTAACACACTCGCCGCGCCACCGCCGAGCGTTGCGCACTCGACCGAGTACGAGCGAGCGAAACAGGCGATTTGCAGACCTCTATCGAGGAAACACTGAACAGTGCACGGTAAACTGAAGTCACCATTCAACCTGTCTTGCGACCGTCCGTGCACCAACAAGGCGATATGCTTTTCTCACAGGACAATGCAAGCCTACGTGTATTCGTACCACCCACAGTGCTCTTCAAAGTGTACGTCAACTATCCTGGCCAGGACGATCTCCAGATGTGAAAAGTCATTTTGCGCATTCTGCAAGACGGTACGAATTCTGACCATCTGAGGCACCTAGTGAAAAATAGATGTCAGGGCATTCCACAAGACTACATTCGCCATCTATGACTCCATTTGAGTTCGCTAAGGTTTCAATATCGGATCTGGTGCTGGTAGTTTTACTTTAATTTTCGTTGCGGAGTATTATTGAATTATTTTTATGATAATTTCATTTTCAATAATTGTTTTACGTGTTGATTTTTATGCTTTTTATTTTTTAAGGATTTCTTTTATTTGAGTTCGTGTTACTTTGCCTCGTTTTCGTTATGATAGGCTCATGTATTTCGCTTGAAAGAGTTATTTACCATTATCGTTAATTTTTTTTCATTGGTTTAAGGGTTATGTTTTTTTCACTTGTGATGTTTAAAGCTTTCCCGGCGTATAGATATATCCATAAAATCTCGGGCGAACTGCCGGATGTCCGTAACTTCTTGCCACGATATTTCGGCGCAGAGTCTTCTGGCCATCTTCAGGTGAGTACCGCCGAAGTACTGGCGAAGACGCACTGAGCTGTGCTATTTATGCCCAATTCAGTCGACATTGCGCATGAGCGTACTTAGCGTGCGCGTTCACTACAACTACGTACGCTGCTCAGAGCGCCCTCCGTGGTGGAGGCTTGCCGCTTCGATAGCAGTTCGATTATCATTGTCATTCAGTTGCAGGAAACTACGCCGACTACGAAGTTTTTCAATTACAGGATTCCATGCAGCATTTATTTGGAAACCGCTGTCTCGATTGATAAGAGTATCACTGTCGGACAGTCTTATTTCCACAGCTTCATTAATAATTGAGCTCCAAAAGTTTGTTGTGTGGGCCACAATTTTAGTTTCGTTGTAGTTCATCGAATGACCTGTGGAAATACAATGTTCGGCGATTGCGGATTTGGTGGGTTGGAGTAGCCGAGTATGACGCTGGTGTTCCACAATGCGCTCCTGCACAGTGCGCGTTGTCTGCCCTATATATGACTTGCTGCACTCGCACGGAATCCTGTAAACACCTGCTTTACGCAGCTCCAGATCGTCTTTGACAGAACCCAACATCGATGAAATTTTAGAAGGAGGGCAAAAGATGACTCTTACTTTATACTTTTTTTAGTATTCTGCCTATCTGCGATGAAATATTCCCAATATATGGGAGATAAGCAGTCGATTTGAAAGCCTCTTCTTCTTCCTTGTTCTGTCGTTTGGAGGTGTGCATCGCTCGATTTATTTGCTTCCTTGTATATGCATTCTTTAGGAATACTGTTTGCAGGTGTTCCAGTTCCGTGTGAAGGCTGTTGGCATCAGAGATGGTATGGGCTCGATGGATTAAAGTCTTTAGGACACCCATTGTTTGTGCCGGATGGTGGCAACTTGTAGCTTGTAAGTACAAATCTCTATGAGTGGGCTTCCTGTATAACGAATGACCAAGTGAGCCATCACTTTTGCGTCGCACGAAAACATCTAAAAATGGCATCCATATCGTGGCAGGAAGTTACTGACATCCGGCAGTTCGCCCGAGATTTTATGGATATTTTTTTCACTTGTTTGGGACAACATCAGCAGCGTGCATTGCTGCAAAAGCAGGGTGTGCACGGTACTCAAATGTTCAAATGTTTGTATAGTCTATGGGACTTAACTACGGGGTCATCAGTCCCTAAACTTACAAACTACTTATGAACTACTTACGAACTAGGACGGCACAAATATCCATGCCCGATGGGGGATTCGAACCCCCGACCGTAGTAGCCGTGCAGACCGTGACTGGAGCGCCTCAGTCACCTCGGCCACCGCGGCCGGCTGCACGGTACTATCGCCGACATTGCGCACTCCCTGGTGACTGTACTGACACGCATACAGCTCTGCCTATGTGATGGTGTGTTGTGTACATCTTTAAGAATGTGCAATAAAACTTCCCTTTGCTGGGTCGACAAAGTCATGATGTTCTTTTTCCATTTTCCAGGAGTGTATTTAAATTGTTTCGTTCTAAAATAAATTACGTAATGAAAAAAAAAGACTTAAATAGCTTCTATCAAGGATATTTCAATTACACTGTTTAAGGAGATACAGAAAATATTTCAGATGGTGGTATAGATGAATTGCAATAAAAATCCCGTGTAACATGCGTCCGATTTCTATTGGGTACAAAGATACTGCTATTAGTTAAACCACATTCAAATCAGGACGTTCAAAGTTGAGTTTACTACCAGTCTATTTCTCTTCGATAACCTTAAGATGATGGACACATCGAGACACTAGACAAGTCTGCGAGATGCTGTCGACGAGACGGCGACAATGCGTGTTTACAACCAGGAGTCCCACCGTGGTGTCTCATTGAGAGGGTCCGGTCGCCCTGCTACCTGAGAGTAGAGTAGCTTAAGTCGAGTGACAGATCAACTGAACCCTTCTTGTGCTCATTAAAAGTTGCCGAATTCTAGTGTGCCCGGCGTCACAGCCCTCCGCAACCCCTCTCCCAGCAGTTTACGGGAATTTTGTGACTTCTGTGTGCAGATGTGGTGCAACTGCCTCCGCGAACTATCAAATCTTCATTGTTTACAAACCAAAACGCGTACACGCTGTTACCGTTCCAAAGGTAGACTACCGACTATACAGAGAAGTGTCGAGAAACACATACACGAGTTGTGACTCATCTTGCCACAAGAGATCTCTATGACGCACTCGTTATACCGAGGAACTCTTAGTTGCCAATAAAACTCTATTATTCGTTCACAGTTTCAACAATACAAAATTTCAATGAGCTCTGTTTCTAATTAACTTTATCTGAAGACCAATATTAATTTACTTTATTATCTTATTATCAGCCAACAGACTTAAGTATTTTTTTTACCTTTACATTTATCGTTTACATGTATCATCTTCAGAATCTTGTAGCACTTATCACAAAATAGGCTGTACGAGATGCAGAAGAATTGAAACATGTGAAGTAATTTAGTTTCATGAATCTTCCTGGCAGATTGAAGGTCCCAGGTTGTAATCCCGTTCCGGCACCCAGTTTTAATCTGCCAGGTAGTTTTCGGTGCCGAGTGAAAATATCACCCTGGAAACCATGCAAATGTTTCCACTTTTGTTTTAAATACTTGAGATCAAGTACTGCAGAAAATATTATGTTCCAAGCTTCACATATTTGTAAGAACATTTTGCAGCTTGTAATGTAACGTCTAGGGTAAGCTACAAGTGTAGGTCCCGATACACTTGTTGATTTACCGATACACAGTTCATTAGACAAGAACCCGATACGATCTTCGATATACTACAAAATCCGCTACCACATGCGTTTTTCTCATCTCTCTTTCTGGCACAAGCTTACTTATAGCTTGCCCTAATGAAATGTCTGTAATTTCGACATATTTGTTTCTGGCTATAATATTTATAATATTGCTGCTATCCAAAATAATTAATTGCATGTAAAACAGTACTATAATGTTTTTCATTGGAACCATATTCGGGGAAGTTCGTTTGTAGATGATTGTCAACATAATAGTAAAAATTACGTAAATTATTTATTTAGAAAGGAATTAACTAAATATGAAAATGAAAACTAAATCAAGATTAATTCTGTGGTAATTCTGTGTAATTGTGTGGTCTGTACAATTTTCGTAATGAACAGTAACTCATTTCATAAAATACTAACTGCTCATCTCAATCAGCTACAATATGGAGACCACATTTAATTACAATTTTCGTTATATTTGCAAACAAATTTGTTATCTATTGATGATGTACTTCTATAAAGGTATGTTATGTTTATGACTGCATTTCTGTAACTACATTTAATGATAAAGTTTTAAGTGTATATTCACAAACATCAACATAACCATATTTACTGTCATGATCATATAAATACTGCACACACTGCAGTTCTTTCAAAAATGTTCGAATGTTTGTAAATCTATCGGACCAAACTGCGTGGTCATCAGTCCGTAGCTTACAAACTACTTAAACTAAGGTAAACTAACCTAAGGACAACACAAACACACACACTCATGCCCCAGGGAGGACTCGAACCTCCGACGGCGAGCAACCGCGCGCTCCGCAGCGATGCGCCTTAGACCACTCGGCTACTCCACCGCGGCCGCAATTCTTTCAGTCACTTTAGTTTTGTTAATGAGCGAGTTTAGACCAGTGAGTTCTCTTCAACCGTGGTATGTAATGGTGGCTTATGGAACAATAAATCATTTAAAGCAAAGCAGACTACAAAAAATTTTCCATTTTACAGAACTCACGTTATCTACTAAATTGGCAGCACCCGCAAAGACATTGGCGGAGGGTTATAATTTGATGATTCATCCACGACCTTTAACAGTGCATAGTTTTGCCTGCATATCACTGCAAAAATTACTACTTCGCCGAATGTGGAATGAGATGAATGGATTGCAAAAGAATCCCCTGAAAATATTTTTAAAAAAAAATTAATCCTGTTCTAAAGCGTTTAAATCTAACATTTAGGTCAATACAGTGTACAATAATTATGATTGAACTGTCAGAAATATTATCTTGTGCTTATTTTACTCAATTTTTTGCACATGTGATGCAATATATGTATTAAACATAAGGAGAGGCATTGAATTAAAGTTTGTGCTGTGACCGGGATTCGAACCCGGAACATCCAACTTACTAGGTAGGCGCTTTAGAACGCTCAGCTAACACAGGGTTGCAGACAAAGTGACTACAAGGACTGTCTAAAGCACGTCTTCCTCCACGCACTAATTCTGCCTCAATGTTCCCTGTGAAATGCGTATCGAATTGGAATAGCACCCCAGCAAAGAACGCGAATGGAAACAATCCCGCGTTGTTCCTCAGGCCGAGGTGATATAAATGACAACAAAAATACATTTCCTTGAGACAACATTGTCTCATTATACAAAAGTATTAAACTTAAGGAAATGTATTATTGTTGATATTTAGACCTCAGCCTCAGGAAGAAGGCGGGACTGTTTCTATTCGCGTTCATTGCTGGGGGTGCTATTCGAATGTAGGAGAGCCCTGGCAATCCGATACGCATTTCACAGGGAACATGAGGCAGAATTAAAGTATGTGGTGTGGAGGGAGACGTGCTTTTAGACAGTCCGTGTAGACGCTTCGTCTGCAATGCTGTGTTAGCTGAGCAGTCTAAAGAGCGTATCTTCCTGGGTTCGAAACCTGGGTACAGCACAAATTTTAATTCAATGCCAAATTTCTAAATATAACTCATCGTCAAAGATAATCCTTAATTTTGTTTGTGTTAAATATAATGTGGTAGATAAATTCGATGTTGAATTAGATGAATATCAGAGAGGAAGAGAATTGTACTAAAAAAGAAGTAGAAGGATGTGAAAATGATGGAGGTATTACTGTTCTGTCTCCCGCTACGAACTGCGCTTTGAGCAGTGGTCACAGAGTTTGTTTGTACATTTGAGGGCGTCTGGGACATTATCATACATTAAAGTGGAGCCCCGGCGTGCTGTATTTTTACTCGGAACAGTACTCGGAAATGGAAATATGCAGAACGGCTCCAGCCGCCCCACAAACGGCAAATCTCTGTGCGCCGCTGAAAGGGCGGCCAGTGCTTAAATCTGTCTCCCGCCATTAATATTCAAATTGTTTGTGAATAATGAATAAATCATCGGGGTGAGCGACGCGGGCCGCCGCGACTGCTCCAGCCGCGAGAGGGAGAGGAGCGGGAGGTAGGGAAAGAGAAAGAGAGAAAGGTCCTGGCTTTAAGGAACGCCCGCTACCAACGTCACCGAAGCCCTTTTCTTTCTCCTCCTCAAGTGTCGCTGGATACATTTTCGCCGTAGCTGTCGTCAGTTTCACTTTCCTTTCAACTGAAATTTCAATGGAAAGTTATAAACGTTGTTTAAAAGACTTTTACTAGCAGTTCTGTTGTGTTTGCTGAAATGGACTACATTTAATGACACGTTTTATCTGCGTATCTCAACCTGTAGAATGTAATGGAGCTCTTGCTGTGGTCTTAAGTCTCGAGACTGGTTTGATGCAGCTCTCCTCCCTACTCTATCCTTAAACGAACGGCAACCTACATCCATTTGAATCTGATTACTGTATCCATCTCTTGGTCTCCCTCTGCGATTTTTATCCCATACACTTCCCTCCAACGCTATATTCGCGATTTATTGATGTCTAAGAATGTGTTCTACCTATCGATCCCTTGTTTCAGTCAAGGTATGCCAGAAATTCCTTTTCTCCCCAATTCTGTTCAGCACCTTTTCATTAGTTACGTGATCCAACCACCTAATCTTCAGCATTCTAGTGTAGCAACACATTTAAAAAGCATCTATCCTCTTCTTGTCCGCAATGTTTATCGTTAATGTTTCACTCCCATACAAGACAACACTCCACACAAATGCCTCAGAAACGACTTCCTAACGCTTAAGTTTCTCTTTTTCAAAAACGCTTTTCTTCCTATTGCCATTCTGCATTTGATATCCTCAGTACTGCTACCATCATATGTTAATTTACTGCCCAAGTAATAAAACTCGTCTACTACCTATATTGTTTCGTTACCTAATCTAATTCATTCGGCATCGCTTGATTTTATTAGACTGCACTACATTACCCTTGTTTTGCTCTTGTAAATATTCATCAATACGCACATTTCAACACGCTGTCCATATCGTTCAACTGCCCTCCCGGGTCCTTTGTTGTCTCTGACAGATTTAAAATGTCATCAACAAAACGTACTGTTTCTATTTCTTCACCCGGAACTTTAATTCCTTCCCAAAAGTTCTACTTGCTTTCCTTTACAGTTTGCTCAATGTACAAATTGAATAACATTAGAGAAAGGATACAAGCCTGTCTTACTCCGTTTCCAACCTCTCCATCCCTTTCATGTCCTTCAACTCTGATGACTGCTGTACAAGTTGTAAATAACATTTCTTTCCCTATATTTCACTTCAGCTGATTTCCGAATTTGAATGAGTGTATTCCAAATAATACTGTCAACAGCTTTCTCCAAATCTACAGAAGCTAGAAATGAAGTTTTTTCTTTCCTTAATCTCTCTTCAAAGATAAGTCGTGAGGTGTGTATTAACTCCCGTGTTCCTACGTTTCTCCTGAATGCAAACTTCTGTAAATAATTCGTGATAAAATTTTGCAGCCATGAGTTACTAATCTTTGGGATAAGGATTATTACATTTTTTAAACAAAGTCTGAGAGTATTTCCACTGTCTCATCTTTGGCACCAGATTAAATAGTTTTGTCATGGCTGGCTCTCCCAGAGACTTCAGTAGTTCTGAGGGAATGTCGTATCTTTTCACCGTTTCGCTTTTCCTTCTTTGCTGAGACCTGGTTTTCCATCTGCGTGCTTTATATTCATGCAGCTGCTTTTCTTGTCTCCAAATGTCTCTGATTTTCCTGTAGGTGGTATATATTATTCCTCTATTTATGCATTCTTCTACAGACTTACTTTTGCACTCTAGCCATTCCTGCTTAGCTATTTTGCACTTCCTGTCAATCTCATTTCTTAGTCAACTGTACTCCATTTCGCCTGTTTCATTTACTGCATTTTTATATTATTTCCGATCATCAGTTAAATTTCCTGTGATATCCAGTAATTTTTTGTAGGTCTTGCCTTTTTACCTATTTTTTCCTCTGCTGCCTTCAACATTTCACCTCTCAGTGCTACCCATTCTTATTCTACTGTTTTCCCCCCGTTTCTGTCAACTGTTGCTTAAAGCTTCCTCTGAAATTCTCAAGAACTTCAGGATCCTTTAATTCATCCAGGTCCCATCTCCTTATTTTCTTACCTTTCTCCAATTTTTTTCAGTTTCAGCCTACAGTTCATGACCAATAAGATATGGTCAGAGACTACATCTTTCTCTGGCTATACCTGGTTCCGAAATCTATGTTTTACCATTATAAAATCTACCTAATACCTTCCAGGGTCTCCTGGTCTCTTCCACATACACAACCTTCTTTCCTGATTTTTAAACCAAGTGTTTGCTATGATTAAATTTTGTTCCGTGCAAAATTCAACAAGGCGGCTACCTCTTTCATTCGTTTAGCCCAGTCCGTATTCATCTACTTTTTTCCTTCCTTTCTTACAACCGAATTCCAGTCTCCCAGCACAATCAAGTTCTCCATTCCCTTAATTGTCTGAATAGTTTACTTAACGTCCTCATGAATTTCTTCTATGTCCTCATCATCGACAGAGTTAGTTGGCAGATTGACCTGTACTACTGTTGTCGGTGTTGGCTTCGTATCTATCTTGACTACGGTAATGCGATCACTGCGCTGCTCATAGTAGTTTACCCGCATTCCTATTTTCTTATTCAGTATCAGACCTACTCCTATAATACCAGCTACTAATATTGTATTTATAATCCTGTACAAACATGACCAGATATCCTGTCCTTTCCACCGAATTTCACTAATCCCTACTATATCTTACTTCAACATACCCAGTCATCTCTTTAAATTATCTAACCCCTCTACCCGAATAAGGGATCTAACATTCCACGCTCAGATCTGTAGAATGCTAGTGTTGTCTTTCCTGATGACAGCGTCCTCCTGAGTAGTCCCCGCCCGGAGATCCGAATGGGGGACTATTTTACCTCCGGAATATTTTACCCGAGAGGACGCCGACATCATATTTTCTTGCAGTAGAGCTGCATGTCCTCGGGAAAAATAACGGCTATAGTTTCCCCTTGCTTTCAGTCGTTCACAGTAACCGTATGGCAAAGCCATGTTAGCTGATGTTACAAGGCCAGCTCAGTCATCCAGACTGTTTGCCCCTGTAACTGCTGAAAAGGCTGCTGCCCCTCTTCAGGAACCACACGTTTGTCTGGCCTCTTCATAGATACCCCTCCGCTGTGGTTGCACCGACGGTACAGCTATTTGTATCTTTGAGGCATGCAAGCTATCCCACCTCGACAATGTCTGTGTTTCTTGGAGTTATGCTTTCAAAATAAAGAAGGGCAGTTTAATCATGGCCTATTAAGACGGATAAACAGGTTACGTGAATACATCATTTACATGTGGCGATGTTGGCGTATTTTTAATTCACCTCCCCCCCTCCCCCCAAGGTGAAAAGAGAGATTTGGCACGCCCCCTCTCCCCGCCTCCCACCTCCAACCTGACGTGTGATTTCTCAAAATGTTTAGTTTTGTTGGAAATACATTATCTGTGTATGATTTCGTCCGGATTTATTTAAAAACATTATTTGCTTAATTAATTTTATATAAGACTACTTCGTGTGGCGTTTGAATAATCGCGTTAAATATTATTGTGTTGGCTTTAGTAATATTTTACACATACTTTTTAATTAATTTAACCCATTTTCTCCGTATTTTTCATCGTTTATCCGGATAAAAATCACGTTCGCCGAGTCTCACCTCTCGCCCCTCCCCACCCCATCACACACTCTACCTCTTCGGCTCGACCATCCTGTTCGCCCACCTCACGTTTAATGGACGCCCAACTTACTAGTGTTCATGCAACGAAATTAGTGTGGTATGACTGAGGGGAATCTTAAAATATTCGTAGACACTGAAGTAATGGAGCACTGCTAATGATACATAGAACATTCTCCGTTATAGCAAAAGGTTTCTCCTTCTTGTAATTAAACCAACGTACAAACAGAGCAGAAGTATGATGTTGTATAAAGAAATAAAAATGTCTTCGGGGAATAATTTTTGTAAATTTAACAGTATGCCGTTGCAGAATGCTTGAATTTGCAATAATCCAACTTAGTGACACAAAAACTATTTTGCGTACGAAGATAAACTTGTGTGGCCACTGCTAGTTATCACCATCATCAGCTTCATCATCATTAGAAACTATGCCTTTCAGCGTTTAGTCTGGAGTAAAGTATCCCTGATGAAATTTCTCCATGAACCCGTGTTCATTGCTAAAATTGATGCCTCATCGGATGTTAAGCCTTTTACTTAAGAATCATTTTTCATCTTTTGCAGCTACTTTCTCCTTGGTCTATTTTACTCTTCTTACCCTCTACTGCCTCTTAGGTAACTTTGTATCTCCCATGTGTGTAACATGACGCCACCGTGTCAGTCCACCGCGGTGGTCTAAAGCGTCTCGCTGCTGAGCGCGCGGTTGCTCGCCGTGGAGGTTCGAGTCCTCCCTGGGGCATGGGTGTGTGTGTTTGTCCTTAGCTTAGTTTACCTAGGTTTAAGTAGTTTGTAAGCTACGGACTGATGACCACGCAGTTTGGTCCTATAGATTTACAAATATTTGAACTTAATAATTGCTTCATCTATGGTGTTCAATCCCAGTTTTGCTTTGATTTTTCATTACTGACACCCTCCTGCCGTTATTCCCATCTGTTAATGCTTGCAATCATCCTGGCTAATGTCGTATCTGCAACCAGAGACATATTAATAAAGTGCACTGTATCTACCCACCTTTCTCACCCATACAACAAACTTGGTCGAAAGATAAAACGGTGCACTGCTTAGTCTTGGTACTGACGTCCTTCTTGCAGAAGTTAGTATATCGTTCTTGATTACTCACTGCTTTAGCTTTACTAATCCTTTATTTTAGTTCTGTCACTATATTGCCACCTTGTAAAAAAAAAAAAAAAAAAAAAAAAAAAAAGAAAGAAAACTGCCTAACTATTTGAAACTCACCACCTGGTCTTAGTTTGATCCTCATATTTCGCAATGAATCTGTTTAAGTCTCTTTCATACAAACATTGCTTTGGGTTTGGAGATGCTGATCTTCATATCTTTGCAACCTTTCAACGAATCTGCCATCACAGCTAAGTAGTTCGCATATCCGAGACTGCTTATTTGGTTTTCTCCTATTTTAATCTCACTGTGCCATTCTGTTGGTTTCAAAATTTTATCCATAAATAGTATGAACAACAGTGGTGACAGCCTTGTCTTACCCCTGAAACTACCCTCAACGATGAACTCAATTTGTCGGCTGCATCTTGGTGTGAGAGGTTGTTATGCAATACATATAATGGAAGGCTAGTTTTGCATTACTACACGGATACTTATAAGGGTCTGAGAGAATAATGTATTCTCGAAACTAGTAATTAAAATTCCAAAAATAACGACTGAAGGTCTTTCATTTGTTACATTAACTTAATTTATCGTCAACTCTAACTGCTGCTTGTCAGTCCACGTAAATACCTTCAACAGTCAGCAGAAGTTTGCGTTCTGTTTCATAATCCAGTAGAGCTGACAATAGCTTTCATCCAGGAATAAGTCTTAAGCGTTTCTTGGATCTATGGAACATGGATAAAATTCTTTGTTCCACTCGTAGCACTTCTCCAATGCGTGCTGTAAGCTAAACATCTGGTCCTGACAGCCTGAACCCACACTGACTTACATCCAATTTGTTTTCAATTAATACTCGCACTCTCCTTTCAACAATAACAGAATATTTTGTCCACAACGCTAATTAAAGAGATACCTCCATAAGTATTACAATCTTCTTTGTTTTCATACATGTAAATTACTGTGAATACTGCTTTCGTCCACTCAGACGAAACCTGTCTCGACTATTTCAGTTATTCTGTGTAACTATTTGACCTCTGACATTCCACTGTATTTGACGAGTGCCGACTTAACTTCATCTATTATTGCACTGCAATCGATTAGGCATTCTCTCCACTTCTCTAAATGTGGTTCTTTTTCCGTCATCGTTCGTATACCATTCTACCTCAATATCTAACTTCTTTGAACCTGTCACCTATATTGAGCACCTCTTTCTCGTTTTTTTCCTTCTTTATAAATGTAACTGCCAGCTGTGCTTGAGAGAAAGTGGCAATGAAAAATGAATAGGAACAAAGCTTATAATAATTCAGCCCACAACCTGTTCTCTTATTACAGGGATAATGTAACAACCTGATGTAGGAATGCATTGTTTTAGGCATGATAATTTATTTTTATTATTTTTATTTTTGATAATCACTTCCATTGGTACAGAGTCAGTACTATAGATTAATTTTGTAAAGAGGTTTCTCGTAGATGATAAAAAATGTCTTTGGTGATACAGAAGCACTTGAGAATGTTGACATCACTGAAACTAGTTGTACAAAACAAAGAAATGTTATAAGTATTATAGCGACTCTGGTTCATAAGTACATCGTTTAAATGACTTCATTCTAAAAACCAAAACTTTCTAACAAAAATGATAGAAAGAGATGCGATTAAACGATAAATGTTGGACACTTACAAACTTGAATTAAGATATGAAGGAATACATGATGCACATTGGAAAATAAATGTATAACTTGCAACCTGTAAAAGTAATTTTTTTAAGTATGTAAATATAAGTTGGTTATAAAAAGGTCAGATCACGATTTATTTTATATGACAACAAATCGAAAAATGATATTTTAAATAAATTCAGTCAGTAAATAAGTTGCAAACTGAGGTAGACACGCCAGTACTAAGCGCTATTTTGGTGTAGTTCTTTAACACTACGACACACCCGTCGTGGGGGGTGCAGCACTTTCAGGAACCAAATAAGGTTACAGCTCAAGAGCGTCACTTACAAGATACAAACGCTGCTACAAAAATTTCAGGCTGCAGGCGTTCAAATCCTTTCCGAGCGATGAGACGAGTGTTTAAAACTACGTTTAGAGCCAGCTGAAAAGTAAAGCAATTTTCAGCCTTGTAAAAGCAGTACTGGCGTCTCTACAAACGTTTTGGACTTATTTACTGACTAACCCTCGTAACATACCGACACGACGCCAAGAAGTATCGTACATATTTTGTCATAGAAAGGTTTTCATGCATTTTATTAAGAGGGAAGAGTAGGAACATGCGCATTACCAAGGAAAGTAGGCAGGGGAGCCGCGGCGGAGCGTCCGAGCGCATTGAGGCGCTATGCTGCGATGCGCGAGGCCGTCCCCCGTCGGGGATTCGAATCCCCCCCCCCCTCGAGCATGGACGTTGTGCTGTCTTTAGTATAAGGTAGTTCGTAAGTAGTTTGTAAGTTTAGGGACTGATGACCCCGCAGTTAAGTCCTATTAGCTCTACAAACATTTTGAAGGGAGGGGAAAAATAGGGAACATTTGAGGCAATGGAGCCATCCAGGAATGTGAAGTGAGGGAATGTAATGGGTGCGCCGCGTGTTGTACGCAATCATTCCGCCTGTCAGTGCGGCTACCCCCCATTCACTAGTGTAGAAGTTGCCAATGCTCTGGTTTCGCAGGGCCAGGCTAAAAGAGGCAGCTGTGAAGCAACACGGCGTATGAACCGTGAGAAGCAGTATTGTCTCCCATGTTTCAAGCATTAGAGGGTAGTGAGTGCAAAAATTACAATTTGGAAAAAAAATTAAAAAAAAAAAAATTAGCGAGTAGGAAACAGAGTTTCTATTTTACGAAGCTGTTGCCGCAGCGGAGTGCCGAGCGCATTGAGGCGCTGGTGCGGGGGCGAGGGCGTGCCCCGTCGGGGGTTCGATTCCCCCCTTGGGCATGGATGCTTGTATTGTCTTTTGTATAAGGAAATTCATAAGTAGTTTAGGGACTGATGACCCCGCAGTTAAGTCCCTCGCACTTAACAAACATTTGAACAATAACACGAAGCTGTTGCCAAGAAGACGCCGCGGTGGAGTAGCCGAGCGGTCTAAGGCGCCTCGCTGCGGAGCGCGCGTTGCTCGCCGTCGGAGGTTCGAGTCCTTCTGGGCCATGGGTGTGAGTGTTGTCATTAGGTTAGTTTACCTTAATGTAAGTAGTTTGTAAGCTACGAACTGATGACCACGCAGTTTGGCCTGATAGATTTACAAACAAATGTTCAAAAATGTTTGTTAAGCTTAAGGAACTTAACTGTGGGGTCATCAGTCCCTAAACTTACAAACTACTTACTAACTACCTTATACTAAAGACGACACAAACATCCATGCCCGAGGGGGTGTCGAACACTCGACCGTAGCGGCCGTGCAGAGTGTGACTGACGCGGCGTAGACCACTCGGCCACCGCGGCCAGCATTCACAATAATTTGAACAGGTTTTTTTTTTTTTTTTTTTTTTTTTTTTTTTTTTTTTTTTTTTTTTTTTTTTTTTTACAAAGAAGACGAACACGACCAAAATATTTACAAGGTTGCAATTCCAGTTTTTTTAATAAAAGCAAAATAATAGCTCCGATGGGAAAATATTACAGTAAAAAGTTATAATCCTTAAAAGTATCAACCGATTGCTTTATTGTACCTCTCAGTTTTTTCCTTCTCACGGTTCAAAATAATAATACAAAAAAATCATTTAAAAATAGATTCTTCATAACATTCAACATAATTTGTGCAGTGACTATAAGACGGAATAATTAAAAACAGCTGTTCGAAAAAATAAAAGAAATATTAAATATTTTTCCAGATATATTGATTTTTTTGAAAGGAAAATATATTTCCAAAAATTGGCTCAATCTTTTCAGGAGCTCAACCAAAGGGACAGGATTTCGGCCCATTTTCTCCGTAAAGAGTTGTTATAGTATGTCATTAAATAATTTTTTACAGGTTTTATTTACCATAAATTATTTCGAAAAACTTGCACTTCTTTGGTATCTTTTTCTTTAACTGACTTTAAGTAATTCAAAAGAATAAATTGATGGCATTTTTCTGACATTTGGAAATAAATAATGTGTTCTATGATCTTCTGGAGCGGAGATAAATGTGAATAAAAGGAACAGTCACAAGTATTTCTTTATTTGTGCAAATATAGATTTCGGTCATTGTTCACGTAATCTTCAATCTAAATTTGTTCAATCCTAGATTTGCGTCAATGAAGAAATATTTGAAACTGATTGCTGTTCATCACCCACATCTTATACAAATAATCGCTGAGCACGGTGATTCAACATACAATGAAACTTGCCAAGATTAAATATTTACCCGGAAAAAATCTAGTGGATTTATTCACTGACTCACTGAACTGAGAATAGCTCTTTTCTAGGAACACGGTCGCAAGCCTAGTAAATAAAGAGTGAGACGCATTTAAGGAAGAGGGCGACGTAATCTTGGGAGTACTTGATAGGATTTGGTCGGGATCAAGGGCCGCCGAGTACACAGCGGGCGTGTACATTGTGGCGCAGTTCCGGCAGGCTAGGCCGGGAGCCGCGTTTGTCTGGGATAATGCACGGCGGGATCGCCTTCCCCCGCTTTCTTCGCTGGGCGGGCTTAGCGCCTCAGACGCCCCCGGCAGTGGGTCTGCGACCGGCTTAGTTCTTGCGGCGCTGTCCCCTATAGAGCAGCACTTTAGCCGCAAGAACGGGGGAGGCGGCAGCTCGTAAGGAGCCGGCAACGAGAATCCCGACCCGTTCTTTCTGGTACAGGCTCCACACTGCCTCACTGCCTTACACTCCTCCCTCTTACTGTTCCAGTGTGTTCTCCAGCGACAAATCTGGTAACGACATTGAAGTGAATTACCGATGTCACCATACGACTAAATTAGATCCATCTTTAATGGCGACTTGGGACTCTGATATATGTTAAACTGAAGGGAAACAAAAGCCGTACATTAAAAAAAATATTATACTACAGTAGATCCCCTCTAATCTGCCATCTTCGGAACCAGGACCATAGTCGGAACGAAAAAGGGTCGGATTATCCGAAAAATCTAATACTTATCACAAAAAAATATAAAAAAGACAATTATTATAAAAATTGAAACTTAAAAAACTTCCTGGGAGATTAGAATTGTGTGCCGGAACCGGTACTCGAACCTGGGACCTTCGCCTTTCGCGGGCAAGCGCACTACCGACTGTGCTATCCCGACACGACTCACGATGCCGCCCCACAACTTCACTTCCGCCAGTACCTCGCCTCCTACAAAAATTAATCGATTTAAGAACTGAAAGACGTCTGCAGATCATAAAAGGAAGTTTCATACACAGTGTCAAACAATATATTAATTTAAAAACGTCTACCCGCACTATAATGTGTATTGGCCTTAAAAGGAAAAACGACAGCCGGCCGCGGTGACCGAGCTGACTGCTCCGCGCCAGTCACGGTCTGCACTTCCACAATGGTCGGGGGTTCGTATCCCCACTCGGGCATGGATATTTGTGTCGTCCTTAGAATTAGCTAGTTCATAAGTAGTTTGTAAATTTAGGGACTGATGACCCCGTAGTTAAGTCCCATAAGCTATACAAACATTTGAAAATTTTTTTGAGGAACGACAAAACAAATTACAGTACTGTAATGTACTTACTGTAAAAATCGGACACCATTACGCGTTTCCCAACGATAAATCCAACCTTCAATGACAGGAAATTTAATTTCGGCTTCATAGGCCAGTCGTCGTAGACAAAAAAATGGCCTTAGGTCCAAAAAAATTGCAGGAAGCTGAATTTTTGGTATGTTGTTAGGACATGTTAGAGTAGTATTAAACCAAGTTTGCAGCTTCGAAATCCTTTTGCGTAACTTTTAAGAGCCAAAAAACCTCGAAATTTTCGGACTTTTTTCTGGTTTTGGCTTATAACTCGTGAAGGGTGGTTTTTTGACGAAAAGTCACTCACACCTCTATTAATGTAGATAAAATATTCTAAAATTTAAGCCCAACCGCAGCTCTCTAAGTCCAATAGTTGCCGAGATATTGGACTTCAAAAATTTACTTATTTCTCCAAAAAGTACAAATTTTCGATTTTAGTCATCTTTCGGCTAGAATATTGGCTCTAATGATCATACCACGGGGAATGTCATAAAAAATTTTAGAGCAGTTATTCAACTTTAATCTAAGTACTGAACGAAGTCCATAGGCCCAATAGATTTCTAGTTATCGTTAAAAAACGAAAACTTGGAAAAATTGGAGTAGTCAATAAATTGACCCAGTGAATTGCAGTCCTCTTATCCTGTGTATGTTAAAGAAAAAGCAAGAATTACTCTTTGACGATGATTATTAACGCATCGTATATGAAAAGGATTTTTTCAACACTGTTTTCCGCAAATATTGAACAGAAAAGTTCCTTGAGTCACTTCCTGCCATTATGGCACCGACGGCCCCCATGAATAACATGAGGTGGTGAAAACCTCTAAGTCTCACCCCTATGTTGACAAGCTGAGGATTCTGGTGGCTCTCCACAATGTCTCTGGCTTTCAAGTACAGTGGTT
Organism: Locusta migratoria; assembly: GCA_026315105.1. Lineage (NCBI taxonomy): Eukaryota > Metazoa > Arthropoda > Insecta > Orthoptera > Acrididae > Locusta > Locusta migratoria. Next base: position 646,730,220 of record CM048744.1, on the reverse strand, counting down.
GACCGTAGGTCACAAAACATGTTGCCTGACCGTAAATGCTTGTTCTTTAACTGGCTTCTAAAAGTGATGTTAAAACAGTGTCGTAGTCGGTTGGGGGAGCATGGATAAAAGGGAGATATACAATCTTTGAACGTTTGTAAGGAAGATCTTCTGTCACTTGATCCATGAATCCATTCCATCCTGGGATGCCTGGCATGTTAGTTGCTTTTCCAAACAACCACAGCAGGTCTGGGGATTTTGGCAAAATGACTTCAGCGATTTTCACTTCGTTAATTGAAATGGCTGACAAGCCAAATTTATTTCTAATAGAAGAATGTTTAATGTGTGTGGCAGTGTGTGAACCTAATAGACTCGGCAGATACAGACTTCAAACGTGATTTGTTTATGTCTGTGCGAATGGATGAGTGAGGGTTCATTATCATTGTATCACCCATTGATGGAACGTATTTTCTCCATCAATTGTGTTAACGTTCACATGTGCATTGTAGAAGACAAAATGCATAAAAGCTCCTTTGTCGACTGGTTGGGCCACTTCTCCACGGAGGATAGCGGAACTTTCAAAATGCATAGCCTCCGTATATGTACGAGAAATTCCCATACAGTGGCAAAGTTCAACAAGGTGCTTTGATTCAAATTTTCTATACAAATAGGTTCTAAAGCTTATTTGAATCGAGGATAGGAAAGATTTGGGCCATGATTGCATGAGCAAATCCTATGCACTTCTTTTTCCACTGTTCAGGAGAAGGATGCCTCTGCGTCTTTTAAAAAAGCATCTGACTGGGGATATTGAGTAGTATCAAATGTTTGGGAACGAATGTCTTGCAGGATAATCTCTGCTGCAGCTTTGAGAACTCTAAGCCGCTCTTCAGCAGGATCGCTAAGTCTTTGACTGTACCACTTTTCATAAAGGATGTTTTGTCCAATGTCTGTGAACAACAAGACTGGGCTGTGATACGGACCAACCTGCGCAAAAATAATTTTTCCGCCATATCGCTTTTTTAGATGATCTTGAACACTTGCAGTTGCTGGTTTGTGATCACATGTGAAGGTCTCTGCAAACAAGTCACTTATGGAAAATTGGTTTTCCTGTCTTGTTTCTGCAGGGTATGCATATATACGCTCCATACCTTCGATAAGGAAGAGATGTTCAGGACGGCCTTGCTTACCTCCTGCACCAGTAGATCGCGACAATGTTTATGGTACTTACCTTCAGTAGCAACAAGTTCGCTTATACATGAAAGACGCCGAAGAATGTTTGCCCCCATTCACTAGCTTGTCTAGCTTTTTCCACAATCGATTCTTTCACTTCCAGTGTTTCCCTTTGATGGAGTTCATCCTGTAGATATTTGGGCAATTATATCTGCTTCTCGAAATATTCCTTGGAGAATTTTTCACCACAAAGGAAATAATAATATCCAATGATGTGACGCCTTGAATCCGACGCACTTTTCAGCCTTTCCCCACACGAATACGATGGTTGAGCAAATCAAACATCTCCTTCTCGCTGGACAAATGCTTACACATTACTTTCCACAGTGTACCTCTTCCTGCATGCGTCATGTACGGTCACTTCATTTAAACTGCACAAAAAAACCTCATGTTCCTTTCAAGCCCACGTTTGACTCATTTTTATCAGCGTCTAAATTCCGCGTTTTTTTACTGTCACTGTTCCCTCTGCAAGCACTTACCGACGACCCCGAAACAAACATGCGACGGGGGTAGCTCCGACATATTGTAAAACAGAAAGTACTTAAAACGCCACCAAGATCAAGATTTAGACGATTTTTGTTTGAAACGTTCTTCGCGGATCCGAATACGGCTGTTTCTAAGGGCAGACTGTAGTGGGGAAGGCCTCGGAGGCAAGACGTTTGAAAGGGAGGACAGAACACCCGCTAAGTCACGACTCTGAGTAAGGGGGACGGGAGGAGGATTGATACCTTCGCACAACAAAAGGCCTCGCTACGAACGAAAGACCCAATCCCTTAATGGCTGACCAATACCCAAAAACGGAGAGGGTTTCGTCTTTTTTATTTTTTTTTATTTTTTTTTATTTTTTTTTTTTTTTTAGCAATACCTACTTTTACAAATATATTTGTATGCACTAACACATAATTACACATATTTATATACAATATGTTAATAATCATCGTCAATGAGTAATTCTTCCTTTTTCATTAACATACATAGGATAAGAGGATTGCAATTCGTCTGGGTCAATTTATTGATTATTCCGATTTTTCCAAGTTTTCGTTTTTTAACGATAACTAGAAATCTATTGGGCCTAAGGACTTCGTTCAGTACTTAGATTAAAGTTGAATAACTGCTCTAAATTTTTTTTTTATGACATTCCCCGTGGTATGATCATTAGAGCCAATATTCTAGCCGAAAGATGACTAAAATCGAAAATTTGAACTTTTTGGAGAAATAAGTAAATTTTTGAAGTCCAATATCTCGGCAACTATTGGACTTAGAGAGCTGCGGTTGGGCTTAAATTTTAGAATATTTTATCTACATTAATAGAGGTGTGAGTGACTTTTCGTCAAAAAACCACCCTTCACGAGTTATAAGCCAAAACCAGAAAAAAGTCCGAAAATTTCGAGGTTTTTTGGCTCTTAAAAGTTACGCAAAAGGATTTCGAAGCTGCAAACTTGGTTTAATACTACTCTAATATGTCCTAACAACATACCAAAAATTCAGCTTCCTGCAATTTTTTTGGACCTAAACATACCTGACGACTGGCCTATCATGTTTTTGGTGCAAAACTATCGATATTTCTTTGAGAATTGGCCCGGATATCGGAGTTCCTTTCCTTCTTTCTTGAGAAAACCACATCCATAGTGCGTTATCAACCACTTCAAGTGTAGTTTTTTTTTAATTTTTTCGATTCTTCAGACTGTTTTCTCCATCAATCGTAATAGTATAGGATTCAATGCCTTTCCGATTCTTCCTCCAATTCTTAATTCATTCAGTTCCTTTGCAATTTTTCGGAGTGGTTCTCCTTTCTCCAGTCTTTGTAGCACTGCTAATTTTTTATTTAGTGAAAGAGTCATGTGTTTGCGTTTGAATCGAGACAAATTGAAAAACAGGCAACTGTACACAAATGGCGGCTCCTACAAAATTTAAGCAGTGTGCCACAATATTACAAAAATGAACAGGAAACAAATTATACGAAAATAAAAAGTCAACCTTTATATGATTGCTTTTAATTAAATATCAATTAATACTGTATTGACAGTAAGACTTTCAGGGAGTTCTATAACAGCGCTGCCAACTGCATGTATTCACTGCAGGTAGTAATTAAACGTTTAAAAAATATTAATTTTATTTACAAAAATTAAAATTTTGGACTCAGAGGTATTTGAATACGAGCCTCATTTGAGAGACAATGCGCAAGATGCCTGAACCAGCACGCTATTTGACTCTGTATGCCGCGATATTCGTCATATACAATTCTTCCGCAGCCGTTACACGCAGCGCGAAGAGAAATATTGGTCTGGTGCTGCAGTCGGTCTCAGCACACACGAGTCGCCAGGCCTGACGTCACGTCTGCGCATGCGCACTAGCGAACAGACGACTGCGCCGCCTCTCTGTGCACGTACCAGCGCGGCTGAATCCCACTTCAGCACACGGAGCTGGTTTCCTGCTATTGCGGCGAGAGCACTCCAAAATGCGTTTTCATCCTTATAACTGATATTGTAATACGTATTGGAAGGGAACTGGCATAATTTTGTTGTGAAATCTGGCCCCCATTCCAAGAGAAAGGACGCAATTTTACAGCGATTTCTCGCTTGCATTCGAAGAGTAATGGCATAATTTTGGTAATATACTTACAGTGTGCTGCAGCACATTAGCACCAGCCGCCACTGCTGTACACACTATGAATTTAACAAGTACTGTAGAGAACACGGAATAAAGCAAATAACGACGTTTTTCAATCCCAACAAAGGATAAAACTGCGCAATAACGTACAGTATAACAATATGCACAGCGATGGACACCACAACAATGGCCCGACAGGCGTCCAGTCAGTGACAAGTCGGCACAGGCTTCCGCTCCTGACCATAGTCGGACTAACCGGAGTGACGGACCATCCAAAGTCGGATTAGAGGGGTTCTACTGTACCACTTTCGGCTGTACATTGAAGTCATCTTCAGGCCCCTGTTCAAACATCACAAAATAAATCAAACTAATGTTTTCTGCAATTTGGTCATACTACCACAGCGCTTACTAAAGTTTATATACGGTACAAGGAGGGACGTTCGCCAAGGAGGGAAGTTCGCCGTATCTGCCTTTCTATTGCATCAGATTTGTTAGCACTCACTGCCATCTGTTGGCGATAATGAGAAAACCTACTGTAAAGCATGTTATTTCTATGCTGCCATCTGGTGCTAGCACAGAAAAATTATGTACGCTCTCGGAAGCAGTATCGGAACATATTTCGTGAGAAGACGGGCACTGAGACTCGTGGACATTTTTTCCAACTCCACCATTTTAGATCTCTTTTCTTTACAGTAAGTACAAATAAGGTATTATTTTGAAACCTATAGTGTGTTCTTGTGTGATGCGAGTGAAACGACAAAGAATTAATCTGAAATTACTTAACAATGCTGTGATATATTATTGTAAATAAAGAGTGCTTCTGGAGGAAATGTCGCCGTGGAGTAAAATGAAATTCCAAGAAATGTAAATGTTTCAACTCTTGTATCTGCAAAGAAGATTACTGCGATCCAAGAGCAATACATTTGGGATAGTAACTGTATAAATTGCCAGAACTGGATTCACGAAGACTGAGAATCGGTCGCTGAAGAGCTTGTGTACTGTTTGTAACGACTTGGAATCTGATTAACATGGACAGAAATGTCACAAAAAATTATCTTAAATTGTATTTGTTTGAAACTTCCTGACAGATTAAAATTGTCTGCCGAAACCGGGACTCGAACCTGGGACCTTTGCATTTCGCAGGCAAGCGCACTACCGACTGTGCTATCCCGACACGACTCACGATGCCGCCTCACAACTTTACTTCCGCCAGTACCTCGCCTCCTACTTTCCAAACTTCACAGAAGCTCTCCTGCGACCCATGGAAGACTAGCACTCCTGGAAGAAAGGATACGGTGGAGACATGGCTTAGCCACAGCCTAAGGGATGTTTCCAGAATGAAATTTTCACTCTGCAGCGGAGTGTGCGCTGATATGAAACTTCCTGACAGATTAAAATTGTGTGCCGGAACCGGGACTCGAACCTGGGACCTTTGCCTTTCGCGGGCAAGCGCACTACCGACTGTGCTATCCCGACACGACTCACGATGCCGCCTCACAACTCTACTTCTGCCAGTACCTCGCCTCCTACTTTCCAAACTTCACAGAAGCTCTCCTGCGAACCATGCAAGACTAGCACTCCTGGAAGAAAGGATATGGTGGAGACATGGCTTAGCCACAGCCTAAGAGATGTTTCCAGAATGAAATTTTCACTCTGCAGCGGAGTGTGCGCTGATATGAAACTTCCTGACAGATTAAAATTGTGTGCCGGAACCGGGACTCGAACCTGGGACCTTTGCCTTTCGCGGGCAAGCGCACTACCGACTGTGCTATCCCGACACGACTCACGATGCCGCCTCACAACTTTACCTCGAGTCCCGGTTCCGGCACACAATTTTAATCTGTCAGGAAGTTTCATATCAGCGCACACTCCGGTGCAGAGTGAAAATTACATTCTGGAAACATCTCTTAGGCTGTGGCTAAGCCATGTCTCCACCATATCCTTTCTTCCAGGAGGTGCTAGTCTTGCATTGTTCGCAGGAGAGCTTCTGTGAAGTTTGGAAAGTAGGAGGCGAGGTACTGGCGGAAGTAAAGTTGTGAGGCGGCATCGTGAGTCGTGTCGGGATAGCACAGTCGGTAGTACGCTTGCCCGCGAAAGGCAAAGGTCCCGGGTTCGAGTCCCGGTTCCGGCACACAATTTTAATCTGTCAGGAAGTTTCATATCAGCGCACACTCCGCTGCAGAGTGAAACTTTCATTCTGTATTTGTTTGTGCTGTAGAATTTCAAAGTGTCTTTTGTAAACAGGGAGGGAAGTTCCCCAATTTGCTACACTGTACAATAAAAATTTCCCTTAATACGTCATTTTCAATAGTTAATGAAGTTTTTACTTCATGTATAGAAGTACACCAATTATATTTAAAAATATTTGTTTATGTTTTCACGAAAGTCATCAATTTAAAATATTGATTCGTAAATTACTGGCGAACATCCATCCCTGTACCCTATATATAGGGTATCCCACTCAATTTTTGAACCGAAAATATCTTTGGAACTACAACAAATATCGAAAAACTAATTTCACGATCATGAACGTAAGTCAGGACTAATGAAAGTAAGTAGTATTGCAGACTCTAAAATGTAAACCAATATTATCTTAACACAAAGCTATGTTTCTTTAAATGGATGCCCTCATATTATTTCTCACACAATCAATAGCATGAAAAATCACAAAAAGAATGGCGCTGATGTGATTCTTGAAGTTTTCGCGTCGTATGGAATGTTCCATAAAGATTCAGGATTGCAGCCAAATTCCGTCGACTTCTTGCCCTCGATATTTCGGCTTTACGAGTAAGGTAGGTTGGGAGCTTGCATCGCGCCTCGGAAACACGCACTGATTGGTAAGTGCGCATTATCATACACTTGAAGTATAAACACTATTTGAAAGTGTCTGAAATATGTTTGTGGAGTGATGACAGTGCGTTAAACATAATTTCATAAAGGAAACCTAATATTTTCATTTATCCACACATGGCAAAAACTAAGGGATAATGAGTAGGTTTTTACCAGTAGTCTCTATACAACCTGGAGGTTGAACTACAGATTTCTGAGAGTGCCAGCCAAAGTTGTTCACATTCTGTTTCTTGACTAATTACAACATGGCTGCTATGAAGTATTACGAGAAAACTAAAAGGAAATATGTTTCCATCCCATAATCACGCGAGTCTGTTACTTCGCATATTGACATAAATTTGAAATCCTGAGGTAATCTAGACATTATTTGTCATGTACTATTTAATGTAAATTTTTTTGACTGATTACAAAATAGCGGACCATGCAAATTCGTGTGCGTAACATATGAATATGCAGCCACAGACACAAGAGTTATAAATCCAGGTTATATAGAAATCACTGGTTTTCACTGTCCGACAAAAGAACTATGGTTGGAAGTGAATGACTTCATTGAACTGATTGCAACATGCGATGGAAGTTGTCAGTCACAGAAGGAACTTTGAGGCCAGGTAACTAGCGTTTTGCATTCTCTCTGGCCGCCATGCATATTTTTAAGAGGTTCGGAATGGTGTGAAAAGGCTATTACTTTCGTAGGAGCTGCATTTTATTTTACAAGTAAAACAACGTTAACACCTTTGCGATGGAAACTGTGATGTAGTGAATACATACGCCGTCAAATGCAGGACACTCGTAAATGATATGTTATGGTGTTCCTACCTCGGCACCACAGGCACAAGCTGGTGTAGCCTGTTTCCTAAACCGGCATAGGTATGCCGGATAGGGTCCATGGCCCGTAAGGAAGTGCAGCACTCCCCACTACAAACTATTTACGAATATATCACCACTTTAGGTGTAATTTCAGAATATTTATGATAATAATGTGAACTAGACCACCAATAAGACGTATTGGTGGTTGATTTACATCACGTCCTATTTATGTATAGGGAACTGTTTCTTTTCCATGTGTCCGTGAAGCGATTGTGCGGTGCTATAGGAGAAAACTCCGTAAATTCAATACTACACATTCGGTTGGTTCAGGATGAGCTAAATTTGTCAGTCATTTAATGTTCAAATATTTGTAAATCTGTGGGACTTAACTGCTGGCTTATTAGTCCCTAACTTAAAGTAAGTTAAACTAACCTAAGGACAAAACATACACCCATGCCCGAGGGGAGGAATAGAACCCCCGACGCCGTATGGTCGCGCGCGCCGTAGCACGGCGTCCCAGCGCGAATGGCTATTCCCTCGCGCCAGACATTTTATCACACTAAGAAGGGCTCTGCCCAATAACAACACGTATGAGCTTATCAGGAACCCGGACACGTTTTGCACACTAGACGAAATTGCAAACAAGATCTCAAACTGCTTCAGGACTTCGTTCGGAATAACTGACTCAGACATAACACCCGACTGAGACAGCCGCATTTGCTATGCCGCCGGGGGACGGACTGGTCGTCAGAAATGACAGTATCCGCCATCCCCTGGATTCGGGGGTCAGATGTGGCAAACACCGATTATGACTACACTTAGACGTAAGTTAGATGTAGGTTTTTCTTCATAATTCTGTAGGTTCAGACTAAAAACGGGGATAATTTTCGCGGGGGGGTTGTGGTGACAAAAGTAATTGGCCGCCCAGTGCCAGGGACGCGCTCACTGTGGTTCGCTCGGTGACCTGGCCATCTCGAGTAGGGTTATCTTGCTGGCACACCTGTAACACCACAGCAGCAGTATATTAGGAAACAAAATAAATACGTCAACACATTAACTAAAAGTAGTATAAGTTGCCGAGTAGTTTGGTAACACAAATAGAATAGTTAAGTCACTAGCCTGTAACAACTCCGTATCATAAAAAGACCCATTTTGTCTTAGGTAATTGGTCATGTTTGTATGATATTATAAATAAAAAAAATTTAAAAAAATTTCGAAGTCTAAGGAAGATGAAAGTGCCGAGGCTCCCTTCGTCGTTTCTGCTCCGGTTTCTACAACGTATTAATTACCGGTACATAGAATATTTCCTCTCATTTCGTTCAACGTGTCCGGCAGACAGTATTTGGTAGTAAAACTAGTAGGCTGGCAGGCGAGCTTCACATCAATCAAAGCAAACACGCCTCGGAAACATATTGCTTGGTGAGTGCACGTTATCATACATTTTAGGTGTAAACACTATTTCCAAGGATCTGAAATGTGTTTGTGGAATGGTGAGTTTGCATCAAACATCATTACATAACAGCAATGGCGAAAACTAAGAGATAATCGGTAGGTTTTCACTATCTGACAAAAGAAGTCATGCATGTAGCAACTGTGGTTGGAAGTGAACGACTTTACAGAACTGATTGTAACATGCGATGGAAGAGACAAGGCAGTTGGCAGTCACAGGAGGAACTTTGGGAGCAGGTCACTAGCATGCCGCACTCTCTCTGGCAGACATGCATATTTTTATGACGTTCGGAATTAAACAACGGGGTTAACACTTTTGTGATGGAAACTGTGGTGTATTGAATATAATATATATGTGCATTAAGTGCGATAAAATGACAAATTTTAAGCATCCTGAACCAACCGAATGTGTACTATGGAATTTACCAAGTTTCCGCCTATAGTACCTCCCATAATTTCAGAAATAAAAAAGTTGGAAAAAGGCAGATACTATAGCCGAGTAAATAAGGTGATAAATTCTTAGAATATGGTAGTACAGAAGAATTGCAACACAAATGCCATGTAACGTGTGTCCGGTTCTTATTGGGTACATAGATACAACTGAGTTCAGTAGATTATCGTTTTTTGTCTTGTTTAACTGTTGACATGTGTTCCTTTGGGCGTATGTATTGGATTTCAACAGTAGTGTCTTAACTTTCAAATTGTGAAGTCGCGCTTTACTTTACCACAAACATTGTGGTTTGTTGGCCAAGCCTACTGTACTGCAGCGAGTCGCAGGTATTTACACATGCAGAGTATGCCGACATAGTATATGGTAACGCTGCTACTGCTTGTAGAGAATACAAAATACGACTTCCCAATCAGGAATTATACACAAGTTACAATGAAATATGACATAATCCAGTAGTGTTATCTAGACGATACTAACAAAATTAAACAGACTGGTTCATTTTCTGTTACCATATATATGTCAAACGATAAAAAAAAGCGTAAAGTGTCACAAGACATTAGGTCTTGATAAATAAAACAATACCAGGCTGCATTATAGTGAGCCAGGGACTTAGATTTCAAAGAGTAAGTAACAAACATAATGAGAACTACATAGTTGATCTGATGAACTTAACAGAGATCGAACTACTCATGGTGTGAAAATAATATATCTTTGACTGTCATCACAGGATATATCTTTTTTGAGGTGTCATGGCGACTGATACAGCGACTGTTATGTAAACATTACGTAAAATGACAGTCTGGACCATTAAAACAATAAAAAATGTTTGTTATGGGAATATTTATTTATCGTTTTCACTATCTAAACTGTCAAAATGTTCAAATGTTTGTAAAGCTTATGGGACGTAACTGCGGGGTCATCAGTCCCTAATGCGCTCGGACGCTAAACTGTCATTTTACATAATGTTTACATAACTCTTTCTCTCTCTCTCTCTCTCTCTCTCTCTCTCTCTCTCTCTCTCTCTCTCTCTCTCTTAGCGCGATTACTCACATGCTACCAATAAAAAAAGTTTTTCACAAAATTTCGTCCTGCGCATATTTCCGGCAGTAAGTGGTAAATGAACGTGTAAATGGGCGTGTGTTCTATACGTTTGTGTGCTTCAGAATTACACTACTATATCAAAAAACTTGTAACGGATGTATTAGGTGTCTTGAGGAACAAAGTGAGCATGGAAACCCATGCCTGGAAACGTCATTCAACAACGACGCTACGGAGAGTACAAGTTACAGGCACCATCTCCTGCCACTAGACATCCCCTCCAGCAACTTCGACGCTCTGTAGTGTCATTTGATGACGTTTCCGGGCTTGGGTTCCAGTGCTCACTTTGTTCCTCAGGACACCTCCACATCCCCTAGAAGTAGTGTAATTCTGAAACACACTGACGTAAGGGACACACGCGCATCTCAATCTTCGACGTCCATTTACTGCCGGAAATATGCGCAGGACGAAGTTTTGTGAGAGACATTTTTTTATTGCTAACAAGTGAGGAATCGCGCTGCGAAGCCCGAGTGCAAGAATTTATATTCATCCTATTATTTTCACACCATGAAAACTTCGATCTCTGTTAAGTATATCAGATCAATTATGTTTCTCACCCTTTGAAATCTTAGACCCTGTCTCTCTATAATGCAGCCTGGTATTGTTTCATTTATCATCAAGAGCTAATGTAATGTCTACTAACACTTTACGTTTTTTTATCGCTTGACATAATATGGTAAGAGAAAATGCACCAATTTAACCAGTCCTTTTTATTTTGAAAGTTTCTTCTGAATAGCACTATTTGGTTACGTCATATTTCATTGTAACTTGTGTATAATTCAAGATTGTAAAAATTTTTTAAACAGTCTTTTCTGATGATGGATACTATCCGAATCCAGTAAAGTTCTAAATATAATAAACAGCTGATGGTTGACAAAATGCATTTATAGAGATTACAAAAAAAATTGCTACATTTGCTAACTCCGCCGGGGCCGCACTTTATAGAGATTACCGCATTATCTCTGTACTCAATAGAAATTGCACACATTTTGTATGGGATTCTGTACTGGAATTCGGCTATACTACCCTCTCTAAAAACATGTATTATCTTAATGAAACATCCTGTAGGAATGTGTTTACCTCGATGCTAACAGTAGAGAGATGCCGTGGGGTGGGTGGCGACGTTCCGCGTCAGGGCTGTGTGTCCGCACAGCTGCAGACGTATCTGGTGGGGCGACCTGACCTCAGCCGCGCAGGCCGGTCTTTTGTGAGTCTTAAGGTGAGGCACGGGTAATTAAGCAAAGTGCTTCCAGCGGTAACGAGATGCACCGCCGACTGCCCACTGTCTTGCCCCCAACTGGACGAAGCTATTGACGTACCACCCGTAAACGTTGTAACTAGTCTCCTAAACCAATCTTTAATTTAGGAGAAGGATGGGAGGAAGATTAAGATGTAACGTCCCGTCGACAACGTGGTCATTACACGCGGTTTAATTTGGAGTCAGAATTCGCCCCTAATGACCACGATGTCGACGGGACGTTAAAGTAGCCTGCGCAAAAGAATTGGTAAAGTCTTTTATTAAGATATTGATTACATTTGTAATCAGGGATATTTGGCCATTATTCCATGAATGCAATATCCAGCTCTGCAACCGTTGTGGGAAGAGCTGGACTGGCAACAATGCGTTTGTAAAGTTCATCCCAGACGTCCTCAATCGGATTAGGTGGACAAGCTGGCTACTCAATTCGCTTAATTTCATCGGATCCAAGCATGCTGTCTGCCAGTGCATCTCTTGGAAAGCGAGATTTATCGTCCACCAGAAGGAACCCATCTTCTATGGTACCAAGGTAGGGCACAACAATATGTCGAAGGATCTCGTCTCTATACCTCTGACTAGTCAAAGCACCAATCTGAACGACATAGAGGTCCAAAAGTCCGCCAATACTGGCTCCTACCCACAACATTCGTCCACCACCATGATATAGCTTCGACTAAGTCACATTGTTGTTACATTGCACTACCTTTTCACTGCACTATCTGAACACAATTGCTTGTGTAATTCGTCAACACGAACCCCCTCTGCAGCAACTTCCTTTTATTACCACTGTCTCCGTTGTCGTAACGTTGTTGTCTCCAAATGACTCCAAATATCATTCTCTATAGTTGTGGGAAACTGACCGACAAATCATGAAAAACAGTAATAGCCAAAACCGAAAACTCACGATAGAAGAAAATGATCACTTTCAAAAAGCCATAAACGACGGCAAAAATGTATTCAACAAATACAAAACACTTTGCTACAAAACAACCTACAATGCCTTAGATGAATGAACACAAACACAGAGCGTCAATAACAAACGAACGAACAAACAAACACACACACACATGTAACTCAGTGCCACAATACAAACTAAATATCAAATCTTGCACCACACATACAGAAGCAATCTCACTATATACGACACAGCTAGCGAGTCGCGACTCACGCAAAAATACCGCGCAAGAGACGGAATATGTTGGCTTGTGACGTGAGAACGCGCTTTCAAGCCCATTCAGAGGACCGACCAACAAACGTGACTACGATTACATGTTGTCACAGCCTATTATCAATACCCTCACAAACTGCTATAACACCTAAAAAAACCAACAATAACAATAACAGACGCTCATACTGATGCGGATGATATGCTGTACGCTGTATAAAAAGCAGAAAGCAGTAGGGAAGTTTAAAATAGTCTAATGATGAAAGGTACGGAAATGAATGTTTAATAGTGGTACAACGAATAAGAAATGTATACCTTATAGTTGAAACTCGTTTTTCTTTTGACTGTTAACTAGCCGTGTTTGTGAAGTTAACAATTGACTGCTTGCTCACAAAATCTAATTACGGCGATATTCACACAGCGGCGGAAGTGTACAGTTCCCTTAAGTAAAACTGTTTCTGTAAGTTAAGCAAACAGTTCTACCTTTACTGTAATCTTTAGAGGAAACTGCACACAATTAAATAATGATCCGCAGTAGAGGTCTGCACCTCGCTCGGTTGCTCGCTCGAATCGCGAGATACATGTCGTTCTCTGACAGTCCGACAGGTGTCGGTACTGCAGCTTGCGTGGCGTGTGGCTACGCTCGACTTCCTCCACGCTCGTTCGAGCGGGGCACGCTCGACGGGCCCGACCGTCCACACAGCCCGCTCGCCACTCGGTCGCCCACCGCAGCGCCACTCGAATCCAAGGCGTGTCGGGAGCAAACTAGATGCTTGAGAATACATCCTGACCTCGAAATTTGGAATTGTTTCCTTTACCGGGTGCTTCGAAAGCTTTTCTCTTAATCCAATTGAAGTAGCCATTCAGTTTCGCATTTTATACTTTACCATACAGGTTATTATACGTGATTAACATAAAGTTTCTGTTCTAAGATAATTTACTAAATGAGTTTTCCAGGATCTTTCTTTCTTTCTTGTTCCTATTTTGTTGACTGTTAGTGCCTGTTTAGTGGTAGGTGTTACTTGCCGTCTTAACGAGGACGTGATTGTATTTTATATTCATTCCACTTATCACTATCAAGTCCTGGAATACTTTGTCCGTCTTTTATATTGATACTAAATACACTATATTGATGTACACCCGTTAGGTTAGTTTTGTGCATCTCTCTCTCTCTCTCTCTCTCTCTCTCTCTCTCTCTCTCTCTCTCTGTCTGTCTCTGTTGCACCCCGTTAATATAAGTTATATTCCCATAGCATTTTGGCACTGTGCGTGGTTGCCGCGCCTCTACCTTTTCCGAGTGAGTCCTTAACGGGAATTTTTCCATTTGCAACATTCATATATCCCCCACTGCCACTGTCGTCTTTCTTATCTACATAATAAAGAAAGTATGCAAGCTTTTGTGCAGTATATAGGATCCTCGCTTTCTTCCGTGTCTTGAAAAGAGATCGGCCTAAGTACATTGCAGGGGGAGTGACAATTAGGGGGATAGCTCAAAAAATTATTTTGATTTTATCGAAGTTGAATCTATGGAATTTGTCTTTCATCAAAAGATATTTTCATACCAAACATAATTAAAATCGCTTCTCTAGTCTCTAAGTTATCGCCATGTTTCTATTTAAGCGACAATTTTGGAGGGACTGTTTCACTCCTTAAATATGTTTCTCCGTCGCTAAAAAAAATACGTGTCCCATTGTTTTTCATGTATTACAACATATGCAAATTTCATAAAAATCGGAGAGCGGTAGGTTTCCTTGTGATTAGAGCGGCAGCACTACGCTGTGCGGCCTGTTCCCGCCCCGCCCCATGTGCCTGGTTCGAGTGTCAACACGCTCGCTGCGAGCGTAACACACTCGGCGCGCCACCGCCGAGCGTTGCGCACTCGACCGAGTACGAGCGAGCGAAACCGGCGATCTGCAGACCTCTAATCCGCAGTCATGGATCTAAATCAAAAATAAATGTTGGCAACGGAAAAGCAATTATTCTCTTCTCCAGAAGGGAGCAGAGACACAAGATACATGAACAAATTACCCCACATTAATCCAAAATAAATGATGAGGGGAGAATTTAAATTAGCACAAAAGGATTACAGTTTAACCAATTTATTTATTGTTCAAAACAAGAACAAGGGGAAGACCATTTTTTTAATTACAATAAAAAACACACCTTACAAAATATTCAAAATATCCACAATTACATGGCCCTAAAATTGCCCACCTGCAAAGTTGAGTACAGGTTAATTACGATCACGTTTCATAGGGGGGAACGGAGGAATTGCAACACATTCACACACAGATTCATACGCCAAGCCATGCAGGTACTTACCAAGCACCCAACACCAATACACCAAGACGACAGCCAAGCAATGCGGAGAATGCAGATCGAAGGTTCACTCACACACAATGAAATAGTACTTCGCTTCCATAACGTGTCAAGCTAGTGGCTTAGTTTCATAATCAACTATCAGAAACAAACGCATTTGGTTTAAGACTACAAAGTGCGGTGTACAGATGGAAGTTAAAGTTTCCCTAGAACTTCTAACTATACCTTAAATCAAGGTTTCATTAAATAACATCTAAAAACGGTCGCTCTGGCGTTCGTTTAGCACAGGGAGAAGATAACTACAGAAGGTTAAAGTTGTCAGATCAATACAGTACTATATTAAGTCGGAACACGAAATATGCAAAATGTTAACAAAATCAATCTCGAAGAGAATAAGATCGCGAAATATATCGTGTAACCATTCTTTCTGGTCAGAGGAATGATATCTATTAGATAAGCAAGGTTAAAGATTGATACAGCACAACACAGAGGTCGGTCACAAAAATTCAAAGAAATGAAATAATTCTATTTCACGAAAATTAAAAACACGATAGACGTCGTGCAACGGTTCTTTCTACACAGAGAAAAAAGATCTATTTAATGGTAATAATGGTAATAACCACGACAGGGAACACGCTAATCGGCGCACACGTGGGCCGACAAGTACACAGATTACAAGTTGGAATGGACAATTTTCCGGGAAAATTATCACGCTACACTCACTAGGAAACACCTTAGCAAATTAGCTATACAATTATTAACCACTCATGTGCACTGAATGATGGAAAAGCTGAATGCTTAGTCTGATATCGTCCACGTGTTCTGTCGACAAAGTCAAACAGTATAGGCACCGCGAATCTCCGAAAATATTAGAATTCAACTACGCGAATGACATTGAACATATTTAAACAGGCGAATAAGTGATTTAAAAGTTATAAAGTGCAAGAAATATGCTAGCGAAACACCATCAGAGCCTCGGAATCAGATTCCAGCAAAAACCGACATAAAATTAGCAATCCTGTAGGAAATTAAGCAAAATCTCACTACTACACATAGTGCAGCTGCTACTCCCAGAATTAAACTCGCAAAAAGGCATAAGTACAACTATGGAGCCTGAACTAAGTTGAGCCACAAGGCCACAGCAGATCCAAATCCTACCAGGAACCAAGAAGTGAATGAATAGCTCTCTCGACCACTGCCTAGCCATTACCGTGGAGGGGTAGTGGAGGGGAGCCCAGAGAGCGTCACCGTTCGTCAGGCAGGTAACCTGACCAACCCCCAGCCAAGGAAGTTAAGAGCAAGCTACATTAGGAATCTTTGCTAAGACTTGGTTCTGCTCATCAGTTGGCAAACCTACTTCTCGCCTAGAGACATTCAACGCCCAGAGTTTGAAAGAAACGATTACACAAAACAGACGAGGCGCGCCTAGCACTTCCTAAACTCTCTTATATACAAAGTTTCATTCATTCTATGGAAGCCAGGGCCAGTGGGAGCACATCACAGTACACACTAATAGATATTTGGGGCCTCATGTACAACATAGAGACTTTTAATTTTACATACCGATAGAACTAAATCAATATATAATGCCTGGTATGTCGCATATTGCGAATGGAGTGTCTTGCTACACTCAAAAAAAATGTCTGAAGCTCGTCAACATCTGTTCATGGGGAGTCAATTAAATGGAATACATTATGTGGACGTGTTTCATACTACAATATGTTTCACAGTTTTTTAAATATGTCTTTTCTACACTCTTTTAGATTAAACACAAAAAAGGCAGTTTTTCCACCGAAACTAGTTTGGGTATACAAATAAAAATAACAAGTGTTTAGCACCCAAGGTGGATCCACAATCCCACATTTTAACATAAACACAGAGCGATAGAATAGTTTCAAATGACAATGATTGTTGTCTCCACTCTGTAGAATCGACAGAGAGACGTAGAACCATTTTAGTTCTTTCTGCCGATGACAATATTTCAGAACCTAGATATCTCCACTGATCCCTTAGTTGTTCCGACCAGTTTATATCATTCCTCTGTTTCAACAACGATTTTACGTGCTCATATTAAACGAAACGAGACCTTGCACCACTTGCCAGTTGCGCCAAGAAAAAAAGAAAAAAAAAACTGCTGATTCTGACCTGCATTTACAGTTTGTGTAAATTTAGAGACTCTGTTGACTTTAAAAATTTATTACAGTTAGTACGATAACCAAACAGTACTTATGTGAGTCAAAGGGCACGAAATGGATGCAGTGACTGGGAAGGGAGTACGATAGGAATGTCGCCAGGCCCAGTGTTATTCAGTCCTTACAATGAGTAACTTGCGAAGGAAAGCGTCGAGAAATTTGGAGAGGGAATTGAAGTGCATGGAGAAGAAACAAATACTTTGCAGTTTGCCTATTACATGGCAATTCTGAGGGAGATGACAAAGGACCTGGAAAAACAATTGAACGGAATTGGACAGAATTTTGAAAGGAAGGTATTGGTATATGAGTTATTTGGGTAGTAAAGTAAGGTAACTTATGATGGCCGAATTGGAGGAGATATAAAATGGAGAATGTCTAATGGAAGAAAAGCGTTTCTGAAGTACAGAAATTTGGTGACTTGCAATATAAATCTAGGTGTTAAGTTCTCTTTTCTTTCTAAGACATTTGTCTGTAGTTTATCGTAATATGGAAGTGAAACGTGATATAAGACAGAAAAATGATAGACGCTTTTGAAATTTGGTGCTACAGAAGAATACTGAGCAGACACTTAACAGAATTGGGTAGAAAAGAAATTAGTGGACTATCTGGACTAAAAAATGTGATCCATAACTAGTATATATTCTTAGACACTCTGCCATTTGAGGGACATATAGTAGGGGGATGGGTAGGAAATCACAGAGGGGGACTGGTACCTGGAAATTATTACTTGTGATTCAGAAAACTTTACTTAGGGACAATGTCAGAATCAATGATTAACACTTATTTGAAACTGACAGTAAAAGAAACCTTTCAGCTAATAATTAACTGACAGCTGTGATATTTTTAAGTAATAAGCAAATAACAGACTGCTAATTATTTTAAGTGATAAGCAACTTGACTGACAATTATGTAAAATTTTAGAAAATCACAGAATGAAAATTTTCTGACCTGACAATGCAAGGTATTACCTGTAATTACTTCCAGAACGTTATTAATAATAATGTAAAGTCCCACAAAAACACAGACTGATAACCCAACAGTTTAGGCCCCTTTAAATACCAAACCCCCTCCCCCTCAGAAAATCACAAAGAGAATATTGTAACTGACAACTGTAATTATTTTTTGAATAACAAGCAATAAGTATTAGCTAGTTGCCGGCCGTGGTGGCCAAGGTGACTGAGGCGCTCCAGTCACGGTCAGCACGGCCACTACGGTCGGGGGTTCGAATCCCCCCTCGGGCATGGATATTTGTGCCGTCTTTAGTCTTAGTTAATTCATAAGTAGTTTGTAAGCTTAGGGACTGATGACCGCGTAGTTAAGTCCCATAAGTTGTACAAACATTTGAATATTTATTAGCTAGTTCATAAGTAGTTTGTAAGTTTAGGGACTGATGACCCCTTAGGACTGATGACCCCTTAGTTAAGTCCCATTAGCTATACAAGCATTTGAACATTTTGAACAGTTATGGACGGAAGGTGGAAAGAAGGAGAGGGTAATTATAACTGAAGACGTGAACTGCTCTAAACACAATACGGCTGGGCACTAGACACAAATAGCACAATCATATCATCAACCGAAATAACGGAAAACATTATCTGAACTTAAAGCGATGTGTTTTGCCATAAGGCTTGCGCAGGATAGAGTAGAGAAATGAGCTGCATGAATCCAGTCTCTGGACTGAAGTCCACAACAACAACACGACTACTTGTGTAGCGGCAAAGGTTCTTGATTTTGCCTCTTTTTGTCGACTGCTGACAAATCGAGTTATAACTCCGAACTCACACAACTGACAGTCCTACTTTGAGTGTAATTACGAAGTCAGCGAAACAATCGACCCAATACATAATGGAATCAGAAGTATGCTAACTTCGTGAATATAGAAAAAGACATTAACGGAAACGCGAAAAACAAACGAGCAATGTACATTTCCGGTATATATATACATATATATGGGCTACTAGTGTGCAGCTATTATACCGCGTGTCATCTACTTGTGCCGCCAACGCCACTCCGGCCATCACCAGTTGTTTCACGTGGCACGCGATGTGGCGATTACCGTTGGCAACGACGACCCCTTGCGGGAGACACAAGCACGCGTACTAACGCACATCACCTCACTGAAATGCACCCAGTGTAAAAGGCCTCCCTTTGCCGAAAAGCGGAGTGGAAAGTGAAGGCCGTAAGTTTAACTGTTGGGATGCTATGAGTACGTAGGATGTTCTTTGCCATACGAACTCCAGTTGAAGTACGCACTGCCAACTCACTGTTAAGCAGATACTTCAACAGTTCTTACAGTAGAGCTTGTCCTGAGTTACCACTTAGCAAGTCATGGCGGTTTGTTAAGCTTGAGGGACTTAACTACGGGGTCATCAGTCCGTAAACTTACAAACTATTTATGAACTACCTACAACTAAGGACGGCACAAATATCCATGCCCGAGGGGGGATTCGAACCCCCGACCGTAGTGGCCGTGCAGACCGTGACTGAAGCGCCTCAGTCCCCTCGGCCACCGCGGCCGGCCCGAACAGTTATATGAACTTTCAGGAATTCTTTTAAAACACTGTCTTCCTGTATCACCCTTAAGTTTCCTGTGTTATGCTGTTCTTACGTGCTTTTACATGTGAACACCAGAAATACGAAAACTTCTAATCACGAGCTGTCCTACGTACACCATTATTGGTTGGAAACTCGACAGCTCTCATGTTAAACGATGCCGTGAACCAATCTCTACGACCACCAGTACTGGCTTTCATACGTTTTTCATATTATCTGGATTCGTCAGTAATTACAGTAAAATGCAAGTCTAGAGATAATGAAGAATGGGAGGTGGTGGTAGTCAGCTATTGCTACCATTATGTCGTAAAAATACTGTTGCTCCAGGAGCCAGCGGCATGCATTGTTGCCGGCCGCGGTGGCCGAGGGGACTGAGGCGCTCCAGTCTCGGTCTGCAACGACCACTACGGTCGAGGGTTCGAATCCCCCGCTCGGGCATGGATATTTGTGCCGTCATTAGTCTTAGTTATTTCATAAGTAGTTCGTACGTTTAGGGACTGATGACCCCGTAGTTAAGTCTCATAAGCTATACAAACATTTGAACAACATTTTGAACTTGCATTGTTATCGAATTTCGCGTAAATTAGTGCTGCCAATTTCCACATAACTAACAAATTAAAAAATTTTAAATTTCGCATTTTGACCTCAACATTTAAGGGGGATATTATAGGCGATGTGGTACTATAGCCAGTAAATACTGTATTCCTCCTGAAACACCCTGTATAGCACATTCGGCCATCGTTATCAATTATCTGTATAAGTAATCAGTGTACCTGAAACTTTTCATCACGGACTTCAAACACATAACTTGCAAATAAAGTACAGAAAACACTTTTCCACTCTGGTAGAACAGTGCACTTGCTATAAATAATTCTTGCTATATTAGAGGTATGTAACTATAAGCGTAAGATTAAAGATGTAAACATTAAAAATTGCTTGATTCGCAACTGTTATCAGAGATATATTTTAGTTAACAAGGTTATACACTATCGTCATATTTCTCTGTTTTAATTACGTCATTTAACAGCAGTATGGTATCAATTTGATATATCTCTAAAGTTGAAATATGTATATAATTTATGTTTCATAGTACGCCAAATGCAATGTGGAATCCGTCGCTTTTGGAACGATAGAATCCAGCTGCTATAAAAACAAAATTGGTGGTTAACAACCAGTGACGAAGGAACGAAACTCCGGTCAGAAGTGGGACGAGAAGGGTATAGGTATTGCATTAGCTAGACGTGATCCACACTCTGGGGCTGTACATGTAGGGTCGTCGTTTGAGATATGCTGGAGAGGGTGCCAAGAAAGATGAACTTGAGGAAGATATCGGAATTTTGAAACTAAATGTATAATACATATACTGATTTGAACAATTTATTACAATTTTATTTATTTATTAATCTTATTTGTAGCCATAACTGTCAATCAAATAATATTTCCTTTCTCAGTAACACAGGTGGTGGTTAATCTATAACATTAGATTGTTTTAAAGTAAACGCTTACCTTCCTATTTATAATAGTGAATATAATATCCAAGGAACTCACGCACGTTCGTAGGAATGTGGGTACAATACTGTTCTATAAATACTTATTAGTACGCTTCATTCTTACTCTCTGCCGTGGTGGAGTAGCCGAGCGGTTTAAAGCGTCTCGCTGCGGAGCGCGCGGTTGCTCGCCGTGGAGGTTCGAGTCCTCCCTGGGGCATGGGTGTGTTGTCCTTAGGTTAGTTTACCTAGGTTTAAGTAGTTTGTAAGCTACGGACTGATGACCAGGCAGTTTGGTCCGAAAGATTTACAAACATTTGAACATTTTGATACTTTCTCTTCCAAAATACTACCGTTTATTGTGTAAACAAAATAACGGATTGGAGATGATAGAATTTGGTAAGGAAATATGGCAGTCGCCTGTCGTGATGGATATCCTTAGAGAAGTGAAAGTACTATCCATCCCACCCTGTACTACATACACAAACATATACTCACAAGTAGTCCACTAAATTTCAGGAATGCAGCCGCACAAAATCCACTTCTTACACTGATATTTCGGCCCCGAGAGGTAGGGGTTTTAATTTGGTATCCTGCACTTGGAGTACTGAAATTGCAGAGAAGACGTGAAGGTGTTGCCGCCGCCGAGCGTATATCGATAAGTGAACACCGGAGCGCTTCCGCCACGGGGGACTCACGCGTGTATTTCGATATGCAGTAAACCCGCATCTGTGACGCGCACGTGCATTGCCATCGCGATCAGGCTTATAAGGCCGCGCCCGGCACCTCGTCGACAGTCTTCGACTCACTCTGAAGATGGCCGGACGGTACGTCGCCGAAATATCAGCGGAAGAAGTGGATTTTGCGCGTCTGCATTCCCGAAATTTAATGGACTATAGATTAAGCCGTGAAAAGTGTGTGTGTATGAGAGAGAGAGAAAGAGAGAGAGAGAGGGAGAGAGAGAGATAAGATGTAATGTTTGTAGAGCTTATGGGACTTAACTACGGGGTCATCAGTCCCTAAACTTACAAACTACTTATGAACTAGCTACAACTAAGGACGTCACAAATATCCATGCCCGAGGGGGGATTCGAACCCCCGACCGTAGTGGCCGTGCAGACCGTGACTGAAGAGCCTCAGTCCCCTCGGCCACCGCGCCTGCAGAGAGAGAGAGAGAGAGAGAGAGAGAGAGAGAAGAGAGAGAGAGAGAGAGAGAGAGAGAGAGAGAGAGAGAGAGAGCAGTTGACCCCTGCTCCGGCCACCGTCGCCGTCCGCCAACAAGGTAACAAAGCCCTGATGATTACTGAAAAATTTTAAGAACGCTGTTCCAAAAAAATGCTTTCAAAAATTACATATTTTTATAATTATAAGTAATACGAACAATAATTATATAATTAATGCGAATTGCTCGTCATGTGATATATGGCCTATCTTGTCACTTAGAAACAATAAAATATCATTCCTTTTAGTTAAAATTAATAAATATATAAAAATATTGTATATGTTTTACTACCTATTTAGCATTCCCGAAGTACTACTAATTATTCTAAATAAGGTCGCCTGCCTCTGTCTCGACTTTGTGTCGCATTTACAGTACAACACTCCAAGTACTTTCCTTACCTGCGCACCCGCGCGCCTCGGCGATAGCGTTTATAGCTACAGGGGCACTTGTTTACATTCGTCATTCGTGTGTAGTCAACATCAGCTCTGTGCACACGTTCTCTACGTAGCGCGACATCTGAAAAGTGCTTCGTGCAGACATAGCAGGAAATTCATTTCCTATTTGCTGAAAGAACACTCATCATTTTTTTTCTGTACGGCCGCGGGAATGCTAAATGACACGGAGGTACACGGCGTTTCCAAACCCAGGCAGCCACTTCGTACATTGTCTGGCGCTTTGGTGTGACAGTATACGTAGCACAACAGACTGTTTATTGGCGAAGACCTCGTGTCGCCTGCTAGGCATCAGCGCAACAGAAGTGCCAATGTTTTTATGCATGGTCGGTACTTTACGGACAACTCACGCACTCCAATCGCCGACCACGTCTTCAGGGCCTTGCATTCGCCCATCACCCACCACGGGAGAAGCTTTGTCCACTCTGCTGCATACAAAAGGGGTAATACTTGTAAAAAGGTGTTCCACTTTCACTCCAAACATCTCTGGCGCAAAAATAGATATTTGGAAACGACTTACGCCCCCATGTGTGTATGCCAGGGGATAATGATAGAGAGTAGCAAGAGTCACTCCTAGAAGTGAACAATCAGTATTTTCAACGTAAACTTATGTTTCCTTTAATTGGCACCCCAGTTTCTTTCCTATGCAGTCAATGGCTTGAAATATCACAGAAAAAATGGCGTTGCTAGCTTCGCAATACGTCAATTACATCACGAGAAATTGTGAAGTGAATATTTATGCTTGAAATAAACACAACTCGCAGCCAGCGCACGTTCAGAAACTCAAGAGCGAACCTCACACTGCCCATTACTTGCGCTATCTGCGCGCTTTATTTATTTCAAGCGTCAAATTCGCTTCGCAATTTCTCGGGATGGAACTGACGTATTGCTAGCCTACAAGCGCCATTCTTTTTGTGATTTTTCGTGCTTTTCACAAGTTCACATGTTTGTAAATCATCGGACCACACTGCGTGGTCATCAGTCCGTAGCTTACAAACTATTTAAACCTAGGTAAACTAACCTAAGGACAACACACACACACACACACACACACATACACACACACACCCATGTCCCAGGAAGGACTCGAACCTCCGACGGCGAGCAACCACGTGCTCCGCAGCTAGGCGCCTTAGACCGCTCGGCTACTCCACCGCGGCTTTCGTGCTATTGTTCACATTAAAAATAATATGGGGTTTCCATAAGAAAAAGAAGGTTGTATTGAAAATATTGTTTCTTCAAGTTTTAGAATGCCCTTGACGCACGTTCATTGCCTTGAAAGTAATGTTTCAATATCAGTTGTTGTGCCAGAGATATTTGGGGTGAAAAGTTGGACACCCTGTTTATATTGGGCATGACCGAAAGAACAGAAATGCGGCGACAGGAAATCCTTAAATTTCAATGATGATGCACGAGAGGCACCACCCGTTTAGGAGAATCGGCTCACCACGGAGACTAAGGGGCAACAGACTCTACGTTTCAATTGTAGGCTACAAGTTAATTGAGTGCCGGGATAGTTCCTGCAGCTTCGATATCCACCGTGTCCCAGGTGGCTTAGTAGATAGAGCATCTGCCTAGGAAGCAGAAAACATGGGTATTATCCCCGGCCTCGATACAAATTTTAACTGTATCACTGAATTTCTTTCAAGGTCCACAACAGGAATCTGAAACGTCGCTGATATCCTGAATTGTATTTAATTGTTTTGATGGGCTCTTTTAAATTCCGTTGCTGCATCTACGGTTGCGTAACAAACACGCAGCGGTCTTGCAAGTTGATGAAACCACCGCATTCCTGGTGTTCTGCCACAGCTGACACGTTTGTATGTGACAGTCGTACATGGAGTTCATGTTCCAAAATGCGAGTACCAATGGTTCTCTTTGTTTCACTAACGCAGAATTCACCATATTCACATTAAAGTTTATAGAGTCCGGCAGTGGAGATGGCATCTACGTGATCAGCAAATTTCGGATATTACGGTCACATTAGAATATCGCTTTGTTTCCTCCAGAATGTAGAACCTCACCCATACGTCCTCACATAACGTAGGAGAGCTAAGAGTTTAAAAAACATCGCGAGTAGGTATTGTAAGTGAGCTCCAGTCAAATTATTTTCGAACTTAGGATTATATTTAGTTTTTTTGTTTTGGTGTAAGGAACCAGTCACCAAAATTGGTAAATGAATTTTTTAAACATCCTGTATAGACCCTTCTAATGTTATAGAGGTTTTTTTTTTTTTTTTTTTTTTTTTTTAAATTAAGGAGAGGGTCTGGTCCTAAGCGTTAGCTACAATTCAGTCGAAGTCCCTATCGAATAGTAGTCCTGTAATGTTGCCGCAACGATTTCGCTATTGTGTTATCTGCCAATGGAACAGAGATGTCAGCCCTATGTAGATTTTTCAACTCTTTGAACACATTGTTTCGGTAGGAATTAGTCGTAATGAAAGAGCAGAAGTGACGAAAGCGAAGCCTGTTCCCTCCTATTATGCTGAGTCATTTCCCTGCAATCGTTCTCTTGCATGAGTGAATTAAGTACGTTGTGATCTTATGAATTAGTTGCAGTTTCTGACATCTGAGTGTTCATTCAAGCCCATACTTGTAAAAGTGATGAGTTTCCGTAAGTCCTGAAACTCAAGTACAAGCACTTCCTTACGGGCGCCATCTCCGTTCATAACCCTAGCAAATTTTAGTAAATGTGCCTCCTGAAACGTAACTTTATCTGCTTTTTAATAACAACGTCATAGACAGTGAACAATATACTGCAGAACAATTGTACGTAATGTGGGCACAAAAACTTTAAAACAAAAGTGACGCTGTGACTGTTCTGGTAGCTTGTTTCGATAGTAAGGTGTCACATGTGTGAGGAGGGCACATGAATGTTCAGCAGCTGCAAAAACCAGTAAACTCGACCTAAAGTTTATATTAATGAAATATTGAAACCGGTAGCATAATAAAGACGGTCAAAGGCAATTTACGGCTGCTGGTAAATACTGTATACAAACATACTGAATCACACTGTCTAAGACGTTTAGGCTTACCAGGCTGCCTCCAAACACTTCTTCGACGATCATCTGGTTGAAGGCAGTTGTGAGGCCGCGGCGGAGTAGGCGTGCGCACTCAGGTGCCCTGCTACGGTGAACGCGGCCGTTCGGCGTCGGAGGTTCGAGTCTTCCCTCGCGCATGGATGTTTGTGTTATTCTTAGGATCAGTTAGTTTAAATGTTAATGAAAACTTATCAGGTACCCAGCCGAGTGATGGCGTCGACTTGTCACAACGTTTCGATGAGCTTCGTGCTCATCATCTTCTGGCCAAAAGATGATGAGCACGAAGCTCATCGAAACGTTGAGACAAGACGACGCCATCATTCGGCTGATTAGCCGAGAACATTTCATTAATGGAATACTCCGAGAAAGTCTACAATCGCATATATCAGTTTAAGAAGTTTCTAATTTGAGGAACCGATAAACAGTGCAATTAGGTCCCGTAACTTTATAAACATTTGAACATTTTTTACCAATTGTTTCAACTGTGAACAACATTTGATGCAATTCTGTTCATTCAGCATTCAGAATTAGTTGCAGTTCGTGACATCGGAACTCAATTGTAACTACTTCTTTACAGGCGCCTTCTCTGCTGACAAGATAAATAAATCAGAAGCGAAGGCCGTACACTCCACAAAATACCTAGGAATTACTATTACTTCAGACTTATTTGGAAAGAACACATAGATAATGTCGTGCGAAAGAATAACCAGACACAGCGTTTTATTGACAGAGCCCTTAAAAGATGCAGCAGAACCACTAAAGAAACCGCTTACACTAAGCTTGTCCGTCTTTTTTTGGAGTTCTGCTGTTCAGTGTGGGATCCTTATCGGGCGGGTTTGACGGAGGACATCGAAAGAGTCCAAAGAAGGGCAGCTCGTTTTGTATTGTCACGATACAGGGGAGACAGCGTTACGGAAATGATACAGGATCTGGGATGGGAATCATTATAACATCGGCGCTTATCGCAGCGGCGTGGGCTACTTACGAAAGTACAATCGCTAACATTCTCCTCCGAATGCGAAAATATATTGTTGAATCCCACTTACATAGGTAGAAATGATCATCAGAATAAAATACGAGAAATCAGAGCTCGAACGGAGAGATTCACGTGTCCTTTCTTCTCGCGCACTATTCGAGAATGGAATGGGAGATGAATAGTATAATTGTGGTTCGATGAACCCTCTGCCAGGCACTTAAATGTGATTTGCAGAGTATCCCATGTAGATGCAGATGTAGACATCGAAGTCCGCATACTAATCTTACGATGCCCTGAGAACCGTTCAGAAGTTATGAACAGTTCATGTAGTTCAATAATTGACACTCAATATAATGGAAATGGAAGTAAAAACCGCGTCAGACCCAATAGCTAAAAAGAGTTTATTTCTGCTATTCCTGTTTTTTTTTTTTTTTTTTCAGTTATAGTGATAACCTCCATATTTCGATAGGTAATTCTAGAACGAGTCCTACTGGGTACAATTGTACTATTTCATTCGAGCATAATATCGTGAGAGCGAAATTTTTATAGCTCAAATATGATATGAATAGAAATGGAAGTAAAGGGATAATCCTGCTCACTGAGCAGAGAATTGAAAAGTAAAAATAAGTCAGTAGGGAGTATATAAAGGATTACGGACTGAGCGGATGCCACCCCCCTCCCGCTGGCGCGTATTTTCAAAGTGCCGCTGCGGCGCTGTACAGTGGCGGGATGCGCCAGCGCCGGCAGGAATTAATCGCTGCTGCGCGTCGCATTGTGCTCCATTGTATTGTCTCGATTGTGCCGCCCGCCTGGCCGAGCTGCGCCGCTCCGTCTGAATGGTCTCTTTACGGCTCGCGCTGTCAATCGGATTGCGTAATAAGGCCTCCTGCCGGGCCACGCGCGGCCCAAAACGCACTCTCCACTGCTCTAATTGCTCAGCCGAAGGGCCCAGATCGCCACGTCACCGCCACTTGTTCCTCCAGAAAACCGAGGTTTTATTATTATTATTATTTACCTTTATTTAACAACAAGAAGTGTTGCATTATCTCGGTTCCAAAATCTCCTAACCACTGAACATGAATGTATAACTGAGGTGGGACTGGGTTACCAACCTGGTATTCACCTTGGGGGATGTGGAAAACCTCCTAAAAACCTCATCCATGTCGCCGGCCGCGGTGGCCGAGGGGACTGAGGCGCTCCAGTCACGGTCTGCACGGCCCCTACGGTCGGAGGTTCGAATTCCCCAACGGGCATGGATATTTGTGCCGTCCTTAGGTTAAGCTAGTTGATAAGTAAGTTTGTAAGTTTAGGGTCTGATGACCCCGTAGTTAAGTTCTTTGGACTCTTTCGATGTCCTCAGTAAAAGCCACCTGATAAGGAACCCACACTGGGCAGCAATAGTCCAAAAATGGACGGACAAGCGTAGTGTATGCAGTTTCTTTTGTAGTTCTGTTGCATGTTTTAAGGGTTCTGCCAATAAAACGCAGTCTCTGGTTCGCCTTTCCCGCGACATTATCTACGTGGTCTTTCCGATTTAAGTCAGAAGTAATAGTAATTCGAAGGTATTTTGTGGAGTTTACGGCCTTCACTTTTCATTGATTTATTGATTTATCCTGTAAACAAAGTTTAACTGATTTCTTTTCGTACTCATATGGACGACTTCACACTTATTATTTAGAGTCAACTTCCAATTTTTACACCATACTGATATCATATTCACATTGTTCTGCAGTTGGTTTTGATCTTCAGAGGATTTTACTAGACGGTAAATGACGGCGTCATCTGCAAACAACCTAAGAGAACTACTTAGATTTTCCGCAAAATCGTTTATGTAAATAAGGAACAGCAGAGGACCAATAACACTACCCTGTGGAACGCCCGATATCACCTCTGTTTTAGTCAATGCCTTACCATCGATTACTACGAACTGTGTCCTCTCTGACAGGAAATGTATCGATTGATGTAGCAACGAAAGCCACTTTCATAAGGATCGATTCGTTGTTACGTAAAATTGGTCCGTTTTGGGGACTTCTTGACTGTCAACGGGTTACTGTGTGATGTCTAACGTCCAGTCACGAAGTAATCAGTGCGATATTCCTTGATGGCACGGTGACTCCCGTATGGTACGTGCAGGTTTTGGAAGCTGATTTCATCCTCTTTAACCAAAGTGATCGTGATTTAGACAACTTGTGAGACAGAGGTCGGCACCATCCTAAGCAGGAGTCTGTTTGATGTCATGGAGAAACACTGCGGATTGTATCTCTGGGGTACACATAGGCCACGGGCAAGGGTGTCTACCGGCGCTGTATGAAAGTCAGGGTGTACAGCAATTTCTCCAAAACCACTGATGAGCCGAAGGCAGCCATTCACGGGTGTCATCGACAGCACTTATGTTACAATTACTGTTACAGTGTCTGTTTTTCCGGACATTTCAGTAATACTGAATAGCCAGGCTGAATGGCCGCCTGATCTAAGGCGTTATACAAACCCACTGACAATAAATTGGAGATAAAAAGAAGTTTGCGACATTAGCATAAACAGGACGTGCGTCGGAGAAACATAGGTGTGGCGTTCAACAATGATGGGCAAATGGTACAAAGATTAAGGCGTAGGACAACCACGAAAAAACGCACAAAGTACAGGAACTCTGGGGTATATAAGATTAAATGCGCTCCTTTGACAAATAATACATAGGACAAACTGGGCGCAACTTTGAAGTCCGATACCAAGAGCACTCTAGTAACAGCAATCGTACAGCATTTGGAGCGCGTGCTAAAGACAATAACCACCAGGTTAGCACTGTAGGCGAACAAATGGAAGTGCTGCACAGGGCACCTAAAAGCTTTCATCTCAATGTACTTGAAGAGCTTGAAGTATATGCGCACAAGGATAAAGACCCGGACAAACTTATAATGAGCAGAGAGATTTCATGCATAAAAACTTTTTTGAAATATTTAAAGACCTTTTGTAGCCTTGCCTGGAATGGAACGCGCTGCCAAACACCAGCTACGGCGGCCCTCAGCACACTGGCGGCACTGAATGGGACACGGCGGTTGAAACCTCGGCGACGCTGCTGCTGCCTGACACACTGAAGCCTCATCCGCAGATGGGAAGGAACGCAACTAACACATTAAAAAAAGCCTTTTTTCATAGTCACTTATTAAGAGTAATTTTAACGAAAATGTATCCAACAATCAAATGAATGGAAATACTTACACATAGCCTCAGGAGACTACTGTATTTTAGTAACGACTGTAAACCCTAGTTCATCAAACGACAGGTTACTCTGTAACTTCATAGAACTGGTACGTTTTACATAGTTTTTTTTCATTAACTTTTTGGATTTTTTACGTTGTAAACAATAGCTTGCAATCAATTATAACATTTGTTAACTAATCTGAAGATGGGCAGCTGTCGCGAAACCTATCATGTTATAGAAAATATAAACGATCGGCAGACGGATATTCAAGAATGTTATACTACGGATAGGGCGACCTTTGTCCTCAGTGTAAGTTAGTTTAAGTCCAATAGCAGTTTTGTTCAATAGGCTTACAAACAGTTGAACATTTAATATTGTATATATGGCCCAAAAAGGCAACTGACAATTTCTGTGCCAATGCATAAATGAGCTCAACCCCTTGCGGTTATCTAGTATATACTGCGAGCTATAAGAACTCTTGAAGATGTGGCACTACCATTGTAGTACCCTTTAAGTTGAGAATTTGGGTTGGGAGGAAAGCGTGCCTGGGTAGCCTTATTGGTTAAGGCGACCGCTGAATTTATTTCAATGTCCTAAATCGGTCGAGATGTTAGAATATTTCGAATTCAGTATCTACATTTCGACACTTCAGCAGGTCATGCCGAATTTAGCTATTCGTTCAAATGTTCAAATGTTTATATAGCTTATGGGACTCTTGGAATTGCAGGCTACACAGGAAGAATAAATTAATAGATGAACAGGAGCTGAAGATCTGTGGCCATATGGTGTAGTTGAAGAACGCAAAGGAGGAATTACGTAGTTTTAGGTGGGAAAGGAGAGTGGAAGTGGCACTTGCGGAAAAGGCAGTTAGAAAGAAGAAGCATTGAGATTGTTTCCCTTTACGAGTGAACAATAAATTTGACCAATTGCCAGGAGCCTCCTGTAGCTTTAGGAGTAGGTAAGCTTCCCAAGACCTCAACTATCAGATAACATAAAACGGTAGTCTAATAGAAGGAAGGTAGGCTTCTAGGTAGCTCGCTTGTCAGAAGAAGCAATTTCAGAAAGTGAGTACCAGCTCACGAGTATTGTGAAGTCTCGTGTAGGACTGGATCAGGTGACTGTTTACATAGTGGAGTTTTCAGTAATTTTTCAAGAGGCTCAGGTATAGTGGGTGGAGCTGGGAATAGTCTTGACAGGGGGTGCGCGTACGACATAGGTGGTGAGCTGTAACATATAGCTCCTGAAACAAGTGTCACAAATGTGCATTTCGTGGAGTTGTTTCGGCGTTATGATAGTCCTCACATTAATACAGCTGCCAAGCGTATTAACTTGCAGAGGTGATAATGCTAGAAGTCACTATTACCAGTTGAGTCCATCGTCAAAAAATGTTCAAATGTTTGTAAATCTATCGGACCAAACTGCGTGGTCATCAGTCCATAGCTTACAAACTACTTAAACCTAGGTAAACTAACCTAAGGACAGACACACACACTCATGCCCCGGCCGAGGGGATGGAGGCGCTCCAGTCACAGTCTGCACGGCCACTACGGTCGGAGGTTCGAATCCCCCCTCGGGCATGTATATTTGTGCCGTCCTTAGAATTAGTTAGTTCATAAGTAGTTTGTAAGTTTAGGGACTGATGACCCCGTAGTTAAGTCCCATAAGCTATACAAACATTTGAACTCATGCCCCAGGGAGGACTCGAACCTCCACGGCGAGCAACCGCGCGCTCCTCAGCGAGGCGCTTCAGACCGCTAGGCTACTCCACCGCGGCAGTCCATCGCCAGTTCTGACATCACCAGTTCTGACTTCACCTCAGTAGGTGCAGGAAGAGGAGGTTGGCGAAGCGTACAAGTGATAGCGTAGTGGGGGTTGGGGGATCACTCAAGAGAGAAAATGTTCAAATGTTTGTATATCAGTCCCTAAACTTACAAACTACTTACGAACTAGCTAACAATAAGGACGGCACAAATATCCTTGCCCGAGGGGGGATTCGAACCCCCGACCGTACTGGCCGTGCAGACCGTGACTGACGCGCCTCAGCCCCCTCGGCCACCGCGGCCGGCGCAGCTATTCGTCTGCCCCACATTATCGCCACGGAAGGCATATCGAACGTGTCATAACTTCAATAATATCGGTATTCTGTAGTCACGTTTACATGGTGAATAATGTGAATGCACACAGTTTTTTGTAATTATAAATATATATTTTATACCTTTCAATAATTGTCACCATGTATCAGTGAAAGAGTCAGCCAATAGATAACGACATACCGGAGTTGTGTTTTCAGGTGCTGACCTCTGGCAGTTCTGGTTTATTTCCAGTGCCAGTTCCGCCAATTCACTTTAACGCCACCGATTACGTTGAGAGCAGCATTGTTCGAGAAAATGTAAACACGGCGATAGAGCTGAATAGCCTGATTGCGAAATCTATGGGTGGGTATTTTGTTGTTGTGAAATGTATGTTGATTACATCAAATTTAACAAATTCCACGCTGCTATGTATGTACCTAGACTTTGCAGGCAAACTGGCGATTTTTATGTAGCGTTAATGAATAACTGCACAGTAACTAAGAGCCAGAGAGGCAAACTTCTAGCTTCATTTGAAACCATATCCTTTGCAGATTAGGAAAAATGTAAGTTTAGATGTATGTTTGCATCGGTAGAGGTGTACCAGCATTCCAAAAAACGTGAGAAACCTCTACATGGAAAACACTTTTACATTTCGTAACATGATTTGTGATATTTATAAGAAAAAGAATTTGGTTCGCAATAGGTTTTTTTATTCAATATTTCGTGATACAAAAAAAAAGAAAAAAAAAAATGTTCAAATGTTTGTAGAGCTTATGGGACTTAACTACTGGGTTATCAGTCCCTGAACTTACAAACTACTTATGAACTAGCTACAACTAGGGACGGCACAAATATCCATGCCCGAGGGTGGATTCGATCCCCCGACCGAAGTGGCCGTGCTGACCGTAACTGAAGCGCTTCAGTCCCCTCGGTCACCGCGGCCGGCGTGATACAAAAAGGTTACATGTATGTTATACATAATTCACTTGCAGTTGGTAATCCTGAAAGCCCTGAGGTATGCAGAGTCCTACGGTGCAGTCTTTGCACCACCCCTGCTTTCCTTTCTTACCCGCTTGCCAGTCTCGTTCTTCCCGTTGTCGGAGCAAACTTTGTAATACCGTGCAGTATTTACTTTGTTGGCAATATGGGGTACTTTTTCTGGAAAGTTACGCCCAAAATATCTGTCCAGGCTAGTGCTCGGTGTTGGCTCTACAAATCTAAAGCCTCCACCATTTTCTACCAACGTCAAGCTAACGTTTTTCATGAAGTACACAAGAGAGATTTTTTGTTTACTGACGTCTTTTAAAATAAAACTATTCACGACATACATTTGGAGAATACCAAAGAACAGTTTCTACCACCACTTCATTGTTTTTCTTGCGAATGGGTAGTAACTGTACAGCTGATCCACACGATCTACACCGGTCTTGTTCTTATTGTCGTCAATTACAACGTCTGGTTTCATTACTGCTATAATCCCATCTTTTGAACGTACTGGGACGTTTTTTGTTGTAGCCTGATGTTTTGTAGAAAAGCAGTATACATCACGTTTATTTTCCACTTCAGAGCTAGAATGGGTACATTCCTCAAAAATATCATATCATTTTGCTTCAGTTTCTTTGTTTTGAAGCTTGTTGGTAAGCCTTTTCTGTTTTTCACAACAGTTCCGATAGCTAACGTATTTGATACAACTGATACACAGAACACATCGACTGCTGCTTCATCTAGTGAACAAAATATGAAGTACAGCCGTTATCTTACAGCCACCAGCCATGTGGTGCGGTGAAAAACTCCTTTCAGCGACCGTAAAAGCGGCGCCCGTACGGGATACGGGCGCCGTCCACACTGCCGAAACTTGCGCGCCCGTATGGCGTAGTGTTGAATGTGTTAATGCTGATTTGATTAGTGAGCCGGAGTTACGTCTTCCCAGCTCCAAAGTAACGAGGCGCAAGAGAATTCGTATCTCTTGATACGAAATGATTAATACTTTAACTGCAACATTTATGAATACGTAACCTACGTGGCTTGCTACGATTTTGTTCAGAAAATTGGGCAATTCACAGTACTGGCATCACAGCGTGATGTTTGTTTTTAACCAGTCCAATTGCAAACAGCTGAAATGGCGGTGGAGGTGTTTACCCTCGAGAGCTTGGGACACAGGGACTGCAACAGCACCGGTCCGATATTTGTAAACGTTTCAGCGCACTTTTGTTCAGTAACATTAGTCGTGTACTCGGAGCTTGCTGTAGTTTAGAATTTCTGCAGTGTGAACATGGGTGAAATAGTTATTATGAAGTGTTGCTTTCCACCTCGGTTACGATTCTTCGATGCTAATTTCAGATGAAAACTGTGATGATTTATTCAAATACCGCTGAGATTTCTATCTTCTCTATTGTACTTTACTGAATCACAAACCGGCAGAAGTCCATAATTGATTACGTTACTGTACAACCATTAGCGCTTTCTGCAACTCATCCATTTTGAACAACGTGGGCTTAACTTTCTTCAAAGTGAAAAAGTAAAGAGGTCAATACATATCGTTCTACTGAGACTGTGGTTCCATCCAAAATGATATCCAAATCACAATCAGACGCTTTCTCCTTTAACAGCCACGGGGGGCTGGACAAGCGCTAGGAGGCGCCTTGTTCGCCGCCGGAGGTTCGTACGCGCGTGTGTGTGTGTGTGTGTGTGTGTGTGTGTGAGAGAGAGAGAGAGAGAGAGAGAGAGAGAGAGAGAGAGAGAGAGAGTGCGTGCGTGCGCGCTGTCGCTACTTTAGTTTGATTGATTAGTTTGTAAGCTTGGGTACTAATAACTAAACAAGCTGTCCCCTAGGTATCCGAACATTTGATTGCTCCTTAGTTCTTTGTCTGGTTTCTCGGTAAACGGGCTCCATGTAGTTTTTTTCTTAACAGTACTCTAATCACACATTGACATCTTCTTGCGGTTTTGAATAAATCCTTTGATGACTCGATGGTTCACCTTACATCTGTCTGGCTTTGTATAATTTAAATATAACTCTTCGCTTCCTATAACTCACCCCTGATACTTCAGAGATTGAAAGATTGTATGCCACTCAACATTGTTAGAAGCTTTCTCCAGATCTATAGATGCTAAGAACATAGGTTTCCCCTTCCTTCACCTATGTTGTATGATAAATTGTAATGTGAATTTTGCCTTCCGTGTTCCTACATTTCTCCTAATTAAAACCTTACCCAAGATCGGATTCCTTTCGTCCGTAAATAATTCGTGTTAGTATTTTGAAACCTTGACTTATGAAACTGATAGTTCTGTAATTTTCACATGTGTGTTCACTAGCTTTTTTAGAATTACTCTATTCTCCCCCAGACCAATCATATATAACCGCTCGCTCAGCGAACCTTCCGTACCCAAAGACTGGAAAGTTGCGCAGATCACTCCAATATTCAAGAAAGGCAACGGGAGTGATCCGTAGAATTGACGGCGGTTTGCAACAGGATTTTAGAACATAACGTTCCTCAACTACTATGAACTACCTCGAAGAGAACGACTTCTTGAGCCATATTCAACATGGATTCAGAAAGTATCGTTCTTGTGAAGAACAGGTAGCTCTATACAAACATTTGATGAGTGCTATCGAGAAGGGATGTCAAATAGATTTCGCATTTCTAGATATCTGGAAGGCTTTTGACGCTGTACCTCACAAGCGTCTTCAGTCAAATTGCGTGCTTATGGAATATCGCCACAGTTGTGCGACTGGATTCGTGATTTTCTGTCAGAAAGGACACAGTACGTTGTAATTGACAGTAAGTCATCGAGTAGAACAGAAGTGATATCTGGCGTTCCCGAGGGAAATGTTATTGGGCCCCTGCTGTTTCTTATTTTTATAAATTATTTAGGAAACAATTTGACTAGCTCTCAGACTATTCCCGGATGATGCTATCATTTATTGGTTTGTAAAGTCACCAGAAGATCAAAAGCAACTGCAAAATGACTTAGATACGATTTCTGCAGTTGACCCTTCAGAATAAGTGTGAATTCATCCGTATGACCATTCGTTAAACTTCATTTCTCCATAAATCAGTCAAATCTACAGGCCGTCAATTCAGCTAAATACCTATGAATAATAATCGAGCTATTTAAATTGGAAATAACACACAGAAAATATCCCAGGGAAGGCAAAGACTACGTTTCATTGGCAAACACTTAGAAGATGTAAAAATTCTACTAAAGGAACTGCTACACCATACTTGTACGTCCTATTTTAGAGTAATGCTGCGCATTGTGGGAACCACACCAGGTGGGACTGACTGATGACTTCAAGAAAGTTCAGAGGAAGGCAGCTTGTTTTGTATTATAGCGATATAGGAGAGAGAGTGTCACGTAAATGACGCACTAGTCGGGGTGAAAATCATTAAAAGAAAAGCTTTATTTGTTGCGGCGATATCTAGTTGTGAAATTTCTTTGACATAGTTTCTCTTCCGAATACGAATATATATTGTTAGCACCCACCTAAATAGGGAGACATGACCATCATAATAAAATAAGGAAATAAGATCAAAAACAAAGATTTAGGTGTTCCGTTTTCCCGCGAGCTATCAGAGAATGGAACTGTAAAGAAATGGAATAAAAGTGTTCCGATGAACACTCTGCTATGCACTTCAGTGTGAGTTGCCGAGTATCCATGTAGATATAGAAGTCGGACATATTTCCCCTGCCTCATCTTGCATACCAGGTGGAACAATGACTGTCTCTCCTAACGATATTAGAAGTTCAGACGTAACATCATCTACTCCAGGGGACTTGTTTCGACTCAAAACTTTCAGTGCTCCGTCAAATTTTTCTCGCTGTAAGCATTCGTTGCTTCTAGAGAACGTTGCAAAATCGTTTGTTCCATTTCATTGTTTGGGACTCGTGAAAGGGCGGCAACAGAATTTCGGTTATGCACAATTAAGATGAATAGATACTCCAGATGTGAACTCAGCAATGCGGAAAGTACAGAAAAACAGAATAGAGTGCGCTAGGGACCTTTGTGAGAGAGCCACGTACCTACACGCCGTTACCGTATTGATGAAAACCAGCCAAGGAGAATCCGTCATATGGATATAAAACCGGAAGCCTTTGTAACATTATAGATCAAAAGGATCTTATTTATTTATTGTGTAGATTATTTTCAATATTAATCTATCGATCCTTAATCTGTGTAGTGTAATGTCTGTCACATAATCTTCTTTGGTCACTTAATTATGAAATCAGTTTTACTTTATATGTTCTCAGTGTATTAATACGAAAATGTTAATTATAATTGTTTTTATGAAAGAATTAATAGTTGTGAATAATCATATACAAACGTTAATGTATTAGCTGATCCATGCACTAGCGTCTGAATTCAATGTAATATACAAGATGTATACAAAACGGAAAGTATTCTGATGCGAGAAAATAGGTGGTTTTGGCGGGCTAAATGTGGCAGGACTGTGTGTGTGGTAGCAGTGTGGTCTTTATTGCTGGAAATCGCCTTGGATGTGGCTTTGAGGAACACCAATGGCTGTGGCGAATTAATTTGAGCTCGCATTGGTAAAAGTCCGGCACCAAATAGAATATCAAGCTGGTCACCATCAAGAACCACACTGTAAAGTTACCGCCAAGCCATCTGTGCCACAGCCTACCGCCGCTACCACCTGAAGTCTTACAGATAATAATTTCTATTAGTCTGTATGTGCACGGTTCAGAAGACAGTTCTACCTGTGAAGTTTAATAACAAACAATTCAAACCTAACAACGAAAATCTTCGCCCTGATTGTATCCTACGTTATTCACCTGGGCAGGATTGTTAGCTCACTAAAACAACTAAAAATCCGAGTACGCTGTACTCTTAAGATTATTCAGTGATTTCATAAATGTTAGGAAATTTTGCGATTTTTAAAGTGATAGAATTTGAAAGTGATTATAAAATATTAATATTTTATTAGCACCAATTTAATAAATTCTAAATCTGAACAGTAGCACATACAATTGAATTTGTAGAATTAAGTACATAAACTGAAATAATTCTGTGTCACTATATTTTAAAATCCACTTGCATAATTTGAAGTCAACAGATTTCAATAGACTTTTGTTAATTATAGTAACACCACACAAAATAAGATACGAAAGATTAGTTGTGTAACTGATGTAGTAACAGATTTGGATACAGTTCAGCGTTTTGATTAAGTGAAGCCACACATATTTAATGTCTGTCGAGTATCGTATTACTAGAAATGCAAATTTTAATAGTATATATTTTTTTAGAAGTCCTCTCAATGCTGAAAGTATTTTTTTTTTTTGTTTTTTGTTTTTTTTTTTTTTTACGCCTACTGTAATAACTTTACTAAAGAGAACCAAGTGCAACATATTGATGTCATATAAATTCTTTAAAATTGCAGAAATTCGGTGCTTTTGCCTGATTATGCTGGCGACCGACTGAACTAGTTATTATTCTTGCACAAAAAGTGGGAATACTATGCAGCTTGATAATTCAGGGGCTGATCTCTGTCAAAGTAATCTAAAACTCTGTGAACGCAGACTGATCTTAAATACCTTACCTCTAGGTAGTTTACATGGTTAACCGAAATCCCTGTTAGGTTTAACTCTATAGTTGTGCCTTAGTTTTTGGGGAAGTAGTTGTGTTGTGAGCAGTAGGTATTTAGTGGAACTGCGGTACAGCTGAGCGTGTTACACCTTGTTCACGATAATAACTTTCATCTCTGAAGATTAGTACGCAGTTTATAGTCGAAAGCTTCGGATCTTAGCTATATTTGACGCGACAAAGAAACGGAGAATTATTTATTGAAGGACTCTGTCGCGAAAGACTTCCCCCTCAGGGGCTCAGAATTAATTTGTTGGGTACGGGCTTGGCGAACCCGGGGTCCTGAGCCGTGGGCTGTATCGCGCCAACAGTCCGCTATACCGTAAGCTCTGTGCGTGCTTCAACGACAATCGTTCGGCGCGACGGTGGAACATTGTAAGGATTTCCCTGACGTCGCATTTCTGTTCTTTCAGTCATGCCCAATATATACAGGGTGTCCAACTTTTCACCCCAAATATCTCTGGCACAACAACAGATATTGAAACATTACTTTCAAGGGAATGAACGTGCATCAAGGGCATTCTAAAACTTACACAAACAGTATTTTCAACACAACCTTTTTTTTATGGAAACCCCATATTATTTTTAATGTGAACAATAGCACGAAAGCCGCGGTGGAGTAGCCGAGCTGTCTAAGGCGCCTCGCTGTGGAGCGCGCGGTTGCTCGCCGTAGAGGTTCGAGTCCACCCTGGGGCATGGGTGTGTGTGTTGTCCTTAGGTTAGTTTACCTAGGTTTAAGTAGTTTGTAAGCTACAGACTGGTGACCACACAGTTTGGTCCGATAGATTTACAAACATTTGAACATTTAATCGCCCGGGTCGCGAGGACGGTACAAACGTCTATAAAAAAAAAAAAAAAAAAAAAAAAAAACCTCAATCTCAAGGTGTGCTACGTGCCGAGGAGATGCATGGCTGTTGAGGTTGAACAGCCGCTAGCGAGCAACCTCTGAGGAACCTGCCGCACCTCAGATGTATAAGGCTTACCCAGCCGAGCGGGGCTCTGCTTGGGTGGACCTCTAGTTCCCTAGCTGCTCGTGGGACGAGAATGAAACGAGCTAATAAAAGTGTGGCCGGTCGCGAAAACGGCGTCTCAAAGCGTGGAAGAGTCTCCTTCAATTCATCGTCGTATGACCCCCAATCGTTCCCATCCCTGGCTACGCCGTGGGAGGAACGTCGGGCTCGTCGTCAAGGTGAGGCGTATGCCCCCCGATACTTGGTATGCAGTCGAACAGATGGCGAATCGTTTATGTCGACTAAGCCTCTGTTTTTTGTCGAGAACCTTGAAGACTAGTTTGGCGAGGTAGACGGAATGTCAAAGATGAGATCCGGGTCGATTCTGATAACGACGTCGTCCCTAGCCCAGTCATGAGCACTGCTTGCATGTGCCAAACTGGGTGACGTTCCCGTTACCATCACACCACACAAAAGTTTGAACATGGTCCAGGGAACTCCGGAAGAGCTTGGAGAGGCGAGCA
Source organism: Locusta migratoria (assembly GCA_026315105.1). Classification (NCBI taxonomy): domain Eukaryota; kingdom Metazoa; phylum Arthropoda; class Insecta; order Orthoptera; family Acrididae; genus Locusta; species Locusta migratoria. The sequence continues at coordinate 646,689,733 of CM048744.1, read as the reverse complement.
CCACTCGCCCTGCTCGCCACACTGCACGGTTCTCCACAAAGAGAGAAAAGTAATGGATTACAAGACCCTGAACCGGCTTTCATATTCCGAGGCCAAGCGAAAATATGAAAAGATTCACCCTGTCAGCATGAAGTCTATCTATGCTACAGCAACATTACCGACTCCACCTATGGTAAAGTCACCTCCGGTTCCATCTACCATCCTGGGCCCTCCAGCTCAACAGTTACCAGTTGCCCCCTTAATATCAGGGGACGCCTCCTGTTGCCCCCAAGGTCCCTACTTTGGGAGCAACAAGTACAAAACCACAGGGGACAACGGTCCCCATCCCTGAGCCAGAGAACAAACAACCATCTCTGGCTCTTCCTGCAAGGAAGGGCTCCCTCGATGCCCTTTCTCCTAAAGTTTCTCACACTGTAGATACCATTGAGTGGCTGAAAAAGCCACAACCTGCTGGTCGCACGGCCTCGGGGGCGTCCTCCGTCACCCGAGACTGCGGCAGAAAAGCCCTCCCAGCAGGAGAGACCGAAAGACAAGCGGGAAAGAAAGAAAAAGAGGTCGAAAGAGAACACCGGGTGGCTTTCGAGCCACCACAACAAACGTCAGCCTCAGGGGACGAAATAGAAATTCTCACATCCCCTGAGGACTTGGCTTTTGCTGAATCCCCAGACACGATGGACGTTGAAGCTCTGCCTCCGCCATCAGCGACGGCAAACAATCTTGCGGACTCCACTGCACCATCCCAATCTCCATGTCCCAGCGACCAGGAGCCTCTATGATCATGCAGTGGAACTGTGGCGGTTTTTTCCGCCAATTTGTCCGGATTGGAGAAATTGTTGTGCCGATTTCCAGCATTCTGTAAAGCCCTGCAGGAAAATTGGTTCCCTGCACAGAGGACCCCAGTCCTTCGTTGCTATTGGGGCTATTACAACAATCGTTCCATCTATAACAGGTTATATGGCGAAGTTTGTGCCTATGTTCTTGCAACCGTCCCCAGCGCTGCTGTGCCTCTCAACACGACTCTGTTCGAATCCGGGCAACAGAGGAATTTACCATCTGTTCCCTTTACCTTCCCCCAGATGTTGTTGTGTCTCCTGCTGATCTCACTGCATTGGTTGCCAAATTACCCCAAACGTTCCTCCTCTTGGGTGATTTCAATGCCCACCACACTCTGTGGGATGGAACTGAGACCACAGGCTGTGGTAGAGACCTCGAGAACCTATTCACACAGCTTGACATTTGCGTCCTGAACAGTGGGGCACCCACACACTTACGTGTGGCACATGATTCTCCGCCACCGATCTCTCCATGTCTAGCCCGAGTCTCCTTCCTCATTTATCTTGGAAGGTCCATGACAACCTTTGTGGGATCGACCACTTTCCTCTCTTTTTGTCGCTCTCACAATTTCACCCTGCAGGATGCCTGCCCCGATGATCCCTCCATAGAGCTGACTGGCACAGCTATACCTCTACAGCTGTGGCAACTACACCATTGCCAGATAACATCGATATGGCAGTCCAACAACTAACTGAGGACAATATTTCCTCCGCTGGAGCGAATGTCCAGTCTACCACAGGATCACTTTGGCGAAAGTCGGTGCCTTGGTAGACGCGGGAGATCGCTGACGCTATCTGGGAGCGGCGACGGGCGCTTTAACGCCAGCGGCGCCACCCCTGCATTGAACATCTTATCGCTTTTAAGCATCTCCGGGCCCGCAGGACTGTTGGGAGCGATATGTAGCCACCATAGACTCCTGCACCTCCACTTCTCAAGTGTGGTCGAAGGTACGGCGCCTCTTCGGGTACCGCCCACCAAGCGGAATCCCGTCACTCTGAGTTGAAGGTGGTCTTTGTACTGACCGACGGTTATTTCCGAACTCATGGCAGGGCATTATGCACGTTGCTCTGCGACCGCAGGCTACAGTGCGGAATTTCGCGCCCTCAAAGAGCGGGTTGAGCGGAGGCAATTGTCCTTCCGCACAGGCCGACGGGCAGTACACTTTGACCCATTTAGTGAGCGGGAGTTCCAGACTGCTCTAGCTGCATCCCCCAATACCTCTCCTGGCCTGGACCGTATTCACAGCCAGTTCGTCCGTCACCTCTCAGCGGACTTTCAACGGCAACTACTCGGACTTTATAATGATCTTTGGACAGAAGGCTTTTTCCCATCACAATGGCGGAGAAGTACTCTCTTCCCAGTGATGAAATCAGGCGCAGATCCGTCAGACGCTGGGAGCTACAGCCCCATGTCTCACCAACGTTCTGTGTAAGATCCTCGAACGTATGGTGAGTCGATGGCTTATGTGACTACTGGAGGATCGAGGTCTCCTGGCTCCACAACAGGGAGGCTTCCGTCAGTGCCGTTCCAATCTAGACAATCTCGTGCCCCTGGAATCAGCCATACGTATCGCTTTTATTCGCCAAGAACACCTTGTCACAGTCTTTTTTGATCTCCGCAAGGCTTATGATACAACCTGGCGTCATCACATTCTCTCTACACTTTATGAATGGGGCTTACGTGGTCCCCTCCGAATGTTCATACAGAACTTCCTGTCCCTACGCTCTTTTCAGGTTCGGGTTGGCACCTCTCTTAGCTTCCCTCATGTTTTAGAGAACGGCGTCCCACAGGGCTCCGTTCTAAATGTACCATTATTTTTAATTGCTATTAACGGACTAGCCGCGGCAATAGGAACTTCTGTCTCTTCCTCCTTGTTTGCCGACGACTTTTGCCTTTACTTCAACTCCAGCAGCATTGGCGTCACGGAACGGCGGCTGCAGGAAGCCATCCGAAAGGCCCAGTCTTGGGCTTCTGAGCATGGATTCCAATTTTCGGCGCAGAAAACCCGCATCATGCACTTTTGTCGCCGTCGGGTAGGTCATCCGGACCCTGAGCTATATTTGAATGATGAACCCCTTCGCGTTGAGGAGACTCACCGCTTCCTAGGCATGCTTTTCGATTCCTGGCTGACCTGGATACCTCATCTTCGTCAACTAAAACAAAAATGCTGGCGACACTTAAACATCCGCCGCTGCCTCAGCCACAAAGATTGGGGAGCTGATCGCCCCACTCTACTGCAGCTGTATAAGGCACTCATCCAGTGCCTGGATTATGGCTGCCTTGTTTACGATTCTGCAGCTCCAACTGCACTGCAGATGTTGGATCTGGTCCATCACAGTGGCATCCGTTTAGCAACAGGGACCTTTCGTACAAGTCCTGTGACAAGCCTTCTGGCTGAGGCTGGGGTTCCCCAGCTACGATTCAGAAGGCAACAGCTAATGGCTTCTTGTGTTGCCCATATTCATGCTGTACCTCATCACCCGAATCGCAGAATCCTCTTCCTAGCTGTCGCATTCCCCCAGAACGAGGGCCACGGTTGCCCCCCCCCCCCCCCATTGCGGTCCATGTTCGTTCCCTTCTTTCTTCTCTAGAGTCCCTTCTTATCCTTCTCACCTTTCAGTACTGTTCACGTACTCCTCCTTGGGTCATTCCTCGCCTCCAGCTTCGGTTGGACTTGCCTCTGTTACATGTTGCACCGACGACTCTCCGTTAACAGTTTCAGGCCCTTCTCGACTCGTACCGTGGCGCTGAATTTGTATACACCGATGGTTCCCTAGTCGATGGCCATGCTGGGTATGCTTATGCGCGCGGCCGGCATATTGAAAAACGATCATTGCCCTGTGAAAGTAGTGTGTTTACGGCAGAACTTGTCACCATTTGGCGGGCCCTTGAACATCTCAAAGCCTGCCCCGGGGAGTCTGTGGTTATCTGTACTGACTCCCTGAGTGGTTTGCAAGTCCTAAATCAGTGCTTTCCGAAACATCCTTTGTTACGGTCCATTCAGGACGCTGTATACAGACTAGGAGTCGCACTGTGATCTTCCTTTGGACTTCAGGCCACAATGCCATAACAGGAAATGAAGGTGTCGACCAACTGGCGAAGGAGGCGACTACCTCCACCTTGCTGGAAATCGGTCTCCAGGAGAGGGATTTCCGGACGGTGCTCAATCAGAAGGTATTGGACCTTTAGAATACTGAGTGGGCTAAATCGAACACAGCGAATAAGCTCCGTGCTGTTAAACCCTCTACGACAATGTGGAGGTCCTCCCTGCGAGCCTCTCGTTGTACTCTGCCGACTAAGCATTGGCCATACGTGGTTAACGCACGGCCACCTCTTGCGTCGAGAGGGCCCACCAGTTTGCCGTTGTGGCGACCTGCTGACCGTGGTCCACATGCTGTTGTATTGTCCGCTTTTAACCGCTTTGCGGCAGTCCTTTAGCTTCCCGGATTCGCTGCCTTCAGTTTTATGTGACAATGCCTCCTTGGCATTTTGCTTGGCAAGTTTGTTGCTGATAAACCGTTATGTTTGAGGACAAGGAACAAGGAATAGAAGACGTGTTGCTGCCAACGAGGGAGTTCATATTTGGGCTAAGGTTGGAGGCCCATTTGAGAAGAAATTTAATATTCAAGGAGATGTTTTGGTGTATTATCATAGTTAAATAAAGTTTGTTTTCCTGATCCTTTTCCTTATCTAAAAAAAAAAATAAAAAAATAAAAAAAATAAAAAAATAATACATTGATCTTGCCAAAAGCCGAGAAGCGATTCTTCTTGGTGTTGTAGCTCTCAGGGGCATTCTGGGATGCTCTCTGTGTGAGGCACCTCTGGGCATCTCTGCCTACTGTTTTACATTTTATTCGCGCATCAGGTTTCTACCATTCCATTTAATGGAAGGCTTCAAAGACCCTCATTTTTACACAATTTTACTAGCCTCTACCTTTTCCGTTGAGGTGGTTTTTAAGTGCGTACAGCATGGCTCGCTCATCTATTTTTATCGTAGTGATCAGCCAGCCATTGCACTCTGCTGTGACATTGTACTTTTATCCCTTTTGCGCACTCCCCTGTGTGTCAGTGTTCGTTCTACACTCATCAAGGAATTCCCTCTGTCTTTTCCTTCCATCACATGTTACATCGCTGATTGGAACAGGGGACTGATGACTTTGTAGTTTAGTTCCCTATAAACAACAATAACAGCAGTGAAAGACTTCGTACACATTAAAGTCTGATGTCAGTTCCCTTACCACGCCTACGACGTCCGACATCTCTAATGAGTGATGAGCGCCCATATTATCACCTTGCTTTCGCCAAGTGTCGAAGACACCACAGCACCTTTCGACCACCCGACAAATCCTCCAGTTTCCGAAATGCGAGTGCCCAGCCACCGGGCTACCACAATCTGCTACTGGGCAAACAGATGGTACTCACGGCCTTTCCCCATTGTACACACGAACAGCACGATCAGAATTACCACTCGCGACGTACGAGTGTCTGACTGGCAATCACTTCCCGTGAGGAGGCGTTGCTACCGCCTGGACGGTTTTATATCGATAGTAAGTGAGTGGTAATAATACTTTGGTTGATTGTGTTTCCTAACAGGATGTCAAAAATCCTTCAACAGATAGGTGATGTTGCCTTGCAAATCTGGTAGTTTTAACTTTTCTATTTCAACAGGGGAGGTGGAAAGACATAAAACGTACGTTACCATTGTCCCATAGCCTGTTTGTAGGATTTGTAGAACTTTAACAACGTAAAATTACTTAAGCGTCTCAATGTAAGCCGTTTCATTCAGTTTAATTAATCTGATTTAGAAAAAATGTTTGTAGAACTTACGGGACTTAACTACGGGGTCATCAGTCCCTAAGCTTACAAACTACTTATGAACTAGCTAAGACTAAGGACGGCACAAATATCCATGCCCGAGGGGGGATTCGAACCCTCGACCGTAGTGGCCGTGCTGACCGTGACTGGAGCGCCTCAGTCCCCTCGGCCACCGCGGCCGGCAATCTGATTTAGATTCTGTGTTCTACCTAGCACTTGTCATCTCTCAATGCGTGAGAGTCTGGGAGAAAGGTGATCAACTAAAGTGACATTTGACACGTAAATTTTAAATAATATCTTATATATCAGTCAAATATCGAGCAATGAGTGTTAAATGCACATACAATCACGTTATAGTGTATTGATGTCATATTTATATTGTTTGCCACTTATTCCTGTTTCCTTCCTTTTCTGTCTGTTAGGTTCTGGAGCTACTGGGTATGTATATATCATTGTGTATGCTTTGGTTTTTGTGCTCTTAGTACGGTAGAGGCAGTTTATGTAGAGCTTATGTTGAGGTTTAGCGGGCCAAAGTGACATTAACAGTCACTGATTTACAGCTATTCGAGGGTTGATAAAGGTCATTTGGGTGCTTCCTCTCTATTTCTGGTGCTACCTGAGGAGCTTTGTCTGGTAGCGTTAAACCTTACTCTTCGCTGGGGCTGCATTAGGTAACAAGGTTCTTCTTATATCTCCTTTAGTAACGTATCATATATTTTGTGGCGACGGACTTAGACTCAATTTCGTATTTCCAGCCCGTTTTCCTTGGGATGCTTCATAGTGCATTATCATTGTTAGTCACACCAATAAGGGAACATTTTCATGTCTTGTTGATGTTCGTTTTTGCTGTTATTTCCTAAGGAGCCCGAATAGGGTTCAGAGTTGCACCGTCATTTCAAACAGGCTGATTCTCTCTCATATACGATGCGTTGTGTATCCTTTTGTGCGTTTATGGTGCTCTGTTTTGACTTTTGTTTATTCCTAATTTTGAAATTTTGGTATTTTGTGTGTAAAGCGTAAGACAGTGTACCACGCGATCACCGTGCGGAATACTACGATTTCCCTGATATTTTCTGTCCTTGTATCGCGCTGAAATAACCTTCCATGTGAGTGTGAATCATTTGCGTTCTGGTCTGTTCAAATCGGGTTGGTGCTTGTCACATGGTGAATTGACCATTTTGAGTATAAATTATTTTAGCTACTCTTATTATGAACTAATCTCTTTTTTCTTAATTGTGTTTACTCGTAAGTTTCTACGATTTCTGTGTAACAGCCACGCTGTGACCAATCTGTCTCTGGCTCAATGTGCATGAGCTTGGACTTAGAGTTTCTATCTCTTCTCTGTACCATCCACTGTTTGAATGGGGAGCGTGTGTGTGTGAGTGAGTGTGTATGTGTGTGTGTGTGTGTGTGTGTGTTTTGAGTTTCCTCGTTCCACATGTGTTTCATATACGACAATATGTCTCATGCCGTGCGTGGCCTAGGCACCAGCATTCCTTTTCATTACGGTTTAAGCATCGTTATATAATTGAATGTTTTGGAAATATATGTTCAATAGAGTTATGACTTGTGTTCGCGTTATCCCCATCAACAGGTGCAGAGACTAGCCTGCTTAGCCATAACAGGCGGAATTAGCAGCACACCGACTGCTGGGATGGAAACCATGCTGGATATGCCCCCATTACACCTTTGGGGTCAAGATAGAGGCAGCGGCTGGTGCATACAGACTCAAATCTGGCAAAAACTGGAACTCTTTGAGATATCCAGAATCACACACTAAAATAGTGAGTGAAGTAAATATAGGAAAGGTTGGGGAAATGCCAGCCGACTATATTATAATCCCATACTGCTTCAACAAGCCTTTCAATATAACAATTGGAAGTAGGGAGCAATGGAAGAAAATAGTTCGACACCGTACGGGGGATATTGTCTGGTTCACTGACGGGTCAAAATCGGACCAAGGTGTTGGGGCCGGGGTATATGGGGTGCAGCCAAGACTGGAGGGCGTCATCTCTCTAGGAAAACTGGCCTCAGTATTCCAGGACGAAATCACTGCCATCAGGGCGCGTGTGGAGGAGAATTTGCGTAGGTGCTACAAAGATCGTAGCATCCATATCTATTCAGACAGTCAGGCAGCTCTGAGATCACTGGCAGCTCCTGCAACAAGGTCTAAAATTGTTGCAGAATGTCACAGGGTTCTGGTGGAGCTAGGGGAAAGCAATAGAGTAAACCTATTGTGGGTCCCTAGCCAGGATGGGGGCAGAGACTCAATTTATTCGACCGGAACCTGTCCTGACAATCACCAAGGCAATGATCAAATTGAAGCTACGTAACTGGCTCAGAAGACAGCACAAAGAATATTGGACCAAAGTCTACCAACAAAAACATGGCAAGGTAATGATGCCAAAGCCATGTTTTAAAAGAAGCTCTGCAATCCTGGGCATGAACAGGAGAGAGATTAGACTCATGGTTGGATTGCTGACAGGCCATGAGAATTTCAAAAAACACCTACATACAATGGGAATAACAGAAGAGGACCCTAAATGTAGGATCTGTGATGACGGTGATGAAACTGCATCACATCTAATCTTCGAATGCATTGAATTCGAGAGTAAAAGGCACAGAACATTTGGGACAACGAGACCCGAAGAAATTGTGTCTAATGAAGAACTGGTAAAGGGACTCCTTGCACTGTTCAAGGGCATTGGTTGGCTTTACTAGATATACAGGGAGCGATACCGCACAATAAACTTAGTTTCGGTGCGGGCAGTGGCGGGTTAGACCAAGACTGTTTTGGCTTCCCTGGAAAAATCAAATCAATCAAATCCCCATCGACATATCCAACTTTCCTATCAGGCTTCTTATCTAAATCATTGGCTCATCTTTTTCATATTAAATTTTGGGTTTGAACCTCCTCGAAAATGATCGTTTCCTTTCCTCGATCCTCAGGTAGAATGGAAATGGAACGGAGCAATTCATTAGGAACAATGGTAATGGTAAATAAAATTTTAAGTATAACAGTGACATGATGATGATTCGATAATGCAGTAAGCATTAGACTAATAGCAACAGCCATATAGTGGTTTCCGCTGAAAATAATGTAACTTGAAAAGAAACGCACGTACTACAGTCTCTGAGAACACTTGCCAAATACGCTGGACTGCGAATGCAGTGGGCGTACAGTTACAGTTGTACAGCAGGAGTAATGCGGGCGCTACAGCGTTGCTGCGGGATTTCGCAGGGATTGAATCCATAGTTGATGAGCCTACTCGTGCCTGGTCAGCAGGCGGGACTGGTTTCACGTGAAATACTTATGAGCGAGCTCAGAATAGCGGCCTCTCGTGGCGATACCGCAGCACCGGGAGCCGGAGTTTTCTCACTTGTCTGGGCAGGGAATAGCCAGAGGAACTCCAGTGCCTCAGTCACCGTACTTTGCTGCATTAGATAAGCTACAAGTGTTGAAATGGTATGAAGCGAAAAAACGTAAGATTTATGTAATGTTGTGACGTGAAGGATAAGGATGGTAGTAGGTCAGTTGAGATGAAAAATAGAGAAAAATAAAGTTTGATAAGCAGAGATGAAAGATTATTGCTAAATATTCCTGACAATCAACAAAACGTGACAAGGCTTTTGAACACCATCCCAAAGGAAGACTTCGTGCAAAGTTTTAAGAACATGTAGAGTGCAGAGGTGCATAGTTATGGAAGGTTTAGAAGGAGAGTAAGGTAAGTAGTTCATAGTTCATCTACTTTAATGTTACAGGACTATATTTTTTTATCTTTTTCATCAAAAACCAAATGCATATCGGTAATTACTGCCCATTGAACTAGGGTGTCTCCACATCCTCTGTGTCATACCTCTAATTTGTGTGATGGCTGTTAAAGTCTCCAGGGTGTCAAAAGCTGGCAGTACTGTAGGATGTTATCTTGAATTTCGGGCATCCGCAGTCAAATGATTTCGTTTTTGAGACCAAATCCGCTTCGACTGCGATTAACTTTATTTAAAAAGTACTACCGGTTTCCCTTCCTGTAGACGTATCAAAGGTGCTTAAAATTCCTGAGAAAAACATGTCTGTCCTATAGCCTTCCCCAGCGTTCCCGTTAAATTTAAAACCATTGATAGCTTCCTAACTTTACGTCCTCGTTAAAAAGTATAAAACAATATTTTGAAAAAGTGTGTCGCATTTACACGGTACTCGACGCGAAAACCGATTGTACTTTAGCGTTCATACCCGGAGGTTTGTACAGATTGACAGTTTTTAAATCATTTACCTTAAATGTTTAAAATGTTCAAATGTTTGTAAATCTATTGGACCAAACTGCGTGGTCATTAGTCCGTAGCTTACAAACTACTTAAACTAAGGTAAACGTAAGAACAACACACACACACACACACACACACACACACACACACACACACATATGCCCTATGGAGGACTCGAACTTTCGACGGTGAGCGACCGCGCACTCCGGAGCGAGGCGCTTTAGACCGCTCGGCTACTTCACCGTGGCTATCTGAATTGCTGTTGTATAATTGTAACCAAGTTCTGTACAACCAATTACTTGTACTTCATTTTCACTTGACTTCACACAAATGGTTATATAGTGGACAGCTTCGATCAGTGTATAACCGGGTATTCGTCCTCTACGCTGAAGGTCCTGTTCGTCGTTCTTGAATATTAACAACATCAATGTTCAGGTCATGCAGTTGTCTTTGCAGTTACTGGAATTTGGCAGATCTTACGCCTTCAATATTAAGTGGCATAATGCGGACTTGGTGTTTCTGGTGTGTACTTTGATGGTTCAGAAAAGAGCCGTTACTTGTTATGTTTCTGGGTGTATTGTATGTCACCTTTAATGCTCCACCCGGGGGTCACGTGTAGGGAATTTTAAGGAAATACCTTAAATTAAATATCACAGCAGCGACTGCACTTAAGAAGACCAGTAAGTGTCACTGCGGGGCAAATCATTGCTAATGGAATTGACCTAAATGAAAGCTGGAGGCATGAGTGGTCAACAAAATCATTGGGAACAAATGCCCACCATCTTAATCCCACAAAGAAGCCGAACGGTTTTACCTACTGAGCAAATTCTGGTGAAGCATCAACTGGTTGAGGACTGGACTTGGTTCCTGCAATTACTTCAGGCACAAGTGGGGCTGGCTCAGATCACCGACGTGTGTGTGTGTGTGTGTGTGTGTAAACTGGTGATTTATTGTATGAGCACACCACATATTTACGGTAGGAATAGATGTAGATACACGAGCTTACTTATCGCTGTACCAACAGGAATTAAAGTATTTAGATGAATAGCAACACTATATGGGACTAAATTTAAATTCAATCCACCTTTATTATGAGCACTACGATTCAGTTTTCTATTTACAATAGGAGGATTAACAGAACAAAAGATCGAACATCTGGTCCAATGGACTATAAAGTTTGATTTGACCAAAATTACCATACGATTAAATTAATAAAAACTTTCTTGTTGGAGGTTGTATTACAAATCACCGATGTTTTGGCCTTTATTGCAAGCGGCTGCCGAAAGAGGGGGAACTTCAATACTATGATGGTATTATCAGCTGGCCGCAGTGGCTGAGCGGTCTGGGGCGCGCCAGTCACAGTCTGCACGGCCGCTACGATGGGGGGTTCGAATTCCCCCTCGGGCATGGATGTTTGTGCCGTCCTTAGTATAAGCTAGTTCATAAGTAGTTCGTAAGTTTAGGGACTGATGACCCCGCAGTTAAGTCCCTTAAGCTTAATAAACATTTGATTTTTTGGTATTGTCACAATCGAAGTAAATGTTGTGTTTGTTTGTTAAGCTTATGGGACTTAACTGCGGGGCCATCAGTCTCTAAACTTACAAACTACTTATAACCTACCTTATACTAAAGAAAACACAACAAGGGAGGATTCGAAACCCGAACGCGGAACGGCCTCGCGCATTAAGCATAGCGCCTCAAAGCGCTTGGTCGCTCCGCCGCGGCTGAATGTTATGGATGTGGCAGAAAAATTTTATTTACATTGGCAACGGCCGCGGGAGTCTTCGTTACAAATCTAAAAAATAAATCTGCAAACGAATGAGAAAAGTTCATCGGTCATACCCACGAGACTTTTATCCCCTTTATAGAGAGACAGCATAACAGTATTTGAGTTTCCACGTTAATGGAGTCCGAACGTATGAGGAACATTTGTGGGAAGCGAGTCTTAAACAAGAAACTGCAGTCTCCGGAGCAATAATCCCGCCAGCGGTCATTCTGCGCCTCGCTACCTCTTTTTCCTTGCTCCGCTGTCTTCGCGATATTTCTGCGGACCAGACCGGCGTAATGGAATGTAGTGGCGCGGCAGAGTTTTGGGGCCCCTTCGTCACTGCTGCTCATTGCAATTACTCTCCAAAGTCCTTAATAGATTGCGCGCGGGCCGCTCATGTCTGGGAGCCGGGAGGTTAGGACGTGTACGCCGCTCTAATGAATGAGCCGAATTAATTTCGGGAGCGATTACGGCTGCCTGCGGAACACGCCCGCTACGGCGTAACGAGCGAAAGAAAGCTATTTAGCGGTAACGGTTCACCGGGACCGAGGGACGAGGAGGAACAGCGGGGAGCCGCGGCTGAGGATAAAAACGGAAGAGAGGGAATAAAAGTCGCCGGCGTTAACAGGCGCAATTAGCGTATCAGTTTTCCGCGTTCAAATTATAATTAGCGGAGCGCATTTATGGGCGAGCAATTTATACTTCGAGCGACTTGATGATGGCGCAACTCTCCGATCAATTGAGCAACACGCGTAAGTCGTGTACAATATGTAGTCATATTTGGCTTTCAGGGGAGGTCGGGAATAAGGTAAGGCCGGTTTAACGACCAAAAATGCGAGTTTATAGTGCCGCTCGTTATTAAAATTATATCCGATGGTAAGGCAGCGGTGTATCCGAATGTTTATGTCAGCTCCGGTGGCGTTATATCGTCTCGGTTAATGGTACCCCGGATAGTCGACTCGCGGTTTAATGTCTGCTTGTCGTTCTCTCAGCTTCAGTGATTGTATGATGGCGGTTTTGCGAGGTACAGAAACGAAGCAGCTCGATATTATCCAAAATACAAGAAGAGCGCCTAAAAACTACATACAGACTACACAGAGAACAGTACTCCCTAGCCGCGGTACAGTAGCCGAGCGTGCTAAGGCGCGTAGCTGCGTAGCTGCTCGCCGTCAGAAGTTCGAGTCCTCCCTGGGGCATGGGTGTGTGTGGTTGTCCTTAGTTTAAGTAATTTGTAAGCTACGGACTGGTGACTAAGCAGTTTGCTCCGATAAATTAAAAAAAAAAAAAAAAAAAACTCTCTATACACCAAATGGGCAAAAATGGGCAAGTCGTTTGCTCCGCATCAACAGGTTTATGTCGCGGATTTGACAGTAATTGTCCCACGAGTCTCGTATTACATATTGAACATACTGAGAAACAGGAGCGTCGCGTCCTATGTGTTCAGTGGTTCAGTGAACTCCCAGGAGGATATGTCGTCGTGAAAAAAAGGTAAACAAGTAAGTAAAATAAAAACTTTATAAAGTATCATTCTTCGTTTCGTTCTTCTATCAGATCATATGCCCTTTCTAAGTATTTTTATCGAACGAGAAACGTTTTACGTCGCGGAGACAGAACGTATACGAGTGTAACGCGGCCGTCCAATGAAGGCGGCAGCGGTCGCACCGTTCCACTGCGCATGCGCGGCTGAGGTTCAGATTGTCTTCTGAACCCCCTGGAAGCAGCATATGGACGCTCCTTCGCCAAGCAGAGACGAGGGAAAACGCCGCTTTTAACACTGGCGATGGAGCTGGTAGAGACACCAGCTCCTGGCTACTCAAGCTCTGGCGGTTACGCACGAATGGTCCCGAAGCAAGACGTTGAGCAGAGCGCACTTCGCTTTGCCCACATGCAAATCTTTCATGAAGGCAACATCCGCCCTTCATATTTCTTTTTGGCGCTTTAAAGACTCATCAAAAACATCTCATATTTGGTAAAATATCTTTGTACATTAAAGATTCATCAACTGTGAAAGAGTTCAGATCACCTGAAGAATAATATTAATAATAATGGAGTCACTACTCTCCACCTAGCAAGAATAGTTGTCTAGTTAGTGGCATCGCGCTGTGGTGTCAAAGGAAGTGGGTTTGAGACCGACTATAAGTAATTATCATAAAACCAATCGTGTTTTTTTTAAATTTTTTTACAGACACCGGAACAACAACTTTTGTATTGTTACTTGTCACATATCTTTGGAAGTTTTTGCATATGTGTCGCCATTTTGAGGGTAAATGACATTTCTACTCTTCGTTGATTCAAATATTTAACTGTTTGAAGGGAGGTAGTGTGGAGAGCAGCCTTTACGCAGTCGTAAGGATAGGAGGGTGCTGCTTACAGTTTCACTGACCCGACGGTAGCTTCATCGTAACAGATTCACTTTGTTTCTTAGTAAAGCTATTGGACTCAACTGCGTGGTTATCTGTCAGTACCTTACAAACTATTTAAACTGAGGTAAACAAAACTAAGGGCAACACAAACATTCATTCCAGAGGGGGAATTCGAACCCCCGACGGCGCTCCAGTACGCACGGCTAATCCGCCGCGACGATTCATTATGTTACAAAGAGTGTGAATTACTTACCGTGTTTTAGTGGTCACGGTGTTTATTATCAAAGAAAGATGACCCAGATCTTTTAACGAAAATATATCTGACCGGGGCAGTTTTACCCGGCGCCACTGGCAGAGATTCGCCAAATTTTATCTTTGGACGCTGATAGGGGGAGCGCGGTGCCGAGCAGGAAGGGGAGGAAGGAGTGGCACTGAAAGAGGTGAAACCCCAATTATCTGAAGCACTAGTCGCCACACTGCTGTTGCAGATTTTTGACCACGGCCGGAACTTCATTCTAGCTACATTCGTCTTGCCGCCTATTCCCGCTCCTTGCAAAGTATCGTTTGGGTGAACTTCAACTATGGAGATTTCTATTCATTACCATACTTTTCATTATTCCGCGAATTTGTATTGCGTTATCTCTACAGCAAAGTTTGTGTCGTTCATTGCATGTCCCTATGTCCCTAAAGGAGAGTATCAAATTTACGGCTTCGTTGCTGGTTAATTTACCACGCGTATTCTTCCTATGACACAAAATTATAATTCAATACCACTCCTTCAGATTAATATATCTGATATATATTGAGACAAAATATGTCTCAGGTCAATGATTTATTATTTGATATTTACAGATATAAAAAGAGTTTCGAAGTATATAATAATCATATATTCTTCAAATTTATATTTTTATTGTGATCTTGAAGAATAGGGTTTTATGCCGTTAATATCTTCATAGAATAATAGTGCTAGTGTAACGTGGATTACCGGTAGATAACCCCAAGATGACAACATCCCGCCCAGAAAGATTTAACATATAATGTTAATGTTTGTAAACCAATTGAACCAAACTGCTACGGTCTTCAGTCCCTAGACTTAAAACTACACTGCTCAAAACCATTAGGGGATCAAGTGAGATATCATACAGTATATAGCAGTAACCTTATCATTCAGATAGTGGTACAATTGTAACGTGTGTGAGATACGATGTTTTGCTGTCTTAACTCTTCACTTGAAGTTTACATGGCGTATATTTACAGCAAGGCACCAGTAGGCTACCAAAATAGTGAAAAATTCATTCTCTTTGTCCTGTGATATGATTTGTGATCCCTCCAGACGACTAGTAGAGTTGCACACCTGCGTGTCATGGACAGCATGAGGTCATCAATCAGCTCTACAGGGATATTCGGCCCTTCTTCTATGTGTGTAATATCCAGCTCTGGTGGAGTAGCCGAGTAGCCGAGTAGCCGAGTAGCCGAGCAGGTCGCGGTGGCCGAGAGGACTGAGGCGCTCCAGTCACGGTCTGCACGGCCACTACGGTCGGGGGCTCGAATCCCCCCTCGGGCATGGATATTTGTGCCGTCCTAGTTCGTAAGTAGTTCATAAGTAGTTTGTAAGTTTAGGGACTGATGACCCCGTAGTTAAGTCCCATAAGCTTAACAAACATTTGAACATTTTTTTGGAGTAGCCGAGCGGTCTAAAGCGTCTCGCTGCGGAGCGCGCGGTTGCTCGCCGTGGAGGTTCGAGTCCTCCCTGTGGCATGGGTGTGTGTGTTGTCCTTAGGTTAGTTTACCGAGGTTTAAGTAGTTTGTAAGCTACGGGTTTTTTCTAAACACTGCACAGAACAGATATTTGAATGTTGTGCAGGAGTTGTTAATGTTAATGGAACTAAACTAGTAATAGTTGTTATTTATAGATCCCCTGACTCAGATTTTAAAATGTTTCTGCCCAAGCTGGAATTGGTTCTGGGTTCACTGTATAGGAAGTATAAAAATTTAATTGTGTGTGGAGATTTTAACATTAATTGTGTAGGTGATAGCTCAAGGAAAAGTCAGCTGTTAGATCTATTTAATTCCTATAACATGATGCAAACAGTATTTTTTCCAACGAGAGTGCAAGGAAATAGCAGTTCTACCATTGACAATATTTTTGTTCATTCTTCATTATTAGAGGGGCACTCTGTCAGCAGAATAGTAAATGGCCTATCAGACCACGATGCCCAACTTTTATTTCTAAAAAGTATTTGTTCTCAAACAAATGTTAAACTTAAATATCAACTACACAGAAAAGTTAATCCAGTTGCAATTGAGACCTTTTTAAGCCTAATTAAGGAACAAGAATGGCAGGATGTTTATAGTGCTGATAATGCAGATGATAAATATAATGCTTTTCTGAACACATTTATTATGCTGTTTGAAAGTTGCTTTCCGCTAGAACGCTCAAAACAGGGTACTTTCAGTAACAGACAGCCAGGGTGGATGACAAAGGGGATAAGAGTATCATGTAGAACTAAGCGGGAGTTGTATCAAAATGTTAGAAGCAGTCAGAATGAAGATGCAGTAGCTCATTACAGACAGTACTGTAAGGTTCTGAAAAACGTCATTAAGAATGCAAAAAGTATGTGGTACGCAAAAAGAATAGCAAACTCTCGGGATAAAATTAAAACTATCTGGTCAGTCGTGAAGGAAGTGTCTGGTCAGGAGCAGCAGGTAGAAGATATAACGTCAGTGCGTAGTAGGAATGTTTCTGTTACTGACAAGTTAGATATATGTGCAATATTCAATAATCACTTTCTGAATATAGTAGAGGAACTAAACAAAACTCTAGTTTCTACAGGTAATCATATAACGTTTTTAGAAAAAGCGTTTCCGAGGCTGTTACCTGAAATGATCCTTCATGATACTTCCATAGGTGAGATTGAGTCAATAATTAAATCACTAAAGACTAAGGACTCTTGTGGATATGATGGGGTATCTAGCAGAATTCTAAAGTACTGTTCTCCATATGTTAGCCCAGTACTAAGCCATATTTGTAATTTTTCCTTTCAGAATGGTCAGTTTCCTAACAGATTAAAGTACTCAGTAGTGAAACCGCTTTATAAAAAAGGAGAAAGGGATAATGTAGACAACTATAGACCTATTTCTATCCCATCGGTTTTTTCCAAAGTTATTGAAAAGGCTGTATATTCAAGATTAATTGATCATTTCAGTTCACATAATTTCCTGTCA
This sequence comes from Locusta migratoria, assembly GCA_026315105.1. Taxonomy (NCBI): domain Eukaryota; kingdom Metazoa; phylum Arthropoda; class Insecta; order Orthoptera; family Acrididae; genus Locusta; species Locusta migratoria. The sequence goes on along the minus strand of CM048744.1, from coordinate 646,672,465 downwards.
AACGTACAGTTTGGTTTTAGAAGTGGTTTAACGACCGAAAACGCTATATTTTCGTTTCTCTGTGAGGCACTTGATGGGTTAAATAAGAGGCTACGGACATTAGGCGTCTTCTTTGATTTAACAAAAGCGTTTGATTGTGTTGATCACAAAATATTGTTGCAGAAGTTGGAACATTATGGAATACGGGGAGTAGCCCACAACTGGTTCACCTCTTACTTTAATAACAGACAACAGAAGGTAACTCTCCGCAGTGTAGAAAATGGCTATGACGTGCAATCCCAATGGGGCACAATTAAGTATGGGGTGCCCCAGGGGTCTGTTTTGGGACCATTGCTGTTTCTTATTTATATAAATGATATGCCTTCGAGTATAACAGGTGATTGTAAAATATTTTTGTTTGCTGATGATACCAGCTTGGTAGTGAAGGATGTTGCTCGTAATATTGACACAGTATCAAATAATGCAGTTCAAGAGATAAGTTCATGGCTAATAGAAAACAAGTTGATGTTAAATCACAGTAAAACTCAGTTTTTACAATTTCTAACACATAATTTGACGAAATCTGACATTATGATTACACATAATGGGCATGTGATAAGTGAGACTGAACAGTTCAAATTTCTAGGTGTTCATATAGACAGTAAGCTGTCATGGAAAGCCCATGTTCAGGACCTTGTTCCAAAACTAAATTCTGCTATATTTACCATTAGAACAATATCTGAGATAAGTGATTTTCCAACACGAAAAGTAGTCTATTTCGCTTACTTTCACTCACTCATGACGTACGGCATTGTTTTTTGGGGTAACTCGCCTGATGCAAAAAGGATATTTCTGGCTCAAAAACGGGCGGTTCGAGCAATTTCTGGTGTAAGTTCGCGAACGTCATGTCGACCCCTTTTCAGTAGTCTGGGAATTTTGACTCTGGCGTCACAATACGTTTTTTCTTTAATGTCGTTTGTTGTTAATAACATCAGCTTATTCCCACGAGTTAGTAGCTTTCACTCGGTGAATACTAGACAGTTGTCTAATCTTCATTTGCACCACACCACCTTAACACTTGTGCAGAAAGGGGTGCAGTATTCTGCGGCATCCATTTTCAATAAGCTGCCACAAGAACTTAAGAATCTTAGCACTAATCCACATGCTTTCAAATCTAAATTGAAGAGTTACCTCGTGGCTCACTCCTTTTATTCTGTCGAGGAACTCCTAGAAAAGTTAAACAATTAAGCTAATTCATTTTTTCTTTATTGATTCTTTTCACTTTGTCTTAAGATTGTCGTGTGCAAAGGACTACTTAAAATTTTTCTATTACCATTCTTGTGTAACAATGTATTGACTTGTTCCATGACCATGGAGTCTTACTCCTGAAGTGGGTCCTATGGAACAGAAAAGACAAATAAATAATAAAATAACTGATGACCACGCAGTTTCGTCCGATAGAGTTACAAACATTTGAACATTTTTTTTGCAACCGCCGTGAGAGGTGCCTTCTCATTACTTACGCGATCCAACCACGTTCAGCATTCTTCTGTAACACCACATTTCAAAATCCTCTATCCTTTTCCTGACCGCTCTGCATATCTTCCATGTTTCACTGCCATACAACACTCCACACAAATGCCTTCACAAAGGACTTCCTTACGCTTACATTAATATTCGATGTTTACAAATTTCTCTTTTTCAAAAACGGTTTTTCTTCCCATTGCCATTCTATATTTTATATCTGTGCTGCGACCTTTGTGTGTTACTTTACATCCCACGTAACAAAACTCATCTATCACGTTTATTGTTTTGTTACCTAATCAACTAATTCCTTCAGAATCGCCTGATTTTCTTAGACTGCACTCCATTACCCTCGTTTTGCTCTTGTTAGTTTTCATCTTTCAACACACGCTCCATCCCGTTCAATTGCTCTTCGAGGTCCTTAGCTGTCTCTAACAGAATTACAATGTCATCTACAAAACGCAACGTTTTTATTTATTCACCCTGAATTTTAATTACTTCTCCGAATTTCTCCTTGCTTTCCTTTATATCTTGCTCAGTGTACAAATTGAATAACATTAGAAAGGCTGCAGCCCTGTCTTACTCCATTTCTACATCTACATCTACATCTACATCTTTCCATCCACTGCATCCCTTTCATGCCCTTCAACTCTGACAACCACTGTCTGGTTTTTGTACAAGTTGTAAATAACCTTCCGTTCCTTATACTTCACTCTTGCTTGTTTCAGAGTTTGAACTGTATTCCAATCAACATTGTCAAAAGCTTTTTCTAAAACTGCAAAAGCTAGAAATGTAAGTTTGCCTTTCCTTAATTTGTGTTCTAAGATGAACCGTAAAGTGAGGATCGCCTCCCATGTTCCTACATTTCTCCTGAATCCAAACTGATCTTCCTCGAGATCGGCTTCTACCAGCTTTTCCATCCTTCTGTAAATAATTCGTGTTCAAATTTTGCAGCCATGACTTATTAAACTGACGGTTCTGTAATTATCACATCTGTCTGCGCGTACTCTCTTTGTAATGTGGATTACTACTTTTTAAAAAAAAAAAAAGTCTGAAGGTATGTTCCCTGTCTCATACATCTTAAGCATCAGGTGAAATAGTTTTGTCATGGTTGGCTCTCCTAGAGACTTCAGTAGTTCTGAGAGAATGTCACTTATTCCAGGGAACCGTGTTTCGACTAACGTGTTTAAGTGCTCTGTCGAATTCGTCTCTCAGTATAGTATTTCCTATTTCTTCTTCATCTGCTTCCTCTTCCCTTCCTACAATATTGTCTCTAAGTTCATTTGCATAGGTTATTAAATTTATGCGCGTCGAAGTTCAGGAACATTCTCACATTACACTGAGTACAAACAACGTTTTTAATAACTTCCCTCTAGGCAAACCACCATGCAGTATTTTTCAAAGAGTGATCCATTGCATCGCAAGATATTTGTGATCAATATAGGCAACGAGAGGCCATGTAAGTACCGCGTTTTCAACGTAGTAGTGAACTGGAATCGCTAAGTACCTTACCTGAAAAAAGTTCACTTTTCTTTCAAAAATCCGAGCTTAAATATTTTTATTATAGATTGGTGTGGTGTCATAGATGTCCGAAATAATAAACAGCACACGAATCTACAAAAATTATTTAGACGGGAAGACAACATTTGCTTCATTTACCTCACTGCAGATGCAGTCATATGTTCACCTACATCTACACATATACTCTGCAAGTCACACTGAAGTGCATGGTGACGGTTCTCGAACCACTTTTATGATATTTCTCTGTAGTTCCAGTCTCTAATAGCTCGCGGGAAAAAGGAACACCTAAATCTTTCTGTTTTCGATCTCATTCTTACACTACTGGCCATTAAAATTGCTACACCAAGAAGAAATCCAGACGATAAACGGGCATTCATTGGAGAAATATATTATACTAGAACCGACATCTGATTACATTTTCACGCAATTTGGGTGTATAGATCTTGAGAAATCAGTACCCAGAACAACCACCTCTGGCCGCAATAACGGCCTTGATACGCCTGGGCATTGAGTCAAACAGAGCTTGGATGGCGTGTACAGGTACAATTGCACATGCAGCTTCAACACGATACCACAGTTCATCAAGAATAGTGACTGACGTATTGTGACGAGCCAGTTGCTCGGCCAGCATTGAGAAGACGTTTTCGATTGATGAGAGATGTGGAGATTGTGCTGGCCAGGGCAGCACTCGAACATTTTCCGTATCCAAAAAGGTCCTTACAGGTTCTGCAACATGCGGTCGTGCATTATCCTGCTGAAATGTAGGGTTTCGCAGGGATCGAATGAGGGGTAGAGCCATGGGTCGTAACACATTTGCAATTTAACGGCCACTGTTCGAAGTGCCGTCGATTGGAACAAGAGGTGACGGAGGTGGCACCCCATACCGTCACGCCGGGTGAAGCGCCATATAGCGATGACGAATACACGCTTCCAACGTGCTTTCACCGCTTTGTCCCAAACACGGTGCGACCATCATGATGCTGTAAACAGAAACTGGATTCATCCGAAAAAATGACGTTTTGCCATTCGTGCACCCAGGTTCGTCGTTGCGTAAACCATCGCAGACGCTCCTCTCTGTGATGCAGCGTCTAGGGTAACCGCAGCCCCGGTCTCCGAGCTGATAATCCATGCTGCTGCAAATGTCGTCGAACTCTTCGTGCAGATTGTTGTCGTATTGCAAACGTCCCCATCTTTTGATTCAGGGATCGAGACGTGGCTGCACGATCCGTTACAGCCATGTGGATAAGATGACTGTCATCTCGACTGCTAGTGATACGAGGTCGTTGGGATCCACCACGGCGTTCCGTATTGCCCTCCTGAACCAACCCATCCCATATTCTGCTAATAGTCATTGGATCGCGAGCAGCAATGTCGCGATACGATAAACCGCAATCGTGATAGGCTACAATCCGACGTTTATGAAAGTCGGAAACGTGATGGTACGCATTTCTCCTCCTTACACATCTCAACAAAGTTTGACCAGGTAACGCAGGTCAACTGCTATTTGTGTATGAGAATACGGTTGGAAAGTTTCCTCATGTCAGCACGTTGTAGGTGTCGCCACCGGCGCCAACCTTGTGTGAATGCTCTGAAAAGGTAATCATTTGCAAATCACAGAATCTTCTTCCTGTCGGTTAAATTTCGCGTCTGTAGCACGTCATGTTCGTGGTGTAGCAGTTTTAATGGTCGTGAGTGTATTTTATTATGATGATCATGTCTCCATATGTAGGTGGGTGGTAAGAATAAATGTTCACATTCCGAAGAGAAAGTTTGTGAAAGAAATTTCGCAAATAGATCTCGTCGCAACAAATACGACTTTCTTTTAATGATTTCCAACACAACTCGTGCATCATTTCCGTGACACTCTCAACCCTGTATCACGATAGTACGTATCGTCCGACAGTCCCACCTGGTGTGGATCCCCGCAGCAACACAACTGTAGTGTAGGCAGTTTCTTTAGTAGAACTGTTGCATCTTCTAAGCGTTCTGTCAATGAAGTGTAGCCTTTGGTTCGCCCCCCCCCCCTTTTCAGTATTTTCTATTTGTTCTTTCCAAATTAAGTTGTTCATAATTGTTACTCCTAGTTATTTAGTAGAATTGACCTCCCATTGGAGCCACTGTCAATCCCTTCTTTCCTAATGCTCCTTCCTTCCCATCCTTAATAAATAAGTTATAAACATGAATGCTGCAGCAGTCTGTTAAGCATAAGAGCGTGGAAAAGCTGACGCACGCACAGACTCTGCTGATTCCCGGCGACCTTTGGAGCAGCCATTCGTGGTGTCCCGTCGGCCAGGTGAAGGTGACGTCGTGCAGGTCCACCTGAAGGTCGACGTCCGCCTAACGTCCACCTGTGTCCGAGCCACGGCTGCGCTGGCATTTGTTCGCCCACCGCGCCAGCCTGTCATTACGTTCGCCGGTCACGTGGCTGTCACCGCCTGCTCGGGATCAGGCAACACCACCTAGAAGACAAGGCCTTACAACAGGCCGTGCCTACGTCACACTTAGAGGCCCCGTCCGCCATCTGACTGGCCGGCCGCTACGCGGCGGTGGTCGTGCCCCAGCAGCCAGCCAGTGAGGTGGCGGCCGGGGCCTCTAAGTGTGACGTAGGCACGGCCTGTTGTAAGGCCTTGTCGTCTAGGTGGTGTTGGATCAGGCGGCTGGTGGCGAAAACTGTGAGCCGACAGCTGCCGGTGCCGGTCAGTGAACGCTTGATGTGGAGTCCGGGGATCCCTGTTGTCTAAGCCATCTTTAAAACAAGTCCTCCAATACTCAACGAGCTAAAATTCCACGAACACACGAGTTACAGCGCTCTTTGCGGCAACCTGTGTAAACTCGGCCGCCATATTTAATGTGCGTAAGAGAGGAGTCTGTCTATCGTATGTTGGCCGCGGCGGAGTAGCCGAGCACATTGAGGCACTATGCTCCGATGTGCGATGCCACTCCCCGTCAGGGGTTGAAGTCCTCCCTCGGGCATGGATGTTTGTACTGTATTTAATATAAGTTAGTTTATAAGTAGTTTGTAAGTTTAGGAACTGATGATTTCGTAGTTAAGTCCCATAAACCTATAAAACATTTGAACATTTCATCTATCGTACGTTGTTGTTGAGCTTCAAATACTGTATTTAGTGTATATTTTATTTAGTGCGTATTGTCTGCACAATTTTTGCTGGTGAAATATGCCTAAAGTGTGTTCAGTATTTAAACGCACAAATCTAAGTGATAAAACGGTAAGTATTTCGTGCAAGAAAACCAAATGTTTTGCCGTGTTTCATCTCAGTCTGTCTATACATGAACAAAATTCCTGACGAATGGCACTTAACTGCTCAAAGAGTGAAGCTTCAGATGACCTATCCTGCAATTGGCTTGAGTACACACGATAAAAAATGCCGAGTCCTCCACCTAGTGTTGAGGCGTTTCAAAAAATTTTCTTCTCGCGTTGTTCCAGTGGTTCAAGCAACAACACATTTGAGTGTCTACACCTTCTTTAAAATATTTCCATTTCCACTTGTTTAAGCTTGGCTGACAAATAACCAGTTCAATGTATGGAAGCATTAGTAACAGCCAGAATTTTTTCACTGTGTTCTTTGCAACCAGTATGTACTTATTTCAGCGTAGCAACTACGAAAGTTATTAATTATACGTTATTTCGGCGTGGAATGCTTTTATGGCAGCTGACTCAGTCACATTTTTATTGGAATATTCTGCTTTCACTTTCGTCTGTGAACTAAAATTTCACGTACCAAACGTTACATGTTTGTGTGGCAACAAGTAAAGTTATTAACGACACCTTATTTCGACGTTAAATGCCTTTGTGTGAGCTGCAGTATTTTATTGTCACTTTCGTCTTCCTACTCACCTTTCGCCCAGCAAAGTTTACAACTGAACTTTTTGGCATCAATTTTCCAAGTTTGTAGACTTAATACGTTTATTAAATACCAGGTAAATGTATAATAGTCTTTATGAAAGAAATTGTGACATTAACAATAGATGGAAATCCATTATCTTGATTGTTCGTCATAACAATTATTGTTCACGGTATGTTTCGCAACTCGCTTAGATCCTGTATTTGCATTATAATCAGTTGTGCAGTCAGGATTTGGTTCTAGGGGAGGGGCTCATTAGAAAAAAAGAAAAAAAAAACCTACTGTAGAGCTGCCCACCCCCTTGGCCAATGACTCACCCCCTCCCACCCCAAACTGTGGCCAACTACCACCCCCTCGACACCCGATATATTAGTTCCTGGATTTATAGTTTATTACCTAATTAAAATGTTTTTGTCATTTAATATTAAAATTTAATATCTTTAACTCACATCTTCAAAATTATATTATAAAGCCCTCCCCCCTACAGAAATTTCTATGACGCAGTTTGCGTCATGACTTTGCATGTTTAGGAATTTGGTTCGCTGTTGGTGGTTGTGAGTTTTAAAAATTAAACTTTCCCTATTTAAACTCTCACCCCGATCTTTCAACCCGCAGTGTACTCACACAAACGTGACACAAACTGGTGGCAGAACGAGCGGTCCTGTAAAGTCATTCAGTGACAAGACTGCTTGTAGTCAGACAACAGCCGGTGACGCCAGACCGACCACCTGCAGCAGAAAATGCGCTGCATGGAAACCAGCCCGCACCTACACCAGCGCCACCTCTATTTATCGAGCCTAACTGAGCCTGAAAGCCGATCTTGACGCACACACACGCACACGCACAGGCCGCGGCAAGCACAGGGCCGCGTGCACACAGTTGTGTAATTACAGGATGAAAACATCGGCAGAGCGTGTTTTCGTGGCCTTTAATTAGGAGCCGCGCTGAATGTTAACGAGCGCGCAGGGGGTGGTTTTTCATCAGCGGGCTGGGGGAGGGGTCGCCACACCCCCACTGCACAAGACGGCGGGCCGCCCTTGTTATGCGAAAGGGCCGCAGGTAGCGCACGGCCGGATGTGCGAAAACAAGTAAACTGATATTCCTCTGATACGAGCCGAATTTTACGCGCCATTTCGTCGAAATAATCACAAAAAACATCGAAGATACTTGTAGTATAAAGTCTAAAACGAATACACGTGCGGATCGTCCGGTTGTGGGTGTAAGGTGGCAGATCATTAAAAACGCCACTATATCGGAATACTCGTTAAGCAAAGTCGTTGTTTTTCGCCGGCCGCGGTGGCCGAGGGGATTGAGGCGCTCCAGTCACGGTCTGCACGGCCACTGCGGTCGGGGATTCGAATCCCCCTCGGGCATAGATATTTGTACCGTCATTAGTATAACGTAGTTGATAAGTAGTTTGTAAGTTTAGGGACTGATGATCCCGTAGTTAAGTCCCATAAGCTTAACAAACATTTGAACATCTTGTTTTTCCTATAGTAATACATTGTTGTTGTTATTGCAGTAGTAGTCTACAGCCCGGAGACTGGTTTAATGCAGCTTTCCACCCTACTCTATACTGCTCAAGCGTCTTCATCTCCTCATAAGAACGGCACGCTACATCCATTTCAATCTGCTTACCGTATTGATCTGTTCGTATCTCTGAAATTTTTACCCCACTCACTTCACGTTTTCTTGATGTCTAAGAATGTGTACTACAAATCGATCCCTTCTTTTAGTCATGGTATGCAAGACATTCATTTTCGCCCCAATTCTGTTCAATACTTCCTCATTAGTTCAGAATGTTCAAATGTTTGTAAATCTATCAGACCAAACTGCGCGGTCATCAGTTCGTAGCTTACAAACTACTTAAACCTAGGTAAACTGACCTAAGGACAAACACACACACCCTGCCCCAGGGAGGACTCGAACCTCTACAGTGAGCAACCGCGCGCTCCGCAGCGAGACGCTTTAGACCGCTCGGCTACTCCACCGCGGCCCTCATTAGTTGTACGATCCATCAATCTTGCTCATGTAGGGAACGGAAGGTTATTTACAACTTGTACAAGAACAAAGACAGCAGTCCTCATAGTTGAAGGGCATGAAAGGGATGCAGTGGTTGGAAAGGGAGTAAGAGAGAGCTGCAGCCTTTCTCCGATGTTATTCAATTTGCACATTGCACAAACTGAATAACATTGGACAAAGGCTACAAACTGGCTTACTTCCTTCCTAATCATTGCATCCCTTTCATGCCCTTCAACACTGGTAGCCGCGGCAGTATGGCCGTGTGCACTGAGACGCCCTGCTGCGGTGCGCTCGGCCGTTCGACGTCGGAGGTTCCAGTCCTGTTTCGGGCAAGGTGTTTGTGTTGTAAGTTTAGGGACCGATGAGCACTGTAATTAGGTTCCATAATTTTACAAACTTTTGAACTTATTTTTCATCTCTAATAATTGCTGTCTTTGTTTTTGACAAGTTGTAAATAACCTTCCGTTCCCTACGCTTTACTCCTCCTTGCTTCAGAGTCAACATTGTCAAAAGCTTTCTACAAATTTACAAAAGCTAGAAATGTAGGTTTGCCTTTCCTTAATCTAAGATGAGTCGCAAACTCTTCTGAATGTCACTTGACACAGATTTTTTCACAACCGGGTTAAATGAGAAGAGTTTGCTCTAATTGACACTGATATAATATCATGCATTCAAGATCTGAGTTTAATTTCATCTTCATTATAAACAGTGGGGCGGATGCGTTATGTTCCTGCCTGCAAAGGGCTGCTTATTGACGTGGGCAGAATTCAGATATCATCAGTGACACCTTTCTGAATCATGATATCCAGCGGCCACAAAATTGGCTGATAGATGTCGACGAACCTAACGGTATGGCTGGCGATGTTGTGCCCCTGAGATACTCGCAGTTGCCAAACTATCGAAATGACGAACAGATTCGAAAGGCATGGAACACACCAAGTTTACCGCTGCATCGCGCTGTGGTCCTACAGCTAAAACGCGTGGTAGTGGTAAGTTTATTATACTATTTATGCATTACAGATTAAAGTAGGCAACCTAATAAAACTGCACAGTGTATCGACGACTAGTATAACTAAGTGCAGTCTCAAGAACCAGTCCAACGTCTTTGAAAGCTTATGATATGGTGTTCAGATATTTGTTAAGCTTAAGGGACTTAACTGCGGGGTCATCAGTCCCTAAATTTACAAACTACTTATGAATTACTTTATACTAAAGAAGACACAAATATCCATGCCCGAGGGCTGATTCAAACCCTCGACCGTAGCGGCCGTGCAGACTGTGACTAGCGCGCCGCAGACCGCTCGGCCACTGCGACCGGCTTTAAGATGTAGTGGCTGTTCTTTCCAGACATGTATGAAAACAACAGACACCATATCCCGTGTCGCTAAGTAAACAATTTCGTCTTGAACCTGCAGATCCTGCTGCAGAGGGCAGTTCTATAGCAATGAATTGACTTTCAGATTTATGTAATTTTCTATATTAATAACTAATATTTCATTTTTTGTATCATAATATGACAGTGGTTAACGTCATAGCTAACGATCATAAAATAATTCATTTTAAATTGAGATCAAAGTACATTCTTTGTGTTTTAGTAAGTAATCATTCGATTGTTTACCAATACCATGTGGAGATGACCAAGGGGCATGTCATCATTGGAAATAACTTCGCTTTACTTCCATTTAAATTTAATTTATGGGAATTATATTTAGTATCTTATTTGCATGCCCGACGGCCGTGGTGGCCGCGGGGACTGAGGCGCTTCAGTCACGGTCTGCACGGCCACTACGGTCGGGGGTTCGAATCCCCCCTCGGGCATGGATATTTGTGCCGTCCTAGTTCGTAAGTAGTTCATAAGTAGTTTGTAAGTTTAGGGACTGATGACCCCGTAGTTAAGTCCCATAAGCTTAACAAACATTTGAACTTTTTTTTTTTTTTTTTTTTTTTTTTTTTTTTTTTTTTTTTTTTTTGCATGTCATTCTAACTGTAAATACTCTGTATTTAAGAAGAGATTACAAGAAGATTCGCAGTAGGGTAGAAACCGGTCATCAAAAAATTTAAATTGTGCTCTCTAGATTGTCTTCCTTTTATAATTTATGGATTATTCATTTTTCTGTAACTTGGAAAGCATTTTACTGCCTTAATTAGTAGTAGACGTTTTACACTTCGAAATAAAATTGAAAACATTACGAATAAAGCAGTGACTTCTCATTACAGAGTATTGAAGCTCTTACCTGATATGATATTTGTTTATCAATTCTCCATCCACTTTCCTTCTTGCCTTGTATGGTACCCACGGTCTCGTCAAGGCCAGTGCCGGTTGGAAGATTGATGTGTCTCACAGGGAACAATATCATATGAGAATTTCAGATACAAAATGCGTCCAGTCGTCGCAATTATTTTGATGAAGCGTGCGTCGTAGAAGTCAAAGAAGACTTGTATAGTCATAGTAATGAAGCATATAGTGCTTTACATCTACATACATGGGATGTATACTACTTGATAAACCTCATTTTAGCGAAATCATGTGACGCGGAACTAATTTTATGTGATAAAAAAGTACGGATCCGTTCTAATTTAGGCAACAATTCTACCACATACATACACATAACATTTGCCAAGAATAGTTTCGTATAGTAGAGAAAATAACACGCAAACCATCATGTGGTTCATGACAAGTAAGACAGTGATTTCACCCTCCTACGCGAACTATAACATGTAGGCTGCCATTCTTATGGCCATATTCCCACAGTAGCTTCTCGGAAGACAAATGATAGAGCTTAAAGTTACCTCCAAAATATTCTTAATCTAGATCCCCTGAGTATTACTCAAAGCTTAGTAGGGTCTGAAAACAAATGATGTCTTGGTTTCCTCCGGGGGTGGAGGTGGAGGAGGGAGGGGAAGTATGAGGAGGGAGGAGGAAAGGAAAGGGGACGAGGCCTGAATCATAAGTGTTTCGATCGATGTGACGCATCCTGCTACGACTTCCTTGAAAAATGTGTCAATTATTTGTAAGAAATTTTTCCATTTATTTCTTTATCTACAGTTATTGCCAAAGGAGCTTTAAAATTTCCGGTGATTCTTCTCCTGTCCTCCCTCAAATCTACTCTTAATTCCTTTAATACTCGAATGAACATTGACAAATTGCAAACGTGAATACGCTGTACTGGTGTACCTACAATAATATTTACTTTACAGCTCGCTCAGAATTGGGTTTCGGCATTGTACCTCATAGTCATACAGCTTAATAATAAACAGAGTACACAGAAAATCAGAGTAAATCAATTTTTTGATAGATATATGATATTTTACTGCTATCTGTCGATAGATACGCGTAATGTAATTAACAAATGAGCTGTTAATAAACACATATTATATCACATTGAATCTAATAGTTAATAACGTAAAAATGTATTATCAAAAATATTCTATACGTGAGAAACTGTACACACTTCAATGGTATATGAAATAACTGGTGAATATGGTGAATAAATCTAAAAGGAATACTGACTTGGTCCTTAATATAAATTCATAGTTTCATCAGTCGTAGTAGCATCTGCTTAAAACTTATCTCACCATTGTATAAAATATTTGTTCTCGGCCTAATGTTCCCAAACCTACATTCTATAGTTGTATTTTTACTCTCTGACCCGTTCCTTCACCTGCAGCCTCTTCACAGCATTGACAGATTTGGCAATATAGTAACTGTCATTACCATTACTGACTTCAAAAATTCCTATGCTTATAACTCTTACACTCAAAGTAATATATGCAGCTAGAGCTTCTTTGTAATTTAGCTTTTACTTGTTCCATTTCTAACGTGTAACCTATGCTACTGAGATTTTTATTCAACTATTTATAATGCGCAATGGAGTTATCTCAACTATTGTACTCGAGGCTCCTGCAACGAAGACATCAAGAGCATGTCACGTGGAAGTAAGAAAGATACTGATTGCCTACCTACAATCCGTGAAACTTTATCACTAACGTAAAGATGTAGATGACGTCTCCTGTAAGGAAAAAAAACCTCAAAATTGAGAAAGTGTAACTAGAGGGTACTAAAGTGACATCGCTGGTTTCTGAAATAATAAACTGATTGTGAATCATATTTTTTATTATTTAACCTGTTGATGAAACTCAAATTTATAAAAGTAATAAATTAGATATTTTAATTTCCAAGTTTCAGGTATGTTGACATGATAGATGAAACGCGAGATATACGTAGGAGGGAGCAATATACTACTAGACTCCTCGGTAAAGGTATGTTCTCGAAACTTCGACAAAAGTCCGTACCGAGCGACAGAGCGTCTCTCCTGTACAGTCTCCCACTGGAGTTTAGCGATCATCTCCGTAACGCTTCCACGATTACCAAATGATCCTGTAACGAAGCGCGCTGCTCTCCGTTGGATCTTTTTTACCTCCTTTATCCACCCCACCTGGTACGGATCCCAAACCGGTGAGCAGTATTCAAGCTGTGGGCGAACAAGTGTACTGTAACGTACTTTCTTTGTTTTCGGACTGCATTTCCTTAGAATTCTTCCAATGAATCTAAGTCTGGCATCTGCTTTACCGACGATTGATTTGATATGGTCGTTCCATTTTAAATCCCTCCTAATGACTACTCCCAGATATGGAATTAACTGCTTCCAGTTGCTGCCCTGCTATAGTGTAGCTAACTGATAAAGGATCTTTCTTTCTGTGTATTCGCAGCACATTACACTTGTCTACATTGAGATTTAATTGCCATTCCCTGCACCATGCGTCAATTCTATGCAGATCCTCCTGCATCTCAATACAATTTTCCATTGTTACAATCTCTCTATATACTACAGCATCATCCGCAAAAAGCCTCACTGAACTTCCGATGTTATCCGCAAGGTCATTTATATATATCGTGAACAGCAACGGACCCACGACACTCCCATGTGGCACACCTGACATAACTCCTACTTCGGAAGACTTCATTGAGAATGACCTGCTGCTTTCTGTTATCTAGGAATTCCTCAATCCAGTGACACAATTGGTCTGATAGACCATATGCTCTTACTTTGTTAATTAAACGTTTGTGGGGAACTGTATCAAACGCCTTGCGGAAGTCGAGAAACACAGCATCTACCTGAGAACCCGTGACTTGACCCTCTGAGTCTCGTGGACGAATAGCGCGAGCTGGGTTTCACACGAACGCCTTTTTCGAAACCCATGCTGATTCCTACAGAGCAGATTCCTAGTCTCGAGAAATGTCATTATATTCGAACATAATACATGTTCCAAAATTCTACAACTGACCGACGTTAGAGATATAGGCCTATAGTTCTGCACATCTGTTCGAGGACCCTTCTTGAAAACGGGGATGACCTGAGCCATTTTCCAATCTTTCGGAACGATATGCTGTTCTAGAGACCTACGATACACCACTGCGAGAAGGGGGGCCAGTTCCTTCGCGTACTCTGTGTAAAAACGAACTGGTATCCCATCAGGCCCTGCGGCCTTTCCTCTGTTGAGCGATTTTAATTGTTTTTCTATCCCTTTCCTCTGTTGAGCGATTTTAATTGTTTTTCTATCCCTCTGTCAGTTATTTCGATATCTGCCATTTTGTAAACTGTGCGGCAATCTAGGGAAGGAACTACAGTGGAATCTTCCTCTGTGAAACAGCTTTGGAAAAATACATTTAGTAATTCTGCCTTTAGAGTGTCATCTTCTGTTTCAATGCCTTTTACGTCACAGAGTGTCTGGACGCTTTGTTTTGATCCACCTACCGCTTTGACATAAGACCAAAATTTCTTAGGATTTTCAGCCAAGTCAGTACAAAGAACTCTACTTTCGAATTCGTCGAATGCCTCTCGCATTGCCCTCCTCACGCTACATTTCGCTTCGTGTAATTTTTGTTTGTCTACAGAGCTTTGGCTACGTTTATGTTTGCAATGAAGTTCCCTTTGCTTCCGTAGCAGCTTCCTAATTCGGTTGTTGTACCACGGTGGCTCCTTTCCATCTCAGCCAACACTGTGAACAACGCGCAATTTTTAGTACTTTCGACTAGAGATGGGTCAACTCGAGTTACCAAACCGAGTTAACTCGGGTTAAGACTATTTCGGGTCAACTCGAGTAAGACTACTACCAACTCGAGTTGAGTACGTGTGTTACTGTCACCGTTGCGTTGTCGAAATCCGAGTTTACCCGAGTTGTCGCGTCGACAGACCCCGAGCACAGAATAGGGAGCATACAGAAGGGAAAGCTGGGGGCGGCGCCTTTGATCTGTATGTTACCAAGCGTTGCGCTCGACGCCATATTGAAAACCAGTAAACGCGGAACTATAGCCACTTAGTACTTTGGCTGGAAATGGACTTTTTACGAACTGCAGCTAATCTTACCGACTTTTACGAAAGGAAACGGCTTTCAACTATTTTGTGCCATCTTCTTGCACCTAATTGTAATCCAACGGAAAAAAATAGGCTTAAATTTTAATACAACTACGAAAATGTACAGTGGAATCGATGATCGTTTTATTTGGTGCTTATCTCTAGAAAAATTCCCAATAACGCGGAGTTATGTGTGGGAAATTAGTTATGAACAAGAAAGTGACTTTACAACTGCCAGGTTTTATTTGACTCGAATAAATTCGCACAAAATATTGAGTCAGACTTAGCAGTACAACGTGATTACACAGAACTAATGACGTCTGGGCATATATAAAAGTTGTATTTGCTTTGGGAGTACCATTAATTTACTGATCGGAGAAGGGCATATAGAGGAATCTGTCAACCACAGACAGAGCAGGAACAGCATAAAATAATTATTCTCCTTAATCTATTTGTTTGAGTATTCGAAGAGCACTCGTTGCCAACATTAGCACACTACGCCTCCAATGCCGTAAGTAAAATTTTACCTGCCTACTTACGCACTATTCTTTGTCATCCATTTTATATAATTCCCTGCAACGTTAAACTTATAACATGTAAATGTACTTCAACATTTCGATGCTGTTGAACTACTGCAGCAACAGCAACAGCGAGAGTTATCGTCAAGAGAAGAAGCAAGGCTACTTTTAATAATTACGCACACATTACTCTCATTCGAAACTGCTAACATTTAACTTTCACTACACATATATATGCGACGTTCACATACTGCTCAGCATCTTTTGGGAAGGTGAAGAAACGTATATCCTTATTTGTATTCGAATTATTGCGGCAATTACGTGCTGAACACCATCGGCCGCCTTTTCTTTGATTGCTGCTCATAATAAAAACGGAACAGCTCCAACTATTGACACACAGTTCTTTCTTTTCACTGTACCAAATACTTGTTTACTATTATGCGATTCAGGCAGTTAAATTACAGAATTAACAAAGACAGCGCATTACCACGCCAAAGAGTAGGGAGTGATCACACGTTTACTGCTTTTCAAGATGGCCGATTCCGCGCATGCGCACTAAATTTTGGACGACAGACTGCAGCGGGAGTTTCCTTTCTGTATACTCCTTATTCTGTGCCCCGAGTCAGAATGTGGCCGCCACGGCACTAGCGACACTTAGCGGGTAGCAGAGGCACTAGGCAGCCACTGCTTACTCGAGTTGGCTTAACCCGAGTTGGCCTGGGTGCGACGCAGCAGGCAGCACTGCGCATGCGCGCGGAACCCGAGTCGGCTTAACTCGAGTCGGCCCTGGCAGGACGCAGTAGGCGCTCTTACTCGAGTTGGCTCAGCCCGGCGCGCCAGGCAGCTTACTCGAGTTAGTGCGGCCTTACCCGTCGGCGGTGGCACGCTGCAGTGGCTGTAACCCGAGTAGACCCGTACAGTGTCGCGCGACATACATACATTCAAAACGACTTTCATCCCCTATTCCCGGCTTTGCCAATAATTGCACAATAAAACACTAGTCGAACTGGAGTGATGTATGGTATTTGACTACCTAGTACAATTTATGGTTTCTTTTGAGAATAATAATGAAAATCAATTTACGAGCTATATGCAGTCAGTAAATTTTAGGCAAAATAACCCGATAAAATCTGCAGTCGAGAAAGTTTCAAAGTTCGGCATCTTAATTGTACATCCTTGGGACGAATGTGAATCTTGGCATGTAATAAACTAGTAAGAGTTCCAATTATAAAGGTTCATTGCCGGCCGCGGTGGCCGAGGGGACTAAGGCGCTCCAGTCACGGTCTGCACGGCCACTACGGTCGGGGGTTCGAATCCCCCCTTGGGCATGGATATTTGTGCCGTCCTAGTTCATAAGTAGTTTGTAAGTTTAGGGACTGATGACCCCGTAGTTAAGTCCCATAGACTTCACAAACATTTGAACATTTTTAAAGGTTCACTAATGTGCCACATTCGAATATTGAATAATTTCTTTTATTTTCGACCTGGTTTTACATTACACTATGTTCTATAAAACTTTTCAAACTGGTCTCCTTGCGATATGTGAAGCCAACATTTGGATGCCATTTTATTTGGGCGATTTGCCTAAAATTTACAGGATAAATGTGCGTTTTAAAATTCATTTCACTATTACATTTAGGAGAATGCATAACGCTGTACAAGGCCGCCAAAGTTCCCGACTTATAATAACTCAAATTCGGCAGAAATTCATGCTCGCTCTTTGCAAAGTAGGGCATGGATTCAAACCAGTGACAGTAATTGTTTCAACGAATGTTAACTTCACCTATCTCCATCGCAACGGTGCGAATGTTCATTTGAATTTCCACCGAACTCTGTGATGGTGACGAGCAGGGTGGACTGATTAAGTTACTGGTACTACGACACTTGTGCTTCACAAAATTTTTTTAAAAACCTGAAAAAGCCTTGGCAATTACAACAAATGTATTTGAAGGGTAAAAATTCGCCAGGTAACTTGCTATTCGTAACTGAAGTCAAACTTCGCGTGTTCTAATAACTCCATGCCTTTGCCTAGTTTAATTAAAAGTACTTCATTCCTTGCCTGTTGTATGGTTTCAATTATCATTATGCAAAAAACGAGTCTACAATGTGTGTCAACACATTGATAGCACAAATATCCATCCACTTCGTACCGATTCCGATTTGCTAACCACGACGCAAAACGCAAACGAAAGTTTTTATTTTTTATTTACTTTTTTGGCTCGTTAATTCTAGCGGCTGCTGTATAATGTTCTGCCGATCGATTTGGTTAACTGAAAGGCAAATGAAACTGGCCGTTAACGTACATTTTTGTCCTTACTCGGGTTAGCCAACTCGAGTTAACTCGGGTTAGGCGAAATTTCAACTCGGTTAACTCGGGTTGGCGTGGAACCCGAGTTCGCCCATCTCTACTCTCGACTGGAGATTCACCAAGGACCGCTCCACAACAGACTAGTGCAATACTGCGCCGGAGTCTTTATTGCGCCTTCGGTCGAGAAAACGCTGTGAGAGAATCGCACCGCTAGTGCGCGATGATACACAGTTGGCACGAGGGCGAGTACGCTGTTCGTTTCTTCTGCTTCACTTGTGTATATGTTTCGGGGACACTGGTGCTTCCCCACCAGTGGCCCGCCTACCAATGAGATAGTGCGTTCGAAAACACCGTAGGGCTCGCTGGCCAATAGTAAGTCAGCTAATGTCTCGTTTAGCCCTTGAACGGTCGGCCGAAAAATAGTTTCAGGAACGGTCGGGAAGGATCCGTGGGACCCAATAATTAAAATGCTTATAACAAGTGCCAAACAGTGTATTTACATCAAATGACGAGTTTTTATATTGTTTAGGCCCTACTAAATGCTGTAGGAACATTGTATCAATGTTATAAATTGCGCAATTACTGTAAAAAAAAGTATAAAACTTACTTCTTTGTAGTAATAAATGTAAGCACGCTAGAAGTACAAGTAAATTAGATTGAAATACAAATATAAATGAAAATAATTTGTAGAACTGAGAATCAGATTATTTGAATATTTGTTACATAAATCGAAGTTGTGAATATAATGAATAGTTTGTGTGATATCGTCCGCTAAAATCGTCACTTTTCATAACAGTCGACACAAACCATTTCTGCGTACACCAAGAATAATTATATTTTGCAAATTTTTCAGAAGTAATTAGTTTTGCTGTCCTTGCATGTATAGCATCTTCCCCTTCATCCCCACTTATTTCACTATTGCTGTCATGATCACTGTTTATTTAGAAGTCTGGATCTGCGTCAGAATCGTCAATTTCATTCATTTCATCGTATAAAATTTTGCAAATTTCACAGCATGAAACACTTTCTCTTGAAATTTTACATTTTAAATTATTGACAATGTTAATGTGGTGCTAGGACATCAGAAATAGTCTACAAAGTTATTTGAAACTGGATGAAACTCAAAATAAAAATCGGCTCGCACTGGTAGAAATTAATAACGTTATCGGTCGGGCTGAGTGTGACAGACCCGCCCGCTGTTTGAAGAACTGCCGAACGATATATAAACAGTTTAAAATCTTATTCATGATGTTAACTCTTTCTCTTGCATGTTTCAGGAAGCTAACAGAGCGCTCGAGTCAGATCAGCGACTCTAAGCATATAAATTCATTGAAATAGAAACTAGTGGGTCTGACAGACCCAGCCCGACCGTACTAGGGTTAGGTATTCCTCTCAAACTAAACAGCACCGATTGGAATTCACTTTTCTCTTGTGTCCTAACAAGATGCAAGTATACATCTACATCTACATAGATACTCTGCAAATCACATTTAAGTGTCTGGCAGAGGGTTCATTAACCACTTTCATCACTTTTCTCTACCGTTCCATTCTCTAATAGCGCGCGGGAAGAAAGAACACCTAAATCGTTCCGTTTTCGATCTGATTTCTCTTATTTTATTGGGATGGTCATGTCTCCCTAAGTAGGTGGGTGCTAGCAAAATATTTTCACATTCATAAGTAAAAGTCGGTGATTGAAACTTCGCAAACAGATCTCGCCGCAATGAATAACGTCTTTCTTTTAATGATTTCCACCCCAATTCGTGCAACATTTCCGTGACGCTTTCCCCCCCGTAACGTAATACAACAAAACGAGCTGCCCTTTTCTGAACCTTCTCAATATCTTCCGTCAGCCCCACCTGGTGAGGGTCCCACAAGAGGCAACAGTACTCCAGGAGAGGACGCACAAGTGTGATGTAGGCAGTCTCTTTGGTGGAGCTGGTGCATCTTCGAAGCGTTCTGCCAATGAAACGTAACCTTTGATTCGCCTTGTGAGAAAAACGCTATTGTCTGGTTCTTTTTAAACGGCGTTCAAAGGGTTTTTGAAAGCGTCCCTTTTTCCCCAAAGTGGAAGGAGGATTTTTAACTAGCTTTTGTGTGCAAGACTGCCCGGAGTGGCTTGCTGTGCAGACCCTTCCACCCACCTTCACTTTCTTGCTGGCTGCCCACGCGCGGCCGCCTCGCCTCTGCTTTATAAAAATTCTGAGTGTTTGTTCACTAGTGTGCGTCAGCCTTGATTATCTCCTCACACTTGTGACATGATCTCGTAATTTTCATATCAAACTGTAATTATTATCATTGAAAATGTCCGTACCCCATCGAGTTTATATACAAAAGATGTGATTGTGAGGTCAGAATATGCAGGAAATGACAGTGAGGAAAGCTTGACACCTTACACATTGTAAAGAGTTTATGTTCTATCTTAAAAAATATATAGATTTTTATTGATTCATGGCTCATATCTGATCTACATTTTGTTCTTGTTTAAGCCGATATACGAGGGGGGACTCAAAAGAAACGGGATACTGAGGGCACTGTCGTTGGTAGACGTAGTACAGGGTTCTCATGCTAGATGGCGTTAGTAGAGACCTTCATGAAACAACTGTGCAGACGGCGTCAGTGTAGAGATGACTGTTGGCTGGTTATCCCTGCAAAGTCGTAATGGCAACTTCTTGAACAAAGTCATTACAGGAGATGAGAGTTGGTGTGATGGGTATGATGCAGAACCAAGTAAGCGTCAAGCCAGTGGAGGACTCCCAACTCTACCAGACCAAAATAAGCAAGGCAAGTGTGGTCAAATGAGAAGATGATCATTGTCATTTTTTATGTTCGTAGAATTGTGTATCGGGTATTCGTACCCCCTGACTAGACTGTTAACCAGCACTTTTACTTGGATGTTTTAAGGCGTCTGCGAGAGGATGTGAGGAGGAAACGCCCGATCAGGTGACTGGTTTCTGCATCACAACAACGCTCCAGCACACATGGCCTCAAGAGTGACCCACTATTTGGCAATTCAGAGGAGGTCTGTCGTTCCCCACACTCCGTATTCGCCGTACCTAGCCATGAGCGACTTTTTCTTATTTACATAAATGAAAATAAAATAAATAAATAAAATAAAATAAACCGCTAAAAGGGGAGCGTTATGATGATGTGGAGGCGGTAAAAACAGCTTCACAAAGGGCACTGGACAATATCGAACTTGAAAGAGTACCAAACATACTTCAAACAGTGGGAAAAGAGACTTGAGAATTGCATCGCATGTAATGGAGAGTATTTTGAAGATGAATGAAGTAATTTTTTAAAAAGGTTGATCAATAAATTTGTTATGACAAAAATCCGGTTTCTTTTGGGACCACCATCGTACAATACTAAAATGTCACATATCTTAAAAAGAAAAGAAAAAAAATCTCTTTTAGCTATGAACTGTCGCTGATGTAGTGTGCACAACCTGTTCAAAACTGTTTCCTGGAAAGCCAAAACTGAATTTATAACCAACTGTAAAATAAATATTACTTAGTAACTTCAGTTATGTGTATTCAAGTCTTTAACTTCCCTATTCATTTAATTTTCAACATCTTTTGTAACATCACACTCAAAAGGCTCCGATTTTCTTTCCCTGTTCCTCCACAGTTTATAATTCATTTCCATAGGACACCGTTGCCCAGACACATAAACCTAAAAAAACCTTATCTACTTGAAATCGAGGGCAATGTTTGATTGTGGAGCCATCATTATTTTTTCTTTTAGCAAGGTACACCCTCTATACTTATACTATTGTGTTTCTAAGTATCTTCTTCCTTCATACTGTTTTCGATATTACAGATTTTCTTTTCTTGGTTTTGCTATTCTAATAATAAACTATTGAATATCTCGGCCTGGTACTGCTTTCCCGTTTGAATTACTCTCAATCCAAATACTGCTTTCAATAGCTGGTTCATTCCACTACATATGTCATATAATATTCCCTTACTCGGACTGAGTCATTATAAAAATCTTTTTTATCTTTAACTTGATCATCTCCTTTACACTTATTTATTTGTTTATGTCTTTTTCCACAGGACCAAATTGAGGAGCATGTCTCCGTCGTCACGGAATGAGTTATAACATAAAATTATAACAGGAGAGTAGTAACACATAAAGTGAAACGTAGCCTATAGCAGATTTAACCATAAGTAAGAAGAACATACGCGTGACACAGTAGTAGTTTATGTTTTATATTCCATGAGTTCCTCGAAAGAATAGAAGAAATCAGCCATGATTAAACTTTTCAGTTTAGTCTTGAAAGTCCCAGGATCACTACTAAGCATTTTGAATTCTTGTGGCAGCTTATTAAAAATGCATGCAGCAGAATACTGCATAGCTTTCAGCAGAAGGGTCAAGCAGGTGTGATACAACATACAAATTCGATTTATGTCTAGTATTAACTGTTTCAAAGGTGCTAACTGTTGAGGGTAACTTCATGTTATTAACAACAAAGAACACTGACGAAAATGTGTACTGAGAGGACAATCAAAAATCCTAACCTACTAAAGAGGGATCGACAAGAAGTACGTCAGCTTACCCTACATGTTGGTAAGATAAATATCATTTTTAAACAAGAGCAGTCACACCAAAAAACACCGTATGTCGTAAGCCAATGAAAATAAGGTAAGTACACTACTTTTCATATTGAACTATCACTTACTCCAGAAACTGTTCGAATGGTAAAAACAGCAGCATTTAATTTGTGAGCTATATCTTGAAAATGGTCTATTCACGATAGCTTACTATACATCTGAACAACTAGAAATTAGAAGTATGCAATCTAAATTATGTTTCTCGTTCTTCGTAATTCTAATATCATAATTTTCAATTATAAAAAAAAACTGAATCTTACTGTGATTTGGCATGAATTAATTTTCTACAAGCCATGAACTTATCTCCTTAACTTCATTATTTGAAACTGCATCTATATTGCCAATAACACCGTTCACTACCAAGTTTCGGTCATCAGCAAACAGAAATATCTTACAATTACTTGTTATGCTAGAAGGCATATCATTTATATAAATAAATAACAACAGTGATCCAAGAAGCAAATATGAGCTACTCCCCTCTTTTCTCCATACTTTTCCAACATCTGCAGCAATATCTTGAGATCAACACATTCAAAGGCTTTTGTAAAATCAATGAATACGCCTACCGTTCGTGGTTTCGTATTTAATTTAGAGAGAAAAGAAAATATACCATTGTCGGTTGGTAAACAAATCCTCAAACAAAACTGTACATTTTACAGTAATTGAAATGATGAATAAACAACATTTTCAATAACAAGAAACAAGTCTAAATTATCCATTTCTCCCTTTCTGTAAAGTGGTTTCACTATTGAGTACTCCTATCTGTCAGGAAACTAACAATTCCGAAAGGAAAAATTACAAATATGGCGAAGTGGTGGGTTAACAGAGACGGAACAGTACTTACGTAATTTTGAGTACTCTGCTAGATACCCTATCATATTCACAAGAGTCCTTAGTCTTTAGTGATTTAATTATTTCTTGTCAGTATAGCGGCAGTCTACATTAGCTCAGTCTCAGAATACTATTTACTAAGCGAGTTATACAATTATCTGTAGGAGCTAATGTTCCGTTTAATGCACCTGCTATATTCACAAAGTATTATTAAATACTTTACACATTTCTGAAATATGGCTAACAGAAAAAGTTCCATAAGGCACTGACTTTATATCCTCAACTCTGTGCTGCTGACCACGTACGTCCTTCGTGACTGAACATACGGCTTTAATTTTATTCTAAGAATTAGCTATTCTTTTTTGCATTCCACATACTTTTTTTTTCTTAATGACACGATTCATAAACTTACAATTCTGTTTGTACTGGACTACTGCACCTTGATTCTGACTGCGTCTAACATTCTGATAAATTTCGCGCTTTGTCCTACACGATATTCGTATTCGTCTTGTCCGCCACCGAGGCTGCCTGTTAGTGGCAGTACCTTATTTTCCAGCGTTCTAACGGAAAGCAGCTTTCAAGGAGCATGATAAATTGGTTAAGGAAGGCATTATATTTATCGTCTGCATTATCAGCACAATAAACACTCTGCCAATCTTGTATCTTAATTAGGTTTGCAACTGGATTAGCTTTTCTAAATAGCTTATGTTCGAGCACAAAAAATTGTGCATCGCAGTCTCTAACGCCGTTCAGCGTTCTGTTAACAGACTGTTCCTCTACTAATAAAGAATGGACAAAATATGTTGTCTATGTCTGATCTGTTCCCCTGCACTCTCGTTGTAAAGAATACTCTTTGCAACAGGTGGTAAGAATTAAAAAATCTTTTTTCCTTTTATCACTTACAACTAATTTTTTGTTCTTCCTATAAATTGAACTTTGAACCCTCATTAGCTTGAACAGAAATATTCTAAAATCAAAGTCAGAGGAACTATGAATAACAACATTAGAACTTTAGTTCCACTGCAATGGGCCACTTCTGCACAACACTCAAATAACGTTTCAATGCAGTGTTTAGAAACATCAGTGGACACTACTGTCATACCATTTTTTACGTATATGGCCACTCCCCCACAATGCAAAGAACTTCTGAAAAAGGTGACATTATTTAAGAAGTGCACTGAAATAGAAATAATATCAGAGTCAACATGTATAAGAAGTTCACTATCTCTGATACCTTGAAGAGTTTGGTGAAATATGCTAACTTCTCAATTACTTGGATTCGTGATTTTTGCCGAAACTGGTTCCTTTGTTGGAAGCACTACCTTTAAGCAGGAATACCTATCAGCTGACTTCAATCTAAAAATTGCGCAGCTCTAACATCCACTACTACAGGAATTCTCTCTTGAGCGCCGACCGCGGTGGCCGAGGGGACTGAGGCGCGCCAGTCACGGTCTGCACGGCCACTACGGTCGGGGGTCCGAATCCCTCCTCGGGCATGGTTATATGTGCCGTCATTAATATTAGCTAGTTCATAAGTAGTTTGTAAGTTTAGGGACTGATGACGCCGTAGTTAAATCCCATAAGCTATACAAATATTTGAACATTTTCTCTCTTGAGTGATCCCCCAACCCCCACTACGCTGTCACCTGTACACTTCGCCAACCTCCTCTTCCTACACCTACTGAGGTGCAGGCTATGCCTGTTGAAATCAGAACTGCTGAAGAACTAAACTGGTACTAGTGACCTGTGAGCCATGCCTTCCAGCATCATCACCTTCTCAAGTTAATACGCTTGCCAGCTCTATTAATGTGAGTACGATCATAACACTGAAACAAACTCCACGAAATGCGCATTTGTGGCACCTGTTTCAGCAGCTATATTTTACAGATCACCACGTATGTCGTACGCCTACCTCCTGTGAAGACTATTCCCAGTTCCACCCACTATACGCGAGCCTCTTAAAAAATTACTGAAAACTCCACAGTCTTCTGATCCAGTCCTACACAATAGTGGTGATGTGGTACTCACTTCCTGGAGTTGCTTCTTCTGACAGGCGATCTACCTAAAAGCAAAACCTTCTTTGTATTAGACTACCGTTTTATGCCTGATAATTGACGTCTGCTGTATGTTACCAACTGTAGCAGTTGATCAAATCTATTGTTCACTCGTAATGTGAAACAACCTCAATACTTCTTCCTAACTGCTTTTTCCGCAAGTGACAGTTCCCACTCCCCCACTCCCCCTACACCATAAGGGCACAGATCTTCAGCTCCTGTTCATTTATTAATTTATTCTTGCTGCGTAGCCTGCAATTCCAAAAGAGGATCTCCCTAGAATACCAACTGGCTTCCCCACTGCACACCCGCACAAGGAAAATACTTCGTACAAATCTTACACCACAATCCACCGAACCCACGGCAGAGCCCACACTTCTCACTCAGGGTAATTTTTTGTTACTGCTGACTGACAAACTAAACGTAAATGCTTTCTAATTCACGACACAACACAAGTACGATTCTATGAACTAGCTACGGCGATCTAGATTTCCCTCTATACAAATAAAATGGCTACTGCTATTTACAGTATTAATGTATGGCAAGTATGTCTGAGACTACTATAGAAACCTCACATTACTGGTTGTCTAAAGCAAAGAAAATAAAAAGTCCTCTGATACACCAACAAAACTGAAAACGTGAAAACTTAAAAAGTTAACAGACATACCCAACTGCTATTACAGCAATAAAAGCAAGAAAAGCCGCTTGATAGTAACTACCATGCACTAACGCCTCTTTAATAGTTGTTGTTGTTGTTGTCTTCAGTCCGGAGACTGGTTTGATGCAGCTCTCCACAATACCATATCCAGATCAAGCCTTTTCATCAACCCACATCCATTTGAATCTGATTACTTGGTCTCCCTCTGCGATTTTTACCCCAAACACTTCCCTCCAATTCTAAATTCACAATTCCTCGATGTCTGTGTCCTACCAATCGATCTCTTCTTTTAGTCAAGATATGCCAGAAATTCTTTTTCTCCCCAATTCTGTTCAGTACCTCCTCATTAGTTACGCGATCCACCTACCTAATGTTCAGCATTCTTCTGTAGCAAAACATTTCAAAAGCCTCTATCCTCTTCCTGTCCGCACTATTTATCGTCCATGTTTCACTCCTATACAAGGCAACACTCCACACAAATGCTTTCAGAAAGGACTTCCTTAGGTTTAAATCAATATTCGATATTTAAAAAATTTCCCTTTTTCTAGGTACGCGCTTCTACCCATTGCCATTCTGCATTTTGTATCCTTCGTACTGCGACCATTATTTGTCATTTTACTGCCCAAGTAACAAAACTTATCCACCTCCTTTATTGTTTCGTTACCTAATCTAATTCCTTCAATATCACCTGATTTTCTTAGACTGCACTCCATTACCCTAGTTTTGCTCTTGTTAATGTTCATCTTATATGCACCTTTTAGCACAATAGTACTAAATTCAAAAATTAACTACAATGCGCATAGAATTGATGAGTTAGCTTTCTGCGCCCGCAACATCTGGAACTGCTCGTCACGAAATGTAAACATACAACTGAGACCTCATAGATTGGCGCACATACCAACGAATAACATACCACTCAAATAAAAAGCAGCACAACAAACAGTCTCAAGAATGCAAATGCACTAATAAATTACGTGCAAGGAAAATATTATCATAACAAATCGTTAAAATAAATGAAACGTATTAAGTATATTAAACTTACAAGGAAAGTACTTGGGCTCGAACAAACACATATACATCGAAATCGTACGAGAGATAATGTAAAGATCCCTTATTGCACTAGTGACACTCCCGCATCTGCAAAACTCTGCAGTCGTCCGTTAGAGGCCTCTGCGTGTGCCTTGCCACATTGCACTTTGACCTGTTGGTTCGCCAGTAGGGACGGTACAGTGTGCCTCCGAAGTTGCGTATTGTGACATTTGTTTGGTGAAGCGTCAGATGGGGCGGCGATTGCTAATCAATCCTGCTAATGTATTGCGATTAGTTGAGATGAAGTTACGAAGAAGCATTCTTCCTGAAGATGGTATTAGTGCAGAAGATGAATCATTCGCATGCTTTCTCGTATCCGTTATGGTACAGAAATATGAGCATAAGTTAGATACTGTTGTTACAAACGCATAATAATGATAATAGGGATGATAATGACGAACAACTCATTGCTAGCGGTAGTGCTATGGTAAGTGCGGGAAGAGGCGATGGAAGCAGTGGCAGTGAATACCAACAGTCTTCCGAGAAGAAGGTTAAAGTTGCAACTATCATCACGGCTTTTGATGACAATACGCTAGAGAACATGTACGATGATTATTACATCAGTTATGTTCAGATATCTGCATTACGTAAGGCGTCTACAATTACATCTACCTTACTATATAGAGCATGATTGCAAAGTTTTGCGTAAAACCGACACCCACCAGCACATTGAGGTGTACGTAGAGATACTGTAACCAAACGTTCATAGAGATATGTTTGTTCGAGCCCAAGTACTTGCCTTGTTAGAGAGCACTCTTAACACAAGTCCAGTCGCCGTAGCCGCTGTAACAAACTGTGATCGGATAAATAGTCTCTAGTGTGGAAACCATTATACCTTTTTCCATCAGTATCCTCTTATCGATCAATGTCTAGAGTTTGTAGACGGCGGAAAAGTTCCGCTGTATATACTAAAAGTGAGGGGGGAGGGGGGAAGAGGGAAAACTAGTGTCGTGTACTGATAATAAACTAAGGGAAATAGAAGGGTATCAATAAAACGATATACGAGGCGCGTCTAGAAAGTAAGTTCTGTTGGGTAATAAAATGAAGTTGTACACAGATCCAGAAGAAATTTTTATTGCACAAAATTCTACAACTCTTATACTAGTTTCCCACATAACTGCCGGAATTTTGTAGGCACAAGTTTTTGCATGCATCCTTCACAGAAGGTTGCCGCCTGTGTATTCAACCATGTGGTGCCAGCTCTTCATCATCATTGAAGTATTGACCAACAAGGACAGATTTTAGGCGTAAGAAGAGATAAAAGTCGCAAGGAGAGAGGTCCGAGCTGTATGGAGGATGATCAAACAGGTCCCATTGAAATTTCCGTAAGGATTGTTTGGTCACATTCGGTGTGTGAAATCTGGCATTATCTTGAAAAAAAAAATCTTTTGACAGTAATATTCTTCTTACACCTAAAATCTATCCTTGGTCGACAACACTTCAACGATGATGACGAGCTGAAAGAACATGTTACCACATGAAACTTCCTGGCAGATTAAAATCGTGTGCGCCGGCCGCGGTGGCCGAGGGGACTGAGGCGCTCCAGTCACGGTCTGCACGGCCACTACGATCGGGGATTCGAATCCCCATCGGGCATGGATATTTGTGCCGTCCTTAGTATAAGGTAGTAGGTAAGCCGTTTGTAAGTTTAGGGACTGATGACCTCGTAGTTAAGTCCCATAAGCTTAACAAACATTTGAACATTTTTGATAATTGTGTGCTGGAAGCGGGACTCGAACCTGGGACCTTTGCCTTTCGCGTGCAAGCGCACTATCGACTGTGCTATCTCTACACGACTCACGAGGCCGCTTCACAACTTTACTTCCGCCAGTACCTCGCCTCCTACTTTCCGACACACAATTTTAATGTGCCAGGAAGTTTCATATCAGCGCACACTCCGCTGCAGAGTGATAGTTTCATTCTGGAAGCATCCCTTAGGCTGTTGCTAAGCCATGTCTCCACCATATCCTTTCTTCCAGGAGTGCTAGTCTTGCATGGTTCGCAGGAGAGCTTCTGTTAAGTTTGGAAAGTAGGAGGCGAGGTACTGGCGGAAGTAAAGTTGTGAGGCGGCATCGTGAGTCGTGTCGGGATAGCACAGTCGGTAGTGCGCTTGCCCGCGAAAGGCATAGGTCCCTGGTTCGAGTCCCGGTTCCGGCACACAATTTTAATCTGCCAGGAAGTTTCATATCAGCGCACACTCCGCTGCAGATTGAAACTTTCATTCATGTTACCACATGGTTGAATACACAGGCGGCAACATTCTATGAAAAAAGGCACACAAAACCTTGTGCCATGCTATGACAATTGCCTACAAAATTTCGGAAGCTATGTAGAAAAGTAGTTTAACAGTTGTAGATTTTTGTACAATCAATATTTCTTCTGTACCCGTTCGTTTTATATAACCAAACGGAACTTACTTTCTGGACGCGCCTCGTAACAAAGGACGACAGTGGAAGGTTAAGGTAAATAAATGACGGAATAAAACTATGTGAAGAAAAATCGTGGTAGGGAAAGGATTTGGCTTCAGCAGGGCTCTTGGGGAAGCGTTAGAAGCGCGGCCTGCCTCCACAATGTGATGAGAGATGCGGCCGATGCAAAGTAGCAACGCAGGCGCCGCCAGAAAGCCAGGGGAGAGTGCTCGCGGCTGTGTGTGGCGAGGCCTCTACCTGCCCCTCCTCCCACCTCTCCAACCCCTCGCCATGCTCCAATCTCCGGCGAGCGCAGCAGAGGGCTGTGCTTGTTGAGGTGCCGCAACACAGCACACAGCGCTCTGTGACGGCGCGCGGCAGCGTGACAACGACGTGCCACCAGAACTACTTTCACTAGCTGACTTCCTTAATAGAGGCCTTCTAATAGATACCAAGTGCCATTACGATAGCAATTTCACAATTTCACATAGATACAGAGGCACATCTTCACCCAAAGAAGTGATCGATCAATAGGACACATTCAGAATCATCAAGAAAGCGTCTATTATGAACTAGCTGAAAACCCATCATTGCCCGGGTATTTTTTTTATTTATTCCTGACATTTTTCATGTATATATTCATTTCTATAAAGGCTGTATGTATGTAAAATCTGTTGCGAATACAATAAGTAGTAAAGAAGTAATACATTAAAACTTGAGGAATGGTTTTCCATGAACGTAACTGTTTATGTACTCATATCTCATGAACTACATGTCGCACTGTGATACAATTTAGAAGGTACACTCAACTATATGCGTGTATACTGTCTGTAAAATTTCCTGCGGCTATAGTTTATAGTGTAGAAAAATGTTTGTTAAGCTTAAAGGACTTAACTACGGGGTCATCAGTCCCTAAACTTGCAAACTACTTATGAACTACTCACGAACTAGGACGGCACAAATATCCATGCCCGAGGGGGGATTCGAACCCCCGACCGTAGTGGCCGTGCAGACCGTGACTGGAGCGCCTCTGTCCCCTCGGCCACCGCGGCCGGCTTTAGTGTAGAAATTATAAACTGTAACGTCATACCGAATGCCTCAGTTTTACTCCATAAACAGCGTAAAAGTAGTAAGCGAGAAACTTATTTCTTTTCATTATTTTGCTATGGTTGTCAACGAGAAAAAGTTTCATAAAGATTTGAAATTATGTTCAAAGTTTGTTGCAAGTCGCTAAGTACTTATTCTCATATAGTGTATTTATGAAGTCTCGCCGCATTATGTAGCAGTTTTTTCTCCTTCCTATTGTTTATGACGTTATAGCTCCTGAACCATGCATTCTATTTGGTTTCTATTATTACAGAATTGGTACCTCACGGTAAGGAACGTGTACACCACATTTGGTTGCAATCGGCCCTGTGGTTTAGGAGAAAATGAGCAGCATTCTCCCAAAATGCAGCAGTTTTTCGCGCATCACATCGTATGTGATTCTTACACTTATGGCGACCATCCCCATGAATTGAAGCTTACGTGTGCAAAATTTCATAAAGATTGGAACAAAACTGTAGATTTGTATGCAACACGTACAAACATACGGACACTCTGCTTTATATATTAGATGAAGGGAAGTGTGGAAGGGGGTAAAAATCGTAGACACCAAGAAAATAATAGAGTTTACTTCAGGAAAGCCTATGACTCGGCTTGGTAGTAAGTCACTGATTGAACTACTAAATGAACTGAGCTTAGACAGTAAAACCACAGGTCTAATTCAACAAACTGCAATAAACACTAATTCTAAAGTGAAATTCAGAAATGAAATATCTAGAAGTTTTGAGATTAAAAGTGGAGTGATGCAGGGAGATGGTCTCTCCCTGTGTCCTAGAAAAAGTTGTACGAATGGAGAGTGTCATTAAGAGAAAGCCAGAACAGTGAGGTTACAAAAGGGGCCACCAACAAATAGACTGTTTAGCATTTGTAGATGACCTAGCTATTACTTTTTTTTCAGTTTCAATAGAAACAGCCATGAGACAAATAGAATTGCTCAAAGGATAAGCTGAAAAAGCAGGCTTACAAATTCCCTTTGATAAAACGAAATTTATGACAAACAGCTCCAAAAATAATGATAACAAAATATGGAAATATTGAGAGAAGAACTAAGTTCAGGTATATAGGAGAAGTAATTCAACAAGATATTTCAGAGAGAGAAGCCATTCAAATGTTCATATGTTTGTAATTCTATCGGACCAAACTGCTTGGTCATCAGTCCGTAGCTTACAAACTACTTAAACCTAGGTAAACTAACCTACGGACAAACACACACACCCATGCCCCAGGGAGGACTCGAACCTCCACGGCGAGCAACCGCGAAAGAAGCCATTAAAGCAAGAGTTAGTAAGATGAAAACAGCATACTACCTCACTAAGGACATATATAGTAAGGCCAATATCCATCAATGCTAAACTGGCTTACTAAGCTACAGTAATTCGCCCAATAGCACTCTATGTAGCAGCATGACTCTGAATAAAAAGGTAATGATGGAATCACTGAAAATTACTGAAAGAAAAATATTAAGAAATATCATGGGGCCAGTTAAAGAGCAGACACAATACAGTATGCATCATAATAGTGAAATCTATACACATATTGAAAACATCGCTGATGTAATTAGGGAAAGAAGAATAGCTCAAAAATGTTCAAATGTTTGTATATCTATCGGACCAAACTGCGTGGTCATCAGTCCGTAGCTTACAAACTACTTAAACTAAGGTAAACTAACCTAAGGAGAATATACACACAAACATACACACACACACACACACACACACACACACACACACACACCTATGGCCCAGGGAGGACTCGAACCTCCGACGGCGACCAACCGCGCGCTCCGCAGCTAGGCGCCTTAGACCGCTCGGCTACTCCACCGCTGCAGAAGAATAGCTTGGTAACATACAAAGGATGAATCCCAACAGATTGACAAAATGACTGTTCCGTTACTTCAGAAAATTAAAAGTGGACAACACATGGTACAAAGAAGTTGGAAGGGACATAGACGAGCTTCAAATTATCCAACAAGACATCGAGGAAAGACCACCATCCAGAAAGAAATTATAGGATGTCAAATGTTTCCAGGAAAAAACCGAAGAAGACTGGAGCCAAGTGGACCCAAGAAAGAAGAGAGAAACATCGGGAAATGATGAAAGAGATTTGGAAGATTAGAAAGGAGAAACAGTTGAAATAATCATAGTCCATAGTAGCTCATAGGTAACAGAAGAAGAAGAAGAGTAATCAGGTTCAAATGGATGAGGGTTGCCGTTATTATTCAGTGATTAAGGGACTTCCGGAGGGTATAGTTACATTAAACCTGATTGAACATCGAAGCAACAACTACAGGTTCATGACTCTTGTTACTACTTCATACCAGCATCGGTAAATGGCAAGTGTGTGCAATCCTAAGTCTAATATTTCATGTGACGTTGAAAGGTGGGTTAATAGTGTCCATTGGTAAAAATTTTTTACCACAATTTCGGTCAATGACACCGTACAAGTGTCACCAATCTCGAATCCAAGGAGGGGGCTGGGAGCATGAGGAAAGCGTCCTGATATGAGCTCTTTTCTTCCCCCCCCCCCCATAATATCCTCCCTCCATTATAAAAATAAATAAATAAAAAATAAAAAAGTCAGGCACGTCAGTTTCAGGTAAGAAATTTCTGAGATCCTGGATTCTCCACCGCGTGTCACATATAGGAAAGGTCTTGACACCCGTCTTATAAACTTTTCATCCACGCACTTGCGTATCTGCGATGGAGAACTCCTAAGCCCATTGTTTGAATCAATTCGATTTTTATGAGCGGCAAAAGAAAATATTTGCAAGAAGGAAGGAAAATATTGCATTTAATGTCCTACCGAAAACATGGCCATTAGAGACAGATGGCCATTAGAGACAGATGCTTGGAGTGATTTAGGAAAATCACGATAAACGTAAATCACAAGTCCCACTTACCAGTGAAAAAATACAGGAACAAAATTTACCCTAATGACGAGTTACAATTGGCCTCCTAGGAGCATTACAAACATCTCCAAGTGATTTAGCCGCCCAAGCCATTCGGTGAATACCCTGTGTTGGCAGATATTATTTAACCAGTGTGCGTCTAGGTGGCAGAATGCTAAAGTTACAGGGATCCTGGGTTCGATCATCGTTCAGTCCTAGAATATTTATCTGTCACATTTCACGTCGTTCCCCTGTGTTGTTGATGTGAAAAATGAGATGTATCATGATTCGGAATCCACGTTAAACTGTATATCCCCCCCCCCCCCCCCCCGTCTTCCTATAACTGTTTGGGTAAGCCAGTTGACAGATCGAAGGGAGGCAACGCTATACTACCTCCATCAGGGCCAGGCCTTGTAAAGCACTGTAGTATTCAATCTTCGTGTTGCTATCTGCTTTAATCACCCGGTAGCGCCCTATGTGGACAAGCGTTGTCGTTCATAAACATGAAGCAAGGGCCAACGGTCATACGACTTTAGGATCTCCCGTCTCGGCATTCATAGATCCAGTCCCAAATACAAGGACTAGCACGCGGGTATTGAGCATGATCCCTCCCCAAATCATGATACCTCCACTCCTACATACATCCATTTCCCTGCGTTGGGGGGGGGGGGGAGTCCCGGGGTGGGGGGGATGGTATGTGTACCACGTACCCTCAGTACGAAGCCTCGACCGGAATCAGTTTGTAGAGTGACTTATCCTTTAAGAGAGCAGCAGTCCATTGAAAAACTGTCCAATGTCTGTGCTGTATAGAGTAGTACAAATATCTCTTATGTGGGAGGGAGTGATTGTGATGTACACGGCCGGGTTTCTGACATACAGAAGTATCACGGAGCCTCCTGGCAACTGTCTTATTTGACAATGATGTGGCAACAGCGAGGTCACGAGAGAGCCTGTAGGAGCCTTCCGGCTCTAGGCTGAAACACTGGCAGGTCGGCATTGGTTGTTGTCGCTCTCCGGAAAACTAATAACTGCTTCCAAAAATGCCGCACTTCATGCTGCATCCAGTTCATTTGCAACCTGAGGTTGAGAGTAGCGTCTCTCACGCTTAGCGGTGACTCACTATCTCATACTCCTACAGCTTAGATAACTTAGCAACGCCGGAGTCACACTGTTGTTATATGTCACCAAATGGAACCTGTTTTGTGGGTGTCTTTTTCTCGGAAAATGACATGGTGTCCCATTTGTTAATTTTGTCTACCATTGTATTTCGCAGTCGAAAACTGTGGGCCTCTGTGTAGTGAGCAAACCTTTTTGAGATCATCGTGGGCCCTGCTGTGCATCCCCCTCTCGCGCATGGGTATTTGTGTTGTACTTAGGTCAGTTTACTTCAGATTAAGTAGTTTGTAAGGTAGGGACTAATAACCAAGCAGTTGAGTCCCATAGATTTACAAACATTTCTTTTCAGATGGCCCTTCATCTTATGAGAAAAGCAATAATTAGCATAACAAATTAAGATAAAGATGATGTCCTTTACAGGAAATGCTCAATATGTTCCCCACCACTCCTCAACAATAGTTGTAGTCGAGGATTAATGTTGTGAACAGCACTGTAAAGCATGCCCGGAGTTATGGTGAGTCATTGTCGTCGGACGTTGTCTTTCAGCATCCCTAGAGATGTCGGTCGATCACGATACACTTGCGACTTCAGGTAACCCCAAAGCCAATAATCGCACGGACTGAGGTCTGGGGAGCTAGGAGGCCAAGCATGACGAAAGCGGCGGCTGAGCACACGATCATCACCAAGAGATCTTTGACGCTTGTAATATGGGGTGACACACCATCATGCATAAAATTCGTACGTTCGAACAGGTGTTTATCAGCCAGGCTGCTGATGATGCGATTCTGTAACATATCGGCGTACCTCTCACCCGTCACGGTAGCAGTTACAAAACCAGAATCACGCAGTTCCTCGAAGGAAAAAGGCCCGATAACGGTAGATGTGATAAATCCAACCCATACTGTGACTTTCTCGTCGTGCAATGGAGTTTCCACGGCAGTTATAGGATTTTCGGTAGCCCAAATTCTGCAGCTGAGGCCGTTGATAAACCCTCGGAGCGTCAAATGAGCTTCGTCGGTCCACAACACATTACTCAACCAATCGTTCACATTCCGACATCTTTTGAAACGCCCACACCGCGAATGCACTCCGCTTCACTAAATCGCCTGATAACAGTTCATGATGCAGATGGATTTCGTAAGGATAGCATCGGAGAGTACGCCAAAGTGCCAACCAAACAGTAGTGTATGGAATGCCGGTGCGAAATGCGACTGCACGAGCGCTGACTTCCCCGTGCATAGACGAACCCGCTACAGTCTCCGTTTCTTCCTGAACTGTCTCAGCAGCATTACTCCTTGTGCTCGGTCAGACACTACGGGGTCTATCGTCTAAACAACTCGTGGCTTCGAACTTCGAAATCATTCTCGCCACAACTGCATTTGTCAACGGACCCTTACCCGTTAGAATCCCCTTCCAATGGCGATAGGATCGTAACGCCGAACTAGCACATTCCCCATTCTGATTATACAGCTTCACTAAAAGCGCACTTTCAGGTACCGCCAACATGCTGCGACTGCTGGTGCATCTGATTCTCTCTTTCATTACAGTTCCTTTTATACTTGATTTTCATGTGCAGTCACTGACGTTTTGCTGTCCAGCGCCA
Source organism: Locusta migratoria (assembly GCA_026315105.1). NCBI lineage: Eukaryota > Metazoa > Arthropoda > Insecta > Orthoptera > Acrididae > Locusta > Locusta migratoria. The sequence continues at coordinate 646,636,011 of CM048744.1, read as the reverse complement.
TCTGGCGGACATTTTTTGAACTTTTTTTCTGATAAACCCCCATGTCATTTCAAGCATGTGCGTCAATTTTTACCTCTCTATCTACATTATTCAGTGATTTATTAAGTGTTCAAAATTATACTGACTTTTTGATCACCCGGCAATTGAACTGTTGTCTTAGAGTTTTGGAGCAGATTGAACATCAAATTTACAGCTACAACTGAAGGATTTTCAGTACAAGGATCATAACAATCTCTTGATCAATAAAGCGACGGTACGAATCTCTTTCTCGAAGAGCTGCGGCGGTTGCCGAAGCCAATGGTTGCCCAAGTGCATACTGAGAAATAAATATTGTGTCTATGTTAGGTGTTCACATTATTTTTTCCACATCCTATCAGATGTAAATGCAGTCGGTGCCAAATATCGATATTGTTATACAAAATTGCTCCTTCTTTGCTTGAGGTAAAACAGTCAACAATCCGAAGATTGGTTAGACCACCATAGTGCTTTACTAGGCATCAATCTTCGTGTTGCTATCTGCTTTAATCACCCGGTAGCGCTCTATGTGGACAAGCGTTGTCGTTCATAAACATGAACCTCTTGTTTGGAGGTGGTATGACGTTGCCTTCCTCCAATTTTCCAATTGACTTACCCAGCCAGTTATAGTGGGGCCTACAGTTTAACGTGGATTCCGAACCATCGTTCTACTCGGCATGTTAAGCATCAGCAACATTATCAGAGGTGAAATAAGTGAAAAGTGTCTTAGGAGAGCGGTATTCGAACCAACGATCTTTGGATTCATAGTCTGTCAATCTACCACTATACTACTGAGCTTTCCTTGTAGGTTTAAATCATACTATAAGTCTTAATCCATTTCATAGATATCTATTACTGTCTTGTATTTTGGTTTAAGCTATTTCAATTAAATTTCTGATTAGATTACGTTGATGTGTTTATCCTATTCCTTAGTTTACACTCATATGTGTTTTAATTTAATGTCCTTTGTCAATTTTCTTTATAGCCGTTATTGGACTGAGTCATTTGAAACTTTTGGATGCATGGTTAAATATCTAAAATTGAACTAAGGGATCATTTGTCCTGCGCGTCCTTCTTTCTAAATACCTATTTCTTTAAATTAATGCTATTTTGATGCCTCGTGTGCGGATGCACTGTTTGCTAGGCGACGTCACAGTCCCTTGGTGTGAGCCGGACGTATTGCGCGTTCGGTAGGGAAACTTCGACCAACTGCGGTCGTGTTTGGGAGTCAGTTATTTTGGTCGAAACCGCCTGTTGCTGTTGGGTCAATGTGGGTGGCGCACCGGGCTGTTGCAATGCTCCGATTTCTGCTTCGCTGCGCCTACCGAGAAGTTAAGATGAATCGCTGAACCAAGTTTCTAGTGCTTTCCGCCCTTCCACTAACATCGTTTCAGATGTGAGTCTAGAATTCAAGACCCTTTTTCCTTTTTCTGCATAGGAATAAAAGAATTCATATTCAGTGTATTTCCATATTTTGCTTTTATGGGTGTTTATTACAATCACAACGATTTCGCTGACAGCACATTCAGAAAATTTCTAGCTTTGAATTTTCAGTTACACTGTGTGACTCGTCGAGGGACTTCACGTTGGTTGTCCTGTATTTTGGTTTTAGCCTTTGACTTGTAAGCTGTAGATTCGGCTTGACTTTCACAGTTGTAATGGATGGATGGGTTCAAAATTTTGTCACTTCAGTATGAAATTTAAGTTGGTAGACCTGGTAGTTCTTCGTAATTAATAAAATTTATATCTTTGTTGAATTTTTCATACTGTAAATATTAGTTCGGTGTATCATCTAAAATTAAAGACTTTTTATAGTGTTTGAGAATGAAATTCCGTTTCTCATGGGCTGATATTTAATAAACCGAAAAACATGAATCATTGAGCCCCGGTAGTTAAGACAGTTTGAAGCCCGACACAAAAGATATTATTTATACCTGATTCCTTTCTATCTAATTATTCTTTAAAAAATTTCATTAGACGTTCCTTCTAATCAAAACCGTTAGATATTTTCTTTCACATATTAACTGAGTCGTTTCGAATTTCACAGATATATGTTCACTTATAGAATCTTCTTGGGCAATATTAGGGAACTAAAAACTTGAATAATTGTTTAAGACTTGTTTAAGTATCACAGATTCTCTATTTTGAATATAATATTTACAACAAAATCACTTTCTCAGAAAACACTTTATGAGTTTACAATGCGTTATTATTTTCGTCAAAGTATCATTTATATTAAAGTCTCTGGATCCTGTTACATTGCTTACGAACTTCAACTCTTCCAGACACGTTTTTTAAAAGTTATTTCATTAAACTTGACAATAAGTTCAAATTGCAAAATCACGAGTATTAATCAGTTTATTACGGGGCATAAGTTTCTAATTCTTCCGTCCTAGCCTATCCCGATTCAAGTCCTAAGATCGATGTACGCATTCGCGTATGATCACGATATGAAAGTTTATATTAATAAATAAATACTTTTCTCGGGTTCTTTCCTATATTCGAAATAAACCGCGTTACGTAATGATGAAAAATGTTGGAATATGGTGATTCTAATGCTACGGTCGCGATGTGGTGTTACAACTGTTAGTATATATACCTTAGTTATAAATGCAAAATATTATTCCAAACAGTTAAGATTGTATTAACCAACCGAATCACATGGTCTCATTTATGATTCTAGAGAGTGATTCTGCTCCATGATGACGCGCGTGCAGACGTCTTCAGGGTCACACAAAATGTACTGCCTAAGCCGAAGTGCGAACAGCTTGAACATATACCCCGTGGCCCTGTGACTTCCATCTGTGTGGTCCAACCAAAGAAGAAGAAGAAGAAAAAACATATAGGTAAGCGTTTCAACTCGGGCGACGAGTGTCGTCGTTTCGTTCCTTTTCATTGGAACACCCCTCATGTAAGGATTGTAGGAACGACGAACAGGAGGAACCCAGCGAAGTGACGCATTGGTGGCGGTTCCAATTCGCATACGAAAACTCTAATTTCGAACAAATGCCGGAATGGTTCCTTTGAAATGGGATCACCAATTATTTCATTATCTTTATTAAAATAAACAAAATAAATAAATAAACTCGTTTGTGGTGAGTCAGTTAAGAAAGACGGGACGCTAAATCTTCATTCTTTCTTCTTGAACCGGAGGTGACACCGAAGCATATTATGTGAATTAGTTTATTCCCTTTGCAAAAGATGCCATATGCACCATTCGATTGCATCCTTATTTAACGTGCAGAAACTGCAATTTTTTGACGTTTTTGAAGCTCGTTACTTTTAAAACTTGCTCAAATATGCTCATACTTTGCACTCAGATAGAAGTTAATCATTATTAATCATTATTCGTCGTCCTGATGTGCTGGTCTAACGTCAAGCTAAATTTATCGTGTCGCGTTGAATGCCGAATCGGAGCTGGTGCCCGGAGAATTATGCAAATTAATTGATTACTTTCGAAAAAGATGTGAAATCGATCGAAAGCTCAACTAATTGCATCACTTCTATGCTTTAATATTAGCACGAGCAACTTACGAAAAGGTGGTTTCATGGAAAAAGTGAAAAAGAAGTCATTTGGTTGAACACTAATAATCCGGTGTTAAGATATGATGGTTTGAAGTGGAGGTAAATTTAGCACGTGCGTTCACTGGACGTCCAGACAATGGTGAACTTGAACGTTGATAGTATTTTGTCATTTAATTACAGTTTCGTTGTTTATACGTTAACTGCAGTACGATTTTTCAGTAAGTATTGTAAAATAATCCTAAATACAGCGTTTATTAACTTTTACGCGAAGAAATTTTGAAGACTTAGTTGATAACCCATGTCATCTACGACAGCCAGTCATTTGCGGTAAAGTTCGGAAACAGAATGATCAATTTATCAATTATGGTGTCGCATTACATCAAAACGCGATTATATCCTCCCAGAATCACAGAGGAGATTTAGCTTCAAAAACAATTTAAAAACTTTCACAAATTCACGATTTATCACGAGTGAACCCTAATGTCCCATCTATGTGATTATGTAGAGGGGGTGACTACATAATAGCAAGTATACATGGGTGTGGATGCACCTATCACCACTGGAATCTGTGTCATGTCGGACGACATTGTGAACTGTGTCAGCTGACGAATTTGCGAATATGTCAAGGTGTTATTGAAGTAAATGTTCTGGAGGCTGCCAGGTAATTGGAGAGGCTAGTTCTCCACTTTCATGTCTATTTCACAGGACATGTTCCCCTTTTGTTGTGCTGTGATAAGATCGTTTTGTTATTCTGGTTTCCACAAATCTAAGTGCACCCACAAAATTCTTAGCAAAGTCATCAGGCCTGTAGATGCTGACTTACTTGCTTTACCAAAAAGGGTGCAGAACATCGCATGAAATTCATTCGAAACACAGGCACTCCTAGTTACTCTTAAAATGTTTATCAGTCCATCTCTTCTTTCTCTTTGGCCATGTTCCCGCACATGCAGCGTCGGCCTTGTTAAATTCGGATTTGGCGGGTGTTAATATTTAGGGGGTGGCCGGATGCCCTTCCTGCCGCCATGCACACCCCGGGAGGAAATGTGCGCCCCAAATGTCTGCGTATAGTGCTACACGTGTGAAAGTGTAAAGCGTTACAAAATGTTTGCGAATCGTATAACTGAGGTGGGCCTTGGGAACCAGCCCGGCATTCACCTTGGGGGGATGTGGAAAACCGCCTAAAAATCAAATCCAGACTGGCCAGCACTACAACCCCTTTCGTCAATCTGTCGCGCGAATTCGAATCGTGACCGGTACGCCTTTCCGTCTCGGAAAACGGTGCGTTAGGCCACACGGCTAACCGGGCGGTTAGTGTGGTGTTGCATAAGTTTGAAGTGCGGCCACTTACTTTCGCCACGCGCCGCCATGCAAGCATGGCGCGGCGTTCTTAAGACGTCGGCCACGCGCCCTCTGCTGCAACCCCGCTCGTGGCCACCACTGAAATGCATCGGCGATTTGGCAATAGGACAGGCACTAGAACAGACTCTCATCAGTAGGCAGGCCTCTATCTAGTCTTCATTTAACAAAGTCAAGTATTGTACTACCTCTACGAAATATGTATCTTGTTCTAATCTAACTTAGTGTTTCTAGTTTCTGCTGTCCCACTGGCTGGTCACCTCAGACTCTGTACCCGCACACGCGTGCATCCTATTTCCCTGTGTCGGTCTCTCTCTACTCGGCTACCGACACCTAGGACAACCGGCGGAAACGAGACACAAAATGTAGTTCAGAGAATATCTACCAATATTAATCTTAAATGGTACAGAAATTTACTCATTCAGCAGAGAACGTAGGTACAACAATAGACCATTACTTGGACTGAACACAAAACTACAGTCTGTAAGAATATGTGAGCATCACTTTATTCATTACAGAGATATAAAAAATTATTTCCTTTGCAGCTCAGATAGAAGCTTATTGAGATTAATACTCCCTAAAAATGTGGTGATGCCAATCTCCATGGACTTTCGCACGATATGTCTGTGACGTAGGCTTTTTCACCTATATCACTCTTGATTCCAAACAACAATGATGGCTACGTGCAGATATGCGTGCAAACCATTATACTCTTTGTTGCATCGCTCCCTCTCTCTCTCTCTCTGTCTATTGCACACCTTCCTGTTTATTTACATTAAATTCTGAATAAAACCGGAAATTCCTCTGGGGGCTCACGGTCCTTTCGTGAGTACCTGCGTGGCGAGCACGGGCCCCCGAGCGAATTCAGTCTTCCTTCTTTCTTTACTTCCCGGACTGCATCTCCTTTTCCCCTCCCATTCTTTCCTGTACTCACTCCTTCCCCTCCCCACCGTGGGGCTGATTACCTTAGCAGTTTAGTCCCCTATCCCTACTAAACAACCCAACCCACCTCCAACACCGGTAATACTTGTTCTCACCAAAATAACACTGACGTATTTTCTATACAATTTCCTGTGTCAGGATACTGATATTCTTCTTATCATAAAGTAAATAAAATCAAACATCAAAAGCTGATGGTAGGTCATGTATAACAATAATCGTCTCTTCCATATACCATCTTCTCCCCCACAACTTTACCCTTCCCTTTGTCACCAGATGTCTTTATTCACATTTTATTCATCCCCAAGAACCATTCTCACTGTCATTTCAATCTTCTTTTCTCTCTATGATGTCGTTGCATGAGATTATACACTCCTGGATAATGAAAAAAGAAAACCATGAATTCGTCGACCCAGTGGAGGGAAATTTTATTGACACATTCTTGAGGTTATATACAACACACGATCACACTGCCCTAACTATATGGACCTGAGTACAGTCACCAGGCCGTGCGCAGTGTCGACGATAGTACCGTGTATACCCTCATTTTGCAGGAATGCAAATTATTCCAAGGAGACGATCGTAGAGGTGCCGAATGTGGTTATGTGGAATGGCCTGCCATGCAACTTCCACCCGTTTCTTCAGTTCGGCGACATTTTGTGCCGCTCATGCAGACCGTCCAGCATGACGTTTTACGCGGTCCCAAACATGCTCAATGGGGGACTGATCTGGGGATCGTGCTGGATAGGGTAGTTGACATCATCTTGAAGAGAACATCGAGTGGTACAGAATACATGTGGACGTTTATTGTTTTGATGGAAAAGCATATCGCCTTGTTGGTGCATGAGTAAGACGGGTTTGTGGTGTCGCACAAGTACAAAGTGCGCGCCACCTACTTTCGGCGCGCGCCGCCATGCACGCACGGCGCGGCGTTCTTATGACGACAGCCACGAGCGCCCTCTGCTGCAACCCCGCTCGTGGCCACCACGGAAAGACATCGTTCACTTGGAACTGAGACAGGAACCAGTAAAGACCTTCGGAATCAGATAGGCACCAGTGAAGACTTGGCTATCGTACAGGCACTAGGCAGGCCTCTAACAACGATGTATCAACTATGTATCTGCAGTACTCTGTAAAAGTTAAGTATTGTATAAATTCTGTTCAATATATATCTCGTTCTAATTTACTCTAGTGTTTCTAGTTTCTGGCTGCTCCCCTCCGTACCTGCACCAGCGTGCTATCTTTATTCCTGTGTCGGTCTCATTCCACTCGGCCACCAACACCTACGACGGAAAAGAGAAACAAAAGCGGCGACGAGGCTGGGACACAAAAGTGGCGACGAGGAGTGATAGACGATCCGTGGACCAGCCCGCTTGCAGCAGCCAGACAGCAGTAGTAGTCGGAGCACACAGAAATTGCTCCCGCCCACCCACCATTATTATAAGAATTTTGGGGGAAGATATTTTGTTACGTGTTTTGTGGACTTTTTTGTTGCAGCGCGTCCTCTTTCATATTGCATTTGTGTTTTGTTATAATTTACTTGTATGCGCGGCGCCTAATCGGTCAGCATGGCCACTACCCCGAACCCAAACTTAATGGAAATTATTCAGTTACAGACGGCGCAAATAACACAACTCCTGCAGGCTGTGGCCCAGCTCACTGCGCAAGCAGCTAACCAACAACAACAGCCGCCGCTTCAGCAGCCCACACCTGCCGCTGCAACGCTTCCTACGTTTCGCCAGTACAACGAACGTGAGGAAGAATGGAGCGACTACTTCGCACAGTTTCAAGAACTCGTCGCGGCTCATCAAATTACAGGTCAGAAAGTGAAGCATCTGCTATTATCTGTGGTGGGCACCAACACCTTCGTGTTACTGAAAAAGCTTTTCCCCGGCGTATCTCCTCGTGATGTAGACTTTGAACAAATAGTAGAGGCACTAAATGCTCATTATGAGAGAAACGTTCTCGTAGCTGCGGCACGGTACCGATTTTTCAGACTTAAAAAATTACCACAACAGTCACACCAAGAGTGGATTACGGAATTGAAGGGCTTAACCCGCAAATGTAAATTTACTTGCTCTTGTGGACTTTCGTATAGTGACGTGATGTTGAGGGATGCGATTACGCAGAATATTCAGGACCCCAGAATTAGAGCAGCAATTCTGAAACAGTCTGACCCCTCATTAGACAGTGTACTTCAGCTTATAGATGCGCATGATACTTTTGACTTAGCAGATGTAGAAATGCAAAGCCATAGTTTTAATTCAGTGCGCCGCAACGGTCGCTTTCCTAGCCGTAGTTCTCAGTGTAGCACTAGTGATTCTTACAATAGACAGGCCGTGCTGAACAGACAGTGAACAGTAGCCAGTGTAAAAGTGCGACACAAAGGTCGCCCCGTCGTGTTAGAAACAGTGATTTGAATAACGGGCGCCAACGCTCATTTCAGAAAAATGTACATAAATCTTGCCCCCAGTGTGTGTCTCGCCACAAGCGTGCTCATTGCCCTAGTCGCAACGCAACCTGTTATCAATGTAGCAAATCAGGACATGTACAGTCTGTGTGTATGCAAATTAAAAACCCAAAGAACGGTACCGTTAGAAACAGTGCTTCGCAGAGTGCGAGAACAGTTCATTCTGTAAATGTTAGACGGGCTGTGGAATTGAACAGTGCTTTCCTTGGATCTCAATTGCAAGACAGTAGTTCTGCGCCTATGGCAAAACTATATAGTGCACCACGTAGCAAGCGCCGACGAGCGCGTAAAACAGTACAACGGAAAAGGGTTCGGGACAAGCAAAATGACTATGAACAGTGCATTCCTGTAGTGAAAATAGTGCCTTCTGCAACTGCTCCTTGTAATAGTGCCCAGTACTGTGTAGCTAGTGACAGTAGACATCAAGTAGCTACTCAAAAGTGTAGTGCAGTAGTTAGTAAATCTGGAGTAGCTTCGCATGCTTGCGCGGACGCTGATCCGGCGGTAGTGCCATCTAGTGACAGTGTTGTTAATCCGCTGCGTGCCGAGTCTGCGCCGCTTCCTACCGTATGCAGCCCGCGCATGCGCAAGTGTAGTAAAGTAGTTCAATCAGACGTTGCCCACATTCGCGCACCTGTCGAGCACCACAGGCAAAAACTTTTTGTGACTCTTTCGATTGAAAATAAGACTGTGCAATTTCAGCTTGATACTGGTTCCGCTGTCACTTTAATGAATAAAGAAACTTACGAACTTCTGGGTTCGCCAAAATTGTCGCCGTCTCAACATGTGCTAACGGCTTATACAGGTCAAAATATTCCCGTGCTAGGTACATGTAGCCTGCCCGCCTCCTTTCAAGGTGTCACAAAAACAGTTGCTTTTGTGGTTCTACAAGCCAAATCTACACAGAACATATTTGGACTAGATGCTTTTGACTTATTTGGTTTATCAATTCAAAGAGATGTGCTTCACATTTCGTCAGTAGTGCCTCAGGATAAAATAAATGCATTGTGTGAAAAATACAGTGACTTGTTTTCGCCTGAACTAGGTTGTGCTAAAGACTTCGTGGCACATGTAACTTTAAAAGAATCTGCAGTTCCAAAATTTCGTAAAGCTAGACCAGTGCCTATCGCAATGCGTGATACAGTTGCCGAGGAACTTAAACGTTGGCAAGATAGTGGTGTGATTTCTCCTGTTTCTGCGGGTCAGTGGGCCTCGCCTTTAGTAATTATACCAAAGCCGTCAGGAAAACTTCGCCTCTGTGCGGACTTCAAGTCAACAGTGAACGGTCAAACAATTGTTGACACTTACCCCCTGCCCAGACCTGAGGAACTTATGGACAAATTAGGACAGTCTCGCTTCTTTTCTAAGATTGATTTAGCAGAGGCATACTTACAGATTCCACTTGATGACGAGTCAAAAACATTTTTCGTCATTAATACTCACATGGGCCTTTTTCAATTTCAACGCTTACCCTTTGGCAGTTCTTCCGCTCCCGCTATTTTTCAGCGTTTCTTGGAACAGCTGACAGTTTCTGTACCGTATTGTTCGAACTATTTAGATGATATTGTGGTATCCGGACGTACAGTTGAAGAACATTTAGCAAACCTGGAGTGCCTTTTCAAAGTGTTGACTGCAGCAGGTCTACGTTGCAATAAAGCAAAGTGTTCGTTTTTTCAAACTGAAATAGAGCACCTAGGCCATGTGATTAATGCCCAGGGAATACATCCCTTACAGTCACATCTTCGAGCAATCAAAGACTTGCCTCCTCCTAAGAATGTGCACGAATTGCAAGCAGTAATGGGAAAGCTGAACTATTATTTCAGGTTTATTCCCAATGCCTCTCAGATTGCAGCTCCACTGCATCACTTACGTAGGAAGAATGTTCCTTTTCTATGGTCCAAAGATTGCCAGGTTCCCTTTGACAACTTAAAGTCTGCACTACTCAGTGATGCATGTTTGATTCCCTTTGACCCACAGAAGCCTGTAGTGCTAGTAGTTGATGCCTCGTCGTACGGTGTGGGTGCAGTTTTGTCATATCGTATTGGATGTCACAATCGTCCTATTGCATTTGCATCCAAGCTACTGACGCCGACGCAACAGAATTACAGTCAGATAGAAAAGGAGGCCGTAGCAATCATTTACGGCGTCACAAAGTTTCATCATTTGCTCTATGGCAGAAAATTCTATTTGTTGACAGACCACAAGCCTCTCACGTCGTTGTTCTCACCCACAAAGCCAATTCCGCCACGAACGGCACAAAAGCTTCAGAGATGGTCCTTGATATTGTCAAATTATCAGTATGAGATTTTGTACCGACCTACCACTAAACATGCCAACGCGGACACACTTTCCCGACTTCCGGTTGGCCAGGATGTATCATTTGATTCTTCAGAAATGGTATGTTGTCAGATAGACTCCAGAGATGCTTCCGCTGTCGCAGATTTTCCTTTGAACTCTCGTCGGGTTGCACAGGAAACAGCTGCGGATGCAGACCTAAGTGTGGTAGCACGTTTTGTTCGCTCAGGGTGGCCTGCCAGAGCCAAAGACATTGATCGGCCTCTGGTTCGACGTTATTTTGCACAACGTCATGCATTATCTTTAAGTCAGGGTGTACTGTTGTTGCATACCGACAACGACCAAGCAAGAGTGATTGTTCCTCGTTCCCTGCAACGAGAAGTGTTACGCCTCCTGCATCAAGGACATTGGGGCATTGTTAGGACAAAGCAACTGGCCAGACGTCATTGTACCTGGGTTGGTATGGACGCTCAGATAGAGAGCATGACATCACAGTGTACAGTTTGTGCGGAGCATCAGGCGGCTCCTCCACAGCGTTTCTCAGACTGGCCACGCCCCAAGGGACCAAGGCAACGTTTACATATTGACTTTGCCGGACCTTTCTGGAATACGCGCTGGTTAATTGTTGTAGACGCTTTCAGCAAGTTTCCTTTTGTGATTGCCATGAACTCAACGACAGCTTCTAGTACAATCAGTGCCTTAACATCAGTGTTTTGCATCGAAGGCTTGCCTGAAACTATCGTCAGTGACAATGGACCTCAGTTTGTTAGTGCGGAATTTCAACAGTTTTGTCGTGTGAATGGCATTCAGCATATTACCACTGCACCTTTTCACCCTCAGTCCAATGGTGAAGCAGAACGTTTCGTTCGAACATTCAAGTCTCACATGGAGAAGATGAAAGGTCAGCACTCCAGGCAGCAAGCTCTTCAAATTTTCCTGTCTACGTATCGATGCATGCCACGTGACGGCCCGTCTCCTGCCGAGCTGCTACACGGCCGCCGTCACCGCACTCTCCTTCACCTGCTGCAGCCTCCCTCGCACCGAGTCGGTTCGTCTGGCGCTACGCGTTTTCAGGTTTCTACGCCGGTACTGTACAGGGTGTTTGCTGGTATGAAGAAGACATGGTTGCCAGGCACCATTCAGCGCGTGCTCGGTCGCAATATGTATGTTGTACGTTCTTCCACAGGGTCGGAGCTGCGGCGCCACGCAAACCAATTGCGCTTGCACAGGCCGCGCGATCCTGTCTCCGGTTTCTTGATTCCAGACCCAGTTCACCGCCAGGGAGCACAGCCACATCGCTCGCCGCTGGGCCCAGCTTCCCCGGGCTACGAGCTCCCGATGGATGTCGACGCGCCTCCTACGCAGTCGGCCCCTCCGCCTCCGTCGCCGCCTCAGCTGACAGCGTCACCGAGAGGGACTCCGGGACCGTGCGGGCCCCCCCAGCTTGGGCCACGCACCTCAGAAGATGACCTGCTCCCTCTGGGCGGGGGCGGGAGCCCTTCCGCTGGTTTTCGCGGGTTTTCCAGCGGATCGCAAGGTGTATACCGGGGCGCGGACGGCGTCTCGATCCCAGCCTCAGCTACGACGCCCGTCCCACCAGTAACGCCCCCGCCCAGGCCCTCCTCCCAGTGCCGTCGCCGTGGCCCTCAGCCCTACGCCACGACGGCGCGGCGGTTTGGGGGGGAGGGGTGTGGTGTCGCACAAGTACAAAGTGCGCGCCACCTACTTTCGCCGCGCGCCGCCATGCACGCACGACGCGGCGTTCTTACGACGACAGCCACGAGCGCCCTCTGCTGCAACCCCGCTCGTGGCCACCACGGAAAGACATCGTTCACTTGGAACTGAGACAGGAACCAGTAAAGACCTTCGGAATCAGATAGGCACCAGTGAAGACTTGGCTATCGTACAGGCACTAGGCAGGCCTCTAACAACGATGTATCAACTATGTATCTGCAGTACTCTGTAAAAGTTAAGTATTGTATAAATTCTGTTCAATATATATCTCGTTCTAATTTACTCTAGTGTTTCTAGTTTCTGGCTGCTCCCCTCCGTACCTGCACCAGCGTGCTATCTTTATTCCTGTGTCGATCTCATTCCACTCGGCCACCGACACCTACGACGGAAAAGAGAAACAAAAGCGGCTACGAGGCTGGGACACAAAAGGGTTGAATGGTGGTTTCAGTGCACCGTGCACTGCTCATTGTTCCCCACACAATGTTGAACGATCATGTGTGCTGTTAGGGTATCTTCCGCTCACTTTCCAAAGTCGTTCAGCCCCCCTCAAATTGTGTCATGGTGGGCGTTTATGGACGAATGGAGACATGTCGTCTTCAGTGATGAGAGTCGTCGCTGCCACGATGCCAATGATGGTCGTACGCATGTGTGGTGCCGTGCAGACGAGTGTACGCGACAGAGGCAAACGGGGCTAACACCTGGCATCATGGTGTGGGGAGCCATATCCTACACTGACTGTTCTCCTGTGGGAAAACTGAACAGTGCACGGCACATTGAAACCATCATTCAACCCGTTGAGTAACAGAATGCTCACTTTATCAATTATGCTGTCGCGTTACATCAAAATATATCCACCCTGAATCACAGAGGAGAAATAGCTTCAAAAACAATTTAAAAGACCTTCACACTTTATTTGTTACGAGTGAACCATTATGCCCCTCCTATGTGACATGTAGAGGGGGTAACTACGTAATAGCACGTATACTTGAGTGTGGATGCATGCACCATCAGTGGAATTCGTGCCATGTTGGACGACATTGTTCCATGTGCCGTGTGATAGATGACATTATGAACTGTGTCAATTGACGAATTTGCGAATATGTCAAGGTTTTATTGAAGTAAATGTTCTGGAGGCTGCCAGGTAATTGGAGAGGCTAGGGTTCTCCATTTTCATGTCTATTTCACAGGACATGTTCCCCTTTTGTTGTGCTGTGATATATTGTTTTGTTATTCTGGTTTCCATACCTTTATATGGTGATAACATTAAGGTTATGCTTTTTCAACAGGACAATGCACCTCCACACATGTCCCGTACAACAAAACTGTCTCTTTTAGGTATACGTCAACTACCCTGCCCATCATTATACCCAGATCTGTCCTTCATTGAGTCTCAATGGGGACTACATTCGGTACCGCTACAATCCTCTCCAAGGGATTATTACAGCTTGTATTAATGCAAAAGTATGATTTACCCGGTACTAGCGCCGACATTGCTCACGCACTGGTACCTGTACTAACGTGTGTGGCTCTGTCTGTGTGATCGTGTGTTGTATACATCCTTAAGAATGCTTCAATAAAACTTTCTTCTACTGCGTCGAGGAACGCTTTTTCCATTTTCTACGTGTGTGCTAAATACGATTTCAGACATGCAAAACGTACGTATATGACATATATATATATATAGTTTATAAGACAACCACGAGTCGCTGCAATTATTTATAGAATTCAATAAATAATTGTAGCGAATTGTGGCTGTTTTATAAAATTAAATTTATTTTCAACAGTCGCTTTTCTCTATATGCAATGCCTGCTTTTTGTAAACCATGTGTTATTGTTAGTGTATATTCCTATTATTGTTGCTGTTGTGGTCTTCAGTCCGCAGACTGGTTTGATGCACCTCTCCACGTTACCCTGTACTGCGCAAGTACCTTCATCTGAGAATACGTTCGGCAACCTACATCCTTTTGAATCAGCTTACTGTATTCGTCCTTCAGTCTCCCTCTACGATTTTTACCCCACACGCTTCCTTCTAATGATAAGTTGACGAATCCTTGATGTCTCAGAATGTGTCCCACCCGCGTATCCCTCCTCTTAGTTAGGATATGCCAGAAACTCCTTTTCTCCCCAATTTGGTTAAGCACCTCCTCATTAGTTACGTGATCTACCCATCTAATTTGCATCATTCGTCTGTAGCACCTGATTTCGAACGCTTCTATCATCTTTTTGTCTGAACTCCTTAACGTCCACGTTTCACTCCAATACAATGCTACACTCCAGACAAATGCTTTCATAAGGGACTTCCTAACATTTAAATTAATATTGGATGTTAACAAGTTTCGCTTCTTTAGAAATGCTTTTCTTCCCATAGCCATTCTGCATTTTATATCTTCTCTACTTCGGCCATCAGAAGTTATTTTGCTACCGAAATAACAAAATTCATCTACTACTTTTATTGCCTCATTACCTAATCTAATTCCTTCAGCATTGATAGATTTTCTGACATTGCATTCCATTACATTCGTTTTACTGTTGTTAATGTTCATCTTATATCTTTCTGTCAAGACATTGTCCATTCCATTCAATTGCTCTTATTATTATGTCTGCGAATTGTTGTGATGTTGCCGCGGTGGAGTAGCCGCGCGGAGCGCGCGGTTGCTCGCCGTGGAAGTTCCAGTCCTCCCTGGGGAATGATTGTGTGTGTGTGTTTGTCCGTAGGTTAGTTTACCTAGGTTTAAGTAGTTTGTAAGCTACGGACTGATGACCACGCAGTTTGGTCCGATAGATTTGAACATTGATTTGTTGTAATGTTGTCGGTCTTTGTAGTTCCTGGTCTGGTGTCAAAGCGGACGTTGAGGCCCTAATCTGGTAAGGCTAAATAATAAAATAAAAATATATTTGCGCAACCCATGTAGCACATGTTTCGGAATTTTAAGATTAGCTTTCACGACAAACGACCACGAGGTCTACTGGCAGATACTCCCGGGGCACGTTTTCGGACAGCTCTGGGGCTGCGCTGGCCGCTGTTCGGCCAGTGCTGACTGTGCGTCGCCCGCAGCCGGCAGCCGATGAGCCGGCACGCTGACTGGCTATGACGCGCTGACGCAGCGCGCGGCCCGCTTGCTGACGTCACGCTGATACGGCAGCGTCGCTGCCTGCCGGCAGGGTAGCGGCAACGCCACCTAGATACAAGGCCTGTGCGCTGCCTGCCAAGAGTAGTCATAACACAAGCTAACTATTTATTCTAGTAGGTTTGTGCTGAGTTTGGAAATACGTACACGTTGCACACTGTGTTGCAGAATGTTTTTCGTGTTATCTATGAGATTCTCTGTGCAGATTTTTGCTGATATGAGACAAAATGCCTAACATGAATCTCCCGCCTCTAATATCGGTAAGAAACCTTACTAATAGTTAATAAATATACCAAAACAGATTTGTCTGTGAATCAAATAAATAACATTAGGAACATTCTGCAACACCGTGTGCAATGGCTACCTATTCCCAAACTCAGCACAATGCTACATAAGGCAAATAGTTTGCTTGTGTTATGACTACTCTTGGCAAGCCTTGTATCTAGGTGCTGCATCGTGTGCCTCTTGATCACGTGGTAGCTGACGTGTCATCAGTTGGTATGAGCCAGGCGCTGGACTCTTTGTATTTCTGCATCCTTACGTACCGCAGGGGCACACTAGCACCAGATTTCTATAGCGGACCTCACTTAATGTCACTGACACCCTAACCTTCAGATGTCAGACACTCGGGTCGGTACCAAACGCTGTATATCGATAAATTGAAACTTCTATATAATTCGTGCTGGGTGCTGCCGTCCAGGAGAACGTGCGTAAACGGGAAATAATATGTAACACCTGTCCTACGGAACACAAGAAAAGCGTATCTGTAGGAGCCTGCCGCACTGAACTCCCGTGGGCTAGTTGATAGACCGAATGTTTGTCGTTACGAGGGTCCATGGTTCAAACCGTGGTGGCGCGAATTTTTTTTTTTTTTTTTTTTTTTTTTTTTTTTTTTTTTTTTTTTTTTTCTGTATCACTTTGCAAATCGTTCTACGTAGACAAACGCACACAGAGTGTTACATGGAAGAATTTTTTCCTGAAATATAAACGTAAAAGGACAGTTTGGATTTCATAGCACTGTGTAATCGGATACCGGCCGCGGTGGCCGAGGGGACTGAGGCCCTTCAGTCACGGTCTGCACGGCCACTACGGTCGGGGGTTCGAATCCCCCCTCAGGCATGGATATTTGTGCCGTCCTTAGTATTAGCTAGTTCATAAGTAGTTTGTAAGTTTAGGGACTGATGACCCTGTAGTTAAGTCCTATAAACTTTACAAACATTTGATTGCTATTGCTTCGTTTTATTAGAAAGTAGCAAACCTGTAGAGTATATTGGTAGAAAAAAGAAACAATTGTACCATACGTGTGGAAGTATTAAAGTAATAATTATAACAATAACAGTAATAATGATAATTATAATAAATGACTGCTGGATAGGCACCTCCGGCATTCAGCGGATGTGCGTGTTGTGGCTAGAGTGCCATACACCATCAAGCGCTGGATCAGCGCACTCCGACCAGCATTGTTAGTTTTGTATCGACGTAATGGGAATAAAATAGTGTTAGCAGAGCGTGGTTTCAATCCATGGACCTCTGGTAGCGCAACCTTACAATCTCTCACAGTTATCCTTCTCCTGCACTGTGTACGTTTTGTGTTACTTATAATTATAGTTTATGCACGTTCTCGTTTATAGCACGAATTATATAGAAGTTTCGGCTGATACTCTTAACGATATACAACGTTTGGTTCCGATATGAGTATCTGACATCTGAAGATTTGGGTGTGAGTGTGCGGGTAGAAAGGTGCCCTGTTCCAAAAACTGCGCACATGGCTCACAACACATCCACAGTCTCCTGTCTTTTGCACATGAAGACGTGACAATAGCATGTCAGAACTGAAAAGTACGAACGCTCCCAACCCTGAAAGCACTCACGCAGAAACTTTAAAGAAAATCAATTCACAGATCACGGAATTCCTAGCAGCACTGTTAAACGATGTCATGCCGCTGGGTAGTCTTCACACCGCCTGGAAGATCCCGAGTCAAACTGATCGATTTGCTTCATTAATACTGTAACTAATATTCAAAAGAAGCTACTGTGCAAACGACTTCAGGGAAAAAGATCTCTTAAATGTATAAAACAACACTAGTTTCCATTCAGAGCAGGGAAATCAAAACGTAATGCCATCAACAGAGCATTAGATTTTGTTAATAATACAAATGAGAAGTATGTAATGAATTCTATATATGACATGAAGTTTGCGTCCATTTTCAGGTTTCGTCATTAAACAGTACTATAAGGGATGCTGTACAAATACCAAGGCCACATGTGGTGATGCGCCTGTTATTTATTTACGCTCTTCAAACTTTTCATCGTCATATTTCAGCAGGGCCAATTGTATGAAACTCCACCCCAGGCTTAGATTCTGACGGTGACAAATTCGAAACGCGTAAATAAATAGCAGCCGCATCACCACCTGTGGCCTTTGTATTTGCGAAGCATCCCTTATAGCACCGTTTAATGTACTACACTAGGTACAATTGTGATCACTTCCTGGTGCAATTTTGATCACTGAGATCTTCCACGTAAAAAAACACGTTTTCCCTTGGGCACCACGGATACTTCGTGGTACCGAATATTGCATTTTTGGCAGCGAAACAAGTCACCCTTAACTGGAAAATTTATAAGAGCACGTTACACCAACAGCACCTAGAAGACAAGGCCTCACAACTGGCCGTGGTCACGTCACACTTAGAGGCCGCGGCCGCCAGCTCACTGGCTGTTGGCTGGGGCACGCCCACCGCCGCTCAGCGGCCGGCCAGTCAGATGGCGGCCGCGGCCTCTAAGTGTGACGTAGGCACGGCCAGTTGTGAGGCCTTCTCTTCTAGGTGCTGTTGGTTAGACTAAGTAGCTTCACCTACTTCTTAACAGGAAGAGCCGGGAGGAGTTGCAGAAACCCACTACACTATTGCTGGTGTCATATAAGAAGGCGCTTCCGCGTACAGAGGCGGAGCGTTAGAGAAAGCGAGGAGGGGAGGAGCTAAGCGCTTCGGGACAAACATTGCGTAACTCGAGACCAGCCACGGACCTACAGAATAATTGTTATTGGCTGTCTGTGCGGTAATGGAGGGGGATGTGCAGAACGGCTGAAAACTGGACCGCCTTCGTAGGTGACGCCGACTGTACAACACCACACAAAGTGCTGCTAACACTTCGAGACAGACAAATTGTGTTGATGGAAATTGTACCTATATCCAACTTGTACCACCTTACCCTGCGTAGCCTGTAAATGTAATAATGACTGTACATGATGGTTCTTCTACTGTTACATAGGCGTAAATGGATCCTGATGTTCAAGTACCAAAACAAATTTATTTCCTAGGGCAACTTTCAGTTAATACCACTATCTCGGTTGCCGTAATGTTGTTGTCTCCAGTCCGTAGAACCTACTGGAAGACCGTGAACCGTTTGAATTAATGGCTCCAAGTTTCCTGCCAGCTGCACAACATTAATCGGTATAACATCGTTTTATTTCTCTTTATTTAGTTTAAGTTATATTGCTGAAAGTCCTCTAAATGTAATTGTGATGTATTTCAGAGCTTAATTACCTGAAGATGGTCTAAAATAAGAGCGAAACTAGTCGAAAAAATAATTTTTTTTTTGCACTGTATATTGTCCTTTATATATAAATTTAAATAAGAGTGCTGTTCCCCGTAAGTGAACCTAGATGTCTCAGCTGATCCCCTAATTCGTTTGAGCAGTGCAGTAGCGTTCCTGTCCACCCGACGAGACCGACTAAATGTCATGAAAAACCCTGCTGGAAAAAGGGTCAAAACACATTTTACAGTTCGCCTGAATCTTCCAAAATGAATTTACGGAATTGGGCACCTCCGCAGTGGCCGTCAGAGCAGTTGTAATACGGCGATAGGAGAGTTTTGTATGACCGGAATGAACGTGACGGCGGAGGGAGCGAGCAACAGCCCGCGGTGGGTGTGACAAGGCGGGCGGCGATTTGCACAGCTCAGCCTCATTTGGACAGGGGACGGGGGACAGGGGAGTAGTGAAAGGCGCGCGTTCGCGGGCCTCGCTCTTATTAAAGGCGGCAGTTGCGCGCGCGGCCAGCCGGCGCCGAGTGCTCCGCGGCCGCTCCGCTCAAAGGCGACAGCCCAGTTCATTAGGGGCGGGCCGGGCCGGAGGCGCGAATCATTAAGCCTGCTGCGGCTGCGGCTGCGGACTTAACGCCGAGCTGAGCTGAGCTGACGCCTCCAGAGCCGGCCCAGGCGGTGCCTTTCAGCTATCAAATTGGCGGCACCTCCAACCGCTTCCTTTCTGCGCCGCTCCTCCGCCAGCCAGTGCCAAGCGAAACGCCGCACCTGTCCGCGTCAGAAATGCCAAGGTAAAACCGGAATGGAAAATCCTGTGCGGTTAGCAAAATTCCAATACGTCATGGTCGAAATGAAATAAAAGATCTTTGTACTTCACAAGCGTCTTCTAATCGAACTGCGTGCCTATGGAATACCATCACAATTGTCTTCGACTCGTGATTTCCTGTCAGACAGGACACAAAACGTTGTAACTGACGGAAAGTCATCGAGTAGAACCGAAGTGATATCTGAAATAAATCGCAATTTCCGATCAGTTATGGCTTCACCGTACTATGTTTAGATGGATGAAAAATCCTCTGCGGATAGCAAAATTCCAATACAACCTGGACGAAATGAAATAAAAGATATTTGTACCTCACAAGCGTCTTCTAATCGAACTGCGTGCCTGTGGAATACCGTTACAATTGTGCGATTGGATTCCTGATTTACTGTCAGACAGGACACAATACGTTGTAACTGACGGAAAGTCATCGAGTAGAAGCGAAGTGATATCTGAAATAAATCGCATTTGCGATCACTTATGGCTATGGCTGTACTAGGTTTCGATGGAATACCAAAGTGCGGCGAATGAAACTTTGTGCCCGGCCGGAACGCGAACCCGGGTTCTCCTGCTTACTAGGCAGACGCGTTGACCACTCCGCCACCGAGGACACAGTGACCAGCCCGACTGCAGAGGACGCTTTCCTACACGTCTCCCGCCATACCTAAATCTCCATTCGCCACGCTGTCTCTTTCCTATTACCACAGCCTATTTCTTCTCTCGTCAAAAATATATAATTGTATACAAGCCGAGGTTGGGCTCCTGACGACAGTTAATTGCGTCTCGATACCTCATGGTCGATACTCCCTAGTATTGTCGCAGCGAGCATTACACAACAAACTGTTGTGGTAATAGGAAAGAGACAGCGTGGCGAATGAAGATTTAGGTGTGGCGGGAGACGTGTAGGGAAGCGTTCTCTGCAGTCGGGCTGGCCACTGTGGCGGAGTGGTCAATGCATCAGGAGATCCCGGATTCGCATCCCAGCCGGGCACAAATTTTCATTCGCCGCACTTTGGTATTCCTTCTAAACCTAGTACAGTGAAGCCATAACTGATCGCAAAATGCGATTTATTTCATTCATTGAACGCTGTAACGTCGTCAAAAATGTATAATTGAACTGATATGTGGCGTTCCCCAGGGAACTCTTATAGGACACCTACTGTTCCTATTTTTATAAACGATTTAAGAGACAATCTGAGTAGCTCTCTCACGTTGTTCGCGCATAATGCTGTCACTTGACGGTTAATAAAGTCACCAGAAAAGCAAAAGCAACTGCAAAATGATTTAATTAACATATCTGCATGATGCAAAAAATGGCAATTGACCCTTACTAATGATAAGTGTGAAGTCATCCCTATGACCACTAAAAGAACACCATTAAACTTAATTTACACAATAAATAATTCAAAACTACAGGAGGTAAATTCATCTCTAAATACGTAAAATTGGAAAGGACACACAGAAAATATTGTAGGGAAAGCGAACCAAAGACTACGTTTCGTTGGCGGAATACTTACAAGATGCGACAGTCCTACTGAAGAAACTGCCTACACTACACTTGCGCCCTATTTTGGAGTATTGCTGCGCATTGTGGGATCCACACCAAGTGGGACTGACAGTGAATTTAGAGAAAGTTCAGAGAAGGGCAGGTCGTTTTGTAGGGGAGAGAGTGTCACAGAAAGCGTTATCTTTTGCGAAGAGATCTGTTTGCGAAAATTCTTTCACCAACTTTCTCTTCCGAATGCAAACATATTTTGTTAGCGCCCACCTACAAAGGAAGACGTGATAACGAAAATAAAATAAGAGAAATCAGATCGTAAACAGAAAGCTTGAATGTTCCTTTTTTCCGCGACCTATTAGAGAATGGAGCCGCAGAGAAACACCATAAAAGCGGCTCTGTGAACCCTCTGACATGCTCTGCATTGTGGCTTGCACAGTATTTAGGCAGATGTAGGTATCTGGTAGCACCTGAAACATTAACGACCCTAATTCTCCGCCAAAGATTTGTTGAAGTGAGGTGGGAGAAGGTGGTGCATTTGTGAGAGCAACTGGGTGGCGATAAATTCATTGTAATCTTGAGTAACATATAAGTCACATTCCATCATACTCGACGACATTGTACAAGATCTGACAATATAGTTCGGTGAATCGTCCTGTAAGATAAACGCAAATGAACTATGAATTACCTTACAATCCTTGGAAATAGGCAATGCAATAACTTGTTATTTTATGGCATGACATGGGTGAAGCTGTATATGACACTCTGTAAAAAATCCCTTTGACATTTGAGCCTTTTTAATTTATTCCTTTTTAATCCTTTCAGTACCACATTATGAAATCAGCCTTGGAAAAAAAATTCTGTGTTTTTTGTATTAATGCAGTGAAGTAACATCAAAATATGTATATTAAAATTTTTGGTCGAACTATTGATTTTTTATATCATTTATTTTATGAACAACACAGACGTTTGTATCGAGTTATTTTATTACTTGGACGTTATTTGGTTGATAGTTACCACTGCCAGATCAATAATGATAGCATAATATTCGCCACAGCACCAAGGACAAGACAATTCACTACTGGAATAGAATGGAAGGAATAACATTCACGCTCACACGTACAGACGGCAACGCAACGCAATCTCCAAGATGAACAGATTAATGCCTCAGAAGTGGCTAAACGCCATACTAAGCGGCAAAAATGTCGTACTGGAAACATGTTGTTCATCAACGAAAATACAATATTAAGGACTGATGCACAAAATATGGTATAAATCAACTTTTAAAACGTTGTCCAGTAACAACACTGTGAATGAAAGGAGTAATAACACTGCATTGAGCACCATCTGGTGGCTACTAGTAGATTGATTCAAAATGTTCAAATGTTTGTAAATCTATCGGACTCAAC
This sequence comes from Locusta migratoria, assembly GCA_026315105.1. Taxonomy (NCBI): domain Eukaryota; kingdom Metazoa; phylum Arthropoda; class Insecta; order Orthoptera; family Acrididae; genus Locusta; species Locusta migratoria. The sequence goes on along the minus strand of CM048744.1, from coordinate 646,613,280 downwards.
TGCGTGGTTATCAGTCCGTAGCTTACAAACTACTAAATTAAGGCAAATTAACCTAAGGACACCACAAATACCTATGCCCGAGGGGGCGGAGGAATCGAACCTCCGACTGCGAACGGCCGCGCGCACGGCAGCACGGCGCCCCAGTGCCCACGGCTAATTCGCCGCGGCGTAGATTTGAATGTCACTTGTAATGTATTCCTTTTATTTTATGACATGAATTGGTGAATTCCTCTTTTATGCTGTATATGTCACTCTGTATTTAAAAAAAAAAAAAAAAAAAAAAAAAAAAAAAAAAAAAAAAAAAAAAAAAAAACCTTTGTTATTCGAGCCTTTCAAATTTATTGCTTTTTAATATTATTGTATTAAGCACCATGTATAGCACGCCATCTGGTGGCGCCAATATTTACTTTGTCACTTTGTCACTGCAAACCTTCCTTGCATCTCACGATTCCATTTTTTGTCAAGAGTGAGCAATCGCGGCACACATCTTGCGGGTAGCTTCCTCATGTCCAAATGTTTATGCAAAATATTATGTAACCGTTCGTTCGAGGCGCCCACAGCACTAGCAATCTGACGCACCTTAACTCTTCTGTCATCCATCACCCTATCATGGATTTTATCAACGATTTCTGACGTCGTAACTTCCACAGGGAGTCCGGAACGTTCAGCGTCAGTTGTGTCCATATGGCCACTGCGAAACCAGTTATAAACTAATGAAAATATCCACGGCTTTACTGCCGGTCTATAGTGTCCAACGGGCACAATATTTCGGCAATCATACATGTCGCCATCATCAGGTGAACTGTCGGACTGAGCTCCTGGATACGCGCCGGCACGGAGATCCGCACGCTACGGCGGCTCGAAGGGAACTGGGTTCTAGCCCGGTGGCGGGCGATTTAAATACCCTCGGCCCTCGGAGCGCCCCCTCTGTGGTCCGCGCCCCGCGCCGCGGTCGCGCAGTGGAACCGACGTCGATATGAGGGCTCTGTCCACCGTGGTCGTCGCTACGTTACGTTTGCTAGATTTACTCTTAATTAACCCAATCGCTGGTTCCCAAGCTTCGCTAAGATTATAGACACAGTCACGATTTATGAGGTCGTCACTAGTCTGAATTTCAATGGCCTCTCTAACTACGCAGTCCCAGTATCTCGACTCTGTACCAGAATCCGACTGCGTTCATATTCTATCGCGTGATTCTCCGACAAACAATGTTCAGCGACCGCCGACTTGCTCGGATACATCAATCGTATGTGCCTCTGGTGTTCAACGCATCGATCCTCGACGGTAAGCATAGTCTGTCCAATATATGAGTTGCCACACTGACACGAAATCTAGTACACGGCGGCCTTCCTCAAACCGAGATCATCTTTGGCACTCCCTACCAGTGCACGAATTTTATTCGACGGAAAAAAGACAGTTCCAACCTGGTGTTTCTTCAAAATTCTTGCGACCTTCCCCGAGAGTGCGCCGGTATGTGGAATAAACGCAGTGCCTACATCCTCCCTCGTGTTTTCATCCGTTTCCACAGGTTGTGCTGTAGTGGTTGGGCGGGGAGCCCGCTGAATCTGCCACTCTGAGTAGCCATTTTTTCGGAACACAGTTCTCAGGTGTTCCAATTCCTGGGGCAGACTCTCTGCGTCGGAGATAGTATGCACCCTATATACTAGAGTTTTAAATACCCCATTCCACTGTGAAGGGTGATGACAGCTGTCTGCGTGTAAATACAGATCAGTGTGCGTTGTCTTCCAATACACACCATGACCCAGGGAACCATCAGCTCTTCTCTTGACCAAGACGTCAAGGAACGGCAATTTACCCTCCGTTTCAGTCTCCATAGTGAATTTGATGTTGTGGTGTATGGAGTTCAGATGTGTAAGGAAGTCAAGGTGTTTATCCATACCATGTGGCCAGATGACGAAAGTGTCGTCCACGTAACGGAAAAAAGCAAGTAGGTTACCATTCAGATGATGCCAGGGCTTCCTCCTTGAAATTCTTCATGTACTCTAATGCATGAAAGGGAAGCATTAGTTGGGAAGGGAGTAAGACAGGGTTGTAGCCTTTCTCCGATGTTATTCAATTTGTACATTGAGCAGACGGTGAAGGAAAGCAAGGAAAAATTTGGAATAGGGAGCAAAGTTCAGAGTGAAGAAATAAAAACATTGCGTTTTGCTGACGACATTGTAATTCTGTCAGAGACAGCAAAGGACCTGGAAGAGCAGTTGAATGGAATGGACAGTGTGATGAAGAGGGCGTATAAAATGAACATTAATAAGAGCAAAACAAAGATAATGGAATGCGGTCTTAGAAAATCAGGCGATGCTGAAGGAATTAGATTAGGTAACGAATCAATGAAGGTGGTAGATGAGTTTTGTTACTTGGGTAGTAAAATAACAAATGACTGTCGCTGTACAGAGGATATAAAATGCAGATTGGTAATGGGAAGAAAAGCATTTTTGAAAAAAAGTTTTTGCTAACATCGAATATTAACTTACGTGTAAGGAAGTCTTTCCTGAAGGCATTTGTGTGTAGTGTTTCCTTGTATGGGAGTAAAACAGTGCGGACAGGAAGAGGATAGAGGCTTTTGAAATGTGGTGCAACAGAAGAATGCTGAAGATTAAGTGGGTAAATCGCATAACTAATGAAGAGGTACTGAAAAGAATTGGTGAGAAAAATTTTTTTTTGCATACCTTGACTAAAAGAAGTGATTGCTTGGTAGGACACATTCTTAGACATCCATGAATCGTAAATTTAGCATTGGAGGGAAGTGTGTGAGGTAAAAATCGCAGAGGGAGATCAAGAGACGCATATAGTAAGCAGATTCAAATGGATGTGGGATGTCGTTCTTAAGAAGAGATGAAAAGGCTTGCTCAGGATAGAGTAGGGTGGAGAGCTGAATTTGTGGTCGCAGTTCCCTTCGAGCCGCCGTAGCGTGCGGATCTCCGTGTCGGCGCGTTTCCAGGAGCTCAGTTGGTCAGTTCACCTGATGATGGCGACATGTATGATCGCTGAAATATTGTGTCCGTTGGACACTATAGACTGGCAGTACACCCGTGGATATTTTTATTATCAAATACGTCGGGAGAAACTCAAGAATCAGTTATAAACTGTTCTAATCGAAGGTGCAGATTCACCGTAATATCAAGCTTCTCTTTAGTCTCCTGCGATATTTCGCCTTTCATAAATTAAGGTTTAATCCCCCTCACGAAATTCTTATTCGTCCTTTCTTTGACAATCACTCAACTTCCTTGATTCACACGAACGCCAAATACAAAGAAATAGACCAATATGGCTGAAACTTGTTGTGCATCCTTTCCAAAGATGCTACTAACTAAACATGACCTCGATACGCGCCGGTGGTGCCATCTCTCGGACTTTGTACGGACTTTTCAAACGCCCCTCGTACATGCAAACATAACTTTGGAACTCCATAACGACGCAGAAGGCGGGGAGTCGAACCAGCCGGCCCCACTTTAAGTCGCAGCGAGCGCGCCGTGGGACCGCGCGGGCTGCTCCGCTGCCTCTTCTTCCTTCTTCCCCAGATTAAGTTACCTACCCGCCGTTAATGGCTCCGACGTCTCAGGGAAGTTAAAGAGGAAGGATGCCATCAGCCTTTGTGCTGGCTACATTCACTTTGTTACGTGCCTATTTGCTCCTTACCCGTGTTACAACAAGTGTTCCATTCTTTAAAAAAAGAAAACGACAGAAAAATACCGGGCTTCATTATTCTTTTAACATTGGCCAACCAAAGGAAAGTCTTGAAGCTTAACTCGCAGTTGGCTCTGAAACACTTTATATTTTACCACGAAATGAAGGGAATAAAAATTGTTTTTTGGAGGTAACAGTCAATTAGAAGTAAATGCTTACAAAACATTCAGATAAACAAGAGCTTACGATAAAACGAGTTGATTGTGATGTATGACGTCATTAAAGTCTCACTATGGAACAGAAACGTGTTTTCAAAATGGCAAACATTACATCGTCCGGTTACATGGAGAAGAATGAGAGTATTAAAATATGTGAAAAAAGTTTAAAGTGTGCTTAGCTAAGGAACCAAACTACCTGTTCAAAAATGTTCAAATGTTTGTAGAATTTATGGGACTTAACTACGGGGTCATCAGTCCCTAAGCTTACAAAATACTTATGAACTAGCTAAGACTAAGGACGGCACAAATATCCATGCCTGAGGGGGGATTCGAACCCCCGACCTAGTGGCCGCGCAGACCGTGACTGGAGCGCCTCAATCCCCTCGGCCACCGCGGCCGGCCCAAACTACCTGGGCCATCGCTCCCTTTACTTCCACACTAAGCTTACTTGAACTGATACTAGGAACAACACACATACCACTTCACGAGGGACGACTTAGAGGTCTGCAAATCGCCGGTTTCGGTCGCTCGTACTCGGTCGCGTGTGCAACGCTCGGCGGTGGCGCGCCGAGTGTGTTACGCTCGCAGCGAGCGCGTTGACACTCGAACGAGGCTGCGTGGGGCGGGGCGGGCAGAGGCCGCACAGCGTAGTGCTGCCGCTGTACTCACAAGGAAACCTGCCCAAGTGTCATTCTCTGATTTTTATGAAATTTGCATATATTATAATACATGAAACACTATGGAACACATATTTTTTTAGCGCCGGAGAAACATACTTAAGGGGTGAAACGGTCCCTCTAAAATTGTCACTAAAATAGAAACATGGCGATAACTTAAAGACTAGTGAAGCGATTTTAGTAATTTTTGGTATGAAAGTATCTTTTGATAAAGGTCAAAATTCATAGATTCAACTTCGATTAAATCAAAACTATTTTTTGAGCACAAAATATTGGTCACCTTAGGGGTATCTGCCCCCGTAATTGCCACTCCCCCTGCAATGTACGTAGGCCGATCTCTTATCCAGCCGTTCCGAAAACATGCAGTCCATTCTTTTGGCTGGTGCACTCGGGTGACATTCTTCAGACGGCCCTAAATAAATATAATACAGATATCACTGAAATAGCAGGAGCACCATAAATTCGTACAGCTGTGTAAAGTAAACAATTGGAATAAGAGGATTTAAAACAGGTACAGGATATATGAGCATTAGACCGGCAAGTGACCCTGACGACGGAAGAAAGCGCGGATCCTATATATTGCACAAAAGCTTGCACCTATTCTTTATTATGTATATAGAAAGAAGACAGTGGCAGTGGGGATATATGAATGTTGCAATTGGAATAATTCCCGTTAAGGTTCACTCGGAAAGGTGCAGCAACCATGCACAGTGCCAAAATGCTGCGGGAATATATATTAACCGGGTGCAACAGAGAGAGATGCACAAACCTAACGGATGTACATCAATATCGTGTATTTAATATCAATATAAAAGACGGGCAAAGTATTCCAGGACTTGAGAGTGATGAGAGGAATGGATATAAAATACAATCATTTCCTTGTTAAGACGGCAAGTAACACGTACCACTAAACCTGCACTAACAGTCCACAAAGTGGGAACAAGAAAGAAAGATCGTGGATAACTCATTTAGTAAATGATATTAGCACAGAAACTTTATATTAATCACGTATAATAACGTGCATGGTAAAGTACAAAAAGCGAAACGGAATGGCTAGTTCAACTGGATCCAGAGAACAGCTTTCGAAGCACCCTGGGAATGGAAACAATTCCAAATTTTGCAGTCAGGTTTTATTCTTTAGCGTCTAGTTTGCTCCCGACACTCGCCTTGGACTCGAGTGACGCTGCGGTGGGCGACCGAGTGGCGAGCGGGCAGTGTGGACGATCGGGCCAGTCGAGCGTGCGCCGCTCGAACGAGCGTGGAGGAAGTCGAGCGCAGCCAAAACGTCTTGCCGCAAGCTGTAGTACCGACACCTGTCGGACTGTCATAGAACGACATGTATCACGCGATTCGAGCGAGCAACCGAGCGACGTGCAGACCTCTAGGACGACTCCCTGCATCGGGAGCGGCTGTGCAATCCTTAACATGGCACCTGAGACCGCACGGCAAAATACACAAAAGAAAACCAAAACAAGACGATATCACAATTTATATCAAAGCCAAATAAAAATCCTAAATTCTCTGAAATCAGTCTAAAATAGTATCGAAAAAGCTTATACAGCTAAAGTAAAACGCCATATAATAACACAGGTGGTGTAGCGCTTAGCACACTGGAAACGTATTCGAGTAGACAGTTCAAATCAGATATTCCTCCGACCACATAGATTTTTCTGATTTCCCTAAACCACTCCAGGAAAATTCCATGATGGTTCCTTTAAAAGGGCAGGTTCCATTTCCTTTCCCATGCTTATCAAAATAATCCGACGTTCTGCGCCGAATCCAATGACCATGCTCTGGACGAGACATTAAAAACTTATCTACCTTCCTTTCTAACTTCCTTCGTAATAATAATCCTGAAATCCAAAACCCGAAACCAATACAGGTAGCAAAAATCACGACAATCATTTACAGTATGTGAAACATCATATCTAAAGCATCACTGAATCTGAAGATCCCAACGAAAACACAAAAAATCAGAATTCAGTTGTTGTTTGAGTCTGATTTTATGCAGCTCTCTACGCTACGCTGTTCAGTGCAAGCCTCTTGGACTTTTAAATCTTCCCTCCTTCCTTCCAAATATTGGCGCTGACCCTGATCCGTTTGAACTTACATTCTACATTCGCCTCATGGTCTCCTTCTGCCATTTTTACCACCACGCCTTAGGTCTCATAATTTATCTAACAATCGCTTCCCTTATTCCTCTGCTCTGTTCTGTACCTCCCATCTACCCATCTAACACTCGCCATTCTTCTGGAGCACCACATTTCCGTAGGTTATATCCTTCTCTTGTCTGAACTGCTGATTGTCCAAGTTGCACTCCCGAACAAATCTACGATTCACACAAATACTATCAGAAGTACTTCCTAACCCATAAATTCATATTTTATGTTCATATATTTCTCTTCTTCAGATATACTTTTCTTGTCATATCCATTGTGCCTTCTGTACCTTCCCCGCTCTGGCCGTCATAAGCTACTTTATTTCCTAAATACCCCTTGTGTACTAAATTTTAATTCTAGTTGCTAATAGAACTTAATATGCCGTTTATGTTACATTTACATACATACTCCACAATCTACCGTAAGGTGCCTGCCGGAGAGTACACTAAACCGCTACTAGGCATTTCCTTTCCTATTCCACTCCCAAATAGAACGAGTTAAAAAAATTATATATGCCTCTGTACGAGCCCCAAATTCTCTTATCTAGTCTTTGTGCGAAATGTAAGGAGGCGGCAGTAAGATCGTTCCGTTATCACCTTTAAATTCTGGCCCTCTATATTTCCTCAACAGAATTTCTCGGAAAGAACGTCGCCTTTCTTGCTCTGACATTAGATCATAAGATGATTACATTTTGTGAAAGCAGATAATCTTTCAGATTAAATACGTACGCCCACCACCTCTACAAACCCAAAACAAACTACAAATAGCAATAGCAATAGGAATAGCAATAGCTCACATTACCAGAACGATGAAATGAAACAAAAACGATACGACGCCCCACAAATACGTCACTGCTTAAAGCCAATGGGCTTAGGTTCAGATTGACCTTAATTGCTCGTCATATTAAAAGGAGTATATTAATTTGGAGCTACGACGTCAACGAAACCGATAGTGAAAATTTAAATGTTACATTGTTATTTAATCGTGTCATTATGTGGGCGAAATATCAGTTCACTTATGGAAATAAAGGGAGCAGAAGAAGACACCATGTGCACACTTATGAGCATTTAATGAATTTAACAGAGATTAAACTATGCATATGGTTAAGACTTTGACAGACTCAAGCAAGAATTGCTGTCAACAGTGACTAACATAAGTTTTTTATGCTAGCAACTTAAGTTTGATACCAGTGAAATCCTTATTTTTCCTGTTGTTTCTGATACCCAGTTGAATGGTATTGGGATGAAGCACTGCCAAGATTTTATTAGACAAAGCAATAAACTCGCTGATGCTGGAGAAAAATTTCTCACATCACACCCAGAAAGCCATGGATCACGGTCGTTCAGTGTATGCACTATTTATTAACTTCCAAAAGTCATATTAATGCGTGCAACCCAGATGCTTTACAACAAAAGTACAACTTTTGGATAACGATAGTTTATTACGATCCTAGTTGCTCACACTGGATATTAATGGTTTGCAGACAATACATTCAGCAATTTCAAACTTTGCGCTTATTAAGCAATGTTCTATAACGAAACACAGTCTGGTAATTTCTGCACAAATATTACTGTAGAGCGTATTTCCAAACATTGGCAGTAAGCTTTAAATGCCCATACCTGTAAAATTTAATACTTCACAAAACGCTTAATAATCGTGACATCAATACGTCACGATTGCAATGCCTCACTCATGTGCCGGATACCTTACATTTTCATAGAATTTGTCGATCACTAAAAGTGGTGTGAGATTTTCTGTTCTGAAAGAAACTGGACTTAGCTATCAGGAAATAAGGGTAAAAGCAATATGTAGAAAATGTTCAACTGTTTGTAAATCTATTATTCAGTACTGTGGTTATGTCCCTATGCTTACAAACTATTTAACGTAAGTTAAACTGACATAAACTGACAGACACACACACATTCCCGAGGGAGGACCCTAACCTCCGACGACGAGCAACCGCGAGCTCCGCAACAAGGCGCATTAGAGCGCGCGACCAGTCTACCGCGGTGCAATATGAAGAAAGTCTGAGAAGGAACAATAAGACACAGATGGTGTGAGACGGAGATGCAGTATTTGACCCCGCCGTACTCTTCGGCATATACATCGAGGAGACACTGAAGGGAAAAGGTTAAAGAATGGTTTAAAAATTCGGAGTGAAAGGATATTAATGACAAGATTGGCTGAAGACATTGCTATCCTCAGCGAACGTGTAGAAGTATTACATAGCCTACTACAGGATCTGTTGAAGGCAATGGTAATCTGACGAGTACGGTATATTGATTGAGAGTAAAAAGTAATGACAAGATTAATGTAAGGAATTCTGCTACTTTGGAATGAAAATTACTAACGACGGACAAAGGAAAGTGGGCGTGGAAAGTAGACTGGAACAGTCGAAGAGGGCATTTAAGGACAAGAGTAATGTAATCGTATCAAACATGGTGATGAGCTGTACCTTTGTGTGGAAGTAAAATATGGACATTGCGAAAAACGGAATATTAGAGACCTGAAGAATTTGAGATATTGTGCTTTAGAAGAATGTTGAAAATTTTGTGGATTGGTAAGGTAATGAATAAAATGGTTTTCTGTAAAAATAACAATGCATGGCATAGATTGAAAACAATGGGACAAATTACGGACTGGATGAGATGGCATTTGTTAGTTAGGTCATCAGGAAATAGCGTGCACGGTAGTGGAGCAATCACACGCTATCACACGCCGCAAGATGGAACAGATATCATTGTTTATGACGTGATATCGTATGAATTATGTATCGTATGTGGTGTTTTCAACCACAGCAAATGATTCCTGACCTTAAAGAATATTTGTACGAAATTTGGTTGGTTTAGAAGCAGGTGTAAAATATTATCGCATGATGCGGCCGTTTCTCACGACTGTTTATGACGTCATATGTCCTTACGTATGTGTCGTAGGTGGTTCTTACCTTGACAGCGATTGTTGCCTGATAGTAAGGATCATGTGTAACAAGTTTGGTTGAAATCGGTCCATCGGTCCAGTAGTTTAGGAGGAAATGTGGAACATACATACATACATACTTACATACACACACACACACACACACACACAGCTTATTTTATAAGCTGTAAGATAACAAATTTAAAGTTGCTCACTTGGTATTAATACATCGGTGATTCTCACATGTAGCTCACGGCGTCTGCCCACTCCATTGGATTAGACTCACGCCGTATGCTACTACCGCCTTTTCCTCTGCCGTGAGAAACTACGGCCTCCCTTTCGGCTACAGTACTGCTAAACTATTGCATATCCATAGTAATGAAATTTCATCTGACTCCCGCACAATATGCAACATCATAGTACTTATAGGTCTCGCAGACATACGAGAACACTTACGTACAGTTTTGTTGAAATTCTTATCACGTGCATCGTCTTCGCAAAAGTATACCGCTTATTTCACGTTTGGAATGCTTCCTTCCTCGACGAATGTTACGTTAAGATTAGAAATCCATTTCATAATCCACTGAAGTAACACACAGCTTGCTTGTAAAGTGGCGCGACTATTTGTAATTTGGTCCATGGCTAACAGCTAACTGCAGTTAATTCTATTGACGTGGGTCCCCGATGAAGCAACATTTACGCACGACAGCATTAGCAGCACACTTACTGCATTTCTGTAGCTCAACAAATTGGACGCTCTGCAACCTAAACACATTACCATATAACTGTGTATGTAACGTCCGGTGTGACCTAATATGGGTTAATTGTGCCAGCTGTCTCATCAAAACCGTTTATAGAGCTCGCGTATCGGTAATCTAAAAAAAATTGAGTTACCATTGACAACTGTGAAAAATTTTACTTAACACTGAAAACGTAAATAACTATAACAAGTCAAGTCACATCACGCATATTTAAAAGCACATAGCTATGCTTTCAGATACTTATTTTATCAATAATGCACAACCTGTATCTATGTACAAGTTGTTCACAGCAGCGTAAGAAAGCGGGAGGGGGTAATACAATTCCAAGTCGTGTGTATGCATTGACTGCAACAGCAGCAAAATTGCAAAATATCGTTCACCGTTCGCCAGCTGATACTACATAAGCAGTTCAGACAAGAAGAGAAGGCCTTCAATTCACTTGTAGCAGAAGAATACTCAAGATTAGAAGTATAGATTTCGTTAAACAGGGGAACATTAAAATGATTGACACTCTTCGCGGGTTTGCGGCCTGATTTCACTGTTCTTCTAACAAGATATTTCAGTTGTCCGCCTGAAATTTAAAATAGGTTAAAATAGATTATGCTTTCACGGGCCTCCAACGTGAGTACACGTTGGAGGCCGTGAACGCATCATCTGTTTTAACCTATTTTAAATTTCAATGTAGTCATGTATCTACAGTGAACAATGCACATATTTTATCAATCATTTGCTTCATGCAGTGTATTGTCACGGTTAGAATAAGGCCTATGGTTTGAAAATGGACGAACAAGTCCGAAACTAGTTACCAATTTCTAAATAGTGGAACTGTGACGAAAAATAAAAAAAATAAATGTTTTTCATTACATATCCAGTTGCTGAACCTGGCCCATTTTCACAATAAATGTATTTTAGTCTGCATATTACCTGTAGTTAACCCATCAATATTTATTTCACGAATGACTGATTCAACCAACACACCGCTGCTTTTTCCAGAAATTTACATCATTAAAATTCCATTAACATCTATGTATCGCATATATGTCCAAAAAGCGATTAATTTCTTCCGTTCCTCACTTCATGTTGTATTTCGTTGTGTTTCGGTTATTACCTACCCTAAAAACTGTTTCGCCAAACTGGAAGCTGCCTAAACTGCTTAGTTTCGCCAACGAGTTGCGCGTATGCCTGCCTCGCATGCGCACTGACCAGTAACGCAGTTTCACGAAACGTAGTGTCGTCGTATAAACTAGCCTTTAGACCACACGGCTAACCGAGCGGGTACATTTCACACGTGCAGTTCTCTGTAAACAAAATACCACAAATCGCATTTCCTTCTCGACCGGTCCGAAACACTGCAGGGGATAGCAACAGATAACGGTATCGAACGATTGTTTCCACGCGCATTATCTGCTGCGCTTGAAAATCAGGAAACCGGCCGTCACGGTGAAGCGGCTCCCTTGCGCTGTGAGTGATCTGTCGATCGGCAGATGCTGGCGTTATTGTTAGGCGGTGGGATAGCAGGTGGCGTCATTATCGGGCGCGGCTCAATGCCCGTGTTATTGCGCGCCGGCTTAGCGCCTGATGGACAGCCAGTGCGCGCGACCGCCGCCGCCGCAGCCGCCGGTACGGGCGCTGCTGTGCTATCGCCGCTCCGCCGGCTGCAATGCATCGCTTCGCGCCACGCTGCACACGATAACACCCCTTGCTCCGCTCCCCCGGTAATTTGCCCATACGTTTGTGTTGCGCTGTGGTTCGTTGCGCACTCAGTACCGCCCATGACCAACCGGCCGCGGTGGCCGAGGGGACTGAGGCGCTCCAGTCACGGTCTGCACGGTCACTACGGTCGGGGGTTCGAATCCCCCCTCGGGCATGGATATTTGTGCCGTCCTTGGTCTTAGCTAGTTCATAAGTAGTTTTTCAGCTTAGGGACTGGTGAACCCGTAGTTAAGTCCCATAAGTTCTACAAACATTTGAATCTTTTTTGAACCGCCCATGACACTGTACGAGGCGCGTCCAGAAAGTAAATTCCGTTTGGTAATGAAATGAAATTGTACACAGATACAGAATAAAATCTTATTGTACAAAATTCTACACCTCTTAAACTACTTTTCCACATAACTACCGAAATTATGTAGGCACTTATCATAGCGTGCCACAAGTTTTTGCATGCATCCTTCACAGAAGGTTGCCGCCTGTGTATGCAACCATGTAACAGCTCTTTATCATCGTTGAAGTGTTGACCACCAAGGACAGATTTTAGGTGTAAGAAGAGATGAAAGTCGCTAGGAGAGAGGTCTGAGCTGTAGGGAGGATAATCAAACAGATCCCATTCAAATTTACGTAAGAATTGTTTGGTCACATTTGGTGTGTGAGGTTAGGCATTATCGTGAAAAAAAAAATCTTTTGACAGTAATCCTCTTCTTTCACCTAAAATCTGTCCTTGGTGGACAACACTTCAACGATGATGACGAGCTGAAAGAACATGTTACCACATGGTTGAATACACAGGCGGCAACATTCTATGAAAACGGCACACAAAACCTTGTGCCATGCTATGACAATTGCCTACAAAATTTCAGAAGCTATGTAGAAAAGTAGTTTAACAGTTGTAGATTTTTTTACAATCAATATTTTTCTGTATCTGTACTCGTTCGTTTTATATAATCAAACGGAACTTACTTTCTGGACGCGACCCGTATTTTAAGAGGAAAAACTGACGCAAGATCGTCAGGCGTGCCCCAGGGGAAAGTGATAGGACCGCTATTATTTTATATGTATATAAATGATCTGATGGACAAACTTGTATTTTTCGGCTGATTGCTGATGATGCTGTGGTGTTTGGGAGGTAGTCGTCTTTAATTGACTGTAATAGTGTATAGGATGGCTTACTAGGAGACCACATTGGTATCGAAGTTTTAGAATTCAGTTATATTTATGGCATGTGAAGTTCAGAAGTTAAATAACTATTATCCAAAGACATTCGAAGCAAGTACACGTAAGCACCAATATTTAAAACATTGAGAGCATCTGTCGGTGTAGCTGGGTCGGCAGAGTTCTGGTCTCAAAACCTTACAGTCGGTGGTTCGAATCCCGCCGTGACGAATAACTTTTTTTCCGAATTCAGTTATATAAAACAGTTTCGGATCTCTAAATCCATGTGTTGTGTTAGTTTTTTGTTTATGTGTGTATAGACGAGCTTAAATCTTATCGCCACCTAAGTACGTTAGTTCCTTGGAAAGCCATTCACAGGTATAGAGATGACTTTCCAAAAAACAGCGTCTTACCTCTTCACACACTCAACAATCAAAGATTACAGTCGCCAACTAATAGTGAAGCCAAAACTGTAAAAAATAAAAAAATAAAAAATGCAGCTTATGTCTTTTGTTTGAAATTATCATTATTTTATAAAATATAGAGATATGCAAGTAAACAAAATAACGTGCATTTTTCATAAAAAATTACTGTTCAATATTAAATTTGTGTACGTATTCGAAGACAAGTAAAAATAAAATATAAATAAAAATTATGTTACTACAGGATTCGAACCACGGATGTAAGCCTACAATGCTACCACCTGAGTTACAACGACAGCTGCTGTGTTTTATTTATTGGTACTTACGTGTACTTCCAAAACTTCAAAGTTGATTTCTTCTAGAATTTTTGAGAGTTGCGTCGAATGGCTTTGGCTGATTGTTATTTGTGTTGTGAACTTCACGAACCATAAATATAAAAAAAATATATACCCATTTGGTCTTGTTAGACAAAATTGCTAGTTCGTGTGGAGAACGGCAGCTAGCTCTAAATGTACAAAAATGTAAGGTGATGCACATGAATAAGGAAAAAATTTCCCATAATGTTTAAATACAGCATTAGAAGTGAGCGTCTTGATGCAGTCGCGTCATTGAAATATCTAGGTGTAACATTGCAGAGCGATATGAAATGGAACGAACATGTAAGGTCAGTTGTGAGTAAGGCGGACAGCTGACTTCGGTTTATTGGAAAAATTTTGGGAAGATGTACTTCATCTGTAAAGGAGACCGCGTATCGAGTATTGCTCAAGTGTTTGGGACTCGCAGCAGATCAGTTTGAAAGAAGACAGAAGCAGTTCAGAGGCGAGCAGCTAGGTTCGGTACTGGTAGTTCGACCAATGCGCGACTGTCACGGAAATGCTCCGGGAACTCGAATAGGGGATGCTGGAAGCTTCTCGAGAAATTCTGTTTAGGAAATTTAGAGGGGCGGAATTTGAAGCAGAGTGTATAGCGATATTTCTGCCGCCTACTTACATTTCGCGTAATGATCACAAAGAAAAGAGAAATTAGGGCTCCTAGAAGGGCATATAGATATTATTTTTCCTCTGGGAGTGGAACAGGAAAGGAAATGACTAGTTTTGGTACAGTGTACCCTCTGCCATGCACTTTACGGTGGATTGAGGGACATATATCAGCTGCAGCAATTCTTCCCGCCAGCAGCGGAAGTTAGCATGTGGTGTAACACCAGTAGCTGTGCCTGTGGTAGATTCGCAACCAGTTATGTAAACAAACTAACGAAATACATTTTTAATGCAATTGGAATTTATTGATATACACATTATCATATCTCGTACAGCAGTGCGCGGTATTAATATAGTTACAAGCCAAAATTGTGACAGAGATTGCTGAAGCAATAGCCAGCCAAGCTAGGCGGAAGCAGGTCATCGGGTCTGTCTGAACTCGACGCCAATCGTTCGTGATGACAGCAGACGCTGCGTCGGCGAGTTGAAAGCCTGTTGACTACTGACTGCGACGGAGGATCTGGAGAACGAGAGGGTATATTCGTCAGTTTGTAAACATTTCATAATTACACGTAACTCTGTCACAAGAGTGAATAAGACCGAGGATACGTCAGTGGTTAAATGACTCATTGAGTTAACGCTACACTCACAATTATGACACATTTTGTCATTACGAACCGTGCCATACCTGATAACTTCAGCCGATTTATATATATACTCCCGCTTTTAGAATTGCAGTCGCTTGGTCTTCGGAATCAATTATGCTCAGGAGGGTAGTCGTCAATCCAATATCTGTGTATTCAGCTTGTGCCTCAGATAAAGCAGTACAGATGAGTAGCCACTAGTCGCAGCTAGGAGATGGTGTCCGGAGTCAACTACGTTTCAAACTGACCATCATCCGGATAGATGGTGAATCGCTGTTTACCATCCTCACAACACTATGGTTGCTTCGTAAGGCCAGACCAGTCTTCATTGGTTGGTTTCCTAAAGACCAATAATCCTGCCAACGCGCTAGAACTCTGGTGCTAACCTTGCCATCGACATCGAGAGGTCATCTGTCACCATGGAATTCGACTCCAGTGATTACAAGCATGGACCCACAAGCAGCGGCACAGACGGGAAAAGGGACTGAGTACTTTTCCTGGCAGGGCAAGTTTTGT
Source organism: Locusta migratoria (assembly GCA_026315105.1). NCBI lineage: Eukaryota > Metazoa > Arthropoda > Insecta > Orthoptera > Acrididae > Locusta > Locusta migratoria. The sequence continues at coordinate 646,597,477 of CM048744.1, read as the reverse complement.
ATGAAAGAAAATTTTTGGAAAATCTACCGGAAAATATCAAAATTTGAGAAAAAAAACTGAACGTACGCTTCCAGCTCGGATTATTTTCTTGATTCTCCAACAACCAGCTCATTCATTTGCTACTCGCCTAGCGACGAAATATGCAGTAACGAAGCGAACAAATACGCCATGGAAGTTAGAATAAAGGTAGATGGCGTTATGCACACAAGGTTAAAACAGCCAGACAGATTTAACATGAAACGTTGTTTCTTTAGAAGCCCCTCAGTATTATTCTTACAAATAAATCTTGAATTGCCGTATTTCCCCCGTTTGCAGTTTTACGTGGCGTGTTCGAGAGTTGTGAACCATCTGCACTGTTTGTTTTCTCTCCGGACATAAAGACAAAAAATATCGTTCATCAGAAAGCGTTACAGTGAATGCAACACAAAGACTTTCGAATTGTTGTATTTCCATTCCACTGCTTGTATTTCAATTAATTATTTTGTTTCATACGGAATTTCCATCGTTAAAGTATGATCATGCCACAATTACTTTGTTTTCAATTCAAAAACTCTTAAGAAGATATAAACTTGTTATTCTGCTCGCTGCGAGAAAAATATGCTTAGCTGTGCTGTAAATATGTGCGGCTTTGTTTTCCTTTTCTGTAATTTTTAACAATAAGCAGGAAAGTTGTTTTTAGGAATGAAATGGATTTAAAAAAGGGGGGGATATACAGACACAGAGAGGAGAGGATATGGTGTGGGATAAGAGGGAGTGGTGTGAAGGTGATGAAAAAAATAGGGGGAGGAGATGGGGAAATGAGGAAGGGATAGACATAGGGAGAAGGGAAAAGAATATAAGAGATTAGGCTATATATCCCATACACATTAGCTACTGCGAAGCATTGCCGAGTTTGCTAGTGATTAATAATAATAATTATTATTATTATAAAGAATTTCATAAACAGGAGCAGACTGTGAGAAAGAGGCAGTAGTAGTGTAAGGGGAAAAGAATTGAACACAGACGGTAGCAGAAGAAGGCAGTCCAAATGTAGATAAAGGGATGAAGGTAGTGGCAGAGGGAGACAGAGGCACAAAAAAGTGATAATGGGAGGAAAACTGGACAGGGCTGTCAAAGTGATTACTTGGGTATGAAACCTCCTTTACGATGAGAGAACGCGATATGCTCGCATGACAAAATGTTTGGCGAGAAAGGCTGAATGAGGATTATTACAGTTGGTTACCTATTTTTCTGTCAGTGTAGTTAAAACACGAACCTTTTCGCCTTTTTTTGTGCTCCGATGAGAGCAGTTTTCAGCTGGTTAGTTCTTACCAGAACCCTGCATTTACTTATAAAAAAGTAAGTAGAAAGTCGTAGCTAGTCCGCAGACAAATTTCCCATGCCATATCCCCACACACTACCAATCCTCCCTCCAACACCAGTAACCAGTCACAACAAAATGTCCTCCTTGTCACCCAATACCCCACCGGGCTGGAACAGTTTAATTACATCCCTCGTCAGGGCTTTGATTATCTGTCGTCTTTCCCTGAAATGAGATAAATCCTACTCAAGAATCTTCCGACTCCTCCTAGTTCCGTAAACCACCCAACCGCCACAACATCCTGGTCCATCCCTGTGCCACTCCCAGACCCAACCCCTTACCAGAGGGATCGTATCCGTGTGGAAGACCCCAATGCAAAACCTGCCCAATCCAATCACCAAGCACTTCGTAATCCAGTTCCGTCACAATCCTACCCCATCAGATATCGGGACACATATGAAAGCAGCTATGTGATATAGTAACTCTGCTGCAACCATTGAACAGCGTTTTATATCGGTATGCCAACGAACGAGCTGTATGTCAGGATGAATGGCCAACGCCAAACTGTGACAAAAAGCAAGATGGACCACCCTGTGGCACAGCATGTAGCTGATCACTAGGGATTTCAATGGCTGCTTCACTACCCGAGCTATCTGGATCCTCCTCTCCACCACCAGCTCTTCTGAACTGCGCAGATGGGAGTTATCCAACACATTCTACAGTCCCGCAACCATCCCTGCCTCAAGATACCTTCCCATCCCGACACCCTATGCCTAACATCTTCCCCCCACCCCCTCTTCCTTCGCACTCATTATCGTGCATCTCCCCAAACTGTGTGGTGCTCCTTACAGTATCCCGTTAATTACTTTTCATTTTTACTAATTTTTATTTTTATTTTTTCCTATTATACCTTACTTTATTTTTTCCTAGTTCCTATTTTTTACTTTTCCTTACTATTATTATCATTTGAAATCCCCCCACTCCCTCCCCACACCCCTCTACACCTTCCCTTTATCCTTTCCCGCCCCTTCCCTTCACTGTATTCATTGTCCCAATTCCAATTCCGGCCTATCAGAGTCTTTACAATGCATCATGCAACGCGGAACTTTCCACCCCCACCTTTGTTGTTCAAATGTTTGTAATTCTTATGGGACCAAACTACATTGGTCATCAGTCCCTAGATTTACAAACTACTTACACTAAATGAAACTTTCACTCTGCAGCGGAGTGTGCGGTGATATGAAACTTCCTGGCAGATTAAAATTGTGTGCCGGAACCGGGACTCTAACCTGGGACCTTTGCCTTTCGCGGGCAAGCGTTCTACCGACTGAGCTATCCCCTACACGAATCACGATGCCGCCTCACAACTTTACTTCCGCCAGTACCTCGCTTGCTACTTTCCAGACTTTACAGAAGTTCTCCTGCGAAACTTGCAATACTAGCACTCCTGGAAGAAAGGATATGTAGTAGACATGGCTTACGGTTTTCCGTAAATGTGTGGGCGAGTTTGTTCGATAATTATATTATTGAGCCTTATGTTTTACCTGCATGTTTGAATGGTAATTATTACCGAACGCTTATAGAACGTTGTTAGAAGACATTCCGTTAGGCATACGTCATAACAAGTGCTTCCTCCATACTAAGGCACTATAGTCACGGTCTGCACGGCCACTACGGTCGGGGGTTCGAATCCACCCTCGGGCATGGATATTTGTGCCGTCCTAGTTCGTAAGTAGTTCATAAGTAATTTGTAAGTTTAGGGACTGATGACCCCGTAGTTAAGTCCCATAGCCTATAAAAACATTTGAACATTACTTTTGAGCTTCCTCCACGATGATGCTCCACCCCAGATTTGTCACAGAGTACGCAGAGTTTTAGATAGACGATTTCAAGGACGGTGAATCGGGCGTTCGGATCCTCGTCGATGGCCAGAACGCAGCCCTAATTTAAAAGCAAAGGATTTTTACTTCTGGAGCAAATGAAGGAAATTGTTTATGCTTAGGAAGTTAAGAATGTGCGCGAACTCATGCAGAGGATTTTCATGCTGCCAATACCATAAGGTAAATATGCATGTGTGTGAACGAATGCGAGGAAACTGTGTTCGCTGTCATGAATCATGTGTAGGATCCAATGGTATTCTGCAAATGGAAACAAAATAATTTGGGTTTAATTTTTGTTACTGTTGTATAATAGAAAAATAGAAGGAATTAAATTTCTTATACGGTTGTGTTGTAAAAAAAGGAAAATGGTTGATTGTAAGTAATACGTAACTGGCTGATTTTGTACTAACGGGAACACATTTCCTTTGGTATTAGCTTGTCTTTGCTATCTCACGACCTTCATAATGGTACTGTAAAAGGGAAAAGTCTGGTTGTATTTAATTTATTGTTTATGAAAAATTAATTACACATTATTGACAATCAAATAGATGTTTAAACTGCTTGTTTCAGCAGCACCTAGCTGCATTTAACAATAGTCAATGAAATTGGAATGACACACTATATTGAAATCGAGCTCTATATTTTCTGACACATATTAAACTGTTTAGTATCGCAGGACACTTTTAACATTTAATCCTAACCGATTGTGAGGTCGAAGGAGAAACAAGGCAACGCTTAAGAATTAATGTCTTACTGCTTTGTACTCTACTTATCTTACTCGTTGTATATAAATTAAAAATACCATTATGCCAAAATAGTATCAGTAAAGGCAAAATTTTCGGTACTGAATGAATTGTACTACGTGTCCGCGAGTTATTTTAGTAGAATATTGCAATAGAAGGAGTGTCATTGATTGACACCGGTGCACACGAAGATGCATTGAGAACTGCCGTTATGGAAGAAATCTTTAGACAAGATATCGTTGAGAACACTGAAATTCTAAGTAATAATAATAAAGAAGAGATTCATATCAACAGCGCAATACGTATGAAAAGCACGGGTAGTGTGTGTGTGTGTGTGTGTGTGTGTGTGACAGAGAGAGAGAGAGAGAGAGAGAGAGAAATAGAAATAAAAGAAACGACGTTAGCTTATAGGTGTTCGATAACTTTCACAGAGTGAAATTGTAATGAATGTATTTGCTGGAACATTTTTCGTTGATAAATATCTGCGCTTTTGCGTAAATGAATTTCCGACTTCAATGTTATTGACGAACACATTTCATTACCTAATCATCTCTTCCATAAACAATTATCAGACGCCTCTCTCGCCAAAATACTGCAGCACATCCATTAGCAGAATGAGACAGCTACGTTGTTGAAAAATGACTACATTTACAACAACATTTATAATCCCCGAGCAGAGTGTCGAAAGTTAGCGGTCGTTGCTGAGGTAGTTCATACGAATTAGACTTGAAAACAATTGCTTGATTACATTTGACTGGGGGAATGCAAGTAGTGAGGCTGGAATCATTTACGAATACAATTAAGGGGAGAATTGTACATTATACTACGTCATCCCCTTCCAACGGTCTGGTGAATGTGGTAGAAGCTAATTAACTTCATCCAGAGGAACTTGCGTACTGCAGTTGGTTAACATACCCCTATAGTTAGAATGACATAAAAAGAAAGAAATGTGTGACAGATGTAGAACAATGCCGTGACGGAAATGTATTCCGATCCAAAGGGAGAGGTAACTTTGAAAGCACGAAACCACAGGAAACCATACTTAGAATAACGACCATAAAAAACGTTGATCTACTCTCATTTTTAATCTAGGACGTCACTTACTAACACAAGTGATAGGAGAGAATTTGTACCAAATACAGTGACAATGAAGCTAATTAAATTTATACAGGGTGTAAACGGTATAAGCCGCCAAAATTACATCTGTGCGATTGACAAAAAAGTCCTATAAAGAATTGTTGTGTCGTGTACTTTATTTGTGTATTCGTAAAAACCAATATTTGTAGTACTGATGATAGGCGTATTTCTGTCGACTGACGATACACGAGAGAGCCCTGTATCCGCCTGGCCTATCCGCGCTGACAGCAAGCGACTAGGGGTGCGAGAGAGAGCGCGCGAATGTAAACATCGGACGTGTACAACGACTCTATAATAACTGAATTCAAGTTCAGTTAACATATTGCCTTTTAATATTTGGATATATGAAATATCACTTCTATTTCTTCGTCTACAGTGAAATGTAATTTTGTACATGTGTAAAATCATAAATTTTTTGATTTGTGTGTTGTTTAAATGTTATATTTTATTCGCAACACTGAAGGGTATTTTATTGTTGTTCTAAATCACATTTTTATGTTAAGTGAAATTTACATAAATAACAGATCATTTTCACTGTTTGTCATAATTGAAGATTAACCTGGCAGATTTTCAAATTAAACTTAGTACTGGGTTATTCAATAAATATTTTAGCGAAATTTGGTAAAGAATATTTATGTAAGTTCAATTTTTTAATTACTTTGATAGAAGAATGAAACTTTCACTTTGCAGCGGAGTGTGCGCTGATATGAAACTTACTGGCAGATAAAATTGTGCGCAGGCCCCAGGACTCGAACCTGGGACCTTTGCCTACCGCGAGCAAGCGCCTTATCGCGAGGTAAAAATAAGGTTGTGTGGACGGGCCGTGAGTCGTGTCGGGATAGGTCAGTGGTTTCGGGCGCCGTGGCTCAGCGCGCCCGGTCAGAGGGTTGAACGTCTTCTATAAGAAAAAAACTGAGTCAAATGATCAACGAACGACCAAGTACGAACAATAAAAGCGACTGCAGATCATAGATCTAACTGAAAAAAAAAAAAATGTGGTAGAGCGCTTTCCCGCGAAAGGCAAAGGTCACAGTTTCGAGTCCCGGTTCCTGCACACAATTTTAATCTGCCAATAAGTTTCATCATTATGCTAACTTGTTATCATTTAATGCGATTGTGTCGACCTTAAGGACTTATCTCTAAGATTGGATTTTTCAAATAACCGTTTTCTGTGATATTATGAATACTCCTGCTTGGAATTTGTTGGAGCGCACTATTCCAACCCACAGCCAACTCCGGGGAACCTTGCCGATTCCAAGGCATTTTATTTAGAACCAGTGCTCCACACCGAAGTCGGTCAGTGGTGCGAATAGTTAGACTACATTATTGTCAATAAAATTTTTCTGGGCTCATATCATCAACCACCGCCTGTAACAGTGGCCACAACAGTGGCGAAAAAAACTGGCATTGGCATGAGTATTCAAACATTGAGATATGTAAACTCTCGGAGGACGGCGCTACGATAGGCAACGCTTATGTAACAGATGACTGGCTCAGCCCCCTGCTGTTGCAGTGGCAGGTTATCACCATTTAAAGGAGTTCGAACGTGGTGTTACAGTAGGCGCACGAGATATGGGACACAGCATCTCCGAGCTAATTATGAGGTGGGGATTTTTCCGTACGAGTCGTTCATAACTGCACTGTGAATATCGGAAATCCGGTAAAACATCAAATCTCCGACATCGCTGTGACCGGAAAAGACCCTACAAAAATGGGACAAGAACGACCCAAGTGAATTTTTTTTTTATCCTTGTCAAAAGCGTTGCATACAAAAGGTCAAAGACAAGAGTACAACTATAATACAAAACAAAAGAGATTATATATAAACACATTACAGTACCACTAAATATAATCAGACCAAAAATTAGCGAGCTAGACGGCATTCTCCTTGGCCTGCCATAGGTCCTCCAGCGTGCAGCTTACTGGTCACTGAGGACAGCTGTACAGGTGCTTGGTGGTTTGTTCGGATCCACATTCGCAGAGTGTTGATTCATCCCCGAGGTAGTTGCAACTGGCCATGTTATCCTTTGTTCTACCCACCCCGCTTCTTAGTCTGTTGAGGGACTTCCACGTTTTCCACGGCAGATTTTCGGCTGGGGGGAGGGCCTCCAGAGGTGGAATCCATGTTGCGAAATCAAATGTTTGTAAAGCTTATGAGACTTAACTACGGGGTCATCAGTCCCTAAACTTACAAACTACTTATGAACTACTTACGAACTAGGACGGCACAAATATCCATGCCCGAGGGGGCATTCGAACCCCCGACCGTAGTGGTCGTGCAGACTGTGACTGAGGCGCCTCAGTCCCCTCGGCCACTGCGGCCGGCCCATGTTGCGACCTCAGGATTCTCTTTCATAAAACTCTTTCTGGATTTCAGCCTCCTTGGGGGAGTTTGGTACCCATGTAGCGGGTGAGCAGCGTTCTGTTCTACTTCGCTTCTCTCTATATTTGCGGCAACTTCCCGTCTTATATCTGGTGGGGCTATCCCCGCGAGGTAGTATAGAATCGTTCAACGTGACGAAAGTTCATCCCTTCCACAAATTACTGCGGATTTAAATGCTGGGCCATCAACAAGTACCAACTTATATATACATGTGGCGTCTGTTCTGAAAGAACAGACGTCACTTCTGATCCTGCAGTTGTTATTATTTAATATTTACAGAATATATGACATCAACTGCGATTGGGCAAAGCTGAAAATGTGTACCCGGCTGGGTACAAAACACTTATGCTAGGAACACCACAAACAACCATGCCCGAGGAAGGGAAGCAGACGTACACTACGCAGCAAGGCCACTCCAGCGAGAATACGAAAATAATAATAATAATTCCGAAACGGAAAGTGCTAGATAGCAGGGAGTTTCACGGATTACGTGAACGTGGTACGCTTTCGAGAACAGCGTAAATGTTGATTCTGGACGTCCCGTACAACAACTATTAATGCAGTTGAGAACATTCTTCAAGTAGTGGAACCCAGTCCAACGTACTACTATCTCTAGAAAAATTGCTATCCAACTCGGTATTCCACAAACTCCAGAGATACGCACAGTTCACGAGAAAGCTTCGTATCCATTTCATCGGCAGAGTGTAAAACACCTGCTTGATGGATATGCTGCCACCTGTCAAGCATTCTGTCAATGGATCATCGCCAATGATCGACTAGTTCCACGAACTCTGTTCGCTGCTGAGTCAACATTTACTCGCAGTGGAAACAGAAAAACGTGCAACTCTCACGAATGGGCAGATGAAAATGCGCACGCCAATGTGGAAACGAATTTTCAACGACACTTCTCAGCCAACGTGTGGTTCCGTATTCTTGATGATTAACTCATCGGTCCAGTTGTTTAACATAACGGTCCTAATGGGATCGTGATTTTCTTCAGAATGTATTACCAGAATACGTAGAGGACATCCTTTGGTAGCTGTACTTTCAGCATGACTGAGCTCCTATACAGTCCGTACGGCCAGAGGCACACTATCAAATGCTCAAATGTTTGTTAAGCTGAACGGACGTAACTGCAGGGCATCAGTCACTAAACTTACAAATTACTTATGAACTACCTGACACTGAAGACGACAGAAACATCCATGCCGGACGTGGGATTCGAACCCCCTACCGTAGCGGCCGTGCAGACTGTGACTGGAGCGCCGCAGACCGCTCGGCCACTGCGGCCGGCACACACTATCTCAACACAACATATCATGTCGTTGCATCCGCCACGGCCGAGTTATTACTTGGCCATCGAGGTCACCCGATCTTACTCCACTGTATTACTGATTGTGGTGGCGGCTTAAGAGCGAAGGGTGCAAACGCAGAGAGGATACCCGAGAGGAACTTCTCGCTAGTATTTTACATGCTTGTGCTGAAGTAAAGGAATTCAGCTCCAATCGGCAACACAACATCTACAAGAGCAACAAAATGCCTTCAAGTTGATGGTGAACTCTATGAATATCTTCTGCGAAAGAACTTACATAATTAAACGTACCGTATCTTAATTTACTGTCACCTATATTTTTCCCGTTCCTAGTTGTTTTAATTGATTTACCCGGAAACGGTCTTCAAAAAGACATATTTAATAGAAATTTTTCCTTCAGAATCACCTGTTAATGCCTCCCTCAAAGCATGTGTATTTGCTCCTGACTCAACATGTATGTGTACCAATTTTAATAAAATCGACCACGTAGTTCAGGAAATGTCAAACGTACACGGTCGGGGGTTCGAATCCCCCCTCGGGCATGGATATTTGTGCCGTCCTTAGTCATAGCTAGTTCATAAGTAGTTTGTAAGTTTAGGGACTGATGACCCCGTAGTTAAGTCCCATAAACTATACAAACATTTAAATATTTTTGTTTTTTTGCTACAAACAAAATCCAGCAAACACGATCCCACGTCCGCAAAGCACCAAACTGCCAAAAAAGAAAAGAAAATGTGGTAGAGACGCATAGTATAACCCGCTGCCGCGGTGGAGTAGCCGAGCGTTCTAAAGCGTCTCGCTGTGGTGCGCGTGGTTGCTCACCGTGGAGGTTCGAGTCCTCCCTGGGGCATGGGTGTGTGTGTTGTCCTTATGTTAGTTTACCTAGGTTTAAGTAGTTTGTAAGCTACGGACTGATGACCACGCAGTTTGATCCGATAGATATACAAACATTTGAACATTATAACCCGCTCGGTTAGCCGTGTGGCTTAACGCGCCGCATTCCGAGACGGGAAGGCGTACCGGCGGCGGTTCGAATCGCCCAGCGGATTAACGAAGGGGGTCGGAGTGCCGCCCAGCCTGGGTGTGGTTTTCAGGCGGTTTTCCACATCTCTCTAGGTGAATACCGGTCTGGTCCCCAAGTCCAGCGTCAGTTACACGATTCGCAAACATTTCGTAACACTTTCACAGATATAACACTATACACAAACATTTGGGGTACACATTTCGTCCTGGGGCGGCATGGGGTGCTGACAGGAAGGGCATCCGGCCACCCCGCAAATATTAACACGCTTAACACGCAGAATACGAATTAACAAAGCCGATCCTGCATGTGTGAGAACAAGGCAAAAGAGAAAGACAAGACACGGACATACTATAAATCAAAAAAATCGATTCCAGCTCAGTTCTAAGATTTTTGTCTGAAACTTTTGAGTTTTTCCCTCTGTTGTTTTCGAGTTTCACCGGCTTTCTGAATCCACGTTAAGCTGTTGTTCCCTTATAAATGACTGAGTACATCAGTTAAGCGGTCGGAGGAAGGCAACGGCATACCAGCTTCAAATAGGACGATGCCTAGTAAAACACTTTGGTGTTTAAACAACTATTCAGATTTCTTTCGCTAGTATACACTGTGATTTATCACTAATGTGTGTAAAAGTAAGTCTTATTTCAACACAGACCTAACTGAATATTGAAATCAAAATGTTTGTAATTCTATGGGACCAAACTACGTTGGTCATCAGTCCCTACCTGAATATTCATATCGGTACGAAACCGTTGGTCGACCTAATAAAGGATCCGAATACAGGTGATGCAGCACAGGTGAATTTTCATTCATTTTGTACAAAAAAATTTTGAAGTAATTTTGAGCTCATTTTTGAAGAAAAGCATCAGATTGTCGAGTGTGTTACTTTATAACTCGATTTGTACCTGTGGAGCGTGGAACTATGGGTAGCTACGAATTGTAAGAAAGTGTACTGTTATTTGTTATTGCCTTAATTAATTTGTGAACTATTTTTCTAATCAAATGTTTGTAAATCTACGTGACTTAACTGCTGCGGTTATAACTCTTCACACTTAAAAACTAATTAAACAGTTATGCTAAAGACAACACACACATTTTCGCCCGAGGGCAAGGGAGGATGAACTCCCGACCTCGAGCAAACGCGCGTTCCGCAGCAATGCATGCGCCTCATAGCGCATGGCCATGTTACCGCGGCTATTATTTTTCATTCTTTGAAAATTGATCTAGTAATTTTGCAGATTATAGAGCTCAAACTGGCAAAAAATTGACAATTTTAGATACGTCTTCTTCATACGTAAACCCCGAGCAAAACTAAAAGCAACCATGGCATGTAATCCCCTTGGGGCTGTGAGATTCGGTGCGGAAGATTTGGAGACACGTATACACATAAAACACTGATAGCATATACATGTTGCTTCCTAAGAGCGTGCAAAAATTTCACAGCACAAAGAGAATGCTCCACTGTACAATGTGAGACAAGGAACCTGGTATCCGAGAAGCCGACTTACGGAGATATGGATGTAAACTAGTCTACCATTTTGTCTTGCAACACTGTTTCCATCTATTTGCAACTAACATGCGTACACGTTAGACGTTCTGTGCTTTTTATATACATGAACATTCTTTATTTCCTACAAGGTAAGACAAGGATGAGAGTAACAACTCGTAAGTCATGCAGCAGGTTTTGTTTACTTGTCCATCAGGTGGCTCTCTTGTATTGTATTTACATTGACCTATGACAGAACGAGGTATCAAGTAACGACAGAATGGAGTGGTGCCAGTACATTTTCGTAAAACTGACATGAACATTCTGTGAGAACAAGTGCAAGAAATGCGATTGTTTTCTTATTATGTCCTTAAGCTGGCATCCACCCCAGGTTCCCTACATCAAATGATTCTGTGGACTATCCTCTATGTCCTGTCGAATTTTCAAGCTCATACCTAAGCACCCGGTAAATTCGTATAGTGATCAGGTATACCTTTCTTAGTAAATGATTGTGTTATATCCTTCTCCACTTTTTCAGCAGAAAGGAAATGTTGTTTACGGCTACATTGTTAGTGTGCATCTAACGGACTTCAAGAATAGTGCTGCAAAACGGCCTCCTGTTGAAAGCATTATCAGTTTTTATTTTGTTTGTATTTCACATTTATCAGGTTCCGCAGGACCAAATTGAGGAAGACTTCTCCATTATCATGGAGGAGTCAGTACAGCAAGCCGGCCGCGGTGGCCGAGGGGACTGAGGCGCTTCAGTCACGGTCTGCACGGCCACTACGATCGGGGGTTCGAATCCCCCCTCGGGCATGTATATTTGTGCCGTCCTTAGTTGTAGGTAGTTCATAAGTAGTTTGTAAGTTTAGGGACTGATGACCACGTAGTTAAGTCCCTTAAGCTTAACAAACATTTGAACATTTTCAGTACAGCAAATTGTAACGAAAGGGTAGTAATTGATAAAATTAAACGTATAGCAATCTTATGCACACAACAGTCCAAAGCATGAGTAAAAAAAACTTGAAACGCAACATAGAAATTAGCGGTTTTTTTTTAAATTTAATTTACAAGAATTCCTCAACAGAATAGAAAAATGAGTCATTAGGAAACCTTTCAGTTCAGCCTTGAAAGTTATTGGAATACCATTAAGGTTTTTTTAAACTTTTTTGGCTTATTACAATGGTTGCGGCAGAATACGGCACACATTGCAGTACAATGGTCGCGGAGGATTGATCAAAAGTCAGAATCGATTTGTCTTACCAATAAATGGGTGAAAGCCGCTAACTCTGCACAATAACGAAATATTATAAACAGCAAACGACAGTGAAGAAAATGTGTAATGAGAAGCCACTGCCAGAATTCCTAGTCTATTAAACAGGGTTCGGCAATAAAAGGTACGCGAGCGTACCCCACATATTGAGCGAATAGCCCGTTTATGCACAATAAACACCCTTTTTTTAAGCATAAGGGTTACTTAGAAAAAGGAACAAACGTCATAAGTGAATGAATATAAGCAAAGTAGGCTACTCTTCGTGTTGAACTATCACTTACTTCAGAAACTGGTCTAATGCTAAACGACGCAGCATTTAGTTTTTCAACAAGATCCTGAACGTGTGCTTTCCACGACAGCTTACTATCTTTCTGAACCCCTACATATTTTAACTGTTCAGTCTTATTAATGTCCCCATTCTGTGTAAATGCAGTGCCAGTTTTTGTACAATGGCGTGTTAGAACCTGTAATAAAAACTGACTCGTCCTGTGATTTACCATAAATTTATTTTCTACAGCTGGCACCCCTCCCACGTAAATACGCCCCATTGTGAGTGCATATCACAGCCACTTTCAACACTGCAGAGCATTACCTTATGCTGTCTGTTATTAAAGTAAGAGGTGAATCCATTGATCCATAATGTTCCAACTTCTGCAACAGTATCTTGTGAGCAACACAATAAAATGAATTTGTTAAATTAAAGAATACGCCTAGCGTTCACAATTTTTTTATTTAATCCATCAAGTGCCTCAGAGAGGCAAGAGAACATAGCATTATCGATTGTTAAACCACTTCTGAAACTGTGTACTTGATAGAAAATTGTGGGAACCGAAATGATGAATTAAGCTTCAATAAACAGCCTTTTCAATAACCGATAGAATAGAAATATTTTTAAGGTTTCTTCCTTTTATTACATACCCACCAGCTGATGTCAGTCTGATAAAGAAAGGGCTCTAACGCCCGATACGACAGGGATGTTCCTCTTGAGTGATTACCCCCCCCCCCCCCAATCCAACTACGATGTCACTCATAAGTTTTGCCAAGCACCCATTTCCACACCCATTGAGATACAGGCCGTGTCTGGTAAAAGCGAATCTGCTGATAGACTCTTCTGGTACCATTGAAATGTGAGCCATGCCTTCTGCACATTTGGGGCACCCGTTTCTGTTGCTATTCCAGATCACCACTTATGTTGCACTCCCCATCCCAATCAAGACTGTTCCCACTATCTGACCATCTTTCGAAAACCTCTGCAAAACTTCTCCAATGTTAACACCCGCCTAATCCAACCCTGCACTGGACTTCAGAATACTGTTGATCTGGTACTCAGTTTCCAACACTTCCTACAACGAATGGGCTACACTTCTGTCATGTGAGCTACCTTTTTATTTCTATTAGCCTTTTCTACCGTTTTAAGTTTTCTAACCGCTGAAGTTTGCTGCATGTTATCTACACCTAAAACTGAAAGAGGCTCCTCTCCATTTAATTGTGATACTGGTCAAATATACTGTTCATACGGAATGTAAAACTACATTTTCTCACACCTGCCAGTTCCTTTTCCCCAGCCCCCCTTTCCCTCTCCAAACTATCTAAGTTGTCGTTTGCGTTCTGCAACTGCACCTGAAGGGCACTGATCTCAGACTCCTGTTCCTCTATTAAGCTGTATTTGCAAAATAGCACGCAGTTCCAGGAGAGAATCTCTCTAGAATGCCTACCGGCTTCTCAACTGCACTTCCGCCAACGAAAATATTGCGTCCAAATCTGACACCACAACCCACTATTCCCGAACCTATGAAAGAGCCCACACTTTTCTCTAAATGTTAAAATTTTACAGTTTCTGAATGTTAAACTACACTACTGGACATTAAAATTGCTACACCATGAAGAAATGCAGATGATAAACGGGTATTCATTAGTCAAATATTTTATACTAGAACATATGAGATTACATTTTCACGCAATTTGGGTGCATAGATCCTGAGAAATCAATACCCAGAACAACCATCTCCGGCCGAAATAACGGCCATGATACCCCTTGGCATTGAGTCAAACAGGTACAGATGCCCATGCAGCTTCAACACGATACCACATTTCATCAAGAGTAGTGACTGGCGTATTGTGACGAGCCAGTTGCTCGGACACCATTGACCAGACGTTTTCAATTGCTGAGAGATCTGGAGAATGTGCTGGCCAGGGCAGCAGTCGAACAGTTTCCGTATCCAGAAAGGCCCGTACAGGACCTGCAACATGCGGTCGTGCATTATCCTGATGAAATGTAGGGTTTCGCAGGGATCGAATGAATAGTAGAGCCACGCGTCGTACCACATCTGAAATGTAACGGCCACTGCTCAAAGTGCCGTCGTTGTGAAGAAGAAGTGATCGAGACGTGTAACCAATGGCACCCCATACCATCACGCCGGGTGATACGCCAGTATGGCGATGACGAATACACGCTTCCAATGTGCGTTCACCGCTATGTCGCTAAACACGGATGCGACCATCATGATGCTGTAAACAGAACCTGGACTCATCCGAAAAAAAATGACGTTTCGCTATTCGTCCACCCAGGTTCGTCAATGCGTATACCATCGCAGGCGCTCCTGTCTATGATGCAGCGTCACGGATAACCGCAGCCAAGGTCTCCGAGCTGATAGTCCATGCTGCTGCAAACGTCGTCGAACTGTCCATGCAGTTAGTTGTTGTTTTGCAGACGTCCGCATCTGTTGACTCAGGGATCGAGACGTGGTTGCACGATACGTTACAGCGAAGCTGATAAGATGACTCTCATCTTGACTGTTAGTGATACGAGGCCATTGAGATCCAGCACGGCGTTCCGTATTGCCCTCCTGAACCCACATGTTCTGCTAAGAGTCACTGGATCGCGACCAACGCGAGCACCAATGTCGCGATACGATAAACCGCAAACGCGATGGGCTACAATCCGACCTTTATCAAAGTCGGAAACGTGATGGTACGCATTTCTCCTCGTTACAGAGGCATCACATAACGTTTGACCAGGCAACGCCGGTCAACTGCTGTTTGTGTAAGAGGAATCGTTTGGAATGCTCGGATGAGCTAATAATTTGCATATCACAGCATCTTCTTCCGGTTGGTTAAATTTCGCGACTGTAACATGTCATCTTCGTGATGTAGCAATTTTAATGGCCAGGAGTGTTAATGTAAATGTTTCTAATATATGATACTACACAAATAATATTTTATGAAGTAAATATGGTGATCCTAATTGCCCTGTATACAAATAAAGGGACTACTAGTATTAACACTATTAACATACAGGAAATAAAACAACAAAAATTTTGACAAAATGTTCAAATGTTTGTATAGTCTATGGGACTTAACTACGGGGTCATCAGTCCCTTAACTTACAAACTACTTATGAACTACTTACGAACAGGAAGAGCACAAATATCCATGCCCGAGGGGGGATTCGAACCCCCGACCGTAGTGGCTGTGCAGACCGTGACTGGAGCGCCTCAGTCTCCTCGGCCACCGCGGCCGGCAAATTTTGACACTACTGGTTGTGTAAAGCAAAGAAAAATCAACAACAACACTGAACACGTGAAAGCACAGAAAGTTACCCTATCGCTATTACAGCAATAATAGCAAGAAACAGTGGTTGATGAAGCAAACTTTAATAACTAACAATCGTGCACTAACACCTTTTCGAAAGTACTAATTTAGCAATTAATCACAATGCACAAATAATTTTTTTTCTTTATAATTTTATTCTATATACGACCCAATTTCCTGTGATTAAAAGGCTGAAAAACAAACTTTAATAAGTAACAACCGTGCACTAACACCTTTTCGAAAGTACTGAATTTAGCAATTAATCACAATGCACAATTTTTTTTCTTTATAATTTTATTCTATATACGACCCAATTCCTATGATTAAAAGGGTCGTTTTATTATACAGGTTTGACTTTCTTTCTTGTAGACTGTTACATATTTTATTGTTAGATTCTTATTAATTCTAACTTACAAGGTACTGTTATCGTTACTAGTCTATGTTACAACCTGCAGTGGTACAGGTGCCACCTACTGATTGTCGTTGTGTCTGTCGAGCTAACCCCGACGGACGTGCCCCTGGCACTGGGTTTCTTCCTCCCCCCTCCCCCCCCCTCGCAAAGTATTTATCACAACGTAGCATTCTGTGTCAATAACAGCTGGAAATGCTCGCCACGAAATCTAAACATACAACCGAGACTTCACTGCACCTCGCACACAGTCACAAATAGAACTCAACTGGAATCAAAAGCAGCACAACAAACGCTGAGACGAAATCAGATGCACTAATTAATCACTTAAAGAGTAAATATTATCACAAATTATCGTTTCAATAACCAACTGTAAGCTGTAAGCTTCATAAAAGTTAACGAGCGCTTTTATACCAGTCGAGCACTTGTGACGTCACTCCAAAGAGTCACTATCTTTTAACACTTACATTTGTTAAAGGGCGCTGTTGTGTACCTGCATGCGGGGAGAGAATTATTTGCGAAATTTACTGCGATCTTGCTTTGTTGTGCGAAGGTAGCTGCATATTCTCCCTCCCTTTCCGCAGTAAATCACTTTTGCGGCCACATTTTGTTCGTCTGCCCGCGAGCTCAACACTTTATCGGATTTAGAGCGGTAGGCGCGATTTTTTTCACTCTCGGTTTCATTTTTCATTGTTTATGTGCCCGTCGTGATAAAACCGCCCCTGCTGCCAAGCCCCCCGGGCTGATATATTGCTTTGAGGTCGGAGATAAACAACTAAGTACCGCAAAAGTGCCGTTTCAGTGTAATATATTTACTGCCAATGAAAGTAGGGTTGTGACATCTCGAGTCATAACGGGTTTTTAGCACAGCGTTCTGCGCCAACATTCAGGTTAGTATGTCGTGCACGGGTCGTCTAGGGTTACAGCTCGTGTGCTCGTAGACGGCCTGTTTTTGGCAACTGACATCTCCACGAAACACCTGGCAAGACCGAACATCGGGCTCTCCTTATTCCGGGTGATCATCACTGTCCTGCTGGAAATTATCAAGCGGTCACATGCTTGACGCCATCGAGTTTCCTCTGTGTCTTCGGCAAAGTCGAAGAGACAGAGAGTGCAGACTTTGACTTCTACGGGTTTCTACGAAACGCTCATGAAGCCCTCGAACGCCTTCCCAGGTATCGTAAGTTTTTTGGCAAATTACGCAAATGAGTGGACTGTCATGTTACGTTTGACGTTCTGAAACATTGTTGGCAGAAAGTTCTGAATAGTAACAGTAAGAAAAGAAAGAGATTGATTCATGTCAAACAATAGTCATTGAGGTAACAAGAAGCAGAATGAAACTGATTGCAGATATTTTAACATGACATAGATGATATAGAAAAAGTCACAGATAACCTTTCAAAATGATCCTGTAGCTCCCTTCCATTGTGGAAAGATTGTTTGCTCTTTTGTTCAGCTGAAGTCACACAAGTAATATCCCAATCTTATTTTAGTTTATCCTTATATCATTTATTTCCTTAATTGCTATATGATATACGATTTTCCTTAATATATAGTTAGTAAATGTAATTATAAAATATAATACCATCCAAGATCAATAAAAATAATAGTAACACTTCAATAAATAAAAAAGATGTCGACTTATTTACACCATTTATAACTCAATAACGGCTGCACCGATTTCAGTGATCTCAGATTTTTGGATTCGTCTCTGTCCCTAATAGCACATTAACTATTAAAATATCTCTAACGTTTACAGAAAAATTAATAGAAAAAGTTATTCAATCTCATTATTTTTTTTAGTCAACATCCCTTTTCCTCGTCACAAACTATACATAGGATGAATGAGGTATTTTAAGAATTGATTTCAATGAGCGTTGAAACTTATTTCTTCCGAATATTTTAACATTTCAGGTTCTAGAATAAAACTTTCACTCTGCAGAGGAGTGTGCGCTGCTATGAAACTCCCTGGCAGATTAAAACGATGTGACGGTACCGGGACTCGAACCTGGAACCTTTGCCTTTCGCGGGCAAGCACTCTACCGACAGAGGTATCCCGACACGACTCACGGTCCCGCCTTACAACGCCAGCCAGGTCTCCTGCGAACCATGCAGGACTGGCACTCCTGGAAGAAAGGATGTGGTGGAGACATAGCTTAGCCACATCCTAAAGGATGAAGAAGGCGAGGTACTGGCAAAAGTAAAGTTGTGAGGCGGCATCGTGAGTCGTGTCGGGATAGCTCAGTCGGTAGAGCGCTTGCCCGCGAAAGGCAAAGGTCCCAGGTTCGAGTCCCGGTTCCGGCACACAAATTTAATCTGCCAGGAAGTTTCATTTCAAGTTCTGTTTGCCACCGCAAATTTAGATATGTGATCGACGAAACTTGCAGTAAGGCAGAAATAAATACAGTGTTTACCCCTTAGATATCGAATGTAGTCAAGGTAATTTGGGGATAAGCGATATTCCTCAGTCGCAACGACCGGTTCCGCTACACTGGGGCACCCATCTTGTGGTACTTGATGTATTATATAGCATTTATGTCGTTACAGAAGCGCTCGACATTGTTGTTGCTGTTAGTACAATTGATAAGCCATGCATAAAATCAGTTGAAATGTATACAGTAATGCACACCCTAATATCCTCGACGTTGTCTGGAAGATCTCATATAAACTTAATGAATTCTTCCGAGAGTTAACATTAAAGACATAAGGGCGTATTTTATTGTACATGTTTTAACTGATTCTATATATGACTTGCCAATTCTACCAGTAACAAACATAATGCCGATCACTCAGCGAAAGATCTGTACCCAAAGACTGGAAAGTCGCCCAAGTTACTACAATATTCAAGAAAGTCAATAGGAGTGATCGCCAAAATTACAGGCCAATCTGATTGACGTCGATTTGCAGTAGGATTTTGGAACATATACCAGGTATGTCCACAAAGTAAGTTCCGTTTGGTTATATAAATCAAACGTGAACAGATACAGAAAAAATATTTATTGTATAAAAACCTGCAACTGTTCAATTACTTTTCTACATAACTTCCGAAATTTTGTAGGCACTTGCCATAGCGTGGGACAAGTTTTTGTGTGCCTTCTTCATAGAAGGTTGCCACCTATGCATTCAACCATGTAAAACATGTTCTTTCAGCTCATCATCGTTGAAGTGTTGACCAACAAGGACAGATTGTAGGTGTAAGAAGAGATGAAATGAGTCTTCTTCTTCCCGTCACGTTGCCGCCCGACCTCACAAGGCGAATGTGACCAAACAACGCTTACGGGAATTTCACTGGGACGTGTTTGATCATCCTCCGTACAGTCTCGTTCCTAGCGACTTTCTTCTAACATCTAAAACCTGTCCATGGTGGTCAACACTTCAGCGATGATGACGAGCTGAAATAAAATGTTACCACATGGTTGAACACACAGGCGGCAACCTTCTACGAAGAAAGCATACAAAGACTTCTGCAAGGCTATGACAAATGCCTACAAAATTTCGGAAGCTATGAAGAAAGGTAATTTAATAGTTGTATAGGTTTATACAATAAATATTTTTTCTGTATCTGTAAACATTTGTTTTATATAACCAAACGGAACTTACTTTGTGGACATACCTCGTACTTTGTTCGAACATTATAAACTACCTCGAAGAGAACGACCTATTAACCAATAGTCAACACGGATTTAGAAAGTATCGCTCTTGCGAAACACAGCTTGCCATTTATTCACATGAAGTGTTAAGTGCCATCGACAAGGGATCTCAAATCGATTCCATATTTCTGGATTTCCGGAAGGCTTTTGACACTGTACCCCACAAGCGGCTTCTAATGAAATTGCGTGCTCATGGAAAATCTCCCCAAGTGTGCGATTGGATTCACGATTTCCTATCAGAAAGGACACAGTTCGTTGTAACTGACGGTAAGTCATCGAGTAAAACAGAAGTGATATCTGGCGTTCCCCAGGGAAGCGTTATAGGTCCCCTACTCTTCCTTGTGTTTATAAACGATTTAGGAGACAATCTGAATAGCCCCCTTACACTGTTCGCGGATGATACTGTCGTTTATCGGTTAGTGAGGTTAACAGAGGATCAAAAGCAACTGCAAAGCAATTTAGACAAAATTTCTACATTTTACGAGAATTGGCAATTGACACTAAATAAAAAAAGTGTGAAGTAGTACACATGACGACTAAAAGAAATCCGATGATCTTCAATTACGCGATAAATCAGTCAAACCTTAAGGCCGTAAATTCTAACAATACCTAGGAGATACAATTACGAACAACTTTGACTGGAGAGAACACATAGAAACTATTGTGGGGAAGGCGAAACAAAGGTTACGTTTCATTGGCAGAACGCTTCGAAGATGCACCAGCTCCACCAAAGAGACTGCCTACATCACACTTGTGTGTCCTCTCCTGGAGTACTGTTGCCCCTTTTGGGATCCTCACCAGGTGGGACTGACGGAAGACATTGAGAAGGTTCAGAGAAGGGCAGCTCGTTTTGTTTTACCACGTTACGGGGGGGAGGGGGGGGAGGCGGAAGCGTCACGGAAATGTTGCACGAATTGAGGTGGAAATCATTAAAAGAAAGACATTATTCATTGCGGCGTGATCTGTCTGCGAAGTTTCAATCACCGACTTTTACTTCTGAATGTGAAGATATTTTGCAAGCATCTACCTATTTAGGGAGACATGACCATCCCAATAAAATAAGAGAAATCAGAACGAAAACGGAACAATTTAGGTGTTCTTTCTTCCCGCGCGCTATTAGACAATGGAACGGCAGAGAAAAGTTATGAAAGTGGTTAATGAACCCTCTGCCAGGCAATTAAATGTGATTTGCAGAGTATCGATGTAAATGTAGATATAATGTCGAGTCCTGTTGTTGTTGTTGTGGTCTTAAGTCCGCAGACTGGTTTGATGCAGCTGTCCACGCTACCTTATCCTGTGCAAGCCTCTTCATCTAAGAATACGTTCGGCACCCTAAATCCAAATGAAACTGCTTACTGTGTTCGTCCCTCGGTCTCCCTCCACGATTTTTACCCTCACGCTTCCTTCTAATGCTAAGTTGACGATTCCTTGATGTCTCAGAACGGGTGTCACCAACCTATCACTTCCCTTAGTCAGGATATGCCAGAAACTCCTTTTCTCCCCCAGTTCAATCTGATCTTCATCATTCGCCTGTAGCATCACATTTCGAAGCCTTCTATCATCTTTTTGTCTGCACTCCTTATCGTCCACGCGTCACTCCCACGTAATGGTACACTCCAGGCAAATGCTTTCAGAAAGGACTTCCTAACATTTAAAACAAATGTAAATTAATATTGGGTGTCAACAAATTTCGCTTCTTCAGAAACGCTTTTCTTCCAATAGCCATTCTGCATTTTATATCTTCTTTACTTTGGCCATCAGAAGTTATCATGCTACATAAATAAAAAGACTCCTTTACTTCTTTTAATGTCTCATTATGTAATCTAATTATTTCAACATCGCCTGACTTTCCGACACTACACTCCAGTACCTATGTTTTACTGTTGTTGATGTTCATCTTATACCTTCCTTTCAAGACACTGTCCATTCCGTTTAATTGCTCTTCCGGGTCTTTGGTTGTCTTTGACAGAATTACTATGTCGTCAGCAAACCGCAAGGATTTTATTCCGTCTCCATGGACTTTAATTCCCTCTCCAATTTCTCCTTGTATTCCTTAACAGATTGCTCATATTATAGATTGAACAACATTGGGGAAAGGCTACAATCCTGTCTTACTCCCTTCCCAAGCACTGCAACCCTTTCATGACATTCAACTATAATAATGCCATACCTGACTTTTGTACAAGTTGAATACAACCCTTCGCTCCCTATATTTTCGAGTCTTGCTGTAACAACATAAATACTATATATCAGTGACCAGAGAGCAATTTGCCGAAACCGTTCGACAGCATAAACATATTTTTTGCGATCTTGGCTTATTAATTTTAAGATCGTGTTAATTATGTGTAATCATTGCGCAAAGATCATTTTAAGATTTACGTGCCATTAGATGAAATTCGAACCTAGCTAAGTCTCTCAAAGTTGTTTACTGTCTAAAGTATTATACGTTGCAAGGATATCACAAGAAATTCACCAATTAATGAGTTTACCGAAGATGATGCGACTACAGTAAACATTACGAAAGTTGTTGAAGGCCTGGAGAACAACTATATATTCTATTTCATCTACATTACACATCTTCTCATCTTTACGCAACACACAAAATATCAACGCCTGCTTCTTTTATAATTCTCTGTCTGAACTTCTATCCTTGCACCATTAAATTAACAAAACCTATCAATAAAACATTTTGATCTTGGAGATTAGTTTTCTCTGTTTATGCCTATGTTTAAGGACTATGTCTTATGAATCAGATGAAAAAGAAGGTACAATTTTTAAAATAAAAACCAACCAAATACAACAGTAAAGAAGTGCAAAAATTTGTCGATAGAAAATGCGTAAATGAGAAGCTACGTAAATTGATAGTAGACTTTTCTTAATGGAACGCTGTGGGCAGTGTAGCAGTTTGCGGTGTGTTGGCAATACTTCAAACTACGACAATAATAATTTTGGTCAAAATGTGACGAATAAGAAAATACACACTTGTTTCACACTACCGTAAATACACAGGAATGAATTGCTCGTCAACGTGAATGAAGTATTCGCTCGCAAACTCAGCTGAGCCTCGTCATAACTGTTGCCAGGCAACGCGAAAAGCAGGCATCAGCGGCAGTGTTTAATCATTCTGTGTTTACGCTGATGACGAGCCGTTGGTCTCTGAAATATGCCGCATGCCGCTGTCCACCAACGCATCACCCGGGCACATATGTCGTCAGACACGGCCTACGCTAACACGTAGGGATCGATTTACACTCGTGACCTGAATATCTTCCCCACCAGGAATTCTGAGAAATCAGCAGCTGCTTCATATTCTCCTGAAGGATGCAATCCCTCTCTGTTGTGAAATATATATGCCGACATCGCTGTTCGATATTTCATTCCAGATTACCGATTTCGACGAAACTTTGTTGTCATCTTCATATTGCAACTATACATTTTAAAAAATAGCACATCTCCATACATCAGTTACAACTGCGCAGTTCAATCGTGTTGTGTCTTCATTTACAAGAATTCGCATCTGCTCGTATGTTCAAATGTTCAAATGTTTGTATAGTCTATGGGACTTAACTACGGGGTCATCAGTCCCTAAACTTACAAACTACTTACAAACTAGGACGGCACAAATATCCATGCCCGAGGGGGGATTCGAACCCCCGACCGTAGTGGCCGTGCAGACCGTGACTGGAGCGCCTCAATCTCCTCGGCCACCGCGGCCGGCTTCGTATGTTCTAGAGCACTGTATAGTAAAAGCAGAACAACCCGCCATTTTCATTTCCACTTTGAAGGCGCGCATTGAAAGACTACGAAACCCTTACACTTTTTAATATATTCTTAAGGCCATTAAATATATTTTCCTAACGGATAAAATATTACAGCATAGTAAATTTATTGGCCGGCCGCGTTGGCCGAGCGGACTGCGGCGCGCCAGACACTTTCTGCACGCCCACTACGGTCGGGGGTTCGAATCCCCCCCCCCTCGAGCATGGATATTTGTGCCGTCCGTAGTATTAGCTAGTTCATAGGTAGTTGCTAAGTTTAGGGACTGATGATCCCATAGTTAAGTTCCATAATATCTTCACACATTTTAATTTTTTTTTAATTTATTGGCCTACATTTGGCTGTAAGAGGCAAGAAACGTAAGTAGTGATTAGATGGATATTTAGAGATATGACACATTCCATATTAAGGCATATGTTGGCGTTCTAAATATTGACCAAATACAGTTAAATACGTTATAGTTATGGTATTTTCTGATTTATAAATGGCACATCCACAAACGTTTAAGGTAACTAAGAGTAGCATTCGAAAACAGTTAATTGCGATACTGTAGTTCCCGTGTTCACCCTTCTATGTTTCGTATGCTTTAGACACAACCTGTTTCAGAGAATATTTTATATCAAAAAATGTGTTTAATGACTTTGAACGTATGGTTTCGTTAGATAATGAGTAAAAAAGGTCCTTCTGGTAGCAAACGCTGAAATAAAGACAATGTTTCATGCCTACTTTTAAATTTAACGCATTTCAAGAACGACTTTAAACATAATATTGAACGTATAAGAGTGCGAGAGAGAACATTGAACGCGTCCGCATTGAAATTGTCAATTGCCTGTTGGGGCTGATACACAATTAATTGTATGGTGTCTGTTCTTTTCGTACATGTCCTTTCTGGAATCCAGAATAGGCTGCTAGCAGCAGGATCTAATGGATAGGGAGCACTACGATCGTAAAGTGCTAGAATTTGAGAATTATGGCAGGAAGGGAAACGTGCTTGGATAGCCTAAATGCTTAACGCGATCCCTCACCCGAAGTGGGAAATCTAAGTTGAATCCCGGTTCACGACAAAGTTTCAACTTCGCCTTTGAATTTATTTCAGTGCTCTGTAACGTTTCTTAATATTTCAGTATTTCGAATTCATAAAATTAGGGCCGTTAATGACAACAAATAATTTACAGAATCAGTTCAAGCTATCAATAGACAACATGAACATCTCTAATTATATATATATATATATATATATATATATATATATATATATATATATATATTATATATTTTTACAACGTTACAGCGTTCAATGAATGAAATAAATCGCAATTTGCGATGTTATGGCTTCACAGTACTAGGTTTGGATGGAATACCAAAGTGCGGCGAATGAATATTTGTGCCCGGCCGGGATACGAACCCGGGATCTCGTGCTTACTAGGGAGACGAGTTGACCACTCCGCCACCGAGGACACAGTGACCAGCCCGACTGCAGAGGACTCTTTCCTGCACGTCTCCCGCCACACCCAAAACTCCATTCGCCACGCTGTCTCTTTCCTATACCACAGCCTAGTTGTTCTGGTTACTGTGTCCTCCGTGGCGGAGTGGTCAACGCGTCTGGCTAGTAAGCAAGAGATCTCGGGTTCGAATCCCGCCCGCGCTCAAATTTGCATTCGCCGCACTTTGGTATTCCATCCAAACCTAGTACAGTGAAGCCATAACTGATCGAAAATTGCGATTTATTTCATAAATGAACATCTAGTGTTAAGTTTCAAACTAAAAGTAAACGTTTTTACTAGAAACGAAACAAATTTGCTTCCAATGTGACAGGATGCCAGGAACGGTGTATAATCTGTGTATGTGCTTTCTGTTACATAATAGGGCTATATAAGCCTCAATTCTGAGTGAACTAGAAAATGAAAAGGAGGATAAGATTTTGATAACGCTATACCAGGCACCACACACTCACTCACACACACACACACACACAGAGAGAGAGAGAGAGAGAGATTTTGCTTCGCGATCTGCCTTTGCTTTAATAGCGTGTGTACTCGATCTTCTTAGGCCACCGACCTGATAGGCGGAGCCGGACGTTTGAGCGGCTGAGGTTACGAACATAGAGGACATTTTCCGAAATATTGTATGCACAGTACCATGGGCTCCAAAGACGTGCCAGTAGGCAGCACGGGAGGGCAGTGGAACACGGGAGGCAGCAGAGGATTCTCAAGTGTTGGCGCGGGGACTCTAATAAAGGTGAGAGGCGAGCAAAGTGTTTACCTGTGCCCCGACGGGGTACGCTGGAGAAGAGAGAACCGGTCACCTGTCGAAGCGGCTGGTTGTCGGTGCAGGCGTGGCCACTGCAAAGTTTCAACTAATTCAAATGTAATTCCTCTTTAAACTAGCAGTTTCGTAATATGGTAGAAGCATCTCTGTTACTGTGCTTTTATCACTCGCTCTTCAAACGTATGTCTGTCCGTTGCTGCCTCTTCAGACGAGGTAATTTATAGGACGCGATTCCACCCGTCGGCTTTGACCTATGACATCGGCGTGTTCTCGTGTGTGACGTCATCGTTTCAGGGCAGTTTCGAGGTGCGTGCGCGTTTGTAGGTGGCTTGAGTAATTATGTCATGGATGAGTTAAAGACTATAGTTTGTTTACAAGCAGTGTTTAAAACGTAATCCGTAGCTTCTCTGATAGTGAGGTAAAGGTTAACAGAGAGGGTTTTTCTGTCGCACGTGAGCGCCGGTGAAACCTATGATCAATGGTACAGTCTGTTGTAATCTGTAATTTACGAGGATAACCCACGGATTATTTATTATGTACAATACATAAGTATGAAGATATTATCCTGTATACGGCTTTTCCGACATTATGATGACGTCATGGATCAAAGCAGACGAGTGAAATCGCGTCGTAGAATAATGCCTTTCAGGTGCAGTAAAATCATTTACGTTCAGTAAATTTAACGACATGATCTTGCCCGCGGCGGAAGTATCACTTCCTGAAAGATTAACGTAGGAAACTATTGCCTGTTTTGAAGTTGCTATCTTGATCTGTTTAAGTGCATTTAGTTACAGACAGTTCAAGTTCTCAATTACTGATTCTTTTTAAACATTATCTGCAATTGGCCGTCAAGTATATCGTGACTTATTTAAAAAATTCAAAATTTGCACCTCTATGTTCAACTGCGTGGTCATCAGTCTGTAGCTTACAAACTACTTAAACCTAGGTAAACTAACCTACTGACGAACACACACACCCATGCCCCAGGGAGGACTCGAACCTCCACGATGAGCAACCGCGCACTCTGCAGCGAGACGCTTTAGACGGCTCGGCTACTCCACCGCGGCACTTATTTAAAACTCACTTAGTAAGTCGAGGTGAAATTTTAATAACCGCCCCGGAGGCTTCGCGTGATTATGTTGGTAACGTCCAAAACAGAGTAGAAATTCTTTGTCTTAGAAATCCGTTCATTGCTTTTTCGTACAGACCATAAAGTAAATAAATAACGTTGTTACTGTATGAATGCATAGTTACGCGCCGAGTTATACTGATAAAATTCTCTCGGGTTTCCAGCCACATCAAGGGGCTTGATATCCACGAGCTTTCGGCCGAAATATTCTCAGTCATTGTCAAGTGCTGACTGTCTTATCAATGCTGCCGCTGTCTTTATATACCTGCGTGGCTTCCTGTGACGTCACTAGTGCTCAGCCGCGGCCAAAGGGAAATACAGGTCTGAGCGCGCACTTCATGCTACGTAAGCAAGGTAGTTCCGAGTCGGCGCGATCGCTAGCTCAGTGGGTGCCTGCTGTGACGCAGTGGGCCGTGTCCCGGTGGCAGGCCAATCGGCTAGCGATCGCGCCGGCTCGGTACTACCTTGTTTGAAAAACGACCGCGCTGGGGCCTGTCTTTCCCGTTGGCCGTGGACAGAGCACATGGCCAGCGAGAAATACAGGCCTGAGAGCGTATTTCATACTACGTAAGCAAGGTAGTTCCGAGTCGGCGCGATCGCTATGTCTGAGGCTGCCCGCTATGACGCAGTGGGCCGTGCCCCCGTGGCAGGCCAATCGGCTAGCGATCGCGCCAGCTCGGTACTACCTTGCTTAAAAAACGACCGCTCTAGGGCCTGCCTTTCCCGTTGGCCGTGGGCAGAGCACGTGGCCGGCGAGAAATACAGGCCTGAGCGCGCACTTCATGCTACATAAGCAAGGTAGTTCCGAGTCTGCGCGATCGCTAGCTCAGTGGCTCCCTGCTATGACGCAGTGGGCCATGCACGGTGGCAGGCCAATTGGCTAGCGATCGCCCCAGCTCGGTACTACCTTGCTTAAAAAACGACCGCGCTGGGGCCTGTCTTTCCCATTGGCCGTGGGCAGAGCACGTGGCCGGCGAGAAATACAGGCCTGAGCGTGCACTTCATTCTACGTAAGCAAGGTAGTTCCGAGTCTGCGCGATCGCTAGCTCAGTGGCTCCCTGCTATGACGCAGTGGGCCATGCACGGTGGCAGGCCAATTGGCTAGCGATCGCCCCAGCTCGGTACTACCTTGCTTAAAAAACGACCACGCTGGGGCCTGTCTTTCCCATTGGCCGTGGGCAGAGCACATGGCCGGCGAGAAATACAGGCCTGAGCGTGCACTTCATGCTACGTAAGCAAGGTAGTTCCGAGTCTGCGCGATCGCTAGCTCAGTGGCTCCCTGCTATGACGCAGTGGGCCATGCACGGTGGCAGGCCAATTGGCTAGCGATCGCGCCAGCTCGGTACTACCTTGCTTAAAAAACGACCGCGCTGGGGCCTGTCTTTCCCATTGGCCGTGGGCAGAGCACATGGCCGGCGAGAAATACAGGCCTGAGCGTGCACTTCATGCTACATAAGCAAGGTAGTTCCGAGCTGCGCGATCGCTAGCCGATTGGCCAGCCCCTGGGGCACTGCCCACTGCGTCATAGCGGGCAGCCACTGAGCTAGCGATCGCGACGACTAGGAACTACCTTGCATGTAGCATGAAGTGCGCTCTCAGGCCTGTATTTCTCGCCGGCCACGTTCTCTACCCACGGCCAATGGAAAGACAGGCCCCAGCGTGGTCGTTTTTCAAGCAAGGTAGTACCGAGCCGGCGCGATCGCTAGCCGATTGGCCTGCCGCCGGGACACGGCCCACTGCATCACAGCAGGCAGCCACAGAGCAAGCGATCGCGCCGACTCGGAACTACCTTGCTTACGTAGCATGAAATGCGCTCTCAGGCCTGTATTTCTCGCCGGCCAAGTTCTCTACCCACGGCCAACGGGAAAGACAGGCCCCAGCACGGTCGTTTTTTAAGCAAAGGTAGTACCAAGCTGACAGGATCGCTAGCCGATTGGCCTGCCACCGGGGCACGGCCCACTGCGTCATAGCGGGCAGCCACTGAGCTAGCGATCGCGCCGACTCGGAACTACCTTGCTTACGTACCATGAAATGCGCTCTCAGGCCTGTATTTCTCGCCGGCCATGTGCTCTGCCCACGGCCAACGGGAATGACAGGCCCCAGCAAGGTCGTTTTTTAAGAAAGATAGTACCGAGCTGACGCGATCGCTAGCCGATTGGCCTGCCACCGGGGCACGACCCACTGCGTCATATCGGGCAGCCACTGAGCTAGCGATCGCGGCGACTCGGAACTACCTTGCTTACGTAGCATGAAATGCGCTCTCAGGCCTGTATTTCTCGCCGGCCAATTTCTCTACCCACGGCCAACGGGAAAGACAGGCCCCAGCGCGGTCGTTTTTTAAGCAAAGGTAGTACCAAGCTGACAGGATCGCTAGCCGATTGGCCTCCCACCGGGGCACGGCCCACTGCGTCATAGCGGGCAGCCACTGAGCTAGCGATCGCGCCGACTCGGAACTACCATGCTTACTTGGCAAGGCGACCGCGTTGGGGCCTGTCTTTCCCGTTGGCTGCGTGCTCAGCCTCATCGCCATATATGGCAATGTTTTGGCCGCGTGCCTTCTGCGCTTGTGTTAAACGTCAGATGGTCAGATCCCAAGCTATGCTCAGTTGCAAGCCGGCGTCTTTATAAAGAGATTTTCAGATAATTTGATTTCCATAGCCTCTTTTATTACGCTATCCCAGAAAGTATATTCTGATTTCGAATATAGTATCTATTCTTGAAACGGAAAATCTTCTTTCTACGAATCAGCGCGGGTTTAGGAAACATCGTTCATGTGAAACTCAGCTTGCCCTTTTCTCACGTGACATCTTGCGAGCCATGGACGAAGGGCAACAGGCGGATTTTTGGTTTCTCGACTTCAAAAAGGCGTTCGACGCGGTGCCACACTGCAGACTGCTAACGGAGATACGTGCTCATGGAATAGGTTCACAGTTTTTTGACAGGCTGGAAGACTTCCTGAATAATAGAACAC
Organism: Locusta migratoria; assembly: GCA_026315105.1. Taxonomy (NCBI): domain Eukaryota; kingdom Metazoa; phylum Arthropoda; class Insecta; order Orthoptera; family Acrididae; genus Locusta; species Locusta migratoria. Next base: position 646,567,147 of record CM048744.1, on the reverse strand, counting down.
AGTACGTTGTCCTCGACGGCGTGTGTTCATCAGAGACGAGTGTATTGTCAGGCGTGCCCAAGGGGAGTGTGATAGGACCGCTATTATTTTCTATCTATATAAATGATCTGATGGACAGATTAAGTTGCAATTTGCGATTGTTTGCTGATCATGCTGTGGTCTATGGGAAGGTGTTGTCTTTAGCTGACTGTAATAGCATACATGATGACTTAGACAAAATATCTAGTTGGTGCGAAGAATGGCAGCTAACTCTCAATGTAGAAACATGTAAGGTGATGCGCGTGAGTAGGAAAAACAACCCCATTATGTTCGAATACAGCATTAGTAGTGAGCTTCTTCATGCAGAGCGATATGAAATGGAACGAACATGTAAGGGCAGTTGTGAGTAAGGCGGACAGCTGACTTCAGTTTATTGGGAAAATGTACTTCATCCGTAAAGGAGACCGCGTATAAAACGCTTGTACGACCACGTCTTGAGTATTGCTCAAGTGTTTGGGACCCACAGCAGATCAGTTTAAAGGTAGACATAGAGGCAGTTCAGAGGCGAGGAGCTAGATTTGTTACCGGTAGGTTCAACCAATGCACGAGTGTCACGGAAATGCTCCAGCAACTCAATTGGGGATCGTTGGAAGAAAGACGACGTTCTTTTCGTGAATTTCTGATAAGTAAATTTAGAGGGCAGGAATTTGAAGCTGAGTGTAGTGCGATCTTGCCGCCGCCAACTTACATTTCGAGCAAAGATCACAAAGACAAGATAAGAGAAATTAGGGGTCATACGGAGGCATCTAGGCATTCTTTTTTTCCTCGTTCAATTTGGGAGTGGAATAGGAAAGGAAATGCCTAGTAGTGGTACAGTGTATCCTCCGCCACGCACCTTACGGTGAATTGCGAAGTATGTATGTAGATGTAGATGTATTTGTTCTGGTAATGACAGCGGCAGCGGAGTGGCCAAGCGCATTGAGGCGCGATGCTACGATGGGCGAGGCCGCTCTCCGTCGAGGGTTCGAATCCCCCCTCGGGCCGTCTTTAGTATAAGGTAGTTCATAAGTAGTTTGTAAGTTTAGGGCCTGATGACCCCGCAGCTAAGTTCCTTAAGCTTAACAAACATTTGACATTTGAATTCTGGTAAAGACAGATGCATCCTCGAATGCAATGTGATGTTTGTTTTCCAGAGCGTACTCCGCAATTGCAATTTTCGCGGGATAACGTAGGTGGAAACATCTTTCATGTTCAACACAGCGCTGTTCAATATTGCGCACTGTCCGATGTAGAACTGTCCACACCCATACGGTATCTTGTACACACCTGACTTGCTAAGTCCTAGATCATCTTTCACAGGTCTCATCATCTGTCGCAATTTTGTAGGAGGCCTGAAGACCGTGTCGATCTGTGTCTCTTAAGAAGCCGGCTAATCTTTCCCGTTACCGATCCACAAAAAGGCAAAAATGCCAGTTTCTTTGTTTCCTCGTCAACGGTCTCCTGCTTGAGTGTCTTCAGATGGAGGGCTTTTGTTATCTGGCGGTTGCCGTACCCATTTTTCTTAAACAATTTCAATAAGTAACTCAGCTCGTTCTGCAGATGTTCATTGTCCGAAACTACTTATGCTCTGTGAACCAGCGTCCTTACAGATCGTTTTTGCGAAGGGTGGAGGTGGCTCGTAGCGTGCAGATACAGGTCCGCTAGATACTAAGGCTAAGGCATCCATTTGTTTTGCGCCTGACAAATACGTCAAGGAACGGCAAGGCACCGTGTCTCTCTCTACCTCCATCGTGAAATTGATTTTGTCATGGATGCTGTTGATGTGATCCAAGAATTCACCCAATTTTTCACGTCCATGCGGCCAGACAACGAACGTATCGTCAACATACCGATAGAAACAGCTATGCTTTGAAGGAGTCGTGTCGATAGCGATGTTCTCAAAGTAAACAGATTTGCAATAACAGGAGCTAATGGGCTTCCCATATTGACACCGACAATCTGGTTGAAGTATTCTCCACCATATAAAAATATGATGACGTCAGAGTATTTCTGAATAAATCCATAACAGTGTCGTCGAATAACTGGATCAGCAGAGCTATGGAATCTGATGGGAACATTTGTGAATAACGACACCACATAAAAGCTGACCATTATAGCCTCTTCTCCAAGACGCAAGGGTTTTATTCATATGATAAAGTCGGTCGTATTCTTGACATGATGCTCAGAGTGACCGACTTGTGGAGAAAGAAGGGTGGCCAGATGTTTTGCAAGTCTGTAAGTCTGCGAACCAATGGTACTCACGATCGGACGAAGGGGAGTGTTCTTTTTGTGAACCTTTGGGAGGCCATGTTCAAATGTTTGTTAAGCTTATGGGACTTAACTAAGGAGTCATCAGTCCCTAAACTTACAAACTACTTATGAACTACTTACAAACAAGGACGGCACAAATATCCATGCCCGAGGAGGGATTCGAACCCCCGACCGTAGTGGCCGTGCTGACCGTGACTGGAGCGGGGAGGCCATGGTCGAGGTGCCTGTGGAAGGAGATTTTTAATGCAACTTTCTCCCAGTGAAGACCGTTTGAGAAGCTCGGTCGTCTTCCTCAGGATTTTCGATGTTGGGTCCTTTGGTAATGTTTGGTATGTCTCTTCTTCGAGCATCTCCCGAATCTTCGCGTCGCAGATGGCTCATCCCATAATGACAGCTGCATTGCCCTTGTTGGCTGGCGTCTTGGAGAGGAGAATATCATGATAAGCTTTGATGTGGTGTCATTATTCACAAACGTTCCCATCAAAGATTCCATAGACATGGTAACCCAGTTATTCCACGACACAGTTGTGGATTTATGCGAATGTCCTTCATGGCGTGTTCACTTGAATTTATCCCAGCCCATACATACTCTGACGTCATAATATTTTTATGGGTGGAGAATACTTCAACCAGATTGCCGGTGTCAATATGGGAAGCCCATTAGCTCCTATTATTGCCAATCTGTTTATGGAATACTTTGTGAACATCGACATAAACACGGCTCCTGCAAAGCCTAGCTGTTTCTATCTTTATGTTGACAATACGTTCGTTGTCTGGCCGCATGCACGTGAAACGTTGGGTGAATTCTTGAACCACATCAACAGCATTCATGACAAAATCAATTTCGCGGTGGAGGTAGAGAGAGTCAAGTGTTCAAATGTTGAAATATTTGTAAAGCTGATGGGACTTAACTGCGGGGTCATCAGTCCCTAAACTTACAAACTACTTATGAACTAACTCATACTAAAGACGACACAAACATCCATGCCCGAGGGAGGATTCGATCTCCGACGCGGGAGGCCACGCGATCCGCAACATGGCGCTCCAGACCGCTCGGCTACTTCCGCGCGGCCCAGCCCAGTCCTTCTACCTCTGGCCATCCTTATTTACGTTTTTCATGATTTTCCTAACTCACTCCATGTAAATTCTGAGATGGCTCCTTTGCAACTTTATCAATATTAAATCTATAAGCAATAATATCACGACCGTTGACACTTTCATTTGCACTAGTTCCATTCAAGTACCAACGAGAACGAATGTTACAGTTAGCTATGCACAATCTGCTTGAGCATTTTCCTTCTTGTCAACACTAAAATTCAAACATGCGCCATCAAAGACAGTATGACCATCAAGTATTGCCTGAAATTCTCTCCCTTTAATCTTCGTCTTATTAATGTTTTTAACATGACCTGATGTAGAGGCCTTTTCAAGAGCACGTCCAATTTCCTCCCCCATCCTTATCGAAAATCAGAGCGTGAGCTCCGTCGCTAATGACAACACTGTCGATGGAAGTTAAACCCTAAGCTTCCTTCCTTCCAGTTCTTCCGAACTGCACCAGTGTAAACCGTCGAAAGAATACCCAGAAAAACGCGTTCTGATCAATCAAATTTCGCAGAAGAGAATGGGACCATGTATGGGAAACACGTTTCGGGGTAATGGTCTCGTTAAACCTACAGCAGTCTCTCAATGTGTGAAATACATATTTTTAAACTGTGTTAATTAACTTGTAATTTGATTCCATAATGGAGATTGTTCCAGCCCACTACCAATCTGAAATTTCTTATTTTAACTGTAACTAATATGTCGGATTTTCTGAAGTCGATTTTATGCGAGCTGAGTTTGCAACTTGAATAAAAACCACATAAGTGCACAGCGAATAGCGTATAAAACAAGATTTGGATTTCTGTTGTCATTTAAAGACACGACTTTAAGGTACGTTAGACACTTAGAATAAAATAGCACAAAGGGCGGGTGAAGTTGACGGTACTCGGTGAGAAGGTACAGCGGAATTACATTTCAGAACTTCCTGTTAGCTTTAGTAATGGCGGCGTATTACGAGACTGTGAACGACTGCTGCGGAGGTAGATAATCAAGAAGGCAGGACAGAGTCACCTTACGAACACGCCAACTACAGCTACATCTGTAGTTCACAAGTTTGTGGCGGAGAGTATTTCGAGCACCCTCTACTTCAGCCCTTCATTGTGACAATGACAGCAGACGTCTAATTTTTCTGAGATTCACATCTTGGGTATTAGATCCTTGTTATTTCAAAAAATACGAGGCGAGTCCAGAATGGTAATGAAATGAAATGAAATGAAATTGTACACAGATACAAAAGAAATATTTATTGCACAAAATTCTACAACTCTTAAACTACTTTTCCACATAACTGCCGAAATTTTTCAGGCATTTGTCATAGCGTGGCACCAGGTTTTGTATACCTTCTTCATAGAAATCTGCCGCCTGTGTCTTCAACCAGTTGGAAATAGTGAAATTTGGGGGAAGTCCATAGCGAGAGCACTAATTGTAAACCTACGGTTTTCCTGGATCTTGTCATCAATCGCGTGAACCAGTCATTCTGTAACCAAAGGGGGACGCCCACTTCGTTCTTCATCGTACACATCACTCCGCCCGCCATTGAACTGTTGGACCCATCTTCTCACTATCGAATCACTCATCGCATTTGGTCCGTAAACATCACAAATTTGCCGATAAATTTCACTTGGTTTCACTTTTCTCGCATTCAGAAACCGAATCACCGACCTGATTTCACAGGCGGCGGGATTTTCAATCAACGACGACATTTCAAACAAGCACAACAAAGCAGATGTAACTGACAGCGATCTCCAAATGGCGCACGTTCTTCTCCTTGATACACATCGTCTACAGCGCAAGTGCGGAAGTGCAGCGCTGCAGCGGAGATAAATTGAAACGGAACTTACTTTCTGGACGCGCCTCGTAAAATACTCCATGCCTACACAACGTCTCCATTGTCTGCCGGTCCATGTTTGATTTTACAATCGTGTAACGTTGGGCGAAGAATTCCGAATTTTACTTCTGCCTTACTCGTTCCATCCCTGTCTTCTAGGTATGTTAATGTATCAACTTGTTCAAGTAGTACATTGCCTGCAGGAACTTACATTTTACGTTACCCTTCTCTGTATATTGCGATAACTTTGCTTCATTTGTTTTCAGATTACGTTGTTTCCACATAACTTTATCAATTAGCAAGGTTACAAGGTCTTCTCACTCTCAGCAAGGAAAGCAGTATCATCGGCGTATCGTAATACATCTATTATTTGGTCATGAGTTAGAATACCTTTCTACAAATTACCTTTAAGCGCCTTTTCTATTTATAAATTAAACATAACTGCAGAGAATGTATATAATTGCCAGATAATCTTCGTCGATAATTTTCCCTATTTGCCAGAGTCTACACATCTTGCCGAGTGATATCCAGACTTTCCCATTTTAGAAATATTCTTGTGATAACAGTTGAAAAAGTTATCATGTACTCGCGACCGGTTTCGAGTCTGATTCCATCAGCAGGAGATTATACACTGTATGTTAATTTGTCCACAAATACAGCTGCGATGGAGTTACCGAACGTTCCAGGGCGCCTTGTTGTGGACCGCGCGGCTGTTCGCCGTCAGGGGATGGCCGTCAGGGGTCATCAGTCCCTAAACTTACAAACTACTTATGAACTAACTCATACTAAAGACGACACAAACATCCATGCCCGAGGGAGGATTCGATCTCCGACGCGGGAGGCCACGCGATCCGCAACATGGCGCTCCAGACCGCTCGGCTACTTCCGCGCGGCCCAGCCCAGTCCTTCTACCTCTGGCCATCCTTATTTACGTTTTTCATGATTTTCCTAACTCACTCCATGTAAATTCTGAGATGGCTCCTTTGCAACTTTATCAATATTAAATCTATAAGCAATAATATCACGACCGTTGACACTTTCATTTGCACTAGTTCCATTCAAGTACCAACGAGAACGAATCTGCCATTCCACACTCCATCTTGTTATTTGGTCCAAACCGCGCGGGAGGAGCCGAGCGGTCTGGAGCGCCACGTTACGGGTCACACGGCCTCACACGTCAAAGGTACGAATCCTCCTTCGGCCATGGGTGCGTGTGTTGTCCTTAGGTTAGATTAAGTTAGTTTAAGTAGTTTGTAAATCTAGGGACTAATGACGAAATTAGTATGCTCCCATAGAATTATAGACATTTGCACATTTGGTCAAAATCATCGTGAATCCTACTACAGTCATTCAGTGACTACACACTCCTGTACACCAGAGCATCATCAGCAGACAGGCGCAGATAACAACTCACTCTGTCCTTCATATCATTTACATACATAGGAAAGAATAGTGGTCCTATCACCTGACGGTCCTTTCGTATCCCCCCTTCCCCCCCCCCTCTCTCACTCTGTTCATTTCCTCTTACCCTTCTAAAACTTCCCATTTCTCTGCCAATTACTACCTCATATGTCCAACTTCCAATCATTCTTCTGAGACAATCGCCTCCTTCAGTGGTGTTGTCCAAATTGAATGCAAGGCAGCCTCCACTATGACCCGGAATGAATATCCTAGTTATATGGTGGAATTCCTCTTATTCTGAGTGTTGGGAGTTGTTATCCTTAGCATAAGTTATTTTAAATAGTTTGTAAACCTAGGGACTCATGACCAGAGTAGTTAAGTTCCTTATATTTACAAACATTTGAACATTTCCAAAAATATATACTCGCTAAACGCGTCGTCACAAAGTATTTGGGGAGCATATATTTTTGGACAAAATAATGTACAGTGTATAGTATCCTATTGATTGCAGTCAGTAACGAAACCGTCGATAATCAGCAATAAACTGCACAGCTGTTTGCACACGAATGATTTTTCCTAAATATTTAACAGCTGTCGGAAACTACTTAAAGAAAACTTCCTGTTTTCGCTCACTTTAGGTCAGTAACATTAAAAGTAAGCCGTTTTGCGGCGGCCTTTTCACTGCTCGCAATTTAATTACAAATAACGCCTCAATCTTTCGTCTGAGACGAAAATTGAACTAGCGGTCTTCTAGAGGAAACATTCCCTACAATTTTACTGCCTTATGGTGTTTTTCGGTACTGGAACCGTTGCGGAGATTTTTTAAAAAATAGTGGCGATTTGACACTGACTATGTCTGTGACGTGTTCGCACACTTTAGGACGCGACGTTCGACCGACCGGCACCGACTTTTAAAGAGGAATTTGTTGGCCTCCAGCGACCAGAATCTACATTTCTAGAGGAAGCACAATGCCCTATCTCGGCCATTATGTGTCGCATGAGAACAGTTTTCAAGTATAAGTTAATCGGAATTTAATATATAGGAAATTTTTTTCAGTAGTTTGACTCAGAAAGTTGGTGTACATGTGTAAATAAATTTTTTCTGTACGTCATTCAATCGAGGTTCGAAAATATTTCTTCTAGGGATGAATATATAGGAAAAACCTTTTTATAAACAAAATTAATAACCAGTAAATAATCTAACATTTAAAAAGGTTGTTTGTTTGTTTGTTTCTTCGCATTTTATGGGCAGCAGTACCGTTCAAGCGACTGCGATGAAACTTTGCACACTTGTACTTCAAAAGTAAAGTCATTGTCTACGTCAAATTTTATATGACGCTTGGCAGAGGTTACTTAACGGACAAACTTCGAAAACCTCTATGAAGTTTTACCGATCCTGGTGAAATCTTGCACTCCCAACACTCAGAATAAGAGGAATTCCACCATATAACTAGGATATTCATTCCGGGTCATAGTGGAGGCTGCCTTGCATTCAATTTGGACAACACCACTGAAGGAGGCGATTGTCTCAGAAGAATGATTGGAAGTTGGACATATGAGGTAGTAATTGGCAGAGAAATGGGAAGGTGTGGAAGGGTAAGAGGAAATGAACAGAGTGAGAGAGAGGGGGGGGGAAGGGGGGATACGAAAGGACCGTCAGGTGATAGGACCACTATTCTTTCCTATGTATGTAAATGATATGAAGGACAGAGTGAGTTGTTATCTGCGCCTGTCTGCTGATGATGCTCTGGTGTACAGGAGTGTGTAGTCACTGAATGACTGTAGTAGGATTCACGATGATTTTGACCAAATGTGCAAATGTCTATAATTCTATGGGAGCAAACTAATTTCGTCATTAGTCCCTAGATTTACAAACTACTTAAACTAACTTAATCTAACCTAAGGACAACACACGCACCCATGGCCGAAGGAGGATTCGTACCTTTGACGTGTGAGGCCGTGTGACCCGTAACGTGGCGCTCCAGACCGCTCGGCTCCTCCCGCGCGGTTTGGACCAAATAACAAGATGGAGTGTGGAATGGCAGATTAAATGTACAAAAATGTGATGCAGATGAGTAAGAAAAACAATCCAGTGATATTCGAATACAATATTAGCAGTGTGCCGCTTAAAAGAGTCTTATCAATTAAATATCTAGTTGTAACGCTGCAGCGTGAGATGAAATGGAATGAGCGTATAAGGACACTCATAGGGAGCGCAGTTGGTAGACTTCGTTTTACTGAGAGAATTTTGGGAAGATGTGATTCGTCAATAATGGATACCGCATATAAAACGCTTTGCGACACCATCTTGAATAGTGCTCACGTGTTTGGGATCCCAACCAGACCGATTTGAAAGAAGCGAGAAATAATTCAGAGGGTGCGGCTAGGTGTTTTGCTGGTAGTTTTGATCAATGCGTGACTCTTACCTAAATGCTTCGGAAACTGAAATGGGAGGAAAGCCGGCCGCGATGGCCGAGGGGACTGAGGCGCTTCAGTCACGGTCTGCACGGCCACTACGGTCGGGGGTTCGAATCCCCCCCTCGGGCATGGATATTTGTGCCGTCCTAGTTCGTAAGTAGTTCATAAGTAGTTTGTAAGTATAGGGACTGATGACCCCGTAGTTAAGTCCCATAAGATTTACAAACATTTGAACATTTTGATGGGAGGAAAGGTGACGTTCTTTTCGAGAAACACTGTTAGAGAAATATAGAGGGGTGGAATTTGAAGCGAACTGCAGAACAGTTAAACTGCTGGCAACTTAAATTTCGCGTAAAGTCCACAAAAATAAGAGCAGAAGGATTATGGCAGGTACAGATGCATACAAGCATTCGTTTTCCCTCGTTCTATAAGGTAACTAGTAGTGGGTACGCTCCGCCACACACCTTCTGTTGGAGTGCGGAGTATTTATGTTGATATAGATATAGAATGAGGAGAGAGGAGGTGATGAACTTAAACAGAAGAGAAAGTGGACAGAGTGAGAGAAGGGAAGGAGAGAGATGGAGCACTTTAACACTGGAATAAATAAATATCCGTGCGACGCCAGGTTTTCAGGTAATAAATAAAATAAGAATATTATATTAAAATTTTGAAGGTTGAATTTTGTATTGTTTTATAAAATACTAGCTGAAAATCCGGCGTCTCCTAGGTACATATTTATTCCAGTCTTAAGTTAGTACACCTTTCCTTCCCCTTTTTCTCTCTGTCCACCTTCTCTTTCATTGTCTCTCTGCTCATCTCCTTGCCCCCCTCCTCTCTATTCATACCCTGATAGCCCCGTCTGTCCACCTCCCCCTTTTTCTGTCCAACTACTCCTCCTATCTATTGCCTGCTCCACATGTTGAAAATTACAATTTACATACCTCTGTTAACTTTGATGGTGTTCAGTGAAGTGATTTCTAAGTATATTGCTTGGTACCCTCCGCTATGCACCGTATGAAATCTTACATATATGTTCTCGTTCATCTATTCTGAAGTTTAAATGTACAAAAAGTGGTCAAGATCTGATTAAAACTGTAGATATTGTCGAACTTCATAGGTAAAATACCGTTTCCTATGCACCATACAAAATATTATGTAGATAGAGTCTTTCCTCTTGTTTGATGATATAAGTGTACAAATTCTAATAGCAATATTATTAACAGTATGGGAGTGCATAAAATATGAGCAAACATGATGTTTCAGTTTCCCACACGCCTTAGTATTTATGATGTCATATCTCATAAACCGAGGCCAACAAGAAAATCCCCAGCGTGCACGTCATGTCACATACGCAAGGTAGTCCTGAGGCGGCGCGATCGCTAGATGATTGACCGGCCTCTGGGGCAGAGCCCACTGCCTCAAAGCGGCCAGCCACTGAACTAACGATCACGCCGGCTCAGGACAACCTTACATGATTTGACAGGCGTGCTGTGGGCTGCCTTTCTCATTGGCCTCGTCATAAACCGAAGCCAAGAAGAAAATACCGCAGCATGCACGTTCTGTCATGTAAGCAAGGTAGCTCTAGCTGAATGGCAGGTCGCTATGAGGCAGTGGGCTGTGCACCTGCATCCTGTCAATCAGCTAGCGATCGCGCCAGCTCAGAACTACCTTGCTTATGTAACATGACGTGCACGCTGCGGATTGTCTATCTCATTGGCCTCACTCATAAACTATAATTATTACAAAGAAATATTTTTTAGTTACATTCATTGGCACGAAAGGATACTATTTGCAAAATATGTTTCGAATGTGTTAAGTAACAAAGATATAATACATTTAAACGTCACTGATAAAGCGGCAGTTTTTCACACATACCGTTTGTCAGTTCATCGTATCTCATACAGTGACATAATCATGCCTATAAACTTCACAGAAATGCAAGCAATATATTGACAAAGTTTTATCGCAATCGGATGTACGGTATGGCTGTGCATAAAATAAAAAAAAAAAAAAAAAAAAAAAAAAGAACAGACAAACAAACATTAATTTTTTTATATATCTATAAATGTGAATGTCTGTTCGGTGTACGTCTATCACGCCTGAACCACAAGACATAAAGAGCTAAAAATTGGTACAGTTACTAACGTCTACCCGGGGAAGGCTTTAGGCACGGTTTATGGCGATAGGATAATGTGAATGTCTGTGCGGTGTACGCTTATCACGTCCAAACGACAAGCTTTTGGGCACGGTTTTATAGCGATATGATAGATATTTAGTAATTTGAAGAATATAACGCGAAATGCGGAACAATAATTACGCTTTGAAAAGTATATTTACTCTTTGAAAGTGGTTTTATTGGTTGCATTGTTGCTTGAAGGTTGATAATGATAAATGGGTGGAGTATATTGGGAGGGAAAGTTATCGATGTATATAAAATTCTACGTGTGTGTGTGTGTGTGTGTGTGTGTGTGTTAGTATTTCGCTCTGCAGCGAAAACTACAGAATGCAAAAGAATGGTCTGTGTGTAATTGTTGTCGGAAGTCTCCCGATGTACACCACAGCAGTTCCATGCCGATAGCTAAAAGGGGGTGGAAGTTACAGTGGTTGAAAGTCATCAAATTATAAAAAAAGTCGGGCCGAAGGCCAGCGATGACGTTTGTGACTCTATAGCAAGGAGGTTACATACAGCGAAATGTGATGCCACAGACCATATCTTTGGTCTATGCCTGCTAAAATGTCTTCAGCTCTTTCTCTATAAGGATAAGCATACGAATAAGGAAATATAAGAATAAATAATAAAGCAGAAAAAAAGAATTTTTTTAATACATCTCTTTAAACAGTCGATTTGACGTTTCACGCATTATCTATCATAATCAATCAACACGCGGGCGGAGCCGCGAGTTTAAGCTACAGTGGCGTAACTAGAACTTGGCTTTGGGGGGGGGGGGGGGTTAGATGTGCTTGAGGAGCAAAATTTTAGTCAGTTTCCATACAGACTACCATCTACCACTCCCGTTGAAGAAACTAATTCAGTCCCAATCAATGAAAGATCATAGTAAAACACCCGAAGTTTTCAATCTTCACCTTTACCAGAATGCTGTTATACAATTTCTTCTCTCTCTCTCTCTCTCTCTCTCTCTCTCTCTCTCTTTTCTGGGGGGGGGGGGGTTCTATCCCCCTCCCCCCATAGTTACGCCACTGTTAAGCTAGTTAGATTACATATTACATTATCATATTGCATGTTTAAATGTAAATGGATTGTAATTTTATTAATTTATTTTGCCGAAGCCTTTGTAAAGGTAGTAAAACAGAAAACCTACAGTGGGCCGTAAGCACGCCAGTGTCAGTTTTCAATTTCTGTTCAGAAGTTACAGCGTGAGATGTGTCTCGCATTAAGTTAGTGATTCAGACGAAGTAGAAAAAATGTGTCTAGACAGTGTTGAGAGGGTAAATGCCGCGATGTGCGGCTGTTGTTGTTTTGCGCGCGGCAGGCAGCGCACAGTTTTCCGGCGCAGCCGTGGCGTCGTAAGCGTCGCCTGCCCGCAGCACAAAGGCTCCCTCCTCTGCGTGTGCTCGGCTGTCCCGCCGCTGCCACTGTGCCCTGGCCGCATTACGCATGCGCGCTACACCTGCTCGCCGCGCCGGCTGTGTTTGCACAGACGCTGTCGTCCGCCGCCGCAGCCGCCCCGTGTCCAACAGTCCGCGGCGCCTCGGCAAAAAAACACACGGCGGGCAGCGGGCAGCCGGCACAGCTGGTTATCGCGGGCGGATTACCCTGCGAGAAGAATATGTAAGTGAGCGCCGCGCCGCGCCGCGCCAAGCTGCGGAAAAATCCCGCAGGCCGCGCTGCTCTAACGGCCACGAGTTATGGCGCACTGCGGGCCGCCGCCTTCTGTCCACTGCGTTACTTCACGGTTGTCGTTTGCACCGAAATGGGCCAAAGTCTCATTTTTCATTCGTATGCGTTGTAATGAAATAATCATGTCCAACTGTAACATAATTTAATCAGTTTGGAAAACATTGTTTTCTTATTTTGAAGAAACAGCGAACTTGTTATTTAATGATAAAAATAACAGTCCACTTCGGAAAATTATTTTTACAATTTATTAATATACGTGACCGGTTTCGATCTAGGTTTAGATCATCTTCAGATCTTTGAAAATAGAAAAAAAGACGATATGCTATAGCCGCCGCATCCCTGACAGCTACATCTCTGGCACGTCGTCTGCTGCACCAGTGGCACGACTACTTATCGATGTCTCCACGACGCCGTATCCACGGCAACCATCGGCGTCGCTATAATTTCTCTTTGACCTACACTCTCTTCGATTTGAAAGTTATTATTAGCAACTGCCAATAGATGACAGATATTTCCTAGATACATAACTTCTTTTTTGTCCAATGCTTCAATTATTCTCTATTATAGACATGGCAACTATGTTTTATTGTTAACAAAATGCATTTTATACCCATTATGGATTTTATATATATATATATATATATATATATATATATATATATATATATATATATATGTCTTATCTTTTGCTGTATGACGTTCCTCATTGGTTTAAGACGTGCTGATGCTTCAGGCGGTGGGCGGGGCTTTTCCTTTATAACACACAGCAGTCCCTCGCTGGTTAGCAGTCGCCGCACGCTCACCACCTGAACATCTGCTGCGAGGTATACTGTTTTAAGTAATTTTTTAATCCTGTTTGTAAATTTATTGTAGCAACTAATAGTGTACCTGTTTCCCTCTATAGCATGTCGTCTTTTTTTTCTATTTTCAAAGGTCTGAAGATGATCTAAACCTAGATCGAAACCGGTCACCTATATTAATAAATTGTAAAAATAATATTGCGAACTGGACTGTTATTTTTATCGTGTTGTATTAGTACATTTAGTAATTCATGAGACAATCATATTTCGAGTATATAGTGACAGAGATATTTCTTAATATATTTCTGTAGTCCTGTGAACTGTGGAGCTTAAGACTCTTTGTCAGAGATTGTTTTATGTTTGTTCTCTTGTTGTGGTTTACGAAGATACGGTGTGGCATTTTCTTAAACTGAATGTACGTTTGGTTAAGCAAAAACTATTATTATTATTTACGAAGCAACAATAAAAGAATATTAACCTGAAATTAATGAGAGTCTGCGAAGTCATTTTTTTATATAAAGTATACAAACAACTTCAAACGACCACTTCAAGAATTTGATGGAGGTATAGTCCAGTTTTCTGGATACTCTTATTTACTAATCTGATTGAAGCAAGTCACAGACGACCTCGTCAGCAGTGTGTCTGTGTGGCGCTGAACGAAGAGATCCACGAAGCTGCATTAAACATGGCGACGAATATCTCTCAAAAGTTTTTTACAAGTCATCGTATAAATTTTCTTTCTTCTTTCAGCCTATAATAGCAGTGCAGACTGCTGGCAAAAAAACAAACTGGTTCTATAAATGTGTCTGTGTACATTACGACAACACATTACACAAAATTACAATTAGAACTGTACTATTATAATGTAATATAATTAATAGTTGAAGCCTGGTAGCATAGGCTATTTTCTTATGTTAAAATACAGTTCAAATTATTGTTACTCTAAATGATTATAACATTGAAATAGCATTTTTGTTATTATTCTTGTAAACCATCTGAAATTTTTTTTTGTCATTTGAGCTTAAAAATCATCGTCTGTCAAGATAAAATCATCAAAAACGCTCTGTTATTGCCTGAAACCCTTACTGGGATGAAGGGATAACAGCTCCTCCTGCCCTACATCAGATCTCTATTGCAGGTCACCTATAATGAAAGTATTAAGTTTTTGTGTATAAATATTTTATCATGAGATACTTAAATGTTGAGTTGCTTGAGAGGTCGAAGAATGCTGTGCCTTACTGATTCCATCACTTCATCGTTCCACGAAGCAACTAAGGAAATGAATACTCATTTTTGTAAAATGTTTAATAAATTATTTCGTTACTACCTTGTCTTGAGATAAGATGTACGCAGTTTATTGATGCTAATAAAATTACATGTTCAAAGTTATTTGCCTGTGACTATAAGTCTTTCTTCCTCTTGACAAGATCAGCCTGTTAAATTCCCATTTGGCGTGTGTTAATATTTACAGGGTCGCCAGATGCCACCCCATGCTCCCTGAGAGGAATCTTATATCTTAAATGTCTGCGTGTAGTGTTATAAGTGTGAAACCGTATAAAGTGCTACGAAATGTTTACGAATCGTGTAACTGAGGTGGGACTTGGTGCCAGCCTGGTATTCACCTAGGGGGATGTGGGAAACCGCCTAAAACATTCAGGCTGGCGGGCACTCTGGCCCCTTTGTTAATCCGCCGGGCGGATTCGAAGCGGGGCCAGTCAACACCACCAAGGGAGAAAGTCGCGGCGCTCTCGAGGCCAATGAGAGAGACAGGCCCCGGCACACACGTCATGTTACGTAAGCAAGGCAGTCCTGAGTCAGCGCGATCGCCAGCTGATTGGCCGGCCACTAGGGCACAGCCCACAGCCTCATAGCGGGCAGCTACTCACCTGGCGGTCGCGCCGGCTCAGGACTGCCTTACTTACGTCGCATGACATGTGCGCCGGGGTCTGTCTCTCTCGTTGGGCTCGCGGCGCTCTGGTGTGAAGTCATGAAGAGTAGGCTTCACACACATAGCTAACTGGGTAGCTTCTGGGACACGGCCGACTATGCTGAAGCAGTCAGCCAGTCACGTACGTGTGTGTAGCCTACTCTCCATGACGTCACATGAGATGGCTGCGGCCTTCTTTCTAGGTGGTGTTGAGCCGGTACACCTCCCCATCTCAGAAAGAGGCTAACCCAGCGGGGAGTTTATAATTCTGAAGGAGAGGAGATTAGTTTTTTGTTCCTTTACGGAGATGTTATTGAAATTATGTAACAGTATTAACTTAAGTGTATCTTATACATAACGAGAAGAACGATCGATTATGTGTTTTGACAGTCGATAAAACAGCCAACTAAAATTTCAAGAAGTGGATCTTCTTCAGATTGTTGTAGGAAGTAAATGACTTTGGGACAATTCATTGGGTTTATATCGAGAATTAATCCTTCGTACAAGAACATTTAAATGTTATGAAGAGTTGTGTGTGTGAGAGAGAGAGAGAGAGAGAGAGAGAGAGAGTGGTGCGGATGTAGGAACTGAAGTTCTATTACGGTCAACTTAAAACGTGACGCACTATTACGATAAACTTAATCTTTGACGCACTATAGATGGGAAGCTCTTTGGGAAAAATCACCAGGCAACTGTCAAACTGATATCGATCGAGTTTCCCGTAATAAATGGGATGCTATTTGCTCGAGTCCCACGACAAGCTCTGCTGACGTCACACTAGAGAAAGAGGACTGGGTAAAGCGAAATTCGCGCACTCGCGCTTCGCATCACGATTCTTCATATGCCAGCAATAGAAAAGTGTCTCACAAAATTTCGTCCTGCGCATATTTTCGGTAGTTAAATAGTCGAAGACTGAGATTGGTGTTTGTGCCATACGCTAGTGTGTTTTAGAATTACAGCAACGAACTTGCAGTGGATAGACGGTGTCTTGAGGAACAAAATGAGCATAGAAACCCATGCCCAGAAACGTCGTCCAACGACGCTACAGAAGTCGAAGTTGCTGAAGCGGGTCTAGTGGCAGGCGCCGCTGCCTGTAACTTTGGTTGGCAACCTTGAATGGCGTTTCCTGGCATGCGATTCTATGGTAATTTCGCCCCTCCGGACGTCTTCAACATTCCCTAGAAGTTTGTTGGTGCAATTGTGTAATTCTGAAATTGTGTAATTATGAAACACACAGCAATCTCAGTCTCATACGTCCAATAACTGTCGCAAATATAAAGACGACTTTATTGTTATTATTGCTGGCATGTGAGGAATCGCCCTGCGAAGCCCTACGCACTAATTTCTCTTCACCCTGTATATCTCTTACGGCAATTTCTTGCGAAATTTGCTAGACTTTTTCTTAATTTTTCTGCATACAGTTTAGTGTTTAAATGACAGAAAATGCATTTAGAACTTTCATGTAAGCCTGGAAAATAATTTCGAGTGATCTGATACTCGAAATCTTCAGAAAGTGAACTCCGTTTCACAAAACCGACCTACATCTTAACGATCCGGAAATAAGAAACGGGGCATATGTGTTTAAAGTAAAATGTACGTAAAATTAAAGCTTATTGAATGTAGGCTTTCGCGGCCGGCTATTGAAATGATATCAGATACCCATGAATATGGCTGCGGTTCTCGGCATGATCCTATGACTGACGCCTCGTCTTCTAATGCTGAAAATGTCTTCGGAAGCTTTTCAGACATTGGTTCACGCCGATGGCGTTTCAGTGAGCCGTACTGTTTATGTGTATCTATGTAATGGTCGGCTCGTGACGTCATGACACCACTGCCTACGATCGCTGATTCGCGTTGTCCTACGTTATTGAGTTTTTAGTGAAGAGTTGTTACTATTCAACTTATGTATTATCAAGTTATGTATTATTTAATTCCTTCTTCCGTTCTATTGAAACTGTTTTATTGTTCCACAATTTTGTATGCTTCTCTGTACGTCCCAATTCAGTAACTATTTCGTCTTGCTAGAACTATGGGGTCAGAAAATCGAATTTATGATTACTGGGAACTAGAGCATGTTCTACTACTGCTTATTTACCCCAGTTGCTCATGTGACAGTAACTCTTGTTTCACTTATTACATGGGTTTCCAAGACCGCTTATGTTGAAACTATTTTATTTCACTTCATGGCCAATACCAGCAAAACTAGCTGCTGTCTACAGCTGCTCTTACTTCATAAAACTAGGCGTCATCGTCGTCGTTGAAAAGGGAATCTTCTCAAGTTATAAAATATAACCTACGACAAAAGACCTGTTACATTAATGTAGATGAACTACAGACTACAGTTATTTTACTGTCCTTCTAAATATTCACCTTCAATAACTCTGCACCGCTGGGCTCTGCAATACATAGCCTGGAAACTTTTCACGAAGTCTTCCTTTGGGATGACGTTCCAAAACATCGTCACGTTTATTTATATGTTGGGAATATGGTCAAATCCCTTCCAAAGCGAGTTTGGGTTGAGGGGGTAGGAAGAAATCTGTAGGATTGAGATTCGGCTGGCAAGATAGATATTCAATTTGCTGTCGCTCCCGCCGGAGGTTCGAGTCCTCCCTGTCTGTATTGTCCTTAGTGTAATTTTGCTTGAGTAGTTAGTAAGTTTAGGGACTGAGGCAATAGCAGATGGGTCCAAATGGTTTACAAACACAAGAACACTTACAATACATACACCCATGCCCGACGGAGGACTCGAACCACCGTCGGAAACAGCCGCCTAGTTCGTAGAATGACGCGTGCAAAGTTTCGAGGACATGTGTCTCAGAGCTCAGCGGTGCACAGTTTTGGGAGTTGATTAAGGCAGGCAGTAAGATAACTGTAGTTCATAGTTCATCTACGTTAATATCACAGGACTATTCACTAAACTTTATTGACAGAGGTTGTATATTACCATACAGGCGATACTTATTTTTTGACTTGAGCTCATTCCCTTTTCAACGCGACGACGACGCCCAGTTTTATGAAATGACAGCATCTTAGGATGGCAGCTCGTTCTGATGATACACTTCTGCTGTTACAAACAGTGGGCGTAGTTTTCTGCCGATGTTTAAATACTCGCGCCCCCTCCTCGTTGGTTTAAGTATCGTATCAATACGATGTTTTTACATTATTTCACTGGCGCGAACAGTGACCGTGAAGGAACACTTTGTCATTATTAGGTATCTTTCTTCTGAAGATTCAGAATTCTAGAATGTAGTCGTTTCTTCTTATTGTTGTCCTTAAATGATCGAGTTCGTCCTCAAAGTAGTGTATTTCAAAGATTCTTCTGGCCAGATTCACCAGTTTTGCTATCACGCCACTTCTGCTTCGAATGGTGATTAGATTTTTTCATGAAGATATTTGTGTGACCGGGTTTTCTGTATACTTCATTGCCTGAAGTTCCGTCATGTCTTCCTATATGCAATTTGATCTTCTTTCTCTTTCTGCTTGTACTGGAATTAATATTATTCGGAAAATTTAAAAAAAATTTACAGAGTTTTCTCCATGTCGCCAAATAACGAAAATATTATCAACGAATCGAAAGCAACATGAGGGTTTCTTCTTTGCAATGTAAAGGTCTATTTCTTCAACGTTTTTCATGTAAGACTTTGCTATAACGGCGCTGAGTGAGTTTTTCGTACGCACACCGTGAGTCAGTTCATAGAATTCACTGTTCCACTGCACGTATGTTGATGTGACACAATCTTTATTAAGATCTACCATATCTTTGGAGAAAATATTTTCCAAATGTGACATCACCCTATTGAAATGAACACTAGCAGAGAGTGATACATCAATAGGTCAGGAGTCCACTATACTCAGGAAGCGGCTACACGGGTAGCGGGGGCTGTGTGGCGTGGACTGGGCGGTTTTTTTAGGTTAGATGGCCTTGGGAATACACAAAATGGGTTTCAGTCTCAAAGGGGGCAGGTCAGACACGGGAAGAAAGCAGACCTAAAAACCATTGGTGTAACAGTTGTAAATTGTCGTAGCTGTGTTGGGAAAATTCCAGAGCTCCAAGCGCTGATAGAAAGTACTGAGGCACAAATCGTTATAGGTTCTGAAAGCTGGCTGAGATAAATTCGGCCGAAATTTTTTTTCAAAGGGCCAAATGGTCTTCAGAAAGCATAGAAGAAATAAAACAGGGGGTGGCGTGTTTATTGCTGTTACAAACGGTTTATCCTGCAGCGAAATTGAGGCAGATACTTCCTGTGAATTGGTCTGGGTAGAGGTTATACCTGACCACCGAAATAAATCAATAATTGGATCTTTTTATCGGCCCCCTGACTCAGACGATGCGGTTGCAGAAATGGTCAAAGAAAGCTTGAATCATATTTCAAATAGGTATCCGAAGCATACTGTTATAATCGGTGGCGACTTTAATTTACCCTCGATATGTTGGTATAATTACGTATTCAAAACCGGGGCCAAATATAAAACATCGTCCGAACTAGTTCTGAATGCTTTTTCTGAAAACTACTTCGAACAGTTAGTTCATGAACCCACTAGAATAGTACGTGGTTGCGAAAATACTCTTGATCTCCTAGCAACAAATAATCCCGAGATAGTAAAGAGCATCAAAAGAGATACAGGGATTAGCGAACATCGAGTTGTAGTAGCGAGACTGAATATCGAAATTCCCAAATGCACCAATAATAAACGAAAAATATATCTATTTAATAAAGCAGATAAAAATTCGCTTCACGCTTTCCTGAGTGATAGTCTCCAGTCCTTCAAAACTAAAAATGCGAGTGTAGACTAGTTGTGGCTTACTTTCAGAGACATAATATCAGTAACAATCGAGAGATTTATACCAAATAAATTAATAAAAGAGGGGGCTGACCCCTCGTGGTACACAAAACAGGTCAGATCACTGTTGCAGAAACAAAGTAAAACGCATGCAAAATTTAAAAAGACACAGAATCCGCAAGACTGGCAACCTTTTACTGAAACTCGCAACCTAGCGCGGACTTCAATGCGAGAATCTTATAGTTGTTTCCACAACGAAATCCCGTCTCGTAATCTTGCAGAAAATCCAAAGAAATTCTGGTCATATGTGAAGTACACTAGCGGCAAAGCACAAACAATACCTTCACTACGCGATAGCAATGGTAATACTACCGACGACAGTACTGCTAAGGCTGAATTGCTAAACACAGCTTTTAGAAATTGTTTCACCAAAGTAGACGAAGTGAACACTCCAGTATTCAATCCAAGAACAGCTGCCAGCATGCTAAACTTAGAAGTAGATGTTCCTGGAGTAGTAAAACAACTTAAGTCACTAAACAAAAATAAATCTTCTGGGCCAGATTGTATACCAACTAGATTCCTCTCAGAGTATGCTGATGCAATAGCTCCGTACTTAGCTATAATTTACAACCGATCACTCAGCGAAAGATCCGTACCCAAAGACTGGAAAGTTGCCCAAGTTACTCCAATATTCAAGAAAGGCAATAGGAGTGATCCCCAAAGTTACAGGCCTATCTCATTGACGTCGATTTGCAGTAGGATTTTGGAACATCACTCTTGCGAAACACAGCTTGCCCTTTATTCACATGAAGTGTTAAGTGCCATCGACAAGGGATCTCAAATCGATTCCATATTTCTCGATTTCCGGAAGGCTTTTGATACTGTACCCCACAAGCGGCTTCTAATGAAATTGCGTGCTTATGGAATATCTCCCCAATTGTGCGATTGGATTCACGATTTCCTATCGGAAAGGACACAGTTCGTTGTAATTGACGGTAAGTCTTCGAGTAAAACAGAAGTGATATCTGGCGTTCCACGGGGAAGCGTTATAGGTCCCCTACTCTTCCTCGTGATTATAAACGATTTAGGAGACAATCTGAATAGCTCCCTTAGACTGTTCGCGGATGATGCTGTCGTTTATCGGTCAGTGAAGTCAACAGAGGATCAAAAGCAACTAAAAAGCGCTTTAGACAACATTTCTACTTGGTGCGAAAATTGGCAATTGACACTAAATAAAGAAAAGTGTGAAGTAATACACATTACCACGAAAAGAAATCCGCTGAACTTCAATTACGCGATAAATCAGTCAAACCTTAAGGTCGTAAATTCTACCAAATACCTAGGAGCTACAATTACGAACAACTTTGACTGGAGAGAACACACAGAAAATATTGTGGGGAAGGCGAACCAAAGGTTTCGTTTCATTGGCAGAACGCTTAGAAGATGCACCAGCTCCACCAAAGAGACTGCCTACATCACACTTGTGCGTCCTCTCTTGGAGTACTGTTGCCCCTTGTGGGACCCTCACCATGTGGAGGAAGATATTGAGAAGGTTCAGAGAAGGGCAGGTCGTTTTGATTTATCACGTTACGGGGGGGAAAGCGTCACGGAAATGTTGCACGAATTGGGGTGGAAATCATTAAAAGAAAGACGTTATTCATTGGGGCGTGATCTGTTTGCTAAGTTTCAATCAACGACTTTTAGTTCTGAATGTGAAAATATTTTGCTAGCACCCACCTACTTAGGGAGACATGACCATCCCAATAAAATAAGAGAAATCAGATCGAAAACGGAACGATTTAGGTGTTCTTTCTTCCCGCGCGCTATTAGAGAATGGAACGGTAGAGAAAAGTTATGAAAGTAGTTAATGAACCCTCTGCCAGGCACTTAAATGTGATTTGCAGAGTATCTATGTAGATGTAGATGTAGATCAAAACTGACCGTTATATCATTTGCACTAAGTCTAAGAGGTGTTTATTTTTCAATAAAATAACAAGAATCTTTGATGTGAGTATCAGCTTCCAATGAAGCTATTTACGTCGAGCACCATGCTGAGGGTTAATGCCTGGACTTTCGACATGATATGTCCCACGCTGCAAATCAATCCTGCATTTGTAAGTGCCCAACGTGTGGCCAAAATCACGCCAGAAACCTTTTCAGGTGATTCACCGGAGTTATAAATGGGCTCTGCCTTTTATACCTTGTATACGCGATAGTGTTGTAATTTGTAACAGGGCATATTTCTATAACATCACTGTTGTCACTTCAGTGAATAAGGTAAAGCAATCAACAATCCCAGTGCTTTACTAGGTAGGCATGATCCTGTTTGGAGGTGGTATACCGTTGCCTTCCCCCGACCTTACCCAGCCAGTTATAGGGGGACCTACGGTTTAACATGGGTTCCGGTGCTACTCAGTATTTTTCACGTGACCAGTTACTGCCAGTGATGAGAAAGTAAAGCTTGATAGATAAAAATCCTAAGACGTGGGGGGGGGGGAATCGAACACGCGACCTTTAGATTCATAGTCTGACACCTAACCATTGGGCAACCGCAGTGAATATAGCGGTAAATAGTTTTTTCTGAATGTATAGCTTATTAACAAGCTTGATAGATTGTACTTTTACGGTTACAGCGCTTTCTAATCCCGAATGTACTGAATGATACCGGTTGCATGATTAGGCTCCCTGAGTCGCTCCAGTCACGGTCAGCACGGCCACTACGGTCGGGGGTTCGAATCCCCCCTCGGACATGGATATTTGTGCCGTCCTAGTTCGTAAGTAGTTCGTAAGTAGTTTGTAAGTTTAGGGACTGATGACCCCGTAGTTAAGTCCCATAAGCTTAACAAACATTTGAACAGTTGATTAGGCTCCCGCGTGCTGTATTAACTTTTCTTCTGCTTAGATGTTGCGTGATAGACTCCCTACTGTAAACTTATATTAAAACTCACGAAAATAACTTCTCTTCATTTAAGTAGTTCTTTTTGAGAGATTTTAAACTTTTTTCCTCCACGAGTTTTTCTTTCTTTCGTGCTACTTGACCCACTAACAGGCTTATCATCGGCTGAGTTTGTAGCTGGTGTTATCTATGGAGTGGTTAATATGTAGGCGCTACAATCGCATTTCCCTGTGTGCCACGTTCGGCGTTGCCTTTGCGTGTGTTGATCGCTAGTCCGGGATAACGCGCCATTTCCTGTCTGATAAAAATAATTCTCACTTGTCTCATAAACATGTCTAGATCGTCCACACGAACGTGTTTTATACGTATCGACGACAAACAAATTAACAAATTAATGGACTTTTTTATGTGAAGAGAGCAATTTCTATTTCATCAATGTTTTTGTACTGAAATTAGTAATGTGTTGTGTAATTCTGTAAAAACGTAAATGAATGACCGTAGGGTTAAACTGCATCGAGGTATAATTAATTATAAACCGAATAGTAACAAACTGGACGAGTATTTGGATCGCTATGCGCTATGGACTCCAAAGACGATTCCCGTATCATAAGAAAAGCACCACTTCTCGCGGTCTTCGAGTACACTACGTACACCTCCATTATTCGAGGACATTTGAAGTTTCCAGAACCATCGGTGTAAGCAAATGCAGCAACATATTTTCGTCTGTTGCCCTTATTAGTTTATTATTATTATTACTCTCATCGAAACTATAACTCTTGTTACTGGAGAGACATCAGTATCCGATCCATTATGTCTCTACAGAAGTTTATCTTAACACTGTTTGGACACATAAAGCACGAGTGAAACTGTGCTGCTGGTACCAGTTTTCCTGTCTGCTTAGTGTAATCGCTACTTTTAATTACTAGTTTTAGAATAATACCATAATCGTGAATTACATAAAATACACTAGTGTCCAAAATTAATGCTACAAACAACTAGAATTAAATTCTCACTCGGCAGCGGAGTGTACGCTAATATGAAACTTCTTGTGTGCCAGACCGAGATTCGAATACACTACCTTTGCCATCGACGGGCAAGCACTATACTGACTGGGTTACCTGTGGACTCCCCACGGCTCTTCATTACGTCTGTACTTCGGCTGCATAGTGAAAGTTACATTCTGGAAACATCTATTTGGTTAGTGTTTGTCAACCATTTCGAATATGCGACTCCCTTCCAAGTAAAAATATTCTGGCTACCCCGTTCCAAAGAAAAATATTCTGACGAAGCTCACCGGTCCCCTCGCCTCCTCAAGATCCATAACAAAACCGTTATCTCAAAGGATTTGATCTTCCTTCTTTGGCTTCACCTTTCTTTTAAATTGATAAGACCAAATTTTTTGTGTATTCTACATCTACATGGGATACTATGCAAATCACATTTAAGTGCCTGGCAAAGTGTTCATCGAACCACCGTTATACTATTTTATCTTCCATTCCATTCTCTAATAGCGTGCACGAAGAATGAACACCTGAATCTGTCCGTACTGGCTCTGATTTCTAGTATTTTATTCTGATGATCATTTCTACCTATGTAAGTGCGAGTCAACAATATATTTTCGCATTCGGAGGAGAATTTGGCGATTGTAGTTTTGTAAGTAGCCCACGCCGCAGGGATAAGCGCCGTTGTTGTAATGATTCCCATCCAGTTCCTGTATCAATTCCGTAACGCTGTCTCCCCTGTATCGTGACAATACGAAACGATCTGCCCTTCTTTGGATTCTTTCGATGTCCTCCGTCAAACACACCTGATAAGGATCCCACACTGAGCAGCAATACTCCATAAACGGACAAGCGTAGTGTATGCGGTTTCTTTAGTAGTTCTGTTGCATCTTTTAAGGGTTTTGCGAATAAAACGCAGTCTCTGGTTCGCCTTTCGCACGACATTATCTGCGTGTTGTTTCCGATGTAAGTCAGAAGTAATAGTAATTCCTAGGTATTTTGTGGCGTTTACGGCCTTCACATTTGATTGATTTATCCTGTAAATACAGGATAGAATACATTATCCTATTTCTATATGATTTCCAATGCAGAAATATATTTTGCTTAACGACTAATTCTCACAAGACTGAAAAGCGAATTAAGCTCTTTAAGACAATAGTCTATAGACAATTTGTAAGGAAGTAGACCTTTATTTCGAATTTTTCAGAATTACTTACGCCATGAAATTCTTTTACCGATCGATTGGTTCGTGGAAACAGTTTTCCGATTATGTGCTTATTTATCATTAACAAACTGTACCAGTATTATAAACCAATCTATGATGTATTCAATTCGTAATTAATGTTACACAAAGGGCTCCGTAATATCAAAATTAAATAAATTTCAGTTAGGTATACACTTCTGTATTACTGAACCCCCAATTATTTTATGGTGCCTGTACATACCCCCCAGCCCCCTCCCCGACCGAGCAAGACTTTGCGACCTACAGGTTGAGAAACACTGTCCTAGGTTGCTGCTAAGCCGTATCTCCACAATATCCCTTCTTCCATGAGTGATAGGCTTGCAAGAATAGGATGAGAACCTGTGTTAAGTTAGGGGGGCAGGTAATGAGATACTGGCCGAACTAGAGACTAGACTTGCGCATAATAGTTCGCGATCGGGAGCGCTCACTTTAGTTCGCGGCTCTGCCGAACTAGTTCGTTCTTTTAGTTCGTCCGCTCCCAGTGACGGCTGAGCGGCGTGGTCTGCGCGTGCAGACCACCTAGCTGCGTGAGCCGCTATCGATATCACGCAAACCAAAAGCACAGATTGTGGATAATTTCTCGCGTTAAAATTTAGAGTTATCTCCATATCTTGGCATTATGGAATTTATTAGTCAGATATCGCAGAGTGCAGAACGTATCAAAACAGTAATTTTGTAGCACTGAACTATGTAATCTAGCAGGCAGACGCAGCAGAAGGCAAACACGTGATTTTTAATTCTGCTACGCGCCCTCTCGCTATTGCCCGTCGGTCTTCGGAAAAGAATCCAACGAACTATGAAGCGAGATACGTTTGGCATAATCGTCCGCTCCTATTTCGTCCGCTGTTCCTAGTTCGTCCGCTCCTTCTAGTTCGTCCGCTCTTTTCGGCTTTTGCTACCGCTAGTAAAAGAGCTCTTTTTTATGACAGCTTTTTTATATGAGTGTTGCCAAAGCGTGTGCTATTACCAATATTTTTGGGCAATTTGACATCAAATACTTAGGCAAATAAACCAGTTATTTTCACAATGGTATTCAACTACTTTTGCATACAGAGTACTCGCAATACTTTATTTTTAAAATAGATTTTTTGTGGCAGTGAACTATGAAACTACAGCTGAGCTGCATCTCAGCTCGAAATGAAGGTAACCTGCAGAAGGGAATCAGGCGATTCTGCGCGCTCTCGCGTCCTCTCGCTGTTTCCCGTCAGTCTTCGGAGTAGGAGCGGACGAACTAAGAGGCGAGGGACCTGCGAACTAGTTCGCGTAGTTCGCCTGTGGGAGCGCTCTTCCGAACTAGAAGATGAGCCGTGAGGCGTGCACAGGTGCCTCAGTCGCGATAGGGAAAGGTTCTGGTTTCGAATCTCAGCTTACCATACAGTTTAATCTGCCAGGAAGTTTAAACACAGCGTCCTGAGTCGAATCCACGATACAGACAACAAATGTCTGTACAGTAGTGTATAATTATTGCGCATTGGCACGCTGGCAGCCGTGTCGTTCCAACCAAGGACATCCAGTATGGTATTTGAAGCTTTTAACAGCGCTGGCGTATTGGGGATACTTCCGGTAGCTTATCTTGAAATGTTGTTGCCTAGTATACAATTGTGGTATGCCTACTGCGACCTTCCTATCGGTTCTCACCAATAAGCCTTGGGCAATACATAACTCAGGGTAGTAAAAGTTTATGGCTCGTTTTGTCTGTTCATAGGGGTGAGTTATGTATGTCAGCTTTTATGCCCTAAACAGCTACCCAATCTGTTTAAACAAGATTAATAATTAATCTGTAGTATACCCAGTCTATCAATCTGCATATGATGACGTAAAAATATATTTAAACAAACATAAGTTAAACTTCTGAATAGCCAACAAAATGGATTCTAAGATAAAGAAGTGATCCACACACGAAGTAATTTTTTATAAGTGGAGTTTATTACTCTTCTTAGATGTGAATTGCGGGGATGGACCCATTTTATACATCGGTAAATACTGAACATTTCCCAACTATCGTTCATGAGAGGCACAATAAATATCACACGCACTCGGGATTAAAAGTTCTAAATTATCACTCGTAAGTTAGAGTAGTCCATCAAACTTTTCAGTTCCAAGTTAATTCGCGATAAAAATATGTGTTATAAAACACAGTTTGTCATCACAGGATGACACGATTGCTGAATTATTACCGTTCCACAGCCCTACTACCGTGCATAGTTTATCACTTTTCAAGCAGAGACTACTGCAGTCACAATCTCGTAAATTTTCAAGTCCACACATGCCTATCTCTTCAAATCAGAAGTTCGTAACGCGGCTTCAGACCGCCCAGTATCACATTTCACCACCACGTCCAAGTTACAAATCCCTTCCCAAGCGTTCGAAAAGCGTGCTCTCCCTGCTCCCAGAATTGTATCCTTCCGTGCATCCTAACGCCTCATCTTTAAAATAAAATTTCCCTTCCAAAATGTTATACATTTGAATATCACAGAATTAATGCTTTGGCCACATCCCTACAGATATTGTTGACATTTAACAAACAAATATATATTTAACAATACTAAAAAGCGGTTGAGATTAAAGCTCTTTGCTCAGACAGCCATTAAGCATAGAATCTCACTGTTCAAATATACTGCCACCGTCGAAATATAGATACGCAATTAATATTTAATTTATCATTTATTTTTATACAAATATATACAGTTATTGTCCACAAATACTTATAATTGTTTATATATAAATTATCTGCTGCATATCTACTATTTTTAGTCGTCCATGAAATATTTAAGTGCCAGTCTTCGACATAAAGACATTACTAAGAATAATATTAAATATAATAAAATACATATATAAATGTAATGCGCTTTTCTGGGTTCATGTTATGTGCTTCTGTGGTGGAATCTATGTTCTGACACAAGAATATTATTACCTCAACGAAAATCAGTACAAGAGAGTAAAACAAAGTTTATTGAAAGAATACGGAAGTAACGTGATGTATTTTAAGATAAGTAGCTTGGTACAATGCTGCCCATTTGCTTCTTAAATTGTTACTGATAAACACTACGTATCAATAATTGTAAATATAAGTCTTATAATATTATTATTATAGTACTGAAATTTCTCGGCTTTTTATCTGTAAGGGATATTGAAACTGTAATTACGGCGTTTGATTCTCTTGAGTCTCCTGAATCCATTCGTATAATTATATTTGCCGTATGACCATTTCCTGATTTTATATGGAATTTTAGAATAATGTGTGTGACTATATTGTATTTCAGTTGCATTCTGGGTTAGCCGCCCTCGCTCATTCAAGAGCATTGCTTCCGGTTTCCGACCACATTAGTAAAAACATGACTACCTGCTGTATCCCACTCACTAGTTACAAACTGGTAGCCGACCGGCTGGGGAACCCAACACCCTTGTAAAACCCGCCTTTCACATCAGCTTCCCCCTGTATCTGTAATATCACACCGTTTCATTTAGTTATTTAATTAAATGTTCACCTGGCTGCAGCGTCGTTTATTCACATTAAATTGCATTAGCAGTACATTTTACTCTCGGCACTACCACAGTCTGTTGTTATTGTGAAGGTTGTTAACACACACACAATTACCAATTTATCAAAATACTTTGGATAAATGTCACATTCCTGATTTATTGGTATTGAATTTATATAGTTTCAGGTTTTGTTGATAGCAACAACAGTCGATTAATATTTCGAGTGCGATAACTATCGAACTCGAATCAATCACACAAAGTCGTAATATTTCAAATGTTCACTTTGATTAAATGTCCTGCATCAGGTTTAATGTCGCAGTAAATAATGGACAATTTATTTTTGGAATATTATCATTATTGCACTTCTTATAAATCGGACTGCCATAAAGAAAAATCTCAATAACGAAATTCTTTTATTTCCATCAACTGAGTATCGATTACTCGAAGATATTAAGTCACAGAGTCACTGTCGGGCCCGGTGGTCTTGGGGTAAAGTGCTCGACTGGAAACCGAAGGGTCGCGAGTTCAAAACCCGGTCGGACCTTGGATTTCTTCAGTCTGCACTTTAACCCATCCTTCACCTCTCAACGATGTGAGTAGTCGCCAGAAATGACACGTGGTTCGGATTCCACGTTAAACTGTGGGCCCCCATTTCCCGGTTGGATAACTGGGGTAGGGTAAGAACTCGCAAGTCGCCGAAGTGGCGTCCAATTGAAAGACTTGCACCAGGCCAATGAGCCATACGAAATTATTATTATACTGTCAAAACTACTTGAATAGATAAGGCGGTATTCATTAATCATTTCTCATATATTCACGATAAGATCTGAAAATTGACACCACATAATTAACATTTTACAATCCAGACCGATACTAATGCGACTAAAGTTTAGACGCTATTAGTAAAACAAGCGCAAACGCTGACAATGCTTTTATACATGATCTTAGAGCTCTTTGCTCCTGTTACTTTCACATTTTCAGTTATTCCTAATATGTGGGAACTTAAATATTCTATTTTAAGCAATTAATGTTTTCGTAACAACATTTATATTAAAATCGGTAATGACAGTCTGACACCAATGTAGCAAACAAATTTGTTTACCAGCCTCATCTGACAGCCATGGTTCCCTTCAGTCCAACGGATACGGTCATTAGCCTAGGAGATGTACTGCAGGCGTTGCCGCGCTGTTAGGAAAGGTATTCGAGTCGGTCGTCTGCTGCCATAACCCGTTAATCCACAAAGCTCAGCAGTGTTCTGTCGGACACGTTCGTCGTACGTCTCACATTGACTTCTGTGATTGTTTCACGCAGTGTTGGTTGTGTGTTCGCACTGACAAATCTACGCAAAAGCCACTGTAGTCATTCATTAAATCCGTGAAGACAGTTAATGCCTGAAAGTTCATTAATATCAAAATTCTTGACACTGTGGACATTGAGTTCCCTAACGATTTCCGTCATGAAATACAAACGTGTCCAAAATTAGAGCAAAAAACCAATAACCCCTCTCCTGGCCTTTGTCGATTCACGGTATACTCATAACAGGTGTCGTACAATAGTGTTTCGCACGGAAGATGGCAATCTGGTCATCGTACAACCATGCAACTATGACGTCAGGGTACGTATCAAATGGTGTTGTGTTTTCTGGGTAGTATCACATCCACATTCGACTCTGTACACATCACAGACAGTGCAATATAGCACGGAGAAGAGACGTAGATGCTTTGCGGTGGAGGGTCACAGGAAGAAATGATACGCCCTATTGACTTTAAATGAATCTATATACGGGGTGTTAGAAAAAGGTACGGCCAAACTTTCAGGAAACATTCCTCACGCAAAAAGAAAGAAAATATGTTATGT
This sequence comes from Locusta migratoria, assembly GCA_026315105.1. Taxonomy (NCBI): domain Eukaryota; kingdom Metazoa; phylum Arthropoda; class Insecta; order Orthoptera; family Acrididae; genus Locusta; species Locusta migratoria. The sequence goes on along the minus strand of CM048744.1, from coordinate 646,536,262 downwards.
GGACATGTGTTCGGAAACGCTTAATTTCCATGTTAGAGCTCATTTTTGTATTTCTCTTTAAATGTAAATTGAAATAATTCGTGCAGATAATTGTCAAAATACCCAATTGTTTCGTTAGTATTACTGTACTTCCTCGATTCACGTCATCATCACAGATTTTCCGTGAACGTTTGGGCAGAAATTGTTGGTAATGTCTTGATTGGGCCTCATGTTCTTCCAACTACGCTCACTGGAGCACGTTTTCATGATTTCATACGGGATACTCTACTTGTGCTGCTAGAACATGTGCCTTTACAAGTACGACACAATATGTGGTTCATGCACGATGGTGCTCCTGCACATTTCAGTCGACGTGTTCGTACGCTTCTCAACAACAGATTCGGTGACCGATGGATTGGTAGAGGCGGACCAATTCCATGGCCTCCACGCTCTCCTGACCTCAACCCTCTTGACTTTCATTTATGGGGCATTTGAAAGCTCTTGTCTACGCAACCCCGGTGCCAAATGTAGAGACTCTTCGTGCTCGTATTGTGGACGGCTGTGATACAATACGCCATTCTCCAGGGCTGCATCAGCGCATCAGGGATTCCATGCGACGGAGGGTGGACGCATGTATCTTCGCTAACGGAGGACATTTTGAACATTTCCTGTAACAAAGTGTTTGAAATCACGCTGGTACGTTCTGTTTCTGTGTGTTTCCATTCCATGATTAAAGTGATTTGAAGAGAAGAAATAAAATGAGCTCTAACATGGAAATTAAGCGTTTCCGGACACATGTTCCTGAAAGTTTGGCCATACCTTTTTGTAACACCCTGTATATATATAAGTCTAGAGTGCCATAATTTTTATATATATATCAATTAGTTTCGGTCCTTCTTTATCTTCAGAACTGCAACTCTGAAATGTATCATAGTTACATTTAGAAGACCTTCAAGCAACATACATTCGTGCCAACATGAACCTAAATTAATAAAATAAAGAGAAATAAAATAAAACGATGTTATACCCATAGATGTCGTGGAGCTGGGCAGGTGCTTGGGAGCCTTCCAGTGCATCCCTGGTATCTGGTGCAAGGTTTACTACTCTTAAATAGCTGAGGCTCCGCCCCTTTGCCAGCTCCACTCATCCTTGGTAGCCAATGAAAAACTACATACATAAATTTAGCCAAAAATATAGAGGATTATAATTAACTATACATTTTTTTGTCATTGTCTGAGGTAAAATAATTATGGTCATTCTTCTGATATGTAAAATCAAGATTAAAACATTTAAATACTGACGTAAATTGCACCAGGTTCTTATCTATATTTTCAGAAATCGTTCTCTGATGACACACCAGAAAGAGAGGTCCGTTGCCGGGCAGATAATAAGCAGGTTGTTACTGGCCAATCACTTCCCAGCATCCAGTGTAAGACTTTTACCGTCGCCGGCCGCGGTGGCCGAGGGGACTGAGGCGCTCCAGTCACGGTCTGCACGGCCACTACCCTCGGGGTTCGAATCCCCCCTTGGGCATGGATATTTGTGCCGTCCTTAGTGTTAGCTAGTTCGTAAGTAATTTGTAAGTTCAGGGACTGATGGCCCCGTAGTTAAGTCCCATAAGCTACACAACCATTTGAACATTTTTGAACTTTTACCGTGGTAAACAATGCACAGACGACTTCGGCATAGTGGCTTTTACTGCCGTATGCGGGTTCTGGCGCGTCTTGAAAGATGGGAGCGTCTTGAGTGGTCAACATGTCGCCTGGAAGCTCCAACAGTAGGCCTAGGTTCCTTTCATATATGCTCCCGATTAGATCTGGAGAGTGATCGTGGACTGATTACAATCTGGAGGATACGTGGAACATGCATGCTCTGCGAGACACTTAAATATTTTTCTACAAATCATATATATATATATATACAGATTTAAATGGGTTTCGCGGCTTCCAAATGGTGTGGTAGGAATAATGTTGACCACTGGAATACCTCTGCATGAGAGTGTATGGATTCATCGTCCAGGTTTAACTGCTGTAGGTATCGTGATGTGAGCTTTGTCCCTGACATGATGGTGTGGCCCCAGACTTCACATTCACTGATAATAGTGTTGGACCTGATGTAGCAAGGGTAGTTTAATGCGAGGTATCCCCGAGAAATGCACGCTGTATCTTCTGTATGAAAACAATCGTATATCTGCAAACTTTCTAGTAATTCATCAAGCGGTTTCGAAGTCTGTTTTAAGGAATCTTCTTGTTTTGATGCACAACTGTGCACAATTTCTTCAAGATAAAAAGAAAACTATTGGTATGTTTCCAGTTATTTAAGTAAAGTACAATCCACCATCCACCATATGAAACGTAATCCTTATGATTTGAAGCTCAGGTCACGTTTGCAAAATTTCATCAAGATAGAAATAAAACTGCAGGCAAAGGGACATTCTTCTTTACATATAAGACAGATAAGATTAAAAGTCGGTTCTCCAGTTTTCGTGTCGACCTATTAATACGGCATTATGGTGCATTAGTGGAGTAGTAATGTGCTCCTTTTTCTTTCTACGGCTGTAGTTCCCAAACAGCTGTTTGGCGGGATCTCTTTCGACAGGATATTGGGTATCAGAGTTTAGAATTCTTTCCCATTTTTCAGCTGTTCCTTTGGATTTTCGGTAATTTCTTTTTGTAAACCACCCCCGTATTAAAACAAGCAAACCTAAATTATTCAAATCAGCCCAGTCATTCCTGAATTTTAGGAAGAATAACACACAGCTATAAATTTCAATATGTAAAGATTAGAATTTATGACGGGACAACAGTGATCTGTGGTGGAAGAAAGAGCAGTTTCAGGTACATGGTAGCTGAAATGAAATTCAGAAACTATGGTTACAATAGCTCGACTTCGTGGCGTATGATGTAACAATCAAGTTGACGAAATGGAACTGTAATAAATCAATTTACTTCGAGACTGGTCGGTCTTTTCCTGTCATAAATTATCAGTGATCACTGCGGAAGGTCCAAAAGTGGATTCAAACATACATAAAAAAAGATCACGTTATTCTTGGTGTGATGGACAAAATATTAAAAGTATAAATCTTTGGACATCGCATGTGATATCGAAAATAACTGACGAAAAGAGAAAAAGTAATCAAGGAAGTGTAAACTATTAAAGAATAATGGCAAGTGAAGAAAGTAAGAGCATTGACTACTATTGCTAAGGTGAATGTGTGGCGTATCGGAAAATTAATGAGCTCTTTATAGAAAAAAAAGAATGTCTCGATATGATAAATATCGTAAGCTAATTTGTCACGTAAGTATTAAGCAATGAAGGAGTGGCTGGACATTGGTGGAATATAACCTATTAAAGCGTAAAAAGAAAACAATTGGCGAAACCATTTCTGACTTCTAGCGATACTGACTCACTGGTATTTTTTTATGTGTAAAGATTAGTCTAGAAGGTAGTTTTTATCTAAAACTTTTTACCCAAGTATTAACATCGACAACTGCAACAGCACCAGTTTTACAAAATATCTTTAACATGTAATCCTGTCTTCTTTTGTTAACATTGTAATAACTGGGGAAACACGTGTTTCTGAAACGCTGAATGCCCTTTCAACCATTCACTAGTTTGATTACTGTGTTTCTTTTGTTTGTCATTGTATTGTGTAGCAATTAAAGCAGGCGTTTCTTTTGCATATACTTTTTTCTTCTCGTATTTAACTGTCCAGCAACTTTGGCGCCATTGTACTTCGGCATTAATCGGTACGTTACACACCATTCGAATCTCCTGTCTCGTTACGTGCCCCGGGATTACAGGGAAACGATTTCCTCGCTGTCTGGAATGCCGTAGCGCACAGCAGAATTTGCCCCCGGCGCATCTCATAAATCGCGCAAAGCCCTCAACAGGCGAAACAGATGGAGACGGGCCTAATTGATTTGGGCGGGAGGCGGCGCGGCGCGGCGCGCGGCGTTTTGGGCGCCTTGATCCCGCCGCTAATGTGATTGCCGCGCCACAAAGTGGCCGTTCATTAGCCACCCTCCCCCCTCCCTCCCCCTCCCTCTCGCCCGCAGATCGCCGGACCGCCAGGCGGGGTGTCGACGTGCCCACAAATCACGCGCCGGCTGAACGCGCTCGCACATCGTGGCACACACCTCGAGACACAGACACGCCTCTACAGCCCCTCCGCTGTTCCCCAACTGTCCCCGCACATTCTCCTGTCTGCTGCTGATATATTCACCTCTGCGTACTCTGCCGATTATTCCTACTGCCACTACATTCTTAACCCTAGAACGGTCGGGCTGGGTCTGTTAGACCCAGTAGTTTTTGTTTCATTGATTATATATTCTTCTAATTTCGAATTTGACTCGAGCGGTCCGCTAGCTTCCTGAAACACCCGAGAGAAAGGCCGGTATTACACAATCAAATTATTTGTCAAAGAATTGGACAAAGAAAAATTGGACGTAGTGCAATGGGAACATCATCCAATATTTCATCCAATCTAAGGCCTCGGTCTAGGGTTGCCAGATCTCCGGGCGCCGCCCGGAGTGCCCGGGTTTGGAATGAATTCTCCGGGTCTACGGGCCAGTGACTCCCATCTCCGGGCTTGAATGTACTAACTTTTTTTTTACAACACTTTTTAAGTACTATGCTCATGTAGGGACGATCTACATCGAACTTAACGTAACTTAAACTAAGGACGAACATGACATCCATGCCCTAGGGGGGATTCGAACCTCTGACGGGAGCAGCCTCGCGCCCAGTGGCAAGACGCCTCAGTGCGCTCGGCCATTCCCGGCTGGCTCCTCTCTAGTAATTATGAATAACTTTATATAAATGTCAATTTCTTATTGCAACAAAACGCTACTTTTCTATTCTTCCTCTGAAAACCTATCATTGTTGCGTCGGTAATAATCGGCTAGCGCATTATTAAGCAAACACTGTTGCGGCAACATGTCAACTGGCGACGTCTATTATTTGTATTCCTTCAAACCGTCTTGATTGCAAATATTTTTATTAGTTAATGACGCGTTTCGCCCTTTAGCAGGGCATCTTCAGATTATCTGCGTGACAGAATTTACACAAAACTACAAGGCGGAATTACAAACGGTTATAATAGTACATGGGCTTATTTTGTGTTAAGAAGACAGTATATATGGTAAACAAAGCTTACAATGCGCTCTCTGTGGTGTGACACCTTAAGTTGTTATTGCGGTGTTTCTATTTTTCTGGAATTTTTTGGATTTTCATGTCGCCCTATAAATGATCGGGTAACAACGAATTACAGTTGGAACAAACTCGGTAAAGATGTGAGAAACCGAAGACCACCCCTAGCAATGTTCCACCGGGGGGGGGGGGGGGGGAGGGGGGAAACTTGCTGGGAGGAAGGAGATGATTTTTTTTTTATTTTTTTTAATTTTTTATTTTTTTTTAAGAATTCACGTGTAATCTTGGTTGGGGGGGCGGGAGATGGTCGCAGCTGGGGGGTGGGGAGTCATTGGCCAAGGGGGAGGGGGGACAGGTCTGGTCTCCGGGCCAGTCTCGAGTTCAACTGGCAACCCTACCTCGGTCTAGATTTGATCAAAGAAATCGCTCGTCTTCTGTTTCCTGCAGTGAGAAATGTGACCGCTTGGAGCGCTAGTAGTATACAGCTACCTTGCCACTACAGCTGTTTTATTTGGAGGTTAAATATCTCACATTACTTGGACATAACGTTCGTATTCGTAAACATGGCTAGTAGTGGAATGTTTGTGTAGTGTTTTCTAGCAACAACAAAATTTTAAAAAATCAGATGGGGTGTTGTATAACAGGTGACAAGGCCAATTCACACTCCGTCACGTCAATTCGCGTAGCCCAATACCCTGCGCCAAAAGTGAGGTTGAGTTACAATCCGTGATGTAAAAAAGTTATTATATACTATCGGAATTGAAGAAGTAATACCCCTAAATCTTAATACGGCCGAAGCAGATTTTAGAATGCATGATTTTGGTAACGTGGTGTGCTAAGTTCTGGGAAATGAAACAACTTTCAAAACATCGACATCTGTTTGCAAGCGAATCTATGTACATATAAATACGTCAGCCAGTCTGTAAGGAAATAAATCGAGCCAATGTTTCTCCTCTTACATTGTTAATAACGTCATAAACAATTTAGATTATCCTCTTTGTCAGTGCTCACATTTTCCATTTAAAACGTTATTTAATGAAACTTGTTTTATCAACTTAACAATCTTATTCGTATACACTGTTTGAGTCAGCCTTTTTGTTACTCTATTGCAAACTGTGAAGGATGAAGAGCGACAAAATAATTAGCAGTGAACGGCCTGGCTGTTCTGACAGCATAAAAAAGGAAAATCCTCCCGGTCCCGTAACAAATTTTATTTTTCTCGCTCTGACACCTACGGTTTCATCCAAGTATGTTTCCTTGTCTTTTAAATGCAGACATAACGAAACTGTAGTATAAACAATAGCTGAGCATTACACCGTCATTTTGAAGAAAATTTGACAAAATATTGGATGATAGTGTAATACCCCCTTTTGCGTTTCATCCAATTTCTTCGTCAAAAAATATGACCAATATTTCATCCAATTTTTTCGTCCAATTCTTTGTCCAATAATTTGATAGTGTAATACCGGCCAAAGCGTTGACAGCTTGAATGAGGTTTTTCATTGTTTAGTCATTGTTTCGCAGTATTTCAAAAAGCACGCGGGTCTGCTAGAGCCAGCCCGACCGTCTACGATCCCGTTATATTTTGTTGTATCGTTGAGTTAGCAGTTACTTTGCGAACTATTTGTTATCTCCTAACACCAAGGTATCAGGCAACAGTTTATAGTATAAAATTGGCTCGAGAAAGTCTCTCGTACAGTGAAACATACAAAATTTTATATGACATTTGACCATTAGTTTACTTCTTAGCCAATCGTCAAGAGACTGTTACATGAGAAGAATATAACTGTTATCGGTACATTAAAAAAATAAGCCTGAAATTCCGTTTTTTACCCAAAAATTCTAAAGAGATGTACTCAAGTATGTTTGGATTTCAGGAATACATCACATTGCTTCCATATGTACCAAAACGGAACAAATCAGTATTGCTTTTGTCATCAATGCATAATGATGATGAAATTGACAGTGACAGCGGCGGAAAGAACAAGCCGAGTATAATAACTTCAACAAAACCAAGGGCGGCGTAGACGTTGTTGATGCTATGTTCAGCCGGCCGCGGTGGCCGAGGGGACTAAGGCGCTCCAGTCACGGTCTGCACGGCTACTACGGTCGGGGGTTCGAATCCCCCCTCGGGCATGGATATTTCTGACGTCCTAGTTCGTAAGTAGTTCATAAGTAGTTTGTAAGTTTAGGGACTGATGACCCCGTAGTTAAGTCCCATAAGCTTCACAAACATTTGAACATTTGCTATGTGCGGTGACTACACAGTTGCCAGAGGAACAAGACGCTGGGCTATCTGTCTCTTTTTTTTCAGATGTTGAACATTGCAACTCTGAATGACTACATTGTGTTCAAAGCCAACGGAAATGTTTCAGTTAGAAGAGAGTACCTGATAACGCTAGGGAAGACTCTCGTAACACCATATTTGAAAATGCGCGCAACGCAGGCAAACCTTCCGCGCCAAATTCGCAGGCTTGCTTCTAACATCTCCGGCACCCAAGAACAAGGTATAGTTGAAGATCCACAACCAGGGAGAAGGGGAAGATGCTACGAATGCAAAGACAGCAAAACAAAATACTTTCGCAAAGTTTGCAAGGTATGGTTATGCTTGGCGCATGCAGAAATAGTTTGCAGCGAATGTTTTGAAAAGCGACGATTTTAGAGACCCACACCTCACAAAGTATTCATATGTTCACAATTTCCATTTATGTGGTGATAATTCAACGTTTTTGCTAGTTAGTTATTGACTTATTCTTATTTATATAAATATTTCAATGAAATGATGTGAAAAACATGCTCGAAACGCGTTGTGCTATGTTAGATTAAACTCTGAGAAATAAAGTGAGTTGTAGTAGAAATACGAATATTTATTGTTTCACACAGTCACGGTTTCTGAACTTAGTCATGTTCTTTCTCTTCAGCCCTTTTCCCGTACATGCAGGGGCGGCTTTGGTTATTGGTATGTGGCGTGTTAATATTGACGGGGTGGCCGGATGCCCTTTCTGCCGCCACCCCCTGCCCCCCGGGAGGAAAGTGTACCCCAAATGTCTGTATATATTGTTAGAGGTGTGAAAGTGTAAAGTGTTATGAAATGTTTGAGAATTGTGTAACTGAGGCGAGTCTTGCGGACCAGCACGGTCTTCACCTAGGGGGATGTGGAAAACCGCCTAAAAACCACGTCCAGGCTGGCCGGCACTCCGACCATCTTCGTTAATCCGCCGGGCGGATTCGAAGCGGGACCGGTACGCCTCCCCGTCTCGGAACGCGGTGCGTTAGACCACACGGCTAAACGAGCGGGTGAACTTAGCCATTTTGACTACATTTAATTTTTGATTTAATCTAATATATAAACAGACTTTCCGTATGTTGTACGTGTTGCACACAAATCTACAGTTTTGTTCCAATCTTTATGAAATTTTGTATACGTAAGCTTCAATCCATGAGGATGGTCGCCGTAAGTGTAAGAATCACACACGATATATAATCATAACGTGTAGGCTTTCACGGCCGGCGTCTTCAGTAATTAAAACTTCCGGGCTGAGAGGCCGTGGTCGAACAGTAGAAATTTCTTCCCCTGACGTTTCGTTGCCGGCTGCGGGCAACATCTTCTGAGGTATGTCGACGACTGGCTGCTGGGCCGTGGAGATCCTGCATATATAGAGGACATAGAGGGCGCCACCACTCGTCACGTGATGTCAACAGTAAAACTATCTCTGGCTGGCGTCATTACTCTCGATCGAAGGTAATCGATTGTCACGTCTTTGGTACAAAGCAGACCGCCATATCTTGTCTAACTTCAAGCCTTCTTCCTTTCTGTTAAAATTATTGTGGTGTTTAAAAATCTCTATAGCCTCTCTATTCATACGTGTATAATAATGCGATGTCTTAGCTAGCACGCTTGTGTCACTAAATTTTATTTTGTGGTCACCGTTTTCAAAAACATGTTCCGCTACGGCCGATTTGTCCGTGTGTCCCAGTCGACAGTTCCTTTTTGTGTTCAGTTAGGCGAGTATTGATACTTCTTTTTGTTGTGCCAATATAAACCTTCCCACAACTACATGGGATCTTATACACACCTGGAGTAGCCAAAGGGTGTCGCGCATCTTTCGTTGATCGTAAGCATTCACTGATCTTTTTGGTGGGTTTGAATATTGTTTCCACTCTAAACTTGGCCAGTACTTTCTCAATGCGGTCCGTGATTTTGTGGATGAATGGGAGAAACACTTTCCCCGCCAAAGGTGTTTGTTGGACGTTAGCAGAGATTTGTCTTCTGGGCTGGAGTGCTCGATCTATCTCCTTATCACTGTATCCGTTTTTCTGAAATGCGGTTCGTAAATGATCGAGTTCCTCTTGCAAATAAGCTGGCTCACAGATTTTATTACCCTGTCCACTAATGTTGTTATTAAAACAGGAAATTTTACAGACAGTATACACATACATAGTTGAATGTAGCTTCTAAATTGTATCACATTCCGACACGTAGTTCATGAGATATGAGCACGTAAACAGTAACGTTCTTGGAAAACCGCCCAATCACGCACAACGTTTTAACCTATTACTTCTTTACTACTAATTGTATTCCCAAGAGATTTTACAGATGCATCCGTTATACAAATGAATATACACCTGAAAAATAGCAGGAATAATTAAATAAATACCTGGGTAACGCCGGGTTTTCAGCTAGTTTTTGTTTTTAAAAAATGTTTCAAGAGATGTAAGAAGTCTTGAAACATGCAGGAAACGACATGGAAATGTAAATAAAAGGGACAAATTCAGAAGTTAAATTATGAGGTTCAGATATGACGTAAAGGAAGGAAACAGGGAAAACATGGAAAGAGCAAAGGAAACAGGAACACAGTAAAAACAATGAAGAGGTTTTGGGAACAGAAAAAGAAGATGATAGTAAGAAAGAAAATTTCAGTTTAAACGCAGTCTTAAGTGTAAAAATGGACAATAATAACATTAATCATAGTAATGTAATGGGGTTGCTTAAGAATCGTTTGTTTGGATGCCATCTCACAACCGCATGAACTATCGCACTAAAGTTTCCGCTGCAGTTGTCACAATGTAAAAATGTCCGAACGACATGTTTCGGGCCTACATTATCCCATTCACAAGTTCTAAAAGGAGAAAGCCAAGGAAAACGTAAATTAAAACGAAAACACTAAAACCTTGACTACGGTCCATGTCAATATAACCTAGTATGTTCATTCTACACAGGCTTACCTTGAATTCTAAAACATATCAGCCCTAAGGCAACGTCAATCGTACAATGTTTGCGGCATATGCGCCATGTCAACAGATAAACATTCATCACCGTAAAATATGTTTCTAGTTGGACGCCCAGTTGTGAACTGCTATCTGTTCTGCTACATCAGAGATAGGCCAAACGCTACCCACTACCAAAGATAAACCTACCGTATTGCTACTATCGAAAGTAAACCCGCCTAAAAACACAAATTTAAAATGTATCCAAAAAACTTCTAACAGTAAATCAGCCAACCCCAAGGAACCAAATGCAAGGGGACGTTTCACTGTTTATCGAGAAGGACATTACCAAAATGAGATCACAAATGTCCTTTAGACAATTCCGTCTGTTCATTTAATATACTAATCGGTTCTTTTTTTTAACACACAAAAAATTTCAACCTCCTCCAGGTTAGACAGCAACCATCCCTCATCCTCATAATGTATTGGCCTCATACTGTTATTAATATTGCCCAACGAATGCCGTCTTTTTTTTATTTTTTAGATGCTTCGCCACCGCCGAAGATCCATTCTCAACGTTGTTACGCTCTTTAAATCGAATTTTAAAATTCCTACCAGTCTGTCCCACGTATTTCATTTCGCAATCTAAACATTTAACTTCATAAACTCCTGTTTTCACCCGCCCAATCGTCTCCTGAATCAGTCTTAAGGCCTAAGGTTTTAGTATTTTCGTTTTAATTTACGTTTTCCTTGGCTTTCTCCTTTTAGTACTTGAGAATGGGCTAATGTAGGATCGAAACATATCGTTCGGGCATTTTTACATTGTGACAACTGGAGTGGAAACTTTAGTGCGATTGCTTAACCCTTGAACGGTCGGGCGAAAAAAGTTTCATGAACGGTCTGGCTGGATCTGAGAGACCCAATATATAAAACACTTTTAACAAGTGACGAAATGTATATTTTCATAAAATGACCATTTTTTAATTTTATTGAGAAAGTACTAAATGATACAGTGATATTATTTTACCTGTCTGAATTGTACAATAATTATAATAAAATAAAACTGAAAAACATACAAGTTTGGTAGTACCAAATGTTAGTAAACAGAATATACAAGAAAAATTTCATTGAAATATTTATATAAATAAGAATAAGTGCAATAACTAACTAGCAAAAATGTTGAATTATCACCACATAAATGGAAATTGTGAACATATGAATACTTTGTGAGGTGTGGGTCTCTAAAATAGTCGCTTTTCAAAACATTCACTGAAAACTATTTCTGCATGCGCCAAGCATAACCATACCTTGCAAACTTTGCGAAAGTATTTTGTTTTGCTGTCTTTGCATTCGTAGCATCTTCCCCTTCTCCCTGGTTGTGGATCTTCAACTATACCTTGTTCTTGGGTGCCGGAGATGTTAGAAGCAAGCCTGCGAATTTGGCGCGGAAGGTTTGCCTGCGTTGCGCGCATTTTCAAATATGGTGTTACGAGAGTCTTCCCTAGCGTTCTCAGGTACTCTCTTCTAACTGAAACATTTCCGTTGGCTTTGAACACAATGTAGTCATTCAGAGTTGCAATGTTCAACATCTGAAAAAAAAAAGAGACAGATAGCCCAGCGTCTTGTTCCTCTGGCAACTGTGTAGTCACCGCACATAGCAAATGTTCAAATGTTTGTGAAGCTTATGGGACTTAACTACGGGGTCATCAGTCCCTAAACTTACAAACTACTTATGAACTACTTACGAACTAGGACGTCAGAAATATCCATGCCCGAGGGGGGATACGAACCCCCGACCGTAGTAGCCGTGCAGACCGTTTTGGTACATATGAAAGCAATGTGATGTATTCCTGAAATCCAAACATACTTGAGTACACTTCTTTAGAATTTTTGGGTAAAAAACGGAATTTCAGGCTTATTTTTTTAATGTACCGATAACAGTTATATTCTTCTCATGTAACAGTCTCTTGACGATTGGCTAAGAAGTAAACTAATTGTCAAATGTCATATAAAATTTTGTATGTTTCACTGTACGAGAGACTTTCTCGAGCCAATTTTATACTATAAACTATTGCCTGATACCTTGGTGTTAGGAGAAACAAATAGTTCGCAAAGTAACTGCTAACTCAACGATACAACAAAATATAACGGGATCGTAGACGGTCGGGCTGGGTCTAGCAGACCCGCGCGCTTTTTGAAATACTGCGAAACAATAACTAAACAATGAATACCCTCATTCAAGTTGTCAACGCTTTGGCCGGTATTACACTATCAAATTATTGGACAAAGAATTGGACGAAAAAATTGGATGAAATATTGGTCATATTTTTTGACGAAGAAATTGGATGAAACGCAAAAGGGGGTATTACACTATCATCCAATATTTTGTCAAATTTTCTTCAAAATGACGGTGTAATGCTCAGCTATTGTTTATACTACAGTTGCGTTATGTCTGCATTTAGAAGACAAGGGGGGAAAAAAGAAAAGGAAACACACTTGGATGAAACCGTAGGTGTCAGAGCGAGATAAATAAAATTTGTTACGGGACCGGGAAGATTTTCCTTTTTTATGCTGTCAGAACAGCCAGGCCGTTCACTGCTAATTATTTTGTCGCTCTTCATCCTTCACAGTTTGCAATAGAGTAACAAAAAGGCTGACTCAAACAGTGTATACGAATAAGATTGTTAAGTTGATAAAACAAGTTTCATTAAATAACGTTTTAAATGGAAAATGTGAGCACTGACAAAGAGGATAATCTAAATTGTTTATGACGTTATTAACAATGTAAGAGGAGAAACATTGGCTCGATTTATTTCCTTACAGACTGGCTGACGTATTTATATGTACATAGATTCGCTTGCAAACAGATGTCGATGTTTTGAAAGTTGTTTCATTTCCCAGAACTTAGCACACCACGTTACCAAAATCATGCATTCTAAAATCTGCTTCGGCCGTATTAAGATTTAGGGGTATTACTTCTTCAATTCCGATAGTATATAATAACTTTTTTACATCACGGATTGTAACTCAACCTCACTTTTGGCGCAGGGTATTGGGCTACGCGAATTGACGTGACGGAGTGTGAATTGGCCTTGTCACCTGTTATACAACACCCCATCTGATTTTTTAAAATTTTGTTGTTGCTAGAAAACACTACACAAACATTCCACTACTAGCCATGTTTACGAATACGAACGTTATGTCCAAGTAATGTCAGATATTTAACCTCCAAATAAAACAGCTGTAGTGCTTTTTATACATACAGAAATGTTTAAATTATCTGTAATTTACTTATTTAAAGTCTATTTGTTGTTATTGGTGGTTAGGGGAGGGGGGAGGGCAGTGGATGGCCATAAACTAACATACAGTGATTTTTTTTTTTTCTATTCTGCTGGTCTTCCTGTATGGTGTGATTTGTTTTATCGCCTGTGTGGGATGTAGACAAGAATGCAGCAGGTGTTGTGATGCAATGGTAATGTGATTCACCTACGTTGATGGTCAGTTGCACACTTACGATTTTCGTGTTCCAAGGTTTCTTTTGCATTTCTGGTGCAGTGGTGAAGCTGCTGCATATTGAATCAATTACAAGGTTCTTCTTTGACACTAATTGTTTTATCACACTCTCATATATATAAACAATTAGTGTAGCAGGGTATAAGTGATTCATATACAGCTGTTCCCCACTGCACCAGAGATGCAGAAGAAACTTTGGAACACGAAAACTGAAAGTGTGCAACTGACTATCAACGTAAGTGACTCACATGACCGTTGCATCACAACACCTGTTTCATTCCTGTCTATATCCCACACAGGTGGTGAAACAAATCGCACCATACAGGGCGACCAGCAGAAAAAAAACACTATATGTTACTTTATGGCCATCCACTGCCCTTCCCCCTACCCTAACTACACTCAACCCCAATAATAAGACTTTAAATAAATAAATTAGAGGTAACATAAGCATTTCTGTATGTATAAAAAGCTCCTGGTGATGAGAAAAACATTCTCGAAACGCGTTGTGCTATGTTATATTTAACACTAACAAATAAAGTGACTGATAGCAGAAATGTGAAACGTTATTTATTGTATCAAAAATCGTATTTGTCAATCGGTTGCTGTTCATCCTATGTGTATGTGTGTGTGTGTCTACATCTACATCTACATCCATACTCCGCAAGCCACCAATGGTGTGTGGCGGAGACTACCTTGAGTACCACTATCGGTTCTCCCTTCTATTCCAGTCACGTATTATTCGCGGAAGGAAAGATTGTCGGTATGCCTCTGTCGCTTTCTCGATTACCGAATGATCCTGTAACGATGCGCGCTGCTCTCCGTTGGATCTTTTTTACCTCCTTTATCCACCCCACCTGGTACGGATCCCACACCGGTGAGCAGTATTCAAGCTGTGGACGAACAAGTGTACTGTAACGTACTTCCTTTGTTTTCGGACTGCATTTCCTTAGGATTTTTCCAATGAATCTAAGTCTGACATCTGCTTCACCGACGATTGATTTTATATGGTCATTCCATTTTAAACCACTCCTAATGCCTACTCCCAGATAATTATGGAAGTAACTGCTTCCAGTTGCTGACCTGCTATAGTGTACCTAAATGATAAAGGATCTTTCTTTCTATGTATTCGCAGCACATTACACTTGTCTACACTGAGATTCAATTGTCATTCCCTGGACCATCCTTCAATTCGATGCAGATCCTCCTGCTTTTCAATACAATTTTCCACTGTTACCAACTCTCTATATACTACAGCATCATCCGCAAAAAGCCGATGTTATCCGCAAGGTCATTTATATATATCGTGAACAGTAACGGACCCACGACACTTCCCTGTGGCGCCACGGTGGAGTAACCGAGCGGTCTAAAGCGTCTCGCTGCGGAGCGCGCGGTTGCTCGCCGTGGGGGTTCGAGCCCTTGGGTTAGTTTACCTAGGTTTACTAAGGTTTAAGTAGTTTGTAAGCTATGGACTGATGACCACGCAGTTTGGTCTGATAGATTTTCAAACATTTGAACATTTCATTTCTTACAACTCCCATGTGGCACACCTGATATCACTCTTACTTCGGAAGACTTCTCTCCATTTAGAATGACATGCTGCATTCTGTTATCTAGGAACTTCTCCATCTAATCACACAATTGGTCTGATAGACCATATGCTCTTACTTTGTTCAATAAACGTCTGTGAGGAATTGTATCAGACGCCTTGCACAGCATCTACCTGAGAACCCGTGTCTAAGAACCTCTGAGTCTCGTGGACGAATAGCGCGTGCTGGGTTTCAAACAATCACCTTTTTCGAAACCCATGCTGATTCTTACAAAGCAGATTTCTAGAATCTAGAAATGTCATTATACCCCATCATAATACATGTTCCAAAATTCTATAAATGACCGACTTTAGAGATATAGTCCTATAGTTCTGCACATCTGTTAGACGTCCCTTCTTAAAAACGGGGATGACCTGCGCCATTTTCCAGAGAATCTTAGAATGTTATCTACGTTTTCTGACCAGTTTATTAGTCTTTTTGTCCGTTCATATAATTTGTTGGTTGGTCTCTTTAGTCATAAACCATCCCTGTGTACTGCTCCAAAAATTTTCTCAGGATGTTAGTCATTCTTTCTTATGCTTAGAGTGCTTCTGGTAGTACAACTGTAATATAGTGTCTGAGTTTGTATCTTTCTGAAATTTTTCTTTCTATGTTGACTCCTTGTTTGATCCTCCTATTTCTATATATTCACTAGGCGTATTGCTATTATTATTTATTCCTCAGATGACTTGAATGTGATATTCAGATATATGAGAAGGTGTATACTTCTGTGCCTAGGCTATAGCAAATGGAAGTTCCAATATCAAATGGCAAGTTACGCTAGCGTAGACTGGGCAGCATACCGCAACTCGCAGCTCCTAAATTTCCTTGTAGCAATACATCATTAGTCTCCGTTAGTACACGTATACATTTTACTGAATAACATTCAAGAAGTGCGTTGCGAGATTAAAGCTCAATAAAATATTGATGTGCATTTGTCGAGAAATTTTGTACTGCGTTTCGCAATCAACGTGTGATACAACGCCCCTGACTGAAATGTTCGGCGTAAACGCCAAGGAGAGAAACACCTCATACTTAGGTAAGAGAGGCTTTAAATTACGAAGTACACAAACGGTAAAGCTTCTATAGAACCATTGTTGATTCAAGTATGCAGAATAATCAAACGTGTAAGATCCTATCATCAAAACGATTGTGCCCTTATACATCTTTACATAGATACTCTGAAAGTCTCAGGGAAGTGCATGGCAGAGGTTCATCGAACCAGTTTTATGGTATTTCTCTATAGTTCCATTCTCTATTAGCTTGCGAGAAAAAAGAACACCAAAGTCTTTCTGTTTTCTGTCTGATTTGTCTCATTTTATTACGATGACCATGTCTCCCTATGTAGGTGAGTGCTAACAATATATGATCGCATTCTGAAGAGAAAGTTGGTGAAAGAAATTTTGCAAATAGATCTCACCGCAACTAATAAAGTCTTTCTTGTAATATTTTCCACCCCAACTCCTGCATATTTCCGTGACATTTCCCCTATATTGCCATAATACGAAACGTTTTGCCCTTCTCTGAATTTTCTCTAAATCATCCTTCAGTCCCACCTGGTGTAATTCCCACAATGCGCAGCAATACTCCACAATATGACGCACAAGTCTAGTGTAGGCAATTTCTTTAGTAGAACTGTTGCATCTTCTAAGTGTTCTGCATATGAAACGTAGTCTTGGTTCGCCTTCCCTACAATATTTTCTATGTTCTGCACTCTATTTACAATATTTTCTGTAATATATCATTTAATTGTGGGTGGAAGAGAAAGGTTTACTCACTCATCAGATTCACAGATTGAAGCTAAAAGAACAGCAGAAGACCGGAAGTACAACAGGCTACAATAGACAATGAAAAAAAAAAAAATCTGTACCGACTGACAAGTGATTGGCAATGAATTTAGCTCCGAAGATAGCAACAGATCAAAGTTATTGATATTGAAATATTCACACATGAAATGAAGTGAACATGTGGTGCTACTGTGGACTGGCCAAGGGCATTAAGGCGCTATGCTGCGATGCGCGAGGCCTTTCCCCGTCGGGGGTTCGAATCCCCCCTCGAGCATGAATGTTTGTGTCGTCTTTAGTATAAAGTAGTTCATAAGTAGTTTGTAAGTTTAGTGACTAATGAACCCGCAGTTCAGTATTTTAAGCTTGACAAATATTTGAACATTTTTTGAATATGTGTTTAGAAGAACCGAGTTAGTATTTAAATTACCACGAAATTTATAACTAAACTGGATCAGTGAAGTATTTGGAAAGAAAATACTCGTAGGAACTAAATGTTACTTTCTTGAATAAGAATGCATCGATCTGATGGCTTATTTATCATGAATACGTGGATGCAGTATAAAAGTCACAAAGGATCACCAAGAAACTCTCAAATAAATTTAGAAAACTGGGAAGAATGTAAACATACGCACACTAAATGTCAATCATACGCACATTCACACTATGGACGGAATGCTTGAATCATAGCATCTTGTGCTCTGTTACTCTCCCCACATCACAAGTAGCAGGGGACAAACTACCTAGCTAAACAAAGCAAAATCATGCCCTTCCCCGCACTAAATCAATGATGGATCTCTAGACAATTTTCTTACGAAAGATGGTATCTACTAAAGTGTGCTCGTATGCTTTGTTCACAGCGATCGTTCTAATCATTTTCTACACTGATGATGAAGATACGCTCAAATAATGTCGAAATTCGTATAAATTTCATTTATTCCAAAGCTACTTGTAGGGCTGCTTGTTTCCATTTACAGTGAATAAACTGTGGCGGTTGCTGCTTTTAACCCGCGAGAAATCGCTCCTTTAAAAGTTATTCGATCGATCGCGTGTTGTTGTTCAAATGTTTGTTAAGCTTAAGAGACTTGAGTGCGGGGTCATCAGTCCCTAAACTTACAAACTACTTATGAACTACCTTATACAAAAGACGACACAAACATCCATGCCCGAGGGGGGAATCGAACCCTCGAACGTAGCGGCCGAGCAGACTGTGACTAGCGCGTTGCAGACCGCTCGGCCACCGCGGCCGGCCTCGATCGCGTGTATAGCATTTTTCTGACAGTCAAAGAATAGTTTGCAATGTACTTAATGTCTAAATAAGTATAGTTGCGTTTATAAGAAATCACAAGTATTTGACTATTTAAAAATGGTAAAATGCCGATTAATTTAAAATTACTGTGAAAAAAATGCTCACGCACGAGTCCTCGCTGGTTAAGACAAGCTATGTTCAAAATCATAAGAATTAAGAACAGTAAACTGTGTCAATATATAAATAAACTTTAAAACTACAACATATTTTAACGCAGAAGAAATGGTCAGTAGATTACAGTGCAATAAAGCGGCTGGGGTGGATGAAATT
Organism: Locusta migratoria; assembly: GCA_026315105.1. Classification (NCBI taxonomy): domain Eukaryota; kingdom Metazoa; phylum Arthropoda; class Insecta; order Orthoptera; family Acrididae; genus Locusta; species Locusta migratoria. The sequence goes on along the minus strand of CM048744.1, from coordinate 646,517,462 downwards.
AAGCCGGAACTCCTCAAATACAGTGGAATATCAGGTCTCAAATGGTTACACAGGATAATTGAAAAAGCGTGGGAATCGGGACAGGTTCCGTCTAACAGGACGACAGCGGTAATCACGCCAATTTTCAAACATGGAAACAGAAAAGATTGTAACATCTATCGAGGTATCTCTTTAATTAGCGTTGTAGGCAAAATATTCTCAGGTATTTTTGAAAGGAGAGTGCGAGTATTAATTGAGGACAGATGAAAATCAGTGTGGGTTTAGACCTCTTAGAGGCTGTCAGGACCAGATCTTTAGCTCACGGCAGGTAATGGAAAAGTGCTATGAATGGCACAGAGAATTGTACCTATGTTTCATAGATCTAGAAAAGGCTTATCACCTTGTTCCTTGGAGGAAGCTACTGTCAGTTCTATAAGATTAGGGTATAGGAGGCCAACTTCTGCAGGTAATTAAAGGGCTTTACATAGACTGTCGCCGGTCGCGGTGGCCGAGGAGATTGAGGCGCTTCAATCACGGTCTGCACGGCCACTACGGTTGGGGGTTCGAATACCCCCTCGGGCATGGATATTTGTGCCGTCCTTGGGATAAGCTAGTTGTTAAGTAGTTTGTAAGTTTATGGACTGATAACCCCGTAGTTAAGTCCCATAAGCTTAACAAACATTTGAACATTTTGAACATAGACTGTCAGGCAGCAGAGTAGATGGCAAATTAAGCTCATGATTCAGGGTAGTTTCAGGGGTAAGACAAGGCTGTCCTGTCACCACTGTTGTTCATATTATTCATAGATCATATGGTGAAAACTGGCAGGGCGGGATTAAAGTAGGTGAAAACAAAATAAGCAGTCTCGCATATGCGGATGACTTAGTTGTAATGGCAGATTCGACTGAAAGGTTGCAAACTAATACTTCAGTGTTCGATCAGAGGTGCAAGGATTCTGATATGAAGATTAGCATCTGCAAAACCAAAGTAATGCCTGTGGGAAAGAGATTTAAACAGATTGAGTGCCAAATAAGAGGAACAAAGTTAGAACAGGTAGACAGTTTCAAGTACCTGGGATGTAATTTCTCACAGGATGGCAACATAGTGAAAGAACTGGAATCGAGGTGCAGCCAAGCTAATGAAGTGAGTGCTCAGCTAAGATCTACTCTCTTCTGCAAGAAGGAAGTCAGTACCAAGACTAAGTTAGCATTGCATCGCTCTATCTTTCGACCAACTTTGTTGTAGGGGACTGAAAGTAGGGTGGATATAGGTTACCTTATTCATAAGGTAGAGGTTACAGATATGAATGTAGCAAGAATGACTGCAGGTAATAATAGATGGGAACAATGGCAGGAGGGTGTCCATAATGAGGAAATCAAAGAAAACTTGGAATGTTCAAATGTTTGTAAATATATCGGACCAAACTGCGTGGTCATCAGCTTAGAAACTACTTAAACCTAAGTAAACTAACCTAAGGACAACACACACACACCATGCCCCAGGGAGGACTCGAACCTCCACGGCGAGCAACCGCGCGCTCCGCAGCGAGACGCTTTAGAGCGCTCGGCTACTTCACGCGGCGAAAACTTGGATGAAGCAGTTAGAGCGAACAGACTGAGATGTTGAGGTCATGTTACACGCATGGGAGAAGCAAGGTTACCTAAGAGACTCATGAGCTCGGCAGGGGAGGATAAGAGAGGAGTCGAGGTAGACCAAGAAGAAAGAGATTCGGTGCAGAATGATTTTGAAGTAAAAGGCATAACATCAGACGAGGCATCAATGTCAACATTGAATACAGGATCATGGAGGAATTTTATTAGAGGTACTATTCTCCAGACTGAACGCGGAAAGGCATAATCAAATGATGATGATGAGAAGTTATGCTTATTAACTGTACTATTATAATAGAAACTTTTACTACAAAAATAATTGATTGACTTATTATGTAACAAGGAATTTACAACTGAAATGGATAAAGGTTTAAAATTCATATTTCAGGCGGACCATATTTTAGCAGGTTTTAGGTTGGAAGCCACTGTTATAAATGATGGAGCGGTCAGTAGGAATGTGGGGTCGTCTTTGTCTGTGATGTACGGAGAGCAGACACAGCGTGGCAGCTTCTAACTTCTGCTGGCGAGACGGAGTGGGCGTATCTGTAGTGGCTGTTAACAGAGCCGTCTGAGACCCCGCTTTGCGAAGCAGTTGCCGAACTGTAGCCGCGGAGAGCGGGTCAGAACGCTGGGCCCACCGCCCTCGCCTCAGTGCGTCATTGCGTTCAGTGCGAGAAATGCGTCTGCCTCCAGCGAGCGAAGGAGATGGCACGACTCATGGAGGTGTGCTCTGAATCAATGACCCCACAAAGGCTTACACTGATTTTGTTTTCCTGGAAAAACGGAAACGTTACAGCCTAAATTTCTCACAGTTCACTGAATGGGAAAAAATTACAGTCCAGACCACTAACGTTGTCGGTCTGCATTGGTCTAAATATCTCGATAACAACGTGACGTTAAACTGCAACATCACCATCGATGTTTTTATTTTTTACTTTCCCCCGTTTTTAAATTACTTAATGGGAAAATTTGTATCCAATGTGGATGTGGAACCTACGACCCTGATGAATATAGGATATGCAAAAAAACTGTAATTAGTCACATTTTCATGCATTTCTTCCGTGGATTTTTTTTATTTCCTAACAATGTGCTGTATGTGTCAATGATAAGAAACAAAAAGTTTAGATAGGACCAAATGTACAAATGTTTGTTAAGCTTATGGGACTTAACTAAGGGGTCATCAGTCCCTAAACTTACAAACTACTTATGAACTGTTCAAAGAAGTTTCGGGCGTGCAGCCGCATAAAGTTTTCTTCTTCTAATATTTCGGCTGAGAAACGTTCAGCCATCTTCAGAGACGTCTCTGAAGATGGCTGAACGTTTCTCAGCCGAAATATTAGAAGAAGTAAACTTTATGCGGTTGCACGCCCGAAACTTCTTTGAACAGTCATTGCGCCGCGAAAACATGAAGATACTTATGAACTACTTACGAACTAGGACGGGACAAATATCCATGCCCGAGGGGGGATTCGAACCCCGACCGTAGTGGCCGTGTTGAGCGTGACTGGAGCGCCTCAGTCACCTCGGCCACCGCGACCGGCTTAGATAGGACCATTCAGATTTATAGACTACTGTAAACCTCCAACGATAGCACATGGAGGGCTGCGCAGAGCCTGCTGCTCTCCACCTGTCAAGATGATCCGTACTAGGATCGAAACTAACTCCATAAATCTGAATGGTGCGCTATCTCTGTTTTTTATTTCCCATTATCGACTGGCAGTCCATCATATGGTGTAGTTTTATTTTATGTTTGTAACATTCTCGAACTTGTTGTGGTGATATATAAAATGATATGTGAGTAATATGTTTAGCAAAAATTACGAAATTTATATGTCTATATCCTGTTCCAAGTTGCTACTCACAGTTGCTCCTCTCTGCCTTTTTATACTCGTACTGTAGGCCCCAAGTTTGTTCGCAGATCTTAAAAATTGGTCGCAACACACACTGCACCACTGAAATCGTAGTCGATACGTTATGCAGTCGTAAACATATAACACTTCAGTGAAACTATTACTTCTCAGATATTGGCTGAGAATTTATTTGAATATTACTAGTTCCAATGTTTTCAGTTCGTATTGGTACATTTTGACTTACATTTTCACAAAAGTGACTTTTAAATGCCTTAGGAATGTAATGAATACATTTTTACTGAAGTCGCAATTATACCAAACGTTATTCACTATGAATATAAGAGAATTTAAGTTGTGTCATATACGTTTTGGAATGGGAGGTAGTATTGTGAGGTGGATAAGCTTTGTGTGTGTGTGTGTGTGTGTGTGTGTGTGTGTGTGTGTGAGTGTGTGTGTGTGGTGTGTGTGTGTGTGTGCGTGTGTGTGTGTGCGCATGTGTGTGTGTCTGTTTGTGAGAGAGAAAGACAGAGAGAGAGAGAGAGAGAGAGAGAGACAGAGAGAGAGAGAGAGAACGTGTCTCTGCGAGATGATGTGTAGTGTGCGTTTAGATTTTCTACATGAAACATTCTCTGAAATTTTAGAGGAATGGGTTGTTCACTACATTTTTTTGTTCCTTTACGTTAGTGTGAGCCCATTTATTGTTATGGTGGAAACCTCTAATTTTCTAAAAGGTCTAACTTTATTCCTTTGTTTACAGTGCCTAATATCTGGAGACTTGGTTGTATATCTGTAACGGATTGACTGTTTTGTTCTAGATAGGCTGAAAAGGTAAATTTATTTTAAAAAGTTTAAACTGGTTGCCTTAGTATGCTCTTCGTATACAAATTCAAAGTTTCTTTCTCTTTTTCCTATGTAGTAGATACAACAATGTGCAGTAATCACATGCTAATTTCTTTGTGCCATATTTCTGAAACGTTGAGTTGTTGCGTTAGCATTGTGAAGTATTTTGTTTAATGAATCGTTTTCTCACTCGCAACAGCGTGTGAGCTGAAGTGAAACTTCCTGGCAGATTAAAACTCTTTGCCGGACTGGTGTTCGAACCTGCTGTCAAACGCTATAATCTATTGAGCTGTCCTGCCACGCTTCACGGTCCATTCTCGCATCCTTAGACCCGATAGTACCTTACCTTCTACCTTACAAACTTCACAGAATTTCTCCTTGTAGGACAAGCACTCCTGGAAGAAAGAATACTGTTCAGACATGGCTTAGCCCCTTCCTAGAGGATATTTCACTCTTCAGCGGAGGATGCGCTGATATGAAACTTCCTGGATGATTAAAACCCGATCCGGCACACAGTTTCATTTTGTATCGTATTTTATTGTTTGCGTGGAAACATATTTTTAAATAAATCCGCTCCATGTGATCATAATTGTCAGACAGTTCAAAATCAGCAATGGCAAATAGATAATTAAGACGACGGGTTTTCCGTTTACCGTGATATCAACTACCTACTGTTTTCCCATAATTTTTAGTGGTGCGTCGTTGGTTCAACGAACTGGTAGTTTGATTTATGTTTGATATCTTCAGAAGTTAAGGGAGGTATATGATTTACGAAATGCGGTTCATTCATTACAGAATGGTTATTGTGTGGCGAAACTGGTAGTTCCCGTAGAAGAGATTGTCGTGCCAATTTAGGAAAAATACAGATGATGGTTTTAATTGTAGCACTCGTGTACTATTTTTAAGGAGCTTGATATTTATTAAGTAATCAGTTTAGCTATTTATGTGTAATACTTCCAGCAATCACATTTCACCGCCTCTGTAGGAAATACTCGTCGATTGCCTGCATTCTCCTTCCTTTTCCCTGTAGTCTCCTGGAGTTAGAACGTTTAGAACGTCCCTGTCGGCAAAAACATCGTCTGCGAACACCTTTACACAGCTCATGTCATGGCTCTGCGAGTATTCCCGTAAAGGACAAAGTATTGATTTCTACCCATTAGGACGTTATGAATCCAGTTTTTTTTTTAGTCTGATACTGGGCATAATTATAATTTTGTTCACTAAGATATTGTATGTAATTGCGCGTGTCCCATAGACATTACACAGTGAAGCATAATATTATAGGATCTGACGTCATAGGTTGCTGTTATCAGTGTCACTTCGAATAAATTAATCGCGCCATTATGAAACACTGAAGAAACTCATCTCTCGATGTTTCGATGTCTTTTCAGCGGTTATTTTCAGGTCTTGGGGAATACTGCTGCAAAGTGAATGATAGTCGGAATTTCAATTCCTTGATGTTTCATAATAATGCCATAAAAACACACATATTTTATTCCTCGAAAAAGTGTGGCATCATTTGTACGAAATCGGGTGTAAATAGCGGAAATTGTTGTAAGACATAATGTGGTTGCCTCTAACTTTTCATTGTCATCAATATCTGTTCAGATATTACATGTCAAGCAAATTACTCGGATGACTTTCCCGTTTTCAGCATGTTGCAACGAACACTATTCATGTGCCACTTGCCGACTCCTATTCACTTTGAATATGTTGTAGTCTATGTCAGAATATGAGACGTATTTCTTTATACATGGTGACACTGCTGATGAAGTGGTGAAAACTCTCCCTAAGGAAACGCGGTTGTTCTCTTTCAGACAACATATCGTCATAGAAGTAGGAGAATAACAAAAATGTTGAAACTTAATGTCCATTATTGTTACTCCACGTTACACCCTCGAAATCACAACTTTCAACATTTCGATATATATTCGAAATCTTCCCCTCACCTCGCATCTTTTGAAAGTGAATTTTTTGTATGTATAAATCTAGTAGAATATTAAATAACAAAATTCAAACATATATGATAAAGCTGCAGTCGCAATAATCAGGTACAAGTATTAACTACAGCATCCGAAGTATTACATTCCTGAGCAATCCCACCCCTAGGAATTAAAATTGTTGCAGCACCTGGACAGTTGAACCAAGGGATATTTATAATAAACCGTCCAGGACTATTCTTTGGACATTGCTCAGAAATCTGCGGAGCAAATCATACATTCATACCGATTGTAATTGAAAGAAACCCAATAAAGCTATTTATTAAGCGATTATTTAAAACAATATAAGGAGTTAGTTAAAAATATAACATTAGAATGACAATCTAAAATAACTATAATCAGTAGAGTTGTAGCGACTAGTTATTGGTACTAAAATTCTAATGGAAATTCTGTTTATTAAGACTGTAGTTGTTTTCTTGATAATTTCAAGCTTTTTGATTGGAAGTCAAATGTGCTATTTATTCTAGGGAAATAATTATCTACCTCTCAGTAAATTAATAAATAACCATAATGTATTGCATAAAAATAAAAGATTTTCATTTATAATAATCATAATAGGAATCATTATTGGAGCAATAGGAAGATTAAACGAAACATCACTACGACAAAGTATAGCACATTCATTTATTAGACGCCTAGGATGGATATTTAGATCAATAATTATTAGAGAAAACTTATGGGAATTGTATTTTATGTCTGCTCAACATTAAACACAACCATCATCTTAATATTCAAAACAATATAAGTTGGAGGTAGCCCAACATACCGCTGTGAACATGCTCCGTCCGCCGTATGACGCTTGTCATGAAGAGCGATATTGCTATGTATGAGTACACGTTTTCCGCGTCGATATGCACTAATAAAATCTCCTCGGTTTACAAGCCGCGTCATGTGGTTTTCTACCCACGAGCTTTCGACAGACATCTCCTCTGCCATTGTCAAGTGGATGACTGTCATTATGAGACATCAGTTATTAAACGGAGAACAGCTTCTGGGATAGCGTAATAAACGAGGCCATAGAAATCAAAATTTCTGAAAACACCCTCAATAAGGACGGTATGCGAAGCAATAATTGCCGCGTAGGAGTAGCCGAGCGGTCTGGAGCGCCACGTTGGGGATCACGCGGCCTCCCGCGTCGGAGGTTCGAATCCTCCCTCAGGTATGGATGTTTGTGTTGTCTTTAGTATAAGTTAGTTCGTAAGTAGTTTGTACACTTATTGACTGATGACCCCGCAGTTAAGTCCCATAAGCTTAACTCTAGAACGGTCGGGCTGGGTCTGTGAGACCCACTAGTTTCTGTTTCACTGATTTTATATTCTTATAATTGCTGATTTGACTTGAGCAGTCCGCTAGCTTCCTGAAACACCCGAGAGAAAGCGTTGACAGCCTGAATGAGGTTTTTCATTGTTCAATCATTGCTTGGCAGTCTTTCAAAAAGCGCGCGGGTCTGTCAGCCCCAGTCCGGCCGTCTACGTAACTAATTTCTGCCAGTGCGATCCCGTTATATTTTGTTGTATCGTTGAGTTACCAGTTACTTTGCGGACTATTTGTGATCTCCTAACACCAAGCTATCAGTCAATAGTTTATAGTATAAAATAGCACGAGAAAGTCTCTCGTACAGTGAAATATACAAAATTTTATATGACGATAGTGAAGTAAATGATTATGATGCGGACCCAGACTTTGAAATAAACAGTGTCCATGAAAGCAATAGTTGTTGATTCAAGTACAGGTCATCATTCTGACTCAGGTACGTCACCTATAAGATTTTACAAAGGAAGGAACGGAGCAACTAAATGCAGAAAAATTTGTTTCCCACAAAGCGTTCGTACAAGACGTCACAACATAATTACCATGTATTTGTCTGGAAGTATTCGAGCTGCGATGGATGTAAATTCACCGTTAGAATCATGGCAGTTATTTTTTTAGCAAGTCATTGATTGAAACTGTTCTTGGATCAAACAATATCTACATTGATTCAGTTCGAGACAAGTACAATCGTGACCCAAACATGGTTAGGCCTACAAGTGTTGATGAATAGCCAGGTATAATAACGTTCTACAACAAAACCAAGGGCGGCGTAGACGTTGTTGATGCTGTGTGCGGTGAATACACAGTTGCCAGAGCAACAAGACGCTGGCCTCTCTCTCTCTCTTCAGATGTTGAACATTGCAGCTCTGAATGACTACATTGTGTTCAAAGCCAACGGAAATGTTTCAGTTAGAAGAGAGTATCTGAGAACACTAGGGAGGTCTCTCGTAACACCATATTTGAAAATGCGCACAACCCAGGCAAACTTTCCACGCCAAATTCGCAAGCTTGCTTCTAACCTCTCCAGCACCCAAGAAAAGGCATAGTTGAAGATACACAACCAGGGAGAAGGGGAAGATGCTACGAATGAAAAGACGGCAAAACAAAATACTTTTGCAACGTTTGCAAGGTGTGGTAATGCTTGGCGCATGCAGAAATAGTTTGCGGTGAATGTTTTGAAAGGTGACGATTTTAGAGGCCTATAGCTCAGAAACTATTCATATGTTCACAATTTGCATTTATGTAGTGATAATTCAACATTTTTGCTTCTTAGTTATTGTACTTATTCTCATTTATATTCATATTTCAATGAAATTTTCGTGTATATTCTGTTTACTAACATTTGGTACTACAAAGTTGTATGTTTTTCAGTTTTATTTTATTATAATTATTGTACAATTGAGACAGTTAAATAATGTCACTGTATCATTTAGTACTATCTGAATGAATTAAAAAAAATTGTCATTTTATGAAAATATACATTTCGTCACTTATTAAAAGTGTTTTATATATTGGGTCTCTCAGACCCAGCCGGACCGTTCATGAACCTTTTTTCCCCCGACCGTTCTAGGGTTAACAAACATTTTGAACATCTTGAAGCTGTAATTGCGGAGTTGAAGCGGACAGGCCGTAAGTGTGACAAAAACATTACCGTAGTATCAAATAACTGGGTACCAGTGACGTCACTGGCGGCGGGGCGGCTATATAAGCACGGCAGCGGTCTCGTAATGACAGTCATCCACTTGACAATGACAGAGGAGATCTCTGCCGAAAGCTCGTGAGCAGAAAACCACATGACACGGCTTGTATACACTATTTTATTAAGCGATATTGTTGCTCGTCGTTGCGCAGAGTAGCAATAAAAGACAGGCTCCTGAACTGAAACAATAAGGCCTCACTCCCTGTTCAGTGAGAGAATAACCAACGTGGAGATAGCATAGGTTGTTTCCGTTATGTTTTTTCCATGGTCTTTATTCGATTTAAAATTAAAATTAAAACAGTCTAGAGCACAAAACTGTTATTTTTATTTCCGTGGCCGGTGGCGGTGGTGGACACGGCGAGCTGCACAAACGTGCAGCAGTCTAAGTTGACTGAAGCCAGTAATGAAATAAAAATAACGATTCAGCGATGGAAACTGTTTTAATGTTAACCATTGTTACGATCGCTGTTCTCCATTATGCTTTTTAAAATTATTCATTTTTTTCCCCTTTGGGTGTTGGTTTTGCATATTATGTTTGACTTCTACTTTGTTATATTACAATATTTACGTTGCTTTTCATTTTCTTTGATAGTGCAATAATGACGCGACGCTGTATTGTGCACTAAGCCATCTGATTATTCCAATATTGTTGCACGATTTACAGCATATGTAACCATAAATCCTTCAGCAGCCCGTATTTTGGTTGCAAGAACACCATTAACGTCATACGGTGGCAGAGCGCGAATACAGTGGTATGGAGGAGGTACGTAAAAACTTAAATCTGTCTACTGTTACTTCGCGCGTAAATTGCGGGTAATGGTATCCAACGAGCACAATATTTCGTCAAACGCCGCGGCGGAATGGCCGAAGGTATTTAGGCGCTATGCTCCGATGAGCGAGGCCGTTCCCCGTCGAGGGTTCTAGTCCTCCGTCGGGCATGGTTGTTTGTGGTTGTCTTTACTATAAGGTAGTTCATAAGTAGTTTGTAAGTTTAGGGACTGATGACCCCGTAGTTAAGTCCCATAAACTTAACAAGCAATTGGTTTGAATTTATGGAAACGACCACATTGCCATCATGAGGTGCTGGTGGAGGGGTCCTAGTCTTGCTGTTTATTCCACCTGTATCGGCGGTCCGCGCCGTCGCTTCTCCCGCCAGCCGAGTGTTGAGGCCGAAGTCCGAGCCCAGGTGTGCGTGCTGGCGACTCCACCTACACCACAAATATTCTTTGTGGTATTCTCATTCCTCTTCTTGAACAATCTGATAGCGGCATCCCAAACCTTACTAAATATGCACAGACTATCACGATGAATCAGCAGTTACGTGAATCTCGCTATTCACGAAGTTGGACGTCTGTGCAGAACCTTGGTGCGGTCGTAATCCATTCCACGTATTTCCTTCGGGCAATGTTCTGCGACTGCCTACTTGCGCAGAATGCTGGTGGTGTTCTCGGTGGCAGAGCGCGAATACAGTGGTATGGAGGAAGTACGTAAAAACTCAAATCTGACTACTGTTACTTCGCGCGTAAACTGCGGGTATCAGTATCCAACGAGTACAATATCTCGTCATATAGTACGATCTTGAATAGTACACACTATCTGACCTATGTATGTTGAACCACATTGGCAGGTATTTTCATACAATTCTGCAGTCCTACGTTGGCTTTTACACTTCCAAAGAAAAGAGCCACAAAAAGGAATAAACGCAGTTGCTGCGACCTCCTGAGAGAACTCTTATGGTTCCACCGATTGTGCAGGAGCTTTCCGAATTTGCTCCTTTTAGCAATTTTTCCGGAAAACCCATTTCAGGTATTAAATTCCGTTTTCAGAGAGAGAGAGAGTGCGCGTCCTATCTACCAATTTTCTGAGCACGTCGTTCCTCTGAGCTGGGTGATGGGAACTGTCTACTTATAGATATAGATCGGTGTGCTTCCTTTGGTACATGATATGGCCGAAAGTGCCGTCAGTCCTTCTTTTAGCTAGGACATCGAAATAGGAGAACATTCTAGCCACCTCAACATCCATATTAAATTTGATGTTTTGGTGTACGGATCTGAGGAGCGTAAGGAAGCCATTCAGCTTATCTCCTCCATGTTGCCGTATGACAGTTTCATCTACATACCTGAAAAAAACAGGTGATAAGATGATCAGATTATGACGTATATGTTACCAGATGATGGTGACACAGTGCACCGAAACCGGTCGTCATTTAATAAATTGTTAGTGTGCGATCTTGGCTTGTCATTTTGAAAACTATAGGTACGCTACACTTGGCCTGATTCCAGGGCTTCTTTGTCTGAGCGTTCCGTACACATATTTGTGACAATTGGTTAACGTTGTCTCACCATGGCTACTCCTTCTGTCTGCTCATAGTAGCCACCGTCGAAGAGAAAGTATATCGAAATCAAGACCTGCTTGTAAAAGCTGGTTGTCTTTTCGTCAAACTTCTGGCCGATAAGCTCTAAGGAACCCTGTAAAGGCACTCTGATAAAAAGAGACTCAAATTCGAAACTGACAAGGATGTCAGTATCATTAAGTTTGAAGTTGTTTACGCGCTCCACGAAATCGACATAGTTGCGACTGTGATGGAAGCGCTTGCAGACGTGGGGATAAGCAAACCCTTAGCAAGCGTCTATGTCGGAGCACCAGCGTTGCTCACGATGAAACGTAAAGGGACCCCATCCTTGTGGAACTTGTTAATAACATCATCTGGCTAGCCGGATTCCTTGAGAAGCGTCAGGGTCTTCACCAGCTCGGTAGGGTCAGCGTCAAGCTTCCGGTATGCACTGCCTTCTAGCAGGCCCCGTATTTGCTTAATGTACTCCAGGTGAGATAGAGCACAGTTGGGTTGCCCTTGTCTGATAGTAAGCCCATAATTTCTGGATTTTCTCTTAGTTTCCTTATGGCTACCCTGTACCTTCTAGAGATGGTAGGACTCATGACTTTGTTTCCGTGAGGGCACGACACGTTTCACGACGTATTTCTTCAGCTCCTTCGTGGAAAGTCAGGCAGCAACCTGTTCCACTGAGCTGATATTGTCCACGGTAAGTGTGGATTTAGGAGTGAGTGCGAAATTGAGTCCTTTCTTAAGAACTGACTCCGCCTGGCTGCGAGAGTGATGACAATCTTGCAGGGAGTGTCAGAAGGTTTCCCCTCTGATATACTCTCGAGGTTTGACGTCCATTGGGCTTTCTTTGTACGGGGTTTGCTGTGGCACCATCATCCATTCCCTGGTCCACGAATTGAAAGTGTTGGCAAGCTGTCGAAGAAATTTAAGAAATTGTCTGGGCACGGACCCCTCTTGATTCTTCTGGGTGCCACCGAGTCGATGTGGTACATAGCTTTGTTATAGTTACTAATCATATATGATTAAATTTGTTATTAAATATGCTATTAGATTTATTATAAAAATATTTGTGTTTAGAAAATTGTGAAATAAGGTGAGGATTTCGAAGTATAACAAACTGTTTAAGGACGTGATTACACAATTGTAAAGTACAGTAGTAATAATGGACATTAAGTTTCAACATTTTTGTTATATCTCCCACTGTCTCGACGATATACGATGAGAAAGATAACAACTGCATTTTCTTAGGGTTTTCACCACTTCAGCGATCGGATGAGAATGTATAAAGACATATGTGTATCATATTTTGACATTGATTACATCATATTCGAATCGTATTTGAATCGGCGAGTAGCACTTGGGTGTAGTTACTTGTAAGGCTGTGCATATTTCACTTCCTAACCGTAGAAAACGTGCCTCCAATTTAACCACATTTCAGATTTAAAGCTCGGGCCAGTGATAACCATTATTTTTTCTTTAAATTGCCAGTTTTACAATTGGTGTGACAGCTCCCACAACGAATTCCTCTTCTTTGCCATTATCTTCATTTCAGGGTATCGCTTGCTCCCTACATCAACCATTCTTTGCTGTATGTATTCCAGTATTTGCCTTTCCCTACAGTTGTCAGCCTATACGGCTCCCTCTAGCACGTGAAACGTCTTTCCTTAGCTTCCTACCATATGTGCTATTATCCTCTTTCTTCTTCTTGTCAGTATTTTTCGTATGGTCCTATCATCCCGATTCAGTGGAGAGCCTCCTCAATCCTTACTGAATCATTCCACGTGGTTTTCACCATTCACCCGGAGAATCACATCTCAAATTGTAAATAATTTAAATGCAATGTCCGTTTGATGTTGTATGACACCAGATGCCTTTTAAACCTTCGTACGTAGTTTCCACTCATGACGGACTGAATGATATGGCACATGATACTGTTTGGACCTGATTGACTTAATTTTCACATTCGCAAGTGATACATAATTACATGGCTCACAAGTCATGATACAAAATATTTCCACACGACATACCCCAAGTGCGAACACAATAAAGCACTGGAGTCGATTTTACGGATACGTAGTCACGCACTTTGCGATATCACCAACGAAAAAAAAAAATAAGTAAATAAAATAAAAATAATTGAAAAAAAAAGAGATACCAGGGACAGCACCCTGAGACTGACCTCCCGAATGGACGCGACTCTCATAAATGTTCAAATGTTTGGAAATCAGTGACCCACTGACAGGAATAGAGCAAGTATGTTAGTAATGAACGAACGTAACCCTACAATTACTTGACACCACCGTTCTGAAGCGACGCAGGACAGAGAAACCCCACAAATGTATAAACTAGAGATACAGACGGGACATGATTCTTTCAGGATAAGTTCAACAACGTGATTATCGCGTGGCTAGCGAAGGTTTTGGCACTGGGGTCTTGCGTTTCTTGGGAAAACTGTTACCTGACCGTTTTGTGTTGGTTACCGCAAATCGAGCTCCAGAAAGTGTTGAGGGAGCGAGACAATGGTAAACCCAACAATTCAAAAAATGCAGAGAATCATACGAAGCCTGTTTTCTTAAAGTCGTTGTGATAGACACAGTACATTTTACGCTCTGCCTGTGTACGATTCCTTCAGCCATTATTGCGCTGGGCTGCTCGTGCGTGTTGTGTTGTTCACATCTGGTCGAGGCTGTAATTTCATGTTCGAGATAAAGAAAAGAATTAACAATATATAATTCGAAAAGAAATATGGGCACATTTGAACATACATACATATAAATTTGCATTTCACTGTAAGGTTTTTAAAGTAAACGCCTTTTGCTACTGCGAATGAAGAGTTTTATTTTTATATTTTTAAGTCACCCATACGCATTTCGCCTTTCTCTCAAAGCATCATCAGTGGGTGTCCTGAAATATTTACATCTTTTTGTTTACACATATAGGTCAGGTCTCTTAGATATCTACAAAACATTTCATTTCTGATTTAAAACAGTTCGTTGTTTGGTATAAATGGTGTACTTACAGCACTTGCTACTCCACTTCAGTCTTATTCTGGCAACCAGGTCGAAATGTTACACTGTTTTTTGAAACACATTGCAGTTCTCTGGTTCTACTGTCACCTGCTGCCATACTGTGTTTACTGCTGTTTGTTTTGTAGTGTTGCCAACCTTAGCTTATTTGAAATTCAACTGTTTCATTGAAAATGTGTTGAAGGTATCTTTGTGTGTGTGTGTGTGTGTGTGTGTGTGTGTGTGTGTGTGTGTGTGTGTGTGGTTTTTTTCCCTCTGTTTGTGTATGTGTGTGTGTGTGGTGGTGGTGGGGGAGTTTTGATTATGTGTTGGGATTTGTGTCTATCATATGGTCAAACAGTGAGAACAATGATTGATTGGTCTGGTTTATTTTGTCATTTAGTAGCATCTTTTTCTCAGCTTTTGTTTTATATATGTGATAATTTTCTTGTAATGTTAGGAGATGTTTTTCATTATTTATTCTAATTACCTTCATGTCTTTTTCTATTGTGGTGGGTTTGTGGTTATATGCTATTAGATGTTCTGCAAAAGTGGAGTGGTTTGTTCTGTATTTCCATGCCCTGATGTGTTCCTTGTATCGGGTATCGAATGTTCTGCTGGTTTGTCCTACATACCTTCCATCACATGAGTTGCATAGTAGTTGGTATATTCCAGCTCTTTGGTAGATATCTGTGCCTGTTTTTTTATTTTTGGGATATATTTTTGGATTGGGTTATCTGTTTTGAGAGCTATTTTTATGCCTTGTCTTTTGAAAATACGGGCAAAAAACACCAAACGTACAGACGCACAGACAACAACACAGCAAAGCAGCACACAAACACACACAACACAAACTGCAGTACAAAGAACACATGAAAGCAAAAACGAAAATTCAAGATGGTACACAATGACATACAAAACACAAACTAACACATACAATAATAAATATTTTCAAAAGACAAGGCATAAAAATAGCTCTCAAAACAGATAACCCAATCCAAAAATATATCCCAAAAATCAAAACAGACACAGATATCTACCAAAGAACTGGAATGTACCAACTACTATGCAACTCATGTGATGGAAGGTATGTAGGACAAACCAGCAGAACATTCGATACCCGATACAAGGAACACATCAGGGCATGGAAATACAGAACAAACCACTCCACTTTTGCAGAACATCTAATAGCATATAACCACAAACCCACCACAATAGAAAAAGACATGAAGGTAATTAGAATAAATAATGAAAAACATCTAACATAACAAGAAAATTATCACATACATAAAACAAAAGCTGAGAAAAAGATGCTACTAAATGACAAAATAATCCAGACCAATCAATCCTTGTTCTCACTGTTTGACCATATGATAGACACAAATCCCAACACATAATCACAACCCCCCCACCACCACCACCACACACACACACACACACACACACACACACACACACACAAAGATACCTTCAACACATTTTCAATGAAACAGTTGAATTTCAAATAAGCTAAGGTTGGCAACACTACAAAACAAACAGCAGTAAACACAGTATGGCAGCAGGTGACAGTAGAACCAGAGAACTGCAATGTGTTTCAAAAAACAGTGTAACATTTCGACCTGGTTGCCCGAATAAGACTGAAGTGGAGTAGCAAGTGCTGTAAGTACACTATTTTATAACAACGAACTGTTTTAAATCAGAAATGATATGTTTTGTAGATATGTAAGAGACCTAACCTATATGTGTAAACAAAAAGATGTAAATATTTCAGAACACCCACTGATGATGCCTTGAGAGAAAGGCGAAACGCGTGTGGGTGACTTAAAAATATAAAAATAAAACCCTTCATTCGCAGTAGCAAAAGGCGTTTACTTTAAAAACCTTACAGTGAAATACAAGTCAGCTGCTGCTCAAAATGGCCACTGCAAGCAACGTATATAAATTTGCCCCTAGAGTCAGAAAGGAACATTGGACTGCTGTCCAGAATTTCGGCGTCAGCATGAGGTCGCCATCTGTTTTTGCTTCGAAAATCGGTAGTAATGATGCTGGCATTACTAATAGAAGCAGTTCAACGGGTTCTCCACAGAGTATTCCAATTTGGGTTGTTGAATTTAAGGATTGATTGTAAAGGATTCCAGTTCGCAATTCAATCACTGATTGCTGTAAAATATAAATTTAAAAAATTTAACATTCATAATTATTGGAATCATAATTTTTTAAAAGAAAGTAATAAAACATGTAATTCATGCAATAACTTAAGTGATTTATTCGAACTCCAAAGAATGTTGCTTCCCCTAAAATGTCTTGGGCAGAATAAACAGAAGAATGTATATGAGACATGTGAACGTTTTTAATAAAGGAGACACTTATACGTCATGTTCACACATTAAGATTATTCTCAGAAGTAAAATTCGATGGCTAAACAAACTGAATCTGTGCGTACTTCATTCATCAAACAAACAAGAAAAACTAATACATTCATTACAGTGTGGAAATAGTTTCTATTCTTGCGAAAACTGACAAGGCAGGTTGAGTGGACGTCTCACCAGCTTGACGAGTGTACATTGCCACTAAATGTAGACTATGGACACGAGAAGTCTTCCTCTTCATGGAAACGTCAGGCAGTATTTGACGCGATCAAGAATAGCTTTCAGTAGGTTAACAACCGTCAGATGAAAAGGCGCAACCGCAAGCAGCTGCAGCTCCCTGTCGACACTAACGCTGAGCATATTGAAAGGTAAACAGCACACAGCACACGCTATGAACATTGAAGTCACCACAGTCTGCTTCACTTCAGACTAACATTTAGTTCCATGCAGACTGGCGGAGCCAAATTCTGATACATGTGGAGTTTTAGATCGCGGTAGAGGTTTCGATATAGTGATTCACAGCAATGTGAAACATTTACAAGGGACATACAATCCTTGTCTTACTGAAGAACGGTCAGAAACGTGATAGGATATGGGACGTTACTCAAGAAAAAAACGCACTGGCCTGTTATTCTGCCTACTTTAGATTTTCCTGGCGTTTTATTTTTTTATTTTTATTTTTGTTTTTTAATTTTCGGACAAAAGTTAGTAGAACTATAAATTATATACAATTAAATATAGGAAAAAATTTAAAATATAATATTTTATATATTTCTCTTTAAGTTATTTATTGCTTATATTATTTATATTATTCTTATTCTTAAATCCGAAAATTTGAAAAATAGGCATGTGGGATTTTGATATTTTATTTTAGTCAAGGTCAAGGTATGCTAAAAATGCCTTTACTCCCCGTTTTAGCGAAGGTATGCCAGAAATTCCTTTGAATAAAAGAAGCATTCTTAGATATCAAGGAATCGTGAATTTAGCGTTGGAGGGAAGTTCAAAAGTTCAAATGTGTGTAAATCTATCGGACCAAACTGCGTGGTCATCAGTCCGTAGCTTACAAACTACTTAAACCTAGGTAAACTGACCTAAGGACAAACACACACACCCATGCCCCAGGGAGGACTCGAACCTCCACGGCGAGCAACCGCGCGCTCCGCAGCGAGACGCTTTAGACCGCTCGGCTACTCCACCGAGGCCTGGAGGGAAGTGTTTGGGGTAAAAATCGCAGAGGGTGACCAAGAGAGGAATACAGTAAGCAAATTCAATTGGATGTAGGTTGTCGTTCTTATGAGAAGATGAAAAGGCTTGCTCACGGTAGAGCAGGGTGGAGAGCTGCATGAAACCAGTTTCCGGACTGAAGACCACAACAACATCTTTTACTGTTCAGCCTTTTAAAAAGGATTCAATTACGGAAATATTTCATATGTTTGAGTATGTGTTCGGAAATAACTAAACCAATGCAAATAATCATGAATCATGATTATCAATTATAATTCATGTTTTTTGTATTTTTTTAAATTTCTTTATAAAATGTTATTTTCCTGCAACATATTCATCCCTAGATGAAATAAACCTCAAACCGTTCTTCGGACCTCCACTGAATGAGTTCAGAAAAAAATATGAAGGCAAAGCGTTATGAAAAATAATAATCCTTTTATGTGCTTAGCACATTTTCAGTCGATGTTAAATTCTGAACTACTTTTACTTGAAAGTTTATTTCAATCTGCTGCATAATAGCCGAGATAAGTAATACCGCCGCCCTCTAGCGGCGGTCGGCTTCGCCGCCAGATGGAGGTTCTAGTCGCTGGTGGACAACTTGTACAGTACGTCTGTAAAATTTGGTGGCGATCTGTTGAACGTCGAAGCCTATAAAGTGGAAACACGTTGCAAGCAGACACACACATTCAGGGTGAAATCTCTATAATTTTTGGAAATGTTTCCTACATATGATCATATTGTTTCTCATCTCAGACTACAACTACCTAACTCAGACACATACCAACTCATCAGACATGAAGCCCATTTTCAAATTCTCAATGAATTAACCGACAAAATCTCAAACCACATCAGACATGAATTTATAAACCGATTATGAGACATTTTTTCCAAGCATGACTGCTGCACCAGGCCGTGCCGCCGGGGTACTCCGCCGTGCCCTGGATCAGGAGGAGTGAGTGCAGCCCAATCACCGATTGCGACGCTAGATATAAGTTAGATTAAGTTAGGCCTAAGAGAAAACGACAACAACACAAGGACTGCAGTGCAAAAGGTCAGCCCAGTGGCAGGGGCACGCCCTCCGGAATTAGTTCGGGGGGCACAGGCCAACCAATAGGTTTGTACATTACTGGCACACCTGTGAGCACTGCAGGGGGGGGGACACAAAATAAGACACTAAACGTAGCAGTAGCGACTTCCACATGAAACACAACATGCCAACGCACCCTGCATGACACAGTACATACGGCAGACACAACAGCAAAAACAAAACATATCATGTAGCTCAGTAGAAACATTAGAAGTAGCATAAAAAGCACAAAAAATGTAGTAGCATAAGAAGACCCATTTATGTATAGGTATCGGGTTATTGTATAATTAAAAGAATAATTCAAATAAATGCTTTCAGAAAGGAAAAAAAATGTTTCAATAGTCTGTGCCCACAGACTCGCGAGAGTGGCGCCAGCCACGTCTGTCAGACGTGTACACAGGAACAACTTACTCCACTCTGTTGAAGCATACCGCACAACACCCAGTGGAGCACTTTTGGTCTTGATAGGACTCTGTCTGCTCGATATCAAGATCAGGGAGCAAGCCGCATGGCATTGGGCCAGGAAGGGTGAGCTCGACAGAGTGGAGGCCATCATGGGGTGTCGTACCACAAGCAAAACTGTCATCCAACGGAGAGGCTTGGAGCTCTGGCAGGAGCTGTGGGACACTGACGACACCGGAAGGAGGACCCATCAGTTCCTGCCGGACATCCAAGAATGACTCTCATTCAGATTCTTCAAGCCTTCCAGAGGATTGCTACACTTTCTGACAGGACATGGGCCCTATTCGACATACTTATGTCGGTTAAGGGATCAGGCGACACCCGAGTGTGAATGTGGAGCCGAAGTGCCCCATCTTCGACAATGTCGCGAGGAATTTACGGCAGCAACTGCCAACCGATACTACCTATGATCTCCTAAGATCCGAGCACACCTTCGACATCCTCAATCGATTAACGGACGAAATCTCCAATAAAGTCAGACTAGATTACACAACACCAACAAACTATGACAACAACTATCACTTACCCAAACAAAAGACATATCACGCCAATCATGACTCATTCAACCAATAACGACCTCTTCAACCGACTAAGACCAAACCCGATCAAGACTCCAACCGACTGCGACAGCCAAGTCTAGTCATGCCACCGGAGGACGGACAGGTCGCCGTCATTGGCTGTAATCCGCCGTCCTCTGCATCTGGGGACAACATGGCAACCACTGGACCTGACTTAGACGTAAGTTAGAATGTAGGTTTTTAGTATTAGTTTCTCTTAAAACCATTCACGAACACCTTAAATGTACTGCAGTGAATTCAAAGTCTTGGGTCGCCCAGTGCCAGGGGTACGCTCACTGGGTTTAGCCCGGTGGGCAGGCCTTCATAACAGTAGTAGGTTCGTAACCCGACTGGTACACTTGGAAAGCTGCAGTCAGTCACTGTTTGTAACTTCTTTAAGTAGGTTCTAGTATTAGTATGGCTAGTGGGTTCAGAAATTAATAAACATTGTAAGCGGAATTAAATCTAGAATAAAACAATACAATTTAATTTTAAGGTATTGGGTTAATATGTATCAATTAAATAATAAAGAAAAACGTATCAAGTGGTGCGAGATATGGGAAAAAAGATAAGAGTGAAAAGTTGTAGGGACTTTTCTACGAAGTAGTTTATTCAAATTCCTTCTTTGATGAATGGATTTGCAATTAAATTTTGATCAGTCGAAAGTCCATCGCAAATGCCCGCTTTGTCTGTTACTGACGAAAAATGGGGCAATTTCAGTTACGATTTGGTCGTATACACTGCCGGAAATACATAATAGTACACTCTCTTTGAACGTTATAATTAACTCCATATTTAGTTTTTAAACTGTGTGTATGGAATACGTGAAATGATTACATTTACAGATCAATAGCTCAACGATAGGGAGTATCATTTGTTGGATGTACAACTGTTTGTAATCCTGTTGGACCAAACTGCTATGGTCATCAGTCCCTAGACTTACAAACTGTTTAAACGATGTTACACTAAGAACAACAACCTTCCAATGACTCAAACATTAGTCGTGCTTCATGTCGTGTTCCTTCGGTGACGCTTTAACACACACGTTATTTCTTTTAAAAGCTGCAAGCTACACACTGTTAGGTGGTTAAACTCTGAGAAACAGGCTTCTTTTTTCTTTTGTTTCTTTTTTTTCTAACAGCCAATGTGCTACGAGCCAAATCGAAGCTTCCGCTCCCAATAATGTCCACCCACGAGCCACATCAAAGTGCGTATAGCAGCAGTAACCGATCTAACGCCTGCGCCAACATCTGTTGTCTTGTGTAGGCGTTATCGACCGCAGCGCTGTTCTCAAAAAAGTATTTGTAAATCTAAGCTATTTAACTACGTTGGTCAACTTACTAACTAATTCAAAGTAACAGAATGCCAAGGACAACACAAAGACCCATGCCCGAGGGAGGACTCGAACCTCCGATGGCGAGCATACCCGTGCGCCGCAGCAAGACGCCTTACAATGCTCGACCACTCCAACGCTGCATCGTTTGTTGATCTACGCTGAAACATGCATATTATTACGTGGTCTAACCTTCACGGCCAGAATACAGATGTTGATCGAGGCATCCCTTCTATCATACAGATGGAAAATACTGTCTTTGAATGCAGAACTACAGGCCCACTACACCTGTCCGCATGTCAGTTATCGGCCCATAATATCCTACAATTCCAGTTATCTTGATGGGCAAGGTAGCTGCTTCATTTCTTCCAGCGCACGTTGAGTGTCAAGCGTAGTGTGTGGGGGAGCATTGTCCTGTTGCAACAACACATTACCATTCTGCTTCAAGATGGCAGAAGAACAGAGTTTACAACATTCTGCATCTTGCGAGTGCTCGTCAGCGTGCCGTCCACAAACACGAGAGGTGAGCGAGAGTTGTAGCTTATCGCACCCCACACTAAAACGCTTGAGGCGGAGCCTGTGTATCGGATGAACGCACCGTATGAAACAGCACTCACCAGGTCTAGGTCGCAAGTGTAAACTTATATGCAGGCAGAATGTACGCTCGTCGCTGAAGACCACGGCCTACAATTCCACGTTACAGGTGATCCCCTGAAAGCACCAGTCGAACCATGGACGTCGATGCTGTAGCGTGAGCGGAAGACACGCTATGGGTGTGCGTGTCCGTAGTCTCACTGCTTGTATCCGGTTGGTAACAGCTCGTGTTAACAAATCTGGGCTCACTAAAACTCTTACCTGTGCTGTGCTGACTTTACGATCTGCCACGGCTCTACAGTAGCACGATCTTGCTTTCGTGGACACCCAGAACCTCGTCAACAGGTGTGAGAATGTTGTCGTGACCATGGCAACCAGCATCGTTGCATAGATGACGCAGCACGTCTAATTTGTAATTCGAAGAAAGGAACATCCCGCCACTCGGAATAACAATTTGACCTCTTTTAACCTCGCGTAATTGTCTGTAACGAGCGCGAGTGCGTTTCCGTTATACGGCGCCCGTTTCCATCACTCGTTGGTGTAGCACTGAGCTTAATGGCTGTAAACAATCTCTATTGTAGAGCACACACAGCCGACGCCCAGACAGCTATGTCAGTACGTTATGTGCAGGATGAAGACGTTGAAGCCATACATCTACTGCCTCTCAGGCAGCATCTGCCGTCATAGGATCAATACTGACGTCATTCTCCCAGGGGTACATTTTTTTTTTCACTAGTGTATTTTCATATCCGTAACATTAATAATGCAAGAAACGGCTTTGGTCGCATGAAATCTTTGTTACTTGAACTATTGCTTATCGATTTAGGTCACTCAGTCGCCATCTTCAGCACAATATTGTGCATGACGTTGACTATATACAGTTAAGTCATACTCCCATACTAAGATGCAGTTTGTTAATGTGGGCTCAAAGGGCTTCTTTTCTAGCTCTGAAGATGGTCACTCAGTGACATAAATCGATATGCAACAGTTTAAGTAATAAAGATTTCATGTGACCAAAGCTGTTTTTTCCATAATTAATATTATTAATGTGGTCACTCTGCACGTTGCTCCAGATGGAGTCGTCTGTATGTTTTATAACGTTGTTATAAAACGCGTTTTTACTATAGCAATCTGATTAAGTTTTTCTTTTTTTCATTTACTATTTCATTAAGAGCCTCCTCAAGTGCGTACTCTAACAGACTATGGAACTCCCTACCTGGAAGAATCTAGGTTCACGTATTTATCTTTCATAGCGTTTGTTGCGCGGCATGTGTTGGGTGGATCACACAACCGCAGATACGAGCGCTCACTGATTTCTCTTCATAATCGAGTTGAACTCAACGGAAAAAGTCGTCATATAACGCAAGCACAGCTCTCAGATAAATTCGGCGTTCACAGAAGTGTATAAGAGGCCATCCTTACAGACCTGCGTCACAGAAAAGTGTGTGAACGGTGAGTAGCTCTAAAGCGCACTGATAAAATGAAACACTGAAGATTGGACAACTCACAACAAATTCGTCTACCATCATAGCGTGAAGGCGTTGTCTTCCTTAACAACAATGTTGTAAGTGATATTAATTGTGCCCACCAAAACAACATACAGTACCAACAATGTAAGTTCTGTTTCAAAGGATTACCAGGGCAAAAAAAAAAAAAGTTAGAGACCGCGAAATAATCAGTTGGATACTCCATTATAACGCGCTGTATTGTATTAAAAGCGAAGAAAATATAGAAGCACAGTAAATCATGATGATGTTGAACCAGAATATTGCGATTCAAATGGAAAATCTGGAAGCGATTGACAAAAGGGTTGAGAAACGTAAAGTAAGACGAATGGAAGTGGTTTAGGTATCAAATACCGAGGATAACAGTAAATAAACTAAATAAACGGCAGCTGCTTTCTAGAAGCGTACTAGCTGAGTACGTCGCGTTGCCTGGCCATTTATTTATTCCTTATTCTTGTAGTCTATCTGCCCTCCACTCTCCCCCTCCCTCCCTCCCTCCCTCCCTCCCTCTCTATCTCTTCCTGTATCTCTGCCCATCTCCTCCTTCTTCTTCTCGGTTAATTTCTTCTGCCCCCTCCTCTCTGTTCATTCCGCCTCTTCGTCTTCTCCTGTCCCTATGAAAACTCATATATGTCAAATTTCGTGCAATAATGAGAAGCCTTGCCCACATCGGGTTTTAAATATCCAATTTTGTGGTTGCCAGTGAAACACGGTCAGATTTTATTGCAATGTACCCTGTGCCAATAGCCATTTGTCGACTTTTATAAAAACTCACTCAAAGGAAACATTCATACATGAGCGATCTTTATAATATTTATTACAACGGTGTTAAAGACTTATCAGGCACCCCTCTTCTTTTGACGGTGAAGTGTGTAAAATCACATTTAAGATCAGTATAAAATTGTAGGTTTGTGTCTAAGTCCGTGACTAAAGTTCCCTACGCCATCCGCCATGAGCAATTTTTGTGTACACTGTGACAGCACCGCCCAACTTTTAGCACTTAATCATTGCGTTTGGAGAGATGTATCTTGATAAACTTCTCCACACGGCAAACACTGACCTTGCCAATGCATAAAATTGTTACACTCTTCTCTTTTATTAATTTCAGTAGCATTATATCTATGTAGACAATGAAGTTGATAGGGATGTATGAATCTGGAAAACAGCTGTGTCTGTGTGTGTGCGTGTGTGTGTGTGTGTAAGGCGGAAACGGCCGGCCAGGGGAGGGAGGGTGAGCTTAGCGCCCGCCTGGAAAGGCCGTGACGTCAAAGGAAATCCACCATGCAGCGAGCGAGGCGACAGTGTATTGTACATGATAAATTTAAATTTAAAAAATAAAACACAATTAAGACAGAGACGTGCGACACAGTTTCCGAAAGGGTTTCATTTGACACGTCTAGTACCGCACAGACGACCCCCCAGTCAAGTACATATAAAAAGTTTTAATAGAATGAATATATGGCAATTTACGTGTTCAGTTAAAAATTAATAACGTGTAAACCATTTAAGATGCAGAGGTGAGCGAGGCCTCACATAAAACGTCTCAACAAGGTGCATCACCCGATATGCTTACAGTCGACGTAAAGTAATATTCATCACAGAAAACCCAATTTACTAATACCACTGTATAAATTTATTAATAACATAATGTACAAGACAGATACACGACCAGCATGGCAGTGTTTGTTCATAGGTGCCGTATTATAAAATAACTATATCATAAAATCACATTGATCTAATCTACTTACGCATGTTTTATTTCTTTAAATAATTTGTATTTAATAACTCCATAGTAGAAATGAGATGTAATGAAATAAAATATTAATGACGGTAATCAATTCCATGTTTATTTTATGTTTAGTGTAAGTGTTTAAAGATGTATTTGGTATTTGTATCAAATGTACGGTATACTTGGCGAAGCGTTGTACGTTGGCGAGGAGTGGAAATGGGGAAATTCGTGACGTTCGGGTTTCTCCGGTGGACAGGTATAAAGGCTTGCCGGTGGACCCACGTGGTTAGTCGGTGCTTGGCTAGCGTTCGCAACGTTGAAGCTATGCCGGTCTGTGCCGCGACCTTCGGAAGAGTGAGACTTTAAAAGTTTTCAGAGCGTAAAAGTGCGGTCGAACTTAGAAAGATTTATCGAGTGCTGTTAAACTTGCAAGATTTCTTCTCGAGTTGCCGTGTGCTATGTAAAATTTGAGGAGTGAACTGTGACTTCAATACATTTTCGTTGTAAACCAATTGCAAAAGTGTTAACTGAGTTATAAACATTCATTCATTCGATATCTGTTTTTGGACATTGTTTTTTGTCTAATAAACTGTGTATATAAAGACAAAGTATTCGTGGTCAGGCACAGACTAATGCAACGTTTTATTCATTTTTTTACGCAGTAAACTGTAGCCTGGTAGCCTAATTAGATTATTTTCGGCAAAGCAGATTTTTCTGGCGGCTCACGAGCTATATTAGGTACGCCAACATATAGTGCTTTTACCGGTGACAGTGTTTTTGATCTGATAAATAAACAGACTACTTAATAATTTTAAACAAAGTGTTATTTATAAGAAATGCATCCTTCCTCTCAATTATAGTTGTGTTTTTAAATTTATTATAGCAGGTGGGGACTACAGATGAATTTTTATCATCCCCTAGACAGAGCTGAACTTAGTACAGTGAATGTTAGTGTAAATATAAATAAAAATAAATTCGCAACACAGAGACCTTCCTCTTGTTTTGAAGGCCAAGTGCACAAAATTTCGTCACGATCGCACGATTGGAATGAAACCGAAGATTTGTGTGAATGGAAAAATAAAAATGACAAAAAGGGACACACTTATCTATAAATAAGAAGATAAGATTAAAAATCGATTCTCGATTTTCGACTTCGTGTGTTAGCCTAATATTACGATGCATCCAAGTGTTGTGTATGGCGAAACATCTCAAATATATATATATATATATATATATATATATATATATATATATATATATATATATATATCATTTTTTCAGATTCCTTAGCGTTTCCCCAACTATATTTCTTCTAAACCACCCCTTTGTTAAAGGGAACAAAACAAGAGAAAGTAATACAAATCGGGAAAGCCATTTCTGAATTGTAGCGCGACTAACACACACCTATTCATTTTTACGAGGGTTGGAACTAGAATAGTGACGACACTGTTGTAAAGACACCAGGCTGATAGCACACGTCGATGACATACCTACCTTACCACCGATCAAGTGGACTCGCCCGTCCCATGTCACTGGCGTGCGCCCAATCGAGTGAAACACAGTCACTTGTGAGCGAGAGGTCTATTGTAGCGGTGTCACTATGTTTTCGAAACAAGAACAACGGAGTTGGATCAAGATTGGATGTGCCAGATATAGCACAGCACGACAGAGTCGTCAAGGCCTTCGAGAGGCGTGCGTGGAATCAGCATTGCCGTACAGAATAGTGGCACCTTCGGTAAAAGCCTTCAACGAAAGTCGTCAAACTGGGGCATACATGTAATGGGCAGGTCGTCCTACCGTCCCTGAAAAAAAAAAAAGTGCCTACTGTTGCTGCGTTAGTGGACAGTCACGGACGCCAAACGATTCTTGAGCTCGCCCGCAAAACTGGATTAGCGCATACGAATGTGCTTCGCATACTGAAGGAACGCCTGGGCATGCGAAAAATTGCAGCACGATGGGTTCCGCATGAATTGGATTTGATTCCGAAGATGAAGTAACCACTTCGTGGCAGTTGCTTCAGAACTGTTCCAGAGATTCGACAGGCAGTAGACCGCTCCATTCGCACAATCAACACAGACTCTTCTAACGGTATATTGCGCCTTCCACATCGCTGGCAACGAGTTCCACACAACGCTGGTCACTACTTTGAGGGCAGTTCAAATGTTTGTAAATCTATCGAACCAAAATGCGTGGACATCAGTCCTAGCGTACAAACTACTTAAACCTATGTAAACTAACCTAAGGACAACACACGCACACCCATGCCCCAGGGAGTACTCGAACCTCCGACGGTGAGCAATTGTGCGCTCTGCAGCGAGGCGCCTTAGACCGCTCGGCTACTCCGCCGCGGCTTTGAGGGCATTAACAGGCGCAATCATATAAAGCTTTTGTATCGGTTGTTAGTAAATAGTTGCCAATATTTCAGCTCCAAACCTCATACATATAAAGATTACGCTTTTATGACAGGAAAACAGCCGTCATTCGTGAAATAAATGAATTGATTTCAGTTCGATTTCAACTACATAGCAGCCATAATCAGTGCTACATCATGTTAACTGATTCTTCCGTCGCTTCGTGGTAGAACTTACTCATTATGAAGATTAAAATACACAATTTTGTGTTTGTTCTACGGTTTTGTTTATTTAGTGAATGGATTTTCGGCTTATTAGGCCATCATCAGACATTTATTGAAGTTCAGTCAAAGAACTTGTGTTGTCAGTAAAATAGAAGATATGTTACATACAGAAAACTAAATTAACTTCTTTGATGGAGCAGTTGCAGTGTATACTGCAATGTTTTACCGGCAACACAAGTTCTTTGACTGAACTTCAGTAAATGTCTGATGATGGCCTAATAAGCCGAAAATCGATTCACTAAATAAACAAAACCTTGGAACAAACACAAAATTGGGTATTTTAATCTTCATAGTGTTACATCATATGTCAGAAAGTGTGGTTACAATAGATCCACTTCGTAAAAGAGATATAACAATGATGATGGCTATCACGTATCCTAATCAATCAATTTATTTAGAATCTGATGGCTGCTTTCCTGTATCATTTATCAATGGTCGCTGCTGTACAAAGGTCAAGAAATGAATTCAGACATAGAAAATTTTTGTGTCCCAACTTCGTCGCCGCTTTTGTGTCCCAGCCTCGTCGTAGGTGTCGGTGGCCGAGTGGAATAAGACCGACACAGGAATAAGGATAGCACGCTGGTGCAGGTACGGAGGGGAGCAGCCAGAAACTATAAACACTAGAGTAAATTAGAAAGAGATATATATTGCACAGAATGTAACAATACTTAACTTTTACATATTACTGCAGAATGTTGATACATAGTTGTTAGAGGCCTGCCTAGTGCCTGTACAATAGCAAAGTCTTCACTGGTGCCTATCTGATTACGAAGGTTCTAACTGGTTGCTATCTCAGTCCGAAGTGCTCGGTGTCTTTCCGTGGTGGCCACGAGCGGGGTTGCAGCAGAGGGCGCTCGTGGCTGTCGTCGTCAGAACGCCGCGCCGTGCGTGCATGGCGGCGCGCGGCGAAAGTAAGTGGCGCGCACTTTGTACTTGTGCGACACCACACCCCTCCCCCCAAACCGCCGCGCCGTCGTGGCGTAGGGCTGAGGGCCACGGCGACGGCACTGGGAGGAGGGCCTGGGCGGGGGCGTTACTGGTGGGACGGGCGTCGTAGCTGAGGCTGGGATCGAGACGCCGTCCGCGCCCCGGCATCCGCCTTGCGATCCTTCAGGGAACCCACCGAAACCTGGGGAAGGGCGCACCCCCCCGCCCAGAGGGAGCAGTTCATCTTCTTTTGAGGTGCGTGGCCCAGGCGGCGGCGGCACGCACGGTCCCGGAGTCCCTCTCGGTGACGCTGTCATCTGCGGCGGCGACAGCGGCGGCGTCGCGTCGATCTCCATCGGGACGATCTCGTAGTCCGGGGACGCTGGACCCGTTGACGAACGATGTGTTTGTGCTCCCTGGCGGTGAACTGGGTCTGGAATCAAGAAACCGGAGACAGGATCGCGCGGCCTGTGCAAGCGCAATTGGTTTGCGTGGCGCCGCATCTCCGACCCTGTGGAAGAACGTACAACATACATATTGCGACCGAGCACGCGCTGAATGGTGCCCGGCATCCATGTCTTCTTGTTGCCAGCAAACACCCTGTACAGCACCGGCGTAGAAACCTGAAAACGCGTAGCGCCATACGAACCGACTCGGTGCGTGGGAGGCTGCAGCAGGTGAAGGAGAGTGCGGTGACGGCGGCCGTGTAGCAGCTCGGCAGGAGACGGGCCGTCACGTGGCATGCACCGATACGTAGACAGGAAAATTTGAAGAGCTTGCTGCCTGGAGTGCTGACCTTTTATCTTCTCCATGTGAGACTTGAATGTTCGAACGAAACATTCTGCTTCACCATTGGACTGAGGGTGAAAAGGTGCGGTGGTGATATGCTGAATGCCATTCACACGACAAAACTGTTGAAATTCCGCACTAACAAACTGAGGTCCATTGTCACTGACGATAGTTTCAGGCAAGCCTTCGATGCAAAACACTGATGTTTAGGCACTGATCGTACTAGACGCCGTCGTTGAGTTCATGGCAATCACAAAAGGAAATTTGCTGAAAGCGTCGACAACGATTAACCAGCGCGTATTCCAGAAAGGTCCGGCAAAGTCAATATGTAAACGTTGCCATGGTCCCTTGGGGCGTGGCCAGTCTGAGAAACGCTGTGGAGGAGCCGCCTGATGCTCCGCACAAACTGTACACTGTGACGTCATACTCTCTATCTGTGAGTCCATACCAACCCAGGTACAATGACGTCTGGCCAGTTGCTTTGTCCTAACAATGCCCCAATGTCCTTGATGCAGGAGGCGTAACACTTCTCCTTGCAGGGAACGAGGAACAATCGCTCTTGTTTGGTCGTTGTCCGTATGTAACAACAGAACACCCTGACTTAAAGATAATGCATGACGTTGTGCAAAATAACGTCGAACCAGAGGCCGATCAATGTCTTTGGCTCTGGCAGGCCACCCTGAGCGAACAAAACGTGCTACCACACTTAAGTCTGCATCCGAAGCTGTTTCCTGTGCAACCCGACGAGAGTTCAAAGGGAAATCTGCGACAGCTGTAGCATCTCTGGAGTCTATCTGACAACATGCCATTTCTGAAGAATCAAACGACACATCCTGGCCAACCGGAAGTCGGGAAAGTGTGTCCGCGTTGGCGTGTTTAGTGGTAGGCCGGTACAAAATCTCATACTGATAATTAGACAGTATTAAGGACCATCTCTGAAGCTTTTGTGCCGTTCGTGGCGGAATTGGCTTTGTGGGTGAGAACAACGACGTGAGAGGCTTGTGGTCTGTCAACAAATAGAATTTTCTGCCATACAGATAATGATGAAACTTTGTGACGCCGTAAATGATTGCTAAGGCCTCCTTTTCTATCTGACTGTAATTCTGTTGCGTCGGCGTCAGTAGCTTGGATGCAAAGGCAATAGGACGATCGTGACATCCAATACGATGCGACAGAACGGCACCCAGACCGTACGACGAGGCGTCAACTGCTAACACTACAGGCTTCTGTGGGTCAAAGGGAATCAAACATGCATCACTGAGTAGTGCAGACTTTAGTTTGTCAAAGGCAACCTGACAATCTTTGGACCATACAAAAGGAACATTCTTCCTACGTAAGTGATGCAGTGGAGCTGCAATCTGAGAGGCATTGGGAATAAACCTGAAATAATAGTTAAGCTTTCCCATCACTGCCTGCAATTCATGCACATTCTTAGGAGGAGGCAAGTCTTTGATTGCTCGAAGATGTGACTGTAAGGGATGTATTCCTTGGGCATTAATAACATGGCCTAGGTACTCTATTTCAGTTTGAAAAAACGAACACTTTGCTTTATTGCAACGTAGACCTGCTGCAGTCAAAACTTTGAAAAGGCACTCCAGGTTTGCTAAATGTTCTTCAACTGTACGTCCGGATACCACAATATCATCTAAATAGTTCTAACAACACGGTACAGAAACTGTCAGCTGTTCCAAAAGGCGCTGAAAAATAGCGGGAGCGGAAGAACTGCCAAAGGGTAGGCGTTGAAATTGAAAAAGGCCCATGTGAGTATTAATGACGAAAAACTTTTTTGACTCGTCATCAAGTGGAATCTGTAAGTATGCCTCTGCTAAATCAATCTTGGAAAAGAAGCGAGACTGTCCTAATTTGTCCATTAGTTCGTCAGGTCTGGGCAGGGGATAAGTGTCTACAATTGTTTGACTGTTCACTGTTGATTTGAAGTCCGCACAGAGACGAAGTTTTCCTGACGGCTTGGGTATAATTACTATAGGCGAGGCCCACTGACTCGCAGAAACAGGAGAAATAACCCCACTATCTTGCCAACGTTTAAGTTCTTCGGCAACTGTATCACGCAAGGCGATAGGCACTGGTCTAGCTTTACGAAACTTTGGAACTGCAGATTCTTTTAAAGTTACATGTGCTACGAAGTCTTTTGCACAACCTAGTTCCGGCGAAAACAAGTCACTATATTTGTCACACAATGCATTGATTTTATCCTGAGGCACTATTGACGAAATTTGAAGCACATCTCTTTGAATTGATAAACCAAACAAGTCAAAAGCATCTAGTCCAAAAATGTTCTGTGTCGATTTGGCCTGAAGAACTACAAAAGCAACTGTTTTTGTTACACCTTGAAAAGAGGCGGGCAGGCTACACGTTCCTAGCACGGGAATATTTTGACCGGTATAAGCTGTTAGCACTTGTTGACACAGCGATAATTTTGGAGAACCCAGAAGTTCATAAGTATCTTTATTAATTAAGGTAACAGCGGAACCAGTGTCGAGCTGAAATTGCACAGTCTTATTGTCAATGGAAAGATTCACAAAAAGTTTTTGCTTGCGGCGCTCGACAGGTGCGCGAATGTGGGCAACGTCTGCTACGGTTTGTTTACTGCCCTTGCGCGGGCCGCGTAGTGAAGTGAGCGGCGCAGACTCGGCACGCAGCGGATTAACAACACTGTCACTAGATGGCACTACCGCCGGATCGGCGTCCGCGCAATGCGAGGCTACTACAGAGTCACTAACTACTGCACTAAACTTTTGATTAGCTACTCCAAGTCTACTGTCACCATCTACACAGTACTGGGAACTAGTACAATGAGCAGTTGCAGAAGGCACTATTTTCACTACCGGAATGCACTGTTCATAGTCATTTTGCTTGTCCCGAACCCTTTTCCGTTGCACTGTTTTACGCGCTCGTCGGCGCTTGCTACGTGGTGCACTATATAGTTTTGCCATAGGCGCAGAACTACTTTCTTGCAATTGAGATCCAAGGAAAGTACTGTTCAATTCCACAGCCCGTATAACATTCACAGAATGAACTGTTCTCGCACTCTGCGAAGCACTGTTTCTAACGTGTCTGTTCTTTGAGTTTTTAATTTGCATACACACAGACTGTACATGTCCTGATTTGCCACATTGATAACAGGTTGCGTTGCGACTAGGGCAATGAGCACGCTTGTGGCGAGACACACACTGGGGGCAAGACTTACGTACATTTTTCTGAAATGAGCGTTGGCGCCCGTTATTCAAATCACTGTTTCTAACACGACGGGGCGATCTTTGTGTCACACTTTTACACCGGCTACTGTTCACTGTCTGTTCAGCACGACCGGTAGAAAAATAAGAATCACTGGTGCTATACTGAGAACTACGGCTAGGAAAGCGTCCGTTGCGGCGCACTGAATTTACACAATGGCTTTGCATTTCTACATCAGCTAAGTCAAAAGTATCATGCGCTTCTATAAGCTGCAGTACACTGTCTAATGAGGGGTCAGACTGTTTCAGAATTGCTGCTCTAATTCTGGGGTCCTGAATATTCTGCGTAATCGCATCCCTCAACATCACGTCACTATACGAAAGTCCACAAGAGCAAGTAAATTTACATTGGCGGGTTAAGCCCTTCAATTCCGTAATCCACTCTTGGTGTGACTGCTGCGGTAATTTTTTAAGTCTGAAAAATCGGTACCGCGCAGCGGCTACGAGAACTTTCCTCTCGTAATGAGCATTCAGTGCATCTACAATTTGTTCAAAGTCTACATCACGAGGAGAGGCGTGAGGGAAAAGTTTTTGCAATAATACGAAGGTCCGGGGGCCCACAATCGATAAGAAAAGGTTCTTCACTCTCTGACCTGTAATTTGATGAGCCGCGACGAGTTCTTGAAACTGTGCGAAGTAGTCGCTCCATTCTTCCTCACGTTCGTTGTACTGGCGGAACGTAGGGAGCGGTACCGCGGCAGGTGTGGGCTGCTGATGTGACGGCTGTTGTTGTTGGTGAGCAGCCTGTGCCGTCAACTGCGACACGGCCTGCAGTAGTTGAGTAATTTGCGCCGTCTGTAACTGAATAATGGGTTCGGGGTAGTGGCCATGCTGACCGATTAGGCGCCGCGCATACAATTAAATTATAACAAAACACAAATGCAATATGAAAGAGGACACTCTGCAACAAAAAAGTCCACAAAACACGTAACAAAATATCTTCCCCCAAAATTCTTATAATAAGGGTGGGTGGGCGGGAGCAATTTCTGTGTGCTCCGACTACTACTGCTGTCTGGCTGCTGCAAGCGGGCTGGTCCACAGTTCTATCACTCCTCGTCGCCACTTTTGTGTCCCAACTTCGTCGCCGCTTTTGTGTCCCAGCCTCGTCGTAGGTGTCGGTGGCCGAGTGGAATAAGACCGACACAGGAATAAGGATAGCACGCTGGTGCAGGTACGGAGGGGAGCAGCCAGAAACTATAAACACTAGAGTAAATTAGAAAGAGATATATATTGCACAGAATGTAACAATACTTAACTTTTACATATTACTGCAGAATGTTGATACATAGTTGTTAGAGGCCTGCCTAGTGCCTGTACAATAGCAAAGTCTTCACTGGTGCCTATCTGATTACGAAGGTCCTAACTGGTTGCTATCTCAGTCCGAAGTGCTCGGTGTCTTTCCGTGGTGGCCACGAGCGGGGTTGCAGCAGAGGGCGCTCGTGGCTGTCGTCGTCAGAACGCCGCGCCGTGCGTGCATGGCGGCGTGCGGCGAAAGTAAGTGGCGCGCACTTTGTACTTGTGCGACACCACAAAAATAAAGTACCAAATATTTGCTGTGATGAACAAGATACTAAAAGTAAAGATCATTGGACATTGCATGAGATTTTGACTCTAACTGACGGAAAGAGATAAAACAGCATAAAAATAAGTAGGAATGGTAATCTAGACATTAAAGAGTAAGACTAACAGAGAAAACAATTAGAGTATCATGGCCAGAAAAGAAGTGTAGAATGTAAAAGCATTCATTACTAGGAGTAAAGTGGATGTAGCTTAATGTACAATCAAAATGTTCAAATGTTTGTATAGCTTATGGGACTTAACATGGGGTTATCAGTCCCTAAACTTACAAACTACTTATGAACTAGCTAACGCTAAGAACGGCACAAATATCCATGCCCGAGGCGGGGTTCAAGCCCCTGACCGTAGTGGCCGTGCAGACCGTGACTGACGCGCCTCAGTCACCTCGGCCACCGCGGCCGGCGATGTACCACTAAACGAGGTCCTTGGAAAAAAGAAATATGTTGATATCTTGAATATCTCGAGCTCGTTTTTCAAGAAACTATAAGGCAAGGAAGGAATATGAGAGGGAAGAGGCATTAAAAAGGGAAGAGGGTGTTTATAAAGATGGAATGCAAGATATGATAATACGAGACGAATTTAATAGATCAGTAGAGACAAAACAAGGCTGCTGGAGTAGGTGATATTCCATCAGAATCATTCAGATCTGTAAGACAGACAGCCACAATCAAACTATTTCACATACCCTCCAAACAAATGCGGAGGAATTGAAATTCCACGTAAGAGAGATAATATGCTGTCAGGCCTCAAGGAGAAGTAATCCCATTTTTGTAGGTATTAAAGAGGTTGGATATCCATCAGTATTACAAGTGTAATAGCAAGGTTAATACACAGTGAACGAGAGTCGAAACAGTAGTTGGGTATGGAGGTGTGGCGTCTCACAGATGTTTTATAGTCAGAAGTCTACATTGAACAGATATATAAGGTGACATAGGAGGAATTCCGAAATAAAAACCATAAAAACCCGAAAAAAATCGATTCGGACTTGTCTATGGCATTCTACGTACCCATTTAGTAGTGTGACGTCATATCATCATAGTGTGATACACTGTATTTATAGACAGACAGCGAAAGCAAAGCTACTTTAGAGAAAAGATGAGACGCAAACTTCGTCTCCCCCTAATGACAGTACTGTTCATCGACGACCTTACAGGCAGTAGCTGCGGACAGAGATTATCTTTTGTATTTCTCTGTCATTGTATCTCTATATCAGAGCCACACTTTGTGGCATGTGTTATGGCCAGGTACACAGAAATATCTAGAACTGACATTTGTCGCTACCGAACTCCAAATCAAAGTTTCCAGATGAAATTTGACATAGAATGCACAATACATGCTGTATTTTTGTGTACTCAATAATTAAGCATCAATTGAACAAACACGAACTTGAGAACATTTGAAATGCCACAATAGTGGTAGTTGAGTTTTCACGAGGGTGAAATCTGTTGTAGTGAAACTATGGAGACGGCACTTTTGAAAATGCTGTCCACATGGACCTACTTTCGTTGTGGGACGTGTACGAGTGGTAGTTGTTATTGCTCTTGCTGGCCGCCGCGTGCTCCAAAAATAATAACAGTAATATGTGGGCTCCACCGGATCCCCTGGCCGCAGAATTTGCGCCGCTCGCAACAAACAGGGGCTTTGTGTTGTTTGCCGGCCAGCCGCGCCGTGCCGCTGTTTTGTTCGTAACGCAGGTGCAACACACACGCACGCACGCGCTCACACACACAGGCGCTACACCTCTTGTTCCGCGTTACTACCTCCGCAACGGCATTCCGGATGTCTCTTCCTCTCAAAAGGATTCTCTAGCGAAATGTCGGCGTGCGCAGCTAACTTGTATAACATCAGAAATGAATCGATCTTATTTCTGTTTTATTATTACTAAATATATCCATCAGACAGTCAAGAAATGTTCATCAAATGAATAATTTCATACTACTCAAACAGGTGATGTACATTGGTGACGAAAATTAAACCAACAAACCGCCTCCTTATCTTATGTCGAATTCACACAAACTATCAAATGTTCAAACATCCAGAATGAAACTTTTAACTCTGCAACGGAGTGTGCGCTGATATGAAACTTCCTGGCAGATTAAAATTGCGTGTCCGAACCGGGACTCGAACCTGGAATCTTTGCCTTTCGCGGGCAAGTGCTCGCCTCGCCTCCTACTTTCCAAACTTCACAGAAGCTCTCCTGCGAAACATGCAAGATTCTCGAAACATCCCTTAGGCTGTGGCTGAGCCATGTCTCCACCATATCCTTTCATCCAGGAGTGCTAGTCTTGAAGTTTGGAAAGTACGAGGCGAGGTAATGGCGGAAGTAAAGTTTTGAGGCGGCATGGTGAGTCGTGTCGAGATAGCTCAGTCAGTAGAGCGCTTGCCCGAGAATGGCGAAAGTCCCAGTTTCGAGTCCTGTTTCCGGCACGCAATTTTAATCTGCCAGGAAGTTCAAATGTTTGTAAAGCTATCGGACCAAACTGCGTGGTCATCAGTTCGTAGCTTACAGACTACTTAAACTAAGGTAAACTAACCTAACGACAACACACACACACACACACACACACACACACACACACACAGCTATGCCCCAGGGAGGACTCGGACCTCCGACAGGCGAGCAACCGCGCGCTCCGCAGCGAGGCGCCTTAGACCGCTCGGCTACTCCATCGCGGCCACAAACTATCCATACAGTTGTGTAGCGTACGGAAGTTGTCATTCTGGTCAACGCACAACCCAAGTCTAACATTAGATTAGAGTCATGAAACTCTCAGGAAATTACTGCAACTTCACAACTTCAGCGCTTCCAAGTGTCTGGGTTGTATAACAATACCGTGAAACGATTGTGTATTCGGAGTGAAGCTACGCATTCAACATACCGTCGTATTTTGGGAGCTTTTGTGGCACTATAAAGCGTAGCAGCCATCAAAAATATAATTCTAAAATCTCATTTTTCGATTTGCTAAGGCTGTGAGAAGTATAAGAATAATGTTACGGATAACAAGTCCTCCTTTACGTTGCTTTTAAGCATGGAGAAATCTTTACCAACTCATTCACTTCGAAACTTTGCCCCATAATGAGAACTGTAAAGGTTTAACCATTACTTCATAATATTTTTGATGGGTAAAAGTAAAGTTTTAAAGTCTCTATTGCAGTTAAGTAACTATATCGGTAGAGTCTCTTTAATTTCTTATTTCAATTTCATAAAAAAAATAAAAATAAAATAAAAAATAAGTAAAATAAATGAGTATATACCGGTATACTTCTACTAGTTACTTGCTAGTTTGTAAATGGGAACACGTAGCTTCAAGTAAATAATAGTTCCGTGTATAAACTGCTAATATTTGCACGTCACATTCTGATAAATAGCTAAAAAATTCATGATAGTAGCAGAGGCAAGGCCAAGGCGAAAAACGTGAGGTAAAAGCTAAGAACGAC
The DNA here is from genome assembly GCA_026315105.1 of Locusta migratoria. Lineage (NCBI taxonomy): Eukaryota > Metazoa > Arthropoda > Insecta > Orthoptera > Acrididae > Locusta > Locusta migratoria. Next base: position 646,479,343 of record CM048744.1, on the reverse strand, counting down.
TTTTATAATATCCGAAGTCCGCTAACATATCTCGTGTAACGTAAAAATACGAACCGAGCACGCGAATATAATCATAATCAGTTCCTTTTGAACTAGTTCGCATTAGGATAATTTCTGCTCTTACGACACTGTTAGACGGTTACGGCTCTACTGATGTCAGCCATATGTACTGCAATGCACTGACATTTTGTGAAAAATGGAGAAAAGTTATATTACTTTAGTGACATTTCCATATTTGTATTAGAAAATTCACCTCCACATTTGTTGGCTAGTAAATATGAACACATTTGTTGGCTAGTAAATATGAAAGTAATAGCATTCATTATAGAAAGTTTGAGGGTTTTTAGTACTGTCACATTGCTTTCCAATGGCAAAAGGACACATATCCTTTCTAATTTATCAGGTTATCGATTTTTATTAATAACTTGTGACTAAAGAGAAATATTCTGTTACTTGGTTGTGTGAGACCTGTAGCAGAGGGAGAGATACGCGTTCAGAGTTAACAGCACAAGCCGGTGGCCACACTACTAGGGCGGCTCATTGTTATTCTGAGGGGCTGAAGTTCCCGGAAGACGGCTTATGGCTGCAGGCTGCTGGAGCAGGTAGTGCTGAAGCGAGGACCTTTCAAGTACTTGTCCACACGCTGTCGCCAACTGGCTGGCACCACCAATGTTGGCGTACAGTGGTAAATGTACAGTGGCGGACTAAGGCTATTGGAGGCCTGGAGCGGCGGCGGAACGAAAGGAGCCCCCCCCCCCCACCGGCCACTTGGAAATACACGTATTACTATAGAAAAGAACTGGAGGCCCCTTCCAAGACGATAGGCACGGGACAGGCTGAAAAAATTGCTTTCGAGATTTGGAGGCCCCAGCAGAACGATAACGAGATGCCAAGCGCACTCAAAAAAGAAAATAATAATAATAATAAAAAGTCATTTCCGGGTATTTGCCCCCCCCCCCCAAGACCGGAGGCACGGGACGGTCCGCCGCTTCCGCCACCCCCCTTTGTCCGCCACTGCAAGTGTATGAAAGACAGACCCCTGGGACGACCATGTCTGGCGCCGAGTTGGCGAATGCCAGGGTGGCAACCGCTAGGAGGTTGTACGCCTCTGGTGCCAAGTTGGCAGACGCTGCAGTTGTACACTAGCGAGGGGGTTTGGCCGTTTGCTAGGAATAACTTGCTGGCCGTATTTTCGGCGGTTCCTGAAGGCCATCCGCTTCTACCGTGAGAACGCCGGACGGAAATGGAAGAAAGCTGGCCGTTGGCTGCTGTTTTATAGTAAGTTGGTTCAGCTGTCCGAGATTGGGTGTACTTTGGCGCCTCGCTGCAGGTTGCCGTTTCAGTATAGGCGGAACCTGGAGGCTGTGCAGAGAGTACACGTAGATTTTGCAAGTGAGTGAAAAAGACTGAACAGCCAAAGAGGGCAGAAGCTTCTCTTCTGCTCTCAATTTATACTTGTCTTTGAGCAGCTGTACTTGGAGTTTGTGTTACAGCTTTTGGATTTGCTCCAAAACTTGTACTTACAGTGTTGAGTACTGGCAAGCCGAGAACAAGCCTGCCTGACATTAGACGCACCGACGCTCTAATTGCGATTGTCACACGTTTGGTGTCACCCCTGCCTTCAGTATATTTGTGTATTACACGTAAATTGTCTGTAGTGGCACGACATATCCGACAAGTGATATAGTAAGCACAGAATCTCCGGGGTAGATGATGGCTGATATTAGTTAAATGTCGCTTCTGGATTACGAAGCTGAGGTACCTCCAGGTCTGCGACTTGCAGCTACCGACGCACAAAGCCACCGTCCAGCCATTGTCTTGCTGACATCGCCAGCTAGCCCAGTGTTGGTACAGTATCGCGTGCATTTGCTAGTGTTTCAAGGGGTGTTCACGTTCTTGGACGTATTGAAAACGTTAGGTAAACTCACAGAACTCATCTATCGGAATATTCCTCTCAATTACGCCACGGTTTCCATTTAAATTTGTTTTGTCCAGAGTAGAATCAGTTACAGTTACCTTACCAATCACGACCTCTAGGAGTGTATATTCTGTTTCTATTTTATATTCCTTAAATTTGATTTTGTTCATGGATTTTGCTTTCAATTCTGACGTTCTTTTGACTTCAGAGAATAAAACGAGTCAAAACTTATATTCTACTTACGTCATTCAAATTAGTTAGTCCGCTTTACACAATTTTCGATGGTTCTAATTAATTGGAAATTAGAGTATAAATTCATTAACCAATCGATGGTGGCTCAGCCTTTGATATCAAGTGAACAACCCATTTTCATACTTCATATTCATAGTGTCCTTTATCTCCCCTTCCTTGCCGTTATTTGCACCATACCATTCATTTGCATACTGCCAGGATCCACTTCCTGCTCCCTTATCCTTTCTTGTGTTCCCAACTTTATATATTTTTCAAGTTTTCAGTTTGTATCATGCTATTCTTCTGATACAGTTTGGTGCCCTAGCAACGCACAGCCGCGGTGGAGTAGCCGAGCGGTCTAAAGCGTCTCGCTGCGGAGCGCGCGGTTGCTCGCCGTGGAGGTTCGAGTCCTCCCTGGGGCATGGGTGTGTGTGTTTGTCCTTAGGTTCGTTTATCTAGGTTTAAGTAGTTTGTAAGCTACGGACTGATGACCACGCAGTTTGGTCCGATAGATTTGCAAACTTTTTTTAGCAACACACCAGCTGCACATTTTCCCCTAGGGATTTCCGCAACTGTGTGTTTGGATAGTGCCACATCTACAGACGCTATTTAAACAAAGGTGAGGGATGCATTACAGCACAGATAAGAAGCCTAACAGAATGTCTGTGGATGTGAGCCGCATAAGAAGGGAAGGAAGAAGGTAGATTAGGTTTTAACGCCCCGTCGACAGCGAAGTCATTATAGACGAACATGGTTGAATTTTTTGAGTAAAGAAACCATCCCGACCTTGACCTGGAGTGATACAGGAAAATCACGAATGACTTGAATTGTATTTGAACCACCATCCTCCCGACAGTCTCAAGCCATTGTAAGGAAAAACGATGGAAGATTAGAGTTTATTGTCCCCATTGTTTCTCGCAGTGCTGGAAGAATGGGCGTTATTGCGTCAACTGATGATTCGTCGTTGTAAGACTTGAATTACTGCCAGAGGTGGTCTAATCCCATAAGGCGTTCAATCCGCTGTTGAGATGTATGTACAAGGCCGGTAAGTTGAAAAAGAAATGAATAAGACGTTGTTGTCTACCATTTTGCATTTTGCAGATATTTCTTTACATTATATAAAACAACAGCCAATATAGCTTTTTTTCTTATTTTGATTACCGGTCTCAGCAGTTCATTATGGGATCTGTTTTTAACATACAACTCTCATGGAAGATCAGGGTTTAATGTGAATTATGACATGACAGTGACAGTGTTGGCGAAAAACATCAAAGCCTCTAGCCTTAACACACACACACACACACACACACACATACACACGTGACCAAGGGAGGAGTCGAACACCGGTGGGAGCTGCCTCGCAAGTCCCCGACAACCGAAAAACATCATTCTTATTAAGTTTAGTTAACGATGATACTTGTATATTAATGATAGATGCGCTGATGGCAGTATTAGCTGCCAAAACCTGTCATGAAAATACTACACTACTGGACATTAAAATTGCTATACCAAGGAGTAATGCAGATTATACACGGGCATTTTTAGCGAACATCGAGTTGTAGTAGCGACACTGAATGTCGAAATGCCCAAAGCACCAAAAATAAACGAAAAATATATCTATTCAATAAAGCAGATAAAAATTCGCTTCACGCTTTCCTGAGTGATAGTCTCCAGTCTTTCAAAACTAAAAATGCGAGTGTAGATCAGTTGTGGCTTACTTTCAAAGACATAATATCAGTAGCAATCGAGATATTTATACCAAATAAATTAATAAAAGAGGGGTCTGTCCCCCGTGGTACACAAAGCAGGTCAGATCACTGTTGCAGAAACAAAGAAAAACGCATGCAAAATTTAAAAAGACACAGAATCCAATACACAAAACAGGTCAGATCACTGTTGCAGAAACAAAGAAAAACGCATGCAAAATTTAAAAAGACACAGAATCCACAAGACTGGCAATCTTTTACTGAAACTCGCAACCTAGCGCGGACTTCAATGCGAGAAGCCTATAGTAGTTACCACAACGAAATCCTGTCTCGTAATCTTGCAGAAAAACCAAAGAAATTCTGGTCATATGTGAAGTACACTAGCGGCAAAACACAAACAATACCTTCAATACGCGATAGCAATGGTAATACCACCGTTGACAGTACTGCTAAGGCTGAATTGCTAAACACAGCTTTTAGAAATTGTTTCACCAAAGAAGACGAAGTGAACACTCCAGTATTCAATCCAAGAACAGCTGCCAGCATGCTAAACTTAGAAGTAGATGTTCCTGGAGTAGTAAAACAACTTAAGTCACTAAACAAAAATAAATCTTCTGGGCCAGATTGTATACCAACTAGATTCCTCTCAGAGTATGCTGATGCAATATCTCCATACTTAGATATAATTTACAACCGATCACTCAGCTAAAGATCCGTAACCAAAGATTGGAAAGTTGCCCAAGTTACTCCAATATTCAAGAAAGGCAATAGGGGTGATCCCCAAAATTACACGGGGGGGGGGGGGGGGGGGGAATGTTGCACGAATTTGGGTGGAAATCATTAAAAGAAAGTTATTCATTGCGGCGTGATCTGTTTGCGAAGTTTCAATCACCGACTTTTAGTTCTGAATGTGAAAATATTTTGCTAGCACCCACCTACTTAGGGAGACATGACCATAAAATAAGAGAAATCAGATCGAAAACGGAACGATTTAGGTGGTCTTTCTTCCCGCGCGCTATTAGAGAATGGAACGGTAGAGGAAAGTTATGAAAATGGTTAATGAACCCTCTGCCAGGCACTTGAATGTGATTTGCAGAGTATCTATGTAGATGTAGATGTATTCATTGGACAAATATGTTATACTAGAACTGACATGTGATTACATTTTCACGCAATTTGGGTGCATAGATGCTGAGAAATCAGTACCCAGAACAACCACCTCTGGCCGTAATAACGGCCTTGATTCGCCTGGGCATAGAGTCAAACAGAGCTTGGATGGCGTGTACAGATAGAGATGCCCATGCTGCTTGAATACGATACCACAGTTCATCAAGAGTAGTGATTGGCGTATTGTGACGAGCCAGTTGCTCGGCCACCTTTCACCAGACGTTTTCAGTTGGTGAGAGATCTGGAGAATGTGCTGGCCAGGCCATCAGTCGAACATTTTCCATATCGAGAAAGGTCCGTACAGGACCTGCAACATGCGGTCGTGCATTATCCTACCGAAATGGAGGGTTTCGCAGAGATCGAATGAAGAATCACAGGTCGTAACATATCTCAAATGTAACGGCCACTTTTCAAAGTTCCGTCGATGTGAACAAGAGATGACTGAGATGTGTAACCAATGGCAGCCCATACAATCGCGCCGTGTGATACGCCCGTATCGCGTTGGCGAATACACGCTTCCAATGTGAGTTCATCGCGATGTCACCAAACACGGATGCGACCATCATGATTCTGTAAACAGAACTTCGATTCATCCGAAAAAATGACGTTTCGCCATTCGTGCACCCAGGTTCGTCGTTGCGTACACCATAGCAAGCGTTTCTGTCTGTGATGCAGCGTCAAGGGTAACCGCAACCATGGTCTCCGAGCTGACAGTCCATGCTGCTGCAAACGTCGCCGAACTGTTCGTGCAGATGGTTGTTGTCTTACAAACGTCCCCATCTGTTGACTCAGGGATCGAGACGTGGCTGCACGATCCGTTACAGCCATGCCGATAAGATGCCTGTCATCTCGCCAACGGCGCCAACCTTGTGTGAATTCTCTGAAAAGCTTATCATTTTCATATCACAGCATCTTCTTCCTGTCGGTTAAATTTCGCGTCTGTAGCACGTCATCTTCGTGGTGTAGAATTTTTAATGGCCAGGGGTGTAGAAAAAGGATTACCGATCTTGGCTGTTGTGCTATATAATAATTGCATTGACCAGATCGTCCCCAGAACTAAAATAGCATTATTTACATTGTTTCCACTTTACTGTCACCTGCTTAAACTGTTATGTTGCGAAATGAACACAACTTCGAAAAATTTCTGTTTATTGCTTTAATTTTCACCAAGCGATAACTCTCTGATAATCACATTTCATAACAACTTTCTCCCCTTCTGCGTCCAGCCTTTGCTTTGCCAGAATATCACATTCACCGTTTTCTCCCTGTTAAAATGTTCAAATGTTTGTACAGCTTATGGGACTTAACTCTGGGTTCGTCAGTCCGTAAATTTACAAACTACTTATGATCTGCAATGAAACTTTCACTCTGCAGCAGAGTGTGCGCTGATATGAAACTTCCTGTCAGATTGTGTGCCGGAACCGAGACTCGAACCTGGGACCTTTGCTTTTCGCAGCCATGCGAAATTTTAATCTGCCAGGAAGTTTCATATCAGCGCACACTCCGCTGCAAAGTGAAAGTTTCCATCTGGAAACATCCATTAGCTATGTCTCCACCTATCCTTTCTTCCAGGAGTGCTAGTCTTTCAAGGTTCGCAGGAGAGCTTGTGTGAAGTTTTGAAAGCAGGAAGCGAGGTACTGGTGGAAGTAAAGTTGTGAGGCGGAAACGTGAGTCGTGTCGGGATAGCTCAGTGGTAGAGCGCTTGCCCGCGAAAGGCAAAGGTCCCAGGTTTCGCACTTATCAACTACCTTATACTAAAGACAGCACAAACATTGATGCCCGAGGGGGACCCGAACCTCCGACGGGGAACTGCCTCGTGCATCGCAGCAAAGCGCCTCAATGCGCTCGGCCGCGGCTCTCCGTGTTATACTGTACTATGCGCCATTTCTCATTAGTAAACAATTTCGTCTAAACAAATCAGTACTTTAAATATTTAAAGTGACTGTAGTATAAAACATAATTATTCAGAGCTCACTTGTTATTTACATTATGCCTGGCATCGAAATTTCGTCGTTGAATTTTACATCTTTTAAATACTATTTAGGGTCGAACTGTCGCCTATGTTTTGTGGACTATCTGTTCAGCGACTATGGCCTAGAAAGTCTGAGACGGATTCGTAACTATTAAATACATATGATTGTGGATTACTTATATTGCGAAATGAAAAGTTTAACAAGGTTAAATGCATCTAATTCGGCAATATTCGTTCTCAAGAATGAACGGGATAGTAACACGTAAACTTTGTATTTCAGCCTTAAAAATAAGCTGTTGTAAATTTAAATGCTGATAATTGCTGCGATGCTCGGTTCCTAGAATTAGAAACTACTGAAATATTTTATTCTAAGGACAATACACACGCCCATGCAAGAGGGAGAACTCGAACCTCAACGGAGGGTGGAATAAATAAGAGGCTTTTTCATGACGCTACAAACTTGAAGCCAACGTTCGGCTATTTTTCGAAGGACAATAAGGTAACTGTAGTTCATACTTCATCTACGATAATGTTACAGGAGTATTCACCGAACTTTATTGTCAAAGGTTATATTTGAATGTAGTGACGATTCAATTTAACACACAGAATAATTTTATTGACAACTTTCAGCATGTCTGATGGAGTTCAAACCTCGGGGCCTCTTCAAAAGCTGAAATTAATGATGTTGGGGTGATGCATTTTATCGCACTCTTTCTGTGAAACGTTCTCGACTAATTAGTGATAGAATACGCTGTAGGGGTTCATTATTCAAAATGACAAACAGCTTTCGACATTTTTACAAAGCAGTTCACTTAGCAACTCGAAAAATTTCTCCCTAAATAAACTGCACTATGTATAAATTTTGTATATCCACATCGGGGGACTGGACAGCCAGTGCTGGGGTAGTATGTCTGTCACTTTAAGAACGAGCAGCTTTCTTGACGGTTGTCGCTTTCCGGAAAGAGCACTACAACTGCTGTACAGAATGATGACGAATCAGTTTCCCTTCGAGTACTGTAGAACAGTGTGGAGATAGAAAGGTTTCTGCCCAAACGTACATTTCATACAGCTTTAAGGCGCTTTGTGGAAAATAAACACCCGCAGCCATGTCTGCGCAATGTGTCGCCAGTGGTACGTGCAAAAGGCGTGCTGCGGAAAGGCCATTATAACTTCGTGAAGCACGCTTCTTGTAGAGACTCTTGCGTTCTCTTTAGGTTGCAAATATATGAAGGAGGCAAGTGCATGAGCACAGTTCGGCGTCCTACATAACCCCCACAAAGCGGTTTATCTCTTAAATCAGCTTTACTGCATGTAGGTGTGCTACAAATACGTAATATTTGTTCTTAACGAAACTCCTTTCCTAATAAAAATTAATTTATCATCAGTAATACTATATCTGTAATGTGAAACCTGAGACTTTCGCGGCGAACTGAATATTCGAAAAATTTCTACATCTACATTCTCCGCAATCCACCGTAAGGTGCGTGGCGGAGGGTGCACTGTACCACTACTAGACATTTCCTTTCTTATTCCACTCCTAAATAGCAGCTATGCAGCCGTGTGAGATCAACGATGGCCGATATTTCCACCGGAACACACCAAGCTATTTTCAAGGAACTTCAGCGAGGAAGTATTGTGCTTGGGAATTTGGTACCTCCATATGGAATGAAAACAGGAGTGATACAACGCAACGAACAAGTAAGCAAGAACGCTATATCAAGAGCTATGTCAGAAGTATTGATACTAGTAACAGTGACCAACAAGTGAGGAAAAATTAAATCTGTCCCTCTGTTTTATGACGAGAGAGAGAGAGAGAGAGAGAGAGAGAGAGAGAGAGAGAGAAAGCGGGTTCTCTGTAGAACTTAAGCATAAACCTTCCATCTCTGTTAATGTTATTCGCTAGTTTAGTTAGAACTGCATGCAAGAGTCTCCACGTCATATACCGTCTAGTGTACTGTTTGTGAAGTAAACTCACGGACACAGAGTAGAGGCCTTTTCAAAGAACTGGGTACACTAACTACTGCCTTTCAGTATATCTATTCCTTAATCAAATTTGTCATAAATATCAAGTCCCTTTTGTTTTCAACATATAGCTAATTTCATAGATACAATAATAGGAACAAGAACGGTCTATACAAGAACTTCATTTAGTCCAAAAGGAGATCCACGACTCAGGAAAAAACATTTTCAACAACTTGCCAGCAACTATAAATAAGTTTAGCTACAAATGATCAGTTTATGAGTACTAGTCGCTAGTTCCTTCTACTCCATTGACCAATGTGGGAATAGAACGAAGTGAGCATCTCACACAACATTTTGCACGTGAACGCGCGGGCACATACAACGCAATCTGTGGCTGCTCTGAGAAGCACTGTACCATCCACCATACTCCCCGGAGTTAAGTCCTTGTGAATTTGATTCTGAACATGAAGGATCCACTTCATGCCATTAGCTTCAGAAATGTTGTAGATATTCGACAGGCAGTAGACCGCTCCATTCGCACCATCAACATAACAAGTTCTGCTAACAGTATACTACGCCTTCCACATCGCTGGCAACTGGTTTTACACAACGCTGGTGGCTACTTTGAAGCACAGTAACATGTGCAAACATGAAATGCTTTTGTATCGGTTGTGTATTAATCTTTGCCACTAGAATGATCTATTGACCCAAGGTCAACACGGATTTAGAAAATATCGTTCATGCGAAACACAACTAGCTCTTTACTCACACGGAGTGATGAATGCTATCGCCAAGGGTTCGCAAATCGATTCCGTACTTGATTACCTCACAAAAGGCTTTTAATGAAATTGCGTGGTTTGGTATATCGCCCCAAATTTGCGATTGGATAGGGGATTTCCTGTCAGAGAGGACACAGTTCGTAGTAATCGATGGTAAGGCATCGACTAAAACAGAGGTGATATCGGGCGTTCCACAGGGTAGTGTTATTGGTCCTCTGCTGTTCCTTGGTTACATAAACGATTTAGGAGAAAATCTAAGTAGCTCTCTTAGGTTGTTTGCAGATGATTCCGTCATTTACCGTCTAGTAAAATCATCTGAAGATCAAAACCAACTGCCGAACGATCTGAATAAGATATCACTATGGTGTAAAAATTGGCAATTGACTCTAAATAATGAGAAATTTGAAGTCGTCCACAGGAGTACGAAAAGAAATCCGTTAAACTTTGTTTACAAGATAAATCAATCAAAAGTGAAGGCCGTAAACTCCACAAAATACCTAGGAATTACTATTACTTCAAACTTAAACTGGAAAGAACACGTAGATAATGTCGTGGGAAAGGCGAACCAGAGACTGCGTTTTATTGGCAGAACCCTTAAAAGATGCAACAGAACTACTAAAGAAAATTCATACATCAAGCTTGTCCGTCCCTTTTTGGAGTATTGCTGACCAGTGTGGGATCCCTATCAGGTGAGTTTGACGGAGGACTTCGAAGGCAGCTCGTTTCGAAATTGTCACGATACAGGGGAGACAGAATTACGTAAATGATACAGGATAAATTACAACAACGGCGCTTATCGCTGCGGCGTCTGCTACTTACGAAACTCCTATCGCCAACATTCTCGTCCGAATGCGGAAATATATTGTTGACTCCCACTTACATAGGTAGAAATGATCATCAGAATAAAATACGAGAAATCAGAGCTGGAACGGAGAAATTCAGGTGTTCCTTCTTCCCGCGCGCTGTTCGAGAATGGAATGGGAGATAAATAGGATAAAGGTGATTCGATGGACTATCTACCAGGCACTTACATGTGGTTTGCAGAGTATCCCATTTAGATGTCGATTCAATTTCCAACCCTCGTATTAACTCCTCTTTCTTCATTGACGCGTGTTGTGAGAGATATTTAGTTAACGGAACGACATGAATGTCTCACTGTGGTCATCAAAGCGTTGTTTGCTAAACTAAAATCATTTGTAGTTGTTGAAACCTAAGCGAGATGAATATTTTACTGTGAATGTTATATTTACAAATTTTCAACATCGATATCGTCGCACGACACCATTTAGCAATAAAATGCACCTGCGGGTGTCATTGTACCTATAAATCGGAAGTAAAGGATCAAATTGAGTAGACGTTCAGGATGGTGCACAGACGTGTGCGCGAAATACCGTGTAATCAGCGATTTTGCAGTAGGTGTCATTATCGCTACGGGGAATTGTGATGCAGGCAGCAGGAAAACTGCTGGTGTGGGACGAAGTATTTCGACAGTGCAACCGGTGTGTTCATAATGGTTGATGGAAGGCCGTAGAACACGACGAAATGGGTCACGTCTAAGCACCTGACATGATCAAATGTTCAAATGTTTGTATAGCTTATGAGACTTAACTACGGGGTCATCAGTCCCTAAGCTTACAAACTACTTATGAACTAGCTAATACTAAGGACGGCACAAATATCCATGCCCGAGGGGGGATTCAAACCCCCGACCGTAGTGGCCGTGCAGACCGTGACTGGAGCGCCTCAGACCCCTCGGCCACCGCGGCCGACCTGACATGATCGACTCCACATCCGAATGGCACTGCAAGACAGATCTGCGCCCTCCTCGTCTGTGGCGCAACAGTGGAGCACTCTTAACACAGCGTATACTACCAGGAATGACAGTCCGTCTTGGAACCACGGGTTTCGTGCGTGTAGTTTACTTCTCCGCCTATCTTTCGCTAATTTTCAGAAACTTGCTACAGGGCAATATAGTGTTTTCTTTTATTTTCTATAAATGATGTCCAATTTTTAGTTCATCTCGCACGGGAGAGCGTCATCGCAGGGACTTCATTTGCAGAAGACTTCAGCTTCAAATCAAGGCTTTTTGGTGTGGGGTACCATTCGGTACAACTACAAATTTTAGGCAGGGTACGCAAAGGAACTTGGACCCCTTCTAGTAGCGGTGTACCGTAGGTCTCTAGAAGAGCGTAGCGTTCCAAAATATTGAAAAATGGCGCAAGTCATCGCCGTTTTCAAGAAGGGACGTCCAACAGATCTGTAGAACTATAGGCATATATTCCTAACCTCGGTGAGTTGTAGAATTTTCCAACACGTATTATGTTCGAATATAATGACTTTTCTGGAGACTAGAAAACTAATCTGTAGGAATCACCATGGGTTTCGAGAAAGGCAATCGTGTGAAACCCAGCTCACGCTATTCGTCCACGAGTCTCTGGAGGGCCATAGACACGGGTTCCCAGAAAGATGCCGTGTCTCTTGACTTCCGCAAGGCGTTTGATACAGTTCCCCACAGTCGTTTAATGAACAAAGAAAGAGCGTATGGACTATCAGACCTATTATGTGATTGGATTGAGGAGTTCCTAGATAACAGAATGCAGCATGTCATTCTCAATGGAGAGAAGTCTTCCGAAGTAAGAGTGATGTCAGATATGCCACAGGGGAGGGTCATGGGACCGTTGCTATTCACAATATGTATAAATGATCTTGTGGATAACATCGAAAGTTCATTGAGGCTTAAGGCTGCAGTATATAGAGAGTTTGTAACAATGGAAAATTGTATTTGAAATGCAGGAGGATCAGCATCGAATTGACGCATACTGCAGGGAATGACAACTGAATCTCAATGTAGACAAGTGTAATGTGCTACGAATACATAGAGAGAAAGATCCTTTATCATTTAGCAGGTCAGCAACTGGAAGTATGCATTAGGACTGATATAAAACGTAATGCCCATATAAAATTAATCGTCGGTGAAGGAGATGACAGACTGAAATGCAATCCGAAAGCAAAGGAAGTAGGTTACAGTACACTTGTTCGGCCACTGCTTGAATACTGCTAACCAGTGTGGGATCCGTACCAGGTGGGGTTGATAGAGGAAGTAGAGAAGATCCAACGGATAGCAGCGCGCTTCGTTACATGATTATTTAGTAATCGTGAAAGCGTTACGGAGAAAATCGATAAACTCTGACGCTCTGTAACTCGGTACGGGCTTTTTTCGAAGTTTTGAGAACATATCTTACCGAGGAGTCAAGAGATCTAGAGGATAAAATAAGATTAGAGCCCACACAGGACATACCGCCAATCTTTCTTTCCGCGAACAATACGAGACTGGAATAGGAGGGAGAAACTATAGTGGTAATCAAGGTACCCTCCGCCACACACTCGGGTGGCTTGCGGAGTATAGATGTAAAAGTAGAAATCACAGTTGCTGTCTGTCCAGGGCACTGTGCCCAGAAAGATATCCCACGAGCTGTGATCATAAAACTTTCTGAACAACACCCAACATGCCAATTTTTCAGCAAGACAATGTAAAACCACATGTTTCTGTACGAACAGGATGTCACCATTTTGCCCTGTCCTGCCAGATCACGTCACCTGACGCCACTATGGTGAAATGACGGGAGCAGCGAAGTGACCCAATGCCAACCAATGGAGACGAACTTTGGGGTAAGGTGACAGCAGTATGCAAGATGACACCATTTGCACCTAATGAGGCGTCGAGCACATGCATGATCCATGGAACAAGTTATTAGGGCCCGTGCTTAGTAGGCGACAGGACACATGCTGAACCAAGACGAATCAAATGATAATCACTTCTTCAGAACGTACTAATGACCATGTCCTGTGAATTTAAACTTTCTAGTATTTCAAGGTATTATTTTTGTCCACCTTAGGTTAAGGTAGTGACACTAAAAGTGAGCCTTTTAGATCGCGTTTTTACCGAAATTTAAATGAAAGTAACGCCGTAACCATTCATCTGACACGAAAATTTAATAAAGGGATTTTTAAAGAAGAAAATTGTCTACAAGTTTGCTCTGTTATATTATTTTCGCGACGTTTCAGAGATAATTGCAAAACGTCATATTGACCATAGCTGTTTATTTTTTTCTCATTGCTACCGGGTTCGGTTAGTTTACCATTATGAAGCGTTAGCAGATTTTAACTAATAACAGAAAATTTCAAAATTGTAAAACAAGTATTTGTTGTCATTACTCTACTCCTTATTGATATTACCACAAAAATAAACAGCTATGGTCAATAAGTCGCTTTGCAATTATGTCGAAGCTGTTTAAGCCTCACCTGTTCACCTTTCTAAAAACGTTTCAGAGATATTTGCTAAATTAACGGCGATTTGACGATGTCTGTCTGTCTGTTACGTTTTCCACATTTTTAGTTCGAACCTTTCAGCCGACCGGCACCAAATTTTACAGACATAGTTATTGGCACGCTGCGACGAGAGCCTCCCGTTTTCAATTATTTCGGATAAAAGTAGGATAGTAACACGAAAAAAAGGGCCGTTTGTGATGATATTTTGACAGTAGGAAATTTAATTCCAAATAACGCCTTCACCGTTCATCTGACACAAAATTTAATAAACATATTTGCAGAGGAGAAAATTCTAAACAACTTTGCTCTCTTATGATATTTTATTTCCAGATATTGCAATAATAACGGCGATTTGACACTCACTTGATTTTACGTAAACCCGGCATTCTGAAATATCGTGTGATATTCCTTTCCGAGAACGCTCTCTGGCATACACCATCTTGCTTTCTGTATTTCATGATTTTCTTATTATATCTCACGGGTTGTCATTTCAAACCAATGCCGCACTGAAGAATTAACAAAAGCGCGTCGTTCATAGTACGATAAATTATAATCTAGTGTCTAAAAAGTCGTATTAGGTTTTAGCAACTGCCAGAAAAACTACAAGAATTAATGGACAATGTCTTCGTTGTTCGCCGTGGAGTAGTGGGTAGTGCGTTACGTTGTAAGGCCCGTGGTCAGTAGTTCGAAACCCGCAGATACCACTTGCTTTTCGCCTTGGCCCCTAAGGGTTCCGGCACACTTATTAATACAGCTATCTTCTGCAATGTTTAGAGTTGTGCAGATGTAAGAGTGCTCCTTCTAAAGTGTGTGTTGGTTCTATTTCAACAACGAACAGAACAATGGTCTTCTGAAGCATATGCACATAATCTTGGGGGGATAATGTAATAATGAATATTCTAAACACCGTGCTGATACTCCTAGTTTCGTATATAAATGAAGTCATTGATTGCTGTGGCAACTGTCTTTTCATGACGAAACGGAATGGTATACATTGCAACAAAGTACATTTGTTTCTTTTTTATAAGCAATTACTCACTATTTATGGATTCTGTTGAAAGTAATTAATTAGAATCAATGCGTCTACTAAAATGTTTGTCTATGTACGCTTTTAATGTAGTTTCTATTACCTTTTATGTAATACAGAAATGACTTTCTTCATGTTACTTTGTTCTGCGCTAAAATAAAGATCAAATATTCTGTATCAAACCGTGGCTACGTTGTCTTTTACAGGTAAAATAACAAACGGAATAAGTTTGGTAATGCTCACTTCCACATAACTCTACTACGTAATCTATATACAAAGTTACTACTATCATTACTTGTTTTACAATATTTTATCGGAAAAAGATAATGAAAATGTGATAGAGACATTAAAATAATATTTCAAGGAGATAAAAGTTAAAAAAGAGTATGTTTGTTCAAGCTAAAATGAAATATCAAATAATTTTGGCTGTTTGTAAAAAATGCGACAAGAGAGAATATTACGCGTTGGATGCACAGACATTATCACAATAGTAGAGTCGTAATCTTATAGTCTATAATTTTCTATTATATATAATTTTATAATTTTTGTCCGAAATATTATTAAAAGATCATAAAACTACAGGCAAATGTAAAGTGGGCCATGAAACACGCCAGTGTGAATTTTTTCTGAAAATATGTCAAGCGAATATTGCAGTTTATCCCAATTTAATAGACGGGGTTTTGGTAAATAATCTGTGAATGCCGTTGAATGTCGATTTATCCGTATAATACCAAAGATGAAAGGATTTAGATTTGCATCGGGGCATCTCAGCACTACTAGTCAGGCAGAATCCCGAGATGTTTTCATCTTGAATGTTTGCTAAGAAGCTCTAAGTATTCATCAAACTTGATGCCTCTTTGTTCCTGAACAGAAGTGGAAGTTATATAAGTCTGGAGAGGAAATAAGTCATTTGCCCTGCACATTATCGCTTTTCAGTCTCATATTTCTCAAAAAGTTACATGAACTGTTGGTTTGAAACTGGAATGATAGTATGTAAATGTACTTTAACGCTGATACGTATTTCAGTTATGAAGTTTTAACAAAAATTATAGCAAAATGAGAAAGGCCACAATCCATTGCTTATAAGCTTTATAGCTCTTCTCACTGACCTGAATATCCGTCGATAATCGAGGAATGTGTATCGTGCAGAGAGCAGGGCGACGATAAGCGTTGAAAGTGACTTGAGGCAGTAACCTATCGACAATCCATATCCGAAAAACGTTCTAGTGTTTGTGAAGCTTATGGGACTCAACGGCGGGGTCATCAGTCCCTAATCTTACAAACTACTTATGAACTGAAACTTCCGGGCAGATTAAAATTGTGTGCCGGAACCGGGACTAGAACGTGGGACCTTTGCCTTTCGCGGGCAAGCGCTCTACCGACTGAGCTATCCCGACACGACTCACGATGCCGCCTCACAACTTTACTTCCGCCAGTACCTCGCCTCCTACTTTCCAAACTTCACAGAAGCTCTCCTGCGAAACATGCAAGACTAGCACTCCTGGAAGAAAGGATATGGTGGAGACATGACTTAGCCACAGCCTAAGGGATGTTTCCAGAATGAAAGTTTCACTCTGCAAGTTCGAATCCCGGTTCCGTCACACAAGTATAATCTGCCAGGAAGTTTCATATCAGCGCACACTCCGCTGCAGAGTAAAAGTTTCATTTTGGAAACATCCCTTAGGCTGCGGCTAAGCCATATCCTTTCTTCCAGGAGTACTAGTCCTGCAAGGTTCGCAGGAGAACTTTTGTGAAGTTTGTAAAGTGGAAGGCGAGGTACTGGCAGAAGTAAAGTAGTGAGGCGGCATCGTGAGTCATATCGGGATAGCTCAGTCGGCAGAGCGCTTGCCCGCGAAAGGCAAAGGTCCCAGGTTCGAGTCCCGGTTCAGGCACACAATTTTAATCTGCCTGAAAGTTTCATATCAGCGCACACTCCACTGCAGAGTGGAAGTTGCATTCTGGATACTTATGAACTACCTTATACTAAAAGGCAACACAAACAGCCATGCCCTAGAGGGCATTTGAATCCCCGACGGGGAACGGCCTCGCACAGAGCGCCTCTATGCGCTTGGCCACTCCGCCGCGGCCAATTCATATCAAGTGAACATGTTGTGGAACGCCTCAGGAAGAAAAATTGTTATCAATAGACTATTGATCGGCGATCGTTCCGACGTAAATTAAAAATGTAATGTAACTCTAGTCGATTTTATAAGGCACTGTTGTATGTATTAAATCATTAGTTAGGATCTCTTTCACCTTTGAATGACTTCTTCAACAATGCCCAGACGTCTGAGATCCTTAATGAAATGGATTAACGGATGAGACAAATGATTCTAAGAAAAGCTACATGTTTCGTTACCTACATGTTCTGTCAACTGGAGATGGTTTCAAAAAATGCTGAAGACGCTAGGGGGAAACATTGTGCAGCATGAAACAACTACAAATAATAATAAAAAAACTGAGGATTGAAACTCTACAATTCGCCAAGTAACACACCACTTGCTCCAACTTGTCACTTAGTGACTTGGATGATTAAGTTAGAAAAAACCAAATCTTCTTCCTGCGTATCAACCAAAAATGCTGCAACCGCTGGGATAAATGTGGGAGGGGGGGGGGAAGCTTTGCTTGTTAGTAACATTCGCACTATTTTAGTTTAAAAAATATTCGTGATCCAGCGAGCAGGTCTTTTGCACGCGGCTAGATGCCGGACTCGGTAGCGTTTGCTGGTTACGGGCTGAAGACTAGTTAGCCGATAACTGCTCACCGCCGCTTCCTATCCAGTCCCACCTAATATTAATTCACAATAAATTCCAGCGTTATGGTTTAATGACTTAACGAGATTACATGAAGCTGCTTATATAGAGAGCCTGAAAAATGCTAACGACGACGGTATACCATAACAAGGTTTCCTCTGAAATTGGAAGAGGGGCGGGAATTTTTCCAACCGCTCTCTGAATCCCCCCCCCCCCCCCCCCCACACACACACACTAGCCATTTCAGGTAATATTGACTAAGCGACTAATCCATATTAAGAAGCACTATGAAATGAAATGTACTGTAACTGTAAGTTTAGGTATGTAGAAGGCCTAAATAGAGATAGCAAAGGCCCTAATATTTCCGGGTTATATTAATCATGACAGATTCATCACGCTAAAAAAGAGATCAAAGTAGCTACTCAAATCTGATTTTAGAAGAATTAAAGCGAAATAAAACTTTCATCTCTTCAGAAAAAACTATACATTAATAAATATTGTCTTATTACTATATAATCGTGTGGACAGGAATAAACAACCTTTCAATGTCGGTTATATGAAGTTTTATCTGCTCTATGCAATCGGATAATGTGCACGGGAAAAGTCTATACCAATACATTTCGTTGGTATTAAAAGTTTCGCCATGGCATACAATGTTCTCTGGTGAAGAGCTAACGGTGATTAGGAGTGACATGTGTTCAACAGTTAGCCGCGTAACCGCGGAATAATATATTATACGCCATACGCTACACTGTGACTTACACCTTGTTCAACAATGAGTTTTCATACTGATTACAGTGTGTCCACAACGAAAATGCTACCATCACGTTAGATTCCTGTCATAAAAAAAAAAAAAAAAAAAAAAAAAAAAAAAAAAAAAAACAAAAAAAAAAACAAAAAAAAAAAAAAAGAAGACATACACACACATAAATTGCTAGCAGATGCTCCATTTGCCGAGATAAGGAACAAAAGCAAACCTCAAATACATCGCACAATATCTAGCGAAATAACACAGAATGACAAGTTAACATCAGTGTCATTGTTAAAAAAAGTGAAAATAAAAAATAATTTCAACACGCGTGTAGACGCACACGCCGATGTAAACGACTATTTAAAAACAGAGTGAAACATTAATTTCATAATGAAATTCGGATGAAAATGTGGGTATCATTAAAAACAGACCTGGTACGTACTAAAACACTGTATGACACAGTATATCATTCATGTCCCCAGTAACGATGTTAAAGTATTACTACAGTCTTGTTCGTAAAACATTCCTGTTCCTTGTGGGACACAGTGTAAAATATCATTTACTTATATTGCGCAGAAACTTGAAAACTTGGTTTTTGAAAGCGTGGCTTTAATAATTATGATGCCACAGGTAGATATGGTGAAATGCACTGTAACGAAATCCTTTTTTCTTACCAATTTTACCAGGTATCATACAGTGCACAAAGTATGAGTCTCTTGAAGGGAAAAACATAAATTCATCCTCATTACTGGTATTTAGGAAAAGAGATGGAAAGTGCGCTCATTTCGACAAAGAGCAGCTGGACAACTGAGTAATCACGTGTATGGCTCATTAAAGGCGGTGGTCATCCCCCACGCGATTCCGAAATCGATTAAACGTTTCCCTTGTGTGATGCAACAGCAGATGATGTGTCAGAAGATGACCCGATAAGGTATCCATTTTGAAGTCCGTGTTGAGCTGCTACAATTGCCTCTGCGAGATGTTATCGGCGAATTGCCCAGGCAAACACTTGCTGTTGTTAAATAGTCTGTCAAACAAGCACAGGCATTCATATTTAAACCGTATTACTTTCAGGAATATTTCGTGGGACGCTTGCTGTACTCTAATTACACGTTACACTGTTTGGAACACTACCTTTCGCTACAAACAGAATTTCGAAAAAAATGTTCAAATGTTTGTAAGTCTTATGGGGCTTAACTGCGGAGTCGTCAGTCCCCAAACTTACAAACTACTTATGAATTAACTTATACTAAAGACGACACGAGGATTCGAACCTCAGACGCAAGAGGTCGCGCGATCCTTAACGTGGCGCCCCAGATCGCTGCGCTACTCCCTCGCGGCCCACAAAATTGCGTTAATTTTTTTTACATTTACTTAGTATTACTTCGGTATGCCGCGCAGTCAGTGAAAACGAATCTGATCATAAAATTTGATACGAAGTGAAATACTGTACAGCATAGTAATAACGCGAAAACTCCTAAGACTGGAGTGAAAACGGAAGCTGAATATCACGGAGTATGTCTGTGTCAGTCTATTCTTTTGTGTCGTCTGTGTAGTGGGACGAAATATTATTGCCGCTACTACTTTACATCAGCTCAGTTTAGCAGGTAAAAATATGTTCTTTTATGTTGTTAATGATTTTAATAGAATAATTTTTGTGTTATGATTTTTTAAAAGAAATGTGTGATTTTTCCTGTGTTTCATGTGCGGTGACAACGGAGCAATCTACGAGAACAGCGTCTTCTCTGCGGAAGCCAAATATGACATATCTGGCCACCAATCGTCGCAGGTCGACAGCTGCACAGCCAGAGAAGATCCTGTTTAAAGACCTCCGTTGCCAACCGTCACAATGAAATAAATAAAATAAATGTATTGTCATAAGTTCTTCATGATTGTATGTTCAGAAAAACAGTTTCAGTCTTTATGTTGAGTCCTTAGGAAAGAGGTCAGACTTCGTGTTATATTGTATATGGATTTGTGACTTAAGAAAGTAAAACGTCAAATTTTACTTCAAGTGTCAGTGTCAGTTATTTCAGCTGTTTAGAGGAACAAGCATTTATATATTGTGCTGAAACTATATTACTAAGTTATTTACAGATTTTTTTTTTAATTTAGAGAAGTTAAGGGACTTAGCTATAATTTTATTGATTAAAAGACATGGGTTCGTATTTTGCAAAGCTATATATTTTGTCAACGGATTCAACGAACAATATCTGTGGTTTACAAAACATATGACAAAATTTCAGCAAGAACTATATACCAAATTTTGAACTTTGAATTATTTTTTGTTAGGAACAGTTTTATTTTCTCTTACATTCCACAAGGAACTAGAAAGAAACATTTAAAGATTTTTTTTTCTATAATTAAACAGTGAAGTTTCAGTTAGAGTGTAGTGGAAGGGCCAGGATCGAAGTCCAACACGATCATACTTAAGAACTTTACTTTTGAACTTACCGGCCGTGTCCCACTACATCTGAATATAGAAGATGTTTCATTAAAGCTACAGTGTGCAATTTCCGTTCACGCCATAACGTCTGTTTTTACGCCGAATACCTCCAGGATGTCATATCCAGTTTCTGTGGGAGGTTAAGGTTGTGTGTAGGCAGCGGATAGTGAACACACACTGCCTGGTGAAGGCGATTTCGTCAGTCTAGGGTATATTCCGTGAAAGTATGCGTTACCTAACTGGTAAGGACGTATAAAATACGTAAATATGCGTAGCTTTGGTAAAACGTGACTGCGGTAGGCGTGTCACTCACGCCGCAGTTCCACTATACAGTGCTCTTAACTGCGAGCATTTCGCCCCTCCGTTAGGTGCTCTGGACGTGTTAACACGCGCCGTTCCGATGACTCTGTCACTGCAGCTGGTATTTTAGATTCTTATTTACATCATAATCGCAGAAATCCTCCTCCCCCCCCCCCCCCCGAAGACTTACATGTCTACTTGTGATAATATTGGTCAGATGTCAGAAGTTTGAGATACATGCTGAACTGTTCCTCTTCCTTCGCTCTGTTCATCCCACCTTTGTCACCCCACCTACTTCACTCCACCCTCTGTCCCTGGGTGTTTAACTCCGCCTCTCCCCCTCCCCTTGTTTTCCTATTTTTCTTTCGCCTTCTCCCGTTTGCGCAAGATTGGCTTTCAACCCTCGAGCGGCAGCATTGGTGCAAATATGCTACCACTTATGTTTAAATGGTCACTGTTATCGCAATAATGGAGATGCCGTATTTCCGCTTTAGCTATTCCTCAGTTAAGCCTGAACAATTTTGTCAGTGGAGGTTCTGAGTTTCTAGTCCACGGCAGTGTCCACCCAAAAAAAGTTTTGTTAGGGAGTGCATCACTGGTAGCAGATTTGCACCGCGCTGCCTGTCATGAAAGTAGATTGGAAATGCTTTTTTGTTACGTCTAGTTTTCCTTGCAAATGGATTTGTGGCAGTTTCTAGTACGTATTTATTGCATAAATTTTACCCCACATAATAGAATGCTCAAAAGTCTAAATTTATTTCGTAAATAGAAGTTTCACTCTCGATAAACTTTGCTCTAGTTTCTCCTGATCAGATATGCTACAGTTTCCGTCAATCTCATTTTTAACTCTTTTTAAGCCTTACAAAATGCGTACATAAGTCATATTCTACTGCATAATTTAATCTTCAGGTCTCGTAGACGTGGTATGTGTCTAACAAATGACGAAATATTCTTTTGAAAAGATGTTCGTGATTTTTGTCTAGATTCCTAATTAGATCACTAACAGGATAGTATTATTCAAATGTAAATCCTAGTTCCGCTCCAGAGCAATATTTCAGACGCAATGAATCTGATATTGAAGACGGTACCACTCTGTGGAGTAAAACGCCATACAAGCAGCAAGACACTGAAAAAGAATATCATAAATACCTTCCATAGTTCAAAAGGGCACGCAAGGAGCGTGAGGTCAGAGACGCAAGCTCTCTGATTCATGGTAGATAATAATATGATTGATGATGTAATTATGTGTACTAAGTTCCTCATAACAGAGAAAAAAGCTGACGCTAATTACTCAAGAGCCAGGAACTATAGGGAAGAACGAAAGAGGAAATGATAGTACTTTTGGGTCTATTATACATGATTATTGTCCACTTTCGGAATAATGTTACACATATTTATACACCGAAGGTAAATGATATACTAATTAAGACATTAACAAATGTGATATTTCTACCTGTACATTACACTGTTTTTGTCATTACGATCACTTAGTAGTTATACACTAGGTTTGTAACTCGGAATACACAGTGGCAGCAAATCTGCACCGCGCTGCTGCTGAAATTATACTAACTGGCGCTGCCGCCCGAGGGTTAAGAGGTGTCCGCATTCACTTCTCCTGTTATCTCTTTTCTGCCTGTCTATGGAAAATCGCATGTTTCTATCAACTTTCGTCGTTAACAGTAAACGTACTCTCTGCCATTTAGTAAACGGTAGCTTGCTGAAGGACAAGTGTACATATTATCATCAAGATCGGAATAACGACGCAGATTTTGGCGAAGTATCTAGGTAAAGTACCGTTCGCTGAGCACCATAAACGTCACATCTCTCGAATTTTGTGTCACAGGAAGTTCTATCTCTACAGCAATTGTTACCTTATGGTATGGAATATGTGCACCAAATGTGGATGAAATCGGCCCGGAGGTTTGGGAGATGTGCAACTTTGTGGAGTGATGTGGCAGATTCACGCGAAGTTCATTGTTTATGTCGTCCAATCCCCTGAACGATTTAACTTATTGTATGCGATCCTCATACCGGTAGTCACCTTCCTCTTCGTTTGGAGGTCACGTGTCCAAAATTTCATCAATGTTGGAAGAACACTCTATATTTGTATGCAAAGCAAAATACACGGACACACTGTATACAGCGTGGTCGGAAATTCCCGTTACAATCCTCTAGGACTTTCAGAGGGTAGTAAGTAAGTAACGTTTTGAATAGGAACCCATGCCCAGAAACGTATCGTTTCCGTTCCACGACGGTTTCAGTTCAGATGATTATCCATTCCTACTTGAGGAATAAAATTACAAGTGACTCAGTATAATTGTTGTTTCCACTGCACAGCTCTTAGCATCAACAGTGACGTAATGTCTGGCAGTTAAATTTTTAGGTAAACAGGCGATGACAGTCGTCGTCACAGTGAATCGTATCGGAAAACCCACTCAGTGCTCGAACATGAGACAGGAACGGTAAAGTATAAATAAAGGCATGTATAATTATACGTCAAGAACATATATCGTCTTTGTGTACTAACGAACTAAACGTTACAGATAAAATAAAAATAAAAAATAAAAATGATGGTTGTTAATTTCGGTGTTGAAAAAAAGGAAGACGATCATTCCCTCATGTTTCTGTACTTAATTTTTGTGTTTTTGACATTTTTCAAACTCTCTTGGAAAGTCTACTTTTATTGTTTTCAGTCTTGTTTTCACAATCACTATTTCGTGAAGGCAATTTATACCTTACTAGTAATTGTAATGGCATTTCAGTGTTACACATTTACAAATCGGTGATATAGAAAATGTCGATGGCGAAGTAGATAAGATGAAAAATATTTCTAACAGAGAGAAACTTTCAAAGAAATGAGAAAGTAAATGGTGTATTTGAGGTTATGAAAGAAATGCTAGGGAATGATAACCTTTGCCGTTTAGTCCCTTTCAAAATCAAACCAATAAAAAATGGCTTTATCATCTCTTGAGACCCGATCAGAGGTTGCGAGATTTGTTATAGTTCCATGACAGGGCTAACTCTCGTTTTTGTGTCTTACGTGGTCAAAAGATGATTGAGATATCAGGCTGTGTTCCAAAGATTGCTGTTCATCACAATACGTCCGGAAGAGTACAGACTTTTCAAATATTACGAAAGACTCTGGGTGCAACACTGAAGAGACGTGTATGGAAAATACCAACGAAATGGAATATTACGTTTTTAAAAGCGAGAAACTCAAAATAATGTCCCATTATGAAGAAAGTAATATCAATTGCGCTCTAATGTATACGTCATCTCAGTCTCGCCGGAAGAATTTAGGGGCCATCAAAACTTTCTACAGTTTCTTTTCCAGCAGCAATTGATATTTACACGTTACTGCCATTTTACAACAGAAATCGACAAAGAGCAAGTGGCAACGAAATGAAAACTACTCGTTTCATCAATTAGAACTAATGATGTTGCAAGAAATGTTTTCTTTCACTTTAACAAACCTGATATTAAAAGTTGTTTCCAATAACAGTATGGACAAAAGAACACAGTGATGATAATATTAAAGCAAAAATAAGATACAGTAATTTCTCCGATCCGCTAGTACACATAATTCCGCACAACATAACTAAGCTAGCATCACATAGGTCAACGGCATTTCCTGAGAAACTTAAAACACTAAGTTCGACACTTTCAGCGTTGGCTCTTCAGTTGCTCTGTTCATTCAGTGAATTACTTGTGCACGTTACTTTGCCTCCTTACTTGAAAATAACCTAGTTAAAATCTGAGGAGTTCTACTTGTGATTATCACTTCAGGGCACACACACCTGGGTGTAAGCAATGATAGTATAAATCTGGTTGGTCGCTGTACAGAAAAACATACTGATAGTAACAGGCTCATCTTCAGAGCAACATGAAAAAAAAATAAAAATAAAAATAAAAAAAAGCATGAAATTGCCATTTAATAAAGACCATCTCAAATGCAATAGGAACATTAATGTACGTGGTTTATCACTGTACGAGTGCTGTTAGTATACTATACTACAGTAACAGCACTCGACTTTCGGACATTGTACATATACCATGTACATTAATGTCATTATTGCATTGTAGATTGTCTTTATTAAATGTCCATTTCATGCTTTTTAAGTCTGTCAAGTTCGTTTCATGGTAGTCGGAAATATATATATATATATATATATATATATATATATATATATATATATATATATATATATATATATATATATATATGATTTTTTTTTTTTTTTTTTTTTTTTTAACACGTTAGCACAAGTAAAAGAACCTATCACCATCAGGATGTTTTTCTCGATGGTTGCATATCAGCTTTTTTATTCGTTCTAATTACTATGATAATCATGTTTGCATACCTCCACCAAGATTTTGAAGTGGGACTTACAATAGATAATATATTGCCCTTTCCTGGCTTTCACGTCAGTTCTCTATCATAAATGTGTAAAACTTTACTATTGATCTCAGAGGTAATGAAAATTTTGGAAAGGCAAAGAATAAATCCACTTTCTCAGGACAAATGAAATGTAGTTCGGGAACTAATGGTTATTATTGTTACACACGCCAACTTTATCAGTGGCGCACTGAAAAATACACACGTAACACTCCATTCGGTACCGCGCGAACAAGTAAATATCGTTGAACATGAATTAATAATGACACTTTTCATACTTCCGCAGAAGTCATACTAGTGTGCCGTCAAATCACTGTCTTTTAAATGCATTAGCAAGACTCAAGTTCAAATGTAAAAGGTCATGACGCTGTTAGAACATCACAATATCTTGAATCATAAAAATAATAATTTTAAATACTCGTGTTTCATTTTCAGCTGCAACCGCAGATATTTTTTCTGGCCGTCCGTCGCTCATATGCAGCCAACGTCCAGGCATTCAATTCCCAGATCGCTGCTGACAGCCATGTCTACGTGATCCCATCACTGTGTAACATATTTTATATTATTAAAACATGGAAAATCCTTCCTGGGACCACGGCTGTATTCTACTTATCTCTACAAAATTCAAACAAGCCCTTCACTAGTACTACACGTTGTAACACGGACGGCTGACCCGAAGCTATCTGTTGCTTTGCCTGTTCCTATTATAAATTGACCATCTACTTTCAGAAGTTTATCTGTTAAAAATCCTCTTTCCTGACAAAAGATATAAATAAGGGAGAATTTTAGACGCAGCAGGGCACCAGTATAGAACCATGTGATGCGAAACGTACAGATACAAAAATCGAATTTGTCGGTGAATAAAATAATAAATTTACGAATAATTACACATGCAAATTAACCTAGATGTAAACAATAGTGATTAGAAACATATCCATGATATTTCCATTTTTAGATTCTAAAGTAACCTGTCCATCTATGTTTTCTGAGGGGCTAAACATGTTATACAAATTGGCCTAATAATCAATGAGTAATTAGTTTTTTTAAACTTTGTTTTGATTTTTACTTGGCTATATTTTGTCACTTTAACACATTTCTCCAACTGTAATTATTAGTAAATTTCTGATTATTCTATTTACGGAGTTGTTAAAGTTAACTACTTTTTAATGAAGAAAGGATTTCTCATTATAAATCTGTACTCATATTTGGGTAAAAATCTATAAATAGATCAAATATTGTAATGAAGATATAAATACTATGGATAAAACATTGTTAAAGGTGGTACCTTCTGAGCCACGATAGTGGAAAGATATTAATACCCCACACAACACGTAATTTGTGGCGACTGTGTAATCAAAGGACGATTTTAATCAGCAAAGGAACACGTTAGCCTATCTAGTACAATGAATAAAGCTTGTAAGACGTATAGAAACTATTTGTCAATATGAATAAAGCCACCTGGATCGCTTACTTATTACGATGTTTCCGCATCTGTCATCGTCATGAACTTGTGAAACAGAATACAATGTCAATAATCAAAACTGTACCTAGTAGGAGAGTTAAAGGATCTACTAGGTACATATTTTAATATTGATTCGTAAATTCAGAGAGATATAGATCTGACGAAGGCAGTTGCCGAAACGTATAATTAAACGGTCTCATTCCTAAAATAAAAGGAAAACAATGGTTTTATTCAAATTTCCAAAAAGTAAAAAGTGGGGAGTCAAAGAGTAAATTCGTTTACTTTGTAAATAATAAGAAATTTAATAATGATTTTGGATTATTCATCGTGATTGTATTTGTTTTTGGAATATTAATTTGCTATATCTTATAACTGATGGACTGTGGTGTTTTTATAGCTACTGTGGTGGTCATTATTGAGTACTTTTATTTTGCCGCTCAGAACGTAATTAGTAGGTAGCGAAAGAGACTTATTTAAGATGTAGAGATGGTGATAATCAATAATGATTTTTCAAAATAAAATTTTAGTCATTTTTTTTTTTTTTTGAATAATTTATTATCAGACAATAATGATTTCAGTCGTGTAGCCATTGTCAAGTGCCTCAAGTTTAAAATTGTCCAACATGCCTAAACCGCCTATCATGTTCACATCAGTACCCAGAACCAGTTGTCATAAAAATCATTAAAAACTAAAAATACATTGTGCTGTTGCATTAATGTGCAGGGCGGAAACATGTTAAAAAGTGAAATATTTCCATTTGAATGTCTCTTCTATTATTATCTCCACGAACTGTCTTTTAAGGAGGGTCATATTTGGGATTACCTCATTTATGCATTGTTGTTTCTGCTCCAGAGCGAAGACATTCGACTGAAACGGAAAATTACTACAAAAACGTCAAATGCTGCAAGTCGCCAACAGACGGATTGTTACTAAATCGGTAGTAACAAGGCCGTAGATAAATTATTCTCCTCAGCTGGTCAGCTGTATCCTGGTGGTGGAGTGTTAGTTGTTTCTTCTGGCCTGGCGGAAGGGGGGGGGGCGTTTAATCTGGAGTAAAAAAAGATTTTAGTAAATGTTGGAACAAGAAGAGACACGAAAAATTTATTAAAAATAGTCGGTCTATATTTCATATGTTTTGCTTTTAGGGTGACTGGTTTCGATCTGTGGATGAGATGCTCTTCAGACACTGGAGAAGTTGGTGGTGCAGAGGAGACCAGGTGTCAGAAGACACGGTCTAGTCTGATTACTATTAATCCTTTATGATGTGACGGGAGTTCAAAGTCCCACTTCATAAAAATGAGTGTATAACATTCATAGTCATTTGAATTGCCACGGAAATGTAGTGCGCCACTTATTCTTGTTTTGGTACATTGTTAATGCATCGCGTTCTTTCACTGATGTGATATATGTGACGCCAAAGCAATTGAGATTTTAGCATGTAGACTTTGGGATATTTTGTTGTATGTGGGTGATTGTTCAGTTTGTTTTCTGTGCATTTCCTGTGGGAAAGCGATCTTCATAATTTTTTATTTCTTGTTACTCGGGAAGTCAAATTATGATAATGATTGGTTGGGAGCGGAATATATTAAAAATCCTTAGAATAGCTTTGTAAATATAATTTTGTACTTTTAAGGCTCGTCAAGCCTATATAATATCACTGCAGACCGACATATTGACCATAGCTGTTTATTTTTCCTCAATGCTACCGGTTTCGGTCAATTTACCATTATCAAGCGTTAGGAGAGATAAGCTAAAATCTTAACATGTCGTAACCCAAAAATTCAAAATTGTAACATAAGTATTTGTTGTCATTGCTCTAATCGTTGTTATTACCACAGTGGCTGAGTGCTACAGACTGATAATGGTAAACTGACCGAAACGGGTAGCATTGAGAAAAAATAAACAGCGATGGTCAATATGTCGTTCTGCAATTATGTCAAAGCTGTTATGCCTGACCTGTTCGCCTTTCTAAACTATATAATATGATTTGATTTGGTTTTCTTTATACTACACATAGTTCCCAACAACTAAAATACCACAGAAAAAATTTGAAATATCAAAGTGAAAAGCTAAAAATTCAGGGCATAAAGGGTTAATATAACAACAAACAAAAACACAGCTTCATGGCAATGGCTGAGGGGAAGGGGTTGTTAGGACCCAGCTACCCAACCCACCCCACCATCTCCACACGCTATCTGCACCCCTGGACTTGGTACCAAATCTGTATCTGAATTACCCGGCGCTGTCATGACTAACATATTTAACCCTTTCAGACCTGATTTTTTTTCTCTGTCAAGGAAATTATTTTTAATGCTGTAATACTCTTAAGTTAAATTTTCAATGATTTTAGAAGCAATATTTATGCAATTATATGCATTTTTATTCTGGAACACTGCGTATACTGAAAAACAAGTTTTTTAAGGACTAAATTAATTAATTTTGTAGTAGTAACTGTTGTACTAAATAAACTGATCGACAATAACTACATCGCAAAATAACAACTACTACTTTCAGTTATACAGTGGAATACAAGTAACCCACAATACCCGTGTTCTTTGAAGTTCGCAAACTGTTGCGCAGTGCAACACCCGCTTCTTATAATTTTTATAGTGATCTTCCGCAGGTGGCAGTAATTGTGCATGATGTAATGATTGAACACTCGGGTACCGTATACATGTTCTTTCCATTGAGGAAAAAATGCTTCTGATCCATGTTAGACACAGTAGAAGTTCTGTACACATTTGTAGCCGGAGGGTCCGAAAGGGTTAAACAGAAAGTCTGTTCTTGCAGAGATAACAGTGCGATTGTGCGTTATGTGGACGCGCCTTCCTACCTGAGGTGGTGGGCGCCGGCCTCGGGAGCTGCAGAGCCGCCACCGCCACCGCCGACCAGAGGGTCGCCAGCAGCAACACTGCCGGCGCGTCCATCGCAGAGGAGGAGCGCCGTCAACCGGAGGACTCGAACGTCAGCTGGCCAAGCCACGAGGAGCACGCTTGCTCTGCTGCCCCAGCCAACAGTGTGTATGTCCAGACACTTACTTCCGTACAGTCACTCCACACCTTACGCTAGCCACTATTTACAATCAATTTCCGACCACCACACATTGTAAATACATTATGACAGTTTTGAAGCATTCGTCTGGTTTAAAACTGATCCGGAAGGGTGGAGGGGAAATAATTATTGTGGTAATGTTTCTGGGGTTCTCGGTCTGAAGTTCATATCGTTTAGTGGGACACGTGAGAAAAAAGGGGATGGAAGATGTCGGCAAGTAAGTACAGTGTTTATGGAATTGTGCTGAAGTAGTATCTTTGGCTAGAGTAGAGTGTCACTTATTGTTCGCGTTCTGCCAGTCTATGCAGTTAATCACAACAGTATCATCGAATGACAGCGCTTGTATTGCAGAGTTGACTGCAGTGAGATTTGCGACAGACCGCGTACTGCTGGTGGCCGACCCTGGAAGCGCGGGTTGTGGACTGTCGGGCGCGCGAGACTTCGCTGTGTTACTGGCGCCAGTACAGCACGCGCGTGCCAGTGGAGCGTGCTGCCGGCGAGCGCGCCGCGCGGGAACTGACGCCCTCGGCCGACGGCGCTCCGGGCGGCGACTGGCGCCAGCACGCAAGCGCGGGGTGGCCGAGTGGCGGCGGCGCGAGGGAGCGTTCGCCAGCCCACGCCGTGTCCGGCGCTCTCCATCCCGTAACCACCATCTTCTTCCTTATACATCGAGTGTCCCAGTTTGTGTGTTTATATTGCATGCGGAATACGGTCTTAGAAAATCAGGCGATGCTGAAGGAATTAGATTAGGTAACGAAACATTGAAGTTGGTAGATGAGTTTTGTTACTTGCGTAGTAAAATAACATGCGATGGTCGCAGCACAGAGGATATAAAATGCAGAATGGCAATGAGAAGAAAAGCATTTTTGAAAAAGAGAAATTTGCTAATATCGAATATTAATTTAAGCGTAAGGAAGTCTTTTCTGAAGGCATTTGTGTGGAGTGTTGCCTTATACGGGAGTGAAACATGGACGATAAGCAGTGTGGACAGGAAGAGAATAGAGGCTTTTGAAATGTGGTGCTACAGAAGAATGCTGAAGATTAGGTGGGTAGATCGCATAACTAATGAAGAGGTACTGAACAGAATTGGTGAGAAAAGAAATTTCTGGCATACCCTGACCAAAAGAAGGGATCGCTTGGTAGGACACATTCTTAGACATCTAGGAATCGTAAATGTAGCATTGGAGGGAAGTGTGTGGGGTAAAAATCGCAGAGGGAGACCAAAAAAAATGTTCGAATGTTTGTTAAGCTTATGGGACTTAACTACGAGGTCATCAGTCCCTAAACTTACAAACTACTTATCAACTACCTTATACTAAGGACGGCACAAATATCCTTGCCCGAGGGGGGATTCGAATCCCCGAACGTAGTGGCCGTGCAGACCGTGACTGGAGCGCCTCAGTCTCCTCGGCCACCGCGGCCGGCAAGGGAGACCAAGAGACACGTATAGTAAGCAGATTAAAGTGGATGTGGGTTCTCGTTCTTATGAGGAGATGAAAAGGCTTGCTCAGGTTAGGGTGGAGAGCTGCATCAAACCAGTCTGCGGACTGAAGACCATAACATCAACATTGCATACGAATGTACTGTCTTGATGCAGTCCTGAGGAAATTTGCACACACTATCTTAAAACCTAGACGGCTTTCCAGTGAACAAGTTGCCACTCTATTCGTTCATTTCCCTCAATTTCAAGCACGTTGTACACCAGTACAGCTCTTCGGGGACGAGCGATATAGCTCACAACAAACGGTCAAAGGATATCCTCTCTATACCTGTGAGTAGTCAAAGCGCCATTCTGAACGACAAAGATGTACGTACGTCGGTCAATAGAAACTCCTGCTTTCACCATCTACATCTACATAGATACTCCGCAAACCACATTCAAGTGCCTGGCAGAGGGTACATTAAACACTTTCATAACTTTTCTCTACCATTCCATTCCATAATAGCGCGCGGTAAGAAAGAAACCTAAATCGTTCCGTTTTCGATCTGATTTCCCTTATTTTATTGCAATGGTCATGTCTCCCTAAGTAGGTGGGTGCTAGCAAAATATTTTCACAGTCGGAAGTAAAAGTCGGTGATTGAAACTTCGCAAACAGATCACGCCGCAATGAATAACGTCTTTCTTTTAATGATTTCCACCCCAATTCGTGTAAGATTTCCGTGACGCTTTCCCCCCCGTAACGTGATAAAACAAAACGAGCTGCCCTTTTCTGAACCTTCTCAATGTTTTCCGTCAGTCCCATCTGGTGAGGGTCCCACACTGGGCAACACTACTCCCGGAGAGGACGCACAAGTGTGATGCAGGCAGTCTCTTTGGTGGAGCTGGTGCATCTACGAATCGTTCTCCCAATAAAACGTAACCTTTGGTTCGCCTTTCCCAAAATATTTTCTGTGTTCTCTCCAGTAAAAGTTGTTCGTAATTGTAACTCCTAAGTATCTGGTAGAATTTACGACCTTAAGGTTTGACTGATTTATCGCGAAATTGAAGTTCAGCGGATTTCTTTTAGTGGTCATGTGTATTACTTCACACTTTTCTTTATTTAGTGTCAATTGCCAATTTTCGCAAGATGTAGAAATTTTGACACTAAATAAAAAAAAAAGTGTGAAGTAATACACCATGACCTCTAAAAGAAATCCGCTGAACTTCAATTACGCGATAAATCAGTCAAACCTTAAGGTCGTAAATTCTACCAAATAAGTAGGAGTTACAATCACGAACAACTTACACTGGAGAGAACACATAGAAAATGTTGTGGGGAAGCAAACCAGAAGTTACGCAGAACGCTTCGAAGATGCACCAGCTCCACCAAAGAGACTGCCTGCATCACACTTGTGCGTCCACTCGTGGAGTACTGTTGCCCTTGTGGGACCCTCACCAGGTGGGACTGACGGAAGACATTGAGAAGGTTCAGAGAAGGGCAGCTCGTTTTGTTTTATCGCGTTACGGGGGGAAAGCGTCACGGAAATGTTGCACGAATTGTGGTGGAAATCATTAAAACAAAGACGTTATTCATTGCGGCGTGATCTGTTTGCGAAGTTTCAATCACCGGCTTTTACTTCCGAATGTAAAAATATTTTGCTAGCACCCACCTACTTAGGGAGACATGACCATCCCAATAAAATAAGAGAAATCAGACCGAAAACGGAAGGATTTAGGTGTTCTTTCTTCCCGCGCGCTGTTAGAGAATGGAACGATAGAGAAAAGTTCTGGAAGTGGTTAATAAACCCTCTGCCAGGCACTTAAATGTGTTTTACAGAATATATATGTAGATGTAGAAGACGAAGTTCACTCCTAATGCAAATATACGAAAGGTATGCAGGGTTAGGTTTCAGAAATTACTGCAACCAGTCGCCTTTTTTCTTTCTCAATGAATATTTATTAAACCATGACCGGTTAAAAACTGCCTAGCAGCTCATAATCAAAATGTTCAAATGATTGTAAATCTATCGGACCAAACTACGTGGTCATCAGTCCGTAGCTTACAAACTACGTGCCGCGGTGGAGTAGCCAAGCGGTCTAAAGCGTCTCGCTGCGGAGCGTGCGGTTGCTCGCCGTGGAGGTTGAAGTCCTCCTTGGGGCATGGGTGTGTGTGTTTGTCCTTAGGTTAGTTTACTTAGGTTTAAGTAGTTTGTAAGCTACGGACTGATGACCATGCAGTTTGGTCCGATAGATTTACAAACATTTGAATTTGATTTGAAATTTTGACGTCACGAATGCGAAATAAAAGTTTCTGGTACACTCTGAGATTCCCAGCAAGTGCTATGGAGCATGATTTGTGCCTTGGGATGGCGGTCCAGGGTCGTACAGATGATATCCTCTTTTTGCTTGACTTGGCTGACTTTGCTCGACTGCCGCTCGGTCGAAGGGTGGCTTTATATTACGCAAATGAACGACGAGTCTGCGAGAAGATCGTAGTACACACAAACAGTAGCCAATCTGGCTGCCTGGTGGAAGATTCGCGTATGCAGAAACACATTCATTTTTTGTCGATACGCAAACGTTCTCCAGAAAACAAAAATTGGAGGAGCTGGGATTTGAACCCAGGACTTTCTGCATGCGAAGCAGACACTCTACCACTTTTTTTTTTTTTTTTTTTTTATTTTATTTTATTTTTTTTTTTTTTTTAAGTTTCCTCCAAAACATAGAAAATATACTGCTTCTTTGGTCCAGTGTAATAGGATACAAGGGAAAAAAAATCTTCCTTCAGCTGTGTGAAGGTGAGACTATTTTTCGTCTCAAAACTAAATAATTTTTACCTCTGCTAAATGGAAAATTGGATAATTAAATAGATATTATCCAGTTTCTTCAAAGGTTTCTTGAATGTTGAAAGCAAAGTAAACAAACAAAAACTGAACTTGTAATTTTTAGTATCGTTATTCTTTTGAATTACGTTTTTCTCTACTGTCTTTTACTTCATCAAATATGCATTTACGTAATGTCTAACGGCTGTTAATCACAAATATGTTCTTCAGATATCGCCTTTCCTGTGTAAATAATTTTCCTTTCTATCGTTTGTTTACATTATCGTTTTAATTAGAAAGTTTGCAAAGTTTTCTTTATAATTTGTGGTACGCATTAACGTATGGTGCTCAATTGTGAGATATGCCGTGAAATCCTCCCTGGAGGGTGATTCTTTGGTTAGGAGGTAATGTATCGTTTGGCCTTTCAGCCAGTTGATAGCGTTCCTCCTTGTTCTGGGGTAAGGTATTTCTTCTGGGTATAAAAATCGAGCCGGCGTGATGACATTGGGCGAGGTCCTACAGATGCTCGCTATCTTCTGTCTGATGTAGTGCCATATGTCTGTGACCTTAGCACACAACAACTTGTGTTCATCATCGTCCTCTATATTGCAGTATGCACACATCGGTGTCTCCGACAAATGAATAGCATGAAGTCGGGAGTTTGTGGCCAGTTTTCTGTTGACAGCGAAATACCAGCTCGACTTCACATAAGTTGGCAGGTGTCTACTGTGTATGTTCTCCCAGATGGCATTCCAATTGTTGAACGGATATTTTTGTTCTATATTGTTCCTTGCATTGTTTTTCATCAGGTTGTTGTAAAGATGTTTTACTTTAACGATGTCCTTTTCGGGGATTCTGGAATGTAGGTAGCTATACTCCACTAAAAAATATTTGAGGTGGTACAGGCCGTTAGGTATATGTCCAACATTGATTGGTGCATGGAGATCTTCAGGGGCAGTTTCATGCAGCAAATATCCAGCGAGGCTACCATTTGGCTGTTTCCAGTGCTTATACATGTTGGATATGTATAAGGCCCGCGCCTTTATTCTCACATCTGTGAGATTTAAACCGCCACAATACGTTGGAAGCATCAAAGTATCATAAGTGACCTTAAATATGCGGCCTCGGCTCACGAAATGTCCTAGTGCCGATGTAATACATTTAGCCATCGTTGCCGGCAAGGGTAGCACTTGTGCAACATAGTTAACTTTCGAAGTAATGTATATATTAGCCACAGATACTTTTTGGAGTTCATCTAGTTTCCTGATACTGTGCTCTTGGACACTGGCACGGATTCTGTGAAGTATTTTTCTGTAATTCACAGCAACAGTGCTTTGTATAGTTCTTTTAAAATCAATTCCGAGACATTTCATGGATGAAACAGTAGGTAACTGTCCTTGTGTCTGCGAGGCTAGTCCACGACCAATATCGAATATCCCGGACTTCACTCTGTTTAGTTTCGCACCAGTTGCCTGTTCATATTTTGCTACTATTTGTAGTGCGGTTTGTACCTCATTACCATCCGTAACTACGAAACCAACGTCATCAGCGTATGCATGACACACAATCTTTTCTCCTCTTATATACAGACCCCGTAGATTCTTTGTAAGAGAGGCGAGAAGGGGTTCAATGGCGATCGCAAAAAGTGCCATTGACATCGGACACCCTTGCCTGATGGAACTGGTGACTTGAATCGGACGGCTGACCTGTCCGTTGATTACAACCCTGGCTGAGTTATTCATCAGTGTGTTGCGTATGACGGCAATGAACCGTGATGGGAATCCCATTGCATCCATAGTTCGAAGCAAAAACTGGTGATTAACTCTATCAAACGCCTTGTCAAAATCCAGCGACACTATGGCACACTTGATTTTGCAGACATCGGCCGTTGAAATGAGGTCCCTGTAACCACAGAGTGTCTGCAGAATTTTTCTGTCCTTGCCTACACTTGTTTGATATGCGCCGATGACGCTGGTCATGGCGTTACGCAATCTTCGCGCTATAATGCGACCAAAGATTTTGTAGTCGCTGTTTAGTAGCGTG
This sequence comes from Locusta migratoria, assembly GCA_026315105.1. Taxonomy (NCBI): domain Eukaryota; kingdom Metazoa; phylum Arthropoda; class Insecta; order Orthoptera; family Acrididae; genus Locusta; species Locusta migratoria. The sequence goes on along the minus strand of CM048744.1, from coordinate 646,442,808 downwards.
ATTGGGCGCAGGTGGCCGACGGTTTTGGAATTTGAGGTCTTAGGCACTAAAACTACCATACCTTCCCGGAATTCTGTCGGAACAACAACGTCAGGGTTTAAAAGTTCATTACATATGACTGTGAATTTAGGTGTTATAAATTCCCTGAACTGCTGATAAAATTCAGCTGGGATTCCATCCTGTCCCGGCGACTTGTTTTTCTTACTGTCATTGATGGCTTCGAGAACGTCGTCTTCAGTAACTTCTGAAGTAAGACTGAGCGCTTCCGCGTGGGTTACTCTGCCTTGCAGGTTGGTCCATAATTCGTCCTGAAGCTGTTCGTCAATCGGTTGGCTGGACAATAAGGAGGTAAAATGTTGTAGTAGTGCCTCTTTGATTTCAGAGTGCTTCGTCAGCTTTCTTCCGTCAGCAGTTATTAATTCAGTTAATATTTTGCGCGACGCTCTTTTGGATTCACGTATCACGTGATATATGGAAGTGCCCTCTTGTGGTGCTACATTCTGGACCCGCGACCTTATTTGGTATCCTTCTAATTGTTTGCGCCGAAGTGCCAGAATTTTTGCTTTGATCCTTTTAATTCGTTCGTAATTCCCAACAATTGTTGCATCTGACGTGTGCAGATTCCTTAGACACTGAAAGTAAAACTCCATTGTTGATTTGTACCAAAAGCTTTTTTCTTTCGCATAATTGATGAAAAACTTTCGTATTTTGGGTTTGGCGTAATGTAGCCACCAGGTTATACCAGAGTTGTAAGAGGTGAATTTGCGTTCGCATTCTCGCCACAGGGTTTCGAATGTCTCCTGACAAACATGGTCGTTCAGGTGGGATACATTTAGTTTCCAGGTACCTCTCCCTCGAAAAGTCCCCTGTTTTTCCATATTAAGTGTGCATATGTACGCAGCATGATCCGAAAATGCTGTAGGCCATACTTCGGACTGTAATACGTGGTCTTTTAAAATTTGCGAGACATATATCCTGTCAAGTCTACTCGCCGAGTGGTTGGTCACGTGTGTAAAACCAGGGGCTGCACCGTGCATATGCTCCCAGGAGTCCGTTAGTCGTAAATCAGTAACTATGCGTTCTAGTTCAGTTGACTTGTTAAAATTGGGAGTTTGATCTTTGGGATGGAGAACGCAATTAAAATCCCCTCCCATAATAATATGGTCGTACCGGGTTCCAAACAGGGGAACAATGTCCTCTTTAAAAAACTTTGCCCGGTTTTGCCTATTGCTGGAACCTGAGGGAGCATAGACATTTATCAGACGTGTTTATGTATGGTACCCGCTATTCCTTTACTGTTTGGTAGCTTGACAATGTCTTCTATGATGATGCCCTCTTTTACAAGTATAGCTGTGCCCATTTCTGTACTATTACCAGGGTTTACTATTGCGTTGAATCCAGTTATGTGGTGAAGAGCAATTTCTGTCACTTCTTGTAATAAAATGATGTCACTGTCAGAGGCATATATAAAATCCTTTAAATTTTGTAATTTGAACGAGCTTTGTATCTTATTCAGGTTGATTGTGGCAATTTTGTATGCTTGGCGGTCAGGCATGTTTCTTTTTAAGTTATCGATCTTCTAAAACAAAACTTCAAATTCTTCATATGAAAGTCACGCTTTCAAAACATCTCAATAATATTCGTCAGTGTCAAAGGGGTCTGGGATTCGTCTCTGAAGAGAGGATTCATCTTTCATTGCGACATCGTCATTTAATTTGTCATCCTGGTCTGAGGGTGGTGTGCTTACTGCTTCGCTTCCTGAGTCATCATGCATATCCTCATCCGCCGTGTCGGTGTCGTCGTCGTCCGCCCAGTTAGTTTTGGGTGCCTGCGGAAGGTCGTGGGGAGCTTCCGAAGACAGACTTCCTTTCGTTCGTTCTTCAGTGGTCTTGTAAGTCGTTCCTTCTGTGTCTTGTTTTCCCGGCACGGGAGTGTGGTTTTGTTCCTTAGCCGGAGCCTCTTTAATTTCGGTGACGTCCTTCTGGCGGAGGCTGCTTCCTATTTCCTTCGCCTTCTGACGCAAAGGGGGGGCGGTCTCGTTTGCACCTTGGCGTGCCAACCTCCGTTTCCTAGTCCGTCTGGGGGAATTCCTCTTCGACGGGCGTTCTTCATTTACGATGCTTATGTCCGGTTCATTCACAGGTTCTTCTTCCTCAGTTGCCGGGGGGTTTGCCACCGTTTCGGTTGCACTCACCTGTGTCGGCAGAGCGGCAATAGCTATCGGAGGTGGTAGGGGCTCAGAGGAATCTTTAGGTACGATAGCACGTATATCCATAGAAATTTCAGTCACCTGCGTCGGCAGAGTTGCAGCAACTGCCGTAGGTGGTTGGGGCTCAGGTACGTCCTCCGGCACAATAGTACTTACATCCATAGATATGTCAGTCTCAGCATCGGCGGGAGCTGCAGTCATTTCCGGGCTCGGATAGGCAGACGGCTGCGCGCGAGCTGCGGCCGCGTAAGTGACGGGCAGTGACGTCACAGTCTGGGGTCTGGCGGGCTCGCCTGCCGGCAGTTGCGCCACGCGCCTCTGTATACAGTTAATGCGGACATGTCCTGGCTTGTTACATAAAGAACAAGTACGCGGTTGGTCGTCATAGATGACAATACCTCTGTACCCACACACATTAATGTATGACGGGATATGCTGTCGTAACTCAACTTTAAGTTGGCGTACACCATTGAGAACAGGAAACTTGTGGGCGCTCGACCACCTCTCTGCAACGTTAGAAAGCACTGTCCCGAACGGTGATATTACTGCATTTATCTGTTCTTCAGTTATTTCAAACGGAAGCTCAAATATTCGGATAGTCCGAATGCCAAATCCTGCATGGGAGACCGTAACATCTCCAACACTCCCATCAGAATATTTAAATTTTAACTTGCCTCCACAAGACTCAACAACTTTCTCACATAGCTCGGCACTACTCAATTTCACGAAAACTACACAGGTTACGATCGAAATATGGATACCAATAAGATCGTTTGCTGATAACTTCACATCTTGTTCCAGCCAGTTCTCGATTTCGAAAGACCTCGGTCGCGCGTATCGGTTATCAAACGTTAATTTCAACGTATCTTTCCTTGTAGGTTGTGCCATCACTGACATCTACTCATAATTCCTCAAAAACTTATACAATCACAGCACCAAGCTGCAGCAAGCGCGAAGACTTACCCACGCGGAAGCGAGCAGGCGCAGCGGACAGCACACTTCCTAGCGCCAGCGCGGCCGCCAGCAGACTGTCCTTAGGTTAGTTTACTTAGGTTTAAGTAGTTTGTAAGCTACGGACTGATGACCATGCAGTTTGGTCCGATAGATTTACAAACATTTGAATTTGATTTGAAAAAGACTACTTAAACTTAGGTAAACTAACCTAAGGACAAACAAACACACCCATGCCCCAGGGAGGACTCGAACCTCCACGGCGAGCAACCGCGCGCTCCGCAGCGAGACGCTTTAGACCGCTCGGCTACTGCACCGCGGCAGCAGCTCATCATCAGATGGTATATATACATTTAGTGCTAGTTACATTTGTATCTGTGGCAGGTCAGAAAACGAGAAAAAGTATGTTGAACTGATTAATTACAATATAAGTTGGTCTTCAAGATGTTACTTACAGTTTCACATTTATTAAGTCTATGGTGTTCCGCTTTTGGATAGCATTTCACAACACTGCTCTTCCATCAGTACACCACAGCAACTCCCACGACTTTCAAATGGTAAAATTAAAAAACGATGCACACACATTACCACAGCACAGCCACTACCATGCCTTTCAACTTGTAAACAAACCAAAGAGTATGTTTATAACGCAGGCTAAGCGCTATCATGTGAAACCAAAGATTGACAAAATCGTATCTTATTATAGGATATAAATATAATGCCAATTTAGATTAAATAAGAACAAAAGTTGTATTACAAAGTTAATATATGTATAAAATATGATTTCAGAATGACATTTACGTTGATGCTAGGAGTATTGATTTTATGATTACTTCAACATCTGTTTACATGCGTCACATGTGTTGTTTGAGGTGGCATATAAGACATTTGAATTTTGTATGTTATTCGTTGATTCGAAAACTATAAAAATAATTTTGGGCTTTGGTAGGGAGTGGTGTAGGCGGTGGTGGGAGGGGTGGGGTAGAGTGGGGTGAAGTGGAAGAGGACGAAAGAGAGTGTAAGTGCAAGGAGGAATATTTTCTGTGTGTGTGTGTGTGTGTGTGTGTGGAAGGGGGAGGGGCATTTGTGAATATTCGTCTAATTCTTCAATTTTAAAGTTTAAAGTGTAACATACCACAATTAGTGTTTACTTTTTCTCGTTTTCTGCCCTGCCACAGATACAAATGTAACTTTCACTAAATGTATACAGGGTGAGTCACCTAACATTACCGCTGAATATATTTCGTAAACCACATCAAATACTGACGAACCTATTCCACAGACCAAACGTGAGGAGAGGGACTAGTGTAATTGGTTAATATAAACCATAAAAAAAATGCACGGAAGTATGTTTTTTAACACACACCTACGTTTTTTAATTGGAACCCCGTTAGTTTTGTTACCACTTCTGAACATATAAACAAATACGTAATCAGTGGCGTTTGTTGCATTGTAAAATGTTAATTACATCCGGAGATATTTTAACCTAAAGTTGACGCTTGAGTACCAGTCCTCCGCTGTTCGATGGTGTGTATCGGAGAGCACCGAATTAAGTAGGGATCCAAAGGGAACGGTTTTGTACAGTACCTTAGGTACAGAAGAGACTAGAGCAGCACATTACGTCCACATGCTAACACCTATATTGGTCTTTCTCACTGACGCACATGTGCATTACCATGAGGGGTGAGGTACACGTACACACGGGGTTTCCGATTTCAATTACGGAGTGGAATAGAGTGTGTCCCGATATGTCAGACCAATACATGTTCAAAGTGGTGGCCATTATTTTCTGCACAAAATTGGAATCTCTGGCGTAATGAATGTCGTACACGCCGCAGTACATCTGGTGTAATGTCGCCGCAGGCTGCCACAATACGTTGTTTCATATCCTCAGGGGTTGTAGGCACATCACGGTACAGCACAGGAAAAAGTCCAGAGGTGTAAGATCAGGAGAACGGGCTGGCCAATTTATGTGTCCTCCACGTCCTATGAAACGCCCGTCGAACATCCTGTCAAGGGTCAGCCTAGTGTTAATTGCGGAACGTGCAGGTGCACCATCACGCTGATACCACATACGTCGACGCGTTTCCAGTGGGACATTTCCGAGCAACATTGGCAGATTATCATGTAGTAATGCGTCATGTTGCAGCTGTTTGGGCCTCTGCAATGAAGTGAGGACCATTGAGGTGGTCGCCAATGATTCCTCACCATACATTTACAGTCCACGGTCGCTGTCGCTCTACCTATCGGAGCCAGTGAGGATTGTCCACGGACCAGTAATGCATGTTCCGTAGATTCACTGTCCCATGGTTTGTAAATCCTGCTTCATCTGTAAACAGGTAGAACTGCTACGCATTCTCTGTTAATGCCCATTGACAGAATTGCACTTGATGATTAAAGTCATCACCATGTAATTGCTGATGTAGCGACACATGAAAAGGGTGAAAGCGGTGACGATGCAGTATGTGCATGTCACTACTTTAACTCAGTCCATCGGCTCTCACAATGTCCCTTGTACTCCTGTGTGGGTTCATGGCACCAGTATCTAACACACCAACTGCATCTGCTTGTCCTGTGACGGGCCTGTTACGGACCCGTTTGCGTGCTACGACCATACCTGTTGCATACAGTTGGCGATAGATGTTTTGAAATGCGCAGCACGTCGGATGCTCTCTGTCCGGGTACCGTTCTGCATACGCCCTGCAGGCTTCATTTGTCGATACTCGTAATAGGTGAGTATCATCTCCGCCTTTTCAGAGTTCGAATACACCATGGTCACAGTTCCTACAACACTACACTATCACAGACGTCTGGTAACACTGTGTACTAAAGTTTTTCTGCGTGCAAATGCGAATGCAGAATAACAATAGCAGCAAGCGCTACATGCGGACACTGCGACAGCTACACAACACCACAACAGTGCACTACAGCCACACTCGTAAACACGGTCGTCATTGTAAACATGTCCCTGCAGATGCCGCTCGCCCACCGTGGCCCGTGTTTGTTATAACACGCAACTGTTCGTCGCAGGTTTCAAGCGTCAACTTTAGGTTACAATATCTCCGGATGTAATTAACATTTTACATTGCAAAAAACGGCACTGATTACGTATTTTTTATATGTTGAGATGTGCTAACAAAACTAACGGGGTTCCATTAAAAAAATAGTAGGTTTGTGTTAAAAAAAACATACTTCCGTGCATTTTTTATGGTTTGTATTAACCAATTACACTAGCCCCTCTCCTCACGTTCGGACTGTGGAATCGGTTGGTCAGTATTTGATGTGGTTTACGAAATATATTCAGCGGTAATGTTAGGTGACTCACCCTGTATACATTTAGTGCAAGTTACATTTGTATCTGTGGCAGGGCAGAACACAAGAAAAAGTAAACGCTAATTGTGGTATGTTAATTACAATATAAGTTCGTCTTCAAGATGTTACTTACAGTTAGGAGTTTCACATTTATTACGTACATGGTGTTCCGCTTTTGGATAGCATTTCACAACACTGCTCTTCCATCAGCACACCACAAAAACTCCCACGACTTTCAAGTGGTAAAATGAAAAAAACAATGCACACACATTACGACAGCACAGCCACTACAATGTCATTCAACCTCCAAACAAACCAAAGAGTATGTTTATACCACAGGCTAAGCGCTTTCATGTTAAACCAAAGATTGACAAAAGCTTATCTTGTTATAGGGTATAAATATAATGCCAATTTAGATTAAATAAGAACAAAAGTTGTATTACAAAATTAAAATATGTATAAAATATGATTTCAGAATGACATTTACGTTAATACTGGGAGTATTGATTTTATGACTACTTTAACATCTGCTCACATGCGTCACATCTGTTGTTTGAGGTGGCACATAAGACATTTTAATTTTGTATGTTATTTGTTGATTCGAAAACTATAAAGATAATTTTGGGCTTTGGTAGGGAGTGGTATAGTCGGTGGTGAGAGGGGTGGGGTAGAGTGAAGTGGAAGATTGCGAAATAGAGAGAGTAAGTACAAGAAGAAATATTTTCTGTGTGTGTATGTGCGTGTGTGTGTGTGTGTGTGTGTGTGTGTGTGTGTGTGTGTGTGTGTGTGTGTTGAAGGAGGAAGGGGTATTTGTGAATAATTATCTAAGTCTTCAATTTTAAAGTTTAAAGTGTAACATACCAAAATTAGTGTTTACTTTTTCTCAAAAATGTTCAAATGTTTGTACGGCTTATGGGACTTAACTACGGGGTCATCAGTCCCTAAACTTACAAACTACTTATGAACTACTTACGGACTAGGACGGCACAAATATCCATGCCCGAGGGGGGATTCGAACCCCCGACCGTAGTGGTCATGCAGACCGTGAATGAAGCGCCTCAGTCCCTTCGGCCACAGCGGCCGGCTACTTTTTCTCGTTTTATGCCCTGCCACAGATACAAATGAAACTTGCACTAAATGTATATATACCATATGATGATGAGCTGCTAGTCAGATTGAAACCAGTCATGGTTTAGTAAGTCTTCATTGAGAAGGAAAAAGGCGACTGGATGCAGTAATTTCTGAAACCTATTTTAAAGATACAGTCGCAGGTTCCAACACATAATGGATAAAAGTTCTAGAATACAGGGTGTCTCACCTACGAGTTGTCAGGCGGATTTTCTCTGGTGTTTGAGCAGATATTTGCAACTTCGTTTTTGCGATGTCTAGCTGGAGTCGGGCCAAACAAATTCTGCTCTTCACGTCACGCCACTCCTGCAACACGAGGCGTAGATGTAGAGCGTCGGTTTGTTTCCCGTCACAAACAAAAAGATGTTTACAGTTTTTATTCTGCCCTCTTTAGGTTACGGTAGTAACACTAAAAGTGGGCCTTTGCGATCGTTTTTGGACAGCTCGAAATTTAAATGAAATTAATGGCTTAACCATTCATCTGACACGAAACTTCAATAACCTATTTTGTAGAGAAGAAAATTCTCTATAACTTTTCTCTCTTATGTTTTTTTCATATCTCGTATCGTTTCAGAGATATCTGCAAAAATAACGGCGATTTTGTTATGTATGTCTGTCTGTCCGTCCGTCTCTGTCTGTCGTAACGTGTTATCGTTTTTTAAGATGAACCATTCAACCGATCAGCACTAAATTTTACAGACATAATTTTAGGCCGCCAGAGACCAGAAACTCCCTTTCTCAAATTTTTCGGACAAAAAATACGGCAGTAATACCAAAAAAAGCCTCTTGTAATATAATTGTAATTTCAAACGAACTGTTCATCTGACACGAAAATTGAATAGCCTAATTGGTAGAGAGGAAAATTCTATACAACTTCACTCTATTTATTTCATATCTTCACTCTATTTATTTCATATCTTCACTCTATTTATTTCATATCTCGCATCGTTGCAGAGATATTTGCAAAAATAACGGAGATTTGACAACCTCCATTGATTTTACGAAGACCAGCCGTTCGCAGATGTCATGTGACAGTCCACGCCCAGAACTGTCTCTGGCATACGCCATCTTGCGTTGCGTATTAGATGATTTTCTTATTATAACTTACACGTTGTTATTTCAAAGCAACGGTGCACTGAAGAATTGACAAAAACACGTCGTTCTTCGTACGAAAAATGATAATCTAGTGTCTAAAATGCCACATTAGCATCAGTTAACTGCCATCAATAGTACGAAAATTAAGGGCAAATTTCGTAATTGTTCGCCGTAGTGTAGGAGGCGGCGTGTTAGATTGTGTTGCACATGCTTCGTGGTTCTGGACCCGCCCTCTACCAAAAAAAATTTTTCTTTTTTTCCTAAAAGGGTTCCGTGTTGGGTGCATAGATATTATCACAATACTGGAGTCTTAATCATATGACTATAATCTTTTATTACTTACATAATAATTTTTGGCCGAAATGTTTGCAAAAAATTATGAAACTACAAATTGAAAGTGGGCCGTAAAACACGTCAGTGCGATTTTTTATTTTATTATTATTATATTTTTTGTGTGTTCAGTCGATAGATCAGTTCCAAATTAGTCTAGTGTGATATTCGGGCCGCGGTGGAGCAGCCGAGCGGTCCAAAGCACCTCGCTGCGGGGCGCGCTGTTGCTCGCCGTGGAGGTTCGAGTTCTCCCTGGAGCATGGGTGTGTGTGTTGTCCTTAGGTTAGTTTACCTTCGGTTAAATAGTTTGTAAGCTACGGACTGATGACCACGCAGTTTGGTCCGATAGATTTACAAACATTTGATTTGTGACAATCGGTTTATCGAAATGTCTTAACAGAGACAGTAAAACACAATTAACCAGAACTCCCGAAGCGGCTGTGTAGGCAGTAGCAGACGCTGCGCGGCGGCATACGGGAGATGGGGCTCGTCGGGCGAAGACGAAGTGGCGAGCACGTGTGTACCGATATGTCGGTGTTTGTTGTGGGTATCAAATGCGTTAGGCACCACCTGACAGAAATGCTAGTAACCATCAATATCTATCGAATTTTACGAAGGTCTGACATTAATAAAACACACAACAATGTAGACAAACTTGTTGTAATTTATCTTAGTTACTGCACCTATTAGTATCAAGACTTTAGTTATTTATTATTTATCGTTTGTAGTTTTCAAGTACAAATCGTTTAAATATTCACATACATATTTCAGAGCTCGATCTGAGGTGCAAGGATTATGATATGAAGGTCAGCTTCTCGAAAACTAAAGTAATGTCTGTGGTAAAGAGAGTGAAACAGATTGTGTGCCAGATACGAGGAACAAAGTTAGAACAGGTAGACAGTTTCAAGTACCTGGGATGTATTTTCTCACAGGATGGCAACATAGCGAAAGAACTTGAATCGAGGTGCAGCAAAGCTAGTGCAGTGAGTGCTCAGCTAAGATCTTCTGCAAGAAGGAAGTAAGTACCAAGACTAAGTTAGCAGTGCACCGCTCTATCTTTCGACCAACTTTGTTGTATGGGAGTGAAAGTTGGGTGGATACAGGTTACCTTATCCATAAGGTAGAGGTTACAGATATGAAAGTAGCAAGAATGATTGCAGGTACTAATAGATGGGAACAATGGCAGGAGGGTGTCCAAAATGAGGAAATCAAAGAAAAACTGGGAATGAACACCATAGATGAAGCAGTTAGAGCGAACACACTGAGATGGTGGACTCATGTTACACGCATGGGAGAAGCAAGGTTACCTAAAAGACTCATGAGCTCGGCAGTGGAGGGTAAGAGGAGTCGAGGTAGACCAAGAAGAAAGTACTTAGATTCGGTGCAGAATGATTTTGAAGTAAAAGGCATAACATCAGACGAGGCATCAATGTTAGCATTGAATAGGGGATCATGGAGGAATTTTATTAGAGGTACTATGCTCCAGACTGAACACTGAAAAGGCATAATCAGTCTCTAATGATGATGATGATGATGATGATGATTCACATACATATAGACATATACTGTGAAATCAAATTGACAATTTAGGAAGCAATCAAGAACAAAATTCAAACTTACATTAAAGTTGTATGTCCAGCTTTTCCATCCACTTGACGGCTTTAGAGGAGGCCTCACACAGTTCTCCAATAGTTCCTGTGAATGCACGTTTTTGGGCATTCCAGACTGATATGTTGGTAGTTTGTTCACGATCTCCACAGTCGCACTTGGGAGTATCTCGCACGCCCCATCTGAAGAGCATCTCTCCACTTCTGCCGTGGCCTGTGCGGAGTCTGCTGAGTGTGATCCATGTTCTTCTTGGCAGGTCTGTACCAGGTACATTTCCGCCAGGTGATATTTCCCTATGGTTCCTGGCTGTGGCAGAATTGGACCAATCATTTTTCCAGGTGGTGTTAGCATCGATAGAGATGGATATAAAATTTTGAGATGTTCTCCATGGGGGTCTTCTGGATCTCAGGCGACGATTGTTTGGAATAAGTTCTTTCGAAAGACTTTAGTGTTCATTTACGAAGCAATTCCTAAGCGACTGAATACATTACTTAGTCGCTATCAAAGCAAAGCAGTGTACATCCGAGCTGTCTCCCTGGCGACTTCATTAAACGTCCCTACAATTCGAAGTACGGAATCTCGTCACTGTACATTACAGTAACAACAATTAAACAGGGTGCTTGTACAAGTTAACGTTAGCAGCACTTAATGTTCAAATGTTTGTAGAACGTATGGGACTTAACTACGGGGTCATCAGTCCCTAAGCTTACAAACTACTTATGAACTAGCTAAGACTAAGGACGGCACAAATATCCATGCCCGAGGGGGGATTCGAACCCCCGACCGTACTGGCCGTGCAGACCGTGACTGGAGCGCATCAGTCCCCTCGGCCACCGCGGCCGGCTAGCAGCACTTACCCATTACCAAAAGCATGTCCGTTACTTCTGAATGTCTGTACATGTTGTATTGTGCAGTGCAGCGCGCCCGAAAGAAAACTGAGATGCGTCCGCTGCCAGCTACACTGTCGTACAGCACGTGTGTTCTCACCGTCTTCATTGCCCGAGTTGCCGTGTCGCGTGTGCCGCCACGTCTCGCGCCGTCTGCTACTGCCTTACCAAAGCGCTGGACAGCCGCTTCCCGAGAACTGGTTGATTCTCTTGTTTTACAGCCTATGGTAATACATTTCGATAAATCGCATATCACACTAGATTAATTTCAGACTGCTCTATCGAATCATCACAAAAAAATTTCGCTCTAAAAATCTTTTTGTTCGTAACGGGAAACAAAAGGAAGTTTTACATCTACACCGAGCGTTGCAGAAATAGCGCGAGGAGCAGAATTTGTTTGCTCTGAGTCCAGCTACACATAGCACAAAATAAACAGCAAATATCTGCTTAAACACCAGAGAAAATGCGCCTGACGACTCTTAGGTAAGACACCCTGTATACACTGCTCGAAATTATTAGGGGATCAGGTGAGATATCATACATATGGTAACGTATTTTATACAGACATTGGTTACAACTGTAATTTCTGTGAGATACAGTACGATATTTTGCCAACTCAACATGATAGCGCTGATATTTTAACCATTTGCTTGCTATTTAATTATATAGTTTTGACGACGTTACATCGTTCAATGAATGAAATAAATCGCAATTTGCGATCAGTTATGACTTCACTGCACTGTGCTATTCCATCTAAACCTAGTACAGTGAAGCCATAACTGATCGCAAATTGCGATTTATTTCATTCATTGAACGCTGTAACGTCGTCAAAAATATATAATGGTATACAAGCCGAGGCTGGGCTCCTGACGAGAATTGATTGTGTTTCGATACCTCATGGTCTGTTCTCCCTGATTCGGGAATACAATATTGTGGCTGCGAGCATTATAGAATAAATAGGCTGTGGTAATAGGAAAGAGACAGCGTGGCGAATGGAGATTTGGGTGTGGCGGGAGACGTGCAGGGAAGAGTCCTCTGCAGTCGGGCTGGTCACTGTGGCCTCGGTGGCGGAGTGGTCAACGCGTCTGCCTGGTAAGCACGAGACCCGGGTTCGAATCCCGGCCGGGCACAAATCTTCATTGCCCGACCTTTGGTATTCCATCTAAACCTAGTACAGTGAAACCATAACTGATCGCAAATTGCGATTTATTTCATGCTTGCTTTTTCATATTTTTTATTCTGTAAGATCTCTTTACTGTGTTGGGAAGAGCATTGCGAAAAATGTAGAATGAGTAAAACACTGAGCATATGGTCCGGTGAACCAGGAAGGCAGGAAGGAAGGAAGTTTAGTGCTTAACGTCCCGTCGACAGCTTGGTCATTAAAGACGGAGCTAACGTTCTGAGTTTTGGGTAAGGATTGGGAAGGAAATAGGCCGTGCCCTTTTGAAAGGAGCCGTCCCGGAATTTGCTTGAAGTGATTTGGGAAAATGACGGAAAACCTAAATCAGGATGGCCGGAGGTGGATTTTAACTACCATCCTCCCGAATGCGAGTCTAGTGTGTTACCACTGCTCCACCTCGCTCGGTCCGGTGAACAAGTATCCCGTGGGAAAATTCCGACCATCTGATTGCCTCTTACAAGTAACATCAATTCGCCAGAACCGTCCAGAATTTTTAGTAACATTTAATATACTATGATTGAAATATGTGTGTTTATACAATGTAATTACCTTGTATTAAGCTATGTTTCTCTCATAAAAATATTATTTAAACATTAGTTTGACAGAAATATGAGAGGCGTAACACTCTAGAATGATCAGTTGGCGCCAAAATGTAGCCACAGGCGTGGAGTATTACACCTTCCGCAGTCAGTAGAGCTAAGTGCCTCGGACACCTTAAAGAGACGAGCGAGAGGCGTCAGCAGTTAACAAAAATGCAAGTCGAGATAAAGCTCCAAGCGTGAGGCTTAAACTTCCATAGCAGTTGTACATATACGTTAGACTATGATATCAGTATGTAAATATATGTATTAAATACGGCGAGGATTGTATCAGTTTTATATCCATTGGGTTGAATCATATTTCGTAGAACATAACAACCAAGAAAACGTCTTTGAGAAATATCGTAAATTTGAAAAATCAAAGAGTAAGTAGTATTTTCAAAGGGTAATAATCCGATCGCTGCCCCGAACTTCACACGAACACTCGAAACGCTATTTGTTCTTTGCCGCATTATGCCGTTCATTCCAAACTTCGAATTACGATATCTTTTACTTTCCTGATCTGATTTTGATAAAATGAGCTTATATGTTGCCCCAGGATATTCTTTATTTATCTGTGATATCCCCATGAATGTTCATTTAGTACTTTTGGAGATTACTCTCTACAAATAGACACATGTGATTGCCTTCAGAGAAATGATTAAATTGTGAGATCATACTTTTGCTGATCCGATTCTGTGAAATGAAGCGTTTCTGTAACCTCAAGATAGACTCACGTTTCCTGTTAAAAATCCATGAAAATTCGTCTATTAGTTTTGGAGGGGAAAGAGCAAGATAGACATGACGGTTGTCGACGAAAAACGTTAAATTGTGATGTTCTTCTTTCCGTGATCAGATTTTTATGAAACTAAGTCTATATGTTGTCCCAAGATCCGCTGAAGTTCCCTGTGAAAACCCTAAGCGAATGCGTGAAGTAGTTTTGGAGAAGTGGTCTACATCTACATCTACATGCAAATCACATTTAAGTGCCGAGCAGAGGGTTCATAGAAACACCGTTATATTATTTATCTCCCATTCCATTCTCGAATAACGCGCGGATTTCTCGTGTTTTATTCTGATGATCATTTCTACATATGTAGTTTCGTAAGTAGACTACGACGAAGCGATAAACACCGTTGTTGTAATGATTTACAGCCCAGATTCTGTATCATTTCCTTAACGCTGTCTCCTCTGTACAGTGACAATACTAAACGAGCTGCTCGTTTTTGGAATCTTTCGATGTCCTCCGTCAAATCCATCTGATAAGGATCCCACACTGGGCAGCAATACTCCAAAAAAGTACGGACAAGCGTAGTGTATGCAGCCTCTTTAGCAGTTCTCTGCATCTTTTAAGGGTTCTGCCAATAAAACGCAGTCTTTGGTTAGCTTTTTCCACGACATTATCTACCTGTTCTTTCCAGTATAAGTATGTGGTGATAGTAATACCTAGGTATTTTGTGGAGTACATGTAAAAATGCAAGTGCCCTCAAGTACAGATACAACTTCAAAAGCGTGCCTTTCAACACGAAACCTAGAACTAAGACACAATACAAAAGATGACTCGCAAGTAACAAGAATATTTATATTAAAATAAGCATCTTACAGTCGGACTCTTCTTTTTATTGTTTTATTTATTTATTTATTTTATTTATTTATTTTTAATGAAGCAGCAATGGCTCATGCTGGCGATAACGCACCCTAGGTTACCACGGCCAAACGGGAAGCAAGTCAGGAGGGAAAGGATGAAGGTTTAACAGAAAACAAATGAGAACTTCAGGGACTGCCGCAATAAAACCGCAAGGTAGGCAGGATACCCGGCGGAGGGAAAGAGCACTGCTTTAAATTACGCCTGCTGCCCGGGTAGACAATGAAGTAGCAGACAGGAATACACCAGATAATTCCCCAGAAACACTCAGAGACCAAACGGTCTATACTTTAGCAAGTTGTAATAGACGATGGATAACGAGCAAGACGTCTCGCTCACTCTCAAATTTCAAGTCTTAGTCATACAAATAGTAAAGAATAAGACGTAGACGTTGAGGTACGTTGACAGCTAGGGTTCCGCCGCACAAACCCTAATCAATCACCAACACAACACCAAAATCAAGGACCCACGTAGGAAAGAACTTCAAGACGCGACAACCACAAATGGAATAGACAATAGCCAGGTGACGGCGTAGGGAAGGTTCTTATTTCAAATGTGTCCCGGAAGCTGGACACCGTGGTCTCCTCCAGAACTTTGTAAACACGCAAGTTAGGTGAACAACTCCAAGATCATGCGTCCATCCGCCATAGCTTGCGGGGAGACGTAACTTAAGGACCTTCAAAACCAGTACTGAAACCCACAACCGGTGCTCGGTGTTTGGTAGTCAGGGGCACGTATTTTTAGCCAACAAACAGAGTGTATTTTTTTACGCAAACATACAGTTTTTTAAATGGAACAATGGTTGTTTCTATCAAGCACTTGAATTTTTGACACCATCTGTGTACACAGCACTTTGAACGACACTTTTATCACGTTCAGTTTGGCAGCTACAACCATTCAAAGTTTTGGGGGCGGGGACTACGACAGCTTATCTGACTGGCTGGTAGTCGTGAGACAGTGGGCCGTGCCCCAGTGGCTAGCCACTTGGCCAGTCAGGTACGCTATCGCAGCCTACGCCTCCGAAACTTTGAACGGTTGTAGCTGCCAAACTAAACGTGATTAAAATGTCATTCAAAATTCTTTGTGCATAGCTGGTGACAAAAATTCCAGTGCATGATAGAAACAACCATTGTTCCATTTCGAAAACTGTATGTTTGCGAAAAAATACACTCTTTCAGTACAGGGTGTCTCACGAAAGACGCCTGCCAGGCGTCCGCGGATCGCATCTGCCGCCTACAGCAGCGCCGGATTCTCGGACTCTATTGTGCCGCGGGCGCATACACTGAGTTAAAGTAAAAAAAAAAAAAAAAAGGCCATCTGAGTAACCTAATCTTACCTTTATTTACAGTAGATGTTAGGAATGATGTCCCTCTATGAAAAGGACAGCCTGACATCTCTTGAACATATTTACGAACACTCGACGAATTTCGGCTGCTGAAATCTGGGAAATGACTAGTCGAATTCTGTCTTCCAACCTTTCGAGTGTATGGGGATTGCTTTATTTTTCTGATGAAGCATGGCTGCACTTGTGAGGCTACGTAAATTCGCAGAAAATCGACATTGAAGCTCAGAAAATCCACATGAGTTACATCAGCAACCTTTTCATGACCTGAAAACTGGAGTGTGGTGTTCAAGTACTGCGAGGCGAATAATTGGGCTAATCTTTTTTAACGAAACAATAAATTCCGACAGGTATGTGAACAATATCCTGCATCCATTTTTTTCAAGAACTTTCACCCAACGAAAAACTATACGGTTATTTCATGCAGGACAAACCACTCATTGCCAATGCGTGTATGGCAGCAATACGAAGTGAGTTTGATGATAGGATAGTTGACCGGCCTCCTCGTTCTCCAGATCTAAATCCCTGAGACTTTTATCTTTGGGGAATGTTAAAAGGCAAGGTGTATGGAAACGGCGTCTTTCGTGAGACAACCTTTAATATTACAGTCTGTTTGTTGGCTAAAAGTATGAGCCTCTGACTACCTATCCATTCTGTGAAAAACGCACATGAACTGCACTTTCCGTTTCCGCAATATTTACGGTGCAAGTGTTAGCTGATTCACCCTGTATCCTGTTCAGCTACTATTGCGTACCGGAATCAGGAAATGTTGTTGTTGTTGTGTTGTTATGGCCTTCAGTCCAGAGACTGGTTTGATGCAGCTCTCCACAATACCCTATCTTGAGCAAGCCTTTTCATCTCCTCAAAAGAACGACAACCCACATCCTCTTGAATCTGTTTACTATACGCGTTTCTTGGTCTCCCTCTGCGATTTTTACCCCACACACTTCCCTCCAATGCTAAATTTACGATTCTCCGATGTCTAAGAATGTGTCCTACCAAGCGATCCCTTCTTTTGGTCAGGGTATGCCAAAAATTCCTTTTCTCACCAATTCTCTTCAGTACCTCTTCATTAGTTATGCGATCTACCCACCTAATCTTCAGCATTCTTCTGTAGCACCACATTTCAAAAGCCTCTATCCTCTTCCTGTCCGCACAGCTTATCGTCCATGTTTCACTCCCGTAGTAGGCAACACTCCACACAAATACCTTCAGAAAAGACATCCTTACACTTAAATTAATATTCGATGTTAGCAAATTTCTCTTTTTCAAAAATGCTTTTCTTCCCATTGCCATCCTGCATTTTATATCCTCTGTACTGCGACCATCATTTGTTATTTTACTGCCCAAGTAACAAAACTCATCTACCTCCTTTACTGCTTCGTTACCTAATCCAATTCCTTCAGCATCACCCGATTTTGTTCGACTGCACTCCATTACCCTAGTTTTGCTCTTGTTAATGTTCATCTTATAGGCACCTTTCAGCACACTGTCCATTAGGTTCAATTGCTCTTCGAGGTCCTTTGTTATATCTGACAGATTTACTATGTCGTCGGCAAAACGCAATGTTTTTATTTCTTCCCCTGAACTTTAATTCCTTCACCAAATTTCTCCTTGATTTCTTTTATAGCTTGTTCAGTGTACAAATTGAACAACATTGGAGAAAGGCTACAACCCTGTCTTACTCCCTTCCCAACTGATGCTTCCCTTTCATGCCGTTCGAGTTTGCGGTCTGGTTTTTGTACAAGTTGTATATAACTCTCCTTTCCCTGTATTTTATCCCTGCTGACTTCAGAATTTGAAAGAGTGTATTCCAGTCAACATTGTTAGCTTTCTCCAAATCTACAAAAGCTAAAAATGTAGGTTTGCCTTTCCTTATTCTATCTTCTAAGATAAGACGTAAAGTGAGTATTGCCTCCCGGGCACCTACGTGCCTCCTGAATCCCAACTGATCTTCCCCGAGTTCAGCTTCTACCAGCTTTTCCATTCTCATGTAGATAATTCGTGTTAAAATTTTCAACCATGACTTATCAAACTGATGGTTCTGTAATTTTCACACCTGTCTGCGCCTGATTTCTTTGGAATGGGGATTATTACATTTTTCTTGAAGTCTGAGGGTATTTCGCCTGTCTCATACATCCTACACACCAGTTCAAATAGTTTTGTCATGGTTGGCTCTTCCAGAGACTTTAGTACCTCTGAGGGTATGTCATCTACTCCTGGGGCCTTGTTCCGACCTAGGTCTTTCAGGGCTCTGACAAATTCATCTCTCAGTATAGTATCTCCTATTTCATCTTGATCTACTTCCTCTTCCCTTCCTACAACATCGTCTCTAAGTTCATTTCCTTTGTAGAGCTGCTCTATGTACTCTTTCCACCTTTCAGCTTTCCCTTCTTTGCTGAGAACTGGTTTCCCATCTGAGTTCTTGATATTCGTAGAGTTGCTTTTCTTGTCCCCAAATGTCTCTTCTATTTTCCTGTAGGCGGTATCTACTTTTCCTCTTCTTATACATTATTCTACATATTTGCATTTGGCTTCTAGCCACTCCTGCTTAGCCATTGTGCACTTCCTGTCAATCTCATTTCTTAGTCGTCTGTACTCCACTTTGCCTGTTTCATTTACTGCATTTTATTTTCTCCTTTCATCAATTAAATTTAGTATTTCCTGTGATATCCAAGGACTTTTTGTAGGTCTTGCCTTTCTACCTATTTCGTCCTCTGCTATCCTCACTATTTCATCTCTCAATGCTACCCATTCCTCTTCTACTGTTTTATTTCCCCCCGTTGCTGTCAATTGATGCCTAAATCTCCCTCTTAATTTCTCCAGAACTTCACGTTCCTTCAATTTATCTAAGTCCCATCTCCTTATTTTCCTACCTTTCTGCAGTTTTTTTCAGTTTCAGCCTACAATTCGTAACTAACAAGTTATGGTCAGAGTCTATAACTGCCCCTGGGTATGTCTTACAGTTTATCACCTGGTTCCGGAATCTATGTTTTACCACTATAAAATCTATCTGATACCTTCCGGTGTCTCCTGGTCTCTTCCACGTAAACAACCGTCTTTTGTGATTCTTAAGCCACGTGTTTGTTACGATTAAATCATGTTCCGTGCAAAATTCTACCAGGCGACTTCCTCTTTCATTCCTTTTGCCCAGTCCATATTCCCCTACTATTTTTCCTTCTCTTCCTTTTCCTACTACCGAATTCCACTTTCCCATCACAATTAAGTTTTCCTCTCCCTTTACTATCTGAATAATTTCCTTTAGCTCCTCATATATTTCTTCGATCTCCTCGTCATCGACAGAGCTAGTTGGCATATAAACCTGTACTACTGTTGTCGGTGTTGGCTTCGCTTCTATCTTGACAATAATAATGCGATCACTGTACTGCTCATAGTAGTTTACCCGCATTCCTATCTTCTTATTCATTATCAGTCTTATTCCTGTGATACTCCCAACTGATTTTGTATTTATAATCCTGTACTCACCTGACCAGAAATCCTGTTCATTCTACCACCGAACTTCACTAATCCCCACTATATCTAACCTCAACCTATCCATTTCCCTTTTTAAATTTTCTAATTTTCCTACCCGATTAAGGGATCTAACATTCCACGCTCCGATCCGTAGAATGCCAGTATTGTCTTTCCTGATGACAACATCCTCCTGAGTAGTCCCCGCCCGGAGATCCGAATGGGGGACTATTTTACCCCCGCAATATTTTACCCGAGAGGATGCCACCATCATATTTTCATACAGTAGAGCTGCATGTCCTTGGGAAAAGTAACGGCTGTACTTTCCCCTTGCTTTCAGCCGTTCGCAGTAACTGCATGGCAAAGCCACATTAGCTGATGTTACAAGGTCAGCTCAGTCAATCATCCAGACTGTTGCCCCTATAACTATTGAAAAGGCTGCTGCCCCTCTTCAGGAGCCACACGTTTGTCTGGCCTCTCCACAGATACCCCTCCCTGTGGTTGCACCTACGGTACGGCTATCTGCATCGTTGAGGCACGCAAGCCAACCCACCTCGGCAATGTCATAGGGGTGGCAGGAAATGTTAAAGCTCTTAAATTGGCAGTTATTAGCTCCTTCCGAAGTCCAGAGAAAAAAAAAGATTGTTTGCAGCGTAGAATCTAACACTGTCGCAAACGCAGCACTCAACTATCCTGGCGGTTTCTCTTTCTGCCTGACCACCTCCGTTTCCTGTCCTAGTCACTCTGTAATTGGCAGATCCATACCCCCTCGAAAGTAGCAGAGTTTTTAACATAAACAGTTTGTTTTAACTTTGATCATTACCACTCTAACATTTTGACAATATTAAATAGAAAATTTATGAACATTTATCAGAAATGCAAATAATGTATGAAACAAATAAATAAACAAGCTAGCCTTACCGCTCATTCTACACAATAACGTATTGGAAACGTATACATAGTTACACGAATACGACGTTAAGAAGTGCACATTATGTTGCTTGCGATTTGCTGAATTACTGTGGACGATATGATGATGTGACTGTATAAGAGTAATAATTACTTTCATAAATAGATACGAATGTAATGCTTTCAAGATGATAACTGGAGGTAATAACATTTTGCTAATTTTAATTTTACTTTATTTATATATTTGGAACACTAACTTCAAGATTTTCGGAGATATTAAAAATATTGTTGGTTCATGAGGTCCTCCTAATTTTTTGTATCGTAGATACCTTCAGAACTGACAGTATCGTAACACTACCACTCATTATTTAGTTCTAAGTTAAGATGATGTCCATCTTTTTAAGTACCTGCCAGAGAGTCCATTAGGAGATTTACCTGCGCCTCGGCTCCCCTAGCAACTCAGGTTTTCCCATTAGCTACGGTTCGCCATTATCCACCAGGCTTGTCAATGGCGGCTTGCTGGGGCTGAACTAAGGCTCCTGATCGCACTCATCCCCACCCTAAATGGATATTCCATACCTCACTCGTTTGCAAGAGTGTCGCCTTGCGTTCCATTCGATTCCTGGATTACAGTAACTATGTTACATACGAAGTATGTATCCGTTATGTCACATTCTGAATTCTCTCCGGCACCTCCTAACTATTTAACCCGCTGCCTTCTACCTGATTGCACCTGCACCTGCACCTGCGTGACACATATGCGTATGTCCCAACAGTGATGTAAATTCTATATCTAATGAGGTAGTAGAAAAATTATTCTGAAAGAATAGCGTTAACGGAAGTATAAAGATGTAACCGGCTAAATCACTTGATGCACAAAGAGTTTTAATCAGATATAAAAATTAATAGCTTACCAGATTTTCTTGACATTGAAAATACTCCAGGCATGGCAGAACACCCAGTGCTCCAGAAGACAATAAAAACTCGTCTTCCTTATTGTAATCATCTATCAAAATTCACTGAAATTCGTCTTCAATCAGACCAGTTATTGCGCAAAAAGACAAAACGTTGGTACGATTGTAGTCCATGCAAACAATTTAATGTAAACTCTGTCAACGTGAAACTAAGGAATGTATGACACTGCCATCTCACGGCCGTCCTTCAAATTGCATCGGCAGAACTGAAAAATGGATTTAAAAAGTGGGGACGGCATATGCCGTCGTACACGCTGACCGGGTTGTTGACATTAGACCAACACCACCTAGAGATAAGGCTGCAGCGCTCTCGGTGTGACGTCAGGCAGAGAAGGTTGTGCGCGCTTAGCCAACACCGCCTAGAAGACAAGGCAGTGGGCGTGCCCCAGCGGACAGCCATTCAGTATGACGTCAGTATGACGTAGCACGGCCAGTTGTGATGCCTTTTCTTTAGGTGGCGTTGGCATAGCTGACTGGGTAGCCGCTGGGGCACGGCCCACGATGCCGAAGCAGCAAGCCAGTCAGCTATGCGCGCGTAAACTACTCTGCCTGACGTCACAGGAGAGTGCTGCGGCCTTCTCTATAGGTGATGGTGATTAGACGGCATATCCCGCCCGCCCGACGCACACGCTTGAGGGGTTAAGCAATCTACTAATTTAAGCTTCAGCATTCATCTGTTGCATAACAATTCATAAGCAACAATTCTCATCTTGTCTGAACTATTTATTATCTACGTTTCACTACTGAACAATGCTATGCCCCACAAAAATATCTTCAGAACAGACTTCTTAACTATTACGAGTAATATTCAAAAATTTAACACCTTCAGAAATACTTTTCTTCCATTATCCATTCCGTATCTTACATCTTCCCTACTTCGGCCCCCAAAAGTTAATTTAGTGCGCAAGTAACAATACTCGTATTCTACCTTTATTGTTTCGACAGCATCATCTGATTTTCTTGGAGTACATTCCACTGCCCTTGTTCTACTTTCGTTAATACTAATCTTATATCTTGCACTACAACTTTAATTTCTTCTTCAAATTTTTCCTTGCCTTCCTTCACAACCTGCTGAATTAATGCATGGAATAACAGAAAAGTCAGCTCTGCCTTACTACACTGCCAACAAATACTTCCCTGTCACGCCCTTAGACTTCATACTGCTGTTGGATTTTCAAGCATAGTGTCTATAAAACTTACAGTTTACTACATTTTACCGCTGCTGACGTTCAGAATTTGATGCCGTGGCGGAGTGGCCTAGCGCATTGAGGCACTATGCTCCAATGCACGAGACCGCTCCCCTCGGGCATGGATGTTTGACATTCTTTTGTATAAGTTCGTTAGTAAGTAGCTTGTAAGTTTAGGGACTGATGAACCCGCAGTTAACTCCCATAAGCTATACAATTTATTTTCTGATTTTGAAAAAGTTTATTCCTGCAGTGTGCCTCGGTTGCACAGTGGTAGAGTGCCAGACTACAAATGCAAAGGGCGTGGGTTCGATTCCCGCCAGGTCCTAGGATTTTTATGTCACTTTCCACTTCTTTCACCTCTGGCAGGACTGCTCATGTGAAAAACACTGAGTAGCACCGTGGTTCGAAAACCACGTTAAACTGTAGGTCCCCCTATTACTGGCTGGTTAAGTCAGTACGAAGGTCGGAGGAAGGCAACGGCATACCACCTCCAAACAGGATCATGCCTAGTAAAGCACTGTGGTGTTCAAACCAATCTTCGGATTGTTGACTGCTTTCTTTTTTATTATTATTATTATTCCTGCAACACCGGTAAAATCTTTCTCTAAATCTACAAAGGTTAGAAATATATATTTGTTTTTCCGTAACGATCTTCTGACTTATAACGTATGGTCAGTATCGTCTCGCGGGTTCCTATATTTCTCCGAAATCCAAACTGATCTTCTACGATGTCGACTTCTACGAGTTATTCCATTCTTCTGTTAATAATTCGAGTTATAAATTTGAAACAAATACTTAGTAAAGGTAGGAAGATGCAGACAGCCTGGTGGAATGACACAGTCAAGGCAGTCTGTAAAAAGAAAAAGAAGGCATATCAAAAATGGCTACATACTAGAAATCAGGCAGACAGAGAAATTTATGTTGAAGAAAGAAACAAAGCCAAACGGATAATTGCAGACTCCAAGCAGAAATCATGGGAAGACTTTGGAAATAAGCTAGAATCTCTGGGCCAAGCCGCGGGAAAACCATTTTGGAGCGTAATTAGCAATCTTCGAAAGGGATGGAAGAAGGAATTAACAAGTGTTTTGGACAGGTCAGGAAAGCTGCTAGTCAATCCTGAAGATGCCTTGGGCAGATGGAGGGAATATTTTGAAGAATTGCTCAATGTAGGTGAAACGTTCAATGATGTATCAGATTTTCAGGTAGAATGGGATAGGAACGACAATGGAAACAGGATCTCATTTGAGGAAGTGGAGAAAATGGTCAGTAGATTACAGTGCAATAAAGCGGCTGGGGTCAACGAAATTAAGCCGGAACTCGTCAAATACAGTGGAAATCAGGTCTCAAATAGTTACACAGGTAATTGAAAGGACGTGGGAATCGGGACAGGTTCCGTCTGACTGGACGAAAGCGGCAATCACGCCAATTTTCAGACATGGAAACAGAAAAGATTGCAACAACTATCGAGGTATCTCCTTAATTAGCTTTATAGGCAAAATATTCACAGGTATTGTTGAAAGGAGAGTGCGAGTATTAATTGAGGACAAATTAGATGAAAATCAGTGTGGGTTTAGGCCTCTTAGAGGCTGTCAGGACCAGATCTTCAGCTTAACGGCAGGTAATGGAAAAGTGCTATGAGTGGAATAGGGAATTGTATCTATGTTTCATAGATCTGGAAAGGGGTTATGACCGTGTTCCTAGGAGGAAGCTACTGTCAGTTCTTCAAGATTATGGTATAGGAGGCAAACTTCTGAAGGCAATTAAAGAGGCAGCAGTTAGAGTAGATGGCAAATTAAGCTCATGGTTCCGGGTAGTTTCAGGGGTAAGACAAGGCTGTAACCTGTCAATACTGTTGTTCATACTATTCATGCATCATATGTTGAAAACAGTAGATTGGGAGGGCGGGATTAAAGTAGGTGAAAACAAAATAAGCAGTCTCGCATATGCAGATGACTTAGTTGTAATGGCCGATTCGATTGAAAGGTTGCAAACTAATATTTCAGAGCTCGATCAGAGGTGCAAGGACTATGATATGAAGATCAGTATCTCCAAAACGAAAGTAATGTCTGTGGGAAAGAGATGCAAACACATTTAGTGCCAAATAGGAGGAACAAAGTTAGAACAGGTAGACAGTTTCAAGTACCTGGGATGTATTTTCTCACAGGATGGCAACATAGCGAAAGAACTGGAATCGAGGTGCAGCAAATCTAATACCGTGAGTGCTCAACTACTCTCATCTGCAAGAAGGAAGTAAGCACCAAGACTGAGTTAACAGTGCACCGCTCTATCTTTCTACCAACTTTGTTGTATGGGAGTGAAAGTTGGGTGGATACAGGTTACCTTATTCATAAGATAGAGGTTACAGATATGAAAGTAGCAAGAATGATTGCAGTTACCAATAGATGGGAACAATGGTGGAAGGGTGTCCATAATGAGGAAATCAGAGAAAAGCTGGGAATGAACACCATAGATGATGCAGCTAGAGCGAACACATTGAGATGGTGGGTCATGTTACACGCATGGGAGAAGCAAGGTTACCTGAGAGACTCATGAGCGCGTCAGTGGAGGGTAAGAGGAGTCGTGGTAGACCAAGAAGAAAGTACTTAGATTCGGTGCAGAATGATTTTGAAGTGAAAGGCATAACATCAGACGAGGCATCAATGTTAGCATTGAATAGGGGATCATGGAGGAATTTATTAGAGGTACTTTGCTCCAGACTGAACGCTGAAAGGCATAATCAGTCTCTAATGATGATGATGATGACTTAGTAAGAGGACGGTTAAGTGATTTTCACACATGTCTGCACTGCTTTCTTTGGAATTAATATTTTTACATTCTTAATGAAATCATAGTGTATTTCGCCTATTCCCTAGATCTTGCGCACCAAGTGGAATAGTTTTATCATTTCTAGCTCTGTAGAGACATCAGTAGCAGTGAGGGAATGTCATTTTCCCCAGGGGTCTAGTTTCGACTTAAGTCTTTCAGTGCTCTGTCCAATTATCTCAGCACGCTGTCAAGTTCTTTTCTCAGTACAGATTCTCGTATTTCATATACTTCTTTTCTTTCTATAATAGCGCTTCTAAATTAATTTCAGTTGTAGAACTGCGCTATATATTCATTGTACCTCTCAGATTTCACTTCTACGCTCAGAACTGGTTTTTCAAATGTTCAGATTTAAATGTTTGTAAATCCATGGAGCTTAACTACGGTGGTTATCAGTCCCTAGGCTTACAAATTACTTAAACTACCCTCATCTCTGCGCGAGGGAAGACTCGAACCTCCGACAGTGAGCAACCACAAGGCGCCTTAGTACGCTCGGCGGCCACTCCAACGCGGTATCTGGTTATCCATCTGCGGTCTTGTTATTCACGCAGTTATTTTTCCTTTCTGCAAATGTCTTCCTCTATGCCCATTAGTTCATCTCTTCGCACATTTCCTTCGTCCTCTCCCATCTCACGACTTCTCTCTTTTCTTCCTTACTTTGACTTTGCGTATTGTTTGTTGTTATCGCATAAGGATTGGTTCGGAACTGAAGACCCAAAATTTAATCTGAAAGTCGGTTTAAATAACTGCTGCCTCAAGTATGAGAAGGACTTGTGCAGCTGCTGTATTTGCGAAGGCATTCAATTTAAGAATGGGTACAATCATAAGTTTCGGACGATTCGCGACCCGTAGCGAAACCAAACCATTTTGGTCCTACAAAATCAGATGAATATCATTTTGAGAAGAGGTAGCTGGGCACAAAGATAATGAAGTGAAAGTTAATTAATTAGTAGAAATAAACTTCATTTACAATATCACACCTTGGTACTAGAGGAAAGTACACAATATATAACACGAGGATCAAACATTTATTTGAAACCATCTGCATTACATATTAATGGTTACAAATGTTCAACACCTTACGGTAAGCGGAGCATTCAACAATAAAATTATTTGAATCGGAAATTGCGGATAAATTTGATACAGAACAATGACCAAACTGTATTTAACAGATATTGTTGTTGTTATCTTCAGTCTGAAGACTGGTTTAATGCAGGTCACCACGCTACCTTATCCCGTACAAGCCACTTCGTCTCTGAATAATAAAGGCAAACTACATCCCTTTTCAGCTGCTTACTGTACAATCGTCTCTCGGTTTGCCGGTCGCAGTGGCCGAGCGGTCTACGGCGCGCCAGTCGCGGTCTGCACGGCCACTACGCTAGGAGGCTCGAATCTCCCGTCGGGCATAGATATTTGTGCCGTCCTTAGTATTAGCTGGTTCATAAGTAGATTGTAAATTTAGGGACTGATGACCCCGCAGATTAGTCCCTTAAGCTTCACAACTGTTTGAACATTTCTCTCGGTTTCCCTCTGCGATTTTTACCCCGGACTTCTCTCCAATTCTAAATTGACGATCTTTTAGTCAAGATATGCCAGAATTTTTTTTACCCCAATTATGTTTAGTACCTCCTAATTAGTTACGCTCTCCACATATCTATCTGTAACAGATATTTACCAAAATTAGCTTTAATTCGGCACTCGGCTGCCTTTCGTGTTTGCAAACCAATTTAACAATTTAGTTCGGCATTTGCTGTTAATTGTAATCGGCACCAGACGTTAAATTTGAAGTTCATTGGACAAACAGCATTTAATAAATACACAACGAAAATAAGCTGCATGGGCATCTGTATCTGCACACGCCATCCAAGCCCTGTTTGACTCAATGCCCAGGCGTATCAAGGCCCGTTATTACGGCCAGTGGTGGTTGTTCTGAGTACTGATTTCTTAGGATCTATGCATCCAAATTGCGTAAAAATATGATCACATGTCAGTTCTAATTTGTCCAATGAATACCTGCTCATATCAGCATTTCTTTTTGGTGTACCAATTTTAATGGTCAGTAGTGTATACTGATTGAGAAATCAGAGGATTCAATTTGAATATTTAATTAACCCTCCGTCGGGCGCAGTCGGCCTCACAGGCCAGCAAAACACTTTTTTGATTCTCGTGTTTAACAGTGGTGGTCCAGCGGCCCGCCTCTCCGTTTACTCGCGTAACTCTCGGAACCTCACACAGTGCCGATCCGCAGGCTGCCATCGATATCCACGCGGATCACGGGGAAATCCTTGGGCCTCACAGGCCGTCTGCGCCCGATTACGTTATAGTTTTTAAGGTGAGATTTTTCAAGATATTTTTATTTTATTACTTCGTTTCAATCAAAATAAGTCTGTCCTCTGTGATTTTCACCGTTACCTTCGGAAAAAAAGAAGACTTTGACGACCCTGGCCCTTCAGACTGAGTGCGCCTGATCGAGTTCTAATTTCAGTTTTCCTTTCTTTTCTTACGTTATCACATCCATATTTTCTGCTGAAATGTCCAGAAAAGTATATTATGCCTCTAAGCCAATGATCTTGTGGAAATAATACGCCTCCTCGAGGATGAAACTGCTGAAGATCCAGCCGCACTTGAAGATTTAGTCGACGAGAGAGACACCCTCTCTCAGGATGAGGTAGGAGAAGGCAAGGAGGACTCAGCAACTGAACAGGAAGTTTAGGGAACAGCTCGGGAATATGAAGAAGAGAAGAAAATATGTGAGGAGTTTTTATTTTGGAAACGATAAGACGACGAAGTAGTCTAAGTAGATACCTTCTACTATTCATAGTGTGAGGAGTCACCTCATTATTACACAACATCCAGTGTAAAAGATATTGCTACAAATGACGCCACCAATTGCAAAACCTTGTGTCATCAACTTCTAACTGGACAATTTAGCCTGTGTATGCAATGAATATATGTGGAATGTCGATTCGGCTGCAAACTCGACTGAAAAAATTTTTACCCCACAAGGAACGGGAAAGTTCTCCCACATTACCTCCCAAATGGCTAAAACGTCGATCATGCGTGGCTGAAACAAGAGTTAGGAGGATGAAGAATCACGAATGTTCAGCTTGTCATCAACTAATCTGCTTGAGCGACGTATACGTTCTGTGCCATACCTGTGTTTCAGCTGTTGATTTGGGAGCTGTAGCATCGGTTTTTGGTGCAAATGTGGCGAGAAAAGATGATTCCATGTTAGAATAGACTGCCTAATGTCCTTTAAAAATAGCTTCATTACTTTTATGGATGTCTGTTCGACCAATTTTTAATGCTGTTTGTGGGAAATTAGCAATTTTGGTCACTTTAGTTTAAGGTGTATTGTGTTCAATAAATCCATTATTATGCTTTAAGTTTGTTGTAATTCCTTCCTTTAGATCCTCTTCAAGACTAGCCCACACGCATTTTGAATCTGATTTAACATGGCGGAGCTAGTCTACAAAATATGTGGGTGGCCTCTCAGGCCAGGTGCGCCTGATTTTGTTTCACCTGGAGGTGCGCCCGACGGAGGGTTAAACATGAAAAATGATAGAGAACAATTCAAGAATGAAAGTGCGATATAGATGATTATCCCTATCAAAGGATGGCACAGCCTCGGCCAATTACAAAAATGTTTAATACCGAGGACGTGTTAATTTTGAGGAGACTAGTGTAGACTACGAAAGACTCAAAAAAACATACTAGTGGAACGGTACATTTATTTTTAAGCTGCTTTTTTAGCGAACACAAAGTGCCTGTATCACTGACTCCCAAAGCAAGTGCTTATATCATCAACTTCCAGTATTCGTCGCACTGCTCTGGCGTGACAGACGACAGCAAGGCAGCATGGGTCTTTTAGCGACCAACGTGTAGCTGGAGACGTAAGACGCTGACTTCACGGAGAACTGAGTATTGCTTCCGAAATACTCCTACGTTGAAGTTACTTGAGTAGCAAAATAGAATAAAGGATCCATATGAACTCATTGCCACGCTGGCCAGGAGCAGAAGTGAATCTCTATTCGACATTTGTAAATGATCACTTCTATATTCGAAGCACACTGCAGCGAAGCAACACTGCAGCGAAGCAATAATTTATTCCTTTGACAACAAAGATACAAAATTGCATACTTCAAGCTATGCAACCCACAACTTCAAAATAATATTAACGCTACTCAGTAGACACATTTCCAGCGGCATGTCACATGCGTCCTCTCACTAAAAGTTCTGGAAGCCAAACCCGCGACAAAGTTATCTGCAAGCGACATCTCTCCCTAGTGCCACACACGACACATTTCCTACCATCCGAGCAATTTACTGCCAACCGCATAGTCTCCTTGCAGTTTTGGCGTGGAGGCGCTCGTGGCCTCAGCAGCTCAGTAACTTATGATCTGGCCCTGTGCGGTCAGTGTCCGCCACACCCTGATACTGTCACTCTGAGCTCTGGCATGCTCTCCGTCTGACAGTTTCGATATTAAAATGCCACTATTAGCTACACAGATTTTTAAGAAGGGTATTATTTACGTAATCTTACATTATCTCTAAGAATTACCGAAACTTCACCCAAAACAGATCTTAGGTAACTGCAGTTTCTACGTTACACATTTTAGAGCCACTTCTGTTACTACTTCGGCTACTGTTAAAAACAAAAGTGCTAGAAGAATGTGAAACATGTAAACGCGTAGTTAACAAGCTAGTTTCACAGTCACCAAGGAAAGAAGAAAAAATAGCTAAGAGCAGAGAAACATGAAAAAGGTCGTATCGGTGATTAAATGAAGAGACTTGAGAAGGAATACGAATGTCAAGAAAAGCCGTTATCTGTATTATTTTTGTGGTAACTAAAACATAGTTTTCCGGGGTTCAACCCCGTTTTAAGTAGTAGTATTGAATTTTTGTGCACGTATGCTTCTATCGAACCTATAACTCATTATATCTTGTTTCAGTTTTCGAAAAGAATGTTAGTTCCAGCGGAATACTGCCATTAGCTAAAGGCGAGAAAACAGCCTGTGCTGCTGACTCTTCTCGACTAGAGCTCCTAAATACCCAGCCTGAACCGTCCGCCATGTTTTCCCCAAAATCGTTGGAATCGCGTTGCACTCACAGCGTAGAGACGCATGCCTTGCTATTTTTCACAAACGATTTCGCAAAAACTAATTGGTAGAAATATTTAATTTTTCTGCTACTTAAATCTTTATATGTCAGAATTGTGACGGAATGGTCATCATTTCGTTAATAGTCATAGTTAATAAGAAATTGGCTTCGAAATAAGAGACTGCGCTACGTTATGAAAAATTTGTAGTAAAAAGTAGAGGGTGCTTTGATATTACGTTGTTGCAGCATATGTTGCTGCAGATGAAACTTTCCTAATGGATTGAATTTTATTTTCGACTTAGGAGGAGATCTTTACCTTTCACTCATACCGCTATACTTTAGCCCACTCATTTCCGATGGCGATAAGGCCAGAATGAATCATTGCGTATCTCATACACGGTTAGAGGTATCAAAATGATATTTTGACAAATGATAACATCCAAAGAGGGATGTATTTTTCCACATGGTTACTATGCAAATCTTCATAAACTGTCGCGTTATTCAAGGAAATGTATAGTTGTAGAATGAAAAAGAATAAAGTTAGTGATCTGTTATTCGATTTGCAGATATTCCTTCGTCAGTAACAAATGTTTATTTCTTTGCTTCTTGTCCATTGTATTTCAGAGCTACTATTCAGTTTCCAAAACCTAACAGGAGTTACATTTCCTCCAATTTAACGCCTAGCAGTAACAGAACGGAAGTTACTAGGATTTTATGTGAGAATACTTGAAAATAACAGATAGCAAGGATCTCTTTGCTACCTAACGAACTGACTTGTTTTCATTTCCTTACATAATAAAGCACTCTGTATTGAGATATTTAGAACATCCTTTTGATATAACTCAAAAATTGAAATTGCATATTACACAGAGACACAGCAGTTTTGTAGTGTGCAACTATTAAATTTAATGGGTGAAAAGAAGTCAGCAGCAGTATCTTGAAGTATGGATGTTATGCAGTAACAACATGTGCCTAATTATTAGGAGCTCTAATACGGAACACGTGTTACTACTAGACGGGCGGGCGAATCCCAGTGCGTCATATTTAACTGACATTATCTCAAGTTATACGTTTCTCACAGAGTTGCTGTTTGGAGAGGATGAAAATTTGATGTATTTTGAACATTTCACTCGCTTATTGTGTTCACCTAAGTTCAACAGAAAAAAAGTTCCTCGCATGTCGAAAATTCCGTAACGTCATCAGAAAGTGCATGGTCGTAAACTATCAGTATATGCTGTTTATAAATTATTGCCACAAATAAAACTAAAATGAAAATGCAATGTAGTTGTTAATGAAGAAATAGATGAAAATGCTACGTTCGTACAGTGAGTAGTTTGCGAGTGTGAGCGAGTTGAATGAAATGCAAGATAACGCGTGAGCTCGTCCGGGACGTGGCAGCTCCTACAGCTTGGGAAAATAATGGCGGACATTTCAGCTCGGGTTTATAGGAGCCTTATTCTCGAGTAAGGCTCCTATAATCCGAGCTGAACTATCCGCCATTTTTGCCGCAATGTGGCAAGTTGTATGTGGGTATATACGAGTCGCGACCGGAAAGGGAGTTTATATGCCGGCCGCGGTGGCCGAGGTGACTGAGGCGCTCCAGTCACGGTCAGCACGGCCACTACGGTCGGGGGTTCGAATCCCCCCTCGGGCATGGATATTTGTGCCGTCCTAGTTCGTAAGTAGTTCATAAGTAGTTTGTAAGTTTAGGGACTGATGACCCCGTAGTTAAGTCCCATAAGCTTAACAAACATTTGAACATTTTTTTGGAGTTTATAATCGAATTTACTGAAGAATTTGTGGAAAATATGGGTAGCTGCACAGCTGTCAACTGCACAAATAACTGCAGCAAAGGAGTGCGCATGTTCAAATTTCCCAGCAATCCAGAACGAAGAAAAAGATGGTCTATAAATTGTCGCAGAAGCAACTGGGAAACAGGACCTGGCGCTCAATTATATATTGTAAGTATATGTAATAAATGTAGCTATAAATATGTCAATTATGTACAACTGCATTACTTCTCCCTGTCAGTGATGCTGGAGCAGTTTGTTGCGGAAAGTTTGTGACTTAATGAAGTTTTTCGCAGTTTTCAAAGTGGATAGGAATATTTATTGTGGTGCATTTATACGTAGTTTTCAACATACTGAATAATACTTTACACAATTACTTATATACAAGGTCGAAGCATCTCTTACGGTCCCGTAAAACACTCTAAAATACGGCACTTTTAACTGGGTAAAATTTTACGACGCTTCTCGCCGGGCTCCAGTGCTTATGTTGGCAACAGATGAACAATGAAGTGTAGAGATGCGTTAATATTTTTTACGGGCTACAGAGTAAATATTATTGCTGTTCGTTTCACTCGCAGCAAAATTAATACTGTACCTGCTCTATGGTTGACAGGTTCTTGTATGTACCCTTGTCCTTTTAGACAAAAAAAAAAATACTTTTCGTTTTAATTGAAGTTGTTACTAAAACGTGTGCCTCGGTTGCACAGTGGTAGAGTGCCAGACAACAAATCCAAAGGTCGCGGGTTCGATCCCCGCCAGATCCTAGGATTTTTATCTGTCACTTTCCACTTCTTTCACCTCTAGCAGTATTGCTCATGTGAAAAATACCGATTAGCACCGTGGTTCGGAACCCACGTTAAACTGTAGGTTCCCACCCCCCCCCTATAACTGGCTGGGTAAGTCAGTTCGAAGGTGGGAAGAAGGCAACGGCATACCACTTCCAAAGAGGACCATGCCTAGTAAAGCACTGTGGTGTTCAAACCAATCTTCGGATTGTTGACTGCTTTACCTTTCACCTTGCCACTAAAACACATTTATTGGTCATCTGAGTTGCCGTGATTACCATTGGTGCCAACATAAGCACTACATCCCGGCGAGAAGCAATGTTTTATTACCGGTACGTTACGATTTTCTGTTATATTAAAAGCACATTCTAAATCTTTATACGGCCATACACATTAGTTACTGTTCGGTACACTTAGTGTGTACAATATTAAATACATTTCATTAGAAATATTGTTGAAAACTGCGTGAATACGTCAACCATCACGAATATAAACATTGTCAGATGCGCCCATGTTGGGGCAAAAATGGCGGACGATTCAGCCTGGGTTTATAGGAGCCTTATTCTCGACAGTAACGTCACGCGGAGGCTACCGATCGCTGCCGACCGCATTGGCCCAACCTATGTTGGTAACCCTGTGGCGGCCCAGCCACGGGTCCCCAATGCCTCCGCCTCCACCGCCTGCGGCTGCCGCCCCCGCCGCCCCCGCCGCCCCCGCCGCCCCCGGCGCTTTGCAGGCAGGCGGCAGGCTGCATTTTCCGGCTGTCGCCCCCAGCAACCGCGGCGCTCGGCGCGTCTTCAAAGCGGCGCGCCGGCGAGAGGCGGCGGAGCGGTGAAGGTGCGCAGCCTTAAAAACCGGGCCAGGCCGCTGCAAATGAATCCGACAGCCTGTAGCCGGGCTGCATCGCATTTCACCGTCAAAGGACGGCGGGTGTCGCGCCGCGCCAGATGAGCGCCAGCGCCTGCTAGGGAGGGCGCCTAATCCCTCCCAACCTCCCAACAGTTTACAGAAAATTCAGCTTCTGATCATAGAGGTGGCGCGAAGGAAAAACACACGCGAGCGTCTCCGTTTACGCGGCACGTATATGGATCTTAGAAAGGAACATAATTGCACGCTACCAACACTGCTTTACAAAGCTTAAGGTTGGCTTTATGTGACACTGTACGGGAGAAGGAGCGGGTGGATAGATCAAAAGAATGGCCTTGCTCAGAGAAGCGTGCTGGCACCAACTCTATATAGTATCAAATGTTCAAATGTTTGTATAGTCTATGGGACTTAACTACGGGGTTATCAGTCCCTAAACTTACAAACTACTTATGAACTAACTTACGAACTAGGACGGCACAAATATCCATGCCCGAGGAGGGATTCGAACCCCCGACCGTAGTGGCCGTGCTGACCGTGACTGGAGCGCCTCAGTCTCCTCGGCCACCGCGGCCGGCTCTATATAGTATACTAGATAAAAAATAATATATAATAATCTTCGGTTGCAACAGTTTTGGTACAATATTTACTTTACCATGGTTTCGGATTCACTAGGGGAGCCTTCATCAGAAGTAAAACAGAGTATATATATTAAATCCTTGGCTCCGCTATTTATTTATTCTTATATTTCCTTATTCGTATGCTTATCCTTACAGAGAAAGACCTGAAGACATTGTAGCACGCATAGACCAAAGATATGGTCTGCGGTATCACATTTCGCTGTTTGTTACCTCCTTCTTGGAATGAGCTTAATGCGTTTCTTGGGCGGGAGATCCCTTACGGATTGTTCGGCCGCCTGAGTGTAAGTCTTTCTATTTGACGCTGCGTGGGCGACTTACGTGCCAATGATGATGAGATGATGATGATTAGGACAACAAACAACACCCAGTCCCGTGCCGGGAATTGAACCC
This sequence comes from Locusta migratoria, assembly GCA_026315105.1. Lineage (NCBI taxonomy): Eukaryota > Metazoa > Arthropoda > Insecta > Orthoptera > Acrididae > Locusta > Locusta migratoria. The sequence goes on along the minus strand of CM048744.1, from coordinate 646,407,606 downwards.
GGCCCCCTACGTGGTAGTCAGCGACGCTGTCACTGAGCTACTGAGGCGGACACCTCCTTCCTATAGAGTAGCAAACGTTATCGCTGGCCTTCAGTCCGGATTTTTTTTTTTTTTTTTTTTTACAATTTGACGACTTTCATGGAACTGCTATGGTGTACAACGGGAGACTTCGAACTACAATTCTGTAATTGTTCGTTTGCGTTCTGTAGAGCGAAATATTAACACACACACACGTAGAATTTTATATACACCGATAACCTTCCATCCCAATATACTCCACCCTTTTATCATTAGCAACCCTCAAGCAACAATGCAACCATTAAAACCATTTTCAAAGAGTAACTTCTGTTCCGCATTTCGCGTTATATTCTTCAAATTGCTAAATATCTATCAGATCGCTATAAAACCGTACCTAAAACCCTCCTCAGGTATAAATTAGTAACTGCGCAAATAATTAAGACTCTGCGTCTTGTCGTTCGGACGTGATAAGCGTACACCGAACAGACATTCGAATGTATAGCTAGCAGACGGTTTCGAGCGATAAAAAATTAAGAAGTTTGCATATTGCAAAATTTAAAAACAAATAAGACAAAGCGCCACTAAGGGTCAGCGCTGCAGGTGCCATCAGAGTGACGTCAGTCTGATACCACCTGCAGTGCTGGCCGCACACGCCACACTTACTTGTTTTTAAAATTTGCTAAAACACACTTACTTCAGCCAAGATTGCTAGTTCATTTGTTCGTGTTTTTACCGGGTTCGATGAAGTATGTCAGCATCTTCAGTTTTGTTTATAACAACTTCTTCCTATTTTCATTGCAAAAACGTATAATGATTGTTAAAATCTGTAAAGTCCTTGTTTGTATACAAATAAGATAAAGGTTAACTACACACGTACAAAACCTTTGTGACTCACATAAGTTAAAGAGTTGAGAATGAAATATAAGAAAAAGAACATTGTCAAACGACTACTATTTGTATTACCGAAGAGTATCGTCATCTGTCATCTGTTTGCATATTTAAAAATTGTGTGTGTCCTTGCCACAATTAACAAGGAGGTGGCAATGCGCAATACAGATGATGATCCACTATGGTGATGCAAAGTTCAATCGTTTGACAATGTACTTTTTCTTATATTTCATTTTCACAAGTAACTATTTTATGTGAGTCCCAAAGATTTTGTACATGGTTTGTTACCTTTTCTCTTATTTCTATACAAACAAGGACTTTACAGATTATAAAAATCTTTATAAGTTCTTGCAATGAAAATGGGAAAAAAATTGTTATAAAAAATTGTTTCTGAATATGATGACATAGTTCATCGAAACCGGTAAAAAAAAAAAAAAAAAAAAAAAAAAATAAACTAGCGATCTTGGCTGAATTAAGTGTGTTTTATATACATTTTTTTCGCTCTCTGTAGGCATAATATGCCACTTAAATTTAAAATTTGCACAAATAAACTAGCGATCTTGGCTGAATTGAGTTTTATATATAGTTTTTCGCTCTCTGTAGGCATAATATGCCACTTAAATTTAAAATTTGCGCTGTGCAAACTTCTTAATTTTTAACTTGAATCCTGTTGCTCCTCGAGACCGTCTGCTGACTATACATACATAAGTAAAAAAAAAAAAAAAAAAAAAATAAAAAAAAAAAAATTCACTTCTAATGAATGCTCCCCTAGTGAAGCCGAAACTATGGTAAAGTAAATATTTTGCCAAAGCTACAGCAACCTAAGAGCTGTTTCTCATTATTTTACATTTCAAGAACGGTTGCTGTCTTCAACAGCCATGTTTAAAATTGTATAATATACTAGCTTAATTCCCGCTGCTTCGCACGCGTAGACTGGATGGTCTGCATTGGTTATTTCTACTTCTAACTATTAATTTTCATAGATTTAACTTTAAAAATGCTTTCCTAACGAAGTATTTTGTTATAACTTGCCACTCCCCATTGCACCATTGATCACAGAATTCAAAACATCCCAAAACACATTTCTTTAAATTCTAACCACGTTTCCAAATCCAAATTTTCGCATTTAAAATTCCAATCAAAAATCTAAGTCCGAAGTTTTGTATTTTTTTCTTTCTTCACAATTGCCTTAATAGCAACGTATTCTCAAAAAATCGTTCATTCCCTATTTTTATCCCTTAGGGATGGGAATATCGAAAAATCACTTATGTCTACAGTGTAAGATAAACAACGTCTACAAATTTCAACTATTTTCTTTCTTCAGCGGCGTTTTACGTGTTTTAGAAACGGATCGAGAACGCGAAACTTCTTTCTTACGCTTTGGCATCTTTCTTGGTTGTTTTACTTTTCAAACTACAATGTGAACTTTTTTTTTCTTTATTCGTACTCCAGTTACAAGAAAACAACTGAAGAACGTACGTACATCACCTTTCGCAGTATAGTGTCAAAAGTCATCACTGGTCTTCAGTCCGAATTTTATATAAGCTAACGACTTTCAACCACTATACCTTCCACCCTCTTATAGCCATCGACACGGAACTACTATGGTGTACAACGGGAGACTTTGTACTACAACAAGACAGAGAGATCGTTCGTCTCCATTGTATAATTCTTGCTGAAGAGCAAAATATTGGGAGACTGGGAGACTGATAGCTACCACCACATACAAACACTATTCGTTTGCGATGTGTAGTTTTGGCTGCAGATTGAAATATATGCACAAAAACATCGATTTTTATAGAGTCTGGCGCTGATGTCCTCACTGTTGAGCACAATAAAACGCCAATCATCATCATCATCGATATATATATATATATATATATATATATATATATATATATATATATATATAAAGTTACGGTGACGATGAAACAATAACTGAAGTTGCCAGTCACTTCCTATACGCCGATGACCTGGCCATTGCTGTGCAGTCCCGAATCTTCCAGGATAGATAGGAAAAAGAAAAACTGGAGAAAGCACTTGAGGAGATGTCTAAATATTTGTAGAGAGAACTGCCTAAAGGCAAACCCCGAAAAGACCCAAGTATAAGCTTTCCATTTAAATACAAAAGATGCACGCAGAACGCTGCAAATTAGATGGGAGGGAAGCAACTCGAAGCATACAGTCACATCCAAATACCTTGGTGTAACATTGGACAGATCACTAAAGTACAAACATCACTGCCCCAACACGAGGCAGAAAGTAGGCGCAAGGAATGCTATGCTTAGAAAGCGAGAAGCTGTAACAAAGCATGTTGGGATTCATCCCCATCTGTTTGCGTTACGGAACCTCCCAATACCACTGTTGCATAATAATAGATATGAATGTAATTAGTCTGTTATCATTTTCATTTCCAAAACTTTTGTTATTCTTTTTTCTTACGTTATTAGCTGACGTTATTTTCTATTATTTGATGTCGCAGAAGTTGGTTTAATAAGCAAGTATTAATTAGTTAATGCCAAAGATATATTGTTATATTTCAGATAGTATACCAATTAGTATTTCTGATAAAAATAAGTAAATTGTTCCTCATAATATGAAAGTAAGTCTCATTGTGTTTCACAATTAATATTAGGAAAGCTTTGCCCTCATTAGTTTCTGTATAATTAGCGTTAATTATGAAAGTATTGTTAACGAACCTATTTCATTAAATACGCCTATTACACACTATTAATTTAACTGAAATTATACATTAATTTACCCAGTACTATGTACGCTATCTTTTACTAGAGACAGTGGTATGTAATTGTTAACTTTTCCATTTTCATTGGGTTAATGTACATAATTAACAATACGCAATTTTCAGTATCATTGTTTGGGAGATATAAATAGGATGCGTACGCGCCATGTAATTGACTATTGTTTCGTACGTGATCTGATGCACAAACCACGCCATTTCCGAGTATTGTTTTTCAGTCTTGTGTCGTGACGTATCTGAGCCACAACCCATGTTCCTTTGGACAGTTATGTGTTCTTCAAAGTTAGGCGTGTAGAAAGTGTATTTACACTGATTCAAATGTTTGTAAATCTATCGGACCAAACTGCGTGGTCATCAGTCCGTAGCTTACAAACTACTTAAACCTAGGTAAACTAACCTAAGAACAACACACACACCCATGCCCCAGGGAGGACTCGAACCTCCACGGGGAGCAACCGCGCGCTCCGCAGCTGTCACTCGTATACCGATGGGCTACTCCACCGCGGCCTACACTGATTAATCCATATTTGTGCCACTCTGTACATCTCTAACTTTTGTAGTCCACACACGAGTTGTGTAAATTTGTATCATGAATCATTAATCAAGTTGTTTCATTATGGAATATCACCCCAGATTTGGGACTGGATAGGGGAATTCCTGTCAGAAAGGACACAGTTTACAGTAATCGATGGTAAGGCATCGATTAAGCAGAGGTGATATCCGGCATTCAACAGGGTAGTGTTATTGGTCCTCTGCTGTTCCTTATTTACATAAACGATTTAGGGCAAAATCTAAGAAGCTCTCTTAGGTTGTTTGCAGATGAAGTCGTCATTTATCGACAAGTAAAGTCATCTGAAGATCAAAACCAGTATGGTGTAAAAATTGGCAATAGATTCTAAATAATGAGAAATGTGTAGTCGTCCACATGAGTACGAAAAGAAATCCGTTAAACTTTGTTTATAAGATAAATCAATCAAACGTGAAGGCCGTAAACTCCACTAAATAAAATAGGAATTACTATTACTTCAGACTTAAACTGGAAAGAACACGTAGATAATGTCGTGGGAAAGGCGAACCAGAGACTGCGTTCCATTGGTAGAACCCTTAAAAGATGCAACAGAACTACTAAATAAACTGCATACACTACGTTAGTCCGTCCTCGTTTGGAGTATTGCTGCCACATGTGAGATCCTTATCAGGTGGGTTTGACGGAGGACATCGAAAGAGTCCAAAGAAGTGTAGTTCTTTTTGTATTGTCACGATACAGGGGAGACAGCGTCACGGAAAAGGTACAGAACCTGGGACGGAATCACTACAACGGCGGGTATCGCTGCGGCGTGGTCTACTACTTACGAACCTCCGATCACCAACATTATCCTCCGAATGGGAAAATAAATTGTTGACTCCCTCTTACATAGGTAGAAATGACCATCAGAATAAAAAAAAAAAAAAAAAAAAAAAAAAAAACACACACACACACCCGAGAAATCAGAGCTGGAACAGAGAGATTCAGGTGTTCTTTCTTCCCGCACGCTATTCAGAATGAAATGGGAGATGAATAGTATAAAGGTGTTTCTATTAACCCTCTGCCAGGCATTTGAATGTGATATCAATAGTATAAAAGTATCAAAGAACTGCAGGCCTGCGAGTTGCCTACGTTATTTGTAGTGGATTAGTTTTGCCATCGGATATTTTAGACAGCCGCTACCGAGAGCGTCGATCAACGAGAACAGCAAGAAACAATGAATTACGACCAGGTATGTTAGAAAGCGGCTGGAGCGCGAACCCCGACATACTGCGCACAGGCTTTACACTTTTCAATAGATCGATCTGCGCATCGCAAAACCGTCGAAATCGCCCTGAACGAAAGCTGTAGGATGATCACTGGGTGTATGAAACAGCTGCAGAGTACACAGAGCGATTGAAGAAAACTTTCGACGCGCGCCACGTTCTCTACAATGCCCATGTACCACCCGGAAGACTCAAACAACGAAAAGCTTTTTGAGGAATGTACCAAATGAACCACTGCAACAAGCACGCCGTACCGGAATCGAACTGGACTAGAAGACCTGGCGAACCCTGAATAGGATGAGAGAGGGATTTGTATCTGTGAAAACCGATAAATCTAAGTGGGAACTGGCGGACGCTGAGGGTCTTCTGTGCGAATGTGGAGAACCAAAGGACGACACATTTGCTTCAGTGTTATAGTTTCCCACAGTCCTATACCCTCAATGATCTACGTCTGGTCAGGGATGCGGCAGTTGACGTGTCCCGATATTTGGCCAATAATCTAGGTTGACAGAGAGTCAGGGCTCGAGAAAGTTAAAGTAAGTAGGGTTAGTAATCGTACTACTACAAGGGATAATCATAAATTAATAAGGAACCCCTTTACTGAGATTGCAACTTGAAAGCATGTTGTTAGCATTTATGTAAGGAAAAATATTACTACACAAAGTTTTCGTTTCTGAGAGAAAAATCTTAAAATGTTTGTAAATCTCTGGTCATCCGTCCGAAAAATCTTAACGATCATCTATGATAATTTTTTAAAAATATGGTTGCGTATTTTCAGCGACCATTTATCATTTCATCTGATGCCTCCTTCGCACGAGCGAGCAGCACTTAGTAGCTAGCCTTATATTTTCACTACCTTGTGACTTAAGCTCCGTCGCTTATTTATAATTTTATTACGTTACACGCTTTTTTTTTTTAATTCTGATAAAGGAATACGTAATAAATGCAGAAACCGGGTAAAATAAATTTTATCTCCGCGACCGAGGACTGTACCACCATTCGTTGGCCTCTTAGTGGTGTTGGAAAGCTTGTGAAATACATTTTATGTCTGCGACCGACTACCATTTAGATTATCTATGCCATAACAGGAGGGGAAGTGTTTGGGTTAGAAATCGCAGAGGGAGACCAAGGGGAATATTGTAAGCAAATTCAAATGGATGTCGGTTTCCGTTCTTATGAGGAGATGATGAGGCTCCCTCAGGATGGAGTAGGGTGCAGAGCTGAATCAAACCAGTCTCCGGACTGAAGACCACAACAACAACAATAGGAAGGTGGGCTGATGACTTCCGAACGATGTTGCTCCAACACCATCTTTTCTGCATGATGTCGCTGTTGTTCCTCAAAACACCTACCAGAACACTGGACCGCATGAATAAGAAAAAGCAAATGTTCCACGGAAGATTCTCAGAGCAAACGAACGTTCTCTGAGTAAGATCTCAATTTCGTATGAATAAAAACTTCGAAGTATATGCTGCGTGTCATGTCCGACACAGTTCAGCTGTTCAATCGTCATTTCTTTAAACTAGCCCAAACAAGTAAATTATTCAGTGCAGAAATATGGAGTAGGCATCTGTGTGTTCAGAAAGAACTATACTATGTTTACATATTAGTTTCTTGTGCAACAGGATGTTATTAAGACTACGGAGTTTTTACGTAAATTTATTATCCTGACGATGATACAAAATTTTCGTCATGCGAGAAGCTTTATTACTGAAGTTGGGTTAGACCAATTTGCGAACGAAATTTTAAGAGGCGTTACATTTTCATCTGTTTCAAAGTGGAACGCTGTCAGAGCTTTCTAACACGAGATACTTTTTTCTAAATATGACACACAATGGTCTTCTCATAAGCGAAATGCCATACGATGTTGTTACAAGAAAAAGACTGCTAGGTATGTAATTAATCAGTTAATAATTTTACTGTCGTGTATACTTACTTCTAATATAACAGAAGCTATGATTACGAAAGCAGAAAACACACCTTAGTAGGACAACCGATTTCGGTAGAGTGAACAAGAACAGTACAAAAACACTCCAGGACGTAGTATTGCAGAAATATTGTGATAAAGAAGTCCTAGAATATTTGGAATTAAAGCCATAAAGCTTTTGACCCTATTTAAAAACATACTTTATTATTTTGCTATTTTGTTGGTTACAAATCTAAAAATAAACCCATAAAAAACAGGAAAACAGGCAGCTGATTCCACTTGTGTTCCATTTCCATGTCGGCAATGAAAAAAAAAACTGCTTTAACATCACTCTCGTCACTACATAAAATGTGTGAAGTGAAACACTTACGATTATTGTGAAGGAAGCGACTCGACAGCGTAATGTTTTTACTTGCATAAACTTTGTAGTTCCTGCCGTGTTTTTTTTTTTTTTTTTTTTTTTTTTTTTTTTTTTTTTTTTTTTTTTTTTTTTTTTTTTTCAGACTAGCGTAAGTATAAAGATACTTTTTCTGCCTTTTAATCAACACAAATTATATCATTTTTATTATAAATCTAGCATAAACGTATGCTAGAGAGTTCGCTTCAGAAAACGGATAATGTTCAGAGTAGAAAGACGGAACAACAGAAAAGAAGTAAAAATGTTATTGTTAACAACAAATGACAAGGATGACAGCGTATATTATATAAACAATTCCGTTGAGGAAATCAGCAGGTGAACTAATCCCGAAACCCCCTCAGCAAGCACTGCTGTTGACGATGATGGAATAATTGTAGCTGATTTAACTAAAGAAGTTGACCATTTAAGAAGTGAGAACAATGAAGCAATACATGAAATAATTATTTACTTCGACATATTCACAACATTCATACGCAGCAACATATGATCTAAAATGAATAATACGCAAAGTCTACGCAATGCGTTTTCACCTCTACAAAATCATAAAAAATTTTGCAACCACTTACTTCATTTATACAGCATAAAAAAGTTTGCAGAATAATAAAAAGAAATTCAGTCCTTCATCGAGTGGAGATGTCAAGCTGTGAGATGTAAAAAAACAATTTTTTCACCAAATACTTTTCCTGCAATCGCTTGATACGTTTTTCGTGGCTGTGGTCACCGGGTGACGTCACATCACTCGGCCTGCCCCCCCCCCCCCCCCCACGACCTGCGCGTGACCCCTACCGTCTATTCTAGTATCCGTGGTTTTTGTTATAGACATCAATTTCTCTTCAATCTCTTACATTTCCATCTCTGATCCTTATTACAGTACCCTCTGTTTTCTGTATAGTTTCTTAACTATTGTCATCGACGTTATTATATTCTTACGGCTTTCTGACGCACTGTTGTCATGATTAATTGGAATTTTTACCCATCGCTGAAACTTCTATAGTTTTTTTTCATACGAAATAGGAGAATGTACTCTGTTGTGAATAACTTCCTCCGTCCTTTTACTCACACTGAGAACATATCGGTTGAAGTATTTTCTCCGACTCGCTTTATTAATGTGAACCTGAGTACGTTCACTGAAATTCAGAGTATAAAGTAGATACTCCGGTTTATTCATACGACCCATTGCCACAAATTTGTAGCGATGGAATCGCAGAAAATTAGGAGAGTGTTCGTGACTCCGCGTAAACATATCTACGACTTCTATCTAGTTTCGCATCATTTTTTCCTGACCAACAACATTTTTCTACAGTTCTGAGAATTTTTTAGCTATTCAGAAATGTCTGCCAAGCTAGTCCAAAACAACATTTTAATTACTTGAATATGTCTCGTGCCCTTCAAAGAAGGAACTGATCTGTAAAAACCGAAATTATTTTACGGAATTGTAAATAAATCCTCCCATGGGGCTTACTTGATGGCATCAGTGCAATCTTAAGGAGGTAAGGAAGGGTATATGAGGAATTATATCTGATTTACTTTGTGTTATTCTTCTGGCTATAAATTTCAGACACAAGTTCGTATCTCGACTTCGCGTTCGTGATGCTAACCGCTTGTTTAAAAATCTTTATATCTTAATTTTTTACTCTCTGTTATATGTATCTGTTTCTACGAATCAGATTCACGCCATGCACTTCTGAAGTATTCCTGCTAACTGAAATATCTGTCCATGTCTCTCGCGCCCCGTTCGGATGCAACTGAGTATCTTTCAATCAATATGAGACGTTGCTCAGGTAAGTCTGTTGCTATTTTTACACTGGAAAAGTCTGTGACTCGAATATCGTTCCAACATAGTTTGAATGGAGGTCAATTATACGTAACTTGTGACATAAGAAAACGGTGGAGGCAGACGAGCATGATGAATAATGAATGAAGCCTGCAAAAATCTGTATAGGTCGCTACATTGATAAAGGTCATTAGTTGGCTACAGAATGACTTTATTTTTTATGCGTTTAGGCCTGGGCCATCACTATAATGTGTCAAATGAAAAATAATAATAATTACACAAAGAAACGGAACAGAAATATCACAAAAGTAATGTAAAAAACTTTTGTGATTATAAAAGTTGAACGTAACCCGTGCACATTAGTTACATGTTGGTCAGGTAACATCAGAGAGCTAACTGAGCAAATACAGTAACGGTGCAATACCTAAGTACAGATAGTAATTGTTTAGTGGCGCCACGCCAAGACAAGATAGGTTTAAGTTCAAATGTTCAAATGTTTGTAGAACTTATGGGACTTAACTACGGGGTCATTAGTCCCTAAGCTTACAACCTACTTATGAACTAGCTAAGACTAAAGATGGCACAAATATCCATGCCGAAGGGGGGATATGAACTATCTAAGACTAAGGACGGCACAAATATCCATGCCCAAGGGGGGATTCGAACCCCGGACCGTAGTGGCCGTGCAGACCGTGACTGGAGCGCCTCAGTCCCCTCGTCCACCGTGGCCGGCTAGGTTTAAGTAAAAGTTAACCAATACAAAAGTAAAAAGGGTAATAATGGGTTACCACATAGAGTGAACAACTGCCAATTACATCGTGTCCTCATGAATAAAAACCAGCGATGGGTAAAAATTCCAATTAATCATGACAACAGTGCCTCAGAAAGCAGTAAGAATATAAAAACATCGATGACAATAGTTAAGAAACTATACAGAAAACATAGGTTACTGTAATAAGGATCAGAGATGGAAATGTAAGAGATTGAAGAGAAATTGTCTATAACAAAAACCACGGATACTAGAATAGACGGTAGGGGTCACGCACAGGTCGTGGGGGGGGGGGGGCGTGAAAGGGGTGGGGGGGCAGGCCGAGTGATGTGACGTCACCCGGTGACCACAGCCACGAAAAACGTATCAAACGATTGCAGGAAAAGTATTTGGTGAAAAAAATTGATTTTTTTACATCTCACAGCTTGACATCTCCACTCGATGAAGGACTGAATTTCTTTTTATTATTCTGCAAACTTTTTTATGCTGTATAAATGAAGTAAATAGTTGCAAAAAATTTTATGATTTTGTAGAGGTGAAAACTCATTGCGTAGAGTTTGCGTATTATTCATTTTAGATCATATGTTGCTGCGTATGAATGTTGTGAATATGTCGAAGTAAATAATTATTTCATGTATTGCTTCATTGTTCTAACTTCTTAAATGGTCAACTTCTTTAGTTAAATCAGCTACAATTATTCCATCATCGTCAACACAGTGCTCGCTGAGGGGGTTTCGGAATTAGTACAGCTACTGATTTCCTCAAGGAATTGTTTATACAATGTACGCTGTCATCCTTGTAATTTGTTGTTAAAAATAACATTTTTCTTCTTTTCTGTTGTTCCCTCTTTCTACTCTGACTTCCCGGCATTCAGAAGAAGCTGTCTTCACTACGTCGATGCACTTAGGCAGCTTCTAAGTAGGGAACGCATCTGCCTTTAATATACGTTTCAATGGAAAGTTTAAAAGTTAACTTTTTAAGTCTCGAACATAATCAGACTCTTTAAAATGTTCTGGACATACACGTCCAGTACCAGGGTGAGAGGTTCTAATCGGTTACACATGTTTATCCACTTTAACCTTATCTCTTTATCTCTCGGAAATCTGTGAAATATCGCATTCTTTTGTCTGCCGTCGTTCGTACAGCACGCAACAGCACAACACACCATCGTCACTAATAAGCCATCACTTATCACTTGTCGGCCGCGGTGGCCGAGGAGACTAAGGCGCTCCAGTCACGGTCTGCACGGCCACTACGGTCGGGAGTTCGAATCCCCCCTCGGGCTTGGATATTTGTGCCGTCCTAGTTCGTAAGTAGTTCATAAGTAGTTCGTAAGTTTAGGGACTGATGACCCAGTAATTAAGTCCCATAGACTACACAAACATTTGAACATTTGATTTGAACTTATCACTTACAGCTATTTAATACATACACACTCTATAACGAGCCAGTAGGAAACCAATTCTATGGAGATATACTCATAATAGCAACGCTATCGTCGTGAGACAGAACTGTGCAGCCGGCCGCGGTGGCCGAGGGGACTGAGGCGCTCCAGTCACCGTCTACACGGCCACTACGGTCGGGGGTTCGAATCCCCCCTCCGACATGGATATTTGTGCCGTCCTTAGTGTTAGCTAGTTCATAAGTAGTTTGTAAGCTTAGGGACTGATGACCCCGTAGTTAAGTCCCATAAGTTCTACAAACATTTGAACATTTTTTAACAGAACTGTGCTGGTCTGGCGACGTGAGTGGTGCAGCATACGTCTGCACATGCGGCGGTTGACCCCTACCGTCTATTCTAGTATCCGTAACAAAAACAGTGCGCAGAGAGTTTTAACATCATAATACAATAATGACAACAGTTAACAAATAATGCAATAACAAGTACACGGAGGTCGTTACAATGATCATAGGAACAAAAGGAAGAAGGAAGCTTATGGTGTAAGTCCCTTCGACAGCTTGGTCATTAGAGACGCCGTTAACGCTCGGAGTTTTAGGTAAGGTTGGGGAAGGAAATTGGCCGTGCCCTTTGAAAGGAATCATCCCGGCATTTGCCTGGAGTGATTTAGGGAAATCACGAAAAAGCTAAATGTGGATGGCCGGAGGTGGATTTAAACCACTGTCCTCCAGAATGCGAGTCCAGTGTCTTACCACTGCGCCACATCACTCGGTCCATAGGATCAAGTGTTCCTACATATACAATATATTTTTGTTGACTGAAAACAATTTTACTACATAGGGCGCCAGGTTTGAAAACATTGCGTCAATATAAATTATAGGTACTAACATGCTATCGGTAGACACGATAAGTGTGATTTATTATAGGACTCCACCCTTTGCATCTCTCCATATTTACGAAGTGCATTCAAGGTATATCACTTCCGATTCTTTTTCTCAGGAGTGTCTCCAGTCGGGAAAATGTGGTTTCCTTAAACATACAAGCGCAATTATTGTGAATGCTTGATAGAGGTGGAAGCTCTGTACAGTACATAGTTCTCTACCGGCACCGGAGACAGTTTGGACTGTTATCAATAAAATCGCGATGTTCTCAGTACAAGAACAGCATTTAGTGATTCGTTTTCTGCATTTACGTTTGCTCTTACATCAAGACAAGGCACCAGTACACTGGGCGAAAGTTACGCTGCAGTTTTGTCATCTATGCTCTCTACCCACCGGATCTGACTGTTAGCGATTCTGGGTGTTTGAAAAAATGAAAGACGTCATTCCTGGTCGCACATTCACTAGGTGTGATCAAATAATCGTGGCGTCGTTGTAAAAAATGTTTACAGCTGCAGGGAGAAGACATCGAGAAGTAAGAGAAGTTTCACAGTTTGTGTGTTATTATAACAAAAGGTCCAGAATCACTGCGTCACGATGTTTTGACTTTCGTAATTAACTCCTGGCGTTACAGTCATAATAACTGCTGTGGATTATGGATTATGCACATATTTTGCCAGTGGCGGCTGCTGCTTCAGATGACTGGGGATTGCGCCACCTCCCCCCCCTCCCCCGTCCTCGCTCGGCGTCCAAAGAAACAATCTGGCGCAGTCTTTGGAGTGGCGTCGGCTAAAAGCGCCTCAGCTTGTCTCCCCCCCCCCCTTTCCTTTTAGATATATTTTCGTTGGCTTGCTTGCGCTTGCTTCAACTCGAGGTGTCGGCGTACCAAATTTCTCTATTTCACACTTTTCTTCCAAGCTTAAAGCTGAGTAATTTGTTTCTAAAGGATACTGAAAGTTGTTCATTTTCGATCACTAATAAAAACAGTGTTGCAATATTCCACAATATTTATTGTTTAGTACAAACTAGTTTTCGGCTGTTACGCCATCATTAGGTACAACGGTTACTATAAACAAACGTCAAGGCAAAGATTTTACATGTATATCAAGGAATGGGATAGATAAGCGAAAGATAAACGTTGTTAGGAATGTAATTAAGAAGTGGTCAAAAATTATTAATAATTGACTAAGTAGCTAAGAAACGAAATTAACAGTTTGAAAAATAAATAACTTGCTATTTGTTAAAAAATAAGCGATAATTAGGAAAAAATAACTAAATGACGATTGGTAGACGGTTGTTTGATTGTAAAAGAAGATTACATGGACCAATTAGGCCTTTTCGAAAAGGTGATAAAATATGTGTGTCACTATAAGACTATTACGAAACAAATATGATTACAACAAAATATATACAGACAGGGTGAAGGTACATGTAAAAAATTTGTAGCCGCGGCAGAGTGGGCGAGCGCATTAAGGCGATATGCTATGATCCGCGAGACCGTTACCCGTCGGGGGTTCGAATCCCTCCTCGGGCTTGGATGTTTGTGACGTCTTAAGTATAAACTAGTTCATAAGTAGTTTGTAAGTTTAGGGACTGATGACCCCGCAGTTAAGTCCCATACGCTTTACAATCATGTGAACATTTTAAAAGTTTGTAGACCTATTGGTAAACTATATAGTGACTAATTACTCACAGACAGGGTGCAGGAACGTGTAACATTCATAACAATTTGATAGGCCTATTCCAGATGACTTCCAGTAAACGGCTACACTTGTGAAATGTGATAAACATTTAGTCAAAATAATATAAAAAAACTTTGATAATATGCCCATGAACACTAAAACAAATAATTGATTACACTGTTAATTGACTGTAACAAAATGAATCTGTTACGATGAAGAGACAAGGTACCTTCGGGTCACGTGACACCGTAAGCAGCACCTCCTAACCTGATGCACGCTATAATACACGCACACTTTGGAACATATCTAAAAGCTAATTTCTTTGGATAAATTAAATAGTATGCGAACTCGGTAATTGAAGATTTTTCTTGATATAAAAAAATAGAAACAAGAACATTATTCGTTCATTTGCCATTTTATCAGAAATAATAACTAAATAGTGTAGTAAAGACTGTACAAGTAATCCGTAGTGTTACTATTCTTAGGATATAGAAATCCTATTCTCTCATTTAAAAAAAGCGTTCTGCCATTGCTTTTTATGCTGTGCTTTTGTTTTTTTTAGTGATCGTGTCTTGCTGATGTGTATTTGTTGTATCAGGGATCTAAGGTGAGAATGTATTTGAGAAGTTATCTTAAAACTGGTGTTTCAAAAACTTATTAAAAAAAGCCCTTTTCATTATTGACATATTAGTATGTGTGTCGCCGGAGAGAGTAATTGTGGCCCAATGAAATATTTCCGAGGTATTATTCCCGGAACTGTTTTGCGTGTTCTATGAGATTTATAAGACAATTGAAATTATTTTATGTGTAAAGGATACTTCATAAAAGACATTTAGTAAACTTTCGTGGACGTTATAAGTGAATATTTTACAATTGACAATATTTCGACCGATAAAAAAAATCGAACAAACAGCTACAATCGATTTCGTCTTTTCTCATGAAAGAATTTGGTTCCATATATACAGAAAAATCGTCGGTTACGCCACGAAGTGTAGCGTAATCATCAAGTAAGAACTGTAATATTATTTCGATAAATACTGTGGTTCTTTTCTTCTCTATACGAACCTGCATCTGTTATTCCAAAGATTCCATTAGGCACAATAAACGCGGTCAATTCAAATAATTACTTACAGCAGAAATGGGACTTAGACAAATATTTTTCCAAGAGTTGTTAATTTCAATTCATATTTTAAATTCAGAGATCATTTATTACTGACTTTCTATAAAAAAGGCATAATAATATATATAATTATTTTTTTATTAATTATTTATTACACTGGCTCCCAACTCACAGGACGAGAAGCCACATCATTTTTGTAATACAAGTGTAATTTTTGTTTCATATCACAACTGTTGCATTTTGGTGAAAACGGGGACCCGTAAACTGGAATGGACTGATAACATCCTGTGCTGCCAACCTATGAGCTGCATTTACTGAATGCTGACTGGACAAGAGGTATTGAAAATTATAGGCAGACTGTGTTATAGTCTCACGTGCATAGTAAGCAAATATGACCAGATTTACGAAATTCAATTACTGCTTTTGCTTTTCAGTTAGAGCAAATAATTTTCCCAGTGCTGTTACAATAATTGGAAACTGTAAGGCACAGAGACGAAAACACATTCAGTCGCACAGTCATTTTTTTTTTTCATCTTTTCGTAATTTTGGACAGTGTTGTAGACTTTGGTGTAGTATTTATGAAGTGAATTGTGCAACACCGTGTGACGTGGTTAGGAATATGATTACGCGTAACCAAGCCAGAGTAATGAATCGTGAGGAAAACATAAAAGAAACTGAAATGTCTTCTGAATCAGGAAATGTAGAGGTTGCTGAATCTGTACGTTCCGATGAACCAGCAACGTCAGTAACCACTATAGTTCAAGATAGGCTATCTGCAGCAACCACTATCACAATGGCTACTAATCTTTCGGATCTGGACCCACTTTCAAAAATTTTGAATTTGATGGAACATCAGCAGAATTAATTTAAAGCTCTTCAGGCACAGTTTGAATCTCAAATGAGCACTCAGTTTAAATTGTTCTCTGAACAACAGGTCTCTTTGGAAGACAGTTTAGAAAACACACTGCAGAGAAAACTTGAGCAGCAACAGAAAGATTTACAAAACACCATCGAACAAAAATTCTTACAACACCAAGAGGAAATTAAAGCTGACCTTCAGAGACAATATACAGATTTTAATAATAGATTCACACAGTTACAATCACAGTAGGAAGCAATAAAATTACAGCTTGAGGAACGAAACAGACATTGAGAACGCACCATAGACGAACGCATACAGAACAGTCTAGAAAAGCTACAAAAAGAACAAAACCGACATGTGCAGTCAGCTGTAGATCAAATTCAACAAATTTACTGTAGCGTACCGCAAACTTTAGCAACTGTAGAAGCGAATTTACAAACTTTGTAATCAGCTCAGACAGGATTAGAATCGACAGTATCCCATTTGGCTGATCGAATACAGAAAGTTAACCTGGAGAGGGAAAATGTTATTCAAGAGAAATTCAGAGAACAGGAACAGGCAGTAGTTGACACATTTAACAAATGGATCTCGGACAAGGACCATCAGATCTCGGAAACTTTAGAGATAGAATTGCCAAAAGTAATAAAGCAAATTAGCGAACAGATAGTCGGTGAGAAGACATCAAGCGTGAGAAATGAAATCGACGCAATACGACAAGAATTAGCTAGTGTCAAGCGTCAGGAATTAGTGGCTAGATCGAGATGTACAGATACTTCCAAATTTGACTTATCAGACAGCTCGGAGAAAGGTGAACGAGATCAGGATAACCGAATAGTGTCACATGGACATGCGCGATCCGCAGCTGATAACCTGATTCGCAATAAGCCTTTTCAAACTTTTTCCCCAGGGAAAAAGCAGCCACATCCCGTGAGTTTCATTAAGGGGATAAAGTCGGCTTTACCGTCTAATTGGACTGATAGAGAAAAAATTGTCTTTACCGCCGCGTACATTCACGGAGATGCAACCGATTGGGCCTCGGAAGCGGGCGAGAAGTTTAAAAGATTTGCACAGTTTGAAAGAGCGTTCCTGAAAAATTCTGGAGTGAAAGTATGCAAGAGAAAACAATAGATATGATTCACAACCCTAAAAAGGGCACGCTTAGAAAATATTTTGAATCATATATAGACAAGACTCGGTATTTAGACGATCCCCTGCCTCCGAAAGAAGTAATTAGACTTGTAATGAGCAAACTGCCTTTCCCGCTTAAAAAGGAGCTCATGTATGCACCTTTAAATGATGTAGACAAATTTATGCGGACCCTTGACCGAATGGATATGCTGCACAACGAAGAGAGCCGTACACAGGGAAATAATGACGCCTGTTCGAACGGCAATGATAACCAAAACCGTTCGAACAGCAGAGGACAGGTGCCGTTATACCAACATAACTCACAACAGCACAATAATCCAAATAACCATAACAATAACAGCAGAAACAATTCCGGACTTCAGTTTAACAGGCATGATAGAAATAGAAACCGATTTCATCCCGGATACAACGGAAATCGCAATAATAATAGTAATTGGAATAACAACAATCGATCCAACAATCAGAATTACGGTAGCGGCGCGCAGCCATCAAGCCAGCCTGGACCAAGCTATTACCAACCTAACAACCAGTATCGGCAGTGGGGAAATGAAATTCAGGACCGACCAGTACAAATGATAAGGGTTCAAGGTACGTCGACACAAACGGGACCGCCGATGAATGCAAATAGTCAAACGCCCGATTCGCACGCAACTTCGCATAGTGGAGTAATGATTGTGGATATAACCCCAAATATCGACAACCGGCAAGTGGAAAACTAAAAACGGTCAGGGTGGGCCTCCGAACTTTGGCCGTGGAATGGACAGGGGGGCAGACTGATTACAATCACAGCAAACAGAACACTATACCAACCCAGGTTTTAAACAGAAATACGCCTCATATCACACTGATTCGATACAATGACGGACAGCATATAAATGAGGAATTACAAAATGGAAACAGGAAGTGTACGAACCAAACTAATGAAGAAATACAGGCCACTATTCAAGTCAACATGTATGGTATCGATGTAGAAGTATCTATTGACACAGGAGCATCAATAAGTGTAATTAATGATAATTTGGTCAAAACCATTAAAAAATCAAGCTGCCTACATTGCCAATTAGCAATTGTAGGGTGACAGGTGCAATCAGTTCTCAGGCTCAATTGGTTAGGGAACAGGTATTGATAGTGTTTAACGCAGGAAATGAGGAATACACATACCCATTCCTAGTGATAAAAAACCTGTCAATTACCTGCATATTGGGGCTAGACTTTCTAAGGAAAAACCTAGCAACCCTCCACTTTGTTAGGGGCGTCTGTTACTTTATACAAGATGGTAAGGAGAAGTTGTGCAGCTAAACAAGACCTTAGCCAACCATGATATATATTGCAGGAAGATATGCTTCAATAGACAATATTTCAATCGAAGAGCCCTGGATTCACAAATGAGATTGTATAATATAGAGACTAGGCCAACTTCATCTAGTTGTTACACAGACCTGTATAAAGAAATTGTCTCTTTACCAGTATCAGAAGTATTAAATAGTCATCAGCAAGATCAGTTGAATAATTTATTACTAAGGTACGAATTAGTCTTTGTAGCTCGGCCTGGAGTAATGAAGGGATTCACTTATCGTGTAGATGTATACCCCCACCAAGTGAATGTACAAAATACTTATGCCATTCCGTGGTCGAAGCGTGAGGCTGTATCCAAGGAAATTAACCGAATGCTGGACTGGGGAATAATAGAAACTTCATTATCGCCCTACTGTAATCCACTACTCCCGGTGGTTAAGGCAGACAATAGTGTCCGACTAGTACTTGACGCCAGACAAATCAATAAAATCATAGTTCCAGTTCGAACACACCCTGAGAGGATTGAAAAACTAATTCAGAGATTCTAAAAAGTATACTATCTTTCTACCCTTGATTTAAGAAGCTTATACTGGCAAGTTAGATTGCATGAAGATAGCCGCAAGTACACCGCTTTCATATTCGCCGGAAGAACTTATCATTTCAAGGTACTACCCTATGGATTAAACGTCAGTGCTGGTGTATTTACAACTGCATTAGACTACGTTTTAGGACCTGATCTTCTTTCAAAGGTAATTCTGTATGTTGATGATCTTCTAATAGCCACAGAAACTTGGGAGGAACATTTGGACTTAATCAATAGAGTTTTAGAAAAATCTGAATCGCATGGTGTCACTGTCAGTCGACAAAAGTCAAAATTTGGCCGAACATCAGTCAAGTTCTTAGGCCACATCACATCGTACGAAAGGGTACGACCTGGCCTGGAGAAATTAGAGACTATTAAGAACATCCCGATACCCACGAACAAAAAACAGTTAAAATCGTTTCTTGGAGGGATTTCGTTCTTTCGCCGGTTCCTAGCCAAACCTGTACTCAATAGTGAGTCACTGTTAAATTTAATTAGAAAGATTCGACCATGGATCTGGACATTGCAATGTACAGAAGACTTTGACAATATTAAACAAGCTTTACTCGATTCACCAATTCTTGCACATCCCGATATGAAAGAAAACTTCTGCCTGACAACAGACGCCTCTAATTATGGTTTGGGAGCATGTTTGTTTCAAACTATAAACAATGAAATCAGGATAATAGGTTTTGCCAGCAGAGTTTTTACCTCCGGTGAGCGTTCATATTCTACAACAGAACTTGAAGCATTAGCAATAGTATGGTCTTTAAAGAAATTTCACTACTACGTTTTTGGCAAACATGTGAGGATTTACTGTGATCATCAGGCACTCAGTTTCCTCTTAACATGCAAGCTAGTACACGAACGCCTCGCAAGATGTATCTTGTCCATTCAGGAATACAGTTTTGAGATAATCTATATTAAAGGGCAAGACAATGTAGTAGCTGATATGCTTTCACGTCTACCACAGGGATTACCGAATTACACGAAAGTAATAGACCAACACTTGGACTTCAAAATTATGATAATGAAAGACGAAGAAAATAGGAAGAAATTTCTTACACTCTGCAAGAATATAGTTAGGCTTCAGGAACAAGACCAGCGATGGACTGAAATTAGACAGAAGCTTTTAACAGATAACAATCAAAATCTCTCACAACATTTTCCGCTCAACAATCAAATATTATATTACAGACCACATCTAGACTCTGAGGAATGGCAGCTGTGTATACCGGAAGATAGCTTGGAAACTTTAATATTGCACACTCACAAAGTATGGGATCACTTTGGTACCAGCAAATGTACGGCGAAATTACAATAATATTTTTATTTTCCAAACCTCCGGAAATATGTTGCTAAAGTTCTTCATACATGCAGCTTATGCCAAAGGACTAAGCACCTGAACCAAACCAATCTTTCAGAACTTTATCCAATAACTCCAGATAAACCTCTGATAATAGTCATCCTTGACGTCAGTGGCCCATATCCGAAATCTCGTGCAGGAGTCAAATACCTCGTGGGAATAATAGACATTTTTACAAAATATTTAAAGTTATATGCCATCAAGTCTACTTCAGCTAAAGCTATTGTAAAGAAGCTACCTACCAGCAATAGGAAAACCCATAGCTATACTAACCGATAATCCTGATACTTCACTGGAAATGTGTGGAAAGAATTTATCGAACAAAATAATGTACAACACATACTGATCAGCAGATTTCATCCCAGTGCTAATCTTATAGAAAGAAGCTTCAGAGACTTCAACCGTTTTGTGAGAACTTATGTAGCCCATAAACAAACTAAGTGGTTCGATTTAATTGGTCCATACCAACAGATAGTTAACAACTTGCCACATACCACCACCAACTTCACACCCACTGAGCTGTTACTAAATAAGCAGGAAGACAATGAATGGGTTAAAGCGATTCCGAAGAATCCATCTACTGTTATGCCTCATCAGCAAAAACTGGACCGAGCACATGAAAACCTCCAACATAAAGCCAGGCTAAGGAAAATGAAGTTAGATTCCCACCTCAAGAAAATCCAGAGGTTCCAGCTAGGAGAAAAAGTTTTTTTGAGGAATCATCCCAAATCATCTCTACTTAAGAAGCTTAACAGTAAATGGCAACACCTATACATAGGGCCATTTGTGATCACTAACATACCTCACCCAGGGTGTTATTTTCTAAGTTATCCTAAATCTCTGAGACCAAGAGGATTACACACTCACTCAGATTTAAGTAAGTATTATATGAAGAGTAATAAATAATTGTGAAGGGGAAAAGTAGCAGGAAGAAAGAAGAAGAAGAGAAATTCAGAATTTACTTACAGGATTTTGGAAGCAGAAAAGCCATGAAGAAGAGAATTTTAATCACAATAATGGAATGAGAAAAGAAAATAAAAAAGATGTGAATATAGATGCGTCAAGATTCCTAAAAGAGAGAAAAGAGGTAGGCATTAGGAGCATGAAAATTCCAGTGCCTTACAGTTTTTGAAAAGCACATTATCAGTGTGAAGAATTTAGTGTAGGGAGATTTGTGTTTTTCTCATTGTATGTAAATGTGTTAAGCTGTTTCTTATTTTGTATGATCTGCAATGTCTTATGTTATATATGTGTTTCATGTAATTTCTTTTCTTTTCAGCATGTATTATGTGTCATGTCATATCTATGCTTAGGTTAAGATTTTTATTTTTCTCTCTTGTCATTTCTATGTTTCAATAGTAATTGATGCTCTACATCAGCTTAAGATAGATTTCCTTACATCTTTTTTTTTTTTTTTTTTTTTTTTTTTTTTTTTTTTTTTTTTTTTTGCCGTGGTTAGATAAGGTTAGGATTTTTCCCATGATCTTAGATTTTTTTTCTCTGGGGTAGGGGTGAACACATCTGTCACTTCTTAAAGAACCCTATAATTTTCAATAACATTGCTAATTATGTGTGTACTTTTCCATAATTATTTTCAACTGCATAATTGTTACTCAGTGTTAACCATGTATCATTCTTGTGATTTTCAAATGGAAAAATGCATTGTAATTCAAGTAGATAAAAGTTTAGTGCAAATAATTAGATATAGTGCCAACATGAATCACCGACTGTCTTCAATAGCGAGTGATTCTGGATTCAAAACATCATTTGAAGATTGAATCAATGTTTTCTGACTTACTATAAAATGTATACCAGGCATCATAAACACTTATTAGTGTGTAGTGTCTCTTATTCAAAAGTCTTTTAATAAAAAAAATTCTTCCCTGTGCATGATCTTACAGATACGTGCAAGTGTTATGTAACACGGTGTGTGTGTACAACATGCTGAACACTCAGTTCAGTGACACATCTTGTGAAGATCATAGCTAGATTTTGACTTACCTTGTTCCATCCTGTGCACTGGGGACGGTCATCAAACTGCATCAGTGTACCAGCGATTTGATCCAAACTATGGTTTAAACCAGTACACCATGAACAGAAACCATATTGCCTTGGTGTTTCAGTGTTTCTAGCAAAGTTTAATATATGTGTCAGTTCTGTGACGGTGTTAATATACATCACAGAGTTTGCTTCTCAAGTGAATATTTTCAAATCTGTGACTACTGGAACCTGGTGAAGCAAGTTTATGCATCGACAGAACTCTACTTACCAATGTTAGTCTATTTAAGAAATGGCACAAATGTCAATCAGTGTCTACACTCAAGATTCAGTCTGATGTGGGACTGTTTGTAGATTTGAATGACAAGTACTGCAAGACAAGTATTGATTTCTGGTAAGACGCACTGATAAATAATTATTAAGGAACTTTGATAAAATTTTCATAGGTTTAGGTATTAACATTTGCCACTCCAGTTTTTTAATGCATCGAAACACTTTTAAAGACCAGTGTTTGTTGCTCTCATATGTGGGGGGGGGGGCAAAGACATATTTTACATTATATGATACTGATTCCATTTTTTTCGATCTGTTTCACACCACATCTGCAAAAATAAACCGAGCTTATACCGTTTGCGGGAATAGATGGCAGGCAAGGGTGGAAATCAAGAACCTGTCACCCATCTACAAGCATTAGCACTGAGACAAGCCACACCTGTTGTCAGTCATCGCTGCTGGCCAGCCAGTGAGAGCTGGAATACCTCCTGACCCATGTGTTATCAATGTGTGTGCTGTACAAAGTGCAGTGCTAAGTCAATTTCAGTGCGTCGAAATTATGCGTCATCTGAATATGACCTGTAAGAAAAAAAATGTTAAATTTCTGTTTCTGTATATGTTCAAAGTTTGTACTACATATTTTGTCACATCATTAAACCAAAATAAACATAATGTGCTATATTTTGAGCACCTACACAGAGAAGAGAAGATTAAGTTCTCTCGTGTGGTTATTTTTCCTGTTTTTTTTCCCACGAGCTATGCCCGAATGGGGGAGCAAGGGTCTTATCCAGGAGATTGGGTATCTTCTCTTTTCACATATATGTAACATCAAAACCAATACAAAATTTTTATACACTCAATGTTTATTAGACGATATTGCTATTCTCACCTTCTAGTTTTAATATAAGTGTTCATGTAAATCAAATGTCAGATGAATAATTAAAAAAAAAAAAAGAAAAAAAAACAGAAATTGGTTACTTATAATATGCAGGCACTTGTGAATACCCTTAGTCACTGATTAACGTTATTTTTACTGAGCACACTGATTTGCTTTGTGAAAAAAAACTTTAAACAGAGCTTTTAAATAATATTTTGCAATCAGAGGAACTCTGAATATTTGTTGATTAAGGCTGAAGACTTAATTTCTTTTAATAACATTTGTGAATGTATCAACATTTTTTTGAATAGAATGAATGACACTTCTTACAAAATGTACTGTGCATACATTGAGTGTGTGGACTAATAATGTGTGTGACTGTGGAAACCTGTACTTCTTAGAGCATGGAAGGCTCCAGAACTTTAATTTTGTGGGGCCATATAATACACACTTTGGAACAGATATAAAAGCTAACTTCTTTGGATAAATGAAATATTGTGCGAACTCAGTAATTGAACATTTTTTTTATATAAAAAAAATAGAAACAAGAACATTATTCGTTCATTTGCCATTTTATCAGAAATAATAAATAGTGTAGTAAAGACTGTACAAGTAATCCGTAGTGTTACTATTCTTAGGATATAGAAATCCTATTCTCTCATTTAAAAAAAGCGTTCTGCCATTGCTTTTTATGCTGTGCTTTTGTTTTTTTTAGTGATCGTGTCTTGCTGATGTGTATTTGTTGTATCAGGGATCTAAGGTGAGAATGTATTTGAGAAGTTATCTTAAAACTGGTGTTTCAAAAACTTATTAAAAAAAGCCCTTTTCATTATTGACATATTAGTATGTGTGTCGCCGGAGAGAGTAATTGTGGCCCAATGAAATATTTCCGAGGTATTATTCCCGGAACTGTTTTGCGTGTTCTATGAGATTTATAAGACAATTGAAATTATTTTATGTGTAAAGGATACTTCATAAAAGACATTTAGTAAACTTTCGTGGACGTTATAAGTGAATATTTTACAACTGACAATATTTCGACCGATAAAAAAAATCGAACAAACAGCTACAATCGATTTCGTCTTTTCTCACGAAAGAATTTGTTTCCATATATACAGAAAAATCGTCGGTTACGCCACGAAGTGTAGCATAATTATCAAGCAGAAATGGGACTTAGACAAATATTTTTCCAAGAGTTGTTAATTTCAATTCATAATTTAAATTCAGAGATCATTTTTTACTGACTTATTAAAAAAAATGAAATAATACAATATAATAACTAACTTTTTTATTAATTATTACAATGCACAAAGGCTGCTCTCCCCGATAACTTTTTAGACAGTTAAATATTTGTCACAACGAAGAGTACAAATCTTATTGACCCTCAAAATCGTGACACATTTCCTAAAACGTCCAAAGATATGTGGCAAGTAACAATACAAAACTCAAAACTTGAAACTTCCTGAATACAAAAGTTGTTATTGTTTCCGCATCTGTTAAAAAGATTGGGTAAAAAAATTTCTTTCAGCCGGTTTCGAACTCACTACCTGCAACTGAGAAGGGCGATGCCGCTAACTACATGGCTATCTTACGATGAGGAGACTAGTGACTTCATTATTATTCATAATCGGATATTCTGCATGCTTTTACAGTTGATGTGACTTGGTAAAACATCGTATCACTATAATTAGTTATAAGATGTTTTACCAAATGTGACGTGTTTTTGATGAATCTTCAATGCGTCAAAAACAAATATGAAGGGCGGATGTTGCCTTAATGTAGGATTTCCTTGCGCGTGGCGAGGTGCGCAATAGCTCCACTGCCTTCGCTTCGGGACCATTCGTGCCTAACCGCCAGAGCTCGAGTAGCCATGAGCTGGCGTCTGTACCAGCTCCGACGCCGGTGTTTAAAGTAGCGTTTCCCTCGCGCCTTCCTGTAGCGGCAGGGCTCATATGCTGGCTCCAGGGGATTCAGAAGGGAATTCGAACTTCAGTCTCGCAAGCGCATTGCAATGCTGCTGCCACTGGCGCCTATAATAAGGCCCGCGCAACGACTTGTATAGGCTACGTGTGTTTCCGCGACGTAAAACGTTCCTCTTGCCATGGAAACACATCCAATGAGCATATAAAATGATCTGATAGAGGAACGGGAAGAAGAATAACAGTTTCAAAACACTTTCTATTTTTTTTTTTATTTATTTACTTTTTTTCACGACGAGCTTTTTCCGGGGTTCACTGAACCAGTGAACACATAGGGTATGCCGCCACTGTATTTGGTTAGTATATAGGCCTACATGTTTGCTGACTGCTTTTCTGCAGTTTGATCCGGTGTAATGTTAAACGTTATAGATAACTTTATATTTCCTTATTCGTATGCTTATCCTTACAGACAAAGAGCTGAAGGCATTGTAGCACGCATAGACCAAAAATATGGTCTGTGGCATCAATTTTCGCTGTATGTAACCTCCTTAGAGTCGCAAACGTCATCGCTGGCCTTCAGTCCGAATTTTTTTTATAATGTGACGACTTTCAACCACCACATCTTCCACCGTCTTATAACTATCGGCAGGGAACAGCTATGGTGTACAACGGGAGATTTCGGACAATTACACACAGACTATTCGTTTGCGTTCTGTAGTTATCGCTGCAGAACGAAATATTAACACACACACACACACACACACACGTAGAATTTTATATACACCGATAACTTTCCATCCCAATATAGTCCACTCTTTTATCATTATCACCCTTCAACCAACAATGCAACAAATAAAACCATATTCAAAGAGTAAATATAATTTTCAAACAGTAATTATTGTTCTGCATTTCGCGTTTAATTCTTAAAATTACTACATATCTATCAGATCGCTTATAAAACCGTGCCTAAAACCTTCCTGACCTATAAATTAGTAACTGTACAAATATTTAAGTCTCTGCGTCTTGTCGTTCGGACGTGATAAGCGTACACCGAACAGACATTCACTTTAATACGTATAGATAAATAGATATCCGATCGCCATAAAACCGTGCCTAAAGCCTTCCCCGGGTAGACATTAGTAACAATACAAATTTTTTCCTCTTTATGTCTTGTGGTTCAGACCGAAGAGACATTCACATTTATATAGATTGTCACAATCCGGATTTCAGCTTTTAGGCCATTATCTAGTGCACAAATGGCCTAAAAGCCGAAATCCTGATTGTGATTATAAATAATAGAAACTTACAGTCAAATGGCGATCCAATAATTTAATCAGTACTGTATGACTGTGGGTCAACATAACAAAATATTTGCGTATTAGTTCCTGAGAAAAAAATCGGAGTTGTATATAATTTGGACGCATCTTGTAGACTGAGATCTGACGTTGTTGTTGTAGTCTTCAGTCCGTAGACTGGTTTGATGCATCTCTCCACGATACTCTGCCCTGTGCAAGTCTCTTCATCTGAGAATACGTTCGGCAGCCTACATCCTTATGAATCTGCTTACTTTATTCGTCCCTCGGTCTCCCTCTACGATTTTTACCCCACACGCTTCCTTCTGATGCTAAGTTGACAATTCCTTGATGTCTCACTTCTCTTAGGATATGCCAGAAACACCTTTTGTCCACGATTCGGTTAAGCACCTCCTCATTAGTTACGTGATCTACCCATCTAATTTTCATCATTCGTCTGTATCACCACATTTCAAAAGCTTCTGTCATCCTTTTATCTGATCTCCGTATCTGAGATCTGACTATTCAGCTAGTTAAATCGAGCTATTGGCTGCCACTAAATGAGAGTTCCTTTGGTAGTGGAAACGCTACAGGTAATGAAAAATTCGTTTTCAAAACAGTGCGAAATCAGTGTTTGAGGGACCAGTTGCTTAGACGCCGGGGGCTGGGATTGCAAGTCCACTGGCCGGAGGTGAGCTAACGTCATCCGCCTAGGCGGCGCACAGCGCACGCGGCGGTGTGGTGGCAGTAGCCTGCATGACAATGGCGGCGCCGCGGGCCAGCCGCGCTGCCCGGGGCGGCCGCACGCCGCGACAATGCCGCATTGTCCGCAGCCGGACGGACGCGCCGCGCCGCCTCAGAATAGCCGAGGTGCGTCGCGTAGCGCCCACGACGCGGCGTCGCGTGTCCTTTGAGGCTCCGTGTCTGGCGCCGGCGGCGGCGGTTGAAACCTATTTAACGTGGACGGCACTGCCGCCTGACGTGTTGATGCTGGTAGTGGCGCAGTCAATGACGGCAGGTGAAGGCATCTAAGCAGGAGTGGCGTTCAGGCAGCTATGAGTATTTCGCGTCGTATATGAAACTATCTGAAATCCCGACGTTGCCCGGGTATTTATTTATTTATTCCTGCCTTGAGTTACTACTTCTATTCCTTCTCTCTCTGTCAATCTCCTATTTTTTTGTAACAACATGTTATATTTATCGGAGAACATATAAGAAATAAAGCTGTCTTTCATAATGTACATGGTCATAAGTGTAGTATCCAAACAAAGAAAGATAGTAATCAAGATATAAATAATCATCTTCTTCATCATCATCATCATTAGAGACTGATTATGCCTTTCAGCGTTCAGTCTGGAGCTTAGTACCTCTAATAAAATTCCTCCATGATCCCCTATTCAATGCTAACATTGATGCCTCGTATGATGCATCGCCTTTTACTTCAAAATCATTCTTCACCGAAACTAAGTACTTTCTTTTTGGTCTACTTCGACTTCTCTTACCCTCCGCTGCCGAGCTCAGGTAACCTAGCTTGTAACAGCCTGTTCACTCTAACTGCTTCATCTGTGATGTCATTCCCAGATTTTCTTTCACCCTCCTGCCATTGTTCCTATGTATTAGTATCTGCAATCATTTTTGCTATTTTCATATCTGTAACCTTCACCTTATGAACAACTCCCATACAACAAACTTGGTCGAAAGATAGAGCGGTTCACTGCTAACTTAATCTTGGTACGTACTTCCTTCTTCCAGAAGAGAGTACATCTTAGGAGATTACTTTCGTTTTGCAGATGCTGATCTTCATATCATAATCCTTGCACCTCTGATCGACTTCTGAAATATTAGTTTGCAACCTTTCAATCGAATCGGCCATTACAACTAAGTCATCCGCATATGCGGATGACTTAGTTTTCACTTATTTTAATCCCGCCCTCCCATTCTACTGTTTTCAGCATATGATCTATGAATAGTATGAACAACAGCGGTGACAGGTTACAGCGTTGTCTTACCCCTGAAACTACCCTGAACCATGAGCTTAATTTGCCATCTACTCTCACTGCTGCCTGACAGTCTTCGTAAAGCCCATTAATTGCCTGCAGAAGTTTGCCTCCTATACCATTGTCTTGTAGAACTGACAGCAGCTTCCTCCTAGAAACACGGTCATAAGCCTTTTCCATATCTATGAAACATAGATACAAGTCCCTGTTCTACTTATAGCACTTTTCCATTACCTGCCGTAGGCTAAAGATCTGGTTCCGACAGCCACTAAGAGGCCTAAACCCACACTGATTTTCATGTAGCTTGTCCTCAATTAATACTAGGATTCTCCTTTCAACAATACCTTAGAATATTTTGCCTACAACGCTAATTAAGGAGATACCTCGATAGTTGTTGCATTCTTTTCTGTTTCCATGTTTGAATATTGGCGTGATTGCCGCTTTCGTGCAGTCAGACGGAACCTGTCCCGATTCCCACGTCTTCTGAATTATCCTGTGTAACCATTTGAGACCTGTTATTCCACTGTATTTGTCGAGTTCCGGCTTAATTTTATCCACCCCTGCCGCTTTATTGTACTGTAATCTACTGACCGTTTTCTCCACTTCCTGAAATGAGATCCTGTTTCCATCCTCGTTCCTATCCCATCCTATCTGAAAATCTGGCACATACAAACGGCTTATAAAATACGCACAATCTCATATTTATTCAGTTATATGTTGTATAATTTCTCAGATATATATTCATTTGTATAAGTGCTGTATGTACAATTTGCAGTATAGATATTATAAAATTGTAATGTCAAACTGAATGCCGTAGTTTCAGTCCATGAACAGCGGAAAAGTACTTCGCCAGAAACTTATTTCCTATTATAATTTTGCTATGGTAGTCAGCAAGATTTATGATTAAAATTTGTTGCAAGTCGCCATGTAATCTCGTTCTTATTTACTGTATTTATAAAGTCTCTCGTAATATGTCGCAATTTCTTGCAACCTATTGTTTATGACGATTTGAAACAGAACGTTCCAAGGCGCCTTGCTGCGGAGCTTGCCGCTGCTCGCCGTCGGCATGGGTGTATTTGTTGTTCTTAAGTTAGTTTAAGTAGTTTATAAGCCTAGGCACTGATGACTAGCTTACGTAAGTCCCATATATTTACAAGCATTTGAAGGTTTTTGGAATGGAATGACCAATTAATACTCTTGGGAAAGGCAGATGGCAGACTGACATTCATTGGAAGAACCCACTCTTTAGCAAACGTGTGCTCTCGAAACCTTAACGGAAGCGATACAAAACGTATGTCTTACAGCGGCTGCCAATAGATTGTTGATATGATGTCTGATCTTTTCGGACATGTCCGAAAAGAACAGGCACCATGTCAATATTTGTAAATGTGCCCACAACAGGCAATGACAATTTCAATGCGGACGCATTCAAAGGCTCGACCCCATGCGGGAATCCAGTGTAGAATGCGAGCAAGAGGAATCAATGGGCAGAGGGCTACGAGGTGAGAATTTGTGTTGGAGGGGAAGCGTGCCCGGATAGCCTAATAGGTTAAGGCGACGGCTGGGCCGAAACTAGAAATGCGGGTTAGTATCCCGGTCCAGCACAAATTTTCTACTTTGTCGTTGAATTAATTTCAAACCACCTAAACGGTCTACTTCACGTACTGATGGACAACGCTGCCCGTGAATTCTTCTAATGAATCTTAGTCTGCCATCTGACTCTCCCACGATTGATTTTATGTGGTCATTCCAGATATTTTATGGAAGTAAACGCTTCCAGTGTTTGTCCTGCTATTGCATACTTAAATGATCCTACTTTCAATGTACACACAGCAACTTATACTAGTTTATGTTGATTCTCAATTGCATTCAATACATCACGCATCGAAACGTTGAAGGTCGTCCTGCATCTAGTGACCCTTTTTCAGTGTTGTCCAAAAAGCCTCAATAAACTTTCGATGTTTTGTACCAGATCATTTATACATATTGTGAAAAGCAGTCATATAACATTCCCCTGGGCTACGCCTGAAATCACTTTTACGGACGCGGTGGAGTAGCCGAGCGGTCTAAGGTGCCTCGCTGCGGAGCGCGCGGTTGCCCGCTGTCGGAGGTTCGAGTCCTTCCTGGGGCATGGGTGTGTGTGTGTGTGTGTGTGTGTGTGTGTGTGTGTGTGTAGTCCTTAGGTTAGTTTACCTTATTTTAAGTAGTTTGTAAGCTACGAACTGATGACCACGTAGTTTGGTCCAATAGGTTTACAAACATTTGAACTTTTTTTTTCCTTGACTTTTACGTTAGAAGACTTCTCTCCGTTGTACCTAGTGAAAGTGTCTTGCAGATCTTCCCTGGAAATGAGTAGTCCCGATAAGGAGCAACTCTTGATTCTTTTAGCGCTACAGTTCAGTAGCAGAAAAGACGTTAATTAATGGAAGAAGAGAAAAAATTGGTGAATACCATCAGCTTCGTCTGGAACTGCGCTCACATGAAGAGAGTTTTTTTTGTTTCCTTATTTCAAGAAAAGGTTTAGAGGAACTATGTGTCCAATTACAATACAGCATTTAGAACACGACCATGAAATGAAGAAGACTAGAAAAAAATTAGCGTTCCTTTCAGGTGAAAATAAGCTCGCACTTACGTTACGTGAACAGTGATTTATTTTAAGAAATCAGGTAACATATTCCTAGGTAGCATCCGTTATAATAATTACGGTCTAGTTATTATACGTCTACTCCCTCAGTCGTTTCGCTTCGTCTACCATCTTGAAAAAATCTATGGATACATTAATGTAGATGGCGTGGACATGCAATTCTTTTAAGATTTTGTACATACGTATCGCCTGCTGCTGTGGTCAAATCCGTCTCGCTGATACAGGCCACCCACTGCAATGGACCAAAAGAACATTTTTTTGAGAAACTACAACACTCGAATCAGATTTGTTCTAGTTTGGTAGAAAGCCCTTACTGAGATGATCT
The DNA here is from genome assembly GCA_026315105.1 of Locusta migratoria. Lineage (NCBI taxonomy): Eukaryota > Metazoa > Arthropoda > Insecta > Orthoptera > Acrididae > Locusta > Locusta migratoria. Next base: position 646,375,603 of record CM048744.1, on the reverse strand, counting down.
GTCTGACGCTTTCACGACTAAACCGCTTAACCAACGTTAATGAAACTGGGTATGGAGAATAACGTAGGCCATTTTAGAAAGTGTATAATTCAAGACATTTGTTGATTAGTTCATAACTTGAAATATGGAACTACTGAGTAACAACGTTTCTATTATAGCTTCTGAGACGATTGAAGACTTACTGGAAAAGCAATTTATTATTTGACCTTTGAAATTTATCACAATTGTTCAAATACTTTTAATGTTCCCCTGTTACACATGCTTTACTGATATGATTGTTAATTATGATACCGTTTTTTAGTGAAGTGGACTTCTAATGGTATCAGCCACATTTAGTTTTATTTAATGCATTTTCCTATTCTATTTTAATACTCTTTTATCCATGATGATGCTCTACGACAGAAACTACTTGATTTTTTAAGAATTAGTGAATAGCTGATGCTTTTAAGATGCACTTTATCTTGTAAATGAGTCTCGTAATGTAACAAATGTTTTCGGCAACCTCTACTTGCTGTCGAGGTGGTCGTATTCCGGTTTTCCGCGCGTTTACTGGTCGTCCGGTCTGGCGAAGCGTGACGTTGATGGGCAGCTACGAATACTCTGTTCAGGACGCGAGCTGTTGTTTATGACACTGCGCGCTCGTTGTCAGTTATTCGTCACCCACGGTGTCTGCCATCACTTAGTTTGTAATTTTGTTAGTCGTTCACAGTATTTTGCGAGTAAAAGATCAACAGTGTATCGTATTGTGCTAATCCTACACTGGGCGTAGAACTAATGGAGTTCAAAAAAAGTGAAAAGATATCTAGTTGTAAACAAGAAGACTGCATCAATATTAAAAATGCAGTGATATGTTACGACCATCCAAGTGGGGTATGGAAAATGGGTTGCTCGGTCTGCCTATAAAAGAAAAAGTTGCCGAAGCCAAATGCAATCCAATCTTACAAATTAGCGACCTTCTATTGCAAAAAATTAAAAATAAAAATAAAAACTGGAGGTGCAGATACAGACAGCACAGAAAACGACGTAACAAAAGAGAACAAGCTAAGTTATGCATACATATCGCGAGGAAAGTTTTATACAATCCAATGGTACGAAACTGGTGTGAGGTTCACTTTAGAAAAGCGAGAATATTTTTTTGTGCCTATAGTGAACCATTTAACAGAGCACCGTTAATTGTTGCGGCAAAACCGCCATACATTTTCTTCTTATAATGAAATGCTTCTGTAAAGTTTGAATTTATACTAGTGTTGGAACTTCAGTAGTGCAAACTATTTATTCATAACCGATACAAAAGCGTTAAATGTTTGTACCTGATAGTGTCCATCGAAGTAGTCACCAGCCTTATGTAGAACCCGTTGCCAGCAATATGGAAGGCGTGGTATACCGTTATCAGAGCCTGTTCTGTTGATGGTGCGAATGGAGCGGTCTACTGCCTGTCGAATCTCTGCAACAGTTCTGAAGCGAATGCCGCGAAGTGGTTCCTTCATCTTCGGAATCAAATCAAAGTCACAGGGAATTACGTCCTGGGACTACGGTGGATGGTACAGTACTTCCCAGTCCCATCGACCGAACAGAGAAGCCACAGCTTGCGCTGTCTGTGCAAAACGATGGGCCGGTTGCGCAGAAAGTGTTGCCGCTTCCTTTGAAAGGTGGTCGCAAGTGATGCTCCAAACACGAACAGTAATATTGTGCATTGATTGTCTGCCGTGGAGGAACGTAACGCGCTAGGATAAGACTATCACATACGTACACGAAAATTACCATAGCTGTCATTATACTGGGGCTCTGACGCACTTTCGACTTTCGCGGTGACCCATAATGACGCCATTCGTTGGATTGGCGTTTCAGTTTTGGCTCGTGCAATGTGCGATACGGCGTAAGAAAGCCTATCGTCCACGCTCATAGTGCTACAAGTGCGTCAGTTGATGAGACGGTGACAGGCATGTTTGCAGCCGGACGTCCCACCCCTCGTGGCTCACTGAGAGGTCCCAGCCGCCCATCTACCTGAAGGAAGAGTTGCCGAATTCGAGTGAGCGAGTAACTGACTCTCTTTCAGTGCCCTTCTTGAGGCAAGTAGCTATCGCTAAGTCTGTACGAAATGGGTCCAACGTATGCTACCACAAGGACAAAATGAACGTCGAATAGAAATTTAATGAACCTGCTGGACAAACATAAACCTGCAGATGACAATTTTCTGAATACTATCGCCGTGAATGGTTTTGTGTCCCAGCCTCGCCGCCGCTTTTGTGTCCCAGCCTCGTCGCCGCTTTTGTGTCTCGTTTCCATCGTAGGTGTCGGTGGCCGAGTAGAAAAGTACCGACAAAGGAATAAAGGAAGCACACTTGTGCAGGTACGAAGGTGAGCAGTCAGTGGGACAGCAGAAACTAGAAACACTAGAGTAAATTAGAACGAGATATATATTGCACAGAATTTATACAATACTTAACTTTTACATAGCTCAGTACTGCAGCGTGCTGATACATAGTTGAGCTAGAGGCCTGCCTAGTGCCTGTCCGATAGCAAAGTCTTCACCCGTGTCTATCTGATTCCGAAGGTCTTATCTGGTTCGTATCTCAGTCCCAAGTGAACTATGTCGTTCAGTGGTGGCCACGAGCGGAGTTGTAACAGAGGGCGCTCGTGGCTGACGTTGTAAGAACTCCGCGCCGTGCGTGCATGGCGGCGCGCGGCGAAAGTAGGTAGCGCGCACTTTGGACTTGTGCGACACTACAAATGGACTATGTGGCGAAAGTATTCAAGAATCGGAAGTTCTAAGGACGTGGCTAGTCTCAGCTGGTTCAGTTTATTACAAGTGCATGCATGGAGCCTCTGGGACATCGTTTGCAAAAATGCATAACGGATGGTGGTGACAGTGTACAAAAGTGAAAGTCTGTGTCTCAAATATTGCTCTAGTAAACTGTGCTGTAGTTTCCATTGCATCAAGAGCGTCTGGATATATCATTAGGATATAATACTCTACGATGTGTGCACATATAGCCAATGTTAATCTAGTGCAGCAGCGGGTGATGGAGATCTTGGATCAGTCGTTCTCCTGTAATCGATTAGACGTTTGCCACAAAAAAATGTTCAAATGTTTGTAAATCTATCGGACCAAACTGTGTGGTCATCAGTCCGCAGCTTACAAACTACTTAAACCTAGGTAAACTAACCTAAAGACAAACACACACACCCATGTCCCAGGGAGGACTCGAACCTCCACGGCGAGCAACCACGCGCTCCGCAGCGAGACGCTTTAGACCGCTCGGCTACTCCACCGCGGCCGTTTGCCACAGGCGAGAGAGGTAGAGAATATGGAATAAAACACTAGTAGCGGAATGGCAAATACTTATCTCCCAAGAAGATGATGGAAAATAATTTACAGAAATACCTGATACTGTTAAGGACCAGGATAAGTGTACAGTCCGTAATAAGGCGATATGTAGAATGAAATTCATTAACAACTAAATAAGCGGTCGACCTCTTGAAGAAGAAAAAGAAAACAGATCGTATCAGGAAAGATGGTAAAAAAAAGGTACCAATTGACAGGTTGTGAGTTTTCCTCCCTTGTTAACAATCTGTTCTAAAAGGAAATTACACCAAGGGCTGTTCACCAAATTTTAAGAAGTGCCCTAATTGGAGTTACAACACTAATGGGAGAGAGCTACAACACTCGTTTATGTTACATGATACTGTTCACAGATGAAATTAAAGTGAACGAAGTTGTAACTGACACCATATCCATAATCTGACATGAATTATTGTCTCAATATCAATCAACAGTTGCACGTGATTTTATTATTTATTTATTTATTTTTATCCCGTCAAATTTTCGGCCCTCCTCTTCTCTTTGAGGATTGAATTTGTAGGTTTTAAACTGGTCCCCCGCGCCCCTCCTCTCTGCATAAAACCACACTAGCTCAGCCTAAATCTGTCTATTCTTCCATCTATCTGTTTATCAATTCTCTATTCCAGCCTGCAGTCCTCCATCACATTTGATGTGAAAACCTAGATATTACACTTCTTCCGCCAGTGTTACTTATATAGGGCGTCCCACGTAAACTTTTCGCCCAGAACTATTTTTCTGTAAGAACAATTGACATTGAAATACGACTTTCCGGTAATGACAGACGTTTAAAATACACGAAGCGGGGAGCGTGGAGTTCACTCTTCAGTTTCGGGTTGTGTGCTAGCTGCTTGCTTCCTGTATTTCAAGCGTCAACTTCGCTTGTTAATACCTATGGATGTAACTGAGGTATTGTGATATACCCAACGACATTCTTCATGCGTTTTTTCAGCCTATTGATTGCATAAGAAATAATATGAGATATTACTTTAATAACGTATGTTTGTGTTGAAAATAATATTTTTTTGTGTTTTAAACTTTCTCATAATATTTACTTTTATGTACCCCGCTGTTCCTTCATGCCTGTGAAAATCGTGTTTCAAAATCTGTTATTGTTCTAGAGATATCTGGGTGAAAAGGTTAAGTGGGACATCCTGTATATATAGGTTTTCGGTATCGCTTGTACACGTTCATTCTGTTTTCATCACAATAATTCTCATTACTCATAATTGTTGGGCTGCCTTCTACTCATCAAGCATATCTTAAAGTTTCTCTGGTGTGTGTACGTGAATTGCAACGTCATCGGCAATCATTGTGCTCTATGGTGCCTGTTTCTTCCCATCTTTAACCAACACATCCAACACCAGTCAACGAGATATGTAATCAGAGTAAATGCATAGTGTAGTCATAATCTTACTGGAAAAGCCTTCTTTGTACCTGAACTGATCCTGTGACTGCTCATGCCTACATGTATTTAACCACCACCACACATTTTTCCTGCAGGCCTTTACTTATTTGTACATCTTCGTACTCTTGCCTGTTCATACGCTTTGTCCGGAACAATAAAATTTATATGCAGTTCAGACTGCGCTTCTCCCCCCTCTCAGTTTGCTCAATAATAACGTTGCGTTGATTTTTCCTTTCTGGAGGAGAAATTTCATTTTTATTCGCCGCGCGGGATTAGCCGAGCGGTCTGGAGCGCCACCTTACGGATCACGTGGCCTCCCGCATCTGAGATTCGAATCCTCCTCGGACATGGATGTTTGTGTTGTCTTTAGTATGAGTTAGTTCATACATAGTTTGCAAGTTTAGGTACTGATGACCCGACAGTTAAGTCCCGTAAGCTTTAAAAAGATTTGAACATTGGAAATTTTATTCGCACACTTCTCACGGAGTGAGGTGTCGTAGTGCTAACACACTGGACTAGCATTGTGCAGGACTGTTGTTATAATTCACCTCTGACCAGACCAGACGTCTTCGATAAGCGAGAGATGGGGAATACATGGAGACTACGGCTGCAATGTGAACCGATGGGCAATGGAGAAGTCTTGAACAATGCGTGCCACACGTGGTCATGCATTACCTTGTAGCAATACTGCCGTCGGCTAACTCTGCAACATATTCACAGGGGCTTCCTCAGTGTAACGTTACCATCAACGGGTGGCCGTCTCCACGTATTGCAATCAAGAGGTCAATTTGATAGGGATGCCCACTAACAATGTTTTATTTGTCCTCGCAGTGGACCCCGCTGCGGGAGTTAGGGCACGTGATCAATGGCAGGAGCATCCACACTGTAGAACTCAAGCGTGTCTTTTATGGAAATGATGAGGGTGTCTTTCAGTATCGACCAGCAGTTGTCGACTTGATACGACCCTTCTACGAACATATGAACGGGTCTGTGTAGCGTCACTGAACGGTCTTCCTCCGTCCTGAACGGCAATGGTATAAGTCGTGGAAGAACAGGTCGTCATGGGGAGGGACGTTACCGGTTTCCCGAAAGAATTCAGGCAAAAACTTGGCAGCGGTTACTCTCGGCAATATCGGAGACCTCTGCAAGATACGTGCCACCCGCCTCCTCAATTTACGGTAGAAGGTCCACTTGATAAATACAGCGATCCTTCTCCCAGGAAGAGGTGGCCCACCACATTCGCAATCTCAAAAAGAGAAAAGCCCCAGGGCCAGATCAGATCACCTCTGAGGTAGTGCAGTTTCTCGCCCCCCAGTTGGTGCCTCAAGTAACTAGGCTATACAATGAATGTTTAAGGCAGGGGAAATTCCCCTCGCCTTGTAAAAAGGCCAATGTAGTAATTATAAGCAAGGGACCAGATAAGGACCCGGATTTGGCCAAGTCCTACAGGCCCATCTGCTTGTTAGACATTCTTGGCAAGTTACTTGAGAAACTACTGGCTGATAGACTTGAAGCACATCGTGTCTTGTGCGGGGTGAGCGACAGGCAATTCGGCTTCCGAGCGGGGCGATCGGCATGTGACGCAATCGCCCTGGCGGTCGAGGTCTGTCGCCTAACTCCGCACAAGTATGTGTTCGGCATCATGGTGGACATCAGCGGCGCCTTTGACAACCTCTGGTGGCCTTTGCTCTTCTCTCGACTTCGAGAAACGGAGCGCCCAGGGCCGCTTTATGGTTGTCTGAGGGACTACTGTGTAGGCCAGGAGGTCAGGCTATTATCCCTAGTGGGGAAGTAAGCAAGGGAGTGACCAAGGGGTGTCCACAGGGCTCCATCGTGGGGCCACTCTTTTGGGACGTGAACATGGAGCCACTGTTATACGACTTGAAAAACAGTCAAGATGCACTAGAGGTAACAGCCTACGCTGATGACCTACTCCTTATGGTCGGCGGCAAGAGCCTCGAAAAACTGGAACGCAAAATTGCTAATAGCATTAACATTCTGACCTCATGGTGTCAAAGGACAAAATTGACCATAGCGCCAAGCAAATCAACCCATTTTCTTTTGAAAGGCAGTCTAGTTAGAAACCCAACTGTTCGAATAAACGGAGTACCAGTTATAAGAAGACCCAAAGCCAGGTACCTGGGCGTAATACTGGACGAGCGCTGGAATTTCGCGGCCCATGTGGATGCAGTTGCAGACAGAGCCCTGGTAGCACTTAGCAGACTGGTTGGGATTGAGTAGAGAAGGTTCCACCTCCCACCCAATCTCATTTAACTTTACAACAGTATTCTGACATCCATCATTGGCTACAGATCCGGCAGCTGGGCCCACAGACTCACTAGGGTGGCGCCAGCAATAGCGGTGAGAAGAGTTCAGAGAAGTATCCTCCTTCATTCAATTGGGGCATACAGGACGTCGCCGGGCGGTGCCCTCTTGGTGTTGATGGGGCTTTGTCTCCTAGATATCAATATTCGGAGCTGGTGGTGGCGTATTGGCTGAAAAAGGGAAATGGGGACAAAATACAGGAGATCATGGAAGCCAGGGTGGAGGGGAAAAGGGAAATCGAAATTCGGGACTAGAAATTTGGCAAAACGTCTGGGACCAGGACAACACTGGAAGGAGAACACACCAGTTCCTCCCAAATTTGTCAGAAAGACTTAAAATGAGATACTTCCAGCCAAGCAGAGGATTGATTCACTTTCTCACCGGTCATGGCCCGTACCCGACGTATCTATGTCGGTTCAGGAAGCAGGCGACTCCAGAGTGTGGCTGTGGAGCTCCGGAAGGAAGTCCAGAACACGTCACTTTCGAGTGCCCTACATACGATTATATTGTCTCTCATCTCAGGCTACAACTACCTAACTCAGACACATACATATACCAACTCCAGTTTGTATACATGTGTGTGGCCTTCAGCCTTTGTGTAAACCTAGTACGTTTGAATTTCCTTTCTGTTTTTAACTAACGTTTTTGCGTCGTTTCTGTATCGAGGAGTATGCTAAATATTTCCCAGATTTTTTGATTTGGTCCGTCTTTCCTGTCTTGTATGACTGATTGCACCATATGCTTTATATTCTATACAAATTCTAGGATAGGCTCTAATCATTCTCATTTAATTTCCTCTGTAAATGCTATGTAATTCACCAAGGTTGCACACCACATGGTACTTAAGAGTAGTATTCCCCTGCCTTCCCATAATGAGTTCATTAGTGCACAGTCTAATTTAAAATTTGTGATCAAGATGCATACCATCTTGTCAAGATGCTGCCGACACTTCGTTTCACCGCTGCTTTCATGTGTTCCAGGATTGTAATGTACTGCCAAGCTTTATGCGAGAGTTTGTAAATGAATGAATGTGCTTTCAGCTACCCATTGTGCATTTGAAAATTTCCTCCTGCATTACTGCCATATTCATAAAGGGCAGAAACAATTTTAATATGGACAGTAATTATATGTTCTAATTCACTTTGGTACAAGGTGTGTGCTTAATTTGGTCTCCCCACATTTATTTGCTTGTTATTTTACTGAATAAATTATGATTTTAAAGTATCAAACCTCTGATTTATGATTTTATGCTCCCTGTCCCATGTTTAATTATCTATTCATTTATTTTTTTGACATTGATTTTGTGTTTTTTTTTTTTTTTTTTTTTTTTTTTTTTTTTTTTTTTTTTGACGTTGGCTGCTCCCTTAACTCCCTTAAGGAGTGAGCAGTTAGATAAATTTCTGTTGCGCATGTACTGTGGCCACTCATAAAGTAATTTAGAGCAGCAGTGAGCTTTTTAAATTACATTCGCACCAATTGACCGAGATTTTGCTGATTTTAATAACAGGCTACTTTCATGTCTTACGCCAGAGAATTTCACTTTGAACGAATTGACATCTTGGAGGTGGCCACTGACTGGCTGAGGACGGTCCGTCATCTAAACACAGCCGTTTGAGGGCGTCCGCCAGCTCATAAATTAGAAATCGGCAGCTGACTGTAAAGTGGAACGACGTGTGGACAAACATATATAACCCGATGTTGCACACAGACATGTCGGCGATGTGGTTCAGTGTGGTTAACAACTCGCTGGCCACAAACCACATCCGCCTTCGAGGCTCTGCTGACTGCAGAAACGGCGATGCCCCCGATACCAGAGAACACAGGTTCCTGTTCCAGTCCGTCTCCCCAGTGTGGGACTTCTGCCGCAGAAGGTACGGTCGCTCTGGTCAACGAGACAATGCCGGCGGCTGTCCAGGTCAGCTGAGTTTTGACACCAAATATGAAGCCCTCCCCCAAAATCAGACTGAATGGAACAGTGTGGCTCCTTATTTACATGGAGCATACCATTATCCATCTAGAGCCGCCATCCTCTACTGAGGATACCTGTGCCAGAACCACCTAACAGTCCAGCGGCAGTTTAAGTGCGCGGACCCATGTCGACATTTCCTAACTGTGGACCTATATACGGTTATTAATGGACACTTGGTGTATAGAATAGGACTTATTCTAAATTTCCCTCGAGGATACAGTTTTGATGTTCTCTTACAGACCACAGGAGTGCTTGTAGAGAACCCGTGTGCTGCTGGAGCGCCTTTCCCCTTTTATAGGGGAGGTTGGCCCCGAAGCAGGCTTCTGGCTACCCGCAAATTTGGTTGTCTTATTCCCCTCTTTTTTTTTATCGCTTGCAAAAACAACGTACGAGTTTTGCCCCTAAAGGAGAGCTCCTTCAACAACCTTTAGATATCATACAATGTAAACTTTCACGGCTGGCGTTGTCTTCAGGTAAAACTTCCGGGCTGATAGCCCGTGGTCCAGGTATAAGACTATATGGCCTACCAAAGGTTCAAAAGCCTATCAACTGGCCAGATATCTCGCCACTCTGCTGCAGCCTTACAATGGAAAACAGACAGCTACATTAAAACTCTCTGCATTTATTGAGAAACTAAAGGAGATTAATGTCATCCCAATTGATATTCTGGTGAGTTTTGATGTAGTGTCCATGTTTACTGTGGTTCCTGTAAACGAAGCTATTTCATACATAACAGATATGTTTCCACCTGACATTGTGGATTTTTTCAGACACTGCCTTACCACAACTTATTTCCAGTACAGCAAGGATTTTTTGAACAAATTGTCGGAGTGGCTATGGAAAGTCCTCTCAGTCCAGCTGTTGTCAATTTATTTACGGAGTTTTAATTGATATTTTATGTAAAACAGGTCGTTTTGTAAAAATAAGACACTGATTAGACTTCAGAGTTAGCCAGCGAAAGTACTTACGGCGTCCATGTTGGCTTGTTTTAGGCAGTCTGTTAGTGTCGGTTTCATAGAAAAGACGTGTTGTTACGGTGGACATCTGAACATTTGATTGTTGCTAGAATTTAATTTTTATTTAGTGTCTGTGCGACTATTCAGTCAAGTTTACATTTTTTGGTGTGACAGCCTTAAGGAACTTGGATTTGCTCTGAAGCCAGGTCTAGCGAATATCCACTGATGGATATTAGGTAGACTAAACATCAATTCATTTAAAAGTGAATGTGTCTTTTTTTGCTGTAGCATTAGTAGCTCGAGCCAACTGACGGAAATAACCGAGGAAATTGTGTATAATTTTATCACGCTGCACAGAATAGTGTTTTTTTCTAGTCTGTTTTTGGAAATTCCGTGTGTAAGCTCCAATAATTCCAAGGTCCCTCACCTCGGTGTCACCAGACTCTGAACTCTCCATCGTGGTGGTGCAGGGCAGTCGGAATTGGAACTATTACTTTCACTGACGTACCGTGTTTCCGTCTACACGATCACAGTGGCCGGAACACTTCTTCGTCTTCTGTTGGTTTCCACTGTTTCCTTGGCCTCCCTTATCTCACAATGTGGGAAGGTCCGCAGTGTGTCGACGCTTGGCGCAGGGAAAGGCAGTTGAACCTCAACATAAATAAGTAAAAAGTGCTGCGATTACGTAGAAAGAGACAAACTTCCATAAAATATCTTGGAGTAGATATAAGGGTCCAATTAAAATGGAGCGACAATGTAAAAACAGGCATGGGCACGTTAGATGTCAGACAGATTCAGTGGGAGACTCGTCATGAAGTTAAGTCCGTCAACAAAGGAAGTAGGTTACAAAACTCTCATTCGCCCAACACTTGAGTATTGTTGATCAGTCTGGGATCCGTACCATGAACAGAAAAGACATGGAGAGAGAGAGAGAGAGAGAGAGAGAGAGAGAGAGAGAGAGAGAGCAGCGTTATCGGCGCACATTCTGACTGTGTCCTGTACCATGGCCGTTGTTGTGCTATAGCGGTGGCCGTGCGGTAGATGAGTAGAGCGCTGCTCTTACTCGAGAAATCCACCAACCCTAATCCCCCTGACGATTTGTCCAGGACGAACGTTGCTGCCCGTACCTTGTAAAGCGATTGGTGCCATGGGAGCCAAAATACAGCCTGCGAGATGGAGTTTGCCAAAAGCAAGGACACGGTCTGCTGTTGGACGACTTAACACGTTATGCGGGCACGCAGTAACGTCCATTCCCATGATAACCTTTCCTCCACGACCTGATACCATGGCCGATCGGAACGGAGTTCTTCGGACCCTATCGGGATACGACCGTCTTCCGATTGTTCCTTGCCGCTCCATAAGCTGTTCGTATGTTCGGAGGAGGGGACGTATCAAGTCGACACATGCTGGTCGATGCAGAAATACGCCCACATCATCTGCAGAAGCGACACACGTGAGTTGTGCAGTGTGGATGCTCATTCCACTCATCTCGTGCCCTAACACCCGCAAGAGGGAGTCCACAGGTAGAACAAATAAAAACATTGATAGTTGGGCATCCATGTCAAGCTGAACTCTTGATTGCAATACGTGGTGACGGCCATCCGTTGATGGTAACCACTGAGAAAGCCCCCGTGAATATGTTCCGGAGCTTGCCGACGGCCATATTGCAACATGATAATGCGTGACCACGTGTGGCACGAATTGTTCAAGACTCCTCTCATTGATTCCATAGTCTCCCTGTATTCCCGATTTCTCGCTTATCGAAGACGTCTGATCTGGTAGGAGGTGAATTTGAACAACAATCTTTCCCCAATTCTAGTCCAGTGTGTTAGCAGTTCGACATCTCACTCAGTGAGTAGTATGCAAATAAAAATTAATATTTCTACTAGCGAAAGGAAAATTCAACGCAACTTTATTATTGAGCAAACTGAGAGGGAGAGAACCACAGACTGATCAGCATATAAACTTTATTGAGCAGCACGCTTCGTTACAGGTCCATACAGTAAGCGTGGAAGCGTCGCGGAGATGTTTAGGGAACACCATTAGCGGGCCCTGCAAGAACGACATTCTGTATCGCCGTATTGCCGTATCTGTCGGAGTACCGAGAACGTTTCATGAAGACTCAACGTATATATTGGTTTGTCCTACACATATCTAACGAAGGAACCACAAGGATAAAATAAGAGCCCACATGGACGCATAAAGGCAATTATTTTTTTCCGCGAACCATACACGACTTAAATAAGAAGCAGTGACAAAAACACCCCAAAAAATTGGTTATTCCTCTATAGGCTCACAAATTATGCAAACTACGTTAAACTAAATAACGCTAAGGACAACACACATACACCCAAAGGTAACTCGAACCTCTGACGCTCCGCAGCCGGGCGCCTTAGATAATTTTTTTATTTATTTTTTGCTGTATTGGTAGTTTCGTTCCTTGGGTCGCTGATCGTGTTTGTTCCTTGTTGTTCTATGTATTGTTGGCTCAGATTTTTTATTAAAGAGGACGTTCAGCCCTCTGACCATCCGTGCTGAAAAAATGTTCAAATGTTTGTAAAGCTGTGTTTGTTTAACTGTGGGGTCATCAGTCCCTAAACTACTTATGAACTACCTTATACTAAAGACAGCACAAACATCCATACCCAAGGGGAGATTCGAACCCCCGATGGGGAACGACCTCGCGCATCGTAGCATAGCGCCTCAATACGCTCCCGCCCCTCCGACGTGGCCATCCGCGCTGAGCTACAGCGCCCGGCGACCTCTCGGCCACTCCATCTTGGCCCCAAAGTACCCTCCGCCAAACTCTGTGAGGTGGCTTTCGGAGTATGGATGTAGATGTCTAGCCCCCGTTTGCTCGACGGTTATGAAGAGAATGACTTGGGGTTCACTACCCGCTTCTTCACCATACCAATTTTTACAAGATATGGAAGCAGCATAAACTGCTGTACTCAAGCAGTGTATCCAGAGCATCTTTGATTGTATGTCGAGGTGTTTAGCAGCGGTTACTGTCAACAATCAACACCTATTGAAAGTAGCTTGTTAATTTTTTTTTATTGAATACTCTCTGGCGGTAGAGATCAGAAAAGGCAATTTAAAACGCTCACTGCTGCTCCAAGTTACTTTGCGAGTGACCACAGTTCTTGCACGAAGGAAATTTATCGAACTGCTTACTCCTTAAGGGAGCAGCCAACGTTTTAACGAACACAAAATAATATACAGGATGGTATAGATAAATATACATTGGATGGGGAGCATGAAATTATAAAGCAGGAGTTTGATACTTTAAATTATTATCTATTCAAAAAATAATAATAATAAAAAATAACATAAAATAAAAATATAAATAAACAGAAATAAAATAAAATAAACAAGCAATAATGTGGGGAGAGCAAACAAGCACAATGAAGCACAAACCTTGTACAACTGTGAATTAAATTATTAAGTTACTGCCGGTAATAAAATGGTTTCTGCCCTTTCTGAATATGGAGGGAACGTGGGAGGATATTTGCAAATACACAGGGGATAAAGAAAGCACACTCATTCACTCACAAACACACGCATAATGCTTGTGACATTTACTCAGTCTGGAACAATTCATGGTAGTTTCAGCTCGAAGCGTCGGCAGCGTTTTGACGAGATGGCGGATGTCTTCAAGCACAATTTAAAAATATACTATGCAAAAACGAACTCATGTCCAGGGAGGCAGTGGCACACTATCCTTAAGTTCAAATGTTCAAATGTTTGTATAGCTTATGGGCTATCCTTAAGTACCACATGGTCTACGAACACAGTGAATAACATAGAATTTCTAAAAAGAAATTAATTTAAAATAAACAAGTGAAGCACATGCGAGAATTCAACAGAAGAAAGCTGGTATCAATAAAGAGCACGTTGTGCAATCGAACATACCAATCAACAAAAGACGGAATCAATCCAGAAATTTCGAAAGAGAATTTAGCATTCTTGCAGAAACAAACACCACACGAAAACGTTAGTTAAAAGCAGCAAGGAATTCAAACGTACTAAGATTATGCACAGGCTGAAGACCACACATGTGTATTCTAACTTGAGAAAAGAAGACACAAAAATGATTACCAGATTCAAAATACAAATACTAAATTTACAATAAATTATTCGAGTACTGAAAAATAAGAAACACGTCGCCCTGCATAGTGAAGGAATTACTTAACAAATACTCTCAGTATTAACCCAGGAATGCCTGATCACCAATAAAGGAAAGTTCTAACAGCACGCCATCCCCTCAGCATGATTCGACGAAATACTCACATCGGCGGTCGCAGCAAGAGTGAGCCCAAAGGCCACACACAGAGCGTTCCCTGGCGGTACCGGGCATTTGGGTGCTGTCTACCAACCCTCGCTACCTGAGGAAGATAATTCCCTCTACTACTGTTCCAGAGAGATCTCTTCTGTTACCTCTTTGGTCCATGATTATGTCGGTACCACACTAAGAACAAGCCACCTCGTCATCTTGTCAAGTAAGGGTGCCTCTGGCTACACAGCAAACGGTAGTGCAGACGACGTACGAAACCATGAATTTTAATCTATAGTAAACGAGGCCTAACGCGCGAAGCGGCGACTATATGTAAACCATTGCGTTGCAGTTCCTCAATATTAAAAGCAAGCTTCCATATTCATATGATCACATAAGTTCATTCACACGGGTGGAAACATATATAAACACGGGTCATTGATCATTAATAAAGGAATAAAATAATTGATCTACAGATAATCAAAGGTAATGGTCGAGAAGCACTTTAGAGTAATGAATGTAGACCTTTTTATAGTTCAAAACTCAAAATGGAACAGGAGCACACATTCAGTGGACGAGTTGCACTATATCACCTTCCTTACTACACATTGGGCTGTATCGTCACTCATGTGAACTTTGTAGAACCCGAATAGATCTGGCTATGAAATCTGCGACAGTTCTTGGTGTGGCATTTTGGATGGTCAGTATACTGCTTCAGAATACATATGCCTTTTTTTCCTCCTTTCTAAATATTCCCTATTAAATCCGTGATCGATGCCTGTTCTGCCAGACGTTTCGGAATTGTTGTGCGCCTATGCCTGTCCATTTTTCATTCTCTTTACCGCGTGTCTCATTTCTACTCTCCCTGTAATCTAGGTGACTATTTCTTCTTGTTACTGCAGCAAATGTGAGACCGCCAGCTGACATGTACGAGAGCGGTCGTCGCCGTTCCTCCCGCGGCTGGCGCGTCAGCCGCCGTGTGAAGTTGGTGGCGCGGGCGCGGGCGCCGGCCGGTTATCAGCGGCGGCCATTAAAACTTGTTTACGGGCAGCGCCGCCAACTTGAGCGTGGGCTCACTTAGCGATATTGCGCGCCGTGCAGCCAATCTGTGGCCGGACAGGGCAGAGCAGCGCTCACACCTGTCCCTCTCACTCGTGTATGTCTCGTAACGCAACCCTTGCGATGACCAGTGGTGACACAACCCTCATTATTCACCACATGTCAGAGAGCGAGGGCTGACACGGGTATAAAGTATACTACTGACATCATCATCATCATCATTGTTCTGCCCTAAGGCAGGTCTTCACACGCAGCTCTCCATGCATTCCTCTCGTTTGCTACCCTCTTTCTTTTCTCATAACTGTTTCCTATCTTTATACATTCAACCACCTGGTATCTTCTGCGTCCACGTCTTCTTCTTCCATTCACTGTTCCCTCCATAGCATCCATCAGCAGACAATCTCTTCTCATCCAATGTCCAAGCCAATTAGAAATTATCTCTCTTCACTCGATCTTCTCAAGACGTCCTCATTCCTCACTCTCTCTACCCACTTTATCCCTTCCATCCTCCTCCAAGTCCACATCTCGAATGCTTCTAATCTTCTTTCGTCCTTTTTTCTCAATGTCCATGTCACAGAGCCTTATAGTGCCACACTCCTTATCCAATTCAGTCCCTGCACGCACAATTGTGCGTTTCTGGTTTTGCTCGCTTTATTTCTTTGTGTTTCACGCTGGGAAGTTTGGGCTTGCATCACACAATCGTGGATGGACTGTGGTAACGTGCGCAACGGTTTTTAGTTCCACGTGTCTACGTTGTGTGGCACCAGCAGTTGGCAAACTTCCAGTATACTTACAATGGGCCGGCCGTGCTGGCCGAGCGGTCTGAGGCGTGTTAGTCTCGGTCTGCACGACCGCTGCGGTCGGGGGTTCGAATCCCCCCTGGGCCAAGGACGTTTGTGCCATCTGTAGTATAAGCTAGTTCATAAGTAGTGTGTAGGTTTAGGGACTGATGACCCCGTAGGTAAGTCCCATAAGCTCAACAAACATTTGAATTTGAACTTATACACTGGTGGCAAGAAGGACTTCTTGACAAGGTGTTGATATCTTCTTCTTTTTTTATGTGAAGCTATCATATCTGACAGCCAGTTGATTTTATATGATCCTGCAATGTTATTATTTCATTTCATACACAGTCATGTTACTGTAACATGGTGCAAATCATAAAAATTTTTGACGAAGGTCCAAAACATACAATTGTGTGTGTACAAAATTTTAGAAAATAAACTTATTATCTTTTATGTAATGAATTACTGTATGTATTTTGTTTCTTAAACGTACCTCTCTTTATTAATGTCACATGACCTACAGTCTCGAGTCTGAAAGGGATATAAAACATTTTGTCAGTCTCTTCCTCAGATTCCTGTCCATCCGGCCACATACAAGCCTCCTCTTCTTATTAAACGCCTTCTTGGCAATTGCTAAGCGGGTTTTCACTTCCTTGTGGCATCTCATATCTTCTGTAATTATGCTTCCCAGATATTTGAAAGCACTAACTTGCTCTATTACTTCCTGACCTAGCCTTATTGTTGTTCCTACTTTTCTTGTGCTTATAACCATACATTTTGTCTTTTTCTTCCAAATTCTTCACAGGTCTTATTGAAATCATTTAACATTTCTATCATAGTTCTTTCGCTCTCTACCAGTAATACCATATCATCGGCGAAACGAATAATGTTTTTATTGTATATGTTAAACAGTATTGGGGAGAGACAGCAACCTTGCCTCACTCCCTTACCTATTGTGATTTCCTCTGTCATCTCATTCCTAATTTGTACTCTTATTTTCTGTTTCAGGTATAGATTCTAAATCAGCCTTCTGTCCCTCCAATCTACTCCATTATTTCTCGGTATGTCCATTAACGTATTTCACTGTATTCTGTCGAAGGCCTTCTCCAAGTCAATGAAAACAGTATACACTTCTCTTCCTCTTTCGATGTACCTCTCGCCTATAATTCTTAGCAGTCCTATTTCTCGTTCCTTTTCCTCTTCTAAAACAAAACTGCTCCTCTGCAATAATTTTTCCAGTATTCCATGCAGTCTTCTGTATATCCCCGTAGCAGAAGTTTTGCTGCATGAGAATTCAAACTTATGATTCGAAAATCCTCACATTTCTTTTCTTCTCAATAGGTATCATTGCTGATGAGAGAAAGTCATCTGGCCATTCACCTTTTTCATGTATCTTATTACATAGATAAGTTAATTCCTTAACCCCACTACTCCCATGACTCTTAAACAGCTCTGCTGGTAGTCCATCAGTTCCATTTGCTTTGTGATTCTTCGTCTCTCTTAAAGCCTTTTCTGCTTCTTCTACTAAGATGCAGCATCCTTTGCTCTCTTCAGTAACTCTCATCTCCCAGTTCAGTATTGTTCAGTTTCTGATCGGCATCATATAATCACTCTACGTAATCTTGCCACCTTCCAAACACTTTTTCCAGTTTATGAACCACTGTGCCGTCACTTCTTTCTATTTCAATAGTTGTCATACTACCGACAGAACACAATAAATTCCTTCAATACGCGACAGCTATGTTCATGCTGCTGATAACAGTTCAACTAAAGCAGAACTGTCAAAAAAAGCTTTCTGAAATTCCTTCACCAAAGAAGACGAAGCAAATACTCCCGAATCCGATCAATAACAGCTGCCAGCATGCGTAATTTAGGAGTAGGAATCCCCGTAACACTAAAGCAACTAAAATCTCTTAACAAAAGCAAGTTCCCCTATCCAGAATGTATACCAATTACGTTACTTTCAGAGTACACTGATACAATAGAACCATACCTACCTGTCATGTACAAGCGCTCCCTCAATGAAAGATCCGTATCCAAAGACTGGAATATTGCACAGGTCACTCCAATATTCAAGAAGTGAATATTCAAGGAGTGAGCCTTAGAATTACAGACCTATATCACTGACGTCGGTTTGAAGCTGGATTTTACAATATATACTTTCCTCAAATATTATGAACTACCTGAAAGGTAATGACCTTTTACACCCATAGTCAACACGAATTCAGAAATTATCGTTCTTGTGAAACGCAACTAGTTCTTTACTCACATAATGTGATCCATAAAAGGATGGCCGCCCGCTGTGGCCGAGGGGACTGCGGCGCGACAGTCACGGTCTGCCCGGCCACTACGGTCGGGGATTCGAATACCCCCTCGGGCATGGATATATGTGCCGTCCTTAGTATTAACTAGTTCTAAGTAGTTTATAAGTTTGGGGACTGATGACCCCGTATTGAAGTCCCATAAGCTCTACAAACATTTGAACATTTTTTAGAAAAGGATGTCAAATAGCTTCCGTATTTCTATATTTCTGTAAGGCTTTGGAAACTTTACCTCAGATGCGTCTTCTAACCAAATTGCGTGCGTATGAAATATTACCACAGTTGTGCGATTGATTTCGTGATTTCCCGTCATATAGGACACAGTAAGTTGTATTGACGGTAAGTCATCGAGTAGAAGTATTATAAGACCCCTACTGTTCTTTATTTTTATAAACGATTTAGGAGAAAATCTGACTATCTCTCTTAGACTGTTCACGGATGATGCTCTCATTTATCGGTTAGTAATGTAACCAGAAAATCAAAAGAAACTGCAAAACGATTTAGATAAGATATCTGCATAGTGCAAAAGTTGGCAATTGACCCTTAATAATGAGAAGTGTGAAGTCATCCATATGACCATTGAAAGAAACTCCTTAAACTTCATTCGCACGATAAATCAGTTAAAACTACAGGCCGTACATTGAACAAAATACCAAGGAGTAACTATTACAAACAACTTAAATTTTAAAGAACACATGGAAAATATTTTAGGGAAAGCAAACGAATGGCTGTGTTTCTTTCGCAGAATACTTGGAAGATGCAAAGGTTCTACTAAACAGACTGCCTACACTTCAATTATGTGTCCTATTTTGGAGTATTGTTGCACTTTGTGGGATCCCCACCAAGTGGGACTGACAGAGGATACAGAGAAAGTTCAGAGAATGCCAGTTCGTTTTGTATTATCGCGATATCAGGGAGAGAGTGTCACGAAAATGATACACGAGTTTGGGTGGAAATCCTTAAAAGAAACGCGTTATTCGTTGCGACGAGATTTATTTGCGATATTTCTTCCACCAACTTTCTCTTCAAATGTGTACATATTTTTATGACCCACATACACACCTACACCTACACATGGTAATAAAATAAGACAAATCAAATGGAAAACGCAAAGATTTATGTTCTCTTTCCCGCGCACTTTTAGAGAATGGAACGGTAGACAAGTACCATAAAAGCGATATCATGAAACATCTGCCATGCACTTCATTGTTATTTGTGGATTATTTATGTAGCTGTAGGGTCACAATAAACGATAATACCGACAGAAGCCTGACACATATATATGGTGTTTTTAATTTGGACCTGTCAGCAAGAAAGAACTGACACCGTTTATGATCCTGCTGGTTGCTAGCAATCAACACATAGAAATTTAAGACGTCAGCTGCCATTTGGTATTGAAAACATCAATGGGGAAAGTTGAAAATCTATGCCCAGCCGGGATTAGAATATGTATCTGCCAGATCACTATTGTACATAATTTAACTTATATCCTACTGATGACTCCAAAATTGTACGACCCATCCAACAGCTGTACATATGTTTGGACGGGTTGTTAGGATGCGAGACTCTTGTGGGTGCCTTAGGAATAGGTGACGGATTAGATATTTTCTCTATTTTGAAATTACGGAATACACAGCGGGACTCGTAATGAGGCATGCATGTAATAATGTCACTCACTGCTAAGGACTTCAGGACTCTATTTTTTTATCTGTTTTTTATCTTTTTTGGCATCACTAGTCTACATCTACATCTACATCTACATGGGATACTCTGCAAATCACATTTAAGTGCCTGGCAGAGGGTTCATGGAACCACAATTATACTATTTATCTCCCATTCCATTCTCGAATAGCGCGCGGGAAGAAAGAACACCTGAATCTCTCTGTTCGAGCTCTGATTTCTCTTATTTTATTCTGATGATCATTTCTACCTATGGCAACAATATATTTTCGCATTCGGAGGAGAATGTTGGCGATTGGAGTTTCGCAAGTAGCCCACGCCGCAGCGATAAGCGCAGTTGTTGTAATGATTCCCATCCCAGATCCTGGATCATTTCCGTAACGCTGTCTCCCCTGTATCGTGACAATACGAAACGAGCTGCCCTTCTTTGGACTCTTTCGATGTCCTCCGTCAAACCCACCTGATAAGGATCCCACACTGGGCTGCAATACTCCAAAAATGGACGGACAAGCGCAGTGCATGCAGTTTCTTTAGTAGTTCTGTTGCATCTTTTAAGGGTTCTGCCAATAAAACGCAGTCTCTGGTTCGCCTTTCCCACGATATTATCTACGTGTTCTTTCCAATTTAAGTCAGAAGTAATAGTAATTCCTAGGTATTTTGTGGAGTTTACGGCCTTCACATTTGATTGATTTATGTTGTAAACAAAGTTTAACGGATTTCTTTTCGTACTCATGTGGACGACTTCACACTTCTCATTATTTAGAGTCAATTGCCAATTTTTACACCATACTGATATCTTATTCAGATCGTTCTGCAGTTGGTTTTGATCTTCAGATGATTTTACTAGACGGTAAATGACGGCGTCATCTGCCAACAACCTAAGAGAGCTACTTAGATTTTCCCCTAAATCGTTTATCTAAATAAGGAATAGCAGAGGACCAATAACACTACCTTGTGGAACGCCCGATATCACCTCTGTTTTAGTCGATGAGTTACCATCGATTACTACGAACTGTGTCCTCTCTGACAAGAAACCCCCAATCCAATCGCAAATTTGGGGCGATATACCATAACCACGCAATTTGATTAAAAGCCGTTTGTGAGGTACGGTGTCAAAAGCTTTCTGTAAATCAAGAAATACGGAATCGATTTGCGAACCTTTGTCGATAGCACCCATCACTTCGTGTGAATAAAGAGCTAGTTGTGTTTCGCATGAATGACATTTTCTAAATCCGTGTTGACCTTGGGTCAATAGATCGTTCTGTTCGAGATAATTCATAATATTTGAATACAGGATATGTTCCAAAACCCTGCTGCAAATTGACGTCAATGAAATAGGCCTGTAGTTTAGTGGGTTACTCCTACGGCCTTTCTTGAATATAGGTGTGACCTGTGCAACTTTCCAATCTTTTGGTACAGATCCTTCTATGAGAGAGCGGTTGTATATGACTGTTAAGTAAGGAGCTATCGCTTCAGCATAATCAGATAGAAATCTAATGGGTATACAATCCGGACCAGAAGACTTGTTCTTGTTAAGTGATTTTAGTTGCTACACTACTCCGATGATATCTACTTCTATGTTACTCATTACGGCATCTATTCGTAATTCGAAATCTGGAATATTGGTTTCGTCTTCTTTGGTGAATGAGTTTCTAAAAGCTAAGTTTAGTAACTCTGCTTTAGTAGCGCTGTCATCGGCAGGATCGCCATTACTATCACGTAGTGAAGGGATTGTTTGTGACTTGCCCCGAGTATATTTAACATATGACCAAAATCTCTTTGGGTTTTCAGTCAAATTACGAGAAAGAGTTTCGTTGTGATAAATATTGTAGGCATCTCGCATTAAAATCCTCGCTAAATTTCGAGCTTCTGAGTACGATCGCAAATCCTGTGGATTTCCTGTTCGTTTAAATTTAGTATGCCTTTTCCTTTGCTTTTGCAACAGTGTCCTGACCTGTTTTATGTACCAAGGGGGATCGCCTCCTTCTTTTATTAATTTATTAGGTATAAAACTTTCAATTGCTGTCGATACCACATCTTTGAATTTGAGCCACATCTGGTCTACACCTACGTTTAGTGTTAGAAACGAGTGGAAGCTGTCTTTCAAGAAGCAATGTATTTTGTTTCTATCTGCTTTCCTGAACAAATATACTTTGCGTTTATTTTTGGTAACTTTGGGACTTTCGATATTCAATTTCGCTACGACAGCTCTGTGTTCACTAATACCAGTATCCGTTTTGATGCTCGTTATGAGCTCAGGATTATTTGTTGCTAAGAGATCAAGTGTGTTTTCACATCCATTTACAATTCTAGTTGGCTCATGAACTAATTGTTCGAAGTAATTCTCAGAGAATGCGTTGAGTACAATTTCGGACAATGTTTTATGCCTACCTGATGATTTGAAAATATAATTTCGCCAACAGATCGAGGGTAAATTAAAATCACGACCTACTATTATCGTGTGAGTCGGATACGATTTTGTAATTAGACTCAGGTTTTCTTTGAACCTTTCTGCTATTGTATCGTCAGAGTCGGGAGGCCGGTAAAAGGAACCGATTATTAACTTCTTACGATTTTCGGGTACAACCTCTACCCATAATAGCTCGCACGAACTATCAACTTCAACTTCGCTACATGAAATACTACTTTTGACAGCGACAAACACGCCCCCACCTATTTTGTTTAATCTATCCTTTCTGAACACCAATAGATCTTTTGAAAATACTTCTTCTGAACTTATTTCCGGCTTGAGCCAACTTTCGCTGCCTATAATGATGTGTGTTTCGGTGCTTTCTATTAACGCTTGCAGTTCTGGAACTTTCCCGACACAGCTACGACAATTTACAACTGTTATACTGATTGTTTCCGGATCTACATTTCTCCTGTGATCCACCTGAACCCTTTGAGATTGCCCATTTTCTATTTCCCCGAAGCTCTTTATCCTAAAAAAACCGCCCAGTCCACGCCACACAGCCCCCGCTACCATTACAAAAGCAACTGTTAGCCATCCAAAACCTCCAAACGATATCAGTATCTTTACACTAGAATTCTATCTCGATGTTTGCGACGATCTACTGTTTATTTTCACGCCCTTATTATTTTCACAACTCAGCGTAAAGTGAATGAAACTAAAAATTAGAAAAGAATGACACGACCAGAAAAACTATGCCTTATGTGGAGATAAATTACGGTAGTACACTCTTTGTCGGTTTATTCCCATTTTAATTCTTCACTTGCAAAATATTGGGCCATAAAGGGAGTCCTTAATGGAACTAAGAGAATGAAGCCAACAGGAAAGCGAACATCAACAGTGAGAGTTCCGCTTTGCTTCTGTTCGTTTGTTTGTTTGCTCCGTCGAATGAAGGACATGCGCCACGTCATTGTTTGCATATTGTCTAAGACTTCGCAGAAATTGTGGGTCGCAGAGGACACGGGAAAAGTTGGCTCTGGAAGAGATAACCGTTAGTATATGCAGACAACAACACAAACTTTAGCATTTATAAGCCTGAAGGAACAAAATTATCGTAAGATTATTCTTAATCTACGAACGCAGTTATAGGTCAAGCAGGGTAATAAAATATGACAATGTCCCACAATTCTTGTGCAGAGACGACAATTAGGATTTGCAATAATACCTTCAATATGAGTACATCATTCGAAGAAATTTTACTACTGGTCTTTTGTACTTTTCAAGTTTCTCTTGAAGATTCATTAGTTGTAAATCAGACTTTGAAACTTATCCTTGGGCCTACTTTACGTTTGTAAATGGTATGTGTAAATAGAATAAAACAGTTTTCTGACAAAGAGAATAAACCTCAAAATTAATTCAGCAATGTTTGTTGAAAATATTATTTCGAGTTCGGTTTTTCGAAATACGTTTATGCTTATCTAACTTGATACCGTTTCTAACGTCTATGGTAATGACCTAGACACTGATTACCAATAGCTTTTGATATCCTAGCACTATCTCAGTGGATTATGAAAGACATATCAAATGATTCCAGAATGAAACTTTCACTCTGCAGTAGAGTGTGCGTTGATATGAAACTTCCTGGCAGATTAAATTGTGTGCAGGAACCGGAAACATCCTTTAGGCTGTGGCTAAGCTATGTCTCCACCATATCTTTTCTTCCAGGAGTGCTAGTCTTGCATGGTTCGCAGGAGAGATTCTGTGAAGTTTGGAAAGTAGGAGGCGAGGTACTGGCGGAAGTAAAGTTGTGAGGCGGCATCGTGAGTCGTGTCGTGATAGCACAGTCGGTAGTGTGCTTGCCCGCGAAAGACAAAGGTCCCAGGTTCGAGTCCCGGTTCCGGTACTCAGTTTTAATCTGCCAGGAAGTTTCATATCAAATGATATTTTTCTTCCATTGGGCTTGCAGCATACAGTTCTCAGTGGATGGCACTGAGTAGTTTTCCGTGATGTAATCCTGCAGTATACAATATACAGCTTGATCCTATCATAGCACAACAAATGGTTCATATGTTGTGGACAGAGTTAAAGATGTAAAAAGAAAACTAACATGTTGTTGTTGTTGTTGTGCTCTTCAGTCCGCAAACCGATTTCATGCAGTTCTCCACGCTACCCTGTCCTGTGGAATTCTCTTTCTTCTGAGAATAAGTTCGCAACCTACATCCTTTTGAATCCGCTTACTATATTCGTCCCTCGGTCTCCCTCTACGATTTTTACCCCACACAATTCTCTCTAATGCTAAGTTGACGATTCCTTGATGCCTCAGAATGTGTCCCACCACTCTATCCCTTCTCTTAGGATATGCCAGAAACTCCTTTTGTCCCCAATTCGGTTAAGCACCTCCTCATTAGTTACATGATCTACCCATCTAATTTTCATGATTCCTGTGTAGCACCACATTTCAAAAGCTTCCATCATCTTTTTGTCTGAACTCCTTATCGTCCACGTTTCACTCCCATACAATGCTACTCTCCAGACAAACGCTTTCAGAAAGGACTTCCTAACATTTAAATTAATATTGAACGTCAACAAATTTCGCTTCTTCAAATTCAAATGTTTGTAGAACTCATGGGACTTAACTACGGAGTCATCAGTCCCTAAGCTTACAAACTACCTATGAACTAGCTAAGACTAAGGACGGCACAAATATCCATGCCCCAGGGGGGATTCGAACCCCCGACCGTAGTGGCCGTGCAGACCGTGACTGGAGCGCCTCAGTCCCCTCAGCCACCGCGGCCGGCTCGCTTCTTCAGAAGCGCTCTTCTTCCCCTAGCCATTCTGCATTTTATATCTTCTTTACTTCGGCCATCAGAAGTTATCTTGCTACCCAAATAATAAAAATTCATCTACTAATTTTATTGTCTCATTACCTAATCTAGGTCCTTCAGCATCGCCTGACTTTCTGACGCTACATTGCATTATCCTTGTTTTACTCTTGTTGATATTTATCTTATACCCTCTTTTCAAGACACTGTCCATTCCATTCAATTGCTCTTCCAGATCCTTTGCGGTCTCTGACAAAATTACTATGTCATCGGCAAACAGCTAATTTTTTTAAATTCAAATGTTAAAATGTTTGTTAAGCTTATGGGACTTAACTGCGGGATCATCAGTCCCTAAAAGTACAAACTACTTATGAACTAGCTTATAATAAAGGCAGCACAAACATCCATGCCCGAGGGGGGATTCGAAACCCCGACGGGGAATGGCGCCGCGCATCGTAGCATGGCGCCTCAATGCGATCTGCCACGCCGCAGCGGTCAAAGTTTTTATTTCTTCTCCCTAACATTTAATACCCTTACCAAATTTCTCCCTGAATTCCTTCACTGCTTGCTCAATGTACATATTGAACAACATTGGGGAAAGGCTACAACCATGTCTTACTCCCTTCCCAACCTCTGCGTCCCTTTCATGCCCTTCGACTCTAATAACCGCTGTCTGGTTTTTGTAAAAGTAGAGTATAACTCTTCGCTCCATATATTTTACCCTTGTACCTTCATAATTTTAAAGAGTTTGTTGTAGTCGACATTGTCAAAAGCTTTCTGCAAATCTGCAAATGCTAAAAACGAATGTTTGCCTTTCCTTAGCCTATCTTCTAAGGTAAGTCGTAATATGAGTATTGCCTTCCGTGTTCCTACATTTCTTCTAAAACCAAACTGATTTTCCCCAATGTTGGATTCCACAAGTTTCCTCATTCGTCTATAAATAAGTGTTCGATTTCGCAAGTATGACTTACTAAACTTTCGTCTGAACTTGCTTTCTTTGGAATTTGAGTTAATATATGCTTCTCGAAGTCGGAGGGTATATCCCCTGTCATACATATTGCATACCAGGTGGTCAGTTGCTTCATTACTAGCTCTCGTAACGATATCAGCAGTTCAGATTGAATATCATCAATTCCAGGGGCCTTGTTTAGACTCAAATCTCTCAGCGCTCTGTCAAATTTTTCTCGCAGTATCGTATCTCCTGTCTCCTGTTCCTCCACTTCGTCTTCCATTTCTAGTACACTGGCTAAAAGTTTATTTCCTTTGTACAGGCCCTCTATATATTCGTTCCACATTTCAGCTTTTCCCTCTTTGCTTAGTACCGTCTGAGTTCTTGATATTCATACAGCTGCTTTTCGTCTCTCCAAATGTCTCTTTTATTTTCCTGTAGGCGGTATCTATCTTTCCCCTGGTTATACATTCATCCATAGCTCTGAATTTGTCATCTATCCAATCCTGCTAACATACTAAATTACATGACAGCATTAAAAATGTTTAAAACAATATTGACATGCTCCCGCTCTTTTACGAGTTAAGGCTAATTCTCCAGGGCAATGAGTTCTCGATGTTGGCTGCATCTGTAATAGCAAATACCTCAGAGTGGGACGCATGCATTCAAAACACAGTGTCTTGTGGTGCCAATTTGCACGAAGAGAAAGTTCTCATATTGGATGACTCTGTGTCGTTAAAAAACAGATGATATTTCACTTTCCAGAAAAGAGCTACATGTGCTGAATATTAACATGCATCTTATCACGAGGGGAAATGCGACCTACAATGCAACTTAGGTGCCTAATATGAAATGTTATACGTCAAGACATGTTGTGAGAATGCTTTCATGGGGCGTCGTATGTGACATCATATAACATTATGATGCATAAGTGACGTGATGTGCTATGCGGGGTACATTTTAATATGTAACACTAAGCAGAATTTAATGTGGCTAATGAACTGGTCGTACGGCTTTTTGTGGCAGGGTTATCCCCATGAGGGTTTGGCCCCTGACTGCAAGTCTTCTTATTAGCGCCACTTAAATGATTTCCATGTATATGACGATGGAAGAGATGATGAGAGTATACAACTGCCGGGAATAGAAGACGAGCCCTTATATGGAGGTTAGCGAGGCTGTCACTGAGAAACGGATGCGGATAATAATACTAGAAAATATAAAAGTGCGAAAAAGACTGAGAAGATATCTCGATTTAAAGATTCTGAGCCTATCAGTCAAGTTGAAGAGCTACACTGGTCAAACCCATTAAGGGATCAGTTGAGATATCTAGGTTCTGAAGTATTGTCATCGGCCACTGATCTGCCGCGGTGGAGTAGCCGAGCGATATAAAGCGCCTCGCTGCCGAGCGCGCGGTTGCTCGCCGTGGAGGTTCGAGTCCTTCCTGGGGCATGGGTGTTTGTGTTTGTTCGTATTCCGGCGTGTAGTTTTGAAAGCGTCTTCTCATAACTCTAATGGCTCCATGGCTTTAATAGCCGCGTTTCTGTGAGCACTAAAGTCCATAACTTGATACTACCTGTAATATCTTTATGTCTTCACCATAATTTTCAACATATTTCCGTATGTGTTCGTGTAATCAATTTGTAGTCTTGTCATGCTCGTATTCCAAGTAAACGCGATAATCGGCAAGTGGTGCTGAACGGTTAGAGATGGCATACACAGCAGTGTGGCCTAAAAGCCAAATCGCTGCACTGTTCTTCTTACGGGGGTACCGCAGTTTTTCTGGTCGTAATAACTCTAAAATATCTATGTTTTGCAAAACCGTTCGGTCGATAATGGCCAGTCTGCATCGCGTGAATTCCACGATCACCTCAGTTGTACCGCATGTGAGTCTGTGAATTAGTGTGTCCACGTATCCACAGTTTGTACAGGCGGGTGTTGGGGTCAGGTGAATGTTGTTAAGTTTCTCGTTAGTCGGCACTTTGTCATTAACAATTGTGCACCACATTGATTTGATACGTGACGGTAGTACAGGACTGTGCACGTTTCTCCAGATCGTATTCCATTTTGAATGTGGGTATTTGTTCGTTATCCGGTTTTCTCTGCCATCTGTTGTTAAGAAATTGTAGATTTTCTTATTCGTATATGGCGGGTAGATGTCATCAGCGTGCTTTATATAACTGAATTCTCTGTAGTAAAATCTGACATGGCGAAAGTTTAAAGGTATTGCAGCTTCATAAATTGGTGGCATCAAACTGCTCGGCTTCCAGTGTGATATTAACCATTGGGTTAGTCTCGGCGTCCGTTTATTTATAATTTTACTAATGCGACCGATTAGTAAAGTCCGGCATTTATATCTGGCGTGAATTAAACGAAGCCCTCCGCGTTCTTGAGGTAAGGTTAAGGTGTCAAAGCAGACTTTAAAAATATGGCCCCTTAGAACGTACCAGAAGAAAGCCTTCTGGATACTATCTGCTAGGTGATTTGACACCGGTATGATCTGGCCCAAATAAAACATCCTGCTCGCTATCGATATCCTGTCTGTGTGCACTCTTTGCAACAAATCCAAATCTCTGTCAGAATAAATACGAGTTGTGGCTCGGATCTTATGCAACATGTCTGTCCAATTCTTTGTTGCCATGGCATCTGGTGTCGCGCTCCAGTAGACTCCAAGCGGTTTATGTTGCACTTTTGTTTCACACCAGTCTAGGTAGGTGGTATTGCCGATGCCTCTTCCTATGTGGAGCAGTGTTGTTTTCTTCGTATTCAGCTTCGCTCCAGTTGCTATGTTAAAAGTAGTAATTACTTCCTTCACTTTCGCCAGATCGTCCGTGGATGTTATTGCCAAACATACGTCATCGGCATATGCAATGCAAGCAATTTTCCACATTCCTGTACTGATTCCCCATCCTCGACATTGCCTTGAATAGATAGTCGTGGCTTATACGATCATAGGCCTTTTCAAAATCTAAAAATAGTAGGGCGCAGGATTCATTATTGTCTGCTAGGGTACATATAATATCCCGTAATTCGCAGGCGTCTGATATCACACTGCGTCCCGGTAATGCGCTGTACTCGTATTCGCCTAGTATCTTATGTAACACTGATTGCATCCGCTTCTTGATTGCCCTCGATCTAATTTTAAAATCCGTATTTAATAGCGTAATAGGGCGCTATTCCTGGATCTTCTTGCTGTTTCCTTTCTTCTTCAGCGGCACAATAAAACCTTCTTTCAGTTCATTCGGGATTGTTTGAAGTAGGTACATTTCGTTTGCAATTTGTGTTAAAGTCGGGCCAAATATGTGCCAGTAGTGTTGATATAGTTCAGAACATAGTCCATCGGGTCCGGGAGACTTCCGTTTTGCTGCATTGTGTGCTGCCTCTTGAATATCCTCCTCGGTGAAAGGAGCTTCGAGGCCCTCGTTGCCTTCGTCAGAGAGGAGGAAGACTATTTCGTCAGTGACGTCATGAGACGTTCTATCATTTGTCTCGTGCCTGTCATAGAGGTCCTTATAATAGCTGTATACTCGTTGTATTATATCACGTTGTCCAGTTGATATGTTTCCTGCACCATCATCTATCTCTTCAATTAGTTTTGCTTTTTGACGTCGCAGTGTCCGTAAGGTGTGGTATAGCGTCGCCGTTTCCTCCGTTGCAATGTCTTTCGGCTGGGAACGTATTATTGCGCCCTGCAGTTGTTTGAGGTACAAATTTGTTATCTTTGCCTTGTACCTTTTAATTCGCCGGTAAGCATCCTCAACTCTGACATCCGCGGAATGATACAGATCCCGAAGGCAAGAAAAATAGAATTCTATGGTCCGTTTATTCCAATAGGACTTGGTAAGCATAGCTATCGTTGAACGAATTTTGGGTTTCGCTCTACGTAACCACCATTCAACAGTTGATCTGTATTGGGTTCGGGAGCGCTGTAGGTGCTCCCACACTCGCTGGATTTCCTCATCCAGCTGTTTGTCCCGTAATAGGCTCATGTTCATCTTCCTCTCCCACGAAACACTTGGGGGCGCTGGAGGTTTATATAACATTGGTGGACACTGTGATCCGAGAAGCCAACGGATGTAATGTCACTGTTCACTACATTGGGAGCGAGAGTTTCGGAAACATAAATACGATCAATCCGGCTGGCCGAATTACTCGTTATATGGGTATACACGATGCGGTCTCCATGTATTTCTTCCCAGGTGTCTATCAAATTGATCCCATGGACTAGGTGGTCAAGTTCTAAGCACTTGTTGAAATGCGGTGTCTGATCTTTAGCTGAGATTACACAATTAAAATCTCCCCCAATAATACAGTTCGTGGCAAATTCGTTAATTAAAAAAGGCACATCATGTTTATAGAAGGAGGAGCGTTTCCGTCGGCGGTTGTTGCCCGACGGCGCGTACAAATTTATAAGTTGAACACCATTAATTTTACAGGCTATGCCACGACCATTTGTAAGTCGAACGATATGCGAGTGAGGAATGCCATCTCGTAGCAAGATTGCCGTTCCTGTGTGGTCTTCTTCTTCACTGATGTTCGTGAGAGTGACAAACCAGTCTACGTTTGGCTCCACGCTAACTTCTTGAAGCAGCCCAATATCTACGTTCGTGTTATATAAGAAGTCCTTAAGCGTTCTAAATTTTAACTCACTCTGGATTCTACAGATATTAATAGTTGTTATATTATATGTGAAATTACCATTCATTTTTGGGGAAAGATTCAAGTAACATTATATACTGCTATATCAACACAAAAACACCTATTATTATAAGCTATGTTTGGTACTCGTTAGTATCAATTCCGTCATCTTGCGGAGACGGTTCATCCAAAACTTTTTGTAAACAAGGGCCGTGATCTGTTCTATCTGCGGAAGTGGTGGCGGGTGATCCTAGATTTCCAA